>OY787674.1:11090659-13490659 GCA_963678985.1 Spisula subtruncata
GATTTTGAAGTTAAACAATGAATATAGTTACAACTTTTTTTCGAGACGCTCGTTTTTCGATTACTTCATTATCATCATAGTGAATACTAGTACTTTTTGAAAAGTCAACCCCTCCACAATGGACAATAAACCCTTTTATTAAGTAGGACTTGAAACACATAAGCTTTTTTCAGACCTGTCGTTTCGCACGTATGCTCGTTTATAATATGATAATATATCTCACCCAGGGGAAGTGCAGTGCCCAAACAATAACTCTGCATCGCGTATTTTTGAAATTACATGTATTCCCCTTGGTAATGTTTCATACTTAATTCTTGCCTTGGCCATTACTCTTATAGTATTTGAGATATAATTTTTAAACTTCATATGTGAGTATAACTCATGGTGGGAAAGTGTAGTGCTGAAGACTCATACCTTGGTATTGGGTATTTCCGGACATCTGCCCCTTTGCAATTGTTCATATTTAATTCTTGCTCATGACAGAACTCATACAATAGTGGTGACTTCAATTTGTAACTTGTCCTGGATATAACTAAAATAGTATTGGAGATCGAAATTTGAAACTACATCCAAAAAAGAATTTGAATGGATCTCGTGCAGTGCCCAAGAACCATATATATATATTAAATATGTTTGGACGTATTCCCTTTGTAATTTACCATAGTCAATTCCTATCCTGGCTTAACGTATACAGTCTCGGTGGTATTCGTTTGAAACTTTACAGATAGTGTCTGTAAATCGATTGGTTTGTGTCCCTAAAAAGTTACTAACGTTGATGTTTTCTATTTGTAGAATTCTTGTCGAAGTGCTTATTGTCCCCAGTATTTCTTCGAGAAGGAGGGTGTATGTTTTCCAACTTACCTTACGATGGACAATGTTTATTTTAAAGCGGAATTTACGATCAAAGCAACAGAATTACTAGCAGCTGAAAACATTGACGAAGTCATGAATTTGTATTCCTCGAACTTAAACGCACTGATCGCAAACCTTTTCAGTTATTATCGCTATGAAGTGTATCAATTTAAACTTCGTCTAGGATATTTTACGGGCGCCCGTTTAATTATATTCTACATTGCTGACGAGACAAATACCACGTTCTTACGTAACTACGCCCTTCTACAATTATTGATGGATACCATTCGTGATTTCCGAGTTGAAATTAAAGGAACAATTATTGTTCTAAAATCCCAACTTGAGTCGACAGTATTCCATAAAGATTTTGGCGGACTAAATTACAAGCTGTCTTTTATTAATGGCGATTTAAATCCCTCAAACAAGAAGGAAATGCGACTAACTAAATCAAACTTTTGTTTTCGTGTTGTTTTATCTGAATATGAAATTGTACGCCACGCTGACAAGACCATCGAACTACGTGATAGTACATATATTTGGTATTCAGAATTAACTTTCAACGAAGACTCGGATGTAATGGTTTGCGTAAACTATATTGATTCTCATCAAAATTTTACATTTGTATGGAATCCAAAATTGAGCGACATAATATTACCAAGTAGCCAAACCTCTCAAACGAACAGAAAACCGAGTAGACCAACACTACCTACGAACAGAAACAACGGGCGCGATGAACAATCAGAACTAGATGTCGACAACATTCAGAATATCAGTGGACTAGGTGATCGAGTCGAGGATATGACAAAGGAAATTATCATCACTATTAGTTTTGTATGTATTGTTTTACTTATCCTTGTGATCCGATGTATAGTTTCGTGTATGCAGCGACGACAGCAATTACCCTGACCTAACATTGATCCAAGTGAATTATGTGAGCTCACATTGATCCAAGTGAATTATGCGAGGTAACATTGATACAGGTGAGTTATGTGAGGTAACATTGGTCCATGTGAATTATGTGAGGTAACATTGATCCATGTGAATTATGTGAGGTAACATTGATTCATGTGAGTTATGTGAGGTAACATTGATACAGGTGAGTTATGTGAGGTAACATTGATACAGGTGAGTTATGTGAGGTAACATTGATCCATGTGAATTATGTGAGGTAACATTGATCCATGTGAATTATGTGAGGTAACATTGATTCATGTGAGTTATGTGAGGTAACATTGATACAGGTGAGTTATGTGAGGTAACATTGATCCATGTGAATTATGTGAGGTAACATTGATACAGGTGAGTTATGTGAGGTAACATTGATCCATGTGAATTATGTGAGGTAACATTGATCAATGTGAATTATGCGAGGTAACATTGATCCATGTGAATTATGCGAGGTAACATTGATCCAAGTGAATTATGTGAGGTAACATTGGTCAATGTGAATTATGTGAGGTAACATTGGTCAATGTGAATTATGTGAGGTAATATTGATTAAAGTGAATTATGTGAGGTAACATTGATCCAAGTTAATTATGTGAGGTAACATTGATCCAAGTTAATTATGTGAGGTAACATTGATCCATGTGAATTATGTGAGGTAACATTGATCCAAGTGAATTATGTGAGGTAACATTGGTCCATGTGAATTATGTGAGGTAACATTGATCCAAATTAATTATGTTAGGTAACATTGGTCCATGTGAATTATGTGAGATAACATTGATCCATGTGAATTATGTGAGGTAACATTGATCCAAGTTAATTATGAGAGGTAACATTGGTCCATGTGAATTATGTGAGGTAACATTGGTCCATGTGAATTATGTGAGGTAACATTGATCCAAATTAATTATGTGAGGTAACATTGATCCAAGTGAATTATGTGAGGTAACATTGGTCCATGTGAATTATGTGAGGTAACATTGATCCAAATTAATTATGTTAGGTAACATTGGTCCATGTGAATTATGTGAGGTAACATTGATCCATGTTAATTATGAGAGGTAACATTGGTCCATGTGAATTATGTGAGGTAACATTGATTAAAGTGAATTATGTGAGGTAACATTGATTCATGTGAATTATGTGAGGTAACATTGATCAATGTGAATTATGTGAGGTAACATTGATCCTAGTGAAGTATGTGAGGTAACTTCGGTACACACCGAATCGTTCTTACTGTTCTTACTGTTACTGTATATTTTTTGTCATTGTTTTGGAAAGATGCATGCACTTAATTTAGTTAAACTGCCTTCAGTTTAACCCACCTGACTAAGGATGAACGGGTTGGTAACCAAATATTGATCTCGCGTACATCTATGCTATATACTGAACACGTTTAAGAACTATTGAGTAAATTTTGAAAGATCTAGTGTATCATATTCCGATAGTTTGTATCTAGGAAAGTAGTTGGCTCTTTCTAGCAAGCCAGGTGCCATTGGCCAATGGGACAGTGGCTGGTGACAACGCACTAACGACAGAATGCATATGTCTCGATGGAATGAACTTTTTTTATTAAGTTTATTCACAGAATCAAATAAGTCAATATCTGACGATTATTCATGATTTTTTTGCATTTATGTTTTCAACATAATCTCATTGAGATACCACGATACATGCCAATAACATATCACCACGGTCGTCAGCTTGTTATCTTCCGGTGTCATGTGAATGTATTATATTGTTTTACAAGTGTCGTTAAATCGGTAGGTGTTTTGGATAGATATCATTCCTTGCTGTTGGGCACCCGACGGGAGATGAGCCCCTGCTATTTAATTCTCAATAAAACATGTTTTAATGTGTTGTTACAACTGCATAGTGTTTGCTAATATATTTCTAGTTCAATCAAGGGAGTGGAAGGCGCAGTGTCATTGGTATTTGTTTTATTTTGATATACTGGAAATGTTAGTATTGATATCATACCTGGTTGGCTATGATTACAAGAGGGTGCTCTAGAACGGTAACATGTAGATAAATGACATTAGTCCTAGAACAATAAAACAAAACATTGTGTATATACATGTATTGTCACTTTTTATACTCCGTCATGCCCACTGACTCCATTGATAAAGTGTACATTATTTCTGTAAATGTACACTTCTGTTAGACATTTTCTCAGAAAATGATTGGTCAATTTAAGCTTCAAACTATTTCAGATTTGCATAACCACTTACACAGTTAAATAAATGTCACTGCTGATTGCCTGAAGACTAAAACTTGTAAAAACACACAACGAGGGATTAACATGACTGTGCTACTGTAAACTAATCAAATTTGCAGCATTACATTTTATTTAGTGTCTTTTGTGAAACTTAATAATAAAACAAAGAAATGTAGCGTTAATTTTTTAGATTATATTTTTTTTGTCTTGGTTTAACTAAATACTAAAACAAAATAATCACAATTCATCTACACTCCAACAATAATAGGACAATGGCTAATACTTAAATATTCTGTCCACAATGTTTGGAGCAGAATCCATCAAAATTGAATGATTTTACGTTATTAGCTATCAGGAGGAATACAGCAAACCTATAAACAATGTATAAAAAATATACATTGTGCATCCGACAAGAATCCTGAATTATTATTATACAATGATCGAAAGCAGTTATAACTTTCTACTTGTTTTCATGAGCACACGTGATGCCACTTAAAATTACTTGAATACAACATTATATCAAATTATGTAGCCCTATGAAAATGAATGTTTAAATTAGAACATGCGTCAATTCATTACGGCGCTATTATAATACCAACATTTTTTAATATCTATAAAATAAAACACACTGCCTTAACATCAACTGAGCAGTTTAAGATATATATAAGAATCGGCTAACATGATCCTGTTTGAAAATAAACATTAATTTTATAAATAATTCCATGACAATCGTCTATTTAAAAAAAACTAATGAAGACAAATAATATGCTATATACCTTTGTGCATCAAGCCTTAATCCATGAATGTGGAAAATAATTGCCAGTTAATCCCTCAGATGTGTTAGGCCAAGGTTATTATGTTACATAGAGTCATATTTTCTAAAATTCAATATGTGTTCTGCTCATGAATTGTGCCAGAATTGATTGTGCTAATCATTGTCTCTCTGGACATCATTTACTTTTTGCCGGAGTATAAGTAAGATAAAGTACATTTTTTTATCAAAAGTGTCCTCTTACAACCGTTATAGGATAGTTTTGTAAGGACGAACAACAAATTATCAGGATTCGCCTCGGACAATTTCTTGTTAGTCCTTACGAAACTATCCTATAACGGTTGTTAGAGGACACTTTTGATCAAAAACTAGTACTGTATCTATTACTTATTTAGTTTTTGAATGTTCAACACTAATCTATTTCAGTCAGTTATATGCTAAAGTCATATTGAGGGTGGTTTTTTTTGGAATGTATAACACTTCGATACATTTACGGTGTATCATACTGGCTCCTATGTTACGGCCCTATGTCCCAGCCAAGATGAAGAGGACTAAGTAAAGTATACCCATGGTTGCATGTTCGATACTCCAATTTTCATAAACATAACAAGGCACCTAGGGTACACGCGAAACAAGCTAGTCTGGGAACTTGACTAACCACTGATTTATGAGGATGATGCGAATTATGCGTGACTATAAAACTTCGATGAAGAATGTCTACAGTAAAAACCGTTAAATTAAAAAACGCACAAAACATCTAGGAATACAGTAATTGCTAAATCATGAATAAATCAAATAAATATGAACCCCAATTATTAACTAATTTACAGAATGTGCGGTTTAACTAAGATCTCCATTTTCAACGTTGTTCTCTCAAATGACCTCCGTCTCCAGATATCAGGTTAAGCCACTCATTCGCAAAGTTACTCGGATCTTGTCCATATTTGCTGACCCATGGTCCACTTGATCGCACCTTTAAGTTGTTACCAGTCGATCCCGGAAATCTACCGTAGCCATTAGGGACTGGAAAATGACAACATTTGATGAAAACAGTACAAGTATGTAAAGCAAAGTCATCTTGTACATTTAAGCGAATCAAAATGTGTTTATTTTAACGTACATCAATTCTGCTAAGGGCTTTCTCAGAGAAAATACTTTCGATATCATTCACGAAAGTTGCAAATTAGAACGGTGACTGGCATCCACATTGTCTTACACCCAGAGAACATGTGAATGGGTCTCTCATAATCAACAAAGCCAGTGCCAAATACAAAATGTATTATACGCTCGCACATGCCAGTACCGTTGATGCATGACTACGTCAGAGACTGACACTGCCAGTGGTACAAGAAAATAATGATATACTACATAGAAAACCAAAGGTGATCTATGGAATGATGCGGAGGTGAATCTTAAAAATAGGGATTACGAAGACATTGATTTTAGAGCATTTATAAAGAATATTTGTAAATTTTATAGTGTACGATCGACTTTTATTTCACCAAGTGATCACAGAAAGTAATATTTTCACAGATGGCGTAAATGATCCAGTATACATGTACGGAGTGAAAATATAATTCCCTGTGATCAAGATTGAAAAAAATAGTAAACTGTTTTCAACAAAAACCAGTAATGTTTTAAATTTTTTACTTTATTTTCTCCATTAATAGTATAAGCAAGTAATATAATGAGTTAATACACAATCGATCAAGAAAACATTGATGTTAACAATGAATATGGGGGATTTACACGTATGAACAAAACTGCCATCACAAAAAGGTGCCATTACTGAACCAAACTGTCATCAATTCAATAGGTTGTGTAATAACTTATACTTACTCATGGCACCACTTCTCATCGCCTTATTACGACCATACGTGTAGCCTGCAGGTAGATCTGTGAAAGTCAAAAACCAACGTAAGTCAAATGTGTGTCAGTGGTGAGTTATCAGTTGTTTCTGCGGCTCATTACAGTGTAATAGCTTAACGTGTCAAACAATGAATTATTCAGCGTCCACATGTGTTTTCAGATATTGATGTTAGAGTATTGCATAAACATTTCCGCCAAAATTTCCGTTGCAATTTAACCGTAAAAACGGAAAACAAAACAGTTTTTGTTATGAGCTGTGAAGTCAATTGATACATACCTATAAAGGAACGTAGGCATTCATGTGCCTGTCTAAGTAGTATCATTGAAATTTAATATCCACTCAAACCCTTGTTTAATGTACAGCATGTTTAGTGGCTCGACGTTAGCATGGTTCTTTGTTAACATGATTTTACGATCTCACAAGAAAAAGATTAATTTACAAAATTAATGTGTCATCAGTCAAAGTCACTTACCGAATTGTGTCGGTTCGATTGGTTCTGAAGTACAACAAGAACACATCTTAGTTGGTCCTGTCCGACAACAAACACATTTCCGGGTGTTACACAGTGGCCAGTTCCTCACTCGAGCAATACGCCAATACAGATACCCCGGTCTTACACAACACCAGCAGAATGTTAGAAAAGATGCTGCGGCAGATGCTGCTATGATCACAGGGGTCCAATCTATGGGTTCTACCGGAGGTTCCGGGGTTGTTGTTGGACGTTTAGTAGTTGTTGGCTTCCCTATGACAACGTACGTAAACATTTTAAGTTAACATTATATTGTATAATTATCACGTGATATCTCGTATATGAACATTGGTAACGTTCTTATAAACTTTTTGTATACAAATGTGTCCTGAAAATTGCCTGGCAATGGTGTTTTATGGTAATCGTAGATGGGTATCGCCTTGAAAACACCCGTAAGCATATTTTTTTTAATTTGATTTATTTTTTGTTACGCACCTCGTGGAAATGCACTGTATGCACAACAGTATATGATATACAAATGTCATTTATCTATTACGTATGAATGACCAAATTTAATCAATCTATTCGAAAAAAAAATATAAGAAAAAATTTACTTGAGCAGTAGGCAGGTGCATCCTTGGTCTGGTCCGACTTGTCTTGTGGAAATCCCTGAGACTTACAGTTCTGGGAAAAGAAGAAGTCACAGACGAGACTGCTGTCAATGCATCTTTGACTGTCGTTACATTTTAATGTCTGACCAGCAACAGTCTCAGCACAAGCTGAAAAATAAACCTCATGTGTTTGCATCGACGGGTAAAACATGTTACCAAGGTAAAAACAGTTTTATGACTCGTGCTTTTATTTCGGCCGACGAAACAAACTTTGAAAAAAATATAATAAAATTCGGACCGGTAAGGCAATACTCAATTGACAAAAGAAACTGCACACTGTACAATACTGTTTATTTCTCAGAGTGAAAACGTGTTTCAATGTACCACACTGGATTGGTTTTCTTGCTCAACATATGACTGAGATCTCTAGGAAGTTAGGAACGGTTCAAAATAGTATTTATCTGAACTAAATTGTTCTCTCGGAAATCAAGGAGTATAAAAATAAATAAATTGTGAACCATTAAATAACATTTATCCCGTTCTTACCATAGTCGAATGAAGTAATATCAACACGGAAGTGGACTTCTGGGTACTCGAAAGTGTCAAGAGGTGCCGTGGTTCGATCCTCGTCACATAATGGAAGAGCTGTGACGTCTTTTCCTGGAGAAAATTGATGTACCAACAATAAAAACAACTATTGTACATTATGTATCGATATATTCGATGTTTGTTTTCAATTGTTTGGTTCAACAAACTTAAGGATAAAAGAAGTCTCCAGTTCTGGATTCTTATCCTTTAAATACAGGTAGATAAGCCAATAATACTCCTTTTTAAGACAATTTTATTAAAGACAAAGGATACATAACTTATAGTCTCGTTCTGTTTGAGGACCCGTTTGGGTAATAACTTACAGTCTAACATTAAGACCTAATGGTAAACATTGCATGCACAGCCATACAATCATCGATCTGCTGCACCAAATCGGACGCCTTTACTGCTAGAAATGACAAACCTTGAAATTGTTCAACCGGTGTGATAATCAACAACAAATTGTCGTTATTGTCCTGGGGTGGTATTCACAAAGCATCTTAAGTGAAAACTTAAATATTTTGACCTAAGTTAAAATATTGAGCTGAACATATTTCCCAAAAATCAAATAACAACCTACGTTGTTTGTGTGATTATTGTAGCTCCTTACATAATGCTTATAAGAAAGGTAATA
This sequence comes from Spisula subtruncata, assembly GCA_963678985.1. NCBI lineage: Eukaryota > Metazoa > Mollusca > Bivalvia > Venerida > Mactridae > Spisula > Spisula subtruncata. The sequence goes on from OY787674.1 coordinate 11,099,622, forward strand.
AATTGTTAATTTTGATTTTCCTGTTTAGCTTATACACTTAAGGAAACTTTGAGATTTTTAGAAAATTCTAAGTTTTCATTTAAGATTCTTTGTGATTACCGCCCATGATAATTAAGTGTCTACTCACTTAAATATGAGGATTTGTATACAAACTCTGTTGAAAACATTATATAATGTTGTTTGTCTCTCGAAGGAAAGTAGTACTTTGAGAAATCGTCAATTGAAAACAGCTTTTGAACAACCTAGACACTTAGCTATGTATTGAATGTATTTCGATAACAATAAAAAAGTAAAAGTATATAGATAGATTTTCTGGTACAATAAACTTTGTAACAGAAGATCGTATTTTAACCTTCGACACCCGCTGGGTCAATACAGTTTGGTACGGTTGTTGTCCTCTCTGGTAAAGTATAGCCATCAGTCCAGCGGAAGTCAGCGTAAAATTTGAAGGTCACAGAGTCTCCTGGCCATTCTAGAAATATTCGCGACGTATCTTTACCACACAAAGTCCAGGATGGTTCAGAGTCAGCGTTAGGACCTAAAGGTAATTAAACGAATGTACTGTTAGAGAACTTGAGAATTCTATTCGTGCTTTTACTGGTATTTTGTTAAATGGAAGGTTAACAAATGCAAAACGAAACAAAAACAAGTACACTTCACACGCTAAAAAATCACATGTCACGAGGACACCTTATCAATCCAAATAAACATAACTTGAAGACTGTTCCTCAAGTTTCGATGTTTCGCCAATTCGTAGGCTATATTGTATTATATAAAGACAGTTCCATGATCTCTCGTTATTTAATAATATATAATAATATTATACATACATAGTGTGGTCGGGAATGTTAACCTGCTTTTGTTACCGTTGTGTGTGGACACATTACAAAATGTTTTTTTAAGCACGTAAATAAGAAAGAGGGAAAACAAAGGAGTACACGAAAAAGGGTAAAATATAGAGCCAGTCTGTGTGTACTTCCTCTATACCTTGGTATATAGTGACATAAGCTTTGCCGCATGCCTCCACACTCTGAGCGACCGACTTCATATTTGTATCCCACACATGGAAGTCCCGCCATTGAATACCTATAGATTTGTTAGCCGTTGTATGCGGTATACCTCGGACAACTATGATGCATACCCATTCTGTATTCCTACAAAACCATATGAACGTTTCTATAATTCAATTGCATTATAAATAAAAGCCTCTGTCATATAGATATGTCCACTCGTTTAATAAAACTCGCATGTAATGAGCACTCACGCAAGATCCTCTGTATGTGTTGAAATGTTGTAACAGAAATTTTTCTTAACATACATGCTGTGGAGTTTGTTTTTGTTTTATTCACATTTAGCAAAACTTAAGAAGATAATCATCATAAGGCCCTTACCTTAGCTCGATTGGTGGTAGAAGGTTCTGTTTGTTTGATGGCTGTTTCTTCTCGTATACCACATCTTTATCAAACTCTATAACTGTAAGTTGATCCGGTCCATGTACATGTCCGCACGATTCTGTTGCATAGTCTAAAACAGTTATGAGAGTAACTTATTCGACGAGTAAATAGAGAAGGTCGTTTCAACAGGATCAATCGTTTGAGAAAATCACTCTTTAGTCATGGTAAAGAAGCTTTTTTAATTTCAACTTAAAAAAGGGTTTTCATGAAAATAGGCTCATAAGAAGCGCCCTATGATGCAAAATTTCAAATATTCATTAGTCTTATGCGACCTTCTCATTCTAAGCCAGCGAAATTATTATTTTTTTCGTGCAGATGTAACAAAATAGATTGCATTGCCTATAGTTTAAAGATATACATGTATCTTGTGGGTTCAATGAAAAAAGGATGAGCTTAAAGTCTGGCATTCGTATATCGTGTGTGCCTTCTTATAGAATATACGCCTGTAATTTCATTCTGAATTCTATGAAACTATACCGTGTGACCCTAACCGTCCTAACGTCACTTAATGCGAGATAACCAAACACGAAATTGGTCAACTTCGGAAAACGGAAAGAGGCGTGTATTTAGTTATTTTTATACCGATTTCTATGAAACCTACGTCAATCTTAGGAAAAGATAGGATCCATATCAGCAGCTTGGTCGTTTTTCAAGCACCCTGTGTAACACTCCAAAGCAAGACGGATTGAAACAGAAGTAAGGCGCACACAAAACACTTCCGAGATTTCACAGAGTGCAAGAAGCTCGACCCATTCATGGATACCAATGTTTCCCATTTGGCTGGAGTATGTTTCATAGAAATCAATGAGACAATAAAATACTTTGGACAAAAGTTCATCTCGGATTTGGTACCAATGGTGATGTCAGACGCACGCCGTATTGCTGCAATGATTAATTATTTTTAAACGATTCGAAACTATCAATAATTATTCTCCAACTTGGCATACGCGGATAGCTTTTTTATTCTGCCAAAAAAAAATTAAAATTACTTTCAAATGGAATAATTGATTACAAAGGTTTAGTGATGTGTTGTAACACTACCGTTTCCCTGCAATATACAAGTAAAAACTACATGTTCTTGTTTAATCTTTTATATAAAATATCTTATCTATAAGATCTTGTTCTAACGTTTTCTCGATCTACTAAGATGATAAATATAAAGTACTCAGCGTCTCTATTTTTTAAGTTACACAAAACATATACAACGTATTACTTACATCGTTTTATCGCTCCAATTTGTGTGTTACAAAACAGCAAATATAGCATCATTCCAATCATTTTCACTAAGTACGATTCCGATTCAAACATGATTAATATTTTAAAAAGTTTTATTATTATAAAGATAATATCGAATTCACACAATTACTGTCCACAGACGATGTCTTTCTGAGTAATCGTTGTAGATTTAACTTTACAATTAGGCCAACAAAATAGTGTTTCTGGCTCCCATGTTTAGACATTGAGATAGGTGACAATGACAATACTTTTCAGCACAGGTATAGATAAACCATGTTTTTGAGCCGTGACTAATTTATGCAGGAAGGTTGATATGCACTCAAGGGATAGATATAGGGGATGTCGGCTCAAACACATGGCTTATCTATATAACTCTAACGCGATATTTTGCAATGTCTTTATAAACAGATTTAGGGAGAGCAGAAGTTTATTTTACCTGCTCACTTCTATTTACCAAGTAAATTAAAATTACGGTACACATTGAAAAGATAATCCCTTTTCCAATATCCTTACGTTGTTATACCTGATTTGCCTGCTAACTTTAGGTGGAACAGGTCCCAATACCGCGTTAGAGTAACAGATTTATTTATTTCGTTATCAATCATACAGTTACCTGTGCTTTAAGTAGGGTTTTTAATTGTTTATTCACAAAACGTTGTGTTAACAAAACCATTTTGAACATTGTTAAATAAATGACATTTTACAAGAACTCGTTCTTGAATTTATTTAAAACCATGTAGAATAGGCATTTGATCATTGATAGAAAGACCAAAAAACAACGTTTTTGGCCTTATCATTGTAGAAATATAACAAATCACGACACTAAATATGCAAAGTCGTAATTGGGATGTATTTATTTAGTAGCATGATACTATACATTCCCAATACGCTCGCGTTTCTTAGTGTGAAACTATGCGTGGTGTTTTACGTACCATGCTCATAAACAACCGTTTTATTTAACGAGATTAGCAGTTTTAAAATTATTTTACGACAATCGTTATACTGCTTAAGGTAAAGGGTGTTCTTTAACGACCTGAATAGATCATTTAAATTGTGAACAGTTTGCTTGAAAACTCCTCCATGCATTGAAATGCAAATTGACATACTAAAACAACAAATACTCGTCACTAGTTCTGACAGATTTTCCCCTTGATCCGACGATGGACTATTAAACGCCGATTCTTCAGTTAACTAAACGTAACAAAATTAAACAGCGTATTTATTACGGGTAAATTGAGAATTTTCAATAGTTCATTTCTATCCTGCTTCAATTATTCAAACAAGCTTTGCCCTAGGATCGTCAAACTTTACGCAGAAGCTGGTCAGCAACAGTAGATGACCCCTGTCGATTTTCGACTATGGGGCATAAGTGTTTTACAAACATCTAAATTGCTTTGTTTCGTTTTCCATTTGTCAAGCTACCATTTAACTTAAATACAAGTAAACGCGCGGATGAAATTCACAAGTTCTCTATAACCTCAAGGTCCTAACGCTGACTCTTAACCATCCTAGACATCGTGTGGTAAGGATACATCAAGAATATTTCTGGAATGGCCAGGAGACCCTGTGACCTTCAAATTTTACGCTGACTACCGCTCGACTGATGGCTACACATTACCAGAGAGGACAACAACCGCACCAAACAGTATTGATCCATCCGATGTCAAATGTTAAGATATGATCTTCTGTTACTACGTTTATTATACAGAATATTTATCTATATAAGTTTTGCTAACTTTTTTACTTTGGATCGAAAGACATGTAATATCGATAAGTGTGTATCATTTATATATAAATCCCCATTTTAGCTACCTCATGTCAGAATTCACTTATCAATACAATAACGAACGTTTATTGTTGATAATCACATTGGTTAATCAATTGCCACGGTGGTCATAATGATATTTTCAAGCAGTTAAATAGTCTAATTTGGGTACAACAGGTTGATAGTTGAATGGCTGTGCTTGCAATGTTCATAATTCTTCTTCTTTTTCTTCTTCTTCTTCTTCTTCTTCTTCTTCGTCTTCTTCTTCTTCTTCTTCGTCGCCCACTCTTGGGCATTATCGCAAATATTAGAGACAGAGGTGAGATACAAGGAATCCGGGTGCTATACCCTAGCTCGTTTCGAATAGATTCCTTGGTTCTTTAATGTGCCCTGTGTAAAGCACCGATACACGCGAGACTACCTATTATGTGTATATGTAAGACTGTAAGCTATTGCACAAATGTGTCCTCAAACAGTACGAGACATAAAGCCATGGATAATTTGTCTTTAATAAAATTTGTTAAAAATGAATAATATTGACTTACCTATCTGGATTTAAAGGATAAGAATCGAGAACTTTTAGATGAACTTTAAAAATACCATTCACTCCATTAAAATATTCTTTTCTTTTCAGTAACTAGAGTAGTTCAATATCAAAATGTTGAATTAGTCTTTCAAAAAGCCACAGAGCTTGTTTGTAATTATATATATGTGCTATTATAATAAAATTTTCCTTTTAAAAAAAAAAAAAAAAAAAAAAAAAAGAATCGAGAACTTCATACTTAACTTATCATTAAGTTTGTTGAACCAGAAAACCGAAAAAGACCAATACACTATCATTTTATTGTTGGTTTATCCATTGTCTACAGGAAAAAGCTCTTCCATTATGTGACGAGGACCGAACCACAGCACCACTTGACACGTTCGAGTACCCAGTAGTCCACTTCCGAGTTGATATAACTTCATTCGACTATGGTAAGTACGGGATGTGTTACATTAATTGTTTGATGGTTAACACATTATTTAAGTCCTTGTTCTCCGAGAAATCAAGTCACTTCCTGAATATGGAGTTATTTTGTCCGATTCCTAAAAAGGAAATGGGACATCAGAAAGTCATATGGAGAGTTAGACGAATACATTGAAAGTCGAAACTTTGCGAATGAGTGGCTTAACCTGAAATCTGGAGACGGGGGTCATTTGAGAAAAGGGAGACAATAGTTAAACTTTACATTCTGTAAATCCATTATAACCCGGAGTTATACATGTATGTCTTTGGTTTTATTCATGCCTTGGCAATTATTGTATTCCGAACTGTTTTGTGCGTTTTTTGAACTTTTAACTATAGACATACTTTAACGAAATGTCATTGGCTCGCATAATACTCGAACCATCTTAATGGTTAGTCAAGTTCCCAGACGAGCATGTTTCGCATGTGTCATAGTTGCCTTGTTATGTTTATAAAAGTTTAACGAACGAACGAACATTAAACCAGTATGATATATTGCAAATGTAGCGACGTGAAATACATCTAAAGGAATAGCCACGCACAATATAACATGACAATATGAATGACTGCAATATGATAGTGTAAAAAATTCAAGAATGAAATAAATAGTGACAATAGATACAGAATATTTTGTTTTATTGTTCTGGGGTTAACGTCATTTGTCAACATGACTGTGTCCGATCTACAGCACCCTCTCCTCATCCTAGCCAACCAATGATCACATCAATATTTTAAAACATTACGAGTGGATCCAAAGACAAACAATTACAAATGGCACTTCGCCTGTCACTCCCTTGAGCGGACTAGAAATGGAACGATAGATTAGTCAACATTATACATTAAAACATGTTTTGAATGAATAAAATAGAAGGGGCCAATCTCATGCGAGGTGTCCAACCGCAAGGCATGACCTATCTAACCAAAACACCTATCGATTTAACGACACTTGTAAAACAATATAGTCACATGACACTGGAAAATGACCAACAGACAACCGTGATGTTATGTTATTGTCATGTTCCTATCTTATCGTGGTAACTCCACTTGGTAGTTTATGTTGAAAAGATAAATGCAAAAGTCACAAGTAATCAGATATTGACTTAATAAATTCTGGGAATGAATAAACTTAATTAGAAAGTTCGTTCTACCGAGACAGTGGTAAAAGCGTCATCACACTCTGTTCCACTGGCCAATGACATCCGAGTTTGATGGAAGAGCCAAAGACTTTGTAAGCATGAAAGCTTGACCGTTACCTTCTGTTTCCTGTATGAATGAATGAAGATGAGGGGATCATAATGAGTCCCGTTCATCTTCAGTTAGGTAGTTTAGACTGAATAATTCTTCGGAGATGGCAGTTTTAATAACTAAATGCACTTTACCCTTGGATCAATTTTAATTCACATAATTAACTTGGATCAATGTTACCTCACATAATTAACTTGGATCAATGTAACATCAAATAATTCACTTGGATCAAGTTAACATCAAATAATTCACTTGGATCAAGTTAACATCACATTATTCACTTGGATCAATGTAACATCAAATAATTCACTTGGATCAAGTTAACATCACATTATTCACTTGAATCAATGTTACCTCACATAATTCACTTGGATCAATGTTACCTCACATAATTCACTTCGATGGCTTAGAACCAGAACTCCAACTTACGACCTTATAAGACTCATACATATTTGAAATCTGCTACACAAGGCGCTTTTTATGAGCCTATTTTCGTGAAAATCTGACATTGTCATGTTGACAAAATGAAGTTTTAAAAACGTGTTTTCCCATAGGTAAAGAGTAAATTACAGACAGTTTTCTCTTGTTTTCTCAATATATCGATTTTGTAGTTACGACCTTCTGGTTCTAAGCCAGCGACTTGGATCAATGTTACCTCACATAATACTTCACGTGGATCAATGTTACCTAACATAATAATTCACGTGGATCAATGTTACCTCACATAATTCACGTGGATCAATGTTACCTCACATAATTCACGTGGATCAATGTTACCTCACATAATTCACATGGACCAATGTTAGGTTAGTGCGATTGTTGTTGTCGCTGCATACACGAAAATATGCATCGGATCACAAAGATAAGTAAAATGATACATACAAAAATAATTGTGATAATAATTTCCTTTGTCATATTCTCTACTCGACTACCTGGTCCGCTGATATTCAGAATTTCATCGACATCTAGTTCTGTTTGTTCATCGCTTCCGTTTCTGTTCGTAGGAAGTTTTGAACTTCTATGGTTTCTGGTCGTGGGAGAGGTTTGGCTACTCGGAAATATTATGTCGCTCAATGTTGGATTCCATGTGAATGTAAAGTTAGCATGTGAATGGACATAGTTGACGCAGACCATTACACCCGAATCTTCGTTGAACGTTAATTCTGAATACCAAAATCTTATTCCATTACGAAGTTTGAGGGTCAAGTCAGTGCGGCGTTCAATTTCAATTTCAGATAAAACAACACGGAAACAGAAGTTTGACTTAGTTAGTCGCATTTCCTTCTTGTTTGAGGTATTGAAATCTCCATTAGTAAACAACAGTTTGTAACTCAGTCCGCCAAAATCTTTATGCAAAACTTTAGGTGCAAGTTCAGATTTAAGAACAACGACTGTTCCATTAATTTCAACGCGAAAATCACGAATGGTGTCCATCAATAATTGTAGAAATGCGTAGTTACGTAAGAACGTGGTATTTGTCTCGTCAGCTATGTAGACTATAATCAAACGGGCAGCTAAAAAGTATCCTCCACGAGGTCTAAACAGATACACTTCGTACCGATAATAACTGAGAAGGTTTGCCATCAGTGCGTTTAAGTTTGATGAATACAACTTGAGGACTTCGTCAATGTGTTCAATTGCTAATAATTCTGTTGCTTTGATCGTAAATTCCGCTTTCAAATAAACATTGTCCATCACCAGGTAAGTAGGAAAACACACACCCTCCTTCTCGAAGAAATACTGGGGACAATAAGCACTTCGACAAGAATTCTACAAATAGAAAACATCAACATTAGTAATTTTTTAGGGACACAAACCAATCGATTTACAGACAAATGTCTATAATCTTTCAAATTGAAGAACTCAAAAACTGTTAATATTAGATTTGAGTATGGACAATTACAAAGGGGAATAAGTCAAAAAATATGCAATGTATAGTTATGGTTCTTGGGCACTGCGCGAGATCTGTTCAAATAGATTTGTGTTTCAAATTGAGATAGTTAACTTACTACTTGAGTTAAATTCAAGACAAGTTACAATTTGAAGTCTCCAATATTGTATGAGTTATGGCATGGACAAGAAGAAAGAATGAAATATTACAAAGCGGAAGAAGTCCAAAATATTCAATACAAAGTTATCGTTCTTGGTCACGACTATACTATCCTTCACTGAGATAAAGTTTTCAAAATTATATCTCCATTAATGTATGAGGAATGGAATGGACCGAGGAACAATCACAAATGGTAATAACTGCAAAGATGAGTTATTGTTCTTCTCACTTTGGCACTTCTCTTTACCTCACATATCTGCACATACGAAATTTCAAATTCCTACTGTATAAGATGATTTATTGTCCAATTAGGTAGGGGTTAACCTTTCAAATTAATATTAAATATGGTGATACAAGTAATTATAATGAGGCAATCGAAAAAATTAGGGTCTCGAAACAAAAGTTGCCATACGACTTAATAGAATTGCAGGCTTTCACTAAATGTCATTTCTGTTATATTTTTGTATATAAATGTATATAAATTAAATTTAGTAAAACTCGCTAAGCGTTGGTTTGCGAATTCGCTTAAAATGCTTGAATTTTAGGGCATTGGTATATAAATGCATTTATATTAAAAAAAATAACTCACTTAAAAGTCGCTAAGCGAATAAAAATCACTAGTCGAACGGTGTAAAAATGAATTAATTTATACATTACGACATACTCAATATTTTTATACTCACCATTTCGTTGTCGAAAAACAACCCCGTGCCACAATTTCCTACTGGCATTACCAACGCTTCTATAATAAGAGATGTGTCCTTGTCAGCATCCAGGTGTGTATTAACCTGTAGGTAAGTTTCCCGTTGATCAGGACCAAAATACAGACATACCTTTTCAAATATGATAAGATTTGGTTGGGTACACAAAAAGCACGTAATGTTGTCGAAATTCATTGAGTTTGAATGCGCATTCAAAGCATCGAGCGTGCTATAAAACTGTTGACATATATCCTTGAGTACATGTGACGGCGTATCGTTTAGACAAACTGTACTAGTACTTGGAAACACGCACTTTTTCACTAAATTAGAGATTTTCAATGGCGGTTGGTAAATCACGTTACACAAACCGATTATGTTTTGGAGAGCTTTTGTCAATAAGGTTTGTGGATTTACAGCGTAATAATGCGTGTTGTCTGATACTGTGCTTATAGGACAATTATGTATGACATTCCATGGAACAAAGTTTGAAGCCATTTCACCTTCGTTACAATAATAACAAAACACATTCCTGTATGTGATATTTGTATCTATTGATGTAACCGGTATATGCATATCATAATCTGGTTCTGTTGATTCGTCTTAAGAACATTTCAATTGAAACCTATAAATGTCTTGTGATGTTTGCGAGAAGTTGTCAGGGCACTGAGTAACCATTAGATACGTAGAAGGTTCTAGCGTTTCATGTTTTAATTCCTTTGTTATAACTTTTGCTTCAATACATTCACCACTGACCGCATCACCGGACTTCAAGATTTGACTGTTGGAATGTTTTGATGTTCCCGTAGTACCATGAGAATCGTAAAATGTTACTCCTCCTGTTGCTGTTGTCGTACGATCGTCGTATATGCCTGTCAGATACATAAACTCACGGTGGTTCCAATTTAAACAACAACTGTCCGGTCCTGTACACCTCAGGTCATCACACGCGCATACTGGATCACAACATGACTTTGTAGCGAGTTCGTCACACATTGATGCATTTGCACATCGTGTACTTTGAAGATTTACAAGATAATCGAAACTGTCCCGATATCGTTGTGGAAACACTGATGCATCATCCGAGTAACATGATTCAAATAGAAATATAAGAATTGTGAATTGAACAATAATATTAATTGTTATTTCCATCTTGTGAAATATATAGTTACACTCTGTGAATATTAATGTCAGTACATATTGACATGCCAACATAGATGCCAGCAAATCAAGATATAATGACCGAGTGAATTACAATGGAACATCTGCTCCAACTATAAATAATGATACTATGGTAACTAGTTTCAATGAAGCAAGGTATGAACAAGTTGAGCTATATATATAAATTATACAAGCCGTTCTCCTGGAAAACCGATCTTAATAACATTGTATTGTAATTATGCAAAAGATTTAGAAAAATGTCTAAAATAAAATAAAACTGGTGTCATATTTAAGTAATTGGATCGAATAGTACTATTCATTAGCTTCATTTGTTTCTTTTAAATTGTGTTAAAATATCTTCTGTCGTTGATAGGGTGATCGGTTTCTAAGAAGTACTCATATCAAGGAAATAGAGGGGTAACATGCTAAAAACACTTGCTATTTTTCCCTGTAAGCAAACACTCACCTTTTGGCTATTTTACCCTGTAAGCAAACACTCACAAATTTAACACGTTTTATTAAAATAGGAATATGATGTGCCACAATTTTAAAAGTTTACGTCAAAAAATTTCAGATACTTGGTCTTGCCAGTCAACCTAACGTCAAAAAACGTAGAGAATGACGTTCGCCATTTTCACAATTGTGCCACTAAGTCCGGTTTTCCTCGCAAACTGCTCATATACAATATACCAGTGGTATATCATTATACTATCGTCATCATTATATGATGCATACAAGTACAGGAGGATGCCAAGTAGGCGCTGTATGATTAATTTTATTCATTGAATTTAGAATTGTACAATCAGGGATTTGGAGTGACTAACTTGCCCGACTTGGGCTTTTTACTTTGGGCAAGTGGATTTTTTCAATCAGCTTGCCGATGGGCAAGTGCAAAACGTTCATGAGAAAATATTAAAATGAGAAATTAAGTGCCCTATTTCAACTGTTAACTCTAAATAAATAAATAATCTAAACCCTCAATTTTGACAGAATATTATATGATATCAGGTACACAGACATTTGTACTTTGATGCTTGACAAGATAAATAAATTATTGGAACTGAAATTTTGTAGCTTTTTGTGTTTTCCTGGGCAAGTGGATTTAGTCTGCGGGCAAGTGGATTTTTCCGTAAAATTGGCCCATAGGGCAAGTTGCAAAATTTGAGAAATCCACACCCCTGACAATACGTTCACAATTAATTCTCGTATTGAGATACCAGTAGCTTTTCCGATGATAATACGCTTTGGAGCCGTAATAATGAATGTATTAAGAATCAAAATTTAATTTTCTTTTAAGTGAAATGCATTTCTTATTAGACGTTCAATACTAACGTCATTATAAAGCAAAACATAAAACAAATGTTGGCGTTTTATGTGATTGGCCTTTTAGAAGGTTTGTAAGCGTTTTTACGAAGAAAAAACGGATCCATTGACTTTTCAATGTTAATGTAAATTTCGTGACGTCATGACCTGTCAAACAATATGACACAACCCAGCGTTAATGTTATACTAGCCATGCGTCGTATAGGTTCAAATACAAAATAAAACAAAGTTGGTTGAAATTGTTCGAATGTCAAAAAAGTTATAAAGACTCAAAAACCCGTGCAAAACTTTTGTCTTTGAGTATTCTAAGTACGGATTATGGTTGTGTGACTTGTGATGTGCTCAAACATGTGTTAGATGGTGTTGACACTTTGATTCGTCGAGTATATAGTCTTGTTCTACCTTCAAAAGTGTGGTATATAATGGGATCATATTGAGTCCATACACAATCGTATTTTTTGTTTTGCGTCCACCCTACGTTCGATATCCTATCTAGCTATCCTGAGAGAACAAACAAAGCACTTGAAAAAAGTCCTAACGACTTCTATCATCATCATGGTATGGCTAATAAATAAAGCTTTCAAGCATTGCCAATCATATTACCTTACTAAAAATAACTAAAAACTTGTTTGTGAAAACTATTGCTGTTTAGTGGCTATGAACATGATGATGAACAAGTATGAAAGCAATATATCAACGGATTTTGAAGAACTAAGAGGTAACTTACATTTTCATCTTTCCCAAGAAGCTCACTTCTATCCGTCCTCGGACGCTAAACAAAGAAGTGATTTGGTATGGCCGGACGTCGCGTAACAGGTCGGGGCTATTTTACTTTCGGTGTTCATGCAACGTGATTCTGTTTTAATCCGATGCGCAAATTATATAATGTTATAATACTTATATTACTATATATAGCAACAAACTTGCCTTCGAAAGATAGCATTACCGGCCAACTAGATATTTACGTAAAGCAGTATTCACTATTCAATATTTATAACAATAAACATATATTCACATTATATAAAGTAAGCTTTTGTGGATAGTCTTATTTTTAAAAAATTACACATCAAAACCAGCAGCAAAATAATTGTAAATAACATTATAGAGATCTTACTAAGCAGCAATCATTGACAGTCTTTCCTGTCTCAGTTTCATGGAACGAAAAATATAAGTGGCCGTATTAGCGGTTGTCTTTTTAAGAAAGAATATTTGCGAACTTATTAAGTGAGACCCATGGCATATTTGTGAAGTACTTTATTCGGAATTGTCTGTATAGAGGGCAACATAATAAAATAAGATATTCTGTATGAAACAGCGATTTTTTTTAGTAATGCTTAATAATTCTTGTGGATGAAGTACAGTAAACGCTTGCAGTGAAAGTTTAAACTGGACAGTTTTGTTACATGCCGTCACATATTGCCGTGTGCATTGAGGTAGTGCCAGAATAAGAAATGGAGTTCGTCTTTTTACCACATAACACCACAGAATACCACAGAATATCACAAAACTCATTAAAAAAAGCAGAAAATGAATAAATAACGAATACGTGCTTTTACGGAAATATGATATTTTTGTTTGTTTGGTGATTGTAACTCAAGAACTAAAGTAACCTTCATGGGTATATTATTGTTGATAATCATTGTTTTCCAAATATAATTTCGAAATAAATTAAGAAAGAATTATTCAGAGAAATATTGGAAAGTCTTAAATGAAAAGCCGTCACAAAAAAGTGACGCTAACCTAACTGCTTTATATAATTTCTTTAAAACCGCTAGCTAACAATACTGATGTTGATGACACTGATAACTTCATGACGGCAACAATAGTGATAAAGAGTATGAAATAAACGTAGAAATTATCGAACCAATTAGGAAAACGAAATAATAATTGCAATAAGAATACAATAAAGCAAGTGAACATGATAAAATAGTAAATGAACAATTCTATATACATTGTACTATTTATTTAGACTTATAAGGTCCTGATTGAAGGCATATTTGTCATTGTTGAAACAAATGTGTGTTAGTTTCTTTAATATAAGTACAGACGCTACGAACACATCGCACAGCGTTGGCTTAAAATGAGAAGGTATTAACTGGTATTATACTTATAGTAAGTATAAGTATACTCGTATTATTGAAAATCAGCCTCCTAATGGGCTTCTTTTGAGCCTATTTTCATGGAAATCGGAACTTGTTGTGTTGACTAAAAACAGTTTTTTACCATAAGTAAAGATCACTTTTCAGACAGTTACTTCTTTTGTTTTTGTCAAAATATCGATTTTATACTTACGACCTTCTCATTCTTAGCCAGCGATATCTCATTTGTTCCGATAATTTTGTAGAGTCGTCAATTTTTACACCGGACCCGTTGAGTGCACGCGATTTTTAATTGCCTTGGAAAATAAGAATATATCGAGAAATAAGGCTTGTCCTTGTTCGAAAATTCCGCATTTATATCTTACAGTTAAACTCGTTTAAGCGGTACTGCAATTTTTCTAGTTCTATGTTCAAAGTGTTGTCACGTTTTGAAAGGTAAACTACTTGTATTCGGATAGTATTATAATTCGGATAGCTAAGATATTTATTGTAGCAATTAACTATGTGTATACAACTCTCAAAGTTCAATGTTATTTTAACTAAAACTAGGTAGAACCACGGGGTTTTACATCCTTAAACGATATTTTAAGCCGAACAAAGGGCTTCTAGTTCTATAAGACAAACAATTACATTGATGGTCAACAGCAAATATTGAAAAGGCAGTGGCTAGGATTACGGTACCGTAATCCTAGACCCACAGGCTAGGATTACGGAAGTTCCTTAATCCTAGCGAGTCCTAGCTAGGGCTGTCTAGAATTACGGAAGTTTTTATATTGAGTGCAATTAAGCGTGCTGGTCGCCTTATATTGCATGTTGACATTTATATTAGATGAATTTATACAAGTATTGGTATATTGACCGTCGAGTAATCAGTTTCGGTTATGATAAAGATATAGAGTATGGTAAAGATATTAAACGGCGGAAAATATCTAAATGCAAATACATTTGATACTGTATTATAAAGTACTTTTATCTACGCATAAATTTATAAAGTTATTAAAATACGAAAAATATATTGAGATAACAGATACTAGCAGGGTTGAACAAGAATACTTCAACATTTATCACGAATGCCGCTCGTGTGATCAGAGCAGACACGAAAGTATATACACGAAGGTATGTACGTACGTTCGTGGAGCAAAAAAACCTTGCATGATCTTTTAATTATATTTTAAAAACGCAGGCAGGCTCGATTGTTTACATAATTCTAATTTTATAAGATTCCTAATGACATGCAAAGCGTAATTAGTTACAAATATGTACAAATAAATAATTAAGAAACTAAATATGACCATATTTGGAATTCGTATCACTACGCGCTGTCACAACGTAGATCCAGTGGTAGGCTAAGTAAATTGTGAATGAACAAACGATTTAACTACTTAATGTTTATTTCTAGGACCGAATGACGAACAAACATATCCGATCTACTACCAAAATTAGCAACACAATTTGTTTCGATCATGACAATCAATTTCAATGGAACTACATTTGTGTATTCGACCACGTACATTAATTAATTTATAAACATTCGGACTGCCTCTATTTTCTTCCCATGCAAAGACAAAATATTATATAAGTAAAATTCGAACATGATATTCTGATATTTTTTATTAATTTGTCAATAAATATTCCAATATTTGTATAATTAAAAACTTAATTGCACTCGATATAAAAACTTCCGTAATTCTAGACAGCCCTAGCTAGGACTCGCTAGGATTACGGAACTTCCGTAATCCTAGCCTGTGGGTCTAGGATTACGGTACCGTAATCCTAGCCACTGCCTATTGAAAAATTATTGTAGCCAGGTGCATTGGATCACAGGTGCAAGACACAAAATCAAATTTGGCTATATAGGCCTATTAGTATGTTTAAGAGAGACTTGTACATACTAATAAGCCTATATAGTAGGGCTGTAACGGTACGGTCACCTTACGATATGATACGTACCGTCAATTTTTCTAACGGTTCGGTATGATACAATATTCTCTAACAGCAGCTTAAATACTGCAATTATAAAGTCACAATGAATTTGTTGATTCTATAACAGCAATTATCATGTGGCTATCAAATATTTTAAATGAATTTCGACAATATGAGGCATATCTTAATACAATGAAAACGAATGATGGTGGTAATTATACATAATCAGAGGGCTTTGAGACATTTTCGTTTTCTGAATATTTTTTGGCTCATAAAAAAGCTTATACTGAACCGTACCGAAATTTGCAACTCTTGTACCGGAACTGTGTGGGACTGAAGTCTGCAGTCTTTCGTGTACCGAGGTATACCGTTACAGCCCTACTATATAGCCAAATTTGATTTTGTGTCTTGCACCTGTGTATTGGATTTAACAATAATAGGGGAAAAACTTGTGTAAACAACTGGCTAGCTCAGTCGGTTGAACATGCACCCTGTAAGCGAAGGGTCCCGGGTTTGAGTCCTGATCTACAGTAGTTGCACGTTTTTCTTCCCTTGTTATATTTAGAACCCAACAAATCGTTACTGCATTGTTGTGTAATTTTAGGTGCTTTTGTCTTTGGTGTATTTCAGATTTCCATACATTAAAAAGACTGCCACATACCAGCTGATCAGAAATATTATGTCAGGTGACGCTATGGTGGTGACAAAGATTGGCACACACAATGGAAACTTCCACTGTGATGAAGTTTTGGCTTGCTTCATGTTGAAACAATTGCCTGCTTACAAACATGCAGAGATTGTCAGGTAATACTTTCCCTGTCCAAGTTTACTTGGTCATCATAAAAAGGTCAAACTGCTAACAATGTGTATTGTTTGCTCTCCTGCCATTTTTTAGCTCGACTATTCGAAGAATATGAGAGCTATTACAGTCACTTGTTCGTCGGCGTCGGCGTTGCATATGGTTAAAGTTTTACATGCAAAACTTTAACCTTGGTTATATTTCAATAACCAGTGCATATATTGGATTATAACTTTGCACTGGCTTTCCCTGTCATGTAATCAACCATGTTAGATACTCTTGCATGAATTTAATGCAAATTATGGCCCTTTTTTACTTAGAAAATTTGGTTAAAGTTTTGCATGCAAGTTACTAATAAGGCCATATCTCAAATAGTATCTGTGCTATGGCATTGAAACTAACAACACTTATTAACCATCATAAGGCAATGGTACCGGTCATGGGTAATAGCTCTATTATGATTATTATTTGAGTTATGCCCCTTTTTAACATAGAATTTTCTTGGTTAAAGTTTTGCATGCAAGTTTCATTCAGACCATATCTCAGCTACTATCCATGATACTGCATTGAAACTTACAACACTTGTTTACCATCATCAGTCAATGGTATCAGTCAAGGGCAATAACTCTATTATTTTTTTATTTCAGTTATGCCCCTTTTTAACATAGGAGTTTATTGGTTCAAGTTTTACATGCAAGTTCTATTCACGCCATATCTTAGTTACTATTTATGATATTGCATTGAAACTTATAACACTTGTTTATCATCATTAGTCAATGGTACTGGTCAATTGTAATAACTCCATTTTTAGTTTAATTTGAGTTATGCCCCTTTTAACTTAGACTTTCCTTGGTTAAAGTTTTGCATGCAAGTTACATTCAAACTTTTTTCTGTGTCTAAAGGTTGTATCTATGTGTCAAAAGGTTGTATCTCACCCGAAACTGTAGATGAATTTGACAAATTAATGCCAAATAGTTATATCTGGCCGAGATCTCACATTTTGTTACCAAAAATAAATGGGTGCGAGGTTTTGAATGTGTCATATGACGTATATCTAAGAAAATGATTGGTGCAGGATCGAGCTACGATATTTTGACATAAGAAGCAAAACGGTCTCCTGTTTCCCCGCTCATACAAACCTGAGATACGAGGTTTTGACTATCCAGCGAGGATATCAAACTTGTGTTGTTTGGCATGGTATTGTATTCAATACTAAAAATAATTACTAAACTACTTCAAACTCATCACTGATTTATTACATGACTGTATCCTCTACATTATTATTTTAATTTGTCACCATTGATTTAAAATTGACTCCTTTAACAAATCATATCTTACTCATATGATTATTTTGTTGAAACTTTGTTATGTCAGTGGATGTATACAATTCCCTTAAAACATACACATTTCTTGAATAGAGTACAGTGCCGCTTGAAGTCTTAAAATCATTTTCACTGACAAATATTTGTTAATAGTCCAGTGTTGAGATAATTGCCATGCCTCAACAACCATTGTACATTAGCTTTCATTGCCATGTAGTCAACTAAGTAGCGTAACTCACGTTTCAATATAATACAAATTTTAAATGGCCTGTTTTGAACTTATATTTTTTCTGACAAATGGCTGCGAATAGTCGAGCGCGCTGTCTAGTGACAGCTCTTGTCATATAGCCTGTGAATCATAAGTAGTGGTCAAAACTGTCCAGAGTGTATTCTTAGATACAACAACATTATCAGAATTGATAAAAAAAATAAAACTCCAATTAACTTTGGGCCAAAGCTTTTTCTGTTGTAATTACCAGATTATAAATCATTACTTTCAAGAAAAACTTGATTTGATTTCTATCACCAATCAGTTAATACTAAAAGCCCTGCCAATTGGTATGAATTAAATATTAGATTTTTTAAAAGATAACATTAACATAAGCAGTACACACTAGTGTAAATGAGTGTGTTTGTTAACTACATACATATCACATTATCAATATTATAATAATTTATCAATAATCTAATGCTGTCATGTCATACTTAACTGGTGAAAAGTATGATTAAAAGAATGTACTTATAAATGTTCACAGGACGCGGGATCCATCTGTACTGGAATCATGTGATATTGTGGTGGATGTTGGAGGAGTGTATAACCCTGATACACACAGATATGACCACCATCAGAGGTAGGTAGCTTTCAGTGTTAAATGAGGTTTCACATAACAATAATATTTGTCAGCGCGTTCATTGTTATGCGGCCATTAGGTTAGCTAGATGAGCATTATAGTTACCTGTAGTGGGTGAGCCAAATGTGAAGACATTGATGTAAAGCAGTTGAACAAAGGATTTCAAAAAGTTCAGAAGATTACAAATCAGATAGGGACTGTATCACTCAACAGAAACAGAGCAAACCACCAGCTGTTGATATTCTATAACTCTTACGTGTCACTGTGATCCAGCTATGCAGTCTGCGAATTAACAATTTAAAACAACTTGCCAGAATCGGTAAAATTCAATAATTTCCCTATACACTCTATACATTATTACTGCGAAAGTTACTTGCCCGGCAGCAAATTTACTTGCCCGAATCAACAAATTTATTACTTGTCTCGAACAGGGGTGGTATTCACAAAGAAACTTAAGTGAAAACTTAGAATTTTCCCAAAATCTTACTATTTCCTTAAGTGTATCAGCCAAACAAGAAAATCAAGATTATCAACTTTTTACATTGCTTTAAAGCATTATGTTAAGTGATACAAAAATCACCAAGAAAAATTGAGTTATATTTAGTTTCTTGCAAAATATGGACGGTTCATTTTTTTAACTTAAGTCAAAATATTTAAGTTTTCACTTAAGATGCTTTGTGAATACCAGCCCAGCCTGACAAATGCTAATTTTGCAGACAGGCTCTGTACCTATCATCCTCGTTATGTAACATACAGTAATCATTCGTTGGTTCTAACTTCTTAACTTTTTATATTTTCAGGAGTTTCAATGAATCTATGTCAAGTATATGCCCTGATAAGAAATGGGTAACAAAGTTAAGCAGTGCAGGCCTTGTATACCTACATTTTGGAAAGAAGATTGTGGGTCAGATATTGGAGTTGAAGTCGGACGATCCGATCACTGATGTTGTATTTGATCATGTGTATGAGAACTTTGTGGAAGAGATTGATGGCATTGACAACGGAATCAATCAGTACGATGGAACTCCAAGGTAAATTAGATACTGTAACTAAGTAATGTCTGGAAATTTGGACAGAATTAATTAACCACACTTTATAGAATTTTTTTTTGACATTCCTCATTTTAAAGATTGTCCATGATATTACATTGACTGATGTATAAATATGTTGTAGGAGCTGCAATTAAAAGATATTTTAGAATGTTTAAAAAGAAGAAGAGATCACAATGTCATGGCTACCAGTGGATGGGGATTCTTTCAAACTAATCAGATGTTAACAAGTTTTTTTAAACAAATCATAATTTATGATATGTTAGAATAATAAAAGTTTTGGCACTAAGTATGGTAACTGTTTACAATGCTTATTTTTTATCAATTTAATATATTGACAGTTTAACATAGAAAACTAATATTTCAGGTACAAGGTATCAACAACATTAAGCAGTCAAGTTGGAAATTTGAATCCAGGATGGAATGAGAAAGATGTTGATGAAAATGTAGGTGGCGCTTTGCTTTGTAAAACAACATTTTGATTAATTATTTAAAAAGCTATTTTTGCCACTCCATTTTAGAGTGGTTTTGATGCAGCATGATATCAACTATCAAAAGCAAAATATTATTTAGAGAATCTTTACAAAAATGGGGGAAAGCAAAGCTTTTTTTATCAGAGAAATCGAATTTCTACCGCAAAATGACCTAAAAATATGTGAAGGTCATCTATCATCAGTTCATGACCCCAGTTTCCAAGGTTGTCATAAATATATATAATAATTTGGCTGCCATGGGATTGTGCACGTTTTACAACCATCTCTTGTTTCAATTTCAGAGTCAGTTCAATAAAGCTATGGAGATGGTTGGCAATGTGTTTTTAAGTAGAGTATTGTATTGTAAAAACTCATGGTTACCTGCAAGAGAACTCGTGCTAAATGCTGTACAAAACAGATTAAAGGTAATTATTTGTTTGCATATTCCTTACATTGTAACTTATATTAAGCAACCTCCCTATGGACGACCTGAAAACTTCAAAAGGGCCATTTTACACAATGGTAGTTTAGTGCAAATTTTGTTCGAGACATTTTAGTCGAATTTACAAATTTAAGGTTGTCATCAACTTCAATTGGTATTAAGTTACATAATTATTACATTATAACATACATCCCAAAGTTATTTTTGTATTGAATTGTCTTGTCTTCCAGACAATATACCGGAGTGGTCCTTGTTTGTATGTGATTGGTCAAGAGTGTCATATTAAGCAGTGGTTTTAGAAACTGAAACTACTTACCCTAATGGGTTAAATTTAATAGTTTCCCAATACACATAATTTATAAATACTTCAAATGTTACATGCCAGACTGCAAAAGTGCCCGAATCAACAATTACTGGTCCTGGACAAGTGCTAATTTCGCAGACTGTTAAGTGAATGGTAATTTGTTTTTTTTCCTGCACTATTACTTGGAGGGAACATCCTATATGATGAGTATTTTATGTTTCCAGGTTGATCCTAGTGGAGAGATTCTATGTTTGAGTGAAGGTGGTTGTCCATGGAAGGATCATTTATTGACGTTAGAGAAGGAACTAGAAATCTCCACACCTATCAAATATGTCCTGTATGCTGACAATGCTGGAAAATGGAGAATACAATGTGTACCCAAGATGCTAGGAAGCTTTGAGAATAGGTATGTTACATATTGTTATGACGTATTTATGCTTATGATGCCGACAAAGTTAGTATAGCACGACATTTTATTCATAGATGGGGAAAGTTAGTTCGCTAAATTCATGTACAGATGACTTTGTACAGAAACAGTTTCCAGGAAAGGTAGTTAGGTTAAATATTTACCCTGTATGGGGGATTTATTAAAAGTGTTTCAGTTAAGTTGTGCCCCTTTCATGCAAAACTAAATGATTTCTGATCATTCAGTAAGACAGTTACTATATAATGGGTTTGGATCTTTCAATTTTGTATGCTTGTTCGTTATGGCCCCTGTCGATTTTTAGACTGGTAGGTTTAAGTCTCATGATCTTGGAACTTCATTTGACTATTTAGCAACATCAGGAATCAAACATGTTTTACAAACATATCTTGTTACCTTTCAGGCTTTCACTACCAGCAGAATGGCAGGGATTGAGAGATGATGCCCTGTCGGAGAAGTCTGGTATACCAGGAGGTATCTTTATACACGCTAATGGATTCATTGGTGGTAACCAGACATATGATGGAGCCCTGGCAATGGCGAAATACAGCATTAAACAACAGACATGAGTACCTATAAATTAATTATGGCAGTACTCATGTCCAGGAAATGTTCAGTTGGAATTCTGCTGTTACATAAACTTCTATGTCAACTTTGGCATTACTTCTACAACTGTGTTCATTAAGTGTAACAGAGTGGGTGGGGAATCAACTATAATGGACCAATGTTTGAATTAGGGTTATATATTGTTCCAGTGTTTTCGAAGTTGCTATAAAGATATGGCACTTAAAAAGTTTATTTAAATTCATTGAAATTGAGTTTTGTAATGTCATCTTATATGGCAACTTTGTTGTGGAAGTAAAAGTATTGAAAAGGAAACTTATTATTTCAGAATACTACTTTCTTGGTAGATCGAATCTGAACGTAATCTTTTCCATTAATCCAAATTGAATGTTGTGAATTTCACAGGATGTTTCATTGTTTTATTGACATGGTTTATATAATTGATCTGAGGTTCTTATTTCTTTAAATTTCTCTAAAATCTACCATTTCATATATTGTTCTCATACAATCATGTTAATATTGTTCAATATTGTGTTTCATAACCACAAAATAAAACTATTGTCTGACTTTGATGCTTTAATCTTCTTTTTGTTCGAACTAACTCATATTTAGGCCTTACTCACCTCCCAGACCAGTGTTCATCATGGTTAGTCGCCATCGTAAATCATTTACTGTAAAATTATTTAATTTTGGATGAAATTTCGTGGTTGAATGACCATTTCGATGAGACGTTTGCTTGTGGAATTTGCATTTCGGGTAATTAATGCCAGGGTATCATTTTTAGTGGCCGTCATAAATCATTTACTGTAAAATCATTTAATTTTGATGGGATGAAATTTAGTAGTTTTGGTAAGAATGGCCATTTCGATGGGATGTATGCTTTTGGATTTTGCATTTCAGGTAAGAAATGCCGGGGTCAAAATAATTGTTCGATGGGGTTTAATTTCATGGTTGAAGGTGAACAAGGAAATCCACGAAATTTAATCCCCCATGAAAATTAATGCTTTTACAGTATTCCAGGGCTATTCTTAACTTGGAGCTTCAAACACCAAAGGACTGGTACAGTCAGAATCCATTTTCATCAAAATGAATTTCAACAAGAGAGGTTAATTCTACATTGCACAGACAAAAATGCCCCTGTGAGAAGCGACCGCACACAAAAAGTGCCCTTTTCAACAGGAGCTACCCTCTATTTTTGAATCCTAGCTGTAGCACTGTGTAACAAACTGATTGATTTTTGCTAGTTCTACACAGAATGTGACCACCGCCTGTAATAACCATGCTTCTTAACAAGAGGGCCTTCAGTAGTAGAGCTCACCTGAGGACTTGAGGCAGAATCTGTATTGTGAGCTTGACTTTTTGAAGAAAAATGTTTAGCTATTGTTCTGACAGGATCGTGTGCCTCTGCGTTGGTTTATTTTATTGACCGGGTCATATTCTAAGGTATCCAGCACTCGTATGTGGTGCTCGTGTTATATGACCAACTGTAGTAAGTGTCCCTCCATAACCTTGTTAATATTCTGAATAGAAGGATTACTTGTGTGACCAACCTATGGTCCTCTTGTGGACCATGTGGCCATACTTTCAAATAACAACAATAAACGTTTGTAGATAAAGGCATTTATTAAAAATCTTTCAAGAATTTAGTCTTCATAATTATACAAATTCATATTAAAACTCAGATAATATGGGTATTCAATGAAAATCAGGCTTTCAGACAAAGCCCATTATAAGATGTGTTGAAACTTTGTTCCAACAAAGTAAAAACCGAGGCACACAGATTTACAAGCATGCCTATAAATGTTCCTGCAAACAGTCATAATTGTAGCTAAAATACATTCAGATTTGTGCAATAAAAGTTTTTGCCCATTTGACTTAATTAGCAAATATAATAGAGTGCAACTTCATTAACCTGTCAAATACATACCAATAACTACACCATATCTGTACACCAAGACGTTGAGGGTTACTATCGTAATTAATAGTGTACAGAGACTGTAATTATGTAAATTTTGACACATCAAAAAAGCATATGACTCATTTTTTTAAAAGGATACAAGGTATAGCCAGTAATACATTATTCAAATGCCCATGAATGTTTTGAGACTCCATCAACAGTGTAATGTAATAATTTATAAATTTGTTTAAGTAAAACAGTAATTTCATTATCAGTAAACCCAACGGACTTCTTCAATACATACTCGTGAGTGAGAATAAAACATACACATGAATATAAAGAACAAATAGAATTTACAATAGACATAGACATTGTCACATTATTAACAATTTCATTTTAAATTTACAACTTTTAAGAATCAACGGGACGCTGAACATACCCGACAGAACCTTATTAGGATACAAATATCCTGAAACTTGAGTGTTGTGTTTTATATACCATGTACAAACAAATGTCACCACTACACTCGCATCGTCGGATACCCACGTTCGATTGCATTACGTTATACTCATACATCGACCGTGGGTTATTTGGCTAGCAAAATATCGTAAACGTTATAGATAAATGGTGCAATTTCATTGGTTTCCAAAGGATTTCAACTTTGGAAGCTCAGCCAATGAAATTACATGTTACATTCGGCCTTCGTTTCATTCTCAAAAATGGCGGCCATTTTGATTTCGACTGAAAGAAAAATCTATTTAAAGTAACAAAACCCCCCTAATGACGCAAGATTAAATCACCGATTGAAGAGTATTCTGTTTGTAAGGAGCGATTTCATTGGACACAGGGTTTGAAGAGTTATTTCCCTTTGAGCTGAGAAACGAGAATTTGGTAGTCAAAAAACCCACGGTACCAAATGAAGTTGTACGTAATGTGTACCGTGGGTATCCGACGATGCTACACTCGTAAACACAGCACAACATAAATATACAATTCAGGAAAGCATACATGTAAACCTATTCCTAGATTTTCATCCAAGCCAATCCCCTGAATTATTGAGTTGCCCAAACTGTTTCCCTTCAAATATGAACAAACTGTTTTTGCCCATCAAGTAGTGAAGTCTCAATGTTTGCAACAAGGATTCAACAAATAAGGTAAAAAATCCATGAGAAATAAAAGTTTAAAATCAATTAAAGGGAAAGTATTCAATGAAACCATATTTCTAAATGAAAAGAAAATTTAACCCCCTTCCTTTTTTAAAACCAGTTTGGATGACAATCTAGTAATCAAGTTATAAGGAACTTATGTGCATTAATAGTATACTTGTATTCTATATAACTTAACACTAAGCATTATACAGCACAAGACTTATATACACAAATATACCCATGGTTATAATGCATTTGTTTTATGAATAACAAATATGTCATACAAGACTTGGGTGATGAATGACCTCTATTTCTGGAAGCTATCTACTATTTTGTGAGTTAATGAATGTGATTTTGGTTTTAATGAGCTAGACACATGACAACCCAATCTCTCCTAGTTAATGTAATCTCGATCTTGACAATATGCACCAACTAGGCATTGTACCAGCCCAATAGATACATTCCGGAATGTACAATATTGTGGGTTTTTCCGCAACTTTGCATGCAGTACAAATAATGTTGACCTTAATCCTTTGCTAATGCTATTGTGATTTAAATAAGCATCCCTCATTTCAATGGTTCATACATGAATATTTATCAAAAGAAAACATGGATAACGGTAAAGTTGTTTGTACTGCGGGATTAGTGTGGTAAAACCACATTGCATTGAATTCCGGAGTATATCTATAACTTCTGCAGAGTTCCATTGGAATCAGAAAAGCTGATGCTGCTTGAATTAAGATAACCATAAAGACAGAGAAGACAATCATATTACTACTCTCACATGATATATGAAATAGTTACCATTATAGTCATAATAAAGGAGGATAATAAAAGACAATTCAACTTTAAGAGATGAGAAGTAATCCTTGGGCAAGGAGACCTACGCTATTCTTTTATATAAATTTATACTTGGTTATATATTTGGTGAATTGCACCTGAAATCATGATTTTTTTCATTAATCATTTCAAGAATTATTAGAAACCAAATATCAAGATACCGCACAGACGGGGGAAAAACGAGGGTAACCCTAGAACAATCATGACACCTGTATGTGAAAACATACAATATGGGTGAGTTAAAATGATACATCCAATGTGCTGAAAATAATGAGGAGATGTTTTGTTCATGTGAAGTCCCAGAAACTTATTGTTCAATGTTTTAATATACTACTAGTACATCAATTCTCATCATAGAATGTTCAATAGTATGGATACTAAGCTACTCAATAATTACAATATATACAAGTAAATAATCGATATATAAATACAAAGCCTTACAGGACCAGTACAGTCAACATACAACAAGACATGGGGAAAACCAGGTTTGTGAAACAAGGCCGACAACTCTGTTTAAACTTGTTTCCTGCATTTTACCCCATGTGCCTTGCTTCACATGCGGGAAAGCATTCCAGTAATTGCTCATAATCATAGGCCTGAAAATCACATGTAAAATAAAAAGTGTTGATGTCTACCTTTGTAGATACAGCCCACCTGATTTTCTCAACCTTGAAACATTTTTCCATCTAGGAATAAATAGAACACACAGTTTAATAACTTCTCCTAGACTAGTGCATGCAGGTACACTATTTTTTCTATCTAACCAGAACACAGATGTATCTGAATGTCAGTAGAAATCAATCAGTCACATCCCATCTCTCTATGCTGAGCCATGATGACATGTCACACTGCCTGTCAACCTTTTATTCCTTTTCACACTTCAAGGTCCAATAGAGAACACAATCTAACTACAGTCAACCCTTTGTTCAAAGTTCACCTAAATCAAGCAGTTAAGCAGTCCATATTATTAAATTTAACAAATTTAATTAGCCAACTTTTTTATGCAACCACATTTGATGCGTACATAATTTCATTGACAAGCTGTTTAAGACAGATACGACTGTAGCTTGCTATCAGAATACTGTAGGAACATGGATTCACGTTCTATGAGGTGAAAGGATGCATGATTCACATCCTAATGCAGTGTTAGGATTCATGATGACACACAGTTGATGCGTACGTGTATGAGATTATTTACAGATGACCAGTTGCAGGAGTCTGTCAGACACGCAGTATCTCTAGACAGTTATTATAACAGATAGCAATCCAATCTGGCTGTGTAGATGACCATTGTATTTGGTTGATTTCTCCGGCAGCTGTATAGGCAAGAATGGGATCTTCTATGGCTCGAGGCATTTGTTGTATGTCCCAAATCAATGCTTGATGATCATCAGCTGAAATAACAAACATCATATAATATATAAAGTACATCCCAACAACCATTTAAGAGAAGAGATGTTTGTAAAACAAATATGCCCCAATTGTCAAAAATGGTTAAGGTCACAGTGACCTACTGACCTAAAAATCAATAGGGGTCATTGACTGTTGCTGACCCACCTCCATCTAAAGTTTGAAGATCCTAGGAGAAAGCCTTCTTTTGATTTAGTGAACTTGGCCTAGATCTTACACCCATAAGCATTGTCAGCAAGTTTGAAGACGATCAGACGAAAACTGTTTGAGTTAGAGTACAGACAAATTACTGGACGCCGCCGCACGCATGCCTGCCTGCCCGCATGCCTGCCTGCCCGCCAAGGGTGTTCACATAATACGTCCCGTTTTTCAACGGGCGTATAAAAAGTCATCACAATAATGTTTGTAGAAATATCATTCTTTACATTTAATATTCCTATTCTCTACTTTATAATGAATCTTACCAATAAAGATTCAAATTCAGTAATAATGTTTTCTACCAACAACAAAATAATGTTCTTACCAGCAGTGCAGATATGACAACTGGAATGAGGTGCCCATGCTATACCATTAACACACGCTCTGTGATTGTTTAATCTGGCAACTGGTGTACATGGCACTCTGACATCAAGGATAATCACCTGTAAACAGCACAATTGTTAATCATATTAATTAACATCCTAATTCCTAACTGATATAATAAACACATTACAATTTATCATAAACATGATTTTAAACAGTTCGCAATGTAAGTCAAAGTCAAGTTAAGTCAGTTATTGCATTAGTGATTACCTACTGTAAAATCATTTAATTTTGACGGGACAAACTTTGTGGTTTTTATAAAAGAGCATTTCCGTCGGACGTTAATTTGTAGAATTTGTATTTCAGGTAATAAATACAAGGGTCAAAAGTATTATTAACATTTGATTTCGTAGTTGAAGGTGAACCACGAAATCCACGATTGTTTTAAACAAGTATATACCTCCAAAGCGTCCATGGCCATGGTAGCTAGATAGTTAGGATCTTGTTTGTTCCAACCAAGTCGTAATAATGGATGATGTTGGGGGTCTTCATATATAATAGTTGAATGTTCTAGATGTCGTAAATCGAACATCCGCACTGATCCATCGGCACCTAATGAAATACAACGGAAAATTTAAACATAACATATAATTGCAAAGTTGGCAAATCCCTGCATTTTGATTGGCTGAGACGTGACATTTATCATTTACATTCCCAGTAACCCTTCAATTAGGGTGGTTTACACTTTGCCTTACAGAGTCATTATTTGCCAGTCAGCTTTCTGCTGAAACATGGGGGGATACGAGTGCCTCCACTCGGTTTAAAATCCTGGTCACCAGATTAGACAGCAACTGTCCTAAACACTGAGCTAAGGAGGTATCCTGTCAGTATACTGTCAGATATGAACAAAATAGAACAATTCTTACTTGTAAACAGAAATTTTTTAAAGTAAAATATTGCATGGCAATAAGTTCATAGATTTTAAACTTTGGTACATGACTTATTAATTGTGGTGATTTTGATCCAGAGTTCAAATTGAGATTAACAAAACTTTCATCCGATCTCCCGTTTTGAATCCCGTCCCAAGATCTGTCTCTTCTCCCAAATTTCATCTGCCTTCCTCCTCTTACCAAGTCAGCCAATTAAATAATATTTCTTTCTAGCAGGAAAGCCAAGCTAAAATTTCTGTAAGTGTAAGGTGTAACAAAATTTGTACAGAAGAAAGATAACTAACCAACACTAGCAAACATATCTCGACCACCACCAGCTCTACTGAATGCTATATCATAGACTTCCTTATCATGTGCAATCAGCTGTGTCTTCACATGCCCCGATACAACATTCACACGTCCTAATACTTGTCCAGTCTAAAAGAAAAATTAAATCATGAAATTATGGAGTCTTTACATGAATATTGCATTAAAATGGATACATGCAAAGCATTCTTGGAGGTATCATTTTGAACATTCATCAGAAATATACGAGTTACAGTAAAATCATGAATTTTCGTGGGGGATTAAATTTCGATGCTTTCATGGTTCACCTCAATATCCTTGTATTCATTACCTAAAATGCAAAATCCACAAATTATGCTCTGTCAATTTTTTTTACCAAAACCACAAAATTTGGTCTTATCGAAATTAAAAGATTTTACAGTAATTTGAGATTCATCTGCAGTTTCATCAGCAATACTTGTTTCTAGTAAATGCAAGTGTACATAACTTGTTAAGAATACTTAAATTCATGTAAGATTTTAAGAAACTGAAACTTATTATCATTAATTAATTTTCATTCCAATACAAAGTTCTATATTTTGTGTGAATTTATCACTTCTGTTTCAGAACCTGATCATAAACATTATTATCATTTTAGGCCCCTCACAGTTTTCTACTGGAGGGGACTATAGGTTTTCCCTCCGTCTGTTAAGGAAATCTGGATCCTGCCATAACTCAAATAGTTTTCAAGCTAGAGTTATGAAACTTGGTAAGTGAATAGGGACCAATGAGGAGATTATGCACATATTTTTTTATGATTTTGACAAAAATTGAGGTTGCTATGGCAACTAAAACATTGACAACCTGGAGACCAGATAGGGGACTTATGTATTACTCGTTTAACAAGTCCTGTCCTCTTACCTCTAAACCCCATATTGTACATGTTGTATCTATACTTGATGTACCAAGCAAGTTAGGATCAACTTCGTTCCAATCAAATGATGTCAGTGGTGCACAGAAATCAGAATTTTTGTTCTGTAATAAAAGGACAACACATACTGAAATAAGCAATATTGTCAATTAAGGTTTTAGTTGTAGAAAATGAGAGACATTGGTAAAATGTTAGGACCACAGATATGTCCTTGGAAACAAGGCTTTGGGGAGATGCAAGTAACCTACAGAACTTGAGTAGACGGTGCAGTTCATCACCATGTCCAAACTGAAGATATAGCAGCCGTAAAAGAAGAATATGTAACATGTAAATCTAACGCAGGTAAGATAAAG
This sequence comes from Spisula subtruncata, assembly GCA_963678985.1. Lineage (NCBI taxonomy): Eukaryota > Metazoa > Mollusca > Bivalvia > Venerida > Mactridae > Spisula > Spisula subtruncata. The sequence continues at coordinate 11,130,125 of OY787674.1, forward strand.
CCCATGATAGAAGTAACATGTAAATCTAACGCAGGTAAGATAAAGCCCATGATACAAGTAACATGTAAATCTAACGCAGGTAAGACAAAGCCCATGATACAAGTAACATGTAAATCTAACGCAGGTAAGATAAAGCCCATGATAGAAGTAACATATAAATCTATAGCAGGTAAGATAAAGCCCATGATAGAAGTAACATATAAATCTATAGCAGGTAAGATAAAGCCCATGATAGAAGTAACATATAAATCTAAAGCAGGTAAGATAAAGCCCATGATAGAAGTAACATATAAATCTAAAGCAGGTAAGATAAAGCCCATGATAGAAGTAACATGTAAATCTAACGCAGGTAAGATAAAGTCCATGATAGAAGTAACATGTAAATCTAATGCAGGTAAGATAAAGCCCATGATAGAAGTAACATGTAAATCTAACGCAGGTAAGATAAAGCCCATGATAGAAGTGACATGTAAATCTAACGCAGGTAAGATAAAGCCCATGATAGAAGTAACATGTAAATCTAACGCAGTAAGATAAAGCCCATGATACAAGTAACATGTAAATCTAACGCAGGTAAGATAAAGCCCATGATAGAAGTAACGTGTAAATCTAACGCAGGTAAGATAAAGCCCATGATAGAAGTAACATGTAAATCTAACGCAGGTAAGATAAAGCCCATGATAGAAGTAACATGTAAATCTAACGCAGGTAAGATAAAGCCCATGATAGAAGTAACATGTAAATCTAACGCAGGTAAGATAAAGCCCATGATAGAAGTAACATGTAAATCTAACGCAGGTAAGATAAAGCCCATGATAGAAGTAACATGTAAATCTAACGCAGGTAAGATAAAGCCCATGATAGAAGTAACGTGTAAATCTAACGCAGGTAAGATAAAGCCCATGATAGAAGTAACATGTAAATCTAACGCAGGTAAGATAAAGTCCATGATAGAAGTAACATGTAAATCTAACGCAGGTAAGATAAAGCCCATGATAGAAGTAACATGTAAATCTAACGCAGGTAAGATAAAGCCCATGATAGACCTCTAGTATGAGATCCTGCATTATTTTTTGTTTCCTATTGAGATATCCCTACTTTTAATTTTTGCAACACTTCAGTTTGACATGAACAATTTCAGTTACAATATTTAATGTATTAACTGTGATGTAAAAACAACATCCAGCCAAACTTTTATTTTATACTGACAAATCTGATAAAACTTTAAACTTAAGGCAATATAGAGAATATCTCAATAACTGTCTTAATCAATAATTGTTCCGGTACTTACATTATTTAAGAGACATTCTAGTCGAGTCTCAGTATCACCCACTCTCCATACTCGTAGGTAATCACCGCTAGTAGCCAGCAAATCAGGAAATACACCTTTCTGTTAGAACATAATAAAATCATTATATACATTATATAGAGTTTTATACAATTTTGGCAATGATTGTACAATACTGTCAACAAGAAATTTGCAAAATTGAGTAGCCACAAAAGTGTTCAAAACATTAATATTGACATCGTCAGGGAGACTTAAAAACAAGAAAATTAGTAGTCACGAATATGCTGACCATCTTAAAATCCCAAAAGTTAGTATTCGCAAAACCAAATTGGTTGAGAGTAAATATTCATTTTTTTAATAGCTAATGTTTAAATAGGTAGAATACTGCTGTTCAAAAGTTTCACTAACTTCTGATGGGTCATTTTGATACTTTTGACAAAAATTTCACCATTTAAAGTGTAGAGCTGTATCTGACAATATTTTTTTTTTAAATTCAAAAACTGAAAAACAATTAAGTTTTCATATTCATTAGATCATTTTTCACTTCAGCTTTAACAGAAACTCTCTCTGTGATTTATTGCACATGCAAATTGTCCGTTTTCATACGAAAGTGTTCCAGAACACCCTATGAATTATAAGAATCGTCTGTTTTTTCCATGATTGAATCAAAGTACACAGAACCCATCCAAAGTTTTAATTTGCTACTAAGGTAGTCTTGTATCATACTAAAAACGATGCAAGTAATTATTTTGACATTAAAATTATCGATAGATATAGCTCTATACAATTTAATAGACAAAATGGTTTTAAGAGAAAATGACCCTTCAATTCAAACCAAACTCTTGACAGTGAAACTGTGGCTTTTTGGAAATTTCAATGCCAAAACGCCTAAGTCAAATGAAACCCTTGTGGACTAAGACAAAGCACACAAGCCTAGAAATCAGTCATCACTTACCGTATCAGGTATAAACATGATTTTTGTGGTTGGGTATGGATGATCAAATGTTCCCTTGGAGGTAAATTCTGATGTGTCTTCATCAAGAGATACAATTTGTACCTACAAACACCAAGAAAAACATGTTGAACAAAGTTAACAAACAAGGGCAATAACTCTGCAGAAACCAAGTGTGGAGATCAATGATTTTTCAAATTTTGAAGAAATGTGTAACAAAAAACTGACAATACACTCAACAGCCTCGTTCAAATTCAGCATACTATACATGAAGAAATGTTAAAACAAACATGCTGAAATTTACTTACAGTTACTAATTCATTTATTCTACAGTAACATGGCAACACCATTATTATCGTAGTCACACAAATTACTACAAATGCTTGGAATAGTTTGCATACTCATGATACTGTTTAATAGATTATCATTCGATTGAAAAAGCCAATTTAGTTACAAATCTCAATTCTCCGTAACTGTTTCCTTCTGAAAGACTGAAAGCTAATTTTCAAACTATGTTCATAAATATTTTTATATAGGGGTTTAAAAAACAGTAAATGTAAGAAATTTATGTAATGTTTTAAAGTTTTAAAACAACCTAAGGACTAGTAAGGTTGCTATTTAATACCTTATTATTATACTCCTCCACAAAGCTACCCAGTGCTAACCGAAATCTTTTATCCGGCCGTATACTCCAGTTCATACTGTACACACAAAGTGGGGACTCATACTTGTAGATTTCTTTCCGTTTCGGAGGTCCACCTTGAGACTGACTCGGTAATGCGTTCATTTATGCTGTTGATGTGTGATCTGTTCTAAAACAAATAAAGTTAATTCATTACAGAATAATGAATTAATACTGAGTAGTAAGGCAAAAAATGAGTAGGTCAGATAATTTCATGGACTTTTTTTCAAGTCAAAACATTTCCAGACACTATCTAGAGTCTAGACTAAAAAGATGGAAAGGTGTTCCAATAAGGCCATTGTCATAAATTATTAATGTCAATCAAACACCTTAACTGTACATAGAACAGAACTCACTACTTTCTTGCAATTGTATATTTTTAAGGTGAGCCGCCATGAATTTGCATTATTGGTTTATTTGTCTGTTGCCTATTGAATTTAAAGCAAACTGCTACTGGTAAGCGCTTCCGAAAAGCTAGAATAGCAGAGTGAGACCGTATCACAGCTATGAGATAGTGATACTGAAGCTGTCCATTGCCAAAGAAAGTGCTTGCCTAGAAAAAGCTGCGGTCACAACTCGACATTTTTTTTGACATATGTGCAAGTATATGTTGTAAAAAGTTACTAAAAAAGTAGAGAAGATGAAGAAATCTGCAAGGGGGGTTTGGGGGATCTGCCCCAAGAAAATTTTGATTTCTAAAGCCTTGAATCCAGCATTCTGGTGAATATGGAGCTATGTTTCCAAATATTTGTTACCAATAAAACTATTTATTTTTATATCAATGTGACATTTTAAGCAGCTTAATTATTTTGTGGTTGATCCTTAACCAATTACTGAATGATACAATCAGCATTCATGCAATCTTGTAACATGCATGTCATACTTTATCCTATTCACGGTCAATTGCAATCAAAAGCTCTAAAAATGATTATAATGTGTTTGAATATAATAAATTGTGTTTAAACTAGAATCACACCAGCACCGTTTAACTAATCATTAATACTTTATATGTTACAGGTAGCAGTCATCCTTTGAATTAAAATGCTTTAAACATATCGTTAATTGACACGAGTTTAATGATGAATGTTCGCACATGTTCAATCATGAATGTTCGCGAGTGAATCAGCAAAAAAGTTGGTAAATCCAGAAAAAGTCAGCTGCATCAGTCGTATTTTCAAATTTAACGCACGTATATCGAATACAATTTATGGCATCAAATTCACATTTTGCACGATCCAAGTTCACCGAATTGCTAAACCGCTCCTTCAGTCTTCGAATTTGGCCACTAGCCCGAAGCCCGAGGCTAGTAAAAACTGGGTCGGGCTAGTAATTGTCTCCAGGTGACTAGTCCGAAAGTCTAGTGAATATTTTAAATAATTTTAATAATTTAATGGTCTGACTAGTTAATTTCTTCTCGGGCTAGTAAGTTCTGCTTTGTTGTTAGCCCGACTGGCTAGTACTTTGAAAAGTTTTTCGTGAAGACTGCTCCTTTGAAGTTACCCGAGTCGGTTCCATCAAACGACCTTGATGTAGAATTTGTCGCCGCACACGCCTTCTACAGTTCAAACATTCTTATTCTGTAATTAGGTCAGGAGCCGATTCTGGCTGTAAATCGGAAACATTGCATAAGTTTGGGATTGTGATATTTTTATCAAGGAATTATCAGCCCGGAATATGAATTAAATTTTTTTCGATATGTTCTTTAAAACTCGACATTTGTAGAATTCGAAAGTAAATTGTTTAAGTTTAATTTATAAACACATGCGTTAATGGAAAATAATAAGTTCAGATTAACAAATCGCCTTTCTGAAGTACGACAAAAATTAAATTGTTGAATCCGTCTGCAAGTGCAATCAAATAAACGACACGGTCAGTAATTTAGTGGAGGTGTCAATTAGCGTCCGCGTTTACATTTATAACAGTTTATGATTTACACATTAGCATGGACCTACTCAAGTTTATTTTTCGCGGGATGCGTCAATGATTATCCAAGGACTCGCGGACGCTGATTGGTTCACGACGCATATCTTGGGTAATTAACCCCACCTCTCACCTGTCAATTACTTGATACATGGAACGCTGCGATTGCTTATTGAATAACAATGCGTTTACGACAAATTTATGGCCCGAGGTCAAACGAGTGCGTTGGAAAAAGCTTGCGTCACGGAAACGGGATTATCGCCGATTTTATGCGTCTGATTAAAAAATTTAAAATGCGTGCGCAATTACGCGTTGCAGAGAACCCTGGGCTAAGCTATTGGGAGGCTTATTGTTGCATATATGTAAAGTGCTCGCTACTATTTGGTAGAGATTTAGTTAGGTAATGGGCTCCTGGTGAGTGAGAGTAAGATACTTTTTTAATTTGCGTTTTTTGACATGCATGGACCAAACACTGGTTGAAACAGGCAGTAGTTTGGGACGACCTACTCATTTAAGTCCATACACGACGAACATCAGAACTAATATGAGTTACTCACATTGGAGAAAGAATTTTAACGGTTTAGTATCAGCAGCATGCTGAATAAACAAGAATAGACTAGTGAAACATCGCCAAACAAAACAAAGTCGCCATATAAATTACCCAGAATGCCTCGTTGAAAAATGGCCACGTATAAAACTGAAAAAATATTACGGAAAGTCAACATGGGAATCGATATCTTTTCGGGAGCGACGAAACGAACTATGTTGAAAGTGAAATATTATGTTCTTTGTTGTTTATTATAGTGCGAAATGAAATCGACAAATTCTAAAACAGAATAAAAACGGCGAAAGGTAATAAATGGACAGGGACGCGTTTTTCACTGAGACGACAGCGATGAAGATGTTTCCTGATTCGTTATTTGTTAAAAATGGCGTTGTCTAGAAGTAAGTTGGTTGTCATTTATTTTGCCTTTCTGTACATAATTACACCTTTATGTCTGGTGACATGCGTTATTGTTGATTGCCAAACATGTATTTAATTGATATAAATAGGTTTTCAGCTGCTAGTCGTTTGTGTTTACAGAAAAACACTCACCGGGTTATGCCTTGGTCCCAAAGGTCAAAATTGGTAACGTTAGATTTTTGCTTTTTTCAACAATGAGGTTTTACTATCAGGAGCGCGATGTCTAGCTGAAATGATATGCATTTAATTAGTAGCAATGAATACCAATTGGAACACCAAAAAATAGTTTTACGATCATACTGATACAGTACTTGCGAAATCCTGATACATTGCGAAGTATACTGGTGCCTCGTATTTCCGTGGCACTTAACTATAAACTTAAATAAAATGTTTAAAACAGCAATACTAGTAACAGCCTGCCATTGAATAATAAAATGTTCCTTTGGTTTATGATTTATTCTAATTAAATGTTTTTATCGGGCAAAACATAAACAAAATTAAGTTTTTTCCATAACCTACTCCTTTCTACACTTGGAGAGCGGATACCCCTATTTCCTCGGTATCCAATGAAAACAGTTCTTAGTGTCGCCCACAAGACATGCACCAGTCCGAAACCAAGTAAAAATGTTAAGACAGATGTTGCTAACTGTAGCAGACAAGTTAACATAAGATGTTATGTATACTTTTGTTGCTAGAGGTTTAGCAAGTGACCTACTCTAAAAACACTAGAAAATTTACTCTTTACTAGGAGGAAAAGTTAATTCAGCCCAAAAAGATTGTTTATTTACTTTTTTGTCTACTTTTTGATTAATTTGTGAGATTTAAGTGATAGTGCACTTATTTACAGCTATATTTCGTATGTATGACACACACAACTGTTTATATCCAAATACCACGGAATTAGGGGTACCACGGAAATACGAGGCGAGGCTATATGTGACAAATATGTCACTTCACATTGTCACAATGTCACTTAGCATTGTCGTTAGTCAGCCATCCAAAAGCACAGCGATTTAATCAAACGACATCAGATAACCCGAAGCCACGCACAGCAACTAGAAGTGAAAGTTAAATTTTCCAAAGACGTATTGTGTACAGTATGTCACATGCCACAGGTTTGTGTGAGGGTCAATGTGACAATTCCAAACGACATGCGGAAGGACATTTTCATGATATTGTATTACATTTCGCTGTCTACGGGTTAAAAGTTAGATTTTCGCCACTTCAATGTGTAACCATGTTGACGACATAAAGTTGATTGCACCATTACACTGTGAAGTGGCCAAATCTTAACCTTTCACCAGTAAACAGTGACATAATTAATAAACTGGATAAACTAAAAAAAAAGTGATGATACACATTAAGAATTAAAACTTCTATCTTGAGTGTCCTTTAATTACAGATGTATCCGGTGTTTTCATTGTTGCTGCAAAGAGAACAGCATTTGGAACATTTGGTGGTAAGCTGACAAAGCTGTCAGCAAATCAACTACAGGAAATTGCTGCTAAATCTGCTCTTGATGCCAGTAAAGTGAATCCAGAACTTGTTGGTTCCTTGGTGTTTGGTAATGTTATACAGGTATTTACAATGTTTATCTGTTAATGTTCAGTTGAAAGTATTTCAGTTATCGGAAGAATAGCCAAGTCACAAGACACTGGGTCAGCCAGTCCTTGAACTGCCCTTATTTAATGTGTATTACCAGGGTTTTTTTCGGGTGATTATATAGCCGAATATGCCCAATATGGGCTATGTTCCCAATTGAAAATCATATCTTTTTTCCCCAATTTCAAGCCAAAAATTCCCAATTCCGAGTTAAAAAAGAATTTTTTGGAAAAAAATGACAAACAGCAAGCACAACTAAACTTGAGCATGAATAACACTTAATTACAGCAAATTTAACATAAAATTTAAGTTACAGTGTATACCCTCAGCCTTTTAGGCTTTGAAACTACAATTGTAATTTTCCGAATTTGGACCGAATGTCGCTAAAGTTCCAAACCCATGGGTATGGGTTATGTTACCAAAATACTGAAAAAAACCTGATAACTATTAAGCAAGGCAGAATTAACTTGTTATAATTTAAGTATGCATCACAAAGCCTGCTAATGAACCAGCATTCTCCCACTCCACACTTAAATCTCATTGCAATACCTAGTAAAAGGTTGTTTACCGGTAAATACATGTATCACTTTTAAACTAAGTCTCAACAAAAATATTATGAAATTTGGCAAAGCCTTTTGTCATATTATTTACCAGTAATACACTCAGTTTATATAAGTTTCTTATACAATTCCACATCAACTTTATTAATTATATTAAAGTTGTATATAACCAAAAATTTATACAAAATGTTTTTCTTAAATAATGGTTATAAATATTTGCAGACATCAAGTGATGCTATCTATATGGCCAGGCATGTTGGTTTGAAATGTGGTGTACCTACAGCCGTACCAGCACTAGCAGTCAACAGACTATGTGGCTCAGGATTCCAAGCAATCATCAATGGAGCACAGGTATTTATACATCGTAGTAGAGTAGTACTTCTGAGTCCTGACCTTATAAGACAGAAACATATTTTACATTAGCATCACAAGGCGCATTCAATTTGGTGCCTTTGAAATTGTGGATTTCAATGTTTAGAGAAAATCAGAATGAAATGTTGTTTGATTTTTTGGTTGAAATTGTCATTAGTGATTTCCAGCATTTTACTGATTGCATGTTGGATTAATGGTCAACTGTAGTAGAACGGAACATTTGTGATAGAATAAATCAGTAAATCATTCAGCACAGTTGTTATAATAAGACTGCACCAAATTGAGATTTGTGCCTACATATATAAATTTATTTTCAGGAAATAGAACTTGGAGAAAGTGAGATTGCACTTGTTGGTGGCAGTGAAAGTATGACCCAGGCACCATATGCTGTTAGAAATATACGATTTGGTACCCGCTTTGGACAAGACTTAACAGTAAGTCACCAAATACTTTTCCTACCTGTTTTAACTCACCTGTCATGTACGACTTTAGTACCAGACAGGTACCCCAGGAAGAATTAGACATTTTAATTTTGTGGACGTCTAAATCCCCACCCTGAAAACGATGCTTACTGCCTAAATCCCAGGGTCGGGACACTTAATCACATAGTAATTCCCCGGAAAAACTTGGAACCGACCCGAGTCTATTCTCCATGGGACTAGGAGTCAATAGGGTCATCAAATTCCCACTGGTCACAAAGATTTGTCTATCACATTCCCCCTGTATCCCCACCGCCCACCAGGCGGGCATAACATTGACTGGTGCATAAGGCTAATATGTAAGTTTATGCCTCGGTTCCATTAGCATCTAATGTGAGGTTAAACCTTTACCTGGAAAGTGATACCAATAGAAGCTTTAGTACTGGTAAGTAACCCTGAATGTAGTCACATATACCTATTAATATTACCTTGTCATCATAAAATGACTCTGGTTGTATAAAGTACATCGTATATGTCTGTTAACTGTTCATGGTCTCTATTTCTAGATGGAAGACATTTTATGGGCTGGTTTGACCGATACCTACACAAAGATGCCTATGGCTATTACAGCAGAAAATTTAGCTGAACAATATAATATCAGTAGAGAGGATTGTGACAGGTTTGGTCTGCTTTCACAACAGAGATGGGCTAAAGGTAATAATAATAATAACAAGTAATTAGGAATTGCAAGCAATACAGAATATTCCTCTACCTGGTTTCCATGGACCTTGTGTCAATGTTTCTGTTGGCATGTCCAACTCAAAAAAGAATTAGACCTTCATAGTATCCTTATAAGTCCCTATACGCATACCAAGTTTCATAAACCTAACAAATTATTGCAGGATCCAGATTTTCTTGATGGACAGACGGCAAACCTACAGTCCCCTCTGGTTTAAAACTGGAAGGGTATATTTAAAAGACCAGTTTTCTCTCTGAGCCTCTTTGGCAAAACATGTTCACAAAAATAGTATGATATAAGCAATAAACAGTCAAAGGAATAGTAACAAACTATTACAATATCTTAAATTTTATTATGCCTTGGCATCAGTGTGGCATCTAGTGATGCGGAGGTATATAGTGATTTACCTGTCCGTCCGTTCGTTTCAAAATTCAAACAAAACGTTCAAGTTAATTGACTTAGCTTGTTATTATAGACAAGGCTTCCACCGGGACCTAAGCGTTTACTGAACGCAGACCTGTATTTTGTCTTTGAATATTAAATTGGACTGGTGGACAAGTTAAAAACAGACGTGTACTACTTTCCTTCAGTTTCTTCATTTAGTTACGAAGTAGAAATATGCAAGGGGTAGCATGAAAGTGTATATAAAGTCATGTTCTTAGGATTTTATTTGCTCAATGTTGGATATTTAGTTACTTTTGAAGCATTGATCTCCAGTTTCGAAGTTGTTATTGCATTAAGTGTTCAAGTGTTCTAAAAATATTTTGTCAGTTTAAAACAAAATGTATTTTAAAATGACAAAATATTCCATGTTAGAAAAAAAAAATATTCCATGTTAGAAAAAAAATATCATTAAAAATTGTGTCGTCATGAAAACTTAATATGTGTTCTATATTTGTCTTACAGCACAAGCAGATGGTGTATACAAAGCAGAAATTGCGCCATTAGAAGTGAAAGGCAAGAAAGGTTGGTAATGTAACCATAGCAACATTGTATTGTGATCTATCTGTGTCCATTGTTGGCATTTATCATCATCAACAATTTCTTTAAACAACTTCTCCTCCTTTACAACTACCAAGCTTCACACCAATGTTGTTGGGACCAAACCCTCATCAGATTCCTAAAATCATTGCTCAACCATGCAGAACTATGTTTGCCATCGCAACAATTGGGAACATACTAAAACTTCAAAATATCCTTTTAAAGACCACTGGTCAGATTATAAAATAATTTGATAGAAATATTTCTGTGGTTATATACTTCCTACTAAATTCCTCATTTTTATGTATACTATAACAGGGTGGACATACCACTTGGTGTGTGACGTAATTTTTTGCTAAGACGACAAGAAGAAAGTTGTCAAAAAAACGAGAAAAACAGCCGTAAGTATTTAATTCGTTGATCAATTTTCACGAGACTAGCCCCACGCTCAAGCCCAGAAAGAATAATATGCATGTCACGGAATGATTTGGCACAAAAACCAACAGGTTTTTTCCGAAAGTGGCTCAACGTTTAGAAATGGACAAAATCTGAAAAGCGAAGACGACAAGAAAATATTTATTTTATCATTCATAGCTCTTTTGAGCATAATAATGCAAAATGCGTACAGCCGACATGTATAACAATGTATTAGAAACAACCTGTTAACCTAATTAAGCATTATATGGTCCATTTCATGAAATATTTTGTGAAATAAATAATTCGTCTGAAAATGCTAAGACGACAAGAATGGAAAGACGACAAGAACATTTATAACTCAACATTTAAAACTGGTATTAACTCCTTAATTCATTGTCTGATTAGTTTAGTAAGTGAAGTGATTCCCGTTCATGGTCATTTAGGTCTAGAAGAATTCATCACGTGTTACATTGCCTCCTTATTTTGCTGCTTTTATTACAATACCGCAATATCGCTGGCTTAGAATGAGAAGGTCGTAAGTGGCACTTATATGACTAATGCACATTTCAAATCTACATTATGAGGCGCTTCTTATGAGACTATTGCCATGGAAATCGGAACTTGTCATCTTGGCCAAACAAATTTTGAGAAAGCTTGTTTTACCATAAGGCCACAACAAATTGATCATGCGTTCGTCGGGAGCGCCCGCTCCTGATTTTTCCAAAATGAAAAATAAATATTTAAATTTAAATTATTGCGCCCGCACCTGGGAAAACTACGCGCATGTGATTTTTTTCCTACCGTCTCGTGTAATTAGCCTTTATAAGAACCCCTCTTCCGGACTTAATTATGTCACTGATAGCCATCAATAAACAGATCCACATTCTCATGAATCAGTGTATAGTCAAGTCCCTAGTATTACGGAGGAAAAACACGCTGGTTAAACGAGGATTGACCAGTTTATTGCCCCATTCACACCTATGGATACATGTCATACTGTATACCTACTCAGCTGGAGACATAATTAGCAGACGAACTTTTGTTTTTCTTGATTGTCAATTTTTGAACGGTGTTGCGTGTAATTTTTACAAGCGTGAGAAACACTCTGTTTAACGTTTGCAACAATATGTAACAGCCTCTGTTGCTTTAGATCTTTAATAATTAAAAGTCAATTATGTTTAAACTTTTGATATCTATTTGTTTGCAACGTCAATCTACTGATGACAGGACTAGCATGTGTGTGCTTGAGTGGTCCAAAATGGCATGAAAACGAAAAGAAGAAAATAATGGGGGGGGGGAAGGGGGCAGACAATTAATTGAAAAACTTTATTCAACAAAAAAATCACACTTCAGAATCATTCACAAAATCTAAGAAATATGTAGGAGAAGTCTGACCATAACCTTGAAGGTTATGCAACACAACACAACACAAAAGAAATACCTCACACAAGAGAGAAGATTTCTGTGATTAATGACTCCCTAGAGTAAATGCCAGCATTTTATAGCTGTTGTAACTGATATTTAAAAGGTTAACCCAGGTCAGCAAGGTCAGTCTTCAAGTACATACACAGATAATATACTAAAATGCCACCTTTGAACTTGTTAAATATTAATTGACCCATGATATAAATTAATAAACACACAGTCACTGTATAGATTTGTTCTGTTTTGCCCCTCCAAATAATGAGGGGGGGGGGGGTAGATTTTAATGAAATTTGCTACACATATTGTCTTACAACTACACCAAATTTAGTAAGAAAACAAGAGGAGCCATTTTAATGATCTACAATTTCAACAAATATAGCAGTGAGGTATAAACAGGAAGGCACCAAACAGAAAAGCTGTTGATCTGGGCTGGTATTCATCAAGCCATAGCTATAGATAGATAGGTAGTAAAAAATTAAGCATTCTAATGGAAAACTTGCTCAAATAAATTATAACTAAATATAAACACCATCATAATCAGTCACACAAAATTCACTTTTATTTAGGAAGAAAAACACAGGAGAAGCAATCTTGAAGGTCTACAAATCCAAAATTTTCCACCCCCTCCCGCAACCTCCCCCGCGACTTGCTAGTGCCCTTTTTGGGCCCAGCACCCTGCCCTTCTTCAATCCTAGCTGGAGCTCTGACCTTGCATAGCATTATGCATCGGTGCGCTACTAACAGTGCTAAATAAACAGCCGTCTGAGCATGATGTGTCACTACAAGAACAAAACTGTACATGGTGATCATTGACTAGCTTGATGCTTAGTTGATTTGACTCTTTAACCACTTGTCACTCAGTGCATTTGTGATCATTATAATTTATATGTATGTGACAATGTCTGCCCACAATTACCTTGAATACCTGTATTCTGGTAAAATAATTTGATAAATCCTACACAACATAACAAGAAATATATAACAATCATTTATTTGGCCTCATTTCTTATCAAAGCTATTGTAATAATTTCAATATTGACACAATTTCCTAAAAATGGGTGCATCAGAAATGAATAGGGCACTTTTGCTTCTTCACGCGCTTTCAAAAATAAATTAAAAAATTTTTATTTCGCTCCTTCGCTCGCTCTCAATTACGGGTTTTTCAAAAATAAATATTTAAATTTATATTTCGCTCGCTCGCCCCTAATTTTTCCCAAAAAAATCCGTAGAACCAAAAATTAATTTGGTGTGGCCTAAGTAAAGAGTGATTGTCAGACATTTTTCTTGTTTTTTTTTCAAAGTTTTGATTTTGTATCGCTAGTTTGCGATAGCAAAAATCGTGTTTTTTTAAACATTTCTCTGTAATTACGAAACCTACATGTATGAAATTTTGACCGAATAAATGAAATTTATCTACCTAATACACCCTGAAATTTCAGCAACATAAGAATACAGTTAAAATACTGTTGTTCATAAGTTCTATGTAACATATTTGCAGTTTTGTATGAAATATCAAGTTAGAAGACTTGATACTTGCAACAGCCAATTTTACGGCCATGTGATACGCCTAACGGTATATTTACGTATTTGCAGCCTACTTAATATAACACACACGAGGCCCGTCTGTGAATCTGACGAAGCACATGTTACTGCTGTACATTGTTTACAAGAGACACACATAAATAACCTGAATCATACGGGCCTCCTAAGTCTCGTCTTCATAACAGTAATGTCAATAGCGACGATCACTGAGTGTAACGGTTAAGTAATTGATAATAAATCATCAATGGAATACCAGATTATACCTCCCTGCGTTAAGCAGTCCATGTACATGTAATTTCAATATATAATAAAGAATAAATGTCTTTTAATAGGTGACTAAAACGGGGGGAGGTAAACATTTTATTTTGGTCGCTTCGCTGGCAAAGTACAGACCGACCAGGGATACCTGGAAGTGACGTCACGTTGTGTTTACAAGCAAATGCTTACTTTATATATCGTCTGCAAAAATGTGGATTATCTGTATATTTCATTACCTTTGATCTGCATAAAATCATGGCTAAGAGGATAACGGTGCTATATTAGTAATTAAAACATCCTGAGTTTGAACCGCGTCAGCAGAAATTTTTACGCTTATTTTTATTTTATTTTTTGCAATCGCATTCAAAGTATGTGTACAGAATGTTGCTTGAGCAAAAACACCTATGTCATTTCACTCACCTTCATATGGCTGAATTTAAAAGGCAAGAACAATCTTAAGAAAATTTCAGTAGGGTGTCTTTGAAGAATTAAGAGAAACCAACAGCTATACTAAACGTATTTTCAATTACACGAATTCCACATGTTAAATTTAATATTAATAAGGCAAAGCATTTATTTCAAAATAAATATCTTATTAAATCATCAGGGGTATTTCGTATATAAAAAAGTGATGTAGTTTATGACTATCATAAGCTTTGAACCTAGACCGCCTGAGTGAGAGTCAACATACACATTGACAGAACCATGCATTGCTTGAAATATATGAATAGGTAAGGACATACTTCAATATAGTATGATCCTCGGTCATTTTGGGGATATACCCTTCTTATTTATAGATTGTTTACAAAATGACGTCACTGTCAAAAACCGTTGCATGAATTGTACTCTTAACGTTCCCACTTCTTACCATATCTATATAATTATACTATATGTGAGTTTATGGTTCTGTGCAAGTTTGGTTAAGTAATTAAGTGGTAACTGAAAATTAACCAGTTCAAGTGTAGGGGGTCCGGGTGCATGTTGCCCAGGAAATTTTTCTAAACAATGGATCGATCTGGTACATTCTGGGCCTTTTGTGATACCTTATTTTTATTAAAGAAGGACCTGTTTTATAACTAAATACAGGAAAGTTCTTGGATTAAACCAAATTAAGTGCTTGCACAAAATTTAAATCGCCTGATTTTGAGATTGAAGCTTATTGTGAAAACGTTTGTTTCAAAGGCTTTACAGGTATATATATGTTGTATTTGACAAACTTTCAAAGGCATGTAGGATGGTTGGGGACGTTTAGAGAACAATTTATGTCACAAGTGTAGTTTTGCAAACAATGGGTGTTTAGGTATTTTGATATAATGAAGTTACGAGCGAGCGAAGCGAGCCAAAAAAAATGTATACGTTTTCACCAAGAACTGAAGGCAAATTGCCTATTACGATGTATATTAGGCCGTAAATTATACTTTTCGTCTGAATTATTGGGGGAGCCAAAAGATATATTCCCCCCCCCCCCTGTCAAGACATTGGGGAGGCCTGCCCCCGGCTCCTACTCCAATGGGGAATTCGGAATGTGAGTAGGTAGGAAGTTATTGTAGTACTGTGCAATTTTTTACCAAAATCTGATGAATAGACTTTCAGATATGCTACAAAAACACGATTTTTTTTCTATCGCAAACTAGCTATTCCTGAATAACGAATAACGCAAATCAAAAGTTGCATTTAAGGTTTAACAATACTTGTATTTAAAGCGACAGAAAGAAACCAATAAATGGACAGTATTTTCAAAGATAAACGAGGCGCGTTGAAAATATACTATCGTCCAGGTGACATACTTCCTTTATCTAGGTTTGATTAGATATACCCGAGTTATCGGTATTCACTGCTATTCTTTCGAATGGGATAGTTACTATAGTCGGCTATATAATTTGTATGCAAAAACTTGATCCGTTACGTCAGTGGATCGTTTAACTGCAGCAGAACAGTAAATGAACTTTATACAGTGGTTGTTATTTAAGACTGTGTACATGCTATAACAAATAGCAAAATCACGCAGACATTTCAAGTTTTCTTATGTAAGGATTAAGATATAGATTGCCAATGCAAAAATAGTTACAAATAAAAATGTTCAGGTAGGCATGGTTTAACTTCAGTGCGTGTTCTAATTACTTCATTACATGTATTGACAGTGCTGTTAATTGAAGTAAGCCATCCATGCTATAGATTTAGGGGTTAATATCAGTTTTCAATTTTGAGTTTTAAATCTTCTTGTCGTCTTTCCATTCTTGTCGTCTTAGCATTTTCAGACGAATTATGTATTTTTACAAAATATTTCATGAAATGGACCATATAATGCTTAATTATGTTAACAGGTTGTTTCTAATACATTGTTATACATGTCGGCAGTACGCATTTTGCATTATTATGCTCAAAAGAGCTATGAATGATAAAATAGATATTTTCTTGTCGTCTTTGCTTTTCAGATTTTGTCCATTTCTAACCGTTGAGCCACTTTCGGGGAAAAACTGTTGGTTCTTGTGCCAAATGATTCAGTGACATGCATATTATTACTTCTGGACTTGAGCGTGGGGCTAGTCTCGTGAAAATTGATCAACGAATAAAATACTTACTGCTGTTTTTCTCGTTTTTTGACAGTTTTCTTCTTGTCGTCTTAGCAAAATAAAACGTCACACACCACATGGTATGTCCACCCTGTATAAGTAATATGCACATTTTGAAAATATCTAGAACCCTTACTATAGCTTGGCTATTTTGACCTGAACCTTTATGCAAGAATATATTCTTGCTTTGAATATATCAATTTCCGCAAGAAAATCGCGCAATATCGGTATTTCAGATTTGCTTTTGTATAACATCTTGAGCGTCTTCATGATACTCCCGATTATGAAAACATAAAATCGGTGTTGTAAACGTAGGCAATTTATCGACTGTTATGCTAATTAATAGGTCAGGCTCGTGTCAATTAGCCAAGCTTTACTGGCATTAAAGAATTTGTTTAACTATAAAAAAATTATAGGTTTGTATTGCGCAATTGTGCCTCTTGATGTCTTTGTAATGACAGGCTTTAAATGTAATGGAACTCCATGAAATATGTTTTGACAAGTACATGTATGTTATGTCCTTGTGACTGGCAATGAAAGCTCTGCTTATAAATAAGTCGATTTCCAGCAATTGCAATAATGAGTACACGTTAAATTATAGATGACGGCAATAAGGAGTACAGTAATCAGATTTTACATGTGCAATAGCAATAAATGATACAGGTTGAATTTTATAGTAATCCAATAAGTCATATAGTGATTTGGTCTATAC
Source organism: Spisula subtruncata (assembly GCA_963678985.1). Taxonomy (NCBI): domain Eukaryota; kingdom Metazoa; phylum Mollusca; class Bivalvia; order Venerida; family Mactridae; genus Spisula; species Spisula subtruncata. The sequence goes on from OY787674.1 coordinate 11,147,531, forward strand.
GCTGTGGAAAGGGTTAAAATCAATTATACAATAGAATAAAATCTGATAATCCATAAATACAAATCGAGAGTTGCCTGCAAGCCTGTTGTATGTCCTTCTTTAAAATCAAGCAGTTTAGACAGTCTTGCAGCCAACCCTCAAAATTGTTTAATATACATTTGTTGTAACACTGACTTACCTTACAGGTCCTGAAGTATTTGAAGTAGATGAACATCCCAGACCAAAGTCAACCATGGAAAGTATGGCTAAATTACCTCCAGTATTCAAGAAAGGAGGAACTGTGACTGCTGGAAATGCTTCCGTAAGATAGCTAGATTTACCTCCCTTCATTGCTTACTTCATGGCCATTTATACTTGTCTTTGTTTCCTGCAGAGCTCTATAGATATATTATTGTTGTATTGAAAAAAGCAATTACACAAGTTTTTGTACTGTCTTGATGGTGAAAATTAAACATGATCATTGTTGACCATTTAAATGCAGAAAAGAATTAAGACTTTCAAAGCTGAAGTAATAGTCTAGTGTGCTGGATTTGAAATAACAGAAAATCGATCATCAAATGCTGTATCCATCCCAAGCTACAGCAGGTCATACAGTCTGTGGACAGTTGAATTTTAAACACTTTCAATTAAGTTCTGCATGAAGGGAAATTGCTGGTTCCTTGTGGAAAGGGAAGTTAGAACTGGTTAGAATACGTAAACAAAGTCAACCCCCAATAAACAAACATGCTTTTCATCGTACCGGTATAGGAGTTAATGGACCTTTCAACTGTTGAAATTTGTTGAAAAATATTTTGATTATTCTGGTAAATGGATTTGTTCATATAACAAAATATTCATATTTCAGGGTGTATGTGACGGTGCCGCAGCACTTGTACTTGCCAGTGAAGCAGCTGTAGCCAAACATAACCTAACACCACTTGCCAGACTCGTATCATATGGTATTGCCGGTATGTCTACAGTTTATATTGTCATCATGATATTTTCTCCATCTAGTAAGGTTATGATTTAACAGTAATATTCCAAAATACATCAACACAAGATAATGCGCCCTATCTAATATAAGCCCAGCTTATTAAGTCTCAATGGTAGCTTTTGATATTAAATTCACCCATATTTAACAGTCACTTGTAATAACCCCCCCCCCCAATTTGTTGCGTCCTTTGACTGAATGCTTATAAAGTTAAAAATGAATTTTCCAGTTAAAGGGGCTTTCACATGTCTGTCTACAGTATACATGTTTTCTATGAATCTATTTGAGTTTCAAGTATATGATATTTACAGGATGTGATCCTAAGATCATGGGTATTGGACCTGTACCTGCTGGTAGAGCCGCATTGAAAGCAGCAGGAAAACAAATTAGTGATATGGATATATGTGAGGTACGTTTGTTTTCTGTTTGCTATGGCATTATGCCAAACCAAATTGTTTCTTCATTAAGCATCCACTCTGAGTTCGAAAATCTAACTATCCTGAGACGAAAAACATCCTCACCGTTATAATCGATTGATTATGACGATATAAGTGGTTTAAAAAAATTGTTGTTTTTTTTCTTTCCAAAGAAGCTCAAACCTATCTGTCCTTAGACGCTAAATGATGAAACGATTTGTTAAGGCCTTATGTTGTGTTACAAAACAACCTTTTTAAAGCAACACCCTTTGGGAGCCACAGATATTGGCTCTTGTAAAGAGACAGTTGCTGAGACTGCCGAGTTTTGATTTAAGTAAATATCAGCTTCGGAAATTAAAAAAATTATTAGCACCGTCACCTAATGGGAGGCAAGAAGTTGACAATAGTGTTTGGGAATACACATTCTGTAAAAGAGCTGATGACCCCGAAATCCACATTACAGACTTTACCGCTTTGTAGAAACTTTTATGCCCACAAGTATATGATAATGTGTACAGTATTCAATTGATACAGGTTAATGAAGCTTTTGCCGCACAATATTTGGCTGTAGAGAAAGAACTTGGATTGAATCCAGAGATTACAAATATGAATGGTGGTGCTATAGCATTAGGGCATCCTCTTGCTGCTTCTGGAGCTAGAATCACTGGCCACCTTACACATGAACTCATGTAAGTAAAACCAAATAGACAAATTATATATCACACTGGTATATTTCCTGATAGTTATGGCACAATGTGCAATTTTACTTAATTATTTAATTGGATCACTCTTTTACTGTGATTTCATCATAAATATCCCTTACGGATCTGTTATTCTCTTGTTTGCTAATCTAGGACTGACATGATTTTAAAAGATGTTTGTAAATCACGGATGCCCCCTTAGAAGACTTATTGTTGAAAATAGTAAAGGTCACAGTGACCTTTGACCTCAAAACCAATAAGGGTCATCTACTGTTGTTGGCCAGCTTCCATGAAAGTATAAATATCTTCGAGCAAAGTTTTGATGAGGGGACATAAAAAGGCTTAATTTAAGTGAAAGGGGTGCCCTACTTCCTGTCAAATATTGTTTATCTTAGTGAGAAAATGACTTCCAGATTTAAATGAGTCTTTCAAGTATATGCTGTTGTCTCGTATTTCCGTGCTCCTTAACAGTTTCAACGATGGTGCGCGCTCGCGCATACATGTTTTAAAATTGTCTGCACCATTTTCGAAAGAAAAAATGTTAACATAATTAATAAGAACAAGAAAATGTAAAATCATGATGTCTTTGTCGAAGCTCTGAATTCTGGAGACTGTTTCCCATGAAATCCGTGCCTCCATAAAAACGGGTCTGTATTGAGGCACAAAGTGATGGAACTTCAAATTTGCAGTTAGATTCATTAAAATTAGAGTAGTGCTTATCAAAGTGCATATTCAGTTTGAGTTTTAATGACTTAGGTGATAAAAATATTGTGTAATGAAAACGGGATGCAAAAATAAATAACACCAGTTGAAAAATATCATTTGGAATAATTACTAGGTGTATCATTCCTGGTCGTCAAGGTGACAGCTATGATTTATCGTCCAAAATAGTGGCCTCAATTGATGCAGGATATTTGTGGGATGATTTATTTGGGTAATTTCACCACAATGTATATATATAGGACATATAGAAGAGTTGAATTCAACTAAGCACGGTTTTCATGAGAAGGCACGAAATTATGAGACAGAGGTATACTTCTTTTGGTTGCTGTCATATTTTTCTTCTCAAACTTGTTCAAGCTTTTTATTCATATTTTTTCAGCCGTCAGAACAAAAAATTGGCATTTGGCGGAGCTTGCATTGGTGGAGGTCAAGGAATTGCTGTTATTCTGGAAAAATGTTGATGAGGAGTTCTTATGTTATCAGGACCATTTTATCATCTGTGATACTGTCATAATCATAAAACAAGTGCTTCTATTATACCCAGGGACAATGGACACAAGTAATTTTGTTTCATTGCATGTTCATGACAATTTAAGTTTGTCTATAATTTCATATTTATAAAATACATTCATTCAAAATTAATTTGTTATTGATATTTCCTTCACATTTACAATGTAGTCAGTTTTCGATACAATGGTTCCTTAGGTTCCCAAAGTGTTCACATTGATACCAGAAAATACAGTCAGGTCTCAAATCTCGGTACAACGATGCTGTTCCCAAGCAAAATGTTGTGAGGAATATGTTGACTGAATTGATATAATAAGTGTTATAAAACATTTGTCCCCATAAAATGATGTCAGTTTATGAAATTGTCAGTGTATGAGATGATATTACTGTAAAATAATTAATTTTCATGGGGGATTAAATTTTGGGCTCACCTTCAACCACAAAATCAAATCCCATCGAACGATTCTTTTGGCCCTTGTATTTATTACTTGAAATAAAAAATCAAGAATGTAGGTCCTATCAAATGGTCTTTGTTATCAAATCCATGAAATTTAGTCCCATCGAAATTAAATGATTTCACAGTATATGGAGACCTGACTGTATCAGTATGAGAATTTGTCAGTGCAATGTGTATATTTCATGGGTGCCATTGTATCAACACCTCACTATTCATGGCTACATGCTATGATGTTGTACAAGTTTTCTTCTTTCAGTGCTACAGTAGTTTAGAGATTACTCATTGCTATTATCCCGACACTAAAGCCTACCCCATGAACAACTGATCATAGAATCTGATCCCGAAAAGCAAAGTGCCAAGCACTTGAGAGCAGTAATTCTGTACCATTTTTAGAAACCTTGGTAATGTGGTAGTTTAGGATCTAATCCTAAAAGTGGATGCTCGAACCATTACAACAACAGGTCCATTCTGAATTTAACGAAGAATTCAAGTGCTTTATTAATCCATTATTTATTTTCATAAACTAAAATAAATTACATCACATAATTTTGTTTTACATCACACTCAACATTTCAACAAAGGCACATACCAAGCAAAAATTATTCTATAAGTACTTTCTTAATTTGCTATTCATTTTCAAAAAGATTGAATGAACTTATATCAATTGTTAATAATTGTTAATAATAATTGTTATTTACATAATTACACTTTGAACTAAAACATGTTCATAGCGAGCAAGAATAGTCCACGCATACCTTCTTAAACTCTGCTTTTAAAAACTTAAATATATAAATTACATCACAATTTTTTAACATCACACTTAGCAATTCAACAAAAGCACATCTACAATGTATTAGAATAATTCCAGAAGTACTTTCTTAATCCATTATTCATTAAAAAAAAATCATGAATAAATCACATATAATTGTTATACATCACAATTAGTATTTCTACAAAAGCTAGCAAGAACCATTCAAGAGATCAGAGAAGCAAGTCTGGAGAACTTGAATTTGATCTCGTAATCTCGGCAATAATTTCATAATCAACAGATCCACAGTCACTGGTATCACTGCATATCTTGACTGGAGAATCATCATGGTTTGATAGGAAACCAAGTTCTGTCTTTGTATTTGAAATTTTGTTTGTTTCATTCCCAGTTCTATTTATGTCACTATTCCCTGTGTTTGGAAGTCCAAGAACGTATCTCTGCACTGACGCATTCTGTGGTGATAGAATGTATGACCCATATTCTTCCCAGTCTGGAATCCAGTGAACCAGCGGCGATATTTCAGACCTTCCTATACTCGCTGGCTGTTCTCCTCGTTTTGACTCTGGTGAAGTGAATGCGGGCTGATCACTTTGGTTGCTATCATACTTAATGGGTGTTGACAATAAACCTTCATCCTCACATTTATCACACTTTATAGTGTTCATGTCTGAATATCGTTGAAACGGAGGACTAACATCGGGTGACATTGTTCCATGACCAGATTCCATACTGGACATAAACATCTCTGTAACATGAACAATAGCAATTAAATTGTGGTTCAAACGCAATTTTAACACCTAAATTCAAATACTTTCAAGGCTTTTTTCAAAGTAGAATGTATGTAGCCAAACATGAGTTATGTACACTTTCTTAAACCAACACATGTATGCTTCATGTTACCCCATATAATGAATCCCATTCAGACTAGTCTATTTTTGATAACCTGAAATTTACAAATGTTATGAATTTGGTTTTAAGACTTCAGAATATATTCTGATTTTATTTATCAGTAGATGCCGGAGGGATAAAAACAGTTTGTACCTTCACAGTTCCAGTCAGTTGTACTTAGAACAGGATCAGAGTTATCATCTGATGAAACTTCTATCAGATCACTGTCTAATGGGTCGTCTTTATCCGAATCTGAGGACATCAGATGATTAGCAATATCAGCAGCTTCCTGAAGTAGGTTATACAAGAGACAGGTGTATATAACATGTAGCAGCATCATGATATTCATGTTTGCTCTCCACTACAATTATTTATGTCACATGCTCATTGATATTTGGTTGAATGTTGATAGTAAACAAATGAAACTGTGAGTTACAATATGTAAATAGTAACATAATTAATGATGGATGCTGTAAAATTAGGTGATACTGGACGAAGGTGGGACTTAAAAGGAGACGAGTAAAAAGCCTACAACGAGATAAAAAAGTTATGGTCGGTACAATTAATTACTTACCAACAGGCCGATGGATAGGACTAAAACCAGATTGGGACTATCAAGCCAGTTGCTTGAATAAAAAAATGGAGTAAATTTATATAAGCATGTTCCAACTTATACAAATTTCACTTACTTGTAGTTCCGGAATTTCTGGAGTTTCTTCAATATTTCCTGCACAAATATTTTTCTCCACTGCCAAAAACAACAAAAATTCTTTGTGTCAGAAAAGTTTACAAATCAAACATTATACAGTACATGCAGTGATTTATTTTCGAGTGAGACCCGAGTCCCTCACTCGCAAGATTGGCTGGGGACTTTTTTGAAAAATGTATTTTACATACTCATTGATTTTCTGACTTCAATGGAAAATGGACTCATAATTTTCAAAACCAAAATGAAACAATGTACATGTACATTTATTTAATGCCAGTGCTATAGGTCTTATACCTGTGGCAGTCTTTAGCTGCAAAAAATATCAGAGTATTTGCTGTTTCAGTAACTACATGTATATGCTTCTAAGCAGCAACATACATGTTAATTAGACTAAGTTAGTCCATCACACAAGCAATTGATAAACAAAACATGGGCAACCATGGTTGTATGACCATGAACAACCATGGTCTACAACTTCCACAAAATGGACAACTCGTTGACAGTATTTAAGTAAATTTTAATTTAAAAGTGTGTGTTGTTAACATTATTGATAATTAATCCATCTGTTCTTACTGGTTATACTCCGATACGCCCTGTGACTCCATTGATAAAGTGTACAATATTTTCGTAAGTGTACACTTTTTGATTTGTAAGAAAGTTGTTTGTACAAAACATTTACTCAGAAAATAATTGGTCAATCAGGACAAATCCGCTTATAACTACATGAACAGTTAAATAAATGACATACTGTAAAATCAATAATATTAGAGGGCCATTTAATTTCGTTAATTTTGTGGATGATTTCAACCACGAAAATCCTTTAAATTACATTGAACTTTCCACGAAATGGTCTTTTTCACCAAATCCACAATTTTTTTTCACATTGAAATTTAATTATTTTTACTCGTCAAAAACATGTAGCTAGAAATTTGTAAGTCCACCCAAAGATAGTGCAATATTAGACTGTACTACAGTAAAACCATCTTATCTGTGGCTTTTACTCGAATCAATAGTGTAGATAACTAAATCATGAACTCCAATATTCTTGATTTATTTACGCCAGAACAAATTTTAGAGAAATTGTTTATTGTTTTGTAAAGCGCAAAATGGGGAGCAATATTTATATCATTGTAATGACCAAGAAAAGTAGAAATTAATTATAGCAATTGAAGCAAAGTTACAGAATATTCATACCAAGCAAAATTTATTTTCTTATTATTCCCAAGAAAAGCAGTGCTTTTACAGTATTTTTTAAAGTATTTGTAACAATTTAAGCGAATTTAAGATTTAGCTGTAAAAATTCATTGTGCAATTAACTACATGTACAAGAAACCTGAATATATACAGAATACAAATAGTTACTATAATTGTCTATCAGGTGAACTTTATTCTATATATTAATATGACTGTGAGCGTCAATATGGGCAGTACGAATATAACCTTGTTATGTGTATTAGAAATAAAACAATACCAATATTTTTTCATAGAAATATGACAATTGTGAAAATAAGATGCATAAATTTCTACCTTTGTGCACTAAGTCCTTTATCAATGAATGAAGAAAACTAGATGCAAGTGTATTATAAGCACTTATAAGGTGTATAAACACATTGACACTTGTGAGAATTTTAATCACAAGCTAATTAAACCTATAAATGGACATTTTTGGACAGTTGACTTAATCCCTTTGGTACATTGTAGGCCAAGCACATTTTTACATTAGAACTATATTTTCTATGCTGCGAATGATGCTCTGTTCTTGGATTGTGCAAGGAACTTTTGGATATCCATGGTCTCTCTGGGGATCATTTTGCTTTTTGTCGGAGTATAAGTCAGATACAGAACTTGTTATCGCTCAAAAGTGTCTTCTTACAAGTGTTATTGTACAGTTTCGGAAGGACGAACAACAAATTATCCTCGGCTTCGCCTCGGACAATTATGTTGTTTGTCCTTCCGAAACTGTACAATAACGCTTGTAAGAAGACACTTTTGAACGAAAACTAGTACTGTATCTAATACTTAATGTATAAATGCAATTCAAATGCTTACCTGTTGTAAGACAACGGTTTTCAGGCAGCGACCATTCCTTGGGGTTGTTTTTGTTGTTGATTGCCCAATAACATCCTTTACTACTAATAAAACTCAGGTCAAAACGTATCTTGCGGAACCATTTCTGATATAATGCATGCCGTACAGAACTCTGAAATTATACAGAATAATATATATATAGAGATATACTAGAACGGTCGGTAGAGGAGATTTTGAACGGACTGCAGATAACGTGCGGGGATTTATCCCTATCCGTATTGGTTGGAGAAATCGACGGTATTGGAGACGAAGGAAGAAGCAAACTCATAGGTGCCATGAGTCAGTACTTAACCAGAACCAAAAGACTGTAAAGCAAAACCGAAGTATCAAGAGCTGAAGCACATAGAGAGAGCACAAGAGAGTATTACTGAAGCACAAAGAGACCATTTCGCTACGTCAATAGCGTAATAGAACTACAACAACAACAACATATATACTTATCAATTGTCCTCAAGCAATATATTATCAGCAACTTCAATGCTAAATCACATGTTGTACATTTCTGACCATGGCTTTTTTAAAGGTATGTGGAATTATATAAATATTTTCATCATCATTTCAATTTGGGGTAAATATATCATATTTTTTTACAAAAGCAAAGAGAAAAATTGATGTAAATTGAATTTGAGTTGGAAAGTGCATGAGTTTAATGCATGTTCCCCCAGGCCCGGATCCAGGATTTTCTGAGTGGGAGGGGGGCACGAGGTACGTACAGGAGTCGGACCACATAATGTTGTTTTGGGATCCGGGGCATGCTTAAGGGGGGGTCACAAACCACCAAATAGAGTTGTTCTTTAACTCAATGTAAAGTGACCTAGGTCAGCCAAAAGAAATGTCAACTTTTTGTCCATGGGGCCCTCTCAAAATCTTTTAATCAATAGAAATAGCATCCAGCTTGAAGAAAATGAAAAAAAAGCAGGGGGTCATGTATCATAAAAGAAAAATTTGGTTCGTCAAACGCGGTGAACAGATTTTCTCACATGTACGATTTAATCACTGTCCGTTAGCCCCAACCTTACTTTCACTTTCATATTTAACCCAGAATACAAAATATTTCTGAATAAAACCATTTCACTACATCACATACATGCATACAAAGCATTTAACACCAATTTCATGATTCTGATGCTGATTTGTCAAGACATACCCCCATTTCCAGTCGCTTTAAAGTTTTTTAACGGGCTATTTGACTGTATCTGAATTTGGTCCGCGTAGGCATTTAGTGGTTATTTACCTTAAGGGGTAGAAACAATGAAATTCATTATGAATAAAAAAATTTGGCTCTAGTTGGGTTTGAATCCACGGCGTACAGAAAAAACATAAAATTACAAAACTTGAGTACTCTTGTATGTAATTATTTAAACCTTTCGGTCAAGGATAACCCATGAAAGTGCAAGCACTAATTTCCAATGGGGTTCTGTGTTTTGCTGAAGGGACAGCTAGTGGAAGAGACAGTGGTGTGATACAAGGTATCCGGGCGCGATGCTTTCCGAAGAGACACCTTGGTTCTTTAACGTGCCTGGTGTATAGCACCGATACACGCGAGACTACCTCTGGGTTGCTAACCAGTTCATCTCTAGTTGGGTGGGAAACATGGAAAAGCGTTTCAGAAATTATCAAGTGCCCCGGCCGAGGATAGAACCCGGAGACTCTTAATTACCCCCTAATATCATTAAAATCGCTGTCCGTACAGACTAATTTCAAGACGGCAGGAGTTTGCTCCCTTAGCCTTTCAAAGGTGAGGCAACTCTGTACAGACTAAATTGAAGTACGCAGGAGTTGGCTGCCTTGATTTTCAAAGGGAGGCAACTCTGTACTGTCTAAATTAAAGCCGATATGAGTTCACTATCTTAATATTAAAGGGAGACAACTCCGTACCGACTAATTTTATGACTTATTTTAAGTTGGCAGGAGTTTTGCTCAATTTGATTTCTAAAGGGAGGCAACTCCATTCTGACTAAAATAAAGCCGACAGGAGTTTTTTCCCGATGATTTTCAAGGGGAGGCAACTCTGTACCGACTAATTTCAAGTCGACAGGAGTTCGCTCCCTTTAATGTAAAAAGGGAGGCAACTCTGTACCGACTGATTTTAAGTCGACTGAAGTTCGCTCCCTTTAATGTACAAAAGGGAGGCAACTCCATACAGACTTAATTTTAGTCGGCAGGAGTTTGCTCCCTTTAATGTACAAAAGGGAGACAAGTCTGTACCGACTAATTTTAAGTCAACAGGAGTTCGCTCCCTTTAATGTACAAAAGGGAGGCAACTCTGTACCGACTAATTTTAAGTTGGCAGGAGTTTGCTCCCTTTAATATACGAAAGGGAGGCAACTCTGTACAGACTTAATTTTAGTCGGCAGGAGTTTGCTCCCTTTAATGTACAAAAGGGAGGCAACTCTGTACCAACTAATTTTAAGTCGACAGGAGTTCGCTCCCTTTAATGTACAAAAGGGAGGCAACTCCGTACCGACTTAATTTTAGTCGGCAGGAGTTTGCTCCCTTTAATGCACAAAAGGGAGGCAACTCTGTACTGACTAATTTTAGTTGGCAGGAGTTTGCTCCCTATATTGTACAAAAGGGAGGCAACTCTGTACCGACTAATTTTAGTCGGCAGGAGTTTGCTCCCTATATTGTACAAAAGGGAGGCAACTCTGTACCGACTAATTTTAGTCGGCAGGAGTTTGCTCCCTTTAATGTACAAAAGGGAGGCAACTCTGTACCGACTAATTTAAGTCAACAGGAGTTCGCTCCCTTTAATTTAGAAAGGGAGACAACTCTGTACCGACTAATTTTAAGTCGACATGAGTTCACTCTCTTTAATGTACAAAAGGGAGGCAACTCCGTACAGACTTAATTTTAGTCGGCAGGAGTTTGCTCCCTTTAATGTACAAAAGGGAGACAAGTCTGTACCGCCTAATTTTAAGTCGACAGGAGTTCGCTCCCTTTAATGTACAAAAGGGAGGCAACTCCATACCGACTTAATTTTAGTCGGCAGGAGTTTGCTCCCTTTTAAGGGAGGCAACTCTGTACTGACTAATTTTAGTTGGTAGGAGTTAGCTCCCTTTAATTCTCCAAGGGAGGCAACTCCATACTGACTAATTTTAAGTCAACAGGAGTTCGCTCCCTTTAATGTACAAAAGGGAGGCAACTCCGTACCGACTTAATTTAAGTCGGCAGGAGTTTGCTCCCTTTAATGCACAAAAGGGAGGCAACTCTGTACTGACTAATTTTAGTTGGCAGGAGTTTGCTCCCTTTAATGTACAAAAGGGAGGCAACTCTGTACCGACTTAATTTTAGTCGGCAGGAGTTTGCTCCCTTTAATGCACAAAAGGGAGGCAACTCTGTACTGACTAATTTTAGTTGGCAGGAGTTTGCTCCCTTTAATGTACAAAAGGGAGGCAACTCTGTACAGACTTTATTTTAGTCGGCAAGAGTTTGCTCCCTTTAATGTACAAAAGGGAGGCAACTCTGTACCGACTAATTTTAAGTCGACAGGAGTTCGCTCCCTTTAATGTACAAAAGGGAGGCAACTCCGTACCAACTTAATTTTAGTCGGCAGGAGTTTGCTCCCTTTAATGCACAAAAGGGAGGCAACTCTGTACTGACTAATTTTAGTTGGCAGGAGTTTGCTCCCTTTAATGTACAAAAGGGAGGCAACTCTGTACCGACTAATTTTAAGTTGGTAGGAGTTAACTCCCTTTAATTCACCAAGGGAGGCAACTCTGTACCGACTATTTTAAGTCAACAGGAGTTAGCTCCCTTTAATTCACCAAGGGAGGCAACTCCGTACCAACTAATTTTAAGTCGGCAGGAGTTCGCTCCCTTTAATGTACAAAAGGGAGGCAACTCCGTACCGACTTAATTTAAGTCGGCAGGAGTTTGCTCCCTTTAATGCACAAAAGGGAGGCAACTCTGTACTGACTAATTTTAGTTGGCAGGAGTTTGCTCCCTTTAATGTACAAAAGGGAGGCAACTCTGTACCGACTAATTTTAAGTCGACAGGAGCTCGCTCCCTTTAATATACAAAAGGGAGGCAACTCTGTACAGACTTAATTTTAGTCGGCAGGAGTTTGCTCCCTTTAATGTACAAAAGGGAGGCAACTCTGTACCGCCTAATTTTAAGTCGACAGGAGTTCGCTCCCTTTAATGTACAAAAGGGAGGCAACTCTGTACCGACTTAATTTTAGTCGGCAGGAGTTTGCTCCCTTTAATGCACAAAAGGGAGGCAACTCTGTACTGACTAATTATAGTTGGCAGGAGTTTGCTCCCTTTAATGTACAAAAGGGAGGCAACTCTGTACAGACTTTATTTTAGTCGGCAGGAGTTTGCTCCCTTTAATGTACAAAAGGGAGGCAACTCTGTACCGACTAATTTTAAGTCGACAGGAGTTCGCTCCCTTTAATGTACAAAAGGGAGGCAACTCCGTACCAACTTAATTTTAGTCGGCAGGAGTTTGCTCCCTTTAATGCACAAAAGGGAGGCAACTATGTACTGACTAATTTTAGTTGGCAGGAGTTTGCTCCCTTTAATGTACAAAAGGGAGGCAACTCTGTACCGAATAATTTTAGTCGGCAGGAGTTTGCTCCCTTTAATGTACAAAAGGGAGGCAACTCTGTACCGACTAATTTTAAGTTGGTAGGAGTTAACTCCCTTTAATTCACCAAGGGAGGCAACTCTGTACCGACTATTTTAAGTCAACAGGAGTTAGCTCCCTTTAATTCACCAAGGGAGGCAACTCCGTACCAACTAATTTTAAGTCGGCAGGAGTTTGCTCCCTTTAATGTACAAAAGGGAGACAACTCCGTACTGACTAATTTAAGTCGCCAGGACTTCGCTCCCTTTCGGGAAATAACTCTATTTGACAAATTTTGTCAGCCAGAGTGTCTTCTCCTGTGAAACAGGGAAGTAAAAATTGGGGTTATTCACCCCATGTGGAAGAGTTTCTTCCCTTTTGAATATCTACATTTGGTGGTGATTATATATGCCAGGTCTTAATAACTAGAGAGGCCTTTCTAATCATGTGCATATCTCAGCTAGTAGATTATTTCCATGTGCAATAAATCTGGCAAAGAATTCAATGCTACCAGAGTTCATTGAAAACTGAACTATGAATTATTGCACATGATGTTGTTTAATGATTTGTGTAAAATAACCATGAATTGAAAGAGATATCAATAAAACAGTTTATCTGTTGTCAACATTGTGTAGCCCCTCCCCCCCCCCCCCCCCCCCCCCAATAAAAACATGTGCCTAAGGGCAAAACAACTACCGGTATACACATAACTATTTACTATTTATTAACATTGAAAGAATTATATTTTGTGTAAGTGTACATATACAATACCACTGTGTATAGTCTATTTCTGGCAATTGCAATAAGGTATACACGTTGAATTACATAGCAGACCTTTTTCTTGGTATTGTCTGAGGCCTTTACTCTGCCTCAAATTTGGTTCCCAATTGCTGAAAAAATTCCCAATTGCTGAAAAAAATCCCAATGGAAAAAAAATCCCAAAATAATGAAACCAAAATCATTAAAGCCAGGTAAAGTGTTTCTTTAAGTTAAACCAATGAACTATTACAACTAAAAAAATGAAATGAATGGGTGTCAATAAATTTGAACAGTAAAGTTCATTCTATTTTCTTTACCCCTATTCAATCAGGGACCAAATAAATCCTAATTTTTGCTATTTATTCGATTAAATTGCTTCCCTATTTCGCCACGCAAAATTCCCAAATTTGGCTGGGGCCTTTTTCCCAAAATGGGCAGAAAAAGGTCTGCATAGTATGCCAATAAGTCATACAGTGATCAGATAAATTTGATAGTAATTCGACTAGTTTAGGCCGAACATTATACATGTAATCTGAATTCTTGAGGAAGCAAAACTATCTATGGCCTCTTGTTCCGACATCTGGGACCTGGCCCCTGGTCCCACGATTTCAACACCCATGAATTGTGACATTCAGCAACTTTTTATGTATATTTTAAGTGCGCATTCACCTAGTCAAAATAGTCAATAAGTTTATGGCTATTTCTCACTGGTGGAATCTTTTACAAGATCTGTATTTACAGTTTATAAGTATAAGTTTTGGAGACATACTGTCAGGATACCTTTATACATATTTTATTTTCCAGACAGAATTATATCAGTCAACTTTTAAGAAATGTTGTTTTTATCGTCAGTGTCATCACATTCTTTAACGGGCATAGAATAAAAACACATTTTACAAACCATAGTAAATGATGTTTGTTGCACAGTGCACACCCATAAAGGCTGTGACAGTCCCTTTCAACAAATTATTCTTCGATTATTTTTTGGTCCCGTGAATAAGTGTAACGGCCACCAGTGGTAACGATGTTGTCATCACAAGTTACAACAAATGTGACGTGAATGTTTGGCTATAATGAACAATCTGGGCTCGTCGTAAGAAGTACCGTTCGCAAACCTTGATTACTGTGGGAATATGGAGTAGATCTATTACTTCATTTTTTGTAGGCTAATCAAACGAGTAAACGTAATATTAACTTAAAGTTATGTTCTTTCATTTCATTCAGGAATGAAATAACGTGTGCCTGTTCAATAACTGTTTTATTCTTCATTCAAACTTAAATATCAGCCAACTGGGGGGGGGGGCACAAGCCCTCGTGCCCAGTGCCTGGATCCGTGCCTGTCCCCAGAGGGAAGAATCTATTAACGGTCCTTTCTAAATAGAAGGGAAAAAGCAATATGTTTACTCTTTGTTACTGGATATTTAAAGAAAGGAAACACATACATACCCTCCAACTGTTGATGGCTACTCTATCCATATATCTAAAGAATGGGTACTTATTTCTGGAAGGAAAAATATTCAGTAAGTTCTATTTTTTTTGAAACTATAGAACAAATATTGGTGGCATTAGTAAGAATATTTATACTTCTGCTTTGATGGAATATTAAAACATAAAGTAATAAATAAAATAATGTGTTTATAAATCTTCACATAAAGACATTAAACCATTGGTAAGGCATTCTTTGGCCATGAATCCACAAGGCAGCAGAAGAGGCAGACCCAATATGACATTGAGAAGAACCCTCAACACAGAGCTCCAAAGATCCAGGATGTCATGGAGAGACCAAGCACTGACAGCACAAGATTGTGTCCAATTACCAACTGTTGTGATCTCCCTATGTCCCAGCTGGGATGCAGAGGACTACGAAAAGAACAAGAAGGCCTTCTTTAAATTCATCTTTTTGGCAACAACTGAGCATTTTTCTGCAGTCATCATAATTCTACCATGTCACCTGAGTGAATGTCTAATTACCAGCAGATATTACTTACTGTAGGAAGGTGTATATCTGTTGTACTTGGAGAAGACCATCTGGACTTCCACTTATTGCTTGGGCCACAAGTTCTACCAGCTTGGTTGGAGGTTTCACTAATCTTGTACCTAGATTGTTTTCGCAAATGAGAAAATAATAATATTAAGTAGCTGAAAGTACATTGTCCCTTTACATTTGTATATTCACAAGAGATATTACCAGACCCCATGGCAGTCAGAGTCCTTATTGTTACAGATAAAGGATGATCAACGTCCTCATTTTAATTTATGAATTTACTCTAATTTGTTTTAAATTGAATATGAAACAAGATTTTACTAATTTTCTTTACACATCCTTACTGGTGGTATCCAGTGCCATCAAAATGAGTGACAAACCGACTTTCAGAGCTTCCCTTTAAATGAGAGTGTCTACAGGAGAACCATTGGCACCATTTGTGATTAGTATGTCCTCTTTATTATAATGTGGAATATGGACTTTTCATACTCAAAGGGACAGCTCAAGATTACAACAAGCATAAGGCTGGTACTAGTAAAGTAGTAGTTTTATTACAAATACCAGGACCATGTAAACTTAAATAATTAAGTTAAATCACTGAGGATGGGTTGCATATGTTAATTAGTATTAACGCTACCTATTGAAAGCATTTTAGTGTTGTCAAATATGTCATCATCATTATGATGTGTTACATAACAGTTGGTGTTTCCATAGTTACGTCGCCTTTTCTTTCTTGGTGGGGTAAATGAATTGGCATGATAATTGCTTGACCATCCTGGTGGGAGTCTAACTGAGTCTTTCTCTACCGGTACACAATAGCTGAAATCTGGAACAGTTGTAATCGCATACAGATCTGCTCTTGTGTGTATGTCTTGCTCTTCTTCCTACAGTAAGAAACTTTTGGTTATATTATAAAATAAACCCAAGGGAATTTCATGAAAATATCAGGCATGCCATAATTACCTCCCTTGTCGGAGGGAGACTTTTCTCCCTTTGACTATCAAAATATATGTTGTATGTAGTATTTCTTAGCAAGGTCAATAACTTCTGAACAAAAAGTACCTGCCACCGAAAACAAACCTAAATACAATATCAAATATTTCAGTATTTTGAAAAAAACATGCAGAAATATGTATTTAATATGTCAGACCGTCCATGGGTGTCAAGACATTCACAATGACTCAGATTGAGATCTAGGTCATTGGCAAATGCATTGGTCCAAAGAATATCAACCTATTTATCTAATATGTCTTAAGCAAACACTGAAACACCAGAAGTTAGGGAGTAGTGTCACTACTGTGAAATCAAAATTGCAAATCAATAAAATCATCAAACAAAGCAATTCAAAACATATGATATGACAGCAGGGCCTTTTTTCCAAAAATTGGGAAGAGGCCTTTAAGCCTGTCAGTTTGGGAAATTCAAGCGCGATTTTCGGCCAAATTGGGAAAAAGGAAATTAACTTAAGATATACATCAAAAAGTAAACTGCAGTCCACATACATGTTAAATCATCCAGGGCTTTCATGTTTTATTATAAAGTTAAGAAGACTAACTTTTCATGAACAACAAAAGCCCCATTTTAATATAGCCCACAACTGTCACCATGGAGTTATACATACAGTATTTTAGTATTTTAGGTATGTAACTCCATGCTGTCACCTTTAGTTTCTCTAATTTATCATTCTTTCTTTAAAGTTCTTTTTCAAACATAATATACCTTTCCATTGAATGAGGCTATGAGCTGTCAATTAATATTACGATTTTTGTCCTTGATATTTCAATTCCGAACATATTATTTCAATTCCGAACATATTTTCGGCCCGGATACGAACGGTACGGTCCCGTATCGGACTTTAGCCATTCTGCATAACAAAATAGCGGCCGTGTCGTCGAGTCGCTTTCCAGGCTCGTAGATAACAAATGCAATATTGCTTCCGCGATGTCGCACTCTTAATTAATTACAAAAATAAATTGACGGCCGTTCGTTTAATTGATTAGTAATGCCAATCGAATGATACATATTGTTTCTTCATTTTAACTGAACAATTGATAAACGCCATTACGTTCCGTACGAACCGTTCCGTACGAAATTTCAATACATTGGGAATTTAGCATTGGTTTTTTTGGAAATTCTTTTACGAAATTGGGAAAAAAAGAAGCTTTTTGCGATTGGGAAGTCACCGAAGATCGGCCTCTGTTTTAGAAGGAAAAAAGGCCCTGGACAGTAACGACAATTTAAATTACCTGAGTTAAAAGATGTTCTTTCTTCACCAACAATTTTGCTTTTATACTTTTCTTCCTATTTTCAATAACTTGTAGAGCATCTTCCACAGATTTTGACTTGAAATGTTTCTCAGCAGCTGTAGAGAGAAATAAAATTCCAAAAAGTAACATTATGATCTGCAAAATCAGAAGAATTATGTATACTCCAAATGAATGCTGATAAGAGCAAATTACTATTAAGTTGGTGTGTTGTGTTGGATGTGAGATGACATATATGAAAATGTTTCCTCTGTAAAAAGTGTAAAGTTGGATATATATTAGAACAACTTAATTGAATTATAAATGTTTGCCCATGATTATTTGGACCAATTAATTTTAAATAATGAGTAATATGTAAAGGTATGGTTTGAACATCCATAATAAGTCGCTTTCTACAGTATTGTAACGTTGTTCCGATTTTCAAAAAGGGCGATCGTTCAAAACCTGCAAACTATAGACCTGTGTCTCTAACTTCAGTCGCATCTAAAATGCTTGAACATATCGTCGTCTCCAGTGTTATGAATCATTTGGACTCAAACAACATTCTCTGTGAAAACCAACACGGTTTTAGACGTAAACGCTCTTGTGAATCCCAGTTGCTTTTAACTACAGATGATATAGCGAAACACATGAATAAAAGTGAACAAGTAGACATGGCCATTTTGGACTTTTCCAAGGCCTTTGACAAGGTCTCACACCAACGTTTGTCATCTAAATTGGACTTTTATGGAATTCGCAATGATACTAAGCACTGGATAAATAGCTTCTTATCAGGTAGGACGCAGAAAGTTGTTGTACAGGACGCCACATCAGATACATCCAGTGTAACTTCAGGGGTGCCCCAAGGGACGGTTCTTGGTCCCTGCTTATTCTTACTGTACATAAACGATATTGCTGACGACATCTCATCCACTGTACGCCTCTTCGCAGATGACTGTGTAATATACCGTGTTATCAAATCTGCAGCCGATCAGTTAAAACTCCAGCAGGATCTCGATAGACTTGTAGAGTGGAGCAAGGCCTGGCAGATGGAATTCAACGTGAAGAAGTGCGCTATAATGAACATCTCCAACACATCCAATAAGGAACGTTATAATTACAAAATGAATGGTGAAACTTTGGAAACTGTAGATCATCATGCTTACCTAGGCGTTGAACTGAATGACAATCTGAAATATGACACCCATATTGACAATATTACTGGAAAAGCATCACAAACCTTGGGTTTTCTAAAACGTAATCTAAATAAATGTCCTCAATCAGTTAAAGAACGAGCATACCAAACGCTAGTAAGACCAAAATTGGAATATTCATCACCCATTTGGAACCCGACCCAGAAACAAACTACCGAATTAAAACAACTCGAACAAATCCAACGCAATGCTGCAAGATTCGTTGCTAATAAACCATATAATCCATACCAACCAGACAGCGTAACAACAATCATCAATGACCTTAAATGGCAGTCTTTACAACAGCGTAGACAATCATCCGACTTAATCCTACTCTACAGGGTTGTTTATGGCCTTGTCGCTGTACCAGCTTACTACCTACCAGACCGCTCCATAATCCAATCAACTAGAGGACATAACTCGCAAAACTTCATACCACCTCAGTGTCTGCGTAATGCGTACCAACATTCATTCTTCCCTCGGACAATAACAATCTGGAATTCTCTACCTACATCAGTGGTGACAGCCCCGAGCCTGGACTCCTTCAAGTCGGCAGTTAGGCCACTGCCAGTCTACCGCGCCTAGTGCTACAGGCCGGTTGTATAGTGTAAATACATGTTAAACTTTTTGGCGAACGCCACATACTTTTTATGAAGCGCTCCGCACTCTACACTGCGCATAGTTTTAAACCCTCTTCAGTAAATGCCCTAGTGGCGTTGGAGAGTATAACATTGAAGTTGAAGTTTCTAAATGCCAAATACTACTTGTATATTAAAGGGGTTGGTCTCTTTTCCCAATCAAGAAGGTTTCATATAAATTGATAAGCAATATATAAATAAACGCTTCAGTCAGTCGCAAACATTGACTTCCGATCCCTAGGGATCATATGGGTGGTGGATAGCTGCAAAATGGCAGTGTTTTTACCTTCCAGCTTCAATATATTCTGCTTTATCATTATGGGGGAAATGAAAGGAATTTTGTCTCCAAACCAATACCTTGGGGACAATATTTAGTTGTCAGGGAAGTACCGGAGACTTTACTATCAGCTGTTCCTAATGCAGTAATGGCTGGGATTTAGCAATTCCGGGGGTGGGAGCATAACTGACTGTAGACTTAGGGCAGTCTGCTTGGAGATTTTTTTAAAGTTTTACTTTTATCTACACATGTGACTAGTCAAACAATCTCGACTTAGAGTCTCCTGCGATGGAGATAAAAGTCAGAAATTAAAAAATCTCCTAGCAGATTGCCCCACATCTACACATGTGACGTAAGTCACTTAGCAGATATAATTATAAGTCGAGATGGTTTGACTAAAATGACTGATGCATTAGTTTCTGACAGATGACAGTTGTGTGCAAGAAAAATGTTAACCCGGACCTAAATCAATCCAAGTCCATCCTAATTAAAAGCGGAGTAAAATGATTATAACAAAAACTATTAAAGAAAGAATTTACCAAATGAAGTTGTTTCCTGTTTCGAAAATCGTTTGCATCTTTTCTTCGTACCAGCTTGTTTAGCACTTTGTTTACGTTCACAACAGTCAGATTTTAGATATTTATCAAGATCTAGCTTAATGCATGCTGAAGTCTTGATTGGTTTCGTCCTCACCATTTCAGTGCCATGGCGAAAACTTGGAATAGATCCGTGAGGCCTGTCACTGTCAGTGTCACTTTTGACACGACCATCCATCGAAGCATTCTTTCTTTTTAACGAGTTACAAATAACGGATCGATCATTGCTAGAAAATATGACATTAACATAGTTGGGCTGTTGAAAAGATGTGGGTCTTCCAATCATGGTTGAAGCCAAACCAGATTTTGAGTTTGTCTTTGAAGTTTTCAACATCGTCTGCTTTTCGCGAAATCCCGCGTGCAGAACTTTTTGTTTTGTCGTAGATCATTGGCTCTTGGATGTAACCGCGAATTTGATTGGTTCTTTAATACCAGAATTAATTGGCATGCGAATGATGAAATACGTTTGTCATCGTCATCCAAATAAATAGTTGAGTAGTTCTGTAGGCCTATTAAGCATATCACCTTATTGGAAATGTAGGCATAAGATATTAAATAATATATGAAATACGACTAATTTTATTTGTTTTTAAATTTAAAATTGGGAAAATGAAGTTATATCTAGATCTACGTCCTTGTGAGTAGTTCTACATTAATGACAGGTAGACCTATCCAGTAGATATATATCTGGAAGTATAAAATTGGAA
Organism: Spisula subtruncata; assembly: GCA_963678985.1. Taxonomy (NCBI): domain Eukaryota; kingdom Metazoa; phylum Mollusca; class Bivalvia; order Venerida; family Mactridae; genus Spisula; species Spisula subtruncata. The sequence goes on from OY787674.1 coordinate 11,168,726, forward strand.
AAGATAATTCAAAGATCTGCAGTAGGCCTTTGCCCTAAATTATGTATATTTAGATCTTTGGAAAAATTAAATCAAATGAATCAAACGCCTTCGAGTAGACAATAATCTCTTAATTGATTAAATAAAACTAACACTCACAAATGGAGCCAAGCACCACAAAGTCTCGTTTTCTGGATTATATGCGTCGTAAACTCCGCTAAATTGCCAATCAATTAAATTCATGATTACAAAATTGATATAGTTTCCTAAATTCCATCAATAAAAATGTTGACTTACTACATTAAGTGATAGAAACCTGTAATAAATAAACTGTATATCATTCTGTTACTATGCATCTTTAAATGTTGATTTCTGCATTTATCCGGCCGTGGATATCTAAGAGCTAGTATGGAAATTACAAATGTGTTGTCACTGTTAGACAAGGATGATCCTTGTGATGCGTTGTTACTGAGATCTGTGGGTGTTTATTGATTGTAACCCACAGGTAACAGCATGTATCATTGAGAGTATAAAGAAAAATATAAATTTTACAAATACTCTTTTTGCGGGTTTTTTTGTTATCAATGTCTAAATACAGTTAGCTGTGCTGTAACCCTGGCAATGTGCGACAAGCTTTTGAAATGCCGTGTTGTGTTGTTTTTCCTGTTCTTTTTCTTCTAACTACTAATCGGGCACGTTATAATAAAGATCTGATGAGTATGTTTGGACAGCACTCCCGGATTCCTTGTGTGCCGTAAACGTTTTGGTCTCTTCCCTATAGGCCATATTCGCCGATGATGGCTTAGAATGAGAAGGTCGTAACTGCTACTTAAGACCTTATAAGACTCATACAAATTTGAAATCTCCAGTACCAGGCGCTTCTAATTGGCATATTTTTATGAAAATCGGAACTTGTCATGTAGACCAAAATGAAGCTATAAAAGCTTGTTTTACCATACGTAAAGAGTAAATTGTAGACTGTTCTTTCTTGTTTTTTTTCAATATATCGATATTGTACTTACGACCTTCTCATTCTAAGCCAGCGATATATGTCATTGGTCAATTACACAGCGATGAAACTGAATGACATACACATGTCGTACCGTGCTGTGCTGTGCTGTGCTGTGCCATGTCATATGATATGCTGCGCTGCGCTGCGCTGCGCTGCGCCTTGTGCTTTGTTGGTGTGATGTGATGTTTTCTGTTGGGCGCTGGCAGCCTGCTTATTGTCTATGGCGACGAGTATGAATCAATTACCATTATAGCTAGTTTTATTGCCAATATAATATAATATAATATAAGTATACAATGTCCAAGTACTGTTCATGAACAAGTCAGATGTCAGTGTGTGGTTATGTACAGTAAGAGAAACATGACACACATTAACGCTGGTCCAGTTATAAACGCTAACAGTACATGTTGTATGGTCCAGTTGGAAGCATCAATGGCTGCAGCAAATTCACATTGTTCTTTCCATTTCTTCACCTGAAGCAAACAAGTGCGTATGTATACCAACATTGAGATTGTACATGTATATCATTTTAGCAAATGGCAGTAATGTCACGGAAAAATGGATCCGAACATTATTATAGGCTACCGTTCTGATGAAAATATGCTTTATACAAGAGAATATCGACAACTACGGATAGAAAAATCTACCGATGGATATATGACTAGACACTCACATTTGGGTTATAACAAATACTTTTAGAGGATAATGCATTCACCAAGTGATTATAAAAACTTAGAAGGCATTAATAAGTTTAAAGCAATTTATACTGAGACCATTCCATATACATAGAACAACAAAGTAGCGCCAATAAACAATACGACTAAAATACCTTGAAGCTGTTCCATGTTGCCATGACTCCACATGGTAAGAATATCAGTAGAGACAATATTGCAAGAGGTAGGTAATCAGGTATTTCAATGTCGTTGTAATTACCAAACTCGGTCATCTATTGAAAAGGAAAGACAACGTGAATATGCATATATAATTATTTAGACCTTTTCGGTCCAGTATATCCAACACAATTACTTATTTCCAAATGGGTTTTGTTTTTGTTGAAGGGACAGCTAGTAGCAGAGACAAGTGTGCAATATTAAGAATCATATCTAGTTGACCAGTAGGAAAAAATGTTTCATGGCCAAGTTTCCCTGTCAAGATTCTAACAAGGGACCTCTCGAGCAGTAGTCAAAATCGTTGTCCACTCGACTATCGTGTCACATAATACACATATACACAATGTCATGACTGTGTAAGGAAATTTCAGTCCTGGTCGTTGTTTCGGAAAAACAGTACAAGTATTCGTATTTTTGTACTTGCAATCATGGGTAACTGCATCGTTGATAAAGACTAAAACGAAAAATGATAAGTTTTGTAAATTTTATAGTTTTCTTTTTTTCCGCTATCAATGATACCAGTTACCCTTGCTTTCAATCAGTCTTAATTTTGAGAAGGATGTGTTAATATAATATGGTTATACCTAACAATCTAAAGAAGTCTGTGCTTTCGTTATCGCTTTTCTAGTAGGCACACACAAAGTGTTTGATTGAGAAGCATTACACACCAAATTTAGACATTGATATAACTAGTTACCAAATGGCGTGATCCGCCTGTTTTTGCCCGAAGAACAACATCATCCGTTTGGTTCTGGTAGCTTACATGATGGTATACTAAAATAGATAAAATACAATATAAATTCAGGTTAATAATCACTTGGTCATCTATTGGAATTACGATCTTGTCAGTAGTTAGGCGAGGGCGATTGAGCACCAACTTCAATGAAGTCACATATCATCAGGTAGAATTACGAATTTGACGCGAATGGTTTTGATTATTGTTGGTGGTTGACATTCTTGTTCAATCAGCGTTATATGGATATAGCCTGGATGCTTCACTAACCCCTGAGGTATGAGGATAGTGGTTGGCAAAGCTTAGATTTTCTGGCAAATCAGGAATGTGACAAGTTTCTTTCTACATGCTTGATGTTTACGTTATATTCTAATTAGCAATTATACACCCTTTCAGCCGCTCAAACACCCTTCGACATTCTAACTTTGCCTGGTCATTGGGCTACCAAATGAAACCTACGTTCGTGTCTCTCTGGTGAGACTATTTCTCTGCTGTGGGTGTGGCAGGCAACATCGATCTGTTGCATCTTGGAATAAACACTGTCCTAACATGTATCAATTTGCACATTGGTGGAGTGGAGCATGTGGGTTATTCTTGCTCAGAGAAATTAACCAGTGGTCCAGACGATGGTTAAACCCAGGACGTCTCAATCCCGAAACGTGCACCATACTTCTAAGCCACCACTTCCCACAAGACTTTGAACATTTTCAATAATAACAAACTGCACATATTACAAGGACATTTACATAGCTCTACACATTTCTCGAAAAAAAAACACTGCTGATAAATGATTGCAATTTATGATAGATTGTAAAAACGCGACAGCTGTAATCATTTCGTATTTCATGATTTAAATAAATACAGTGATACCAACATGGTGAAGACTGATACAGTACGTGGATATTATTTACTCGACATGTTTCAAAACATTCGCGTGATCTAACACGTTAACTGTTAGGGCTATAGCTCACAGATCATGTCTCCATAAAACGACACCCCAAGAATACTGCCACATTAAAACACCCTTTATATCATTTCAATTTACTGACATAATTATTCGTTACAACGACATTTTGCTAGAATGAGAAGATCGTAAGTACAAAATCAATATTTTGAAAAAATAGGAAAAAAACCTGCCAAAATTTACTCTTAACTTATAGTGAAGCAAGGTTTTAGAATTGCTCAACATGACAAGATCCGATTTTCATGAAAATAGGTTCATAAGAAGTGCCTTATAGGTGCATATTTCAAATACGTGTTAGTCTTATAAGGTCGTAAGTAGTAGTTACGACCTTCTCATTCAAAGCCAGCGATTTATTTGTGAACAAACATCGTCATTGTATGTACGTGTTTTAAGTATATCGAGACCTGATCAGGTGCTTTTTGTGAAAGTACATGTAACTGTCAACGATAAATGAAAACACGTGTATATGTACACCAATACGTCTATTAAAATAAAGTCGTTATTATTATTATTATCATCTATTAAAGTGTGCCTCAGTCATCTTTGCCCACGCATAGACCTTTACATTCAATAACAAAATACTCTGAAGATAACTGTTCAAACTCTTCACCCTTTCTTAACTTGCTCGCATCCTAGTCCTGGCTGTCCATGGTATGATCTATCTACGTATTATATTTCTCTCGTAATGTTTCAACCAACTGCTTTCTTAAATAACTCTATCAAGCACACTTTCTGTAAGCTAATTATTGCTTGTAACGTTATTTTAATATTGTTTTCTTACTTTCATTCCTCTTGTTTATTATATTGAAATTCCAGGCAAACATTATTGAATACGGTATTCCACAAAGGAAAATAACTTTATAAGACTTCCGCTCTCATTCTTTCCAGTATTGAAATTGTAATGCACGTACAAACTATTATGATACATATGTTGTAAATAATTGAAATAATTATGTTTAAACTAAAGTGTGCCTCCGTAACTTATTGGTAAGTGCGCCTGTCGTGTAATCTGGCGACACGGGTTCGAATCACCGTGTGATACCTACATTCGTTGCCTCCGCTAATCGCTACGTAGACTGTGAGTATCCGACGATGTGTTCGAATATGCATGCACTCGTACGACTGTCACATCTCAGCAAAAAGCCGAATGGCAAATATTATGGCTATGCTCGGCATTTTTAAAAAACATAAAAAAATACGTCTAAGAAGGTAACCACATGAACCACTTACCTACAGACACATACTTCTTTCCCGCTTCTTCCTCTTCTATTATTTCCATGGCAACCAAAGAGGATTTCAGAAACAAAAACTACACCAGTGTAGACTATACGATATTTGATATGGTAAGTTTCATAAATATAACACAAACAATATCCATGAATAGATATATGTAGGATCAAAGTGAGCAATTAAGTTAATCACAATAAATTATATTTATATTTACAATAATTGACATTTCCAGATAATCATCAGTAATGAACATATGTTCTCATTCCCCGCAGCATGCATCGTTTGTACACCAGCTTTTTCAGATATTATTAGTAGTAATGACACCCTCTCATTTTATCACGCTCGTAGTTCGGAAAATTGTAGTTATGATAAATGTGTAGTGTAGTGTGTTTGACATGTGACTGTTTGTATTTTTTTTTGTATATGAGGTTGAATATTTATTGGCTTTTTCTCATATAGCATGATACAGTAACACGTAATACTAACCATGCCTAGTCGGGAGTTACAGTAACACGTAATACTAACCATGCCTAGTCGGGAGATACAGTAACACGTAATACTAACCATGCCTAGTCGGGAGATACAGTAACACGTAATACTAACCATGACTAGTCGGGAGCAGATCCATGGTCGAATGGTATCAGTTATTTTGACCACTACTTTACTGTTTATCATTTGTATATAACGTGTATGCGGCGCACAAAATGGTTGGAAGTTTCTTAAGTTGTGTCATACTCTGTTTTGAAGAGTTCTATGATGCTAAAATTGAATGCACATTCAACTCTAACCTTAAAGCTGTCCATGCTGTTATCAAAAAGACAAAATTTGATTCTAAGACCTAAGTGACCCTTTGTTTTTAATATCATATGGTATTTTTAACAACATTCTTATGACTTTTTATAGGGTTTCTTAAAAGTACCCTAAAATGACCCCAAATGCTATAATTAAAATGTTGTTGGAGACATTTATTTTCTGTCATCTGCTGATCAAAGTTACATAATCGAAACAAGTTCCGTACACGTTTTAATGTACATAATTACTCCAAAAGTTAGTAACTGCCTTATGGTGTGCTTGGTATCATTTAGGGTCATTCAAGAAATATTGGCGTAATATGGCGATAATTAAAACAAAGTGCAAATTAAAATATAACCTTGTCATATATTTTCTGAAAAACTACAGAATGTAAGCTTTAATATGGTACCAATATTATGGTTTTGCAACCAGAAATAAAAAGTTATAAAAGGACTATGTTTTCATTTATTTTTGCACTAAAATCTAGAGGGACGCCATTTTTAATACGGTCCATCTTCATCAACTGCTTCAGGCACAGCCAAAAAATATTATTTTATATTTTAAATTCATTTATTTAATAGTTAATAGTTTCAACTTTATTTGGGTTTCAAATTTGTTTCTGAAAATTTAATTAATAGACTGTATTTTGGATAATGCTAAAGGTCACTGAAACTGGTCCAGTAAATTTTCTGTAACATAATTCAATGGAGAGCATTAAATGATAGATTCCAGTGATTATTTCAAATAAGCTGAAGGAATTTTAGTTCAGATCCAAGCACAATAACGTAAAGTTAAAGTAAGGATCAAGCATAAATTTATTTTCAATATATTCCAACAGTAAGAAGGGTTTAGATGTTAGGGTCACTGAAACTGGTCCATCTACGATACATTGTATATACATATAATGAAATAGGTGTAAGAAATGTGCTAAACTTAACCACCTTACGATGGGATGTGCAAGTAACATCTTTGGAACATTGTGTTTTGAATATACACATTATTTTTGCGCGGTATCACCTGTGTAACTTCAAAATGACGTCGACAAACCGGCATGAAATACTACTAATAATAAAGATCCACCATGATTTCGGGGAAAATGCAAAAATGGCCGCTAAAATGATACAGTGGACAGAATATGTCATATGAGCTGAACTCTTATTTTTAATTGGCATCGTGAATATGTGGATAGAGAGAGATAGGAGAGCACAACCACGCGGAAAATACGCGCGACAACTGTGACGTAATCCGCGATTTCGTTGACGCTGGGTGATGCTTATTCATAAGGAAATTAGCAGGTCGCTATAGAAACGTACAAAAAAACACCATGTACAATTCAATGCCGTATTGTATCTTAAAAATTGCAGTAATAATTAACATTATTGTATGATCACATTTTAGTTTAAAAAAGTATATAGGCTCCCACCTGCTACAGTGATAAACATTGATACATGACGTCAACGACGTCATGAAAACAACACTGACGTGTGCCAGATGGCAGTTAGAGACAATTTTCTATTGCATGTAACTTTTCACCGAATTATTATTTATCCGTGTTTTTTTACCGGAATACGCCGGACATAGTCCGATTAATGATTATATAAGTTTCTAAATGATCAATTAACACATACGGAACTGGTAGCAAAAGTCCACATTATTTTTTATCATCCCTCGTACACGTTGAATTACACAGTATGCCAATAAGTCTTACAGTGATCAAATTTTACGTCATGGGCTTTCAATTATGAATAGTAAATTAATAAATGATTCAAATTAAATTTTATAGTAATTCGACAATTCATTCATACAGTGATTTGATTTATACGCTGTGCATACGAGTGCTGTTGAAAATCGATCTGTCTCACTGCGGTCAAAGACCTAAATAATTTAGGTTCTTTGGGTAGTAGTCGTAATAAGTGGCGTCATGTCTCAAATTTGAAATCTTGATAATGCTTATGGAATTACAAATAGTGAGCATGCAGATATGGTTTTAAGGAGTTCATTTACTGAACCATGGTTACTATAGAAACTCATTCCCCCCTCAAATTGTCGTTGTTAAATAACTGTAAAGAAATTAAATTTGAACGTTTAGGATTTTAGGACCATGCAGCATGTATGAAAATTGAATCGGCGTTCTACTTGTGTAATATGAAGAATTTGACATTGTGGGGTTGAATTCCGTGTCCCATAGTGTTTCCCATATTTCAATTAAGCTTGTTCCGGTCATTTTGTAACCTTCGAAATCAAACATATTGACCAAGTTTCATAATTGTGTCGTAAGTGTGACCTATATAATGTGTCCCGTGAAATTTTAAACAGACGAATAATTGACTGATACAGTAGACTAAGCCCACTCACAAAAATAGCAGACCATTGCTTGAACTGTGGTCCCTAGATTTGTATGCACCATTCATGATTGACGCTTCTTGTAAACAATTAACGGTTTCGCGATAAAAATGTGGTTACAGATATCAATTTACTTATCCTGACAAAACGAGCATAAATCATAACTTTATATTTATGGAGAAAAATTGACCTTATTTGGCTACGCATTTTTGCACCGCAAACTCTTGTTTACAGCCGGAGAATACCTCTAATTAAAATAGTCCGTCGTAACCGGAAGTACTTGTTGTCCGCTACAAAAATATGTAAAATGAAATATAATGAAAAGAAATAGTTGATTTAAGCATTCCTTAAATAAGTATTATGTGCACAACTCATTGCCATATAAACAAGTGGTTTATATTGTGCGATAACTGCTGGTGTTGTGGTATTGTTACTAGGCCTATTTTGTACGCTCATGAAAGCGTCTTTCGACGTGCATCGGTTGCAGACACTTTGTAAAGGTAAAAGTTATAAGGTAAGCGTTAGAATCACCAATTGTCTAAAAGGTAAGCGCTAGAATTCCTCGGTGTACCAGAAATTAGATGGTCGTAAAACGGCAAAACTGTCGTAAAATTGATACCGTATGATGCGATAACTTTGAGTATGGTAGTATTTAGTGACTATCTTATACGTTTAAAACGAAAACGAGTATATGGCGGTCCGTATATGGTAGGTCTTAAGGGCAAAATTACCTAAAACTTTCATGTAGAGATCTATACTGTATGCATACGAGTTTTTTCCTAAATATCGATGAAAAGTGTACAAAGACATAAAGATACAGAAATATTGTCTAAAGGGTGAGGGTTAAAAGAGAGTAACCATCCAAGGCCTATAAGATATCGTCTAAACGGTAAGAACCAGGGTAGCTGCCAATATGAATTGTCTAAAAGGTAAGCGCCAGAGTAGCTGCCAACATGAATTATCTAAAAGGTAAATGCAAGGGTCGGTTCAAACATGAAAAGTCTAAAGGGTAAGTGCCAGGGTAGCTGCCAACATGCATTGACTAAAAGGTAAGTGCCAGGGTAGCTGCCAACATGCATTGTCTAAAAGGTAAGCGCCAGGATAGGTTCCAACATGAAATGTCTAAAGGGTAAGCGCCAGGGTAGCTCCCAACATGAAAAGTCTAAAAGGTAAGCGCCAGGGTTAGTTCCAACATGAAAAGTCTAAAGGGTAAGCGCCAGGGTAGCTCCCAACATGAAAAGTCTAAAAGGTAAGCGCCAGGGTTAGTTCCAACATGAAAAGTCTAAAGGGTAAGCGCCAGGGTAGCTCCCAACATGAAAAGTCTAAAAGGTAAGCGCCAGGGTTAGTTCCAACATGAAAAGTCTAAAGGGTAAGCGCCAGGGTAGCTCCCAACATGAAAAGTCTAAAGGGTAAGCGCCAGGGTAGCTGCCAACATGAAAGTCTTAAAGGTAAGCGCCAGGGTTAGTTCCAACATGAAAAGTCTAAAAGGTAAGCGCCAGGGTAGCTCCCAACATGAAAAGTCTAAAGGGTAAGTGCCAGGGTAGCTGCCAACATGAAAGTCTTAAAGGTAAGCGCCAGGGTTAGTTCCAACATGAAAAGTATAAAAGGTAAGCGCCAGGGTAGCTCCCAACATGAAAAGTCTGAAGGGTAAGCGCCAGGGTAGCTGCCAACATAAAAGTCTTAAAGGTAAGCGCCAGGGTTAGTTCCAACATGAAAAGTCTAAAAGGTAAGCGCCAGGGTAGCTCCCAACATGAAAAGTCTAAAGGGTAAGCGCCAGGGTAGCTCCCAACATGAAAAGTCTAAAGGGTAAGTGCCAGGGTAGCTGCCAACATGAAAGTCTTAAAGGTAAGCGCCAGGGTTAGTTCCAACATGAAAAGTCTAAAAGGTAAGCGCCAGGGTAGCTCCCAACATGAAAAGTGTAAAAGGTTAAGCGCCAGGGTAGCTCGTAACATGAAAAATCTAAAAGGTAAGCGCCAGGGTAGCTGCCAACATGAAAAGTCTAAAAGGTAAGCGCCAGGGTAGCTCCCAACATGAAAAGTCTAAAAGGTAAGCACCAGGGTAGCTCCCAACATGAAAAGTCTAAAAGGTAAGCGCCAGGGTAGCTCCCAAAATGAAAAGTCTAAAAGGTAAGCGCCAGGGTAGCTGCCAACATGAAAAGTCTAAAAGGTAAGCGCCAGGGTAGCTCGTAACATGAAAAATCTAAAAGGTAAGCGCCAGGGTAGCTGCCAACATGAAAAGTCTAAAAGGTAAGCGCCAGGGTAGCTCCCAACATGAAAAGTCTAAAAGGTAAGCGCCAGGGTAGCTTCCAACATGAAAAGTCTAAAAGGTAAGCGCCAGGGTAGCTCGTAACATGAAAAATCTAAAAGGTAAGCGTCAGCGTAGGTCCCGATATGAAAAGTCTAAAAGGTAAGCGCCAGGGTTAGTTCCAACATGAAAAGTCTAAAGGGTAAGCGCCAGGGTAGCTCCCAGCATGAAAAGTCTAAAGGGTAAGTGCCAGGGTAGCTGCCAACATGAAAGTCTTAAAGGTAAGCGCCAGGGTTAGTTCCAAAATGAAAAGTCTAAAAGGTAAGCGCCAGGGTAGCTCCCAACATGAAAAGTCTAAAGGGTAAGTGCCAGGGTAGCTGCCAACATGAAAAGTCTAAAAGGTAAGCGCCAGGGTAGCTCGTAACATGAAAAATCTAAAAGGTAAGCGTCAGCGTAGGTCCCGATATGAAAAGTCTAAAAGGTAAGCGCCAGGGTAGCTCCTAACATGAAAAATCTAAAAGGTAAGCGTCAGCGTAGGTCCCGGTATGAAAAGTCTAAAAGGTAAGCGCCAGGATACATCCCCTCATAAATGGTCTAAAACGGTAAGGGTCGAGGTACCTTGAAATTGTCTCAAGGGTAAATGTTAGCAAAATTATAACATTAAACATTGTAAATTACTTATTTAATAACTTATTATGAGTAATTTTGATGAAAAAATCCACACACTTTTACGACATAGAACGCAAAAATCGATGACGAGGAATTCTAACGCTTACCCTCCAAGACATTTTACCGCAAACACTTACCTTATAACCCTCACCCTTTGTAAAATCTTCATCTACGTTCAATAAGATTACCGTGTTTAATCATGCATGGCAGATGATCGCTAATGCTAGGATCAACTTAAGATAAGTCCTTAGAGTGAGAAAGTCGCAAATCGATACAAGAACGGCGGGAAATCAAGTCGTCCAAATATCGTAATCCCAAAGGCAAAGTTAAATTCATGAAATCAGAAACGTTAAGTCCGTGACAAATTTTTCTTTATAAACAGTCCTAAAGCCACCCATACAAGTTGGCAGAATACGCCATGGATTTATAAGCTATCTAAATGTTATTTTAGATGGAAATTTAAGTAAAACAAAATAAAAGTTTTTAGTGATGATTAAAAATGTGGGAAGAAGAAAAGGAACCAGAATCTCAGTTTGAGGTAGATTGGCTGAATTTAATTTATTTATTGTTGTGATTTATTATTGTCCAGGTGTTGATTTACTATTTGTGTTACCATATTAATTAGCCATTGTAAGTTTAAGTGAATCTTTGGAATAGTTTAAACAATGGCTTTATCATTATCAAGTTTGTTTATGTTAAAAATTGTTAAAATAGTGAATATGATAAGTCTTCTTAAAAAGGACTTTATTAATATAAGATGGGTTTTTATTAATAAAATAACTATATAAACCATATAAACTATAATTATACTTCAAATATATGTACATGTATGTAGTATATTTGATTACTATTCAGAATATATTGCCTAATATAAATTAAAAAGGATTTGGTCTGCTGTCAGACAGTGTTTTCAATCTTTTTGACTCTTTTGGTTGTTACATTACAGTAATGATTAATAGTTAAACAATTAATGACTATAGATGAATGGCTGAATTTATGATTGCGATCACAATATATTATTTTTGTTCACATGTTGAAAACTTGAAATCCCCATTTCATTTAATTTGCAAAAATGATAATTGTAAGTTATAATTATAACTTTTATCCTGAGTTCTACTTTGAAATTTGTCAGTTCTTCTATTAAGACTTTTTATAATAAAACCACAATGCGGCACAACAAATACATGTACAGAGGAATAGAAGTAATATACATTTTGTAGATATTTATAAAATATGACTTAATAATTAATTTTTTTAAAATAATCATGGTTTCAAGTTCATTTAAGCAACACAAATCGTTACCCACTAGCTTTGCAAATTTTTGTGCTAATTGGGCATTTAGTATCATAAAACTTACTCAGATGTTTTCCCCTCCAGTTTTAAAGACAGCTTCATAGACTAACCCAATAGCTGCTTCACTATGACTCCAGGGTTTCAAAGTTTAAAAGCAATCGCACTCAAGTCACCAATGAGAGGAAACATGTGCAGCTCAAATTCTCAATACACCTCTGACAGAAGTGTATGTTTCCATAGGTAGCCGAATGGCCAGGGGAAGTTAAAATGTCAAAGGGTGCTTGAGCGGCCTTACAGCTGAAAAGAGCCCTAGAAAATGTAATCTAAAAAATGACTAGGTATAAATATTATGTGAAAACTATTATTTTCAATGTTTTTCTGCAATGAATCAATTTAGTACTTAATTATTGTTGACAACTTCACATGAGTCTATTAATTATGTAAGAATTGAGCTATTTTTACATACTGTTCAATGCTACATAACTAACTTTACAATAAGATATTGATTTTTGAAATTGATATGAATACCTCAGAGTCAGTTATCAAACATTTAGAAACATTTAATAATATCCATAAAAACCAATTCTTATCTATTTATTTACATATTTCTTAAAATTGCACTTAGCCACTGTATTTTGGCACGCTTGTTCTAGCTGTACAACATATACAGAAACATGACAAACTATGAATGATAGGTTGATGCTTTCTTTATCTTTTCCAATATTTACATAATTTTGATACTTTACCTGACTTGTATAAGATAGATCAAATATTGTCATATATAACCATTATTGATATATCCTGTGTTTACAAAAATGCTTGACTTATTAAACATATTTACTATTTGTGTACAGTCTGTTCAAAGTTAAATGATTGTAAATATAAGCTTGTCCATTAGGTAAACTATGTTTATCTAGGTTTAACTGTGTGTAATTGAGTTAACTGTTGGCACTGCTTTTCTATCGAGCGGGATAGTTTCCTCATTAGAATGACTAATTCAATCAACAATGATGCATTTTATTCAGAGTAAGCATTTTTATATGGAGAGAAAATACAATCTTCAAACACCCTTGTTGCATTAATTTCACTTTAGTTAAATCTTGCATTATAAGAACCTACTGTATTAAAGAGCTTGTCTCAAAAGCACAGAACTTTCCTTTGTTTTCTTCAATCTTGTAAAAGGATTTTGTCAGGTTAGGTTGAGACTTCTGATAACTAATTTTCTTTCAGTTTTCTTTTCTCATAGAATCCTACTACTCTTTTTGGAAAGTTTGTCTAAAAACTCGGAAATTGTGTATTTCACTCACATATGCACTCAATTGTTAAAGTTGTTAATTTATCTGGGTACTGTTTTTTCAAAGCGCTTTCAAATATTCAAAGTTACGTTCGAAATTTAAATTCTTTCTACTTCTTTAAGAAATACATACTATTACATAGTGTGCAATACTAATACTTGTAACAGTGTAACTAAAACAGTTTAATGACCCTTATTAAGTTTTTCTGTCACAAATTTGCTTTTTGTTCTGAAAGTATGATACAGAATGGAAATTTCAACGTAAGTTCAGGACACAAGTGACATTGATAAATCAGAAAAAAGCAACAAAAAAACCCCAATTCATGGCCATTATTGAGTATTTTCCCCTATATATAAGTATGATTGTATTTAGTTTACTGATCTTCAGCTTGTTAAACTTATATTACTTAATGAAGTATTAGTTTTGCTTGAACTCTTATGTATAAAATGAAAATTAAATGTGTTATGAAATCTCTATTGAATTATTTACCACTTTTCTAAATCATTATTACGCAACAGTCTACAGTCATTTCCAACCTTTACCATGATTGAATAGAACACATTCATCGACTAAGTATTACCGGTATATTTGATTGAATTACTGTTGTTTCTTTAATTTTAGATATTTTAATTATTTTATTAAAGTTTTTCATTATTAATTTGATTATCAATGTAGGAACTTACTTTCAAATATTCAGTGAAATACCATTTATATTGTACTTAAATCTCACTATAAAATAATTGATTTTCATGGGGTATTAAATTTAGTGGATTTCATGGTTACCTTTAACAACAAAATCAAATCCAAGCAAACACTAATTTTGACCCTAGTATTTATTACCTAAAATGCAAAATCCACGAATTAAGGTCCCACCGAAATGGTCTGTTTTACCAAAACCACTAAATTTTGTCCCATCGAAATTAACTGATTTACAGTATTAAATAATTCCCGTCTCCAATGACCCTACTATTTAGATGCTGTCATGTTTGACACTGATATATTAATTTAATGAACTTGCACTACTGTTACTGACAATTAATTCTATGCTGATAATTGATTTATTTCATTTATTGGTATGTTATGATGATTAATTCTATTTTTACAATCGCATAACAATAAGATTGAAAATTGTCTACAGGGTTTACAAGTACAAATTTATAGCACTCTTCGGATCAGAACAGAACAGAACTGATTCAGTCTAATTATATTATTTAATCCTGTCAGGGTCAGTAGGGGTAGCAGAAACTAGCATTATTTGGCCTTACCCCATGTATGGATTTTATTTGATAGTGAAGATTATTGTCCTCTATTTTTCACAAGCAAAAATATTTTGAAGCAAATTTAATTATACAATTACAAACTTTGGTGAATTCCCTAAGACTTCATTAACAAGCTTATCTGAAAGTTGACCTAGGAAATAAAGACACAATTATTCAATTAAGACGATTTGTATACACAAATTATTCACAGTGAACTGTAAAAGGAAACATTTGGATTGAAATTGTATAATTTCTCAAATTTGTTACTGTACTGGACTTATTGAAAGGTTGTTGAAATCATAGCGTGTTGAAAAGAATTATTCAATCTCTACCTTGCATTTAAATGTTAATTGTTTAATAATTGTTTCAACTGAATAAAAACACTGTGAAGGAATAATTTACCATACTTTTTGTAGAATTGAATAGAAAAAACCAAATCAAAACCATGACAACATAACTGAACTTAACTGAAATTGAACCATGGAAATATATAACAGAATATGAACCATGACATGCAGCATG
Source organism: Spisula subtruncata (assembly GCA_963678985.1). Lineage (NCBI taxonomy): Eukaryota > Metazoa > Mollusca > Bivalvia > Venerida > Mactridae > Spisula > Spisula subtruncata. Next base: position 11,183,951 of record OY787674.1, read on the forward strand.
CAAAGCCGAAATGAACGATGGATATGATACAGAATTTGAACAATGAAAACATACTAAAAATGTTAGATACAGTACTAGTAATTAAACCATGAAATCACAATACAAGAATAGAACCATGGAAATATGAAACAGAAAATGAACCATGAAAAGGTAATATGCAATGCCAAAATGAACCATGAAAATAAAATACAAAATTTGAACAATAAAACACAATACAGAAATTAACCTGTGAAAGGCAGCGTGCAAAACTGAAATGAACCATGAAAATAAAGTACTGAAATTAAACCATTAAAACACAATACGGAAATTGAACCACGAGAACCAAAAACAGAGGCATACACAATATTCCTGTATGAAGCCAAACATGACATGAAATATTGATTGTTCAACACTTGAGATATAACATCAAGTGCTTTGATTATGGGTATTAGGTTGCTAGATATCATAGCATTCATAAATAATACATGTTTACATGTGATCACTGTTATCATTGCTGCCTTCTATTTTCATATATTCAACTTCAAGTACCCTTGTAAACATGATATCAACTTTTATAGTTCCTATTGAACAATTGCATTAGATTTGCTTTGTTTGAAGATACGTGTTTGTCTTTCAATGAGACAATTGAACTCTTATACTCTTATGACATTATATAATAAGAAAAAAGATTAGTTACCAATTTTTGAGCCGCTCAACCACCCTTTGACATTTTAACTTCCTCTAGCTATAGGGCTACCTAATGAAACCTATGTTTGAGTCTCCCTGGGGAGACTATTTCTCTCCACTGAGCGCCCAGGAATAGACATTACCCTCACAGGTACCAATTTACACTAGGGCTGTAACGGTACGCTCACCTCACGGTTTGATACATACCGTCAATTTTTCTAACGGTTCGGTATATTTCGGTATGATACAACATTCTCTAACAGCAGCTAAAAAACTACAAATTTTAAGTGACAATGAATTTGTTGATTCTATAACAGCAATTATAATGTTGCTATCAACTATTTTAAATGAATTTCGACAATATGAGGCATATTTTGATACAATTAAAACGAGTCATGCATGGTAATTTTACATAATCTGAGGACTTTCAGATATATTTGTCCTCTAAATATTATTTTGCTCATTAAAAAGATTATACCGAACCGTACCGAAATTTGCCATTCTTGTACCGTGAACCGTGTGGGACTGCAGTCCGCGGTCTTTCGTGTACCGCGGTATACCGTTACAGCCCTAATTTACACCTTGGTTGAGTGGAGCATGCGGGTTATTCTTGCTCAGAAATTAACCAGTGGACCAAACGAGGGTTGAACCTAGGACCTCTTGATCTGGAAGCGCACTCCCTACCTCTAGGTCACTGCTCCCCAATTAATGATGATGAAAGTTGAAACAATATTGAACTAACATTTCTGTATGTTGAAAATAAGATTTATTTATTTGTAAATGCCTTACCAAATGAAATAAGACTTTTTATTAAGACTTAATTAAGTAAGTAAATTATATTTGATAATGTCTTACATAGATTTGTAGACTGTATTTTACTACTGTACATACTACATACTTCAAACATTAGGTTCGCACTGGGGTTTCTGAACTGCAGTCAGTCCCAAACATAATGTGACTGCATGGTGACTGCCAAATGGTTTAGTACTGTAAATTTAGATGGGACTTGAAATATTACTGGGTAGCTTGAAAAAAAATCTGTGACAGATTTTGCAAATCATCATGGCGTCATTGACCGAATATTGCATGACTATCTAATTCACATGTTCTCTGGCTGAACCGATATTGGCTGCTGGTGATAAAACAATGCTAGGTCATGTATGTAAGGAATTTATTTATTAATAATAACCTTTTTATTGCCGTTGATTATAATCTGACCCTATTATTTACCGTTTGTTTCTAATTAATGCCATTTATTGATCCAGTCACAATATGCAGGCTTTAATCCATGGGTAGAAAATCCTGTGTACGAAAAAGATTTAAACATGTGTCTTTTATTGCGAAAGAAATTAATATTAATCTCTTTTGTTATGGCACTGACAATAAAGGACATTGGATACTTTTCATGCTATTGCTAATGTTCAATGAACAATTACATGATCTTAAAGTGGTTTAAGCTTTTGGAAAGCGTGTCATTTGTTATGTACCGTCTTTTACCTATATAATGTTTTTTCTATACTTTTGTGCGTAACTTTATCTGACTGAATAGTAAAATCAAGGGTTTGTGGATATTTCAAATACAATTTCATTGACAGAAGTTAATATCATTTGTTTACAGGGTAGAGATAGGTATATAGTGGAATTTAATTTTAACGGTTAAACTCAAAGTTAGATAGGGTTGTGTATGAGTTTACTAGTTTGTTGACGGCGAAATTTCAAGATGATTGTTTATTCGGTTTATTTGAACTTTGAAGTTAATTCACTGACATAGAATTATAAAATAATGGAATAATATTCAATATTTGGAGTATTGAGATCTTGTGTGTTGAGATTCAAGTGTTATTTTCATATACATATTCGGTAAAAAAATGTCACTGGTAGGTTTCTGTTTTGTTATAATTTGCCCGATAATGTTCTCATGCAAATCTTAAAGCAATACAAAGTTTATTTTTGCTTGAATCCATATTGGGGCCAGTGTTAAACAGTTAAACAATTGATATTATAATATATCAAGCAAATTCAACACAGAAATTATAGGATTTCAAACAAATTGCCAAAATCAGCAAAAAATAATGGTTTTCCTTTATACTCTGTATACATGTATATTTCTTGCAGAATATACTTTCTAAAATCAATAGCCACTAAGTCTTGTCCCAGACAAGCCGACAAGTGCTTATTTGGCTGACGGATTCCTGAAGGTATCTATTGCCATGAATATAGGATTCAATATATAATGAGAAAAGAGAATATTTAATATTGTCACTGCAACTTGTTAATTTACAAAGTGGATTGATTTTCATTTAGACTTAATTGTCATTTTCTATTTGATATTCTTATAAATTTAATATTTTATGTCTACTTGTTATGTTCTTAAACGGTTCATAAAAATTGATTTAATTGATTAAAAACTGTATTATAGAAGTGGTCACAAAGACATTATCGCCATAAAGAAAGGGATAGTCTGAGCAAGGCACCAGAAACTCTCGTCTCTAACCTACCAACAGATCAATTTTCAGTTTTATGAAGGTTGCCGAAACTCAATTGAAGTTTTCTATTGGTGAAATTAAAGTTAAAATTTGGTTTTTAAATATCTAGTAAGTCAATCTTACAAAATTGTCCTTCAAAATTTGTCCTTATTAAAAAATAAAGATTTCATTAAAATTTATTACAAAAATCCTCCCCATTTCAATAAATTTGTATAGTTAATTTCTGAATAATGCAGTTTCAAAAGAATTTTCTAATCTAAAGGTATGTAATTATTAGTTTCCTATCATTGATTTTAAACAGTGAATTACTGTATTAAATATTTTATTTTAACTGATCAAGGCCATACCATGATTCTTGGATGAGTAATAGTAATATTAACAATAACTATTTTATTTTCTGTAGATATAACATAATTGGCTAACAAATTATCATTTTGTTCAACAATTAAATTCAAGACTGTGCTTGAAGTTGATAGCCATTATACTAAGCATTAGGACAATAACTTAGGAAGCTCAATCGGTACATAATGATTATGAATTTTTTGCATACATAACATAGGATTTACGCTAATGCTGTCTGTCCGTTTTCACAGTTCTCCCCTAATTGTGCTAAGCAGTGCCTGGGACCTTCACTGACATGCATGAATACCAGCATAGGATCAAACATACAACCTCCCAGTCACAGGGTGATTCTCTAACCAGCAGCTCGTTGCATAGCCAAGGCACTATCATTTCAAGCTCTTTTTGGTAGCGCTTTTTTACGTCTATGCAACAACATGCTACTAGCAAGCAGTCTTTCTCAGCACTTTGTTAGACGAGCGCTACCGAGAGTTACCGATAACTTTCTTATGCAACAGAAAGCTTTTTGATGTGCAATGGTTTATTAGCTGCAAGCGCTCGTCGGTAGCATATAAATATTCACTTTGTCTGCTACGTAGCGTTTGAAGCAAGCCTTTTCTTAGCGTATCGCTACCGAGTGCTCTATTGTGCCTGGCTTATGCAACAGGCTCTAGTAGACTACCGGAGCCTCTCAGATAAATTCTGTGAATTAACAATGTCCTTTGATGCTAAGGCAAGTCAGCTGTACAAGTGCTTTTAAAATTGTACATGTACTATACATTAAGTGCTAATTTATTTTTACCTAACAGTAGCTAAATCCAGGTATACATTTATTTATGTACACTACAGTGGCCAGTCAAATATTTACAATTGTGATTTACAATTTTGTACTGGCTACCATTATGCTAAGGTGAATTTATCTATTAGATTATACAAATTAACCACTTATTCCAAAATCTGTCTTTAAAATTATATGGGTGGTGTTATTCTTTGGATATTTTCTGATAATGTGTTCAAGATTTTAGTCCACTTCTGGTCAATGTAATACTGGATTGTTTACATGTCATTTCCACCTGTATTTTGATAATGAAGGAGACTGCTCCTCAGTTTGAACTTACCTGTATGAAAATATCTGGGCAGATTTGAACCAGAATCTGTACGTTTTTTCCCAGGCAGAATACATACAGAATAAAATCTGTGCAGCAATTGAAATAGTATGCACAGATTTCTATTAATAGATTTTCTCAATAGAGATGAAGAACGTTTTCTGCACAGAGTATCGCGAAATATTTAAATGAGGCAGAATTTTGTCAGCACAGAAAAAACAATTCTGGCCAGACCAAAAAAAATTCTGGCCAGACTAAAAAATCTGTACAGACATTGGACCAAAACTGTGTGCAAAAAAATGACGCTGAAACACCCGTATAATCTGTACAGAAAAAATAAAATCTGCACAGAGTCTGTACATAATCTGGCAATGAAAATAAATATCCGAAAACACTTTGCCTTAAATCTTTATAGAAAGAGTTTAAAAAACAATTGAATATGGTCAATATTTTACTTATGTCATTTGAATCAAAATAAAATGTTTTCAAAGCAAGGCAATGCATTTCAAGGCTATTGGTAATGTCCCATTCATTGAAAATGAAATAAACAACTGCTTCAATGTTTTGTTCCATTCTTAAAGTTTTGTTTATATGATCTTATCACAAATTCTCTGGCACATATTCTGCATGTTCTGTATAATCCATGGCATTTTTCTGTTTATCATTTTGAATTGTCCTCTCAATTGTCTTGCACCATGACTGAAAATCAAATTTAACAGTTACATATACAGATGTATCTTAATTTAAAACCAAACTGAAAGATGTTGAAAAGAATGCTCATTTTAATGTAACTTATTATTAGTATGCTTATGTTAATTTTTTCAATACACATGATATATTTTAGTCGTGTAGAATTTGATTGTGTTTTTAAACAATAGAAGTTAGGTGTAATATAATATCATGAAACTCAGTGTTACATTGGGATGCTGAGTTACATAATGGATTAAATTTATTTGACCAACTCCTCTTAAACTCAATATATTTTACCTTTTAAGGACCAGTATAATTATCTTCAATGTCTACAGTAAACTTTGGTTAGTACTGACTACCACAATACTGAAGAAGCTAAATTCCCGGTCAAGCCTGCAGTCATGCCACACTTGTGTCAGTGGTACCATCTGAAATGTATTATAGAAAATTAACTATAAATTATAAATATGACACATTTTTCAACCTGACCCATTGTGTACTGTTGTACTAATGTAAATTATCTGAAGGTGCAATGCTGTATTTTAAACTTTAGCCAGCTTTAGGTTTGTAATTAAATAATACAAGAAGGCAACACATACAAATATAATATCAATGTCTGAATTAATTATTAAATATCAACACATCTTACCTGGTGTTTAATTGGGCTGCAATCCTTTTCATTCTGTTCTCCAGGTTTTCAATCACTGATTGGAATAAACCATGGAATGTCTCCCAAAATTTTGTTAAGTCTATTATTAACTGACATAGTTTAGCATCCTGATACAAATAGTTTTCCTGTGATCAAGAATGTTGATTTATGTGCCCTCAGAATAAAAGCACTGCACACATGTACACATATTTGTTTTAGTTTGTTAACCATCACACTATAGCGGTCATCCACTATTGCCTCCAAACATTCAAATCTGGTAACATGTATATGGACCAATCCCCAGCCAATGGCTAATCAGATTCAGTTACAGGTGTGAGGCACACTTTGGGTGAAATGATCAGTTGGTAATTGTATACATACCAGCACATGTATTATTCTGCCTATTGGTGCCCCTGTACTTGTGTTACAATACTACAGAAACTGGCTTATCAGCAAATCTAATTTTAGAACATTCTCACATTGACCAGCAGGGTATAGGGTCTATAAAGGTTACCATGATATCAATCCTAGGTGAACAGAATCAGTCACGCATAGAATGTGAAAAAAATCAGGTATTAGAACAATTATCAGCAATTCTGAACCGGGCATTTCAGTGTATCTTTTTCTTTATGACCAGTACCTAATTCTTTTTAAATTAGCATATTAATGCTGTTTCATACTTTAACTATAATAATTGTATCAATAAGCACTATTTATCAATTATAAAAATGCATAAATTATATATATACCATGCAGTTTTTACAGAATTTTTTATAAATGCCTTATTTAATCTGAAAATCATTAAATCAAATTAATATCATTTTCAGATTCTTCATTTGAAGTTCTTTGTTTTGAATCCCATTGTGCAGGGAAAAATAGTTTAGATTATGGCTTTATGAATTTTTAAATAAATTTTCATGTTTTTGGACTTAGAATTGTTCACTCCCACCACTGGATAAAAACTTCTAAGTACAAGTCTGATAAAAATGTCTAAGTGTTTTCCATCGATTTCTGCTCCTGAAAAATGACTAAGTTCAACTTTCTGTGTGCTATTTAGAAATAAAGTATGAAAATTCTACCTGATAGTTAATCTGCCCAGATTTTTTTTCTTTTGAGCAAGATTATGTACAGAATACAGAAAAAAATCTGCACAGACTTCCACCAAATTCTGTGTCTGTATGTACTTTGTACAGATTTTTGATATTCTGTATGCAGTCTGCCCAGAATCTGTACAGACTCTGCACAAAATCTGTGTAGAATTTTCATACAGGTTATAATCCACTTTTGATTTCTGTGTATAAGATTCAATATTATCTCCCTATAATAAAGGCCTGAAGGGATACTGTCTGCGAAATTAGCTCTTGTCCGGTTGTCAGGGACAAGTAATTGTTGATTCGGGCAAGTAAATTTGCAGTTGGGCAAGTAACATTAAAACATTTCGCAGTAGATATATAGGGAGTGTATAGGGAGACTATTAAATTTAACTGATTGGAGTGTATAACTCTAACATGGTATTGGGACCTGTGCCACTTAAAATAAACAGGCATATCAGGTATAACAACATAAGGATATTGGAAAAGGGATTATCATTTCAATGTGTATAGCTTGGCTATTTTGACCTGACCCCTGACCTTTATGCAAGAATAAGATATTATTACAAGGTTTTTGCGTTGAATATATCAATTTCCGCAAGCAAATCGTGCAATATCGGCATGTAAGATTCGTGTTTGTATTACACCTCGAGCGTTTTCGTGATACTCCCCGATTATGAAAACATAAACTCGGCGTTGTTAACGTAGACAATATATCGACTGTTAAATTATGCTAATCAATAGGTCAGGCTCATGTCAATGTGGCCAAGCTTTACCGTTATTTTAATTTACTTGGTGAATAGAAGTGAGCAGGTAAAATAAACTTCTGCTCTCCCTAAATCGATGTAATGGTCAGTGATTTCTGTTTATATTGACATTGCAGAATATCGCGTTGGAGTTATAATAGTCTCTTGCCGTGGTGAACCTACAGTTAAGCGATGAAAGCATTCATCTGTAGCTTGGAGGGTGCAGGTTTGATCCCAAGTCACACCACACAGATCATTAAAAACAATACTCAGTCATGTATTGCTTGATTCTCAGTATAATGGTAGGCCTCTAAGGTAGGCTATACACATAACTGGTATGACATTTTTATGCCCTGGCATCTACTTATGTGGAGTCATAGAGTACAATTGTAATTGTACTGTACATCTGTTCGTTTGTCTGTTCTGGGCATTGTTTCAAACTTGGCATACTTGTTTACCACCATAAATTACTTAATACATTGTCAATGCCATGTATGACTATCCCACATTTCTACAGAATTATGGTCCCTGATTGACTTTGCCGTTATTATGGCTACCACTAGGGCATAAGCTTTACTAAACACAGTCTTGTTGGGTTTTTTTGCAGAGGCCAATACTTTGAGAAGAAGGAATTTGATTTCAAGTTTTTGCTTTGTTCATGAAATTCGTTTTTTGTAGGAAAGGGCTGCTTCCTTGCTTATTGGAAAGGGTCATAAAGTCATAATAGTATGCACCTTTTTTATAATACATGGTGTAGTTGAAATATTTTACTATACCCCAAACTTATTATGTATTTATTATATATTTTCAGAATCCCTATGACAGTTTTATGCGGAAACATCTCCAGCATTATGGATACTACACAGGTAAGCTACTCCTATTGGACTGGGCGTGTGCCAAATGCTCTTGCAAATTCTTGTCATATGCTTCTTTTGCTTGTCACAAACTACTACTTTGAATGCTTTTTTACTGCTGCCTTATATGCCAGAGGGCATAACAGGCAATAAAGTCTTAGCCAAGTGTTTTACTGGACTTTAAGAAGATTATTTGTTAGAATCATAAAGTATGCCTAAATATCATAATATTTGAAGTACAGCATTCTATGAATTACTTTTCGATCACTGACGATCAGTACTTATTGAAAACTGCATGTCAACATGCAGAAACACCTGTACCCCACCTTCTCAGTGTGTGAAGGTCTTGACAACAGTCAATGTCTTGTTGAGGAGAACATTGTTACCCTCTCTTGTGCAGGTATCAAACTAGTTGTGATGACAGTATGGTGCTCTACCAACAGAACTAAATTCTGGTACATGTGTACTTTACAACTGACTCATTCATTGTAGAGTTTGATGTCACTCTTCGAGGATAGAAAAGATTAATTACAAATCAATTTCTATATAAATATACTTTAAAAAAATATTCTGTCCAAGTCTGTGAACTTGTAAAAAAATGCCATTAATTTACTAATATCATGTTGATACCCCATTAAAATACCATTCATTTGGCTTTAAAATTGCTTATGATTGATGTTATTTGATTTCAAAACAGAAAAAGAAAAGAGATCACAAAGTTTGTTCTAAAAATTTTAACAGATACTCTTATAGATGTTTATTGACATATTGCCTGTTCTTCTTGATGTTTTTTTTTGTATAAATTTCTTCCACTTACAATATTTTAAAGGAATATTTTGAATAATACATTTATGGTTGAAGTGTTGTCAAAGTCACATTTTGTAGAGCAAGTTATAGACTTCGACGTGGCATATTCGGAATAGATTCATAGATTAGTTAGGTTAATGTGTCACATGACATTGGCAATCTTATTCTCCAATTGTGAAGAGCTGTCAGCTGCTTCTGAGAGCTTCCTGAAGAGCACAAAGTGATAGATGATTTATTCCTGGACAACTGCTTTGATCAATGGACTGTTATATATATTGTAAAATCATTAATTTTCGTAGGGGAATAAATTTCATGGATTTGAGGTTCGCCTTTAACCACGAAATTAAATCCCTTCAAACTAATTTTTACCCTCAACAAATTATCGTCCCATCAAAATGGTATTTTTTACCAAAAACACATAATTTTGTCCCATCAAAATTAAATGATTTTACAGTACTAGTAGTTGAAGTAATACTGAAACAATGTTGTAAAACCCTTTGACAACAAACACAATTTATAATCAATTTTATTTCTATCCACGATTCCACATACATAGTTGCTATTGTTTTAAGAGAGAGCTTTCCTTTGCTCTTGTTACGTAACTATTGTTTTAACAGAAGTGCTTCTTACGCACAAAGTTGCTTTAATGTTTTAAGGGAGGGTTGTGTAGCAATTGATTCACATAATGTTCTCTGATTAGTCAATAACTCACAATGATATTTTTTATGGTATGTTTATTACTTTTGCTGAGACTACTTCAATACAAATACAAGTACCTTCTATTCCACTGTGTCTATACCATGTTGTATTTTACATGGTATATATTGATTTCATTCTTAAGCACTGTTTGTTTTATACAGATTGTTACTGTCGATTCAATAAGTAATTCTAATGACGTAACTTTGAAAGAATAGCGGTAAATACCGTTAACACAGCTATACCCAGTTAAACCTAGATAAACATAGTTTACCTGAAGGCCTAGCCAATGTTTACAACCGTTATCAATTAAATTTGAAAGGACTGTAAATTGATTTTATTCTTAAGCACTATTTGCTTTATGCAGATTGTTATGTATCAAAATGTACTTTCTTACAAGTCTTGTTATTCTCTAATCTCACTGTTTTTGTAACATTTCTTAAACAGTGACTCAAGTTTCTGTTTTGTCAATGGCTTTTGGGAACAAGCAGTTAGCAGTTCAATGGCAGGCCATTACATTTCAAAGTCATGAAAAACGGTGTCCGTGACATTAGGGCTTGACACTTACTAATTTAGTCACTGGTCCGACAGAAAAAAATTGTTGATTTTGTTAACAAAACAGTTACTTATCCTTCAAGACTTTCACTGGTCCTTCTTGATTTTCACTGGCCTAGGGTCAGCGGACTAGTGATAGTGTTGAGCCCTGTGTGTAGCATATTTGCTTTGGCTTGAAGTGTCCAAGAATCAAGTTCCACAGTTAGTCAAGTATCAGAATGATTATAGTCACAGTGGTCAAGTTGGTGCTCAGGACCAGTCTACAGATCGTGTCAGGTCCCTGTTTTCCACCTAACTAGAGATGAAATGATCAGAAATCTCGTAAGTTACAGCATTAATACCTGGTATCATACAACGGTCTTTCCTCAAAGACGAAGGTAACAATGTTGACCAATCTGACTGGAAAAAAACAAGACTGTGCATTTACGATTTAGTGACCGTCTCGGTCAATTGAAAACAAATCATCTGAAATTCCAGGGTTTCAACTTTAAAAGACCCATGTAAATAAAAACTTTGTAATTCACAATCATTTAAAATCAGGCTATTGTTCTATATCACGGATAGGTTGTCGACCTTTCCGAAGTAGCTTGTATAAAACATGGGTAATAAATTTATATATCAGGTTTTTGTACACAAGAACTGTCAAAAAGTTATGTTTCTTTAGATATTTTAGTTTAAATTATTGAACTTGATTTGAATGGGTCTATTTCAAGCATTCTTAATAAATGAAAAATGTACTATATTAAACTAATCAAGCATGGATAACAACACAATATTGATTTGAAAAATTTAATCATTCAGAAATATAATGGGTTGAATTTCTCCACAATGTAGATGAAGTCAAGAATCAATGTTAGCAAAAAGTTTATTTTGGGTACTTTGGAAGTTATGCTTATGTAATTGTTGAATATTATCTTTTGTAAAATATTAATAATAGGCTGTTTGTTTATGAAATCAAGACACCTGATTGACGTCAATTAACATAAAGGTTATGTATGATATGCCTAGATATATTGGTCCGCTGCATACAGTACATCACATATAGTAGACTGACTTGGTCACCATTGATATAGGAAACAGTATATTATGGAAAATATAATGAGCATGTATAATGTAGGCTTAAGAAGAATGACAGTCTTGGCTTAAATATAAGAGACTAGATATTTTATGAATCCAAAGTTACCTTTTCTTTATTTCTGAAATGTCCCTCAGAAATTGCAAAAATTAAACAAGCGTACACCTTTAATTTACCCCTAATCATTGGATCACAACGCGGCTGTTACACTCAGTGCCAATGACAGCCACAGCAAGTTGGACCCAGATCTCGGGTAACCATTCATAAACCTTGATAGATGTGGATCTTTCTTGATCATACAAAAATCCCCACCTGATAATTTTAAACATATCTATCATGATTAGCTTTAGGTTTTGTTTTCAAGGACTTCCAAAGAAATCATAACAAGTTGTAGTATAAAACCTATGGTACAGTTTCAAAAGTTTTATCATAAAATTTTATGAAATTTCTACAATGGTCCACTTCCTATTTGAAACACTTATTTGATCCCTTACTTTCAAATTAATACCTCAAACTGATTTCAAGGAATGACAATTCATTTGATTCACCTTAGTCGGCCTTCGAAATCCTATCAACGTCCTTGATTTGTTTTATACCCTTACATTTAACATGATCAAATTAATGAAATTGATCTACGGATTTTAATAAATTATTCTCTTATCTGTTGCCTATCCAATGTGATCTATGTGCCTGGTTTTTTTTGTGACAGTCTAGGTAAATTTGTTATTAATCCTCATCATACTGGGCTTTGTGTTTAATTTGTTGCTTGGGTTCAAACTAAATGACATTGCATTACATTAGAACCATATTCAACAGTTCTGGTTACATAATATTATCACTGTGTATGCAAAAAGGAGTAAAACTATTTTCAAGATTTTACCTGGTATACTGTAAACCTAGAAACTTTCGCGGCTACAAATTTTCGCATTTTGCCGATTGTCGGCATATTCTCGGCTACAAACTTTCGCGTTTTTAAGTCTCCCGCGAACTCCGCGAACACTTAAAATTATTGATATTATAACCTGTCACATACATTGCTCGGTTTGTATATAATTGCTTCTTAATTATGGTTCTCACCTTCGTTAAACCCTCTCAAACTCTTTTTGATGTAGATAGTTACCTATTGTATTTGTTTACACAAATTGCAAACTACGCTGGTAATATTTTCACAGTTTTATTGACACTGTCAGTCATTTTGTATTATGACATACCCGGTAATAAACAGCGCTATTTACACGCATGTTCATATATTGAGTGTATAGTTAAACACGTTTTTAAGAATGTTTTTTTTAAGTGTTTTCATTATTGTACCGTGATCATTTATAGGCTTTATTCAGAAAAAGTACATACACTGAACATTCCATATTTAGACAAAATAGCACTTATAATGCGGTCTTAAAAACCTCGTACCAAAATGATGAATTTCCTTCAAAAACGAGAAACTTTCGCGTTTTTCTTGTCCTGGACATGTTCACGGCTATTTACTTTCGCGTATTTTTACTAACCGCGAACACCGCGAACTTAAATCGCGCGAAATAATTTCTTGGTTTACAGTAGTTGATTCAATAAATAATACTAATGAGGGAACTTTCCCATTCTTAAGAATAGGGGGATTAATGTACTGTTAACTCAGGTATACCAAGTTAAACCTAGATAAACATAGTTTACTTGACAGACGAGCTATTGTTTATAAACCGTTCCCATTTGACTTTGAAAGCACTGTTAAACAATATTTGTTTATTATCAACTTTATCGCCGGAAAATAAATCACAACAATTAAGAAACTCATTGAACAAACAATAATGTTATATTGGGAATTAACTTTTAATTCTGTATTTGGGTATCAGTATAAACATTCTGGCATGCACAGTTATAGAATCTTCTATACTTCATACTTGGGTATATTGTAAGATAAGACAATAAGCCAGTGGATAATTTGGTATAGATTATCTGTTGAATCAATATAAAGTTTTCAGGCTTTATTATCTTCTTATATTCTATTCTATTGTAGCATCAGTGAGAGCCAAATAGATATTATTTAAGTTTAATACTGAGCAAAGTTGTATAAAGTTGCATTATCCTGCAAGATGCTTACAGTCAACTATTCTATTAACGACCAGGATACACTCAGGTATCTGATAGTACGCTTTTGAATGTCAATCAAGGTCTTGGATTAAATCAGTTAGCTCATATATTCCTTTAAATCATTGTAACTATCCTGGTAATTTGTTAGTTATATTGCTAAGTTTTTCTGATCAATTATGGACTGCGTTCTGTGCCTCTTGCCTCTGATGTAAAGAGTGCAGGTGTTGAACCAGACTTGGCTAACTCTAATTTAATTATTAAATATCTTTGTTCAATTATTGGCTGGTTGAGTATGAAGTAATTATAAGCTCCTTAATCCCAGTGCAAATGTGTAATTCAATTAAATACAATGTACTTTATTGTATAAATAAGGGAGGTAATATCCTTTTAAGAATTTACTGCTTGAAATACAGTAGTCTTCCTTTATGCTTAATGGTTTTACTTCGCTCTTTCTCAAAGTATTTAAATGTCACCATGAGTTTTTTCAGGGTTATGCGGGGTTTTACTTTCTTATTTTTTGGGAAGGTACCATTATACTTGTAATAGTTAAATAACCGGCAACAAGATATGTCATGTGATATGTTAGTTTAATCAGGTTTTAATTACTGTTGTTTCAATAAGTAATACTAATGAGAGAACTATCCCATGGATTACTGATAAGCCTTAAGTCAGTACACCCAGCTAAACCTAGATAAGCATAGTTTTACCTGGCGGACAAGCTTATGTTTATAACCGCTATCATTTAATTTTGAATTAACTGTTTCCTAATACTTTTTCTATTAAGTATTATTAATACACAATGGCTGATCCACCTGACCATTTTTCTTGAACGGTATCCTTAACCAGTACTAACTCATCCTACTGACTAGGGTGGTGTAACATCTCCACATGGGGAAGAATGTCGACAGTGGTGTTGAATTTTCATGGAAGGGTTAATTGGCTCCTGCTACTGGGAATCAAAACCAGATTGTCAGGGTACCAATAAAGCACACCAACTACTGGACCACGGCTGTGAGTCTGTGACTCTCCATGTGTAATGGACATAACCGAAGCCAATGTTACAGAAAAATATAACTTGCCTAAACTGGGTTTTAAACTTGGGGATCACCCAAGTGACAGTGTTACACAGTATGAACTGGAGCCTGTTGCCTCTACCAAAGTCCTACCAAATATCCCTTACATTTGAGCACTTTATTAAGCCTATGCGATGATGTGCTACCATTGAGCAGTGCTCACTGATAACATACTGTTTCTCAGCACTTCACTAGCCAAGCGCTACCAAGCCATATTTATGCAAGGGATTGCTTTGATAGCGCTCATATGTGTGGCCTTAATTAGTAGCTCAATGGTTAACACGCACTTGCCGCCTAATCCGCCAACTCGGGTTCGAATCCGGATGGAGGCACACATATGCCTGCCATATTCAGCAGAAAGCTGACTGGCAAATAAAGGCTATGCTCAGCATTTAAAAAAAGCACTTTGCTGTGCAATGGTACTCTATCCATGAGTGCTTGTCAGTAGCCTGTCTATATGAAGACAACTCCAGAATCTACTCTTTTCTCATGAAATTATTTCCCTTTGCACCCTCAAACATAGGTCTTTTATGCATTGCCAAGCTGTTTCCTAGCATTGTGCTATAGCGGTGACTCCTGTTTTAACAGGCACAAGTTGACCATTTTATTCTTAATATATTAAAGGTGAATGACCAATGGTCAGATCAGACATAATTTGAAAATATTAAGTTTGTTTCACATAAGTTAGTATATTAAACATAATTACAAATGACCTGTTAGGTTTTATACCATAATGAATGGATTAAATTTGCTTGACTTAAGCTATAGTCTGCTAGACAGGCATAACCAGGTGTATATTATGTGTAGTCTGTTAGTATGATCTGATCGCCTGTCGATCAAACCACTAATTTATATACCAGTACAGTACATAATATTTAACTTCAATCTTAAACACACAAGATTTAATGACTGTATTGTACTTTTTCAACATGACTTTTTTTGCATAATAGTATACTCATAGTATAAAAATAAAAAATTTACTGTTATTTGAAGTATAAAGTTTATACTAATGGGACCGTTGCCATTCTATGCCTCTCGAACCAGCAACCTCTCACGAAAAAGCAACACCCACTGGACCACTTTAAAGCCAGTGTCAAAAATTCTTTGAACCAATGGAATCTCTATTTATATTTCACAAGAAGGTATAAGACAAAATCCTTAATTATTTTTTATAATTAATACAATTTATGTTTTCCAAATAATGCTTTTTATATAAACATTGTAACCTCTGTATAGCAACATATTTTGGGGGCTGTAAGTATTGGTCATTGTTTAGAGGTTGTTGTTATACTGAGTTAATTACAACTAAGGGAAATTTTGAAAAGATTGTTATACAGAGGTTGTAAATTAAAATTAAATTGACAAAATTAAATTTGAGAGCTTAGTGCAAAACTATGGTATGTGCTTATATAAATTGAGGTAGTTACCATAGTTTTGCACTGAACCCTCATTTTGCTCTTCATGTGGCTGCTCTGGAGAGGTTGTACTGTAGTGCTAAATTCTATATGAATCAGTTCCACACAATGTTTTTATAAAAAGAAAGGTGATAAGATTAGGTATATTATCTGGTATTTAAATATTCATTAATAAACTATACTAGCATGCTATATGTGAATAAGTGAGGCAGCAGTTAAGATAATCAATGGCCTAGGCCGTGATTAATAAAATGTTCGTTTGACATGAACCGTTACCTGTATCCCAAATAATTAATTCAAGATTTCCTTGACAGTTTTTAAAATAAGGGTTTTGTTAAACACAAGCATATAGGAATCAGAATGCTGGGTCAACAAATGTATGGGGGGCATCAAAAAATATTTTGGTAAAAATTATCTAAGTTGGCCTTTAATTTAACATTTGTTTTATTAATTTGAAGCAGCAAAATACAGAATAAATTTGATAAGCATATCACAACCTCTCCAGAGCGGCCTTCTGTAAGCCACAGCCATGATATAACAACACCTTAAAAATTTCCCTTAGTCACGATTTACTATAAATTCAACTTCTGTAGAGCTTTGACCTCTAAACAATATAAAATATTTGCATCTCCCACAAGGGGTTGCTCTACAGAGGTTGTACTGTAATTAAATATAAACAAATACTTACAAAGATATGTTTTCTGGGTACATGTGCTTATAATAGCTCTTGACTTTGCGAGAAACCGTCAGTCAAATTATCGGACTGTAGCGAAACCTGTATTTAACAAATATTTTTTACAGAGTGCCTAATAGAGTATTTTTTGCAGAGTTTTATATACTGTATGTTCACTATGCTGTATGTTAGGCATAATCAGTTGGCATGATAAGACAATTCTTTTCAAATACTATAATAGTATATGTTTAAATTAACCAATTTTCCAAACTAAACACTCCACGCTCCATTGATCAGTTCCACAGTGCCATATGTGTTGGGTCGCTCAAAGAATTATATTTCTTTTAAATATTTTAATTCCTTAAAACGTTTATTTACAAATGATGAAAAAAATGAAATAAAAAAAGTTTTTGAAAAATTTGTTTTGGTTAAGCTTTAGGACAGGAGTTATGTGTAGAGTGAATTACGCGAGTGTATGTTAAAGTCTGAGGGATTTAATAGCGTCGGTATGTGGGAGTTTACGATGTTGGAACAAAGTTTTTGATATGAACTTCGTCAAATAACTTAATACCCTAGTGATAAATGATGGGGGATATACTGGGATCTGTACGGAATAATTCCTTTCTTTACCCACCGCAGTGAAGTGTGACATACTCTATATTACGGCCGTTGGAAATATGACAACTTAGGAAAAGTGATTTTAATTGTTTATTACTGGATTAAATAATAAAATAAGCAGATAACGTTTTGGAAGTGTTTGACAATTTGTTCTGTTAAGTTCGTTAAGCTCTTATTATATTTCAAGGGCTGTTAAGTTTGATTTTTCATTTGGTCTGGTATTCAGTGTTTGAAGTTATAAAATCAACATTTTATACAGAGTAGTCTGTGATGTAAAATATTAGCATACAATACTTACTTTATGGAGGCTATTTGTTGGACGTCCAATTACTGGTTGAATGGGAGGTCATTATACTAGTACAGTAGAAGTCTTTCACTGAGATTTTTAAATTGTTGAATTATTTACCATTACCATTATTTTCGCTTCCAGGTTTGCTTGTAACTGTTTGACATTTAATAGTCTTGTTATAGAGTTAGAGTTAGTATTGGAGGCATAGTTTTGTAAACTTTACAAAAGTGATTTTATCTTGTTTTTATAGACATACCAAACTGTGTATACTGATTGTTGATAGATTGTTTGTGGATTTACACAAGAACTGGACATGATATAGTGACCATTCAATGAGGATATAGATTTTGAAATCACATTTTTGTCAAAAATGTTTAAATATTTAATAGTGTAGGAAGTGAAAATTCAACTGTATAAGATTATGGTAGATTAACTTAAAGTCAAAGTCGTGTTCAACTTTGATGTGTTGGATGTATGAATTATTCCAAGGAATTATGTGTTTTAGTCCAGAATGGATTTGTGGGCTAAATGTATTTTTATCATTAACATGCTTGTAGTGTGGTATACACTGTTTAAATGATTCAATTCACATCTGATTCTGAGAACTAAAGTGTTTTACTAATGGATTTAGGCTTCATGTTATGATCAGTTGAATGTCAAATGCAGCATCGTGAATATTTAGTGAACATACCAAATATGGTGAATTCTGCCAATAAAGAGACACAGGAGTCGGCTAGTATGGACAATGTTCCGAAGCTTCCCCCCCTAGCCTGTGCTCAATCGTACTCCGAGAACCCGTATGAGATCGATCTTTCATTTCGTAGTCTCGATATTCTCGCTTTTAAAGAACAGCAAAGAAGACGTAAGTAACTGTTGACAATTTGTAAAAAAAACTTTACTGTTATTTATCTGTGTCCATTTTTAGGTGCTTTTTTGCCTTAAAGGAATGGGAGGTAGTGTAAATTTCCGTGTCCATTTTGTCCATTTTTTGTGAGGCTAAACTATCTGTGCCCATTTTTATGAGGCTGAACTATGAAGGTGGTCTTTATATGAGGTTTTACCATGCTCAAGTTTGCCATCATAACACAAGGCAGACTTGGATAGTTTGTTGCTACTTATAATAATTTAATTCATTCAACGTTTCAGTCTTTTAACTTCTAAATTTTTTCATGAACTTATTTTTGGATAAGTTATTTGATAAAAATAGTGGTCATAGAGTACTATATACCAAACTCTCCCAGTAGTATGTGCTTTGTTATTCCTAATATTATATATTTAATCCTTAGACTTGGTCAAATGGTCAAAATCCCCCTTGACCTAAAATTTGACTTGACAATTTTATTGCTTCATACTTTGATATGTTATATATTACACTATTACAGTATATTGACTAGCTAAGGAAACTTGACTTCAAAAATGGTCTTAAATCTTCATATAATCTCAATGGGGCTAACTATCGTGGTTTTGGTGAAAAAAAGACCATTTTCGTGGGGATGTAATTTCAATGATACATTGTCCACTAAGTCATATACTATAGAAAATACTAATATTTGTGGGGATTTATTTCGTGGTTGAGATTACGAAAATTACAATAAAATGGAGAATATTACTGACAAGATTGTCATCACGCTGTTACAGGAATATCAAGTCTTAGAATAAATTGGCTGATTCAAAATTTAAAAAAAATCATTCAAATCAAACGAACAATGCAAACAAAATTGCAATTTACCAAATTTTTCAAGCAATATTAAGACACTTAATGTCACTTAAAACTGTCAATCAAAAATGTTTATGCTACATTTGCCTTAAATTGATTAATGAAAAAAGTTTTATAATAATAATTTTATTCTTAAAAAACTGCAGTGTTACTTGAATTTTAAATTCTAATTTCCCCTTGAAGCAGGTCCCGGTGGATCATTGATCAATAAAAATAATAATACACCCAAATGACCACATACTAAACATATTAGTACCTGTCTTGTTGGATCCCAAAAAAAAAAAATTAAACAAGTTGAAAGTATTGTTTTTCTTCAAATTAGCTCAGTAAGTACTTGTACTATATACTTGTAAACAAATGTACAAGAATTTCAAATCTTGTGACAATAGTTTTTTATAACTTTTTGATAGTTTCATTTTTCCCCGGTCTTGTAAATCAGTTGTTGACTTTTGGTTACTTATGTATCTTTATTTGCCTACACTTGTTGAATGTCATGTATGTCGTTAATGTCATGTATGTATAGGACCTTGGCAAATATTTAGCTGTAAGAGAGTCGTTCACACTGCAAACACTCCATACACTGATTGTATGCAGAAATATTTGTTGATTTTATTCATTGAAAAGTACTTTAACTTGTTGATTCTTCTTATTACTATTTGAACTGCAATACATACAGTGCCCACCAAAAGTATGGATGCACTTGTTGACAGATGCAGGATTATAATTTGTTTAATTATTCCATAACTTTTGGTCAGATTTAAAAACAAACTATGGGGTTCAAGGGGCTGAATTTGCCATATTATATAATCATGTTGTCGTTCAAAGCTGGCAAAGAAACTTAATATTTTCCATCTAGGGTACCAATCAATGTATTGTCTTTACACTAAATAAAAAAATTCCTGGTCTTCAAAAACATTGTTGCTTCTATGTTCTGCAAGTAGTGTCATACAGGCAAGTAAATGGGGGAAAACTCAAGTATTCAAATTTTTGGTGGGCACTGTATATATGCACACTGCTTTAACTCCTTGTTTAATACGATAACGCAAGTAAGGGGTGTGCTGAATGTACAGGGCGTGTCTCCCGCTCATGTTTGACGCAGATTCAAACCATTCTTATTTAATGCATTCAACTGCACCTCTTTATTTAAACTAATGCAAAATAAGATGAAATAAGTGGAACGGTCAGGTTTCTATTCTTTAATAAATAACCGACATTTCGGCTATACAATAGCCTTCTTCAGGGTACAAATATATGAAAATAAATTTATTTAAAGGTCAAATATGGTTGTATTTTCCAGGACAGACTGGCCTTCAGTATTGATTTAATTATAACTTCTGCTTTGATTAAGATCATCATCAGACATCTAATAAGTTCAAATAGACCTTTCACCCTACTGTTTAAAACCACCATTCACTCCCCATCAGAAGGCTATACTGGTGTCAATCCTCCATATAATAAGTAAGTAAGTAAGTAAGTAAAGTCTTTATTTTACGAGGCTAACATAATTACAATAATGCAATCTTCCATATGGGCCTCACAAAACTTAACAAAACTATAATAACAATCATGCAAGATTAAAAATGAGCTGAAGTATCTCATAACATAAGTTTGGCATCAGCCCCCATGTCAGCCCTTTATTTATCTTAATGTCACTGGGACCTTGACCTTTTGGGGGGGGGGGTACATGACCTTGACAATGTCTAAAATCCTCAAATTTTTATGATGTTGCAATACAATGGCACTTTTAAACCTCTATAGATCGAACACGACATAAAACATAAAAGACATAAAATTCACCCTGACACAGTATATCTATTATCTATTCTTATAATGGTGTCACATTAATCCTTATTAGGCTCTATTCTTAGTTATATTAAAGCAATTTCTTTAGAAGAAGATGCCGTTAGAGGATCCCCTCCTTAGAGTCTAATATATCCCCCAGGTTTCAATTAGACCATTTATACCTCATTCTATTTCCAATTCAATGTTTTGTCATCTAATGTAGAATTTATAATAGTGTTTTGTACAATTGAGCATAATAAATGTATGCATATATAATTTCAATATCACAGCTTGTCTGTTTAAATATTAATATTAAATATATTATTACAGTTGAGTTTTCAGCTTTGTCAATGGGTGTATGTTATTCAAATAAATGGGTGTTTTTTATGCATTTGCAGTAGGAATATAGTGAAAGTTTTTATGTGAGTAAGCGGTCGACAAATATAGGTCCCTGTTCATAATAAAGTCATGAATTAAAATGTTTTGAGGTGTGAAACATCACTATAATGGATTTACTGGGCAACTTTTGAGTATTTGCGCATTATGTTTGCACTTTTATGTGATTTCAAAATATTTTCCAATTTTAAGTGTTGATCGTCATTGAACATGCATTTTTGAGGTTTTTAACTCTCTAAAATGTCATGTTCATTTGAAGTGTTTGTCATAATAGTTTTCATTTAATCAGGTTTAAGCATTAACTTTGTTTGGAAGGTTTAATGCCTATGAACTCAGAGCAACTGATATGACTGAAGTCATTAAACTTTGAACAAGGATTTAACAAATTTGTGGATTATCTGCTATATGGGAAACTATTGTGTTTATTGGAACTGACTGAGCTGATGTACTATAAGAGGTTTAGACAATGATGTCTGCAGGGTTTTTAGATACACTAGCATTTACTGAGACTCGAAGATTTCGTGCACGCAGGTTGCAAGCTGTCCGTGCAAAAACTACTGCCAATGGTAGTAGGAAAGGGGCACTTAAACGTAAGATCTCCTGTTGAGGCTTTATTGATGCTATTGATGTATTCTAATTAAAATGACATGATGAATTGTTGAACTATTTGATGATACCCATTTCATTATTGTCACATATTAAGAAGTTATAGGCCTGTAGTCATGCTGAAGCACACCAAGGCACTTTCCTCAGTGTAAATTTGAGAAAATATTGAAATAAGTATGTTTTGTAAGAAAAACAAATGTGTCACATAGACCCTAGACAATATTTGCCTCGGTGCTTTTTTGTCTCTGGATAAGGCGATCATGTCAACATTTCTGTCTTATGTTCACTTACCCGGTGTTATACTTTTGTCAACAGCATCAATCAGATGTTAGTTAATAATATCTTGCTCTAATCAAATCATTTACATCTATTTGATTATTATACCCCACCAAAGAGAAATGGATAGGGTCAGTCCTGATTACCTTCTATATGCAAGTCTTACTACACTTCTTAAATAATAGATTTTGAGAGAAATTTCACTGAGTAACTACTATGGGGAGCTACAGCCCATATTGTCAGGATTTTTATCCCCCCCGTATCGATAGATCCGGAGGCATATAGGGATTCACCTGTCCGTTTGTCCTTTCGTTCGTCTGTCCGACCTGGTTAACCCAAATTGACCGTTTCTTCTATCATTAATATAGCTTGCTACAAAGCTTTCATACTTGCATGGATGTTGTATATGACCACTCTCCACATGCCTGTATCACCTGACTCCATTTTGACCTTCACCTTGACTTAGTTTTGGACTTGCTTTTTATGGACATGGCTTCCACGGGGGCATAAGCGTTTATTGAACGCAGTCTTGTTTATTTAACCATTTTTGCCTGAGTAATGGCCCTTTGTCATATCATTTTTGCCTGAGTAATGGCCCTTTGTCATAAAGTACACTTATCTTCTCTTCGTTGGAGATATGGCTGTCTATGACTGCTTCTTGTGTTGTCAGTGCATTAAATCCTGACCATACATTGACTAAGCCTCCCTCTTTGCTGTATCAACCTTGATGTGTTAAATTTCATGTTCTTATCTAGACTTTTGGAAAAGGTGAATAAAGTATGCTTGGAAATCTTACAAGACATGTCTGATAGCTTGTGCATTCCAGTATACAAATATTATACTCATTGATATGTTATTAAATTTTACATGACTTTAGTTTATTAACAATGAAGTGAAAATGTCATATAATTTGTCATAAATTGTTTTGAAAATGCTTGTTATATTAATTGTAAAGAATCCAGTAGAAAGGGATTTTGTTAAATATTGGATTATACCTCTATAATCAGCTATATTCGTTCTTGTTAATGTTAATAATGATTTAGGACATTTGTTGATTATAAGAACTAATTAATACCTCTGTTAATTGCTACATTCATTCTCGAGAACTTTTCAATCATTTAAGGAATTGTAAAAACTAAATAACATGTAATTAAATTCCATTCTATGAGAGGATCATACTAGGATCTTCTATGTGAAACTCTCTTCATTGAGGTTTAGTAAGCCAGATTATTTACTGAAAAAAAAAAGATGAAAAACATTCTTAAATTGAGAACATTATCCTGGAAATTATTCCCATATTAATAATACTGATTCAAAGGTCTGCATTTCAAATATCTCTGAATAATTTGGTATGTGACATTGATTTAATTATTTCAAAGTTTGATTAGTTTTTGAAAAATGTACAAAAAAACTCATTGAGAATTTATTTGCTGCAATTACAAAAATTGTTCATAATGTATAACAAAATTTAAAAGCCATCAAAGATTATATATCAATGTATGTTAAATTATACTGTAAAATCAATAATATTCAAGGGGGATTTAATTTCATGGATTTTGTCGATGATCTCCACCACGAAATTCAATTGCCACTAAAATTGATAATTTCTATAGTAAATGACTTAGTGGATAAGAAATCCTTGAAATTAAGTCCCCAAAAAATGGTCTTTTTCACTAGAACCACAAACATTTGTCCCATTGAAGATAAATGATTTTACTGTATGTTTTGAAGTAGTGTTATTGGATCACGACCTGCATTACATAGTGTATAACTGGTTAGTACTACAAATCGGCTTCGTACAATAGATTGGTACCATATTTTTGTCATATAAAATTATTGATCAACACATGATTATATTTAAATGTAATTTGTATACATCTAGTCTTGTAAGATTATATAAATGTAATTTAAGCTTGCCTCAATGCACATGTAAATCTAACATGGTACAAACTGGCAAACCTATTCTTTCCTTCTTTTGAAAACTTCAATCAAACTTGGTATAAACTATTTTTACTTCTTAGCAAATAGTTTTAATGGTCCTTAGCAACAAATTGTGTGAACTATTTGCAGTCAAACCCCTCAACACTCTTTTGGATGCACACATTCGGGTTATTAGCTCACCTGAGCAAAAGTGCTCAAGGTGAGCTGTTGTGATCACCTATTTGTTCATTGTCAACAATTGGACTGTTAACACTCTAGAGATCATAATTTTCACTTAATCCATTTGAAGCTTGCTCACATTATCCGTCTCTATGCAATCTAGAACATGTTTGTAACTGGGTCATCCTGGGACAAAACTTGGTCACTTATAATAAGAACAAATCTCAGAAAAACCTTGTTAACACTGTAGAGATCACTTTTTGACTACAACCTTTTAAGACTTGGTCAAAATGTTTTTCTCTATGAAATCTAGGTCAAGTTTGCAACTGGAACATCTTAGGTAAAAAATTAGGTCAAATCACTGAAAACCTTGTTAAATCTACAGAGGTAAAATGTGTCATTTAATTATTTTAAATTAAGTAATGGTCACAATGTTTGTTACTGGGTCAACTGGGGTAAAAAACTTGGTCACTATATCAAATCACAGAAAAACATTGTTTACACTCTAGAGGTCACATGTTTGACTCCATCATTTTGAAACTTGGTCACAATGTTTGCCTCTATGAAATCTAGGTCAAGTTTGCAACTGTGTCATCTTGGATAAAAAAACTAGGTCATTTGTTCAAATCACTGAAAATCCTTGAAAACCCTCTACGTCACAATTTTCACTGAATCCTTTGAAACCTTGGTCACGATTATTGTCTAGGCCAACTGGGCCATATGGGGTCAAAAATAGGTCACTAGGTCAAATCACAAAAAAACCTGGTTTAATGTTAACACACTTTGTTTGTTTAAGGCGACGAACATAAATAATGTTCTTATGCTAATAAACTGAAACTGAAACTGAAAACTCTAGAGATCACATATTTCAAATGCATTGTTATGAAACTTGGTCACAATGTGTGTCTCTGTAAGATCTTTGTCACGGTAGAAATTGGATCATCTAGGGTCAAAAACTTGGTCACCAGGGTTTGTCCAGAAAAAAAACCTATATAAGGTTAAATATTTTGGTCATTTTCAAAACAAAAAAAACAATAATTCTGCCAAAACTGCATGTCTTCAGATGAGCATTTTAGGGTCAATGGCCCTCTTGTTAGTTAGAGGTTGTTGCTCTGCATAAGTTTAAGTTATAGTAAATGGTTACTTCTTGACCATATACACTGGTACGGAGCGATGTCAAAGCGTAACGCAAGTCCAGACGACAGCCTGCTATAGACTCCTCGCGAAAATACCATAGAAACTTTGCACATCAGGCAGCACTCTTTTGAGTGTGTCTTCTTTACAACGATTTGCCCCTCTAATAACGTTTTACTTGATGCGATCGTTCAACACATCGACATATACGTATTTGTTCTAAATGATTACGCTAAAAATATAATTAAACGCGTGTAGTAAGTCTATATTTATACCTGAAGTAGTCATGTTTTGGGAAAAATTAAAGAAAATACTAATTATGTTTAATATATCGCAATATGAATAGTACAAATGAGTTATTATAACCAGATAATGTTCTATAAGAACTATCTTTGCTATGATACGTGTATTGATAAACGTACATGTCTCACATGCCGTAAAATGTGAAGCTGTTGATTTTTTGTGAATGTCTTGCACTCTAAACGACTTAAAATATTTTGTCATGGTCTCTAAACGAAAGTGATATAGATAATAGACGACATTCTCAAGAAGGAAATTTCTTACGAATATGGAGATTCGGTTGATGTTAGTGGCATAAATGACGGCTCATTTATGGAAGTAACGACGACAGACATTTCTGAACCACAAATGTTCAGTTCCTGTATAGAAAGTTCTCCTGCAAGTATTTTCATTCTATGTCCCATCAGCATTTGTTCTATGACATTAAGACTACCTATATATCATCATGGTAACAGACACAATTTGCCTGGGATCAGACCCGTATTTGACTGCTCAAGATGCGGATACTCCAACCATTCTGTCGTCGACTTTTAATAACAGGTGTTGTAGAACTACTTTTTACGTTCTATCTTAACACACAATGTTAATGATAACCAAAGATAGCCCATTCAATAAGTAATACCAATGAGGGAACTATCCCGTTAACTGATGTATATATCTTATACCCAGTCAAACCTATATAAACATCGCTTACCTATTCGTTAGTTCAAAATGTTAAGGCGTTTAAACAAAACTTGATGAATTATTGTGATATATAGGTATTCTTAATGTCATAGAACAAATGCTGATGGGACATAGAATGAAAATACTTGCAGGAGAACTTTTGTTAAACTTCTGTAGGCATCAAACTAAATCGTAATGATAGTCAACAAGAGTTGTTGTGTGCATATGCTTTTTTCTGATTCGATAAGTACTAGAAGTACTATTCGAGTTAACCTTGATTCGATAAGTACTAGGAGTACTATCCGAGTTAACCTTGATTCGATAAGTACTAGCAGTACTATCCAAGTTAACCTTCACAAGTAGACGAAGTGTTGTCAATGTCATTGAATACCTTGTTGTGAACTGAGTTCGAACTGTCGTTTACTTTACACATCTTTTTTATTGGACTTGTGCCACATTGTTGTATAGGAATGTTAAGCTTTCCTGTCTCCTGATTAATATACACTGATTTCGGATCACAGTTTAACTCACTTCCTGTAATTTTAAAACAAAATATTTTGTATTTTAGTTTGTCCTCTGATTTGAAGAAATGAAGATAAGAAATCTTCTCATCGTCGTGACTTTGCATGCAGTGCCTTATTGCTGAATTTTCACTCTCACTGCACACTTCACAAAAGATGCATTTGAACTTGTGTTCCAAAAAAGTAAAATCATAACTAGTATTAATGATCATAAGAGGTGATGATTTCACTACAATATTCCACTCGGCTAAACAAAACATTTGTAAGGTATATTTTGTAACAGAGATGAGTGGCCATTTCAAACGAGATAGCACATAACCAGTCAACGTATGAAGCAGGCGCAGCTAAATTGAGAAGGGATAAATGCCATTATATTAGAAAAAATGTGTTTAAGAAGATGCGTACGGCACATTCCATTGAACATTTAATGTATTTCTATGTGTTATAATCAAATGATCATTCAAATGAGAGCGCCAATCTCCATATTAAGGAAATTACAAATGCTAGGACTGGCTGAAAAAAACCCACAAAATACGTATATGACCCATTGGGTCTTATTAACTAAAAGAAGCCACATATTTGTATCCAAGTGTAAATGTGATAAAGAGAGGCATGTACTATTAATAATGTTTTAATAGTAAAATAACACCAAGCCATTATAATTGTTGATAATATGTAGTTGCTGCAGATTGATATTTTGATTTGTGTTAGTATGTAACATGTCCGTTAGTACTTTGAAATAGTGCATTCATACTCAAGTTAACATCACCCGATAACACATACAAGACTTCCTTACCATTTTCTGTTTCTCTCGATCTCTTCATAACAACGTGTTTGCCAGAAATAATGCAAACTCTGTACTCCGAAAGAAATGTATTTTATAAAGGTTTCGTTTAGAGATCACGACACCGTACTTGGACTTCGTATGCAGACCATGACACCGTCTGATCGAAACTATGACATGTATGAATTTTAATTTTTGGAAATAATTTGTTATAAGGTGATTATTTTGCATGGTATTACAAGCATGTCAGTTATAGGTATTGTATTGACTATTCAAATGGTATATTTCATATATTAAGATAACATATAAGCCTTTATTTAAAGATATTATGTTTCCGCTGATAACACCATACTAATAACGAAACAAAATCAAAGTGTTAAGCATTTAGAATGCTTAATGGGTACATTGATACATAGGATAATCATTCACTGTTGAACATTATCTTTGTTTCCATAAAAACATAAGAAATAAGTGAAAATACCCTTTAAACCTGATTTACCCGCCCCAAGGTACTAAGAAGTATTGGCTATTGTCTGAAAGAGTCTTTAACAGGCTGTCGTCTGGAATTGCGTTACGCTTTGACATCGCTCCGTACCAGTGATATAAGCAGTGCTGGCAAAGTATCACCTTGTAATCCCTGTATATGGTAAAGAGTGATTTTGAATAGATTGACTGCTGTGACATTTTACGATAGAACTTCAAATTCTTCTGGTTGCAACAGTTAATGCGCAACAGTGACTTCTCCTGAAGTGAACACAATTAATGCGATTCACTGTATTTATGACATTTATAACCATAGTCACAATTAAGCTCTTGAATAACTGTGATGCACTAACCACAATTACAGTATAGTTGAAAAGTGTTTCATTTTTTGAAAATTTTCTTTGAAAACATTTTTGCCCAACTGCTCAAACAATGCATTTTGGTCAATAATTATACCTTGCCCTACTGACTTGAACTTTTGACCAAAGACGATTTTAGGCCCTATATTGGATATTTTATAATTTTCAAATTTGTACAATCTTTATGATGCTGCATATCATTTTGAAGGGCGCGAATGGAGCGACAATGATTTAAAAGAATTAATAGCATTTGATAATTTGAACCCTGCATGTATTCTATTCCATATACAGTTCAGTAATGGTAGCATAACTAAATGGCTATAAGTTCAAGCTTCAGTCATGATTGTAATAGAAAATTACTGGTATTAATGGTACCGCAGTGATTTGCATGCTAAAATCGGATAACAATATCAACAATACTAACACACAATGACTAGTGTTGTTAAAGCACCATAAAAGGACCATTAATTTATTCATTGCCTATATATGGTACTTTGATAATTGGAAATTCAGATTATCTGATTGGCGAAGTAAAATTGCGAAAACTTTTCAATTCCAGTAAAAATGTATAATTATTTGCAGGTGCTATTTATAACTCTTTTACGAGTCTAATCATTGATTGAATGTTAACCTGGGGCTATATTCTAACAGTCATTTAATGTCAAAATAATTACTTGCATGTTTTTAGTATGATACTAGACTTAACCTTAATTGCAAATTAAAAGTTTGGATGGGTTCCGTTTACTTTGATTCAATTGTTGAAAAATAGACGATTCTTATAATTTCATAGGGTGTTCTAGAACACTTTTGTATGAAAATGGAGAGTTTGCGTGTGCAATAAATCTCAGAGAGAGTTTCTATTAAAACTGAAGCATAATTGTTTTTCAGTTTTTGAAACTTTTTTTAAAAACTGTCGTCTGATATAGCTCTATACACGTTGAATGTTACCCAGAATATCTCATTTTCTTCTCGCTGATTGTGTGCATGCTAAGTTTGATAAGAATCTAAAGAGATAACATGTACCGTCTGAGGAGTACAGGTATTGTGTGAGATAATTGATAGAAAATGATTACAATTGATTGTTTTTTCCTCTGATAAATATTGATTTTTAAACCTAAGTATTTTGGTATACTTATATTGGATAGTACTTTTAAGTATTATGTGTCTGTCTATCTATTGAAATGCTTAAAAAATTGCCTAGTCATTTGATAAAAAATATGGATTATTATGTCTCATTTATCATTACTTCAATAATTTATTGGTTTAGTACTTAATTCTTAGCTATAAAGGCTAAAACTTTAAAAAAGAATATGATTCTGGCGTACCTGCCAAGTACTCTGAACGAAGGTACCTTTTATGATCTTCTGTTCCACATTTATTACCACTAGAATTAATACATTCCTTGTTCATCTAAATTACATTTAAGTGCACCTTGTGAGATGTTTTGCTTGATCACTCCTATTTTTAGCTCACCTGACCACAATGTGGTCATGGTGAGGTTTTGTCATACCGAGATGTCCGTCGTCCGTCGTCCGTCGTGCGTCGTGCGGCGTGCGGCGTGCGGCGTGCGTCGTGCTTCCGTCAACAATTTCTTCAAACGACTTCTCCTCCTAAACCCCTTGGCCAAATTTGATAAAACTTAAGAGGAATGTTCCTTGGGTGGACCTCTACCAAAGTTGTTAAAAAAATTCCAGTCCGTCGCATAACTAGGTCACACAGGCTAAAAATAGATTTTCAAAAAGGAAACTTCAAAAATCTTCTTCTCTGAAACCGTAAGGCCTAGAGCTTTCATATTTGGTATGTAGCATCACCTTGGGGTCCTTTACAAAGATTATTAAAATTATGTCCCTGGGGTCAAAATTGGCCCAGCCCCGGGGGCCCTTAGTTTTACATAGAGTTATATAGGGGAAACCTTAAAAAATCTTCTTCTCTGAAACTGCTTGGCCCAGGGCTTTCATATTTGGTATGTAGACTCAGCTAGAGGTCCTCTACAAAGATTGTTCAAATTATGTCCCTGGGGTCAAAATTGGCCCCGCCCCGGGGCCCTTAGTTTTACATAGAGTTATATAGGGGAAACCTTTAAAAATCTTCTTCTCCAAAACCGCTTGGCCCAGGGCTTTCATATTTAGTATGTAGACTCAGCTAGAGGTCCTCTACAAAGATTGTTCAAATTATGCCCCTGGGGTCAAAATTGGCCCCACCCCGGGGGCCCTTAGTTTTACATAGAGTTATATAGAGAAAACTTTAAAAAATCTTCTTCTCCGAAATTGCTTGACCCAGGGCTTTCATATTTTGTATGTAGACTCAGCTAGAGGTCCTCTACAAAGATTGTTCAAATAATGTCCCTGGGGTCAAAATTGGCCCCGCCCCGGGGGCCCTTAGTTTTACATAGAGTTATATAGGGGAAACCTTTAAAAATCTTCTTCTCCGAAACCGCTTGGCCCAGGACTTTCATATTTGGTATGTAGACTCAGCTAGAGGTCCTCTACAAAGATTGTTCAAATTATGCCCCTGGGGTCAAAATTGGCCCCAGGGCCCTTAGTTTTACATAGAGTTATATAGAGAAAACCTTAAAAAATCTTCTTCTCCGAAATTGCTTGGCCCAGGGCTTTCATATTTGGTATGTAGACTTAGCTAGAGGTCCTCTTCAAAGATTGTTCAAATTATTCCCCTCGGGTCAAAATTGGCCCCACCCTGGGGGTCACCATTTTACTTAGACTTAAATACTAAGGGAAAACATATAAAAATCTTCTTGTCTAAAACTACAATGCCTAACAGCTTTGATATTTGGTATGTAGCTTCATCTAGTGGTCCCCTACCAAGATTGTGCAAATTATGCCCCTGGGGTCAAAATTAGCCCAGTCCCGGGGATCACCGTTTTACATAGACTTATATAGGGAAAACATATAAAAATCCTCTTGTCTAAAACTACACTGCATAGAGCTTTGATATTTGGTATGTAGCATCATCTAGTGGTCCTCTACCAAGATTTTTCGAATTATGCCCCTGGGGTCAAAATTGGCCCCACTCGGGGGGTCACCGTTTTACATAGACTTATATAGGGAAAACATATTAATATCTTCTTGCCTAAAACTACACTGCCTAGAGTTTTGATAATTGGCATGTAGCATCATCTTGTGGTTTTCTACCAAGATGTTCAAATTATTCCTTTGGGTGAAAATTGTGCAGGGTTTATAATCAGGTGAGCGATATTGGGCCATCATGGCCCTCTTGTTTATATAACTAGCTTGGCAGGTATGGATTATGGTATCCTGATTTCCTAGACTTCCTAGACATGATTTTTTAAATGATTTATGAAGAACAAAATTTGTTTCTGCTTCTGATAAAATTAATAAGACAACTTAAAGCACACTTGAAATAAGATTGAGCATTATTCATTTAGCCAATTTTGTTTAGTTACGCTTGTAATACATGAGTAACTGTTAAGCATTGCCGTATGGATTTTACACCAAAGTTCACATCTGCTCATAGCTTGTACAGTCTCCCAATTCCTTAAGGTCTAGAATCACCTGTGATTGACACTTGAGGCATGGAAATGATACCTTCCCTATACTAGACCAGAAAGTGTATAGAGTCCAAATTAAAAATAAAAGTGAGATGCCTTGTACGGCATATCGATGGTGTCAAATTAAAATGCCGTATGACGAAAACCCACTTTTCAGGAGAGGCAAAAAACAGTTTTTTATGTAAACTAAAACTCCTTCACAAATCATTGAATATGGAACTAAATTATATATTTCATACGCAAAACATCTTATTGAATAGGTATCAAATAATAAATATAATGCAATTGCTGATATTTGTTCTTTTCTTTGCCCCAAATAAAAAGTAACAGTTATTCGGCATTTTGTTTTTGTGATGATTTGAAGGTCTCTAATTAGCTTAATTTTTTACCCCAGATAAGGCGTAATAAAGGGCGGGAAAATAATAAACAGGAATAACCAATGATAAAAAATGGCATTTTGATTATTCGGCATTTTCGAATGGCAACCGATATGTCACATGATTATATATAGAAGGGCCTGAAAACTGCCCAGCATCTCCATATCTTTAATATAAAATGTTTTAATAGCTGGACTTGACACTTCTCTATTTTGGTCACTGGTCCAACAGAAAAGAAGTGTCAGATTTGTTACAAACAAAACAGTTACTGGTCCTTCAAGACTTTCACTGGTTCTTCTTGATTTGCACTGGCCAGTGGACCAGTGTTAATGTTGAGCCCAGATTAGATGTGATAATTAATGAAAAGATTTGCCTGTAATTATTTGACAGCCAAAGAGGTCTTATCAGCATAAATGAATTAAGAACAGCTGGGACCTTTTGGTCATTCATGGACTACATATGAACATAAATTCTAACTGATTTATTTTGTTTAATAGCTACCAGTAGATGCTCGCTAATAGGTCAGTTGAAAGTTTTTTGTTGTTGTTGTTTTTTAAGTTTAAATGAATGATTGATGGACTACAGTAGATTTTGGGTTGGGTAAGGCTTTGATTTATTGAGTGACATAGTTATTAATGTCATTAAAAAAGGATGACCCGTATCTCAGTAGTTAGCATGCTTGCCGCCTAATCCGGCACCATATTTCAGCAGAAAGCTGCATGACTGGCAAATAAAGGCTTTGCTCGACAATAAATTATTATCGATATTTTGTTGTATACTTTCAGGTCGTAACCAGGGTTATAAGAGTAACTTCCAGACATATGCAGAATGGGAGAAGAACTTTCCATACAATATGTCCGTCTCAGAAAGTTCCGAATCAGATGACTCAGACTCGGATGACAAGAAAGGTAACAATATTATAAATTTAATACTATGTAAGGGAGACAACTCTATAAATAAATTCAGAATTAAAATAGAATTGTCTCCCTTTGTGTATATTTTTCCTCTACTGTTGGAGAACCTAGAAAAGTAATGCGGACTCAGATGACCAAAAACGACAGCATTATACATACATGTACTTTTAATATGTAAGGGAGACAACTCTATAAATAACTTTGGAATTATAATAGAGTTGTTTCCCTTTGAATATATTTTTCCTTTATTGATATAATTTTACTGTTGGAGGACCTAGCAAATCTGCAGAACATTCATGGCTGATGTTTGGGGAACTGTCCTAAAACATATTATACAAGTCCAAAGAACCTTGAAAATATATGCATATTTTTGTCTGAAACATGAATGAAGTTCTTTTTTGCGAATGGAATTGATTCTGCTTGCATTGGACTTCGATCAAGATTGATTCTATTTGATAAAACTTGTCAATTCATAACGTAATATTTAAATTAAATTGTTCCTTGTAAGTAAATGTCATGGTTTCTAAGACAGTATGATAGAAAACTACACAGAAAATGCTTTGGATTTTTCATTGATTCCTACCACATTATAAGTCTTTTATAGCCTCAGATATGACTTTTTGTGAATATTATGGAAAAATTGTTATAGGTTGAACCCGGGACCTCTGGGCCCACCAAACCACTTCCCACAAACATGTGAAGTCAATCAGTGCTCTACCAAACAGAACCCCACTTATTTTACCAAAATACAAATACAGTATCTCTCCTCAATTAACAGACCCTTGTTCAGAATTGATAAATTCCCTGATTTGATATACAGAAAACTTCGTTATCTCAAGGAGACATCTGGGGCCTATTTCACCAAAGTTTTAAGTCTAAAATTCAGACTTAGACTTAAAATTGATAATATTCATAATCACTGCCATTTCTTAACAGTAAGATTTAACCAGATGACATTGTTTCTGATTATTGTGTGTTACCCACTGAACATGTATACCTATTTATATTAAAATCATTAAATTTATAACAACATGAGAGCGAATAGAACAATTGGCAAAATAAAGTCTAAGTCTGAATTTTAGACTTATAATGTTGGTGAATAAGGCCCCTGGACTGAGTGAGGTAAAATGATCATTACGAACCATGTGCTCATAATACTGATGCTCATCATTAAGGTGCAAATTCGCAGGGACTTTATAAATTGCTTGACATAGACCAAGTGCTCGTATTATCGATGCTCGTCATAACAAAGTTTTACCCTACTTATATTTGTCATAACTAAAACAGTTAACAGGAGGGATGGTGTGTCAATAATAAAATTCCCCTGATGAAAACGGATAATATATTCTATAGATGAGTAAGAAAGCTAATGGCATTATCTTTTGATAAGAAACTGTATACAATCATATCCCCACCTGACCTGCGAGAGTATCAGAGTATCAACCCTTTAACCATAATTCGATGGCTTAGAACAAGAAGGTTGTAACTACCAAATCGATATTTTGAGAAAACACAGAAAAACTGTCTGACATTTACTCTATACTTATGGTAAAACAAACTTTTACAACTTAAATTTGGTCAACATGACTAGTTCAGATTTTTATGAAAATGGGCTCATAAGAAGCGTCTTGTGATGCTTATTCTAAATATGTATGAATTTTAAAAGGTCGTAAATGGCACTTACGACCTTCTAATTCTAAGCCATCGAATTGTCCATACTTCAATGTTCTCTGACTTTCATTGTATGTAATCAATCTTGTATCAATATGCGATTAATATAATGTTAAATGAGAGCTTTGACATATAGATATTATCGACTTATTTTGATTAAGGGATTATTGCTTTAAATACGCGAGTTTGACACATTTCCCGTCTATAATTTACGTATTGTATTAATAATCATATTGATCAATTGATCCTCGGCAAGTCATACTGGGTAATTCGTCTGAAGTTTAAAATTGTAAAACGATATATAATCTTAGCCAAATAGCAAGCGTGAAACAATTGATATAAAACCACTAATGTATTGTATTTAGTATTTAAAGATTTATTAAACAGTAATATATAAATGGCTTTTGTAGGGAATTACGCTGTGTAAATTATGTCACGATAAATTAAAAATTAACAAACTTTGTATGTGTTGAAGTTAAATACAAGCATGTATGTATTCGGGTGTACAGACAGAAGCATTTATCAATATCTGAAACTCTTTTGAAGAAGCCTGGCTGCTTATGTTAGACAAAAACTTGAATAGCTTGTCACTTCAAGATGAAAACAATACATTGACTTCTGTGGACTATTTGTTTAAAGCTGGCATTGTTTTGTCGCAGGGTTCAGCTTTAATACAATTGACTTTGTATATTAGTTATCTAAACGTAGTGATGCATGGATATAATTGTATGATTTGTTCACGGTGAAGAGGTGACATTCTTGATATCCGAACATCGTAGAATTCATGTATTATATTCATTTGGAAACCTTCAGACATTTTCAAAATATGATCTCACATGGTTCATTAACGGATGATCATGACAGTCGATCATGAGGGTACATGACATTGAACATTTTATATCATGAATTATAATTAGTGATATGTGTGAATAAAACAGGAAGCCAGTGATCATATATTTTAAAGTGAAGGAATTTTGATATTTCAAGGAATAATATGATTGGGAATTTGTTCAACAACAACACGTATTCTGTAGAATTATTATTATATTTACGTTTCGGCCGAGGCCTTCTTCAGAATAACAATTATAAAACTAATTTTTTTTTTTTTTTTTTTTTTTTTTTTTAAGGAATAATATGGAAGTGTAAATGTGGATTTAATTTTATCTATAGAAATGCATGAAGAAACGATGGTATATTGTACTCTAAGCTTGTTCTGTGTAATCTGTGATAAGAAGTGATGTTTTCTGGGTTAAGTTCATTTATAATGCATACTGCCACATTACTTCTAAGGCATTGTTCTGTGAGTAAGTGTAATAAAAGGCAGGATTGGATAAGCATGTATTTATCTAGACGGTGATCAAATATCTATATTGTCTTAGTAGAATTTGTATCTCAGCTACTGTCTTACATATGGAGACAGTTTGCTGTCTTAGATGAGAAGGTGGTAAGGGCTACTTACGACCTAATAAGCCTAATGCATATTTGAAATCTACATCATAAGGCGCTCCTTATGAGCCTATTTTCATGAACTTGTCATGTTGACCAAACTGAAGTTGGAAGAGCCTGTTTTACCATAAGTAAGAAATGATTGTTAGACCGTTTTTCTTGTTTTCTCAAATTATTGATTTTATAGCAACAACCTTTTTTTAAAAGAATGATATATAATTTGGTATATGCATTAAATAATAATTAAACTGTCTGTGATAAAATATCAAATTTCCACCTTATACCTGCGTCATTGGAGCAACTATTTTGGCGAGTTGTTTCAATGGCACAGTTGGTATGATTGCTGTCTTTTCAGCGCTAAGGCTCTGTGAGTGGTTTTAAGTTAAAGTTTCAGTTAATATATAAAAAAATTATGAACTGTTACAATGGTTTTTTCAATATATTATAGTAGATTTCTCAAACATGTTTTTATCCAAAAGGCTTTAATACTGAGATCTTGTATGAATATTTACAGCTATTAAATGTTGTCGATGTTTATTGGCAATGGTTAGTTAGGGAATTTTGGAGTGACCAAAAAGCTCTGGTGACACATAGTTGATATTCGTCTGACTGGACCATTTCACAAGTTTGAACTATTTCACAATTATCTGTTTACCAGCAATTTATTGACAATAAATAACATGTAAATGTTCGATGAAATAGGAATGAATGTAACCCTTATGAATTGGTCCTTGTTTTATGACCAGAGTCAGTGGTTTATGTTATATGTATATCTGGCGATCAGGTGGGGTTAGGATAGGAAAGTAAATATGTTCAACAAGAAATAAACTTCTTATAAATTGGAAAGTCAAATATATTAAAACAGGAACTGACCTGAAAGTCAAATATATTGAAAAGGGAATTGACCCGAATTAAAGGTTCGGTGAATACGAGTAATGTTTAACATCGTGTTTGTTTGGCAAACTATTCAGAGTCTTTAAGTGCACTTTAAGCTCATTTTAGCGTTTGAGCCAATGGTTATTGATATAACTTGTGACATACTAAATCTATAATGAAAATATTTGAATGACTTCATAAATACAAACGTCCAGTGGTCTTTACTCCGATACTTTAACCAGCCTGTTGTGAAAAGTCACATATTGATATTCTTTCATTACTGTTTAAATATTTTTCATTTTTCAAGTGTCGACAAATAGTGTGTGATTTTAATAAGATACATAACGACTCCTATACTAAGCCCTATCAGGTGCGACAAAATCATGCCATAGTTTTTTTCAAATATTGAAATATTGGTTTAATTTCTTTAACAAATGTAGCATAAAAAAACTTTGATTCTGTTAAGCATGATTTACTGTGAGCCAACAAATTATTTCGCTTTATTGTAAGTTCCCAGATATCGCGAGTGGTATGTGTCCACAAAAAAAATTACCATGAAGATGTTCTAAACTGGAAAAATGCAAAAATGTCATTTTCTTTAGTGAATTCAATAGAAAAATATGTGCTTATAAATTTGTAAAGTTTTCAAGGCTGCGATTGTATAGTAAGAATAAAACGTTAAGTGTAAAGAAACCCCCATGTGAGTTAAATTCGCTTGAGTTTACTGAGTTTAATAAGTTAATACAAGAACATTTGTACCATCAAATCTATTGACAATATTTTTATTCACAATATTTAATATAAGTTGGTTTACATTAAATTTATACTGTCAAGGGCCATAACTGAAGAACGCTCACTGTTGACTTTATACCTTTTGATTTTGTTACAATATTTATTTTTAAAATGTATATGCATCTTTACAAAAACATTTTATTTATTGCAACTAAATTTTGCCTTTATGCCGTGCATTTATATTGCAATACAAGTATTATGGATCGTAACCAAGTCATTAATATTGTTTGTTATACACTTTTAACTTCTTCGCATGTTTGCCAATGCATCAAAGGTCACAATAACAAAGTGTTATAAAATTTTTTCTTTGTTTTGTAATATAAGTAGGTAAATGAATATCGATGTCATTGGCCTCCAGTTTTTGCCAAAGAGTTTAAGCTTGCACGACCACAGCTTTCGACAATTCTTTCATCTGTTCATCTGTCAGTACATTCACTTCCAGAATTGAGTATATCCATTCTATAGGGTGGACATACCTCATGACTTTTTGGCTAAGTTCTCATTCTTGGCTTGAGCGCCAAACATAATCTCATTAAAATCGGTCAAAGAATAAGATACTTATGATTGTTTTTATTTGTTTGGCATACGTATTTTTACTTGTAGACTCAGCCATAAAGTCATGTGGTAATATGTCCACCCTATTCTACATGCAATATTTCTTGTCAACCAGATTAATCAAAATATAATCTATTGAAGAACTTTACCGCGATCATTATGGTTGAATTTAAGTTATTTATAATATTTTTACAACTAAAAATGTAGTAAATGTAGTTGCAATACTAATATTGAATCAGTTAATGAACTCCTATAAACAATATCTGTCCCAAAGTTGCAATTTTTAAAGAATTTTAAATGTAAGTTTTGATTTCGCTTTGATAATCAGTACCCAGTTGCTGTATTGACACGATGCAATACATGCAATTACCGTCAGGCACAACAATATGACTCTATCTGCATTTTTATTTATTTTGTCATACATGCCAGATCTCCTGCATCATGCAGGAGTCTTCTGCATTTGAGACTCTACTCCTGCATGCTTTTAGGCAAATTGATCAAATCTCCTGCATTTCTTGGAATACTGGTAGTTTGACATTTTTGGTTTGCATGATGAAAATGTAAACAATTATTAATTTAAATAGCTTTATGAAGCATGCATAGTAATGTCCTACAAGTAAATTAGTGAAAAATGCGGATTGACTTCATTTATTTTAAGTTTAAAGTTTGAGCAAGAAAAATCTCCTGCATTGTGTTGAAATCTCCTGCATTTCCATCACCAACCTCCTGCATAGGCTTCGGGAAAATATGGCATGCATGTTTTGTGGATAAATGAGTATTGCTTCCGTCAAACCATAATAACTATAATACAGTCCTGACATTAATTGCTATATGAGACTATAATCAAAGTACTTTACCTTTTGTCAGAGCTTTGTGCATTATTCATAAATATTTCTATTCAATAATTTAGTCAATTAACTATTCCAAACCACAATTAATGTTATTTAAACGGCACTCACCTGAATTATTGACGCGATATTATTGTACACCAAACAATACCCGGAGCCATTAAAACATTAACTGTGTACAAGAACATTTGCTGGAAATAATTGGTTGCTTTTGTATCAATCAAATGAATCTATAATCATATTTCATAAACAACAATCATAAAATCTAGTGTTCATGTACCAAGTTGAAGACCAACAATTATGCACATTATATTATTTTAGTAACAGTGGTCTTAGTGATGTTTCTATGTAGTTGAGTCAGATTTGACTAGCATTAGCAGAGCTGTTGCCCTTGAAATTATGAAATTTTGAACATGGCACACATATAGTAATATTATAAGGCAAAAAGTATTGCACCTATTTTATTCAAATTTAATAGGAATATAAGTCGACATTTGTATAGCTAGTTTGCGATAGAAAAAAATCGTGTTTTTTAAAGATTTCTAAAAATCTATCTTTCAGATTTTGGTAAAAAATTACACAGAACTACAATAACTTCCTACCTAGTCTCATTTTGAATTTCATAATTTTTAGTCACCAATTAAAAAACATTTATTCTTTATTACATATCGAAATTACATGCGTATTTACAGTTTAACGCAGGGAGGTAATCTGGTATTCCATTGATGATTTACTATCAATTATTTAACCGTTACAATCCGTGATCAGCGGGATTGAGATTGCTGTTATAAAGACAAGACTTGGGAGGCCCTTGAGATTCGGTTTATTTAGGTGTGTCGCTTGTAAACAATGTACAGCAATAACATGTACTTCGTCATATTCAGAGACGGGCCTCGCATGTA
Organism: Spisula subtruncata; assembly: GCA_963678985.1. Taxonomy (NCBI): domain Eukaryota; kingdom Metazoa; phylum Mollusca; class Bivalvia; order Venerida; family Mactridae; genus Spisula; species Spisula subtruncata. The sequence continues at coordinate 11,224,892 of OY787674.1, forward strand.
TTAAATTAAGTAGGTTGCAAGTACGTAAATATACCGTTATGCGTATCACGTGACCGTGAATTGGCTGTTGCAAGTATCAAGTCTTCTAACTTGATTTTTCATACAAAACTACAAAAATGTTTCATAGAACTTATGAACAAAACTTTTTTAACTCATTTCTGATCTTGCTGTAATTTCAGTGTGTATTAGGTAGATATATTTCTTTTATTCGTGCAAAATTTCATACTTGTAGGTGTAGTAATTACAGAGAAATATTTAAAAAACACGATTTTTTTCTATCGCAAACTAGCTATAGTTGCATAATCGATCAGTACTTTTTTCCATTTTGATAAGAAATAATTTAGTGATTTGTCCCCCTTGAAATTTTCTTATGTAGCTAATTACTATATAGTAAGTATTTGAAATTCAGTGATCAAAGTTCATAGGAATTGTAATGTAAGTAAGCATTAAGCAAAAATTTATCACTAGCATCATCACTATATCATCATAAGGTTTGATGGAGCTCTGCCTGAACATGTCCCTCTGTCTCTCTGCGGCTCTAACAAAATACCCACATTTCACTATATAATAAAGAATCTGGATGAGCTTTGTAGAAAAAATGCTCCGAAAAGGAATCAGATCTCTTTGATTAGAGTTTGTTTTTTTGCATTACATTCTTACTGCACTTGTTACAAAGATTTTTTTTTCTTAAGCAGTCACCTGCGTTTATTGCCATAGTAACTTTATAAATATAGCTCTTACAGACAGGTGTTATTGTACATTTATACAATGTAGTGTCTATAAATATACAGCTGTTTAATTTGGCTGACACCTCACATCTTATTAGCTTAAGTCTCTAATCAATAGATATAATTTGACATTAAGATTTTATTATTGGTAGTTTACATATAGAATTTATTCTCTACCATTGTTCAACCTGCCTTGTATATCATTCAAAAGGTGTAATAAAGTTTGTCTTTATCGCACCTTGCTTGAAGATCTACGTTAACTGATTATATATATGACTGAGATAATGTAATATGAACTTATTAAAAAGACAACTTGATATACATTTACATTAGATAATTTGTTGATTGTTATGATATTAGAGCTAAGAATAGACATATCATTGTTTTACTTCAAGTCGCACTCCCATGTTAGACGCACATCGGAATTGTTCGGCATAAAAAAATTATGGTAACCTCACTGTCAAGATTATTGAATTAAGATTCATTTCATACTAAATATTCAGAATTCAGTTTAGATTTTTTTTAAACTCTTTGATCCGATGGGCAGATAATGCATGAATTTATAGAAAATATCAATTTGCTTATGTAAACGGAAATTCAATATTCCATTCATTGAAACCATTTGTTACCTGATCTGAGCGTTTATTGTACAAATTATGAAGAAATGGTACGAGACATATTGAATATATACGCTTCATTGCAAACGTAACTATGATAAGACTAAAATGGCATTCGGACACTTATTACATGGTGTATAAATTTTCGTTGGGTAATTATTCAATATTGCAGTAATATATTGTTCTGTGGACTTTCTACTCGTATGTATCTGGGATACTTCCAATCAGTTTCGCGATGAGTAAACAAAAATGTTGGACCGATCGTTTTGTCGGCTATAAGCTGGTTCATTTAAAACGTTTAATCCCCTTTCAGAGACAAAGTTTAAACATTCGTGATTTAGTGTGGCAGTTTGCATTGAGACCTGTGATTAGGGAAGAATTAGGAACAAATTAGATGTTTTGATCATTCAAATTATTATGAAGAGGAGGAAAATGTTTAGTTAGATATTTTATTTAAATAAATCATGATATTGAAAGTGTTTGTATATAAATTTTCAACAAAGTACATCTCTCGGCTGGTACTGTTTGTGCATTCAACAATCGGATTCGTTTTAGGGCAAGATATCTCACTATTCAATGGCGTATTGAAAAAGGATTTGAATTCAATTTGTAAATTGAGAGGGCTGGAATATGTTGATAATCTATTTTAATTTTTTCAATGGTTTAAGTGTTGGCTTTCCCTTTGCATGTGGTGCAAGGTTGTGAAAACGCCATGGATAGAAAGAACAAATTATAAGGCATATTTGATTAATTTAAATTCCAAAAATGACAAAATGTTCCTTCACTTGGTATATATTTTCCCAGTTCTATAAATTGATGAAAAATATGTTTGAAAAATAGTGTGTTGGATGGTCAGTTTTGATTATAATGGAATGTGATGAACCAGAAATGACATACTGGTGACATAACGCTTTGAACTGTGTGAGCTAGTATCTTGAGACGCAGGTATGGGAGCCGCAAATAGCTGATGTGAAAGCTAATAACTATATTACGAATTTTGGTGCTAAATTCCTCTCAGCTTGACGTGACTGTAACATATCGGATATTGAAAGAAAGAAACAAATCATTTAAGGGAAAATGTATCCATTAACTAAAGCAACCACTCAGTATAACTTCTCAGAGCGTATGGACATTGAAACACATGAAGAGAATGAGGAATATATATACGTTGATGACCCTAAAGATGGGAACGCTAGTAGCGCTGAGGAAAATGTTGAAAAACTTAAAGCCAAGGATATACGCAATCAAAGGCTCAGCAAGTCAGCTGGGCCTGCGATGTCGTACATGCGGGCTCAAGCCCGACGTTTAAGTAAAGAAAAGGGAGAGAAAAATGAGATTGATTCAGGGAATGTGTCGGAAGATGATTCAGCATTCTCGATTCCGTGGAGATTTGTGCCCGACAACATTCTCAACGATTTGGAATTTTATAAAAATGCTGGTAAATGTTTAAATACTACGTAGCTTTAATAGGGGTCCCTGGTTTATATGAATAGAAAAGTAGAATAATTTGTCTGTATTTGTTTGTTTTCAGATTGTATGCATATCTTTAAATCAACAGATAAGACATCAGGAACACAATGTTTGTATTATCGTAATATTTCATTTTTGTGTCCTGATGTGCATAACCTCATACAGAGACATTATTCATAAGAAATTCCTACATTTCAATGTGATGACCAATAGTACTGCAGCAAAAAAATTTGCCAATTATAAACTTAAAAGTAACTCCTAGAAAGTCTTTGTAATTGTTTCAAAAGGTGTTGGTGCTAAAGGGGCGGATAATGCTATTGTTTCCATATAAGCTTTCCATAATTGAAAATATGTTGTGTGATGGATGCTATGAACTTGCAATGATTGTAACTTTATGATTGTTATGCCCCGGCATGTATATTGATGCTGGAGACATAATATTATAGTGGTTTCCTGTCTGTCCGTCTGTTTATTGACAATTACCTGTTACGAAATGTTGAACCTCAAATATTTTTGAAGTCCATCAATGCATTTGCTTTCAAACTAAGCATTCTTGTTCACCATCATAAACACATTACATTATCAAAAACTATGTAACGCTATCAATAATTTCAACAGAATGATGGCCCCTGAATAACTTAGCAATTTTTTGTGGACAAGGCTTCCATCATGACAAAATCCTTTACTGAACGCAGTCTTGTTTTCTCACTGTTGTTCTAGAAACATTATAAGAAGCATGTCAAGTAGTTCATCTTATACTTCTTTGTTTCTTGTATGATGATTAAAAACCAAGCCTGTATATAACTCTGATTGACATAGAGGCATACATCAATCGGATTGGCAAGATGATCAAATATGATCATTGTAGGATTCTTTAGAGATAATTGGTTATATGATATTGTAGGCAAATACCTGCAGAGGTGTACGTGTGAGACACAGGTAACTGTATCATTGATAAAAAAAGACTAAAAACGGGAAAAAAATCGTCAAATTCATATTTTTCTATTAAAATAGAAATTTGAAAAAAAATTTTTTTTCGTTTTTTGTTCTGTTATCACTGATACAGTTAGCTGTGGTGGTGGGAGACGCAGCATATCTAAATGAAATGTTACCGTTCTATTGTCAATATTTATGATTCCAAATTTGTCTGTTTTGATACATTGAAAACTGAAGGGTTTTAATTTACATGAGTAACCATATTTGCCATTTAGGGTTACGGAGCCTTAGCATAGAAATAAGCCAAAACTTACAACAGAAAGTGAACTAAAATATCTTTGTAAAACACATTTACGCAAATATTATCGACGTACGCAATATTTTAGGAAAGCTTAGGTTTTTGATAAAACAATGCCCAGTATCTTAGAAGTTCAACCAATTTATCAATAAAAGTACACAAATTTAATAATAAAGTGAACTGAGTATTATACTGGCATTATGAAATCCCATCTTGTTGGAAAGGATTTAATATTTATATCAAACATCAAGCAATGACTTCAATAATCACTGATGACATGACATGCATCTAAAAAATTACCTGATTGAATGTAAGATCTCATTAATGAAGTTAATCTCGACATGTACACCAATATCACCATGACCCAATCTTCATCACTCTTTAATAGATCGTCTTTAATTAGCAATTTAGCTCTGACTTGGTTGAATAATTCAGATTGTAATTAAATACTCTAAAAACATGTTTCATCTCAAACAAAAGTTGCTGATTTAATAAGTCAGTAATTTATTGTTTAATTATGTTGTTGAATATTGTAAGGTTTGTGGGGGATGATTCTCAGACCCCCACAAAACCAACAGACGGGGACAATAAATGGGGTAACCCTTGTGGGCCCGAAACCAAAAAAAAAAAAAAAAAAAAAAAAAAAGTCAGTAATTGATCTTAATATCTACTTCAAGAAAACGTTTCTGAACTTCATGTGAATCAATAAAGTCATTTGGTTGAATCAAAGCACTGAAAGGTCATCCGGATTGAATGAAACTATTTCCTGGGGTCTTATTCACCAACATTGTAAGACTGAAACTCAGACATCGACTTAAAATTATACATGGCATGTATTTTAGAAAATAAATAAAGGCTTTATCTTAATACCCCGGGTATAATTATTATTTCATAGTAACATGACATGTTATCAGTTTGTAATCCTTTTATTGATATTGCAAGTAAACTCTCAGATTGTCTAAATAAGTTTGTTCAGGATATTGCCAATCGGTCTAAATTGTTTCTTCCTATGTTGAGAAATTAAGAATCAAACATATAATTATGTGCCAAACGTTGATGTAAAAGTGATGTGTTTTGGACAGACAGGATCAGCAAGAAAATATAAGTTAGACTTTAACATGGCGAGGGTTGCCAGCAAGATTGTCGTTTAGACTTTAACATGGCGAGGGTTGCCAGCAAGATTGTCGTATGTCCTTCTTTAATTATAATCAGTTACGATAGTCTTGCAGGTAAACCTCAAATTCTATTTTATTGTTTAAATATTAAAAGGAACTTGTATGAATGTCGATAAACTACCAGTATGTAATAGCAGATGTAAACAGTTTGGCATGCTAATGAAAAAGTAAATAAATAAATAAATGCTCTATTTGTGACGCAAGGTTCGGTAAAGTGAATACAAAATGTACATTGGCCTGGAATCATGCATTCAAAATCAATCTTAAAAAATTCTCATTCAACACAAGCAAGCAAGTTTAATAGCAAACAAGTTGGTCTTACATAATTATAGTTTGCACCTAAACTTTATAAAGAATATTTATAAGGGGAGGAAGTTAATAATGTACATTTAGTACAATTAATACCCTAGTGTTGATCATTATTCATTAAAGAAATAATGAATACGTAGCTGTGCTGAATTTTTTGTTGTGCAATAAAATATATGCATGCGTTCAGTTGCACAGTAATTAAGTCACAGGTGCATAATATTGCACTAACATCGCCAATGCTCTGCAATTTATAGCACAACAAGATAGATTGACATCAAACTACATTCTTTCCTAGGAACATTACGTTTTTTGTCATACTAACGTGATGTCATCAGTCAGTTGTGTTTTATCCCCTATTAAAAAATGGTTAGTTTAATATACGCAAAGAAGGCCATGTAATTGCACATGCTATGTTAGAATTAATCAAATTAAACTATACTTAATACAAACAATCACTGTTTGTAGGTAAACAGCTATGTTCTTCTCTGTACACAAAAAAAAAATTATGAAAAAAAATTATGTTATGACCTGATGAAGCCGTTAAGGCGAAACATCGTCAAGTAAATAAATTAAAGATTCATCTTTATTTATCACACCGTTCAACCCGATACATAGAAAACAGTTGGCACATAGAAGACAGTTGTCAGTGTTTATGTACGCAAAACTCGCGGAAGTAAGTATTGCTTGTTTTTATATTCCTTTTGCAGGGTCTGAACAAAACAAAGTGAGTACATTTATTCGCAGTTAAAAGAGGTATCAGTACACAAAATTCTGAGCAAAACCGTAAATTATTTAGGGAGAAATCATGAAAAATGTATGCGATTTTTAACAAAAAACGCGTTTTTTAAAACTTTGATCCCCAAAAAGGTATTTTTTGACAAATCCTTACCCTTTGACTTATACCATGACAAAATTACATCCATCCCCCGTCTATATGCAGATTTGCACACTTTTATTCGTCCTTTTCGCCGAGATATAAGAGTTTAAACATGACCTGGTGCCATATTTTTGAGAACAATGGAGACAGTTGATGATTAAAAAAGATCACATAGAAATCAGTCGCAAGGGTATAGATGATAACAATGAAGACAGTCTGAACGCAACGTTTTTGGAGCGCAATAACATTGAAATAATTACGGTATACTTAAGTGCCACTTTGTATAACTGGATTTTTATAATGCGCTACCAAAGTACCAATGCTCTTTTTTGATAAATGCCATTCACACTCTTCGCGCATTCTCAAAATTTGAGCCAACTGCCTGTCACCACTATAATAATGTTTATAAAAACGAATTATCGAGTATGAGAAGTCTTAAATCAATTTCTATCACTAATACTATATAGTTCCTCAAAAGTAATACAAATGATATTAGAAATAATGAACTTGAAAAAATATACAAGCCCCCAAGTTATAACACCCTACTCAAAATCGGCTGTCACCCACACAAAATATATAATTTAAATGCTTCTCATAATTAGTAACTAGTCAAAACATCTTAAATGTGTTATTTATATGTAAGCAAATAATTTGGAAAATGAACCCATAAATGCGCGAGAGTGCTATGCACTTGCTGCTTTGATATTTTTTCGACAGAGTTCGTGTCGCCCACAAGAAGTATTTTACGTGACACTGTTTTGTGGATGCGATAGCAACGCTTAGGCTTGTGGTAATTTATAAATTATTTGAACCAGTTTGTTTATTGATATAAGCACTATCGATAAATACACATATTTTTTACCAAAATACACGAACAAAAACTATACGTCAGTCTATTACAAGCCTGTAACTTACCGGGACATTTATGTTGTATTCTTACGTGACAGCCACAACTCGCTTATTTATTAAGGAATGGTCATTTATTCCTTGTAATATGTCTGGCACATGTCGGATTTAACTATATAGAAAAGTTCATCATCTGTAATAGACAATGAATGAAGAAAAAATGCATCTTAGTGCGAAAAAAGTTTTACGTGACTGTATACTTACGTGACGGTTTTTTTTTAAAAAATTGTGACTACAACGATAAAAAGGATAAGGAACATATCTTATTCTGTGCCATTGTGACACCTTTTATGTTAAAAGTCAATATATGCATGTAAATACCACATAATTAGAATGACATTGAATTTTTACGGTACATATACCACGAATGGTCTATTATTTGCTCATCAAGAGAAATGGTCAACCATTGACATATGGGGCAAAATAAATATTTACTCTTGAAAGACATTGGTGTACCTCAATTTATATTCTAGAATTATTCCGATAGTGTATTCTATTGCTTGGTCAGCATGATCTTGTTCGTCACGTAAAATACAATTTAGTGTCACGTAAAATTTAATTTCAATATTTTGATTTCTTTATGAACCTACGTTTGATTTTTATATTTGATAACTTATAACATGGTTTTAGATTGTATTACCTTTAAACAACTAGTATTTGTGCAATCTACATGTAAATCAAGCTAACTATTTGACATTTGATATTAGAAGAGTAAAAATGTGTATTATTTTTAGTCTGTGCAGTTACATAAAGTGTACTAAATTACTGCAATTATTGATTTTGATGAGAAGCAATGCTATCTGTTACATTTATAAAATATAAATTAAGTTATTAGCTTTCACAACTTGGCCAAAAAATGTAAATTATGACAGCAATCATGTGATTGATAACCGTATAACTTTCGTCACGTAAAATACAAATAAAAATCCAGAGTTATTTGAGCCAATATGACAATTGATTATTGGCATGCTGGCAATGCTTTTTTTAATCATTTTTTTATCACTATATAATATTTTCTTTCATTGGATTTGAATAAAAACGAAATATTCACTGTACAATTTGGAAGAGCTTGTGTCTCGTAGGAAACAAATGATTTTTTTTCAACTTTCCAGACGACTGCGCATGACTTTCATGGAAGCACAACAGAAAAATAACCATAATTAGTTACTGGATATATTTCAGAAAAAATGTGTGATAAAACTGAGTTATGTGTACACAAGTTTTGTTTCCAGAATAAAGGCTTGGCGTTTGTTAATTGTTGTTGAAAAATATGTTTCAAGACTGTTATTTTACATGACAGTATATAGATGTTAAATGGTGAAGCTATAAGCCATGCTTAGCATTTTAAGCTGTAATTCTAACAGATAATTCGTTCTTAGATGCTTAAACAACCTTTAGTTAGCATTAGTTTTGTCCCAAATTAGTCTTTCATGCTATTTCACCCCTACAATAGTATTTTACGTGACAATATTTCATTCCACACGTAATCTTATCCCTATAATCACTATATGCATTGATTTTGTTTTTGTAAATTGTTTACCAAAAACTGTAATAACATGAGGTCAGAATTGTCTCTACTGCACAACTTGTAGCATTTTATTATTGTATTTATGGATAAGTTGCTTTCGTATTTTACGTGACGAACACGTCAGTACAATGCATGTACCAACACATATATATTTAGCCAGGTTTTATTTAGATGCATATGTCAAATTATAAAGTAGTGTGATAGGTTCCAAGTCAGATTGGTGACAGTAACAATAATACCCACACGCTTTTCTACTTCTAATTCAAAAATGATTTAAGATATATAAAAGTAAAATATAGTATAAACGAAATAGCATGTTATGATGTACATACCGGTTTCATAAATGTATTGATAGTATATTGTTTTTGGAGAGTTGGTATGTGTAAATATGTAGTACTGGAGTTAAAAAAATAACACAACCATTAATTAACTTCTTGTTGTGTTCTCTAGGGTAATACGTATGCTGTACATGCTATCCGATAACGTAAAATACACAGGCGAAAACACAGGCTTCTTTCCAACAGCGACATAGACAAACACGCAATCTTGTTCATGGTGCCATGTATGAAAATGTTCCTAAAGGGGTTCGACTTTCATGTCCGATAAACGTTTTTGATATATTTAAAGGTCAAATTTACATACGCTTCTTCATAGATCTAAAAATGTCCAAATCATGACAAATCGTTGTCAATCGGAGAGGATATTTGTGAACGTGGAAAAAACGTGACGGAATTGCGTTGGTCAGGAAGCTCTCCGACCTTACCACGTTTATTTTAAACATGTTCAAAACAAGCATATATATTGCGTCCAGATTCATATGTTGAGTCAGGTCTGTGATGAGTGTGAATGGCATTTATAAAAAAATCATTGGTACTTTGGTAGCGCATTGTAAAAATCCAGTTATACACATTGGCACTTAAGTATACCGTAATTATTTCAATGTTATTGCGCTCCAAAAACGTTGCGTTCAGACTGTCTTCATTGTTATCATCTATACCCTTGCGACTGATTTCTATGTGATCTTTTTTAATCATCAACTGTCTCCATTGTTCTCAAAAATATGGCACCAGGTCATGTTTAAACTCTTATATCTCGGCGAAAAGGACGAATAAAAGTGTGTACATCTGCATATAGACAGGGGATGGATGTAATTTCGTCATGGTATAAGTCAAAGGGTAAGGATTTGTCAAAAAATACCTTTTTGGGGATCAAAGTTTTAAATAACGCGTTTTTTGTTAAAAATCGCATACATTTTTCATGATTTCTCCCTAAATAATTTACGGTTTTGCTCAGAATTTTGTGTACTGATACCTCTTTTAACTGCGAATAAATGTACACACTTTGTTTTGTTCAGACCCTGCAAAAGGAATATAAAACAAGCAATACTTACTTCCGCAAATTTTGCGTACATAAACACTGACAACTGTCTTCTATGTGCCAACTGTTTTCTATGTATCGGGTTGAACGGTGTGTTTATGTACGTGTTTGGTGGTTAATTTTCTTATTCATCTTCTCTGTATACCAAATTGACTTCTCAAAATATTTGTTTGCTTTAAATTCTCAAAGCCTATAGCACCATTTAGTTATTGAACAGTTACAAATCATTCACCTGTCTTTCAATCCAACATACTGGTATTTGTTAACTTAGCTTTCAATAGTTTTCCTGACAGAATTGGCTTAGAAAAGGTTCCCGATCAATACGAAACGTCCTTTGGTCACACAGGTTCTAACAAAATGGTATGAACATTCATATTTGTGCTGCATTGTAGTTAATTCTCAATCAATATAATGGTTAAGTAAATCATTCAATATTACAACCAGGCTTAGATGTCCCAAAGCATCTGAACTTGAGTTAAACCTAGGCCCAGATCACACGAAGCATCTCAGCTTGAGGCAAATCAAGGCCCAGATCTCCCAAAGCATCTGAACTTGAGTCAAATTTAGGCCAAGATCTCCTGAAGCATCTGAACTTGAGTCAAATTTAGGCCCAGATCTCTCAAAGCATCTCAATATTACTTGAGTCAAAACTTAGCCCAGATTTCCTGATGCATCTCAACTTGAGTCAAATCTACCATAACTTTGTAACATTTGTGTACTTTCAGACAATAAGTTACAGGATCAAATACAGAAAACTACACAACTGGTATTTGTGGAGAAAGATGGCAAAGCTGTAAGTATATTTTCTTTTGCTTTTTTCTCCAACACCAGGTGTCCGTTGCCTGTAAACTGTAATTACCTCCCATGGAAAGCGCTATACATAGCTTAGGCAATGGACACCAGCAAGTATTTCACCCATGTGATGACTATCAATGGAGCACAGTCTTTACCTGGAAGCTGTCTTGGATAGGCCTTGTGAGAACTCCAAGCAAGGTATCTTAGAATAACAGGACTATTTGTAACAACTTGACATGCTATTGTCCTATACTAGAATCAAACCCAAAGTCTTCTGTGTGTGGAACATATGCACTGGTATTACATTAGTTGATCAAACTTAATTTATCAAATGGGAAGTAAAAGACCGGAGTGCTCACACCATTGGTCCACATTACATAAAAGGTCAGGCAAAGGTCAAAAGGTCAAAACAATATGTAGTTCATGAAAAATTGCTTTAAAATCTTGTCCATCTTTCAAATTTATATTGAAATATTTCCTTTAGTCAATACCCATCCAATATGTCTCTTTATTAGTATGGTGAAATTCATTGATAGCCTTTAGCTAGAGATTAACCTGATATTGACCTTTATGTATGCATATATTAACATGGTAATTATTATGCAGCTTATATCAATTTCCATGAGCACATATTAAATTATCGTGCCTATAGTACTGTACCTAAATCTTGCATATTCATGATAATTGTTGCATGGAAAGCAAAAGCCAAATATTTATAAACATGTAGTTAAAACCTAGATTTCCCTTCTTTATTTCTGGTCTAAGCCAGAGTCAAGAAAACCAGATTAACATATATGACTATGCCCTAAAACTGATGATGATTATACAGATCTGTGCATGAAATTACATGTCAATCTGTTACTTATATAATTATGTTTGTAATAATTTGAACTAGTAGTTTTCAAGACTTACTGCATAATAAAACATTTACTGTGGATAAGCAAATTAAAACAAATTTACATATTTTGATCTTGATGTGGCCAAAGGTCATCGGAAAGTTCAACGATAGGTCAACAATGTGACCTGCACTACATCAATTAATACTGCAAGGGATAAAGACCAAAGTCATCCCCTTGAATGACCAATTTTATCTGTTTTTTAGCATCAAGATCCTGCAAGTGTTTAGAAATATAAGTACTTAACAGAGAACAGGCAACTAGTACTCTTTTCAAATATAGGACCAATATAATAGACCTTGCTATAATGTTTGTTGCTAAATGCTTAATCAGTAAAATGTCAGAATTGTGTATAATTTCAGGTAGCACAGCTGAAGGCTCCAATCAACAGTTTGTTTCCACGGGAACTAGGTCCCCAGCAAGCAGCTAGATGGTATAGTCTTCATTGTACTCGGCCATCTTTCATAACTTCTTAGTTTTAGAGGATATGTGTTTTATCAATGATAATTGATTAGTGTGGAAAAAAACATAAGAATATTGAGTTTTAGTAACTGCTTCAGTTATTCAGTTGAGGACATATCGATGGCTTAGAATTAGAAGGTCGTAAGTGCCACTTACGACCTTTTAAGATTCATACATATTTAGAATAAGCATCACAAGGCGCTTCTTATGAGCCTATTTTCATGAAAATCTGAAATTGTCATGTTGACCAAAATGAAGTTTTAAAACCATGTTTTCCCATAGGTAAAGAGTAAATTACAGACAGTTTTCTCTTGTTTTCTCAATATATTGATTTGGTTGTTATGACCTTCTTGTTCTAAGCCAGCGATATTCTAATATTGGTAAATTGTAATGTCGTATAGATGTACTAGGTGTATCGCACTGACTTAAAATTGAATAAATTTAAAAGTTTGCATTTACTGAAATTAACTGTGAAATTGTCTTTATTGTTTCCTTGCATCATCATACTATTTGTGTAAGGGTGACCCTTCTTGTGGCCTGATCGGTATGCTTTTACCTTTGTTATTGTCCATGTTCTAATGTTGGCCTGATCGGTATGCTTTTACCTTTATTATTGTCCATGTTCTAATGTTGGCCTGATCGGTATGCTTTTACCTTTATTATTGTCCATGTTCTAATGTTGACCTGATCGGTATGCTTTTACCTTTATTATTGTCCATGTTCTAATGTTGACCTGATCGGTATGCTTTTACCTTTATTATTGTCCATGTTCTAATGTTGACCTGATCGGTATGCTTTTACCTTTATTATTGTCCATGTTCTAATGTTGACCTGATCGGTATGCTTTTACCTTTATTATTGTCCATGTTCTAATGTTGGCCTGATCGGTATGCTTTTACCTATGTAATTGTCCATGTTCTAATGTTGACATAGTGTCATTTATGTGCATGATGTTGATACTGTATTACATTTGATTACAGGCCGGCTGATATACAAGTTATAGACAGAAGAATTAAACATATACCCTATGTGCCAAATGAACCAGAGCTCTTCTATAAAGTCAGTAAGTAACTTTATTTACAACCGACCAGGGGAAAAACAAAACAGATGCAAAGTTTGAGTTGCTGCGGTCAGCCATGTTGTATGTGTCACCAACATGAATGACCTTATTAAATGATATTAAAAACAAGATCAGAATAAAATGCGATACATGAAAATGGCAAAATGATATATATGAAAACTGTACATTTCTAACAAAATGTTTCTGCAGGAAAAGGCACAGGTATGCCATAGTGCAGCAGCTAAAGACCAAGATTTAATTTGAATTTCTGAAAATGCTCTCTTAAAGTTGAAGGTCATTGGCCATTCTGGCAAGTAAAAAACAAATGACAATTACCTTTTTCTCAATGACTGCTTACAGGGGTAACATACCAGTATTTTTATACTTGTGTCAAAATCTTGCATTGAGAGGTTTATGATACTATGCATAATGCATGATATGTATAGCTTGGCTATTTTGACCTGAACCTGACCTTTATGCAAGAATATATTACAAGGTTCTTGCTTTGAATATATCAATATCCCCAAGCAAATCGTGCCATATCGGTATTTCAGATTTGTTTGTATTACATCTTCAGCGTCTTGGTGATACTCCCAGATTATGAAAACATACAATCAGTATTGTAAACGTAGACAATATATCGACTGTTAAATTATGCTAATTAAAAGGTCAGACTCATGTCAAATTGGCCAAGCTATACTCGTCCAGTCCTCTATTACTTGACCACCATTTGTCTTGTTTTTTACCATGTTACATAAACACTGATGGTAAAGACATATTTTGTGTGAAAACACAAATGCACAGATTCCTAATTTGTACAATATGCATGTACATGTATGTTACCTGGTTTTATATGAATTAATTTTGCCCCATCTTTTGATGAGGGGGTATACTGCTTTGCACATGTCGACGATTGGTCTGTGTGTCAGCATACCAAATGGTTTCCATTCAATAATAAAAGAACACTTTATCCTAGGATTCTCAAACTTGACATGTAGGTTAGCACCTGTGATTTCGAGATCAGTAGGCCAATGGACTAGGTCACTAGGTTCTTTAACATTTTTATGCCCCCGCATCGATAGATCCGGCCTGGTTAACCCAAATTGACCGTTTCTTCTAGCATTAATATGGCTTGCTACAAAGCTTTCAAACTTGCATGGATGTTTTATATGACCACTCTCCACACGCCTGTATCACCTGACTCTATTTTGACCTTCACCTTGACCTAATTTTGGACTTAGACTTATTGACATGGCTTCCATGGGGGCATAAGCGTTTATTGAACGCAGTCTTGTTTATTATTTGGGGTGCCTCTGTGGCATACATGTTTTACAAACATCTCTTGAGTGTTACTTGTATATTTATATGATACATAATGTATGTTACCTGTTGACAGGTGGACTGGAGAAGACACCGATGGTTCGAGGTGAGGATAGAGGGGGTCGATTGGTCTTCATGTACGAACCTCGCAGCACATTCGTAAGTCTCTTACAACCACACATATATTATATGAATTGTTATAATTACATCATAAAACTTAAATATCAAATACTGTAAAATCATTAATTTTCGTGGGGGATTAAATTTCGTGGATTTCGTGGTTCACCTCAACCACGAACTATAATCCCAACGGACATTAATTTTGACCCTTGTTTTATTACCTGAAATGTAAATTCCACGAATTCAAGTCCCAACGAAATTGTCATTTATACCAAAACCACGACGAAATTAAATGATTTTACAGTATATCATAGACATATGTTACATCATAGTGAACTTAAAGGTCAAATATCACAGACTTATGTATAGCAATAAAATACAAAAATCAAGATAATTGCCAAAATTATATTTAAATATCAGAGACACTTGTCATCTACACACTTTCAGATGACTTGTCATGCTGATTCAAAGGAAGTCACATTCACTTTTACTATGTTTTATGGAATATCCAGTTTGTATTTAATTCAAAAATGCAATCATACTTAGAACTTGTATATGTTCTCTTTGTATAATAATTACTGATACGCTACCATTCTTAAGAATGTTGAGTTGTATTGAATTAATTTATTTACCATATATATACAAGGATTGGAATGTAAGTTTATTGTTGTATGATCACCAGTGATGCTTCTCATGTATATGTTTTATGACATGTGGGATTCCAACCTATACTGTGCTGTCAGTCAGTTTAACCCTTAAACAGAACTGTTGTCTTCACTCAGAGTTAGGTACACAATGCTTGCTTAGAATGAGAACGACTTTAATTAGCCTGCTTTCCTGTGATTTTGTGAACATAAGACTTGTTTTTGGAGAATGCTCACTGGTTTGTTGATTTATAAACAAATTTCTACGATGAAACTAATGCCTGAACCCCTCTCAACAAGTTAAATACAAAACATGATGAAAAATCATCGTATTTTCCAAGTAGCAGCCATCTTACAGAGTGGACTCAACTCTTCAATCAGAAGACAAGTTTCCTAAAGATTCGTGAATTCTGATTGGCTGGTCAGTAAAAGTCATTCTGGAACTCTGTTTTTATTGGTTCACAGCGGAATTCCATTGGTTTTTTTTCTAGCATGTGTATTCACAAAATGGTGGCTGTGTGATGATTCTGACGCACATAAATGATGAAATTATAGTCATGGGGTCATCTGCTTGTCTGTCTAACTGAATTTAAGGGCTATTTTATATTTTTTCCATTAAAATTTGTTTTAAAGCGACGTTTGCTCAAAATATTTATTGAAAATCATTTTTTTAACTTCTTCAATCATTTGTCAATAATTTTTAACCTGCACGTTCAGCAGGAATATGTCAAACAGGGTTCACGAAACCATAGGAATTCACGAAATTATAGGAAAGAAGGATATAAGACTAAAATGCATATTTGAAATCTTCACCATATGGCGCTTATGAGCCTATTTTCATGAAAATCTGACTTGTCATGTTGTCCAAACTGAAATTGAAAAAAGCTTTTTTAAACAAAAGTAAAGAGTGATTGTCACACAGTTTTTCTTGTTTTCTCAAAATATTGATTTTGTAGTTATGACTTTCTCATTCTAACCCAGCAACATGCCTGTCTTACAAATCTTGATTATTATGAATTTCACAGCATACATGAAGAAATATACATAATAAGGCGCATTGAAATTGTACCCATGATATTTAACTATTTAAATAGTTTATTGTCAATATATAAAATTACAGTTATCTCATATTTATTTCAATATTTTGGCATGCAATCCGTCTTAAACTGAAGAATTTCACACTAAGGTTCAATAGAACCAATTAATCTAATTTTATTTCATTAAATATCAATATTTGATCTGCGTTAGTGATTATATTCAATATTTGAATTGGCTGTTTCACAGTTACTGTAGATGGTGCTTTCAGTATCTTAGGTTTTTTTGTGAACAATGTGCTTGTTGTAAATGTTTGAATTCACACATGACATGTGAGTTGTATGTTTACACTACTGTAGTGTGTCAGTGTCATTGAAACCAAGTGTCAAGTAAAACTCATAGATAACATAGATACACATGAGTGAATTTTATCTCCCCTTGATTTCCAAGGGATCAATCAGAGAGATCATGTGACGTATGTTAGCACTAATGACATCGAACAGAAGGAAATAGACTAAGAAGTGCTTAGATTCTTAAAGTTTAATATCATTGAACCAGTAATTTCAACTGATATGGAATGTGTCAAACATTTTCGCGAGGCCAAAGAAAGAGGGCATTCGTATTATTCTGAATCTTAGGCAGTTCAATAAAAACATGAAATTTATTCATTTCAAAATGGAAACATTAAAGACGACAGCAATTAACCTCATGACTAAAGGTTGTTTCTTTGCATCTATTGACATTTCGGATGCTTACTATTCCATTCCCAATGAGTACAGGAAATATTTCAGATTTATACAAAGTGAAGTAAAATCCACTTGTACGGTTGATTCAATAAGTAATACTAATGATGGAACTATCCCATTAAAAAAGAATAGCCTGGACTACAGTTAACTCAGTTCACAAGTTCAGTTAAACCTAGATAAACATAATTTACCTGACGGCTCGCCAAAGTCTATAACTGTTATCTTTTAACTTTGAACAGACTGTAATTTCTGTTGTCTACAGCTTTTTGTTGTCACCACTATGGGAACATGTCTATGCTTTCATATTGATATTAAGAGATAAAATTTCAGCATAAAAAAACTGTTTTTGTTCAGTAGAATTATTCCCCCTTTAGCTAAAAGTCCAAGTGAGTGTAAGGGGTATAAAAGTGAAAGGGAGTGCAATTAGAGGTAAAATAGTGCAGGGGAGTGTAAAAGGGGTATAGCTTGCCCACATTGACATGAGTCTGACCTTTTGATTAGCATAATTTAACAGTTGATATATTGTCTACGTTTATAACACCGATTGTATGTTTTCATACTCGGGAGTATCACGAAGATGCTCAACTTGTAATACAAACACAAATCTGAAATACCGATATTGCACGATTTGCTTGCGGAAATTGATATATTCAACGCAAAAACCTTGTAATATATTTTTGCATAAAGGTCAGGCTCAGGTCAAAATAGCCAAGCTATAGTTTATCCTGAGAAGTAGGGGCAGACCTTTTACTTCAACCAATTAATGAAGGTCTGCAATATTTAATGCTTATATAATATATAGGTACATTATAAATGAACTGTTAGCTTTCAAATTATAAGTTAATTTAATATCTACCATACTGAAACATGGACATGAAAACTTTGTGTTAACTGTGGCCATATTGTTTGCTTATATATGCAGAAAAATATGCAGAAAAATAACTGTTTATTACAAATTTAGTCTTTAAACCAACTGAAGTCAATAACATGCAGTCTTATTGTTTGAAGTATTTTTTCATTGTATTCAGATTACATGATAGTGTTTTAGACAGACGATAAAAAATATACCGGTAGCGTCACAATAACGTATTGCCAAATATATTAAGACCTCGTTTGTTTTGTTAATTAATTGTTTGACAGTTGACGTAAATCTTGTTATGTTTGGATTCTATTGCAATTGTTTTGAAATTTAAATAAAATAATAAAATTGTTTACAAAATAATGCCCATTCTAATCTTAATGTGTAGGTGAAACAATCATATCTCGACCTGTATCCTTGACTTTGTAATATGATAGATTGTCAAACCAAACGTTGCATCCAATACAAAGATTCCTGGGTATTATCAATAAATGGTACACAGTGACATTAAAGCACTGTTTTATAATACACAGGATATTTGTTTAATTATTTTTACATTTTGTACTTTAATGTAGTACTGTTTTGGCATACTTTTTATTGACAAAAGTCAGCAGATATGTGCATTTGGTCATGTAACGCCATAAGCTATAATAAACAGTGTGAATATGCAAAAACATGATGCACCAGTACATAGCAATTACATACAAAGAGTACAGTTAGAACTTTTCAAAACATTATATTCCATCAAACAAGAAAAGAAACAAATAATTATTTGCACTGGATATTTGCACTGCATTTTGGTGCAATTTCGTTTATTAAACCCATGTATTAATTTGATATTTGATTAAATTTATACATCACAATGATACATTATATTTCAGTTTGTACGGTCACGTGTAGGAGGTATCCGTACGGGACCAGAACAATGTGCTGTCAGTATAGATCGTCAACTAGATGATACTACACTAATATTTGAATCCAGATTTGAAAGTGGCAATCTAGCAAAGGCAATACAAGTGTGAGTAATAACAATAACGTCTTTAATTAAAGAGGCAACACAGTTGGGCAAGCCCAGTCTTCCCTGACTACTTGGAGTTGAGGAGAGTTAGTTTCCTAACTCATGGTGGCTCCCTCATATAGCTCACTTAGGTACAATAATTCCGGTGTCACTGTTGGCTAGGTGGGTATATCATATATCATCAAGTTTAAACCTATGGTTGTAATTACTATGAATCAATAATTGGCCTTAAAGAAGAGATGTAATGTATGTGTCTAGCTCCTGTCAATAAATTATTGTCAAATTATAAATGAATTCTATAATACTAAGCTTGGAGAATTTGACCTTATCTTGACCTTTAGGCACGAATATGTAACATGGTTCTTGTGTTGAATGCAATATCGGTATTTTAAATTTGTGTATGTTTTACATCTGGAGCCACTTTGTGACTTCCCAATTATGAAATCATACAACCGGGGGTTATATATATAGGATCAGGATCATGTCAAATTTGCCAAGCTATACCAGAATACTTATTGTATGCATATTTTATTCTTACAGAGGAGAGTATGAGTATGAGTTATGGTTACGTTATGATCTATATACCAACAAACATACACAATGGTTCTACTTCTCCATTTCCAACACAAGACCCGGAGTGAATTATAGGTTCTCTATAGTCAACTTTATGAAGGTAAATCTCGAGATTTTATTCCTAAATCTCCACATTCTATTCCTAAATCTCCACATTCTATTCCTAAATCTCCACATTCTATTCCTAAATCTCCATATTCTATTCCTAAATCTCCACATTCTATTCCTAAATCTCCACATTCTATTCCTAAATCTCCACATTCTATTCCTAAATCTTCACATTCTATTCCTAAATCTCCACATTCTATTCCTAAATTTCCACATTCTTTTCCTAAATCTCTATCTCCAACACAAGACCCTGAGTGAATTATAGGTTCTCTATAGTCAACTTTATGAAGGTAAATCTCTATAAAATCTAATTATTTAACACTTTACTCAATACATATCTGCCAAGTACTCCTATTTAAGTGGAGTTACTCCTATTTTCATTGAAATATTTCTGGTTTCTAATTTCACTTACCTTGGACAAAAGTAAATTTGGTACATTTTATGATCTTCTGTCCCATATTTATAACCACTAGAATTAATACATTCCTTGTGTGTGTTTATGTATCTAAATCCATTTTACATCATATTTAAGTGCATCTTGTGACATGTTTCACTTTATCACTTTCATTTTTGGACTTAACTAACTTGGCAGGTATGCTCATTATATCCACAAACCATTTATCTGGAAGCAGTTATTTGTATTTTACCAAGAAGGTAGAATTAGAATCCTGCTGAAGACAAACTAGTACACAGTATTCTAACATCTCCCATATACATTGAGGGTAACATACTGATACTGTGCTCAATGTCTGTCTGGCTGACACAAAGTTTGTCCATTTGTTGGATTTCAATGAAATTTTACATGAAAACTTGATAATAATTAAACCTGGTCATGCACATTGTCAGGACTTTTAGGTAGGTTAAGTTTTGCCTGAGTTTAATGCCCTTCATAGGGAACATTCATTTTTGTGTCAAAACTTTGCTACCTGTCCTTCACAGGAATTTTGTCATATTTAGATGTAATACTTATATTCATACTTTGTGTTTCTTTCTAATACATGATGCTACACCCAGCTAAAGTTTGAGCAAAATTGGAAGGATAATAAAAAAGTTATAAGCATTTTCTGGTCATATATTGATCATCCCTCGTACTTTAGCCCACATGAATTCATACCGTATATTTCTATTTTAGCCGGATAGTTTGTACAATTATGGTATGAAGCCACTGATGTACAGTGAGAAGGATGCTTTACAGAAGAAAATAGGTTGGCATAGATGTGGCAATAGTATCAAATATTACAGAAATAATATCAAGTAAGTGGCAGGATTTATATTTCTGCTTTTCAAATTAATGTTACAAAATGTGCATATTTCTGTATCGCTGATTACGCCCCTGCATTTAGTTGCATCCTAACGTAGGCTTCATCAGTTTATGGTTGATCATGGAATCATTTAACATATACCGGTGTTACTCATTTTTAGCTCAACTTTTTTCTTCGAATTTTGTTGTGATGTGATCATCAGCGTCAGTGTTGGTCAAGTTTATTGTCAGAGTCATTTTTTCAAAGACTATCAAAGGTATCCAATTTAAACTTAGCATAGTTATTCACCATCACAAGTAGAGTCCATGCAATCAAGGCTGATAACCCTGTAACCTATATTTATTGAATTATCTGCCTTTGTTACTACCAAAAATGAGACAGTCAAGGGTTTAGCACTTGTAGGCCGTGCTCTTGTTGCTTTTGATGTCCGTCCTGCTAAATTTCATGAACCTATATTATACCCCTTCTTGCAGAAATTATAATAATTAATGCAAGCACCTTGTAATATATTCTTGCAATAATTAATTACCTTGTAATTACATTGACAGGTACGAGACGTCAAGAGGAGACAAGCCATTTTATTCTCTAACTTGGAACACAGAAGTGCCACATAAAGGAGACACCGTGTATTTTTCACATTGTTTTCCATACACATATACAGACTTACAGGATTATTTACTGGAATGTTCGAATGATCCTATCAAATCTAAGATATGTAAACAAAGAGTGCTATGTAGAACTCTAGCTGGAAATCTAGTCTATTTGTTAACTATAACATCCCCATCAACCAATCCAGATGACATTCGGGTATGTTTCACTTATCTCCTTTTTCTTAAAATCACATTATTGCTCCAGCAACTTTTTTCTGATCATCCATCAAATGACCAATGCTGGACGATAGAATTTTAACTATACATGTCGAAAAAGTAGACATAATATCATATTTAGCAAATTGTATAAACAAAATACTCATTTTGCAAGAGTTGCTCCCCTTAGACTTTAAATCCTGCATTTATTGTTTAGAAATTGTCATTTTGTCTACAAACCATCTGGATGTTTTATCTTATTTTCTTCCATCTTATGGTGTTTTCCACATTTGGGAATCAACTAAAGTGCTCAAATGATGGCATCATATAGCTTATTAAAAAAGCAGTTCAAGACTAAATGGGACTTTAAAAAAGTGTTATATCATGCTACTGATTTCGGCATTGCTTTTGCTTTTTGCGTTCGCAAAATTTTTGTTTGTATTTAACTTATTTCCTTTTTTTTCTCATAGAAAAAAATTACATTTTGAATCCAGGATTTTTTCTTTGTACTGTTATGAAAGAATCAAGCTGGCATCTGTGTTTTGATCCAATTTGACTTCAAAGGTCCTCATTTTAGATATGCCAGTTGTATTGTCTTTGTAGTAACTTACTGTATTTCAGTTTTTGAAAACAGATTATAGTCTGTTGAAAAGGCTATACTTATGTTTAAACGAACACTGATTTGTTGTTTATATGTTACAGCACAAGAAAGCTGTTGTACTGACAGCACGGGTACATCCAGGAGAAAGTAACTCAAGTTGGATGATGAAAGGTTTTCTAGACTACCTCACCAGTAACACAGCTGATGCTAAGGTATGTTTATATACTATACTTGGCTACTGCAGGTAGCTGCATCATTAGCCGTTTCTTCATCAGTTTACAAATGTTTCAGTTTTATTAGCTTGCCTTTTTGAAGAAAAAATGTTGGTTATTGTCGTGATGGGATTGTCAGTGTCTGCATGTTTATTACCAGAGTCATTTTCTTAAAGGCTATCAAAGATATCCACTTGAAACCTAACACAGTTATTCACAATCACAGTTGATAACCCTGTTGCCTATATTTATTGAGTTGTCTGACCTTGTTACTATCAAAAACGAGCAAGTTGAGCGTCCAGCACTCGTAGCTCTTGTTATTTTACCAAACAACATTATGATGAAATTTTAGCCCTTAATTGCCTAGACCCTACAGTATTGAAGAAACGAATGAGCTCAAATGTGTACAATTAACAAATGCAGCTTGTGTTGGCTGCTTGGGGGAGGGTGGGCAAATATCAATAATAAGTTCCCTAGTTTATGTGTCTGTAAATTTTACTTGACATTGGATTGCCTCTCCTTTGTACTAAATTTTATTTAAATTCCAAGCAATGCCTTTACTTGCCAGGTAGCTTTTTGCTGAAGTATGGCAGGTTATATACGAGGGGTGTTCCAGAAATAATAGGACTTTTCTCATAACCTCTTACTTAACAATTACAATTTAATGAAAATTGTCCCATATGCATAACAATGTACGCTCTATATGCCTATTTGTATGGCATTATGTGGATGACCTTGACATGAGAATGCAAACTTTCGAATAAATCGCTCTATGTTTGTTATTGTTAGTCAGTAATCAAGTGTATATATCCAAGCGCGTCATGAATGAAAATGACGTCAACGCCAATAAACAGGAACCACCCGATTATCAACCAATGGTGTACATTGGCAAAACCAACAATACTAACCAGTGAAATGATGCAATATGTATAATGTATTGGCATTAAGCAGCCACCTGTGTTCTGTTGGCTCAACTTGATAACAGATCGCGGATTTATTAACTTACTAATAAGCACAGGTGTTGGTTATAGAAAACTAAGTTGACGTTAATAAACACTTTTCGTACATTGGTAGGCGCTCCAATGTTTGAGCAATTTCTAACATCATGGCAACACATTTTTGTGGACAGGGTTACGGAAACACATCTAAACAATCGAAACAGTGATATTGGATCTGTTTAGAAAGTCAGGATGACTATAAACAAAAATATGTAATATTTCTTTATGTTGAAATACTGCGCTTGAAATGCGACGTCATAATTACGTCACGGTGCGACCCGCCTCCACGGTACACAGTATATTTAAAGTTTAATAAATTTATTATTGTTCAATCAATTTCTTTGATATTTCGCATATTTGTCAGTGAAAGATCAAAATTTAATTATAGACAACTAGTTTGATTCATTTCTGATTTGCCGTGCTGCTATGAAAAAAGTCCTATTAATTGTGGAACACCCCACGTATATGTGCCCGATTTGAACACAGGTGTATGTGATTTAATAGGCATCTATTGACATATTTGTGTAGGTGTAGTAAAATGGTAATATTGTATTTTTTGTTTCAGTTGCTAAGAGATACATTTATATTCAAAATTGTGCCAATGTTAAATCCTGATGGTGTGATAGTGGGGAACTATAGGTGCTCACTGGCTGGTCGTGATCTCAATCGTAACTATAAAACTGTGCTCAAAGATGCCTATCCAACTATCTGGCACACTAAACAGATGATTAGGAGGTAAGTTTGACTATATCACCTGCAAATAGTACAGTAAATTTCTGCTAATTAGACCACTTTGATTATTTTGAAATCATGCAGGTTTTTGCCAGTTTAAGGTCCCAAAGTATTAAGTTTAGAAAAAAAATGTCCGCTAGACCACTATTTTGACTAGTCTTATTAGCGGAACTTCACTGTAGCAATATTCTCTAAGCCGATGAAATATATTTTTGATATTTTGTGAACTTTTGATTTATCTCCCTTCGTGTATACTGTACAATCGGTTAAGTTGTGAATTTACGTTTTAATTTAGTACTATACAAGGCAACATGATTAAAGTATCTTGTAAGGACATAATTGATTGCAGGGGTATTTTATGATCAATTGACCCTTTTTGACGAGAGTGCTATGATATTCAGCTTTACTTATAAACATATATCCATCTATATTGTAATGACTACAATATTGGTAAAATGAAATTTCTTTTAAACTTTGTTGCTGTGAAATATTAATTGACTTACAGCAGAGCAAAGAATGCTCAACCCGATAGTTTGTGGAAGATCACTTGGCGAAGGTTTTCAAGTTAATCCATTTGGCCATGTGATTATTTACTGTTTAAATGTTTGACAATTTGAATAATTTCAATTTTGACAACCACATTTCAGATTATTACAAGAACGTGAAGTTGTAGCGTACTGTGATTTACACGGCCATAGTCGTCGTCAAAATGTGTTCATATATGGCTGTGAGAACAGACATCAACCAGAGAAACGATTACGGGAGAGAATCTTCCCTTGCATGCTCTACAAAAACTCTCCAGATAAGGTTGGTTTCTATGTTTAGTATGTTTGAAGGCATCAAATGTCTACAGCAGGCCTGGGGTCGTATTCACAAAGCATCTTAAGTGAAATCTTAAATATTTTGACTTAAGTTAAAATATTGAGTTGGGCATATTTTCCAAGAAACGAAGAATAACCCATGTTTTCTATGTGATTATCGTAGCTCATTACATAATACTTCTAAACAATATAAATACTTTTTAATTTTGATTTTCCTGTTTAGCTAATACACTTAAGGAAAATTTGAGATTTCTAGTTTTCACTTAAGATTCTTTGTGAATACCACCCCTGGTATTTGTCCGACTTGAGCCTGATTTCAGGTTTTCGAATCCTAAAATTTCCTTCTTTGTCTATAATGAAAAGTAGAATTTTAGGCTTTGAAACAAGGATTTCAGGCTTGAGAATGATTGTTTATTACCAAGCCTGATACAGATAAATATCTGTTTATTTTGGAATTGTGATTATCACTAACCATGACACTGTACTAGTATTATAAGTTATTTGCTGTCTTAATCTAACATATCTTGATTTGCTCTAAAATATCCTCTTTATGGTATTGAATGTAAAAAATCTTAACTTATTTTACTTTGAGTTGAATTTTAATGTTTCAGTTTCACTTTGATATTTGTATAATATTCAACTTTCAGCTTTACTTTGCTAATTGTATGATACCCTACTTTTAGTTTCACTTTGATGATTATATGATACTAGTATTCTACTCTCAGTTTCACTTTGACGATTTTACAATATTCTACTCTCAGTTTCACTTTGATGATTGTTCAACATTCTACTATCAGTTTAACATGACGATTGTACACTATTGTACTTTCAGTTTAACATGACGATTGTACAATATTCTACTTTCAGTTTAACATGACGATTGTACAATATTCTGCTCTCAGTTTCACTTTGATGATTTTACAATATTGTACTTTCAGTTTAACATGACGATTGTACATTGTTATGCTTTCAGTTTAACATGACGGTTTAACAATATTCTACTTTCAGTTTAACATGACGATTGTACAATATTTTGCTTTCAGTTTAACATGGCGATTGTACAATATTCTACTTTCAGTTTAACATGACGATTGTACAATATTCTACTTTCAGTTTATCATGACGATTGTACAATATTCTGCTTTCAGTTTAACATGACAATTGTACAATATTCTGCTTTCAGTTTAACATGACGGTTGTACAATATTCTACTTTCAGTTTCACTTTGATGATTGTACAATATTCTACTTTCAGTTTAACATGACGATTGTACAATATTCTACTTTCAGTTTAACATGATGATTGTACAATATTCTACTCTCAGTTTCACTTTGATGATTGTACAATATTCTATTTTCAGTTTAACATGACGATTGTACAATATTCTACTTTCAG
Organism: Spisula subtruncata; assembly: GCA_963678985.1. NCBI lineage: Eukaryota > Metazoa > Mollusca > Bivalvia > Venerida > Mactridae > Spisula > Spisula subtruncata. Next base: position 11,251,576 of record OY787674.1, read on the forward strand.
TTTAACATGACGATTGTACAATGTCTACTTTCAGTTTAATATGACGATTGTACAATATTCTACTTTCAGTTTTACTTTGATGATTGTACAATATTTTGCTTTCAGTTTTACTTTGATGATATTCTACTTTCAGTTTCACTTGATATTTGTATAATATTCTACTTTCAGTTTGATGATTGTTCAATTTTCTACTTTCAGTTTCACTTTGATGCCTGTAAGTTCAAGGTACAGAAGAGTAAGGAAGGTACTGGGAGAATTGTGATGTGGAACATGGGAATACTCAACAGTTATACTATGGAGGTATGATAGAATCAATGAATGTCAGAGTACTGGTTCTAGTTATATTCCCGTTTTGAGGGTATGGGGGGTACTACAGGACTACTTGTAGCAGGCTGCATTAAAAGCAGTGCTAGCTGAACTGTCTAATTGTGTTTGCTTGGTACTTAGCTAAAGTTATAGTGCATTATATCTAGGTCAATTTCAGTAAACAGCCTGACAATCATGTCCCTTATATCACTGAAAAATACAGGGTTCGTGAAATTCTGAAATAATCTGATAATCCAGAATTTCTGTGTGCACTAATGGCACTGGGAATAAATTGTATTTTATTTTCAGGGTTAGACATTATGCCTTAATAAGACCCCCTTAATAGCTCTAAAAGATGTGTATTTATAATCATACAGCAATATTAAGATTAATATTTTATTCTTCAGGCAACATTTTGCGGGTCAACATTAGGAAAAAAGAAGGGCTTTCATTTTACTACACGAGATTTTGAGCAGATGGGATATGATTTCTGTGATACTTTACTCGACTATTGTGACCCGGATGCTACAAAGGTATACTATGGTTTAAGGAATGCACCCTTAATCTCGATGCAGTGATTTAGTTTTCAAATCATTTGTTTCATTTTTAACATCATTTGCATTCTTAATCAACCAGGTTTTTGTTGTACGCCCCTCTAAAAAAATAGTCATCATTATAGCTATATAGTTAAGTGAGAAATTCAATTCACAACTAAGGACACATATGCTTGAATATATTTTTTCCAGAGTTACGGCCTTTCAAGTAAACCTGGTTTTCATGTAACTCTTGTGTTTCATGTGTTTCATTTAAAATTTATGAAAATCATTATTAATCAGTAAATGTATTTATGTGTGTGTTTGTTAATACAACATACAAGTCTGGTGTACTTTATGTCAGGTAAATCCATTACTTATCATTCATCCGCATTGACTAATGATTAATTTGAAGTTCAGTGTGCATATATAAGAGATGAAGAAGCTGTATGCGGGTGCCTATTTTGTATCATAGATAAAAAACCAACAAAACTATTTCAATTGCTGGTACTGTGCAAAACCTGGAAATTATCTCTCACATTTTCTGGGGTTTTTTGGTGATTTTTATCTGTCATGTGTGTGAATAAAGTGATTCTGACCAACAAAATGTAATACAAAAGTTATAAATATTACATGCACCTAAAATGAAAAAAAAACGCAATTATAATATTTATACCTTCCTTATACATGGTGCACAATTATGTGGTCTATGACATCACATTTGGGTATTGCACCCAGTAAAATTAGATTGATGCAACGAAAATTAAGTGTCGTAAGTATTTTGTTATGCTTATTTGGAATACTGACCAAACTAACCAACCTCCTCAAATCTGCTCTCAAATCTGCTCTCGGGAGTATGTATTGATATAAGGACTTGCAACATATAAAAGATATTTCACCAATATGTATGACAAAATACTTACAACGATTTTTCTTCGTTGAATCGATGGTTTGTTCATGTTATTTTACTTCGCGAAATACCCAAATATGACTTCATAGACCATGTTATATATATATTGTGCAACGTGTAATACAAGATCTGCTAGACTGTATTAATTTTAAAATATGTAACTTTTATCATAATTAAGAGTGACTTCCCTTGATAAATTAGGTTTCTTGATGGTGTTACATTATGTTCCTATATTTTTGGAGGTCAAAGATATCCTGAACAATTTAGATTCCATGGTAACTATTATTGTATCACTTCTATAAGTGATTTCATTTACTTTTGCACTAACCCTCATTGTTTACAACATTTCAAACATTAACACCATTAAATGTTGCCTTCACTCACACCAGCATTCTAGGATTCGCCCAAAAACCATAATCATGTATGTGCCCTTGTACTTGACCATTTTTCCCTGCAAATACTACATTGAATATTGCATGACTATTATGGCAATTTACCGGCATTCTCTAATGAGTTAATAATATCTTAGTAACACATTAGACAAACATTATCTATGTATGCAAAATGGTTAACTTAGAGTTACGCTTGTGTAATTGCTTTGATAAAAAAAAGAAAAAAGGCCTCAGTGGTTAGCGTGCATGACGCCTAGTCCCGCGAACAGGGTTCAAATCCGGGTGAAGGCACACATATGCCTGCCATATTCAGCAGAAAGCTGACTGGCTTATAAAGGATGTGCTCAGGATTTTTTAAAGATAAAAAATCACCCATGGAAACCATTTGAAACCTTGACTAATGCAGCAATACACAGAAATAGTGATCACCCATTGTTCAGTTTATTCATTTGTTATGCACAGTTCAAGACCACTGCATGACTTATAGATATGTTATTATATGTATAGCAAAGCATGTTCATTTTACAGTATTATTTTCGTTTAAAATTTTAAAATCATCATATTAGTGATATTTCACAAATGGGATAGATTTAATGCTACAAATCAAGAAATGAATTATCTCGACTTTTCGAAGAAAAAAAGTTTAGCTATTGTCGTGTCGGGATCGTGTGCGTCTGCTTCAGTACCTGCATTGGTTAAGATAGTTGTTAAGAGTCATTTTCTCAAAGACTTTTAAAGGTATCCACTTGAAACTTAGCATAGTCATTCACCAACACAAGAAGAGTCCATTCTGACAAGGCTGAAAACCCTGCAACCTTTATTGAGTTATCTGCCCTGGCTCCTAAAAAAAACCTAGAAAAATTAGCGTCTATCACTCACAGAAGGTGCTTTTGTTTTCCTTCCAACTGTACTCAGCTAAAATGACTACACACCAGATACATGTCTCAATATTACTTTGTTGAGAATCTCGAAATAGAGAACCTGTAGTGTTCTTACTTTATGTTGGCCCAACCTTAACATAGATATTCTACAGTGGCATAGTTAGTGCGATTGTCACCTAACCTAATGGTTACTAGCTGAAAGCATTGAAGGGTCTTAGTAGTATATTGTTGACAACAGGGTTGACTGGTGAGATATTTGATGGATTTTCTGACTTAGATTAGTTTCTGATCATATTCCGACTCCTAACCGTTAATGCAAGCCTGGGTGTGCAGGTTATGTCATAGGGTAACCACTACTTAAACCAGGTCAGGTCCATCAACCAGTCATATCAGAATGGACCCTCTTACTAAGATTCAAACCTTAGACCTTCCGTTCTTCAGTTCCTTGATTGTGCTTCCGTCCCCTAAAAACTCTGGGTCTGGTTAAATAAATATAGTAGTAGTTCGGTCCATTACAGTTAGATAGTTATATGTTTGTTTGACCCTATAATCCGTGTGATGTTTTCAATGTGTTAGAACCAACATATAGAATGACCCGTTGTTTCTCCCTTTTCAACATATAGAATATAATAATTAAAGACCCTTGCATTGTTGCTCCCATATTTAGAATATAATAATTTAAGATCTGGGTACTGTTTTATCAAAGTACCTACACAAAACATAAACTTACGCCCAAATTTAAATTCCTTTTAATGCTTTTGCATCTACACATGGGTATATTTCTTGTTTACCTTAAATGCTTTGATAAAGCAGACTTCAGTACCCTGTTGTTTTGGACCCACCCATTTTCCCCTTAACACCATTATTAAGGCTACACCAAAGACATTTTGTTTCAAACATTTGTAATGTTCCTATCTTTATTGAAAGCGGTATTGGTTGATAAGCCAATGGCTAGTTTAAATTAAGTTCATCTTATCACATGGCACATTTTGCATGTAGTTTTCATAATTTTTACATTGATCATTATTATTATACAACAATTTTGGTATGCACTTTATTGCAAGCTAATATACACTCATAATTAAGTGATATTGCACATGTTTTATATGTATGGTTTGCTTTATCTGCCATGCCCCCATAGTTATTTTATCTAAGGATTCCATTGTACTTTTTTTTCAGTTTTATTTTGTACTGCAGTTTAAAAAGTATATCTTATAAGTCATAGAGTTTACATGTGTATTCTTTTGAAATTATTTGAATTCTCTGGGATAATAGGCATTCAAAGCTACCTTAAAACTTGAAAATGGTTTATTACTTCTATAATAACAGAGCAAAGAAACCGTAATTGTTCATGCAGGACAAATGTTCTCATGTTTTGTGCATGGAATTGAAGCTCAAACTATGACATTGCCCTCAATCACAGAATATTTTAACTGTCTTAATAGATAGGCAAGTCTGCCTTTGACCTGCTTCTGCAAACAATAGTTGCGTACTAGAATGATAAGTCCTGTTGTTTCAATATTCCTCAGTAGATCCTTATTCTATAGTATCATATTTACATTTTAAGCTATTGAACCCACAAGTAACTGTATCTTCGAAAAAGAATAGTAAAAAATAATTATTTATATTATTTTTGTGTTTTATTATGAGAACCTAAATTTCGAGAAAACTAATTTTCACAATTTTTTTTTATCATTTTAATTTTTTTATTTCTTTTTCAATGATACTGTTACCTGTGATTGAATCAAGTTGTTTTATTTACCAATCATTTTATTTATCAATGTTATGTATGATTTCAGTGTGCCAATGTGTTGTTTGATCTGGAAGAGAACTTGAAACGTGAAATACGTATCAAACTGGAACAGAAGGGAGTTAACTTGGAGAATGTAGACCTGTCTGACGATCTATCAGCGTACGAGTTAGAATCTAGGTAAGATATGGTTGTTTCTTTGTTTGACTGAGAAAGTTGCAAGTACTGTATACCTCCCAAATAAACGCCCAGGGGCCATACATTTTGCAAAAAGGGGGACTTTTATTTGGGTGTCTTAATTTAAAAAAAGTTAACTTATTCCCCAAAATTACTGAAAATCGTAACAAATGTCTATGTTATTGATAAAGCAATAACAAAATATTGATTACCATCATATAAAACATCAATAAGTATATGATTTTTTTATAAAGACAAATTTCCCCCAAATGGGGGGGGGCAGACTTTTTTTAGGGGGAATACAGTACATGGTCAATCAGGTTTTTCGTCCGCCAGATTGATCAATGACCTCCAAATTTACTTTGAATGATCAAGGATACCTTGGATTTCATGTAACAGATATTGATCCTAGGACTTGTTCCTTAGATTTTCTGACAGTAAGACCTGTCTTAACCTTGGTCGATCAAAGGATGTATCAACAATAGCCTTAAAATACAGAATGGTTGCTTACCAAATATATATTTAGTATATTATTAAGTGGGTCACCTGGATTCTTGTTGCTGTTTAAGAAAGGTGATTTGGCTATCTTAAGAAAGATTGCTGCTTAAAACAGGAGGTGTGACAGTTTAATAAAAAAGATATAGAGGATATTTGTTGATTTTGGTGTAAGATCGAATTTTATTTCACCGAGTGATCACAGAAATCATTATTTTCACGAGTGGCGTAGCCACGAGTGAAAATATAATTTTCTGTGATCACGAGTGAAATAAAATAAGCTTTCACCAAAAAATCAACAAATTTTCTGTTTATTATTTGCTTCATTTTTTCGTTAAACGGTACAGTAATTGGCTAAATTAGAAAAAATATGTTGAAATTAGAACGTCACGACGTGACAAATATGACGTCACAATGACGTAAGGCTTATTTTGAAGCCCGGCGCTGTTGACGTTGCGTTTCTTTTTCTGCACAATATTGGAACCAGCTCCAAAACAGTGAAAATAACAAACTGATAATTTCACTGTTATTTGTCATTGTTATTTTCACTGAAAATCACAATAATCCAATGAAAGCTAATAATAAATGTGACTGATTAAGACATGTTGCTGTTTTAATATGGATGGTGGTTATGTTTATAAGGACAGGTGACTGTTATAGCCATACCTGCCAAGCTAGTTAAATCCAAAATAGGAGTGATAAAACATGTCACAAGATGCACTTATGTGTGATTAAAAGGGATTTAGATGCATAAACAAGGAATGTATTAATTCTAATGGTTATAAATATTGGAAAGAAGATCATATAATGAATCAAATGTACCTTTGTTCAAAGTAAGGTGAACTTGGAAACCAGAAATTAACAACAAAATAGGAGCAACTCAACTTTAATAGGAGTTATTGGTAGGTATGGTATAGCAGAGTGTTTATAATTATTACTATACATTATATTCCAGTGATGGTGGATCCGACAGTTCTGTATCTGATGGTCCTCCAGTACATCTACAGTTCCAGCCACAAAGGGTAGGTAACTCTGTCATCAAATGTAACACATACAAAGTTCTCTTCTCCTGTCTATCATTGTTCTTTCTTCTCCCGTTTTATAATTATTGGAAAGTTGTACAGCTTTTTTCCATAAAAAATGAAGGAATAGATCTGCCCTGATTATTAAATATTGGGTAAAGCATGTTACACTGATCAGCAACATTGGCAACATTAATTTCCTCAATAATTAAAGAAGTTATCACTTGCTTGCAAAAGTTAATACAGGTTGATCAGTAATTCCTGGAAAACTGGTTACACCCACTTGCTTCTGTTTGCTTGTAAAAGAGAACAAAATCTGAGAAAAAAAGTAAAAAGTTGAGAAAAAAAACTATTATAGTTTGTTTATTCATGTAACATTCGAAATTAGGCATTTGTTTCTTTAAAATCTGAATTTTAGTCTTGTCCAAAACATATTGCCTTTTTGAAATGTTTTTAACAAGTTTTTGTCTATGTCAATATGCTGCACTTAATTCTTGTTATTGTCTTTGAGTAATTAATCAGACTTACAATAAGGTGGCGGTCTCATATACCATATTCTCTCTACCATACTACACAGTACAACCTCTCTAGAGCAACCCTCTGTAGAGCAATAACCTGTCTAGAGAGACCCTCTACAGAGCAACAAACTCTCTATAACAATTTGTCAAAGCCTTCAAAATTTCTCTTATCTCATATTCACTATAAATTCAAGCTCCATAAAACAACAACAACCATTAAACAATGACCAATATCTGAAGCTACAGAAGCGTATTTGTCCTACAAAGGTTGTACTGTTCATGGACTGAATGCACAATTACAGTTTGAAATAAAAGATTGTTTGATTCTGTGATGTCACATGGAAACTTGGCATTGGAAACATGTGACTAGATACATTTCAACTTAGCATTCCTCTCAAACTATATTGATTTAACAATATTAAACTATTTTGGTTGGTGAGAGATTGAGAATGTCATGTGGCATCGAAATTATGAAAAAAGTTAGGCATATGAACATGTCAACCTTTAAAGAAGCTGTTGGCATAGTTGCTGCATTCAATCCATTGCCATTTTATCTACTTATTCTTCTCGTGTATTCAGTTGTCATGATTATGGATCAAAGTGAGTCGATTAATTGGCTGCTTCATGTTAAAACTAAAAAGTGTTCATATCAATGTTAAATATACATTAACAAACATACTTATTTTCAATATTACTTCAATAGGACAAAAAGTGTTGATTGAATAAAATAACTTTTATAAATGTTGTTCTTGCAAATTATGGATTTATTACACTTGGTCCCTATGGTTGCAGGAAGATAAGTCTACTGCCATGGAGGTGGGTCGGGTACCATTTTACTGTCGCAAATACATAACTGCATTTAGATGTTCTCTTATGCCTAGGTCCCACTGAGCATTTTGGCTTGGTAAATTGTACTCCTGATTAATGGGCATTGGAATGCATCAAGAAAAGATCATAGTGGTCTAGGGGAAGCTCTGAGGAAGTCAATTTAGTGAAAACCCTATTCTTGATGCCTCACGAAGCTAACTTATTCAAATCCGGAGAAAATGACCAATGCAAAAAAAGCTCAGTATGACCTAAGCTTCAGAAAATGTCAGCTGTCTTAGCTTGTTACTAATATATGGCATGCTTCAGTTAGTAGAATGTGTTTTTAATAACATTCAATTTCAACCATGATTATTTATTTATCACCAGAAGGTGACGTACCATTATCATTCAACACTATTCTCGTATTCATATTGCACCTTTGGTATGGGCTCATCACTTAAGTGGTAAATGTTCCGGATTCGTCACCTTTTAAATGAAAAAGATAAATCTGCCTGTTTGCTTGCTCTCTGCTGTGCCCTTTTCTAAGCTCAGCCTAAGGGGTTCTACAATTCTGGATTAATCAGAAAGGCCTATCTTTTCTGCACATTTGAAATTCCTTGGTCTCAAGTTTGACATCAAAACAGTGTATTGTCATTGCCATTGACATTAGTTAAGGTGTAAGAATGACATAAGAAACAGACTTACAACTTAAATTGTTTTCAGGATTTTAAGCTATGCCTCAGTAGAACACCTGAAACTGACAAATGGGCTCTAAAATATACAAAATAATAATATTCATCTTTATGTCTGACTCTGTGTTAACTGTTTTTGTATGTTTTGAATATTGTACTTGTCCGTACATTTTGTGCTGTCTATGTGGTGTTGTAATTTGTAGAAATAATGTTGATATCACTAAAACAAGCTCACTTTACCTTTGCTTTATATGTAAAACCTACGACTGAGGAAATTTGAGATCAACGTTTATGCTCTCCATAATGTTCTCAACTTATTAATCCCATTGATATTTCTCTGTTGAATACATAAATTTGTTACAGCCTACACTAAATTGCTAGTCCACCCTGGTGGCACTTTTTGATATGTTACTGGACTCAGTTGCTTGACATCCCAGGTTGGATTCCAAGGTTATGTTGCATCCCCCCATTTGTCTCCTACATCTTTTTTGTTATCTTAAAAATGGCTGGTTTTGGAAAAAATCAAATGGATTTCAAAAATTGTTATATGGCTTATTAATGGTGCATGTAGATTGATTTCAAATATTGTAATATGCTTAGATCTCAATCTCACATCTCAACCTCAGAGTTTGTTGAATATAACAATTAATACTGATATAATCTATGTGCATCTAAGACTGTGTTTTGCTAAATTTACCAAATTAACACAGAAGCACTCTTTTGTTTTATATATTGACAGCTACGCTTTATCTTTAATTTTTTTTAGATAATTACACACATACCATGATGTCTATTGTCTTCATACTGAATGTTGTCACTCACAAATTTAAATTACTTACAATTTATATGTATATTTCACCATAGTCACTGCGGTATAACGTACACCGGATATTGCTCGTAAAGTGAGTAATATTATCAATTTTAAGGACATGAAATGGAGACCAGGGTAAGTTTACAGACGAAATTTTCCAAATTACTGACTTCTTATCCATATCCCAATTGAGTTTTAACTTCTTCGGGCATTTTTGTAACTTTATAGCACACTATCGTATATCAGATATTCACAGAAAGGTTAAAATGAACCAGCATTATGCCGTTACTCACTCGCAAATATTGACAGTAGGACTTTACAAGCTTCTGGAACGGCTGTAATACCAAATTGTAGATTTTTTGAACTGGCCATTTTGTTTATATTGAACTCCAAAATGTTGTGACCAAATTTCATAAATATTGTTCGAAAAACAACTAAGATACACCCCAAAACAGATACGCGTGCGTGTACGGAGTATTGCTGTTTAGTGTACGGAGTATTGCACAAAAGCTCAACGTTAGTATACGGAGAGTACGGCATAATAAAATGAGTAAATAAAGTATGTAAATGGACAGTTTTATCGTATTATTACGTCTGCTCACAAATATGGTAATGTTTTATGGGTTATACGATACAATAAGAATATTCTTAAATTCTTATGTTAAAATATTTCAACCGTCAGGCAGATGAATGTGATTAACAATATAGAATGCTGAATTTTATGCATAAAGTGTTCTTGTGAGTAGTACAAAGGTGATATTCAGCTTGGATATATGCAATTCTTTGAGAGTCATACTTATGGTCAAATGGCAAATGAGTGCATTCACATCCATATATACAAAATGTACAAACCAAGGTTTATTTTATAATCTCTCAACTATTTCAGATACTGTAATAAGGTTTCTTTGCTATGATTTACGTTCAACGTTGCTAATTCAAAGTATTCGACATTGTAGTAGTTTTGTGTTTGTCAAATGCAATTGCTCAGCTATTTCTCTTTACTGTATGTGAAATACACGGTTACTAATAGAAGTTTCCCATAAAATTCAGGGAGGACTTGGAGCTAGGATTAGCTTTTTACATTAATTTGCTTCATGCAGTCCATACAATCCAATCTAATAGGTACATATCTATATAATATAAGTTATTTTTTATATAATAAAGCTGCTTATACCTTGTATTTATTCGATTTTAGTGACAAATAGTCGCTGTAAGTAAAAGCAATACTCTGTACACTAAACAGCAATACTCCGTACACCAGAGAGCAACTATATAGCAATACTCCGTACACTAACACCTGCATTTATTCTCGCAATGCACCGTCATTTTCGATTAGTTTCGGATACTACATTTGCAATATCATCTTTGTAACAAAAATGACAATTCGCTCGATTCAAGTTGAGTATTTTAACGAAAAATATAAATAAAAACATCTTATTTCGACAGATCAAGCTTACTTTCTGCGTGAGTAACGATACGAGTTTGGTCTTTTAATCACCCTTTTAAGAAATTCCTGGCAATTTACCGGTTGCACAGGCTAGGAAAATTTATGGAGAAGATAGCTTTGTATAAAATGTACATTAAAACACTCAGAAAAACTAACAATCATCTCTGAACTTACCCTTGTCAACACTAGAATGTCGCGAAAATTGATAATATTACTCATCTTGCTAGCAATATCCGGTGTACGTTATACCGCAGTGATAGTAGCCAAATTCATATAATTATTCCATATTATTGTCACTGTTTGAGAATGCACGTATATCAATGGTTTAGAACAAGAAGGTTGTAACTACCAAATCGATATATTGAGAAAACAAGAGAAAACTGTCTGACATTTACTCTTAACTTATGGTAAAACTAACTTTTACAACTTCATTTTGGTCAACATGACAAGTTCAGATTTTTATGAAAATGGGCTCATAAGAAGTGCCTGGTGATGCTTATTCTAAATATGTATGAATCTTAAAAGGTTGCAAGTGGCACTTACGACCTTCTAATTCTAAGCCATCGATATGTACTGTTGTGTGTATATTTTGTATTATATGTTTCCTGTTCTAGATGTCTATCTTGTATTAATCAGGATTTTATTTATCTTATATTTTTGCTTATCTCTGGATATTGTGACTTTCTGTAAGTATTATTCAAACTAACATTCATCTATATGTTTGACATCTTGCTTGTTTGACACCAATGTTATTTGAATGTATATATTGGCCCAAAATAATGCTTCTTTTTCAGGTGATCTCATGATTGTGCGTTTATTTGGGTGATACAAATTCATAAATAGAAACTATTCTCTGGGTTAAACTAAAATGTTTAGGAAAATCAAGTATTTGGCTACCATTTAAGTGCCAATTCTGTGTTTGAATCCTGAATCAAGCAGATTAGTATTGTTGCACCAGAACATTTCGATTGCTTAGAATAAGAAGATCGTAACTACCAAATCGATATTTTGAGAAAACACGGAAAAACTGTCTGACATTTACTCTGTACTTATGGTAAAACGAACTTTTACAACTTCATTTTGGTCAACATGACAAGTTTAGATTTTTATGAAAATGGGTTCATAAGAAGCGCCTTGTGATGCTTATTCTAAATATGTATGAATCTTAAAAGGTCGTAAGTGGCACTTACGACCTTCTTATTCTAAGCCATCGATTTGCTCCGGCCATGTCATTTATATGTGGAGATTTCATACTTACCAGTTATGCACCCTCTTCATGAAAAAAACTTACTCATGATTGACAGCTAATTCCTGAACAACTGGTTAGGTCCAAAGCCCACCACATAGAATGAAAAAATAAGATAAAAATGTATAATTGCTATGAAACTATGGCAATGTGGAAATTTAAAGCAGTTTATTGGCAATCAGTAACACATTTACCTTTGGCTTGATAAAGACAATATTATGATGTATTTATGTGTTCATTGTAATTTCAATGTGTTGCAGGTTCCCAAAAAGAAGAAGAAATTGAAATCCAAGAAGGAGCGTGACAGATTGAAAGAAGGTACAAAAGAAGGAGGGAAGAAATCAGGGGACAAAGATAAACAAGCTAGTGGGGTAAGTCTCAAAGGGCCGCTGATTATTACCTAGTGGGGTAAGTCTCAAAGGGCCGCTGATTTTTACCTAGTGGGGTAAGTCTCAAAGGGCCGCTGATTATTGCCTAGTAGGGTAAGTCTCAATGGGCTGCTGATTATTACCATGTTCCATCGTGCCTTATACTGCATGCAGACAATTTCCAATATTCTTACTTATCAAGACAATACAATACTCATCATAGATGAGTTGGCAAACTCTAGATCTTGTAAAATTGTTTGTTACTATCAATTTTAAATTGAACAGAACTGCCAAAATTTTCAGTATATATTTTTTTAACTTAAAAGATGTTAGAATTTTTATATTTGATGTGAATATTTATCTTTTATTTTTGCATTTTTCTTTCTCACAGTCCAAAAGTAGGGATATCGTCGTTAGTACTCCTTTTATTAATTATTCCATGTGATTTGGGGTACATGTATTAGTATGAACAGTATGTTATATGTCAAGAGTTTGATTACTAAATTATCATGATAGTTTTTATGAAAATAAGTCTGATAATTTTGTACCAAACTTTTTATTGTGGTGTTAATCAAGATAACATCTATCATCTCCCATCATGTTTTCTGTTGTTAATTAACTCATGTGTTTGTCTGCAAATACCATGTGCTATTTTGGCGTTTCGGAATGAATTATTATGATATATTTCACCTGCCATACAACTATTAAATTGGCTTAGGACCAGTTGTGAGGATTTTGTGACCATTTTTGGTTCAGATGGCTGTTATATGTACAAGGATAATTTCCGGACTGGTTGGCTCACTGTCTCAATGTCAGGATAATGTAATTGGGTGAACTTTAAAAACCAAAATAAATCATATGTGTGCATTAAAAAAAATGGAACGTCAAAAGAATGTGGTTCTTGCAAGACATTGTGTTCCTGTGATTGTCTGTAACATTTGATGTCGACTAATTCTCATCATGCATGTGGTCTTGTGTTCTAACATTATAAACAATTGTCTCCAATATGTATAAATAAAATATCAAACAAATTGTAGTCAATCAGTTTTCGGAAAAAAAAATTTGTATACAATATGATATATTTTTATGTCCCAGCATCTACTGATGCAGGAAGTAGATGCAGGAGGCAAATGGTGATTGTCCTGGCTATCTGTCCAAAAATTCTAACTTTCAAGTTGAGGAAACACAAACATTTTCGAAGTTCATCGAGGCATTGCTTTCAAATTTGGTATGCTTGTTTACCATCATAAACACCTAACATCGCCAAAGCCATGTAACTATTTCCAACAGTTCAACACAATGATGTCCCCTGATTGACTAGTTTTTATGCTCAAGGCTTCCACTAGGGCATAAACGTTGACTAAACACAGTCTAATGTTATGGACAAGGCTTCAATAGGGACATAAAAGTTCATTTAATGCAGTTTTGTTACATTGTCTAAGCCATATGATGCATCCAAAAGAATTATGGCCCCTGATTGACTTACCTAGTTTTTATGGACAATTGGCTTTCATTGAGGCGTAAGTGTTTCGTTTTTGGCATACAATATGGAGACATTTGTTTTGACGTAGATGTAGAATTTACTGAAATGTTTTACCTAATCTCTCAGGAGGACTCAAACAGTCAGCGTAAACCTAGCGGCCATCAAACATCTCATGCCAAACAAGAGAAGGTAGGCAGAGTTACTTCCCTTTATAACTCTTCTTTATATGCACCTTCACACAATGTACTTCTGGTATTCACTATGATACAGTAGCGTAGAAAAAATAAATTTTATCTTTGGTTTCTGGTGAACAAACTTTCCTTCAAGTAACCTTTGAACTATACTTGCAATATCCAATCTTTTTCCCTTATCATGGTTGCCATTATGTTATTTTATGAACGTTGCTATTATTAAAGTCATGCTTTCAAGGCATTTGCATAAACATGCTTATAAACCATGTATTTAGTCAATATCTAGTGTTTGTTGACTAAATTATGGCAAAACCAAGAGTTAATAGTTCACGGAATGAACACAATGGCGACCATGAAAGGGGAAGAAGACCGGACATTGCCGAATTTCTTCATTTCCATTTCGATCCAAACTGATTGTACGTGTATTCCTTATGTTAAAATGTCTAGTAAAACGTCTTGTGTAATTTTAATCTACTCAATTTCCATGTAACCGGTATATGAAATCCTGTGTTATACAGTATTAAATGTTTTCTGTAAATTATAACTTATAACTTTTTCAGCAACCCTTCAACTTGATTCATAATGATGTATGGCTGGGTGCTATGAGTTATCCTCCTTGTTTGAAACTCACACTTTTAACATTTTGTCCCTTTGGTGCAACAAGGTTGTATCTCTTTATATACTGTGTAGTAAGATACAACCTTGTTGCGCCAAAGGAAAGATTCATACTTATACTATAACCATAGCTTGGGTGTTGCTTTAAATAAATATATATAACAGTATGCATTACAAAAAACTTAAGAAAATGTCTCAATTCCTACTTTAAAAATTAGGTATCTGCCATGTTTTGATCTTGTCTTTGATAGGGCCTGAACAGGATATGGCCTGAACAGACTAAATATCATTGCCAATTTCTGGATGTTCCTGGATTTCTATTGTTTAATGAATGATGCATATATCTTGTATTTTATGTTTAATTATGTTGCACACTTATTCTGGCTGTTGTCATGTCGATACTAAACAGTCTTACCCTAAACTGTCTGCTTTTCTTTAACACTTAGCTTTATATTTTGTGAATTAATCAGTGTATGGCACGGTACATATCAGTAAAACAGTTATCTGAAATAACTGAGTATCAGATCTTATATTTCTTCTCTGTGTTTTAAGAACCTCTAAAATTTTAAAATTAAGAATTAGATTTGTCATAAATGACAAAAAAAAATTAAAATTTTACAATTAGATTTGTCATAAATGACAAACATAACAGTTCATTAACGTTTTTCTTAATGCAGCAGGTGTGGGAGTACCTCATTGATGGAAACATCATCGTTTCCCTGTCAAATTCATCTATTAATCTTTTAAATACTAGTATGTATAATTTTGATGCTCTATGAATTGTGTTTTACTGAAATGTACAGTCCATTTAACCTGTATATGTATAGCTTTTTGTTTCATAACAATAATTTTCTGTTTTCATATCAACTTTGGGGGTTATTTTGCAGAATCCTGTTTGTGTTATATGCAAATTCACTTGCTGGAGACCTCGATGGACTTGATTGGATGATAAAAATATAGTGCCTTCTGATTGGTCGGATTTTAACCAATCAAAATCATGTGACACCAAATTTTGAATTATAATCAGATTTGATTCGTTGTTTTAAGTGTGGGAGTGAAATATTACTTCTTTTATTCAGTATTACATGGAACTTTGTAGAAATTGTCGTAATAAGTGAAAGAACTTGAAAAAAAATGACATATAATCTTATTAGAAACCAATTTAAAGTTATATTTTAATTAAGAAATATTTAACAAAGCTGCATATTTCTCACAGTTGATCTGATTTTCTTTTAATTTCTCTTTTCTTTTACACTGTGTGTAATTAGTACTAATTACTGTATTAATCATGATTTATTTATTCAGAGTTTAGTGGTAGATTTCTCAAACTATGCTGTGTAAATTTTTATAATATATTTATTTTGCTTTGTTTATTTTTATTTGTGGATGGTCATTTCAATGATAAAGATTTTAAAAACAAATGGTTTTTCAATTAGTATCAAGTATGGTCTACATATATCTTGTGTGCGTGACTATATATATCACATTGCATATTCACAAAGTTTGAATATTATAAGTTCAAGTGTCACAGTTTACTCCCTGTGTTGGATGTTCCACTGCATGGCATATAAACCCGTTCACATACTGTCCGGGAGATGGACATATTCCCTTCTAAAAGTGGATAAGTCACTTAGAGGAGGACAAGAAAACCTTTATCCAATGTTCCATTTTCACGCTGACCAAGTGGTCCTCAGTTATGTATTTCATGTGGACAGTTAGTTCGCAGACCAATTGGTTCAAGGATAATTTTTCCATAACTGATGCATTTCATGCGGACAATCGAAACAGGATGGTCACAATTATGATCCATTCACTGATAAGGTTTGTGCCTTTTAAATGTTTGACAGACTCACAATAATGTAATTTTATACATTGATGCAGTTGACCGGTAGTGCCAACGAGAGACTTTGTCATAAGGTAACCCTACAACACCCCATTATACCTGTGTCACATACAGAACAAGATGATCTTGGCCTCTCCTTACAATACCTAGACCAAGAAAAGATGCAAACTTAGTTGAACTTATCTTATAACTCACAATTTTTCATTGAAGTCCTTCTAAGCATCCTGAATCGATAGATGCCTTTTCACAGGCTGTCCTTATTTTCAACTTGTTGCAAAATAGGAATCTTTCCTACTAAAGCTCTATTTAAATCCCGAAGTGAGAGCCCTTATTATTGTACCAGTATTTGATACTCTTTCATTAAGCCTAAGCATTTGAGCATAAAAACACAATCAGACAATATTTCTTATATATGGACAGTCAGCTTTGTGTCGGCTTTTCTTGGTCTGTATGTATTGTGAACGCTGATAAGCCTTGTCTGTATATGTCACAGTTATAATGTTTCATATATCCAAGATTATATGGTTAGTGTTTCCCTCCAAATATTTCCTGGTGACAGTAATTCTTTATTCAAATCTACATGGTACGTGGTATACTATATTCTGTGGGTTAATGGTTGCAACTTCTTTCAGTCATTCTAATAGCTTTCCCTTGTTTCTATAGAAGGAATGCTTTAAAATTAATTTTACTCATTTAACGATTGACTACCATTTTCAAAGAGTTTTGTTTTTCTTTCATTCTTTGACAAGAAGCTATTTTTGGCACTATTCTACATTTATTTTTGCAACTCAGGATTTTACACATTTTGTGAATAAGTTGCTTCAGGTTTTTAAAAAAAAAAACTTTTATTTTAACTTTCTTTACTGTAATTTTTGGCCACCTATTAAGTTTACTCTTATGTAAAATGATATGGGTGTTTGATTTTAATGCATATCATTTTCTTAATGTAAAATTGAAAATAAAAAACAGATAATAATGTAGCGGTGTTTTACTAGGGGAAGGTATTTAATTCTCTCCATACAACAATTCCTAAATAGAATCCACCGTTTTATTTTACCCATATTTTCCTGGTGTATTGTATTCCTCCCTTAAAGCTTGCTTGTACTGTGTACAATATATGCCATTATGTGCACATCAGCAATATTTCCCGCTGCTTGGCTCTCAAACTGTTTCGATATCCCTACCCAAAGTTACCATCAATATATTCCTAGGTTATGCTTCCAATCCCCTGATTGACCATTGTTGACCACCAAACTTTATACTTGAATAGTCATGCACAAGTATCTATACAGAAACAGCCCTGCGTTTAAGGTAGAATCATGTGATGGAAAGTTAGTAAAGTTTAACTGGAACGAAACGTTACAAACATTCCATTACCTTATTCTGCCTTGAACGCAATGCTGTTTTGACAATTCACTTCATTCCAGAAGTGACTATCTACTTGATAGGGACAGATTATCTAAATGCAATGTGCCTTTACCCAATGTTACCCCTGTCATGTGATGTGCTTTAAGCATGCCATTTATCAAACCCACCACATAATTTTTTTATTTTATCGTTAGCATTCACCACACTACACATTTCATGTTTCGGTCTAGTACCTAAGGGTTATCTGTGTTGTCATTAGATTTTTTTCTTTTTTTTCAAAATTATTTTAAAATTTTCATTTAGTTTACTGTTCATGGCTATAAATAATAATATATTGTATGTCTCTGTGTGACTTAATTTAGGATTTTATTTAGTTTTTCTAAAATTACATTTAATTTACTGTTCATGGCTATAAATATCAATAAATTTGTATTTCTCTGTGTGACAAAACTCTTCTTGTTAGAGTAATGATTTAATAATATTTTGTAAGCATTATTCTCACTGCATGCAATCTTCTGTAATATTTAAAAGCAATTGTGGCATTGAGGTGACATGGGATTTCTTTTATTGACAATCATGCAAGTGTGTGGTATATGTGTGTGGGATACATTTTGAGCATGTAAATACTGGTCCATAATTATTGAGAGTGTGCAATCATTAAAGTCATGTGAGAACACAAAATAGAAAAGTTTTGTGTAAGCATACAAATGACTTTGCATGAGCATGTGAACTTGAATGCTTTTGTATGCTCACACAAAAGGGTTTGGGTCAGTGCTCATGCTCGCTACGATAAATTATCATACATGTCACCTCTGTGTTGCCCTAACTTTCATCTTGCTACATTCACCAACTGTTATAATTCATTATATACTCTCTCACATGATTATTTCACCATATTTGTTCAGCTAAACGCACAGGTACGCTATATACAAGGGTCGCCAAAACGGCCCAAGTCACATGACGAGCGTACCCAGAGTGACGCACGTGAAGCACACAGCGGTGTTTCCGGGAGACGGGAAAGCACGGAAGAGCAACTACAAAAGCGGGTAAAGATACCTTGGGAAATCAGATGTGGTTGTCCCGAATTAACCCGTATTAACCAATAACATACGTAGAGTGTTGTGGTGTGATGTTTATATATATATACTCCTTATATATACTTACTCTAATCTCATATCTATAACATCTATATGATACACAAGTACTCGTCTTGTCTGCCAAGTATTTTGGACAGAAATCATTTGAACGTTTTTCACTTGAAGCAATATTTACACTTTTGGTGTACATCATTTGAAGCAATATTTACACTTTCGGTGTACATCATCTAAGTTTGGCTCTAGCTGTATACACAAGCTCCTTACATGAGCCTGTTGCTTAACCAAGGTGCTTATTGAGCTCTTTTTGTAACGCTTTGTTATGTCTTTGCATGCTGAGATGCTACCTGTTCCGTAACGATAAAGAAATGTTTAAAATTTAAAGCATGTATTCACCTTTTATTTCCATAGACATAAGTCTTAACAATACTCCTCTAAATTGCTATAATACTCATATTATCTTGGCAGACAAGAACCTTGTTTTCATTCTGAAAAGCAGTTTATATTAGTTTACATGTTTAATACATATAATTATAAATTTTAATAGAGAGTTATAAACATGATATAATTATTTTGTTGTAGGCTAGTATTGTTTAAGTTTTGTATAAAATGTTACATATTCAACTAAATGCTCATGCTATTAGTTTTGTCCTTAATATACTTAGCTTAATGCTCATGCTAAGTTTTGTACTTCAATATACTCGGCTAAATGCTCATGCTAAGTTTTGTCCTCAATATACTTAGCTTAATGCTCATGCTAAGTTTTGTACTTCAATATACTTGGCTAAATGCTCATGCTAAGTTTTGTACTTCAATATACTTAGCGTAATGCTCATGCTAAGTTTTGTACTTCAATATACTCAGCTAAATGCTAATCCTAAGTTTTATAATTTCTAAATGCTAATACTAGAACCTAGATGTGCATGTTCCAAACAAATAAAATATAATGTTTTCATCTATAAGGATATGATACTTTGATGTGATCTAAATAAATAACACCAACTTAAAGGAAATTTTGAAGAAGTAAATTTTGGTGGAAATGTATATATTTTGCTGTTCATTAATTTTTATTTAACCAAAAAATATAGGATCCATTAAGAGTTGTATTTTGAGATCAACATTTCTTAAATGAGTTCAGGAAACACAAGTTATTTAGCAAGCCTTTGGCGAGCTTAATAATTTGTTTTCGTGACATGTTTAAGAAAAATGTTGATCTCAAAGACCATGATTGGCAGATTCTTTTTATCAAATTTCCATAGTCCAAAAAGCATCAGAAATAACAAATTTAAGCTGGCGTTGTTAAGTTTTCGCGCCAAAAAGCTTGTGACTTCACACATTTGTTTTCACACATGTTAGAGAACATTGTTTCATCATTTGTTCTCTCATGGAATATCGCATTATTTATGTGATAAATATTATTTTCTATTTTGGTTTTCCTATCATGTTTTTGGCATAGGGTAATAAACTATTTAAAAAAGTAACAAACTAGACAGTGGACGATGATAAATAGATTTTGTACCTTAATTTTCTAGATATTCAACATCTTAGTATAATAAAAAAAAACATTGTCCCTGACACATATTTTTCCTGGTTTTCCCTGAAGAAGAATTTTGTGCATAACCTAAACCCCAAAATACTTTTAATTAGATTAGACCCTTTAAGTTTCTATGATCATTGGTTGACCTTATTTTGTTTTTCCATGCACGGGTAGTGCCTGCCTGACCCTATATGATTCTAAAAGTTATCTGAAACCTGGCTTATTTTAAACAAAATAAACATTGTGAACTTTCCTGATTTCTGTATTGCATGAAATTTTGTTTCATTAAAAATTAAGTTTCTAACTGGTTTTAAATTTTTAAAAATCGCATATTAACCCTCACCCGGTTAATCAGAGATGGTTTTAAATTTTCAAATAATTTTTAAATAATGTTATTTTTACATATTAAAATGTGGTGATTATTAACACTAATGCATTAATGTTTTTAAATATAAATTGTCTAGCTTTACAAAATGGAAATATAATAGTAATAGTTTGTTAACAATAAACATTTTCTTATTTACAAAACATTTAAAACAAATAAGTAAAGGCACAGAAATGTTTCATAGTTTGCTTTAATTTTGCACTTTATGTACTAGTATAGTCTACATGCTGTACAATTAATATTTTGCTTCTGTCTTGACATATTATTTATTGTTGGTAAAATTACATTGGTGAAAATTCAGTGAATTAATTTTATAAATGTGAGGTCAAGGTCATTAATGTAAGGTCATGGTCAATATGATTATATATGTAAGGAAGGTCAAGGTCGCTTATAACAATACAGCCACTCTGTGGTTGAGGTAATAATATTTCATTGTCATGTGATCTAAAAATCGTTAAATGTGATTGGTTGTTTCAGCCGAGGAAATTGTTAGAGCCGGCAAAATGTGAGGCCGAGGATACACAAGCGATAGCTGTGAGCGTCAACAGTACTAGTAGTAGTACCACAACACTGCCATCTAACACATTGTCAACAACATCAGGGGTAACGTGTGATATATGCACTGTCTATCACTCAATACAAATATACTCAGTCCCTACCATGTATTTAAATACACATGTTTGCTGATCTCTAGAACATCTTTTTTATTCAAATTTGTTTTAAAAATCTTGTCAGCGCAATAGACTCATAGCTTTCTGAATCACATCTGTTAGAATAACGGCAAACATTTGCAAATTTTCTAGTTAAAGGTAAATTAATGATTATATGATATAAAGGCGTATTATGAATATCAAATATTTAAAATTAATTTGAAGCTACTTCTGTAACCATTCTTGATTGTGCTTCTACAGATTGGTCTGGCTGCATTATGTTACATATTTCTTTGATCCATAATTGTTATTCATTCATTTCAAGAACGCTAATTCTAAATCGGTGTTTGCGAACTTTAGGCTTTATAACTTAAATATAGAGACCACAAAATAATTCTAATTCCCTTATGTATAACTTAAGTATAGAGACCACAAACCTAATTCTAATTCCCTTATGTATCTTTCCAGTAATTTGAAGATTTTATTTAAATTGCGCACATATGTAGCGTTTGTGTGTTTGGCACTTTACCAGTCATGTCTCTGTTTGATTGGGTATATTAGAGCTTTATATTTTTTATTCTTTTACGAAACTTAGATGGTGTGTTTCTGTTTTATTTCTCATATTAAATTAGAATTGGTTTCCTATGAAGTGTTTTGTTTCTAATATTATGTAGCCAAGAACTGTAGTTAACATGATTTTGCAAATTCTTAACATAAATTTAAAGGCAACTATAATGGATATGAAAAACTTGCTGGCTTGTTTTGACCAACGTTAGTTTCTGTATCTACTATTTATTCAGAGGAAATCACACTGTATAATCAGGAACATGATATCATTAGCTTTTGTAGTTGGATATTTAATTTCAATTTGTGATTTAAAAGTTATTGATAGTTTTTATAGATTTATTGCTTTATTTTGGTGAATTTTGAGATTATGTACATGTCATCATACCAATTACAAATTTTCAAAAAAAAATAGATGAACAAGAGGAATTACTTTATAATATGCACACAATATTAAACAAACCAACTATTCAATTATATTATTATTTGTTTGGCCCGCTTTTAGCATATTCTGGTTTAGGAAATACCCTTTTGCTGTTGTGTGTATTTGAGCCCATTAAGGGGTCTGTATCACCTTCCCAACTGGCTGTACAATTTCCAAGGTGTCCAAGGAAAATGGATGAAAAATGCTTGGACGTCCAAACTTTTTCCGCATTTTTGGCTTGGAAGACATGGAATCCTCGGACATTGTTCAAAATGTCAAGCTACCAAAACAATGTTCATGGACATTTCCCTGGACAAATGAACACATTGGCAGAGTACTAAGATTATATGGTGGAATTGTTCTTGTGAGTTCAAACAGGTTACCTTTTTCCTGATCGCATGACTAAATCATTGTGCTCCACATGTGGAGAAGATGTCAGTTGCTTGCAGAAATGTGGAAGAGATATTTTATGGACTGTAAAACAAATTAATTTCGAAAATACTAACAACCAATTACAGCATTATTCTGTTTGGTCAACTAGCTATGTCCTTCGTGAATGATTGATATGCTATTGAAAATTTGCTTAAAATCTGATATAAACAAACCAACGAAACTGATGTATTTTTATTTTAGGATCTCTCCTTCCATGCTATTGGTCTACAGGGATCTTCATTTTACCAGCCCCTATATAGGATCACTTCATTTACGACATCTAGACCTAAAACTTCTCCTGTAAGATACTATAAACTTGGGCCACCAACCGATGCTTTGACTATCAAAGGAATCAAAAATCAGATCAATGTATTTTCTGTATGTACTATGTACAGTCTTATTATGCCTGCCACTGTAACACATGATAACAAAAGCTGGAACATTAAATCCAATAATCAGCATGTTCTTGCATGAACAATTAATTATCTAATTTACTTTGAATTTAATTATATAAAAATACTACTAATGCCCTGGTGGGCTGTATCCTTGGGCCGTCTGTGGTCAGTTCTCTTGACATTTGCTGTAGTGGTTCCCTTAATATTATTGAAATAGAATGTGCCCTTTGTATTGATGATGCCATTGATAAAATGGCTTTGAAATCTTTACAAGGCAGTGTATTATGATATTTCCAAAAGGTATTATCCTTGCTGTTTCTCCCAAGACAGTGTCCTTGACTTCCCCCCCAAGGCAGTGTCCTTGACTCCCCCCAAGGCAGTGTCCTTGACCCCCCCCAAAGGCAGTGTCATTGACTTCCCCCCAAGGCAGTGTCCTTGATCTTTCCCCAAGACAGTATCCTAGATATTTCCCAAGACACTGTTCTTAATCTTTCCCCATGACAGTGTCATTGACTTTCCCCAAGACAGTGTCCTTGATCTTCCCCCAAGACATTGTCATTGATCTTTCCCCATGACAATGTCATTGATCTTTCCCCATGACAGTGTCATTGACTTTCCCCCAAGACAGTGTCCTTGATCTTTCCCCAAGACATTGTCACTGATCTTTCCCCATGACAGTGTCATTGACTTTCCCCCAAGACAGTGTCCTTGATCTTTTCCAAGACAGTGTCCTTGATCTTTCCCATGACAGTGTCATTGACTTTCCCCCAAGACAGTGTCCTTGATCTTTCCCCAAGACGTTGTCCTTGATCTTTCCCCAAGACAGTGTCCTTGATCTTTCCCCAAGACAGTGTCCTTGATCTTTCCCCAAAGACAGTGTCCTTGATCTTTCCCAAAGACAGTATCCTTGATCTTTCCCCAAGACAGTGTACGTGATCTTTCCCCAATACAGTGTCCTTGATCTTTCCCCAAAGACAGTGTCCTTGATCTTTCCCCAAAGACAGTGTCCTTGATCTTTCCCCAAAGACAGTGTCCTTGATCTTTCCCAAAGACAGTATCCTTGATCTTTCCCCAAGACAGTGTACGTGATCTTTCCCCAATACAGTGTCCTTGATCTTTCCCCAAAGACAGTGTCCTTGATCTTTCCCCAAGACAGTGTCCTTGATCTTTCCCCAAAGACAGTGTCCTTGATCTTTCCCAAAGACAGTATCCTTGATCTTTCCCCAAGACAGTGTACGTGATCTTTCCCCAATACAGTGTCCTTGATCTTTCCCCAAAGACAGTGTCCTTGATCTTTCCCCAAAGACAGTGTCCTTGATCTTTCCCCAAAGACAGTGTCCTTGATCTTTCCCCAAAGACAGTATCCTTGATCTTTCCCCAAGACAGTGTACGTGATCTTTCCCCAAGACAGTGTCCTTGATCTTTCCCCAAAGACAGTGTCCTTGATCTTTCCCAAAGACAGTATCCTTGATCTTTCCCCAAGACAGTGTACGTGATCTTTCCCCAATACAGTGTCCTTGATCTTTCCCCAATACAGTGTCCTTGATCTTTCCCCAAAGACAGTGTCCTTGATCTTTCCCCAATACAGTGTCCTTGATCTTTCCCCAATACAGTGTCCTTGATCTTTCCCATGACAGTGTCATTGACTTTCCCCCAAGACAGTGTCCTTGATCTTTCCCCAAGACGTTGTCCTTGATCTTTCCCCAAGACAGTGTCCTTGATCTTTCCCCAAGACAGTGTCCTTGATCTTTCCCCAAAGACAGTGTCCTTGATCTTTCCCAAAGACAGTATCCTTGATCTTTCCCCAAGACAGTGTACGTGATCTTTCCCCAATACAGTGTCCTTGATCTTTCCCCAAAGACAGTGTCCTTGATCTTTCCCCAAGACAGTGTCCTTGATCTTTCCCCAAAGACAGTGTCCTTGATCTTTCCCAAAGACAGTATCCTTGATCTTTCCCCAAGACAGTGTACGTGATCTTTCCCCAATACAGTGTCCTTGATCTTTCCCCAAGACAGTGTCCTTGATCTTTCCCCAAAGACAGTGTCCTTGATCTTTCCCCAAAGACAGTGTCCTTGATCTTTCCCAAAGACAGTATCCTTGATCTTTCCCCAAGACAGTGTACATGATCTTTTCCCAATACAGTGTCCTTGATCTTTCCCCAAAGACAGTGTCCTTGATCTTTCCCCAAAGACAGTGTCCTTGATCTTTCCCCAAAGACAGTGTCCTTGATCTTTCCCAAAGACAGTATCCTTGATCTTTCCCCAAGACAGTGTACGTGATCTTTCCCCAATACAGTGTCCTTGATCTTTCCCCAAAGACAGTGTCCTTGATCTTTCCCCAAGACAGTGTCCTTGATCTTTCCCCAAAGACAGTGTCCTTGATCTTTCCCAAAGACAGTATCTTTGATCTTTCCCCAAGACAGTGTACGTGATCTTTCCCCAATACAGTGTCCTTGATCTTTCCCCAAAGACAGTGTCCTTGATCTTTCCCCAAAGACAGTGTCCTTGATCTTTCCCCAAAGACAGTGTCCTTGATCTTTCCCAAAGACAGTATCCTTGATCTTTCCCCAAGACAGTGTACGTGATCTTTCCCCAAGACAGTGTCCTTGATCTTTCCCCAAAGACAGTGTCCTTGATCTTTCCCAAAGACAGTATCCTTGATCTTTCCCCAAGACAGTGTACGTGATCTTTCCCCAAGACAGTGTCCTTGATCTTTCCCCAAAGACAGTGTCCTTGATCTTTCCCCAAAGACAGTGTCCTTGATCTTTCCCCAATACAGTGTCCTTGATCTTTCCCCAATACAGTGTCCTTGATCTTTCCCCAAAGACAGTGTCCTTGATCTTTCCCCAAAGACAGTGTCCTTGATCTTTCCCCAATACAGTGTCCTTGATCTTTCCCCAATACAGTGTCCTTGATCTTTCCCCAATACAGTGTCCTTGATCTTTCCCCAATACAGTGTCCTTGATCTTTCCCCAAAGACAGTGTCCTTGATCTTTCCCCAAGACAGTGTCCTTGATCTTTTCCCTGGACAGTGTCCTTGATTGTACCCCAAGACAGTGTCCTTGATCTTTCCCAAAGACAGTGTTCTTGATCTTTCTCCCCAAGACAGTGTCCTTGATCTTTCCTCCCAAGACAGTGTCCTTGATCTTTCCCCCAAGACAATGTCCTTGATCTTTCCCCCCAAGATGGTGTCCTTGATCTTTCCCAAAGACAGTATCCTTGATCTTTCCCCAAGACAGTGTACGTGATCTTTCCCCTAGACAGTGTCCTTGATCTTTCCCCAAGACAGTGTTCTTGATCTTCCCCCCAAGACAGTGTCCTTGATCTTTCCTCCCAAGACGGTGTCCTTGATCTTCCCCCCAAGACAATGTCCTTGATCTTTCCCTCGAAGACGGTGTCCTTGACCTTTCCCCAAGACAGTGTACATGATCTTTCCCAAGACAGTTTCCTTGATATTTCCCTCTGACAGTGTCTTCGATGTTTTTTCAAAAGGCCAACTGTTCTTTACTTTCCTTAGTAAATGTAGTGACCTTGATATTTCAAAAGGTTGGTGCTCTTGCTATTTCCCAAAGACAGTGTCTATGATTTTTCCCAAGCAGTGTCATTGATATTTGCTCTAGGCAGTGTCCTTGATGTTTTACAAAAGGCGCACTATCTTTGATTTCCCTAATGTATTGTTAGTGTCCTATATGTATCCCCAAGACAGTGACTTTGGTATTTCCCAAAGCAATGTACTTGATATTTCCACAAGGCAGTGTTGTTGATATTTTCCATTTTAGGCAATGCCTTGATTCTCTCCAAGACAGTGTCCTTGATTATTTCGTAAGACAGTGTCCTTGGTATCACAGTCAATGCAATGACCTTGATTTCCCTTATACAGTGTACTGTTTCCCACAAGTCTGTGTCCTTGATGTCCCTAAGTTATGCCCCACATACAGTTTTATTGATATCTCCAAAAGGCAATGTCTGTGATATTTTCCAAAGATTGTGACGTTCGTATCATCCTCAAAGAGCATCTTTGATATTTCTCGCAGGCAATGTTTTTGATAGCATGCTAAGGAAATATCCTTGATAAACCACAAGGCATCATCCTGAATATTTTCACGAGGCAGAGACCTTGATATTTCCCCAAAGTAGTGTCCTTGATATGTTCCATAGGAGTGTCACAATACTTACCAGGAATTGAATATTTTATCAGCAAATGTAAAAAAGTTTTTCATTTTTATGTTCAATAAGTTTTGTTTTATCTTGTACCTGAGTACTCGGCATGGGACAATGAAGGTAGTGATGTTTTCAAAATTAGACTGTTTTATTATCATGTTGTATTTAATTGTTTATTATATCTTCAAGCAATGATTGAGACAAAGTTGGAAATTATCCATTTATTTGCTTGAAAAACATTGAGGTTATCAGCCAATAAAAACATGTTTACAAAATACAGACCAATTATAGGAATCGAAGGTAGAAAGTTAACTTATATTAAGTTGATCAGCCAATGAAAACATGTTTTACAAAAATACAGACCAATAGGAATCGAAGGTAGAAAGTTAATTTATATTAAGTTGATCAGCCAATGAAAACATGTTTTACAAAAATACTGACCAATAGGAATTGAAGGTAGAAAGTTGATCAGCCAATGAAAACTTGTTTTACAAAAATACTGACCAATAGGAATTGAAGGTAGAAAGTTAACTTATAGTCCAGTCAATGAAGCTAAAAAATATGGTCAACCTCAAACAAATTGCAAAACAGAGTTTCTTTGCATTTTCATCATCTACAGACTATTATCGACTACAGACAAAACGTCAAATATGCGAGTTCAGTGGGGAAAATAAAAAAAATTCGACATGTTTAAGGTCACTTTTGGTAGCAATTTCAGCATTTTCCTTATTTCATACTACATGGGGAATTTTAAGTTCTAATAATTCCCGTGTAAGTCGTTAAATATTTACTAATTGCACCTTAAAGCTTATATTTTCTGAAAGATACAACCTTCTTCTATCGAATACAAATATTGATTTTATCATCAGACAATTTACTTTTCATTTATATGCCAGTCTACGTGTTGGTATAGTACCCATTCAAATGTCGACAAAATGACTCAAAATAGCCCTTGGAAGGGGAAACAAAAGTTTTATTCATTTCTTTAATATTAATCCAATATGTTTAAAATTTACACATATCATGTGTTGTATACATGTCTGTCTTATGGAAAAAGAATATTTGTGTTTGGGCAGTATACAATACAGACAATATACAAAATGTACACGAATCTATCGATTCTGGAGAAATAGTGACTGTTCTCTTTGTCTGTTCGTCCACAATTTCATTTGTATTCACAATTTTGACTCTATGATTATGAAACTTGGTCAGAGTGATCATCTGAACAAAATTTAGGCCAAGGCAGAAAATGGATGATCAAGGGTAAAAAACAAGGTCACTAGGTCAAATTGTTGCAAAACCTTGTGTAGTCGCTAGAGGTCATAATGTTGACCTTATATTTATGAAACTTGGTCGCAATAATAATATCAACAAAATATAGGTCAAAGTTATAAATTGGGTCATCCGGGGTCAAAAAGTAGGTCGCTAGATAAAATCAAAGGTAAACGTTGTGTAGGTACAAAATTCACAATTTTGGTCAAATATTTATGCAACTTGGTCACAATGCTCATATCAAAACATCTAAGAAAAGTATGTTATTGAGTTATTTGGGTCAAAATGAGGTCAATAGGTTAAAATAATTGATGTGACTTTTTGGCGCATGAAGGTTTTTTTATTATTTGACCTAGTGACCTAGTTTTAACTCATGATAAGTAAATATTGAATTTGACCAACATTTTGTCTTCATGATCCATGTGACACAGTTTCATAAAGATGAGGTAAAAAGGGTGCATTCCAAAGATTTGTTCTATAATTTGGCCTAGTGACCTAGTTTTTAACTCAGGTTAATCTAATTTCATACATGACCTTGATTTTTGTAAGGTGATCATTGTGACTAAACTTCACAAGTGTAAGGTCGAAATTGCGACCCCTGGTGACTATATCTTGTTTTTTCTATGTTTTGACCTAGTGACCTAGATTTTGGCTCCGGTTAACTAAAATTTTTATTTTGCCTAGATTAGCTTACGATGATCATTGCTGCCAAGTTTCATAAAAATCAGACCAAAATTGCGACCTCTAAGCACGATGTCAAAATAAGTTACTGGTACAAGTCAAGATTTATTTACATCAAAAGTGACAAATATCGCGAAAACATGTGACAATTGAATATATTTGTAAATATCTCAAAAAGTCCCACAAATATTCAATTAGGACATTTTGTACATTGCTAAGGATTGCTTTACGCACAATATAAACACAAAACTGTTTGTTTTGCAATTAGTTTGAGGTTAAAAGTTAAAATGACTGGACTATTATATTAAGTTGATCAGCCAATGAAAACATGTTTTACAAAATACAGACCAATAGGAATCTAAGGTAGAAAGTTAACTTATATTAAGTTGATCAGCCAATGAAAACATGTTTTACAAAAATACTGACCAATAGGAATCGAAGGTAGAAAGTTAACTTATATTAAGTTGATCAGCCAATGAAAACATGTTTTACAAAAATACTGACCAATAGGAATCGAAGGTAGAAAGTTGATCAGCCAATGAAAACATGTTTACAAAAATACTGACCAATAGGAATTAACGTTAGAAAGTTAACTTATAATTTAACATGGAGTGTTTAGACAGAACAAGTTCACACTTACCTTAGATGAGTTGATTTTGTGACAGTGTGATGCTTGTGTTGTAGCTTGTACGATAATCTTGTCCTTGTTGTTGTTGTTGTTTGACACGCTTAATGTATGTACATATGTATTATGTACATTCTTTTGGAAAAAGCTTTTTATGTTTGTGAAGTAGAACAGTTGGACGTATGGGACATACATATTATTCACATTTATTCTATTATCTCTATAATGCAACTGTTTTTCATTGGTCGAAAGTGGTCACATGATACACATACATGTATTTTTCACATTTATCATTATTTTTTATGGTCTATAAATAAACTGTTTTTTATTGGTCAAAAGTGGTCACATGATACACATACATGTATTTTATTGGTCAAAAGTGGTCACATGATACACAAACATGTATTTCATTGGTCAAAAGTGGTCACATGATACACAAACATGTATTTCATTGGTCGAAAGTGGTCACATGATACACATACATGTATTTCATAGGTCGAAAAGTGGTTACATGATACACATACATGTATTTTTGACGTTTATCATAATTATGGTATATAAATAAATTAATTTTCATTGGGCGCAAGTGGTTATCCAATACACAAGCACTTTGCATGTGTTATCACATTTATTTTACATTAAATTTTCGTATGGGTCTAGAGCAAAGGGTTTAGAATGTCTATGATTTAATAAACAAACTTCTATATTATGGAAACATGGTTTTAACATAGAATTGCTATATAGTTCGAAAATGCTTAATGTCTAGAAATATTATTGAGTATTGAGGATGCCATATAGATATTTATATTCCTGTGTGTTATGTATTATAGATTACATGTATTATATACACAGTAGTTACAGTCCTACATCTCCCGAAGCATCTCAATCTGAGCTAAAACTCAACTCAAATATTATCACATATCTTATATGTAATCTGAGCTAAAACTCAATTCAATTATTATCACAAATTTTTTAATTAAGTTCCAACTTGTGAAACCAGACTCAGATTTGATATCATAAAACAGAAATATTTTTCTAAGTTCATTACAGTAAAGTTTCAAAAGCTCCAACTTAAGATTTGTTTCAAATTAAGTCACTCTGATTGGAGTAAAGTCTTATTTTGAGCTGAGATTTGTGCTTAAGCTGCTTCAGGAGATAGAGGCATGGTATAATATATATAATATGTATTACCCAATTACGTGTTGTGCCTGTGCTTTGTTATTTTATGCTAATATTAACAATATAATTATATAATGTTTGGTTTGCACTAATGTATATATGTGTTGCTTTTTATATAGGCCTATGACTCACTGACAAACCAAGTCATTATGAGGTGCAATTTGCTGCCAGGGTTCGCACAGGACTTGAATATTGATGCCTTGTACTTCAAAAGTACTTGAATTTTAATCTTTCCAAAAAAAAATCTTCTTTGAAAAGTACTTGAATTTTGAGAAAATAGCTAAATGTTCGGTACATCAGTCTAGAAATAATCTGTTGCTACCTGGAAACTGACCTAAACTATCAAAATAGCTCAAATATGAAAAAAATGACAAAAGGTTAATTAAAATAATAACGTCCCACTGCTTTTTGTCTTCTTCTTTTTTGACAAATAAAAGTATATCTTATAACTGTGATTACGTTTAACTTCTTAGTTTTAAGACTTTCTGGAATATTTGTGCTGCAAACAATGATCTAAATGTGATCACTTTTGATTATACCTCCTTATAATGACTTGTTTTGTTGCACTGTTAGTGTTGATCATGTTTTGTGTTATACACATATAGGAAAAGGAATGAAATTTCTCCCTTTTCTTATATGAAAAGCCTTGGTCACAACTCTCCTTAGCAAGAATTGTATGAGTATTAAATCTTGAAAACCATTTGAAAAATGTTTCATTGTTGCTCTGTGAGAATCATTTGGTTTAATGACTTGACCACAGCTAACAGTACCATCAAAAAAGATTAATAAAAAAATAATGATTTGTATTTTCTATAAGGCAATATAAATTTCGAGAAAAACAAAATTAATGTTCCCCCAATTTTTTATTCATTTTCATTTTTTTAATGATACTGTAACCTTTTGCCTTGAAAGGTAAAATGTGCACATTTGCTCATCATGGCTGTTCTGACCAAGGCTTATGACCAGGCTGGTGTGTTGTACTTATACAAGTGTGATTGGTGTATTTTACAGTGGCTTGTTCAATCATTTATTTTTATGTCAGTGGGTTAAAACACAAGACATCTTATTATTTTGTGAATTTACTTTTTGTGAATTTACGTAATTTTATTTTTGGCGAATAATTGATTAGAAATAAATTTAAAGCAGAGAACTTATAGCCTCCTTACCAGAGCTCAGATAGACTTTGATTCAGGCACTGGTATTTTTGCATCTTTATCATTTTATAAATTCACAAACATTTGAAACTTTTTCCACTGATACAATTCTTCATTAACAAGCTTGTAATATTTGTGTGAACCTTATTTGGGTTTGTTTTCAATTAATTGTAAAATGATTTATTTTTGTGTATGTAAAAGTGTGCAGTGCTTTTGTAAAATGACAATTTCATGGATGTCATTATTAATTTCAATTTGAATGCTTTGTGTTTTTAAATTACTATTTTTTGTTTGTTAACAATAGATTTTTTCAGCTGACATCTACTCGACGTTAATGTGCAATTTGTTTTTCAAATAATTGTTAGAGAAAAGCAGACAGTATGAAAAATCATGTGATTTTCAGTCTTTAAAGTAATAAAATGAGTGGTTGCAGCAGAAAATACTGATGTCATACTTTATGCAGATATATTGATGTCACTTGGTCAGTTTTGTTAAGGATTAAGAAAAAAAATTGGTGGGGAAATATTCTTATTGATGATTAATATCACTCCAGTTACCTGCCCTTGATTGGTTAACGGGGGGAAAAATGTAAAATTAGAAAAAAAATATAAATTTAACCCCAAAAAAAGTTTTCATGTTTTTGTTGTTGTTTTTTTGTTGTTTTTTTCGATATCACTGATACAGTTACCTGTGGTTTGAATGATTTGGTGTGTGATTTCAGAATGACTACCTGGAGAACTTGACAGCAGCCTACCTTAGGAAAGGAATACTACAAAACCAGCAGGAACAAGGTGAACTAGCTTCTCATTTTCATAATTTATTCGAAATATAAATTTTCAAATCAGAATTATGTCCCTTGAATTGGCATTTAAGCTATTCATCACTGAGACAAAAACAAAACAAAAATAAACCAAAGATTTATTTAAACCGAATGAAATGTTTAAGTAAATCTATAATGTAATAAAAATTATGAAGATATTATTATTCTTCTGATATGCTATAAATCTTGGATTTGGTGAACGTGCTTTTCCAATTATACCTCCAAAGTTAGGAGCATAAATTTGATAATCTCTTCAATATCTTATGTAACAAAAACTTGTTCGACTTTTCTCAGATCGCCGACCTTCAATTCCACGAATGAACTATGATATTTCTAGCGGTTGGTAAAATACTCTTCTTCATTTTAAAGTAATAGATTTGTATGTGTTTTAACTTACAATAGATGTACTGTGTTGTTTTCAACTTTTAAGTTACTGTAGAGGAATTTAATGAATTAAAATTTTGAGTTTTTAGTTGTAATTTGATTTTTTCATTATAAATAGCTGCAAGACGATTGCAGGGAAAAGGTAGACATTTTTATTTCGTGTGACCACATATTCTACTAGAATTCTCGGATATGGGTTTTAATATTATAAATATAATTCTAGCATACCTCAGACAAACACATACATGTCCTTTTTCAGTTTGATTTTTATGCCCCCCCCTGTCTTAAATGAGGGTGTATAATGCTTTGCACATGGCGGTCGACTGGTTAGTAAGCCTGTGAGTAGATCAAATGGTTTCCTTTCAATGACTCAAGAAAGCTTTGCCCTATGATTTTCAGATTTTACATCAAGGTTGGCCAGCGACAGTAGATGACACTTAATTTTGATGTTAAGTGGTGAAAGGTCTGGTAACCTTCACTATGTCTGACTATTAGGCTGCCATGGGGGCATACATGTTTTACAAACATCTTGTGTTTACTTGGAAATATCATACTGTAAAATCATTTAATTTCGTGTGGACAAAATTTTGTGGTTTCAGTAAAAAAGACAATGCCGTTGGGACTTGAATTTGTGGACTTTGCATTTTAGGTAGTGAAACATGGGTCAAAATAAATTTCGTTGGAATTAAAGTTTGTGGTTGAGTTGAGCCATGAAATCCACGAAACTTAATCCTCCACGAAAATTAATGATTTTACAGTAAGCTGTAGACCACAATGGACATCTTCAATTTATATGAATCATAGTTCTTGGTACAGAGGGAGTTCTATTGTGGGGAAGTAGGACAAGTTAACATGAATGAGTGTAATTTAGAGTTCTCTTCTTGACCTTGTTGTCCATCGAACAGACTAAGCTGAATAATTTTCAATCGGAAAGTTACCGCCACTGCTTGTGGGGGTCTGCACGAAAAGCCCAGGGCCAGTATTCACAAAGCATCTTAAGGAAAAGCTTAAATATTTTGAATTAAGTTTAAAATTGAACTGCTGATATTTGCTTGGTTATTATTAAAGCGCTTTACATATATTAATGCTTCAAAACAATGAAAAAAGTTCATGTCACCAAGTAGCTATCTACGTTTGTCTGAGGTATAAGAGTTATGTCCCTTGATTATCAGTGGCGAGGATTTTATTATTTACAGTAGATGCTAGAATATATACTCCCCTTACTGCTCAGTATAATAATTTGTTACTTTTAACAAGGTTAGTGCAAGAACTTTGTAACTGCTTTACTATATTTCATACACAGTATTCATCTGATGAACGCATAACTCAACTATCTTGAATTTCATTGTCTATCTTTTAAATTTTACCATTGTTGAGAATTTTCATGTAATATTAATGAATATTGATATTAATGAATTTGAAATG
This sequence comes from Spisula subtruncata, assembly GCA_963678985.1. Taxonomy (NCBI): domain Eukaryota; kingdom Metazoa; phylum Mollusca; class Bivalvia; order Venerida; family Mactridae; genus Spisula; species Spisula subtruncata. The sequence continues at coordinate 11,286,612 of OY787674.1, forward strand.
TTTCAATTGATTTAAATTGGTATTTTATGTAAAAGGTAGAATTGTCCATGCCGCTTCCTAATGTGTCTGTCAGTGCTTATTAATTGAACGTTGCTTGAAGTGAGAATAGGTCCGTGTGTAGGAAATGTTCGACTGCTTGCAACATGCAACCTGAGACCTATTTCAATCTACAGAATATGATATAAATCAAATCTCATATCAAAATCTACTAGGTTAATTCTTTTGCTAATTTTTGTTTTAATTTGAAGTTATAGTTTGGGACTTAATTAGAAGAAGTAAGAATTACAGATTATTAGATGAATTTTGAGTTTTGCCGCAATGGGAACTTTGGGTTCGACTTTGCACATCTTTGGGTTTTTAGTTTTTCTGCATAAACATGTAAGAGTTACCTTCTCCTGATATTAATGCTGATATACCATGTAATCACTGGCTTTATATAGTACATACAGCATTTAATTTAGTTGAGTCATTCTCACCATATAAATAAAACCATGTATCTTCAAATTATATATTTTCATTAAAAATCTATCATATCAATATTATTAAAAATCTGTCATATTAGTATAATTAAAATTATTATGAAAATTCTGTTACTTCAGTATAATTAAAAGTTTTTTTTATATTAGTATAATTAAAAATCTGGCATATTAGTATTATTGAAAATCTGTCATATTAGTATAATTAAAATATCTACCAGTTAAATGATAATGTTTGTAAACATTAGCTTAGCTTGTCCATCAGGTAAACCATGTTTATCTAGGTTTAACCTGGTAAATCTGAGTTCATTGTTCAATTATTGAATCAATAATACCATGCACTTGTCTAATGGGAACATGATGATTTACTATGTAAACATTGCATGAACTGTGTGACATTAAAACATTAATCCAGAGTAACATGTTAATCAGCATACTAAAACCTAAGTCCCACTTGGCATTTTTTGCATCAGCAACGTTCTGCCGATTTGAATAAATTAGCTTCGTGAGGCATCGGGAACTGGGATATCACAAATTTTCTAATGGCTTCCTCAAAGCTTCCCCAGACCATGAGGACACTTCTCTCGATGCATTCTGATGCCTATTTATTAATGGAGTACATTGCCAAGGCAAACATGCTCAGGGGGGCCTAGGCATAATACTGAAAATTGTAAATCTTACGATGTTTTAATACTGCTTTGGTGGAATGCATCTATGCACTCTGTTTTCTTATTCTAACAATATGTATGTAAGTGTGCTGGGATTGTGCGGGGCAATATGTACACTCGTCTGTGCTGTGTTTTTGATGCATGTTGTGTGTTTTCTGTCTCTGATCTACAGCTCCTGCACATTTACGATATTCAGGAACGTCGGGAAAACCTCCCAGCATGCCTTTTAGTCTCGAAGGTCTCTGCCCTCACCATGAACAAGCTTTTGCCGCTCAGCTGATGGCTCAACAACTACAGAACATGACTGGAGGTAAACACTGAGATTTCATGCAGCTTATATCATGTACAAAATATGTTGCTTCATATTTCATGCGGCTTATATCATGTACAAAATATGTTGCTTCATATTTCATGCAGCTTATATCATGTACAAAATATGTTGCTTCATATTTCATGCAGCTTATATCATGTACAAAATATGTTGCTTCATATTTCATGCAGCTTATATCATGTACAAAATATGTTGCTTCATATTTCATGCAGCTTATGTCATGTACAAAATATGTTGCTTCATATTTCATGCAGCTTATGTCATGTACAAAATATGTTGCTCATAATAAATGTGCTTCTGATTTCATATTGTTTTATTATGTACATACTCGGTTCAGTTCATTACACTCTGCTGTATGTGTTTGTCGATCAGTCGTCTGTTTTGTTCTGTTTGTGTTATTTATAAACATCTGTATTATTCATTTGTCCCCTGAAAAGTATAGTTCAGAGGTCAAAACAGTTGCAAAGTCCTGCTTATAACATAAAATTATTTGCCCGAATCATTTTAGAACTAAAACAGTCATTTACCAATGCAATTTCTTCTTGCTATTTTCAAAACATTTCGAAGAAGCTCTGTTAACTTTGAAAGAGCGCATTTCAGTATATCAAATATTAAATTCTGTATTTAAATTAGTACAAATTGTAATAAGGTGTCTTCCCCTAGAAAAACAGCTTTAAAACTCTGTGGACTACCTACCTGTACAAAACCAATTCCCCAACATTTTTCCTCTTCCAAAATTTTAAAAAAGGCATCCCAATGGTGCACAACTTGTTTGTCTGCACTCACTACCTCAAGGTTGAATGTTTTCTTGCACGGGACTCACCACATTTCTGCCCTTTCTATTTCTCTAATAGTTTGTTTTTGGTGTTTGGGTGAATTATTGTGTTTTGTTTATATTAATTTCATGCAACTATATTCATTACTTTAGCAAGCTGTTTTACTGATCACTCTTCAATGATTTTGGGATGAAAAAGCTTCAGTACCAAGTAACCAAGCCTGTGTATTTAATATCGCTTACACTTATCAGATGCATAATGACTAGTCCCATACACAGGTACCTGTATCATTAATAACGGGAAAAAAACTAAACATTTTTTTTTTGTAAAATTTATTGGATTTCTTTTGGTTTATTTTTTTTTTGTAAAATTTATTGGATTTCTTTTGGTTTAGTCTTTATCAATGATACCTATGGTCCCAATAGACAAATTATCAAATATTTTACTATTATACTGACCCCTATAAATATGGCTCCCACATGATAGTAGGCAGGGAGACATTTTGTTTTTGTGCTGGATTTCTATTTGAATGAATGTCACAAAGGTTGTCAGTGATTGTTCTCCTTTACCACTTGTTATAGCTTGGCCACATTGACATGAGCCTGACCTATTGATTAGCATAATTTAACAGTAGATATATTTTCTACGTTTATAACACCGATTGTATGTTTTCATAATCGAGGAGTATCACGAAGACCCTCAAGATGTAATACAAACACAAATATGAAATACCTATAGTGCACAATTTGCTTTCGGAAATTGACATATTCAAAGAAAGAACATAAATGTAATATATTCTTGCATAAAGGTCAGGCTCAGGTCAAAATAGCCAAGCTATACCACTGGTCCAATTTCATTGAAACTTCACATGATTGCTAAGTGCTTATTGTCAGGAAACTTATCGTCAGTTGAGTTTTGCCAGAGTTATTGCTCCTTGTGGGAACCATATGTTTTGATGTAAAAACCCATCTTGTTAAACGTTGAATGTTATTATACTGTATGCCTAAAGACAGCTTGCAAGTAACAGTGATGAATATAGTCAGTGATAGACATGATGTTGTTGTTAGCTTTTATGCTTAAACATTTTGCTTGCTTATTTTACAGTCCATTGACATTGATTATCTGAAGCAAACATTGTTAGTTTCTAAGTCAGTTAGTCTGAAACTTAAATTTAATCTTTGTAAAACTTAGCATTACAAATGTATTATACTTGTTCGATGACAGGTTATTTCATACCGAGTCTTTCATTTGATGATGCAGGCAAGTACATAAAGGAACTCGGGGTTATAACATAGATTTTATAGATGTTGGAAACAGATATTGATATATCAGATATATTTTATGAACAAGTTTACCCCACAGATGCCAGACATATCTCATTCCTAATGTAGGTCTGTTATAAAAAGATTCTGGCACCTGCAGGTTAAACAGTTTGCTTGTTCAAGGAAAATTGGTTTATAGAATTTTTAGTGGTCAAAGGCTTTTTCTCGTTTTATTGGCATTACCAATATAGGTAAGGATAGTATGCTTAGAGCCGAACTTTTATCTTCTTTTTGGAGAGTTAGTTTCCAAAGTTTTATTTTATTTAATTTATGTTTTGACATTTTTACCTGCTCTTGTCTATCTTTGGAGCTCGTCTGTTTTGAAAACCTGTAATTAATATTGCAATAAGCTCCCTTTCTGAGAAACTGATAACCTTACCTCCAGACAAGCTTCTGTGTCCGTGTTAAGCTAGCATGCTATTGCTTACATGTTACAAAGCTTTTCAATGTTAACTATAACGTCTTCTTTCATTGAAGGTATCTTCCATTTAAGGCTTCATTATCATTCATTCACTTAACTAACTTACTTGCTGCCCGTTATGCCCTCTGACAAGTCTATAAGACAATAAACCTTGGTGAATAATTTTTTGAAAATCTACCTTTTCTGTAACATACAATCTTCTGTTGTTAGCTCAGTACTCCCAATCAACAAACAACTGGTTGAAGACAGGTATCCAAGGGCAACCAAAGACTATAAGACCTTTCGAACAAAAAACTCAGGATGAAATTTTGACTAGAATACTAGGAATGCCTACAGGTAGTCAGAAATATTGCGATCAATCGAGCACGTGTTCCAAGTGTTTCAAGCAATCCCGTGTTTGTGTGTGCACGTTTCCCATTGAATCACCTAAGTACACGATCATGCAGGATCGTAATGATGTCACATGTCCTTCATCGTCAACAATGGGCTTCAATTGGTGTATGTTATAAATCTTATAAAACCTATAGCCAATCAGAATCACTCCTAAATAATATTAGCCTATAGCCAATCAGAATTATTCCTCGATAATATTAGCCTATAGCTAAATGATTGAACCTGATTGTATAATGCATGACAACAATCTGTTATGTTAGTTATGCCCCCTCCCCATCTTTGTTGAGGGGGTATAGCGCTTTGCTCAATTGTCGGTCGGTTGGCAGTAGATCAAATGGTTTGGAACCGTTTCCATTCAATAACTCAAGAATGCTTTGCCCTAGGATCATCAAACTTTACATGGAGGTTGGTCAGCAACAGTAGATGACCCCTCTTTATTTTGAGGTCAAAGGTCCAGGTCACTGTGACCATTACGATATTTTTAGACCAAATGATTTCTGTTCAATAACTGGAGAACATTTTGTCTGGAGGTTGGTCAGCAACAGATGATGTGACTTTAACCATTTCGCAACTATTTGGCTGCCGTGGGGGCATACATGTTTTACATACATAATTTTTGTTTCATTTTATTGTATACTTTCATGTAGTTGGAATGCATGTGATGTAGAGAATGAATCTAAGCCCAAAATGTCATATTGACTTGAGTTTTCAAATTTTGAGACCTACCAGCTTATAATATGATCTGTTGACATTGGTCAAAATAAATACAATGCTCAAATCCACCAATCAGATACCTCACTTTTGGTCTAGCGCCTCCAATCTCTATAGTCTGCAGTTCTATTGATGCCAAACCAAGATAATTGTGAAAATAGGCGTGGTTAGAGTACCAGCTCTGGGAAATTGTAGTAGTATAACTGTCTGACTTGCCTGTTTAATCTTATTGTCCAGCGGAATCTATAGACTACTCAGTGTGTCGTTGTCTCAATCAGCTAGATGTTTTTGACTCTTCAATGTATTCCACTTGTTTGGTTGAACAGTTTAGTTGTCTGTTAAAGTTGGACAAAACTGTTCTGTTCCGCAACAGTCAAGTCTGTCACTTCAAATTATGAAGGTCATTGAAAAAGAATATTGAGGTCAATAAAAATGAATATTAAGGTTAAGAAAAAGGAATATTGAGCTCAATGAAAAGAATATTGCGGTCGACGAAAAAGAATATTGAGGTCAATGAAAAGGAATATTCAGGTCAATAAAATGGAATATTCAGGTCAATAAAATGGAATATTGAGGTCAATAAAAAGGAATATTGAGGTCAATGAAAAGGAATATTGAGGTCAATGAAAAGGAATATTGAGGTCAATGAAAAGGAATATTGAGGTCAATGAAAAGGAATATTGAGGTCAATGAAAAGGAATATTGAGGTCAATGAAAAGGAATATTAAGGTCAATGAAAAGGAATATTGAGGTCAATGAAAAGGAATATTGAGGTCAATGAAAAGGAATATTGAGGTCAATGAAAAGGAATATTGAGGTCAATGAAAAGGAATATTGTGGTCAATGAAAAGCTGGACTGCACCACTTTAGGGTATTTGTCAGTGAATGTTAACATCTCTTGACTATAGCGCTAGATGTTTCGTGTTACCCTATACTATAAATGTATACTCTTTAATTATAGTATTGAATTTCGTGGTTGGTACCTAGTTATAATTTTTTCTTGTTGTGTGTTTGTGATTAGTAGTTACTTGTTCTGCATCCTGATTAGAGAGCAACTTTAACACACTCCAATCTTTTGCCCACCAATCCTGGTTATTTTATTACATCAAAATTTGTTCTTCAGTGACAAGTCTGCTCTGGCTCCATTGTTCATTACAAGTTTTAGCTGGGGATATATTGATATTTTGCTTGAAACCATTCTAGATGTAGTTTTATGTCTCAACGTTTGTTTGTACTTATTCTTCTTAATCAGTGGTCAGATTTCAATGGAACTCCACTTAAATGCTTGTTAACAAGCCTAGTTAGAATTGCATATTGTCAGCAAATTTAGGTCATATATGCCGTGAGTTGCCCAAGTCATAGCCCTTCGTGATAGACATATATTTTTGTGTCAAAAACCCTTATATGTGTAGATCCTCCTGTATGAATGTCTCAAAGTTTGTCTGGTCTGGTTCTCCTTAAAACCATTGTTTGGATTTTAATGAAACTTCACTTACATACTTGGTACCAAGTCAAACGTTGCACATTCTCAGGAATTGTAGAACTGTGCTGATTTTTACCAGAGTTATAGCCCTTTGTGGGAAATGTACGTTTTTATGTCAAAGTACATCTAGTTTCTCCTGATTACATGTATAATATTAGCATCTTGAGTTGTTGTTCTTAGTGCATGCATATCAAATGTATTACCCATAATTAAGCATGTCTTTTGTAAATGAATTTGAAAATATTGTTTTCATTGTATTAAGTAATGATGCTACCTTGACTCAATATACAAACATAAGTTTTATCTAGGAAGATCACATGGATCATGGCTTTAAAGTCCTATTACTCTATACCCTTGACTACACCCTCCAAAACTGTACTAAATCTATTGTTGTCATGCCACCCACATTTCTTTGATATGTGTTGGTCATTCATCAAGTATTTCTTCCCTATTTTATATTGAATGACATAGAAGAGGGGGATAAATGAAGACTTTCTCAAGCTTTACCTCATTTCCATTGGTATCATCTCATTCTACAGCAAGTCAATGTTTGACAACCAAAATGTATCCCACGTTGCAGTGTGTGATCATTTGCATACCCGTTTGCACATTATGCAGTGTTTATAACATTAAACCTAAATTAATTAAGACAAGAGTCTGATGCGGTCAGTCGTTATATGAACATTGTTTACTGTAAGATCATTAACTTTCGAGGGGGGGGTGTAATTTTGTGGATTATCTCAACCACAAAATTAAATCCCCACAGATATTAATAATTTCTATAGCTTAAGACTTAGTGGATAAGATATCCTTAAAATTACGTCCCTACTAAATGGTCTTTTTCAACAAAAGCAGAATATTTTGTCCCATTGAAATGAAATTATTTTACAGTTTAAGGCCACCATCAGATTCTTGCCTTTAAATATTCTTGCAATTTTTCATGCTGATCATATTTGCCTTTCCATATGGCAACTATCCTTCAGTGACCCATTATATATTATTAAATTCCTCAATATTATCAAATAAAGAAATTGTGTCTTATGTCAAACACGTTAAAACATTTGATGCTTTATCTGCCTGGTTTGACTTGTCTTTCTTTGGTATGTTTGAAAACGGAAATAAGGAAATGTTACTGACTGATGTTTGTCAAAAATGGTGGCGTCACAAAGAAGGATGTTGTCTAAGGAACAAGAGCGCTTTACTTGAATGTCCTTGTTTGTTATCTATTCTATGATTGTTTTGATTTTATTGAACTAGTACTACTGTTCTTATAATTAATTATTTATGACTACAAGATTTAGTGATGCATGATTATATTTCTATAAGACCTTTTAGTTCTTGAACCATTCTATGCAACTTTTCAAGATTTGCATGCTACTATTTAGAGTTTCATTTCTTTAATTGTAAATATGGTGAATTATTTATTTTATTTCTTATTTTATTTTTTGTGATATTACAGGATAGTATTTTAGCTTATAAATTTATATGGATTTGGGATTATTAATAGAATACATCATAGTTCAATACAGATATTTCTGCAAATGATATCGACTTTATCTTCATATTTTGTCCCCATGGTGCAACAAGAGTAAATCTCTTACTATATAATTTGAGGGTTCAGTGCAAAACTATGGTACATGCCTCTATAAGTTGATGTATTTACCATAGTAGTGTACCAAGCCCTGAATTTTTGTATCATTATTACACTATAAAGTAAGGTTCAACCTTGTTGGGGTACCATATTTGTTCATTGTTATTCATTTAATCTAAATTTATGTTCATTATAATTTTACATTTGCTGAATGCATGGAGTTCTCTAACTCATTATATTTCATCACACATTTTTAAAATATTCATGTTTTTAACAGCATGTCGTAGTGAAAGCTTGCATTCATTGCCGATTTAAAGTCATGATTCCCAGAACTTTAAAAAATGCATGTATTCTAACTTAAAAGTTTGTTTGTGTTTGAAAGAACTGGCTTTTAGAGCTCCGGTTGTTGTTTTATTTGGTTGCCAAGGTAATTTGGTTGCCATGGTAACACGATAAATGATAGTTTAAGAGATTCTCTGTTCATGTACAGTTGTAGGCAACTCGTTTGTAAGAGTGTGGAAAGACTATCTGCAGAAACATCGTGGTCAGCCACCTAAACTTCAGCGTAAGCTTATTTCTGCCTCCAGTAACTTGTTGGTGTAATTCAAGCTTGTAAAAAGACCTTATAGCTACCTCTAATATCCCTGTATACTAGGCTGATATATAGATTCAATTCCAAATTTATGAAGTAAAATAAGTTAAGTTATATATAAGTTCCAATATTTGATATAAAATATGCTATTAAATAAATGATATTTGATCACACAAAATTTGTGGCCTTTCTTAATAAGTAGTTTTGTTAGAGATATTAATTATTCAATTAATTAATGACTCCATGAAATTCATTTTGAAAGTATGATGCCCATGAATTTATGCATAACCTAGAGATTTTTTAAATAGATAACAATTTTTCTCTGATATAACATAGAAGAACATCAAACATGGTACCTGTCTATATCGCTGGGTTAGAATATGAAGGTCGTAACTACTACTTTCATTATTATAAGACTGATACATATTTAAAATCAACACCACAAGACTCTCGAGCCTATTTTCATGAAAATCAGAACTTATTATTTTGACCAAACTGAAGTAGATTCAGCTTGTTTCCCTATAATATAAAGAGTTATTTTCAGACAGTTTTTTTGTTTTCTCAAAATATACTTATGACCTTCTCATTCTAATACAGTGATTTGTATTGTCTACAAAATTGCAATTTAAACGAAAATTGTATCCTCAATGTACCAACTTCTATATAATATTATGCATTGTCAACAAAATTGCAATCTAAAAAGAAGTTTATCTTCAAGGTAATTATCAAAGTGGCCTAGTATACAGGGATTGTTATGCCTGCCTCATTTTTTGTTTCCTTCTGGTTCATAACCTCTCTCATAGTCTCTTGTAGTAATTAAGCTAGTCAATCCTGCCAGGCCCTGAAATTCATACTTTTTCAATACTAATTCCTTTACCTGTTTTAAATTTTAGGTATTGTAAACTACACCAATCATTCCTGACTTTTCTCTTCAATGTTACACCTCTCCTTCCAGCTGGTAGATTTGTAGTATTCCACGTGGAATTATTTTTAATATATGCACAAATTTAAACTGTAGAATTCTGATTGGATGCTATAAATAGAATAATAAATATTCATGAAGTAGATATTTCTTTGCAGGAAGCTTCTGTAGCACACTAGCCTTCATTGTGTACACTCACTATACAATTTTTATTTGAAAATGTAATTTATATAATCATTTAATCATATATTCATTTTCATGCAGACAAACTATTCATATAAGTACTGTTAGTATATTCAGTAGTATTCTTTGAACGATTAAAAGCTATTTGAGTTATTTATAGGCTATGAAATTTGTCAGAATATTAGATCTGTCAATAAAATTTTATCATGCAGTCTGGTCCAATTTAAAAAAGTGCCAGCTTGGTGCTTTTATATTTCAGCTCCCCTATTATTTGAGAATGATCTTAGGATTCCAAAAGAGTTTAATGACCCTTTTTGTCTTCTTAATGTCTTTCATAGTAGGGGGAGTGATTTCCTTTGCCTAGTTTTAAATAGATGACTTGAAGTCTTGTTAATGGCGTATCATATAATTATACATGTATATATAGTGTGTTAAATCTAGCAATGATTTGTATGTAAAAATGGTGATATCATTCTAAGATTTTCTGTCGTACATTATCAGGATTTGCACCAGTGATAGGATCCTTTCAGAATGTCAAATGGCGAGGTACAACAATGTGATAAACATTTGTAGTTATTATAGGCACATACATAGTTTTTTACGCTTAGCACACATATAATTACATGTATATTATATGTGTTTTTTCCCCGTCTGTATCAATGCTTAATATTTTGTTTTTATTACCAATATACTATAGTTTCTGTTTATTTTTTACCCAAATATATCATTGCATGTTGATAAATAAACTATATATTTGTATTTAGCATCATAATTATAGTTTTATTATTATTTTTGCTGTTCATCAGTAAATCCTGATATTTTCTTTGAAATTTGCTGTTTTCGCTTCAACATATTTATCATAAAATAATCTTAGTCAAGGTCTTGGTATTGATGTTTTTACGTTTTCTCTGCTCGGCTGTTTAAGTTGAGTACTGTCCAATTTGCTCGGATTTTTTGTCACTTGATTAAGAGATGTTGGGTGTAAATTAAATAAACTAATGTATGATCGGTGACCTTAATGATCAAGTTGTGAGCAAACCAAATATTTCATGTTTGAAATCAATTCCACTGACAGCACGGCTGATAGAATAATAAACTTCACAGTAAGGTCCGGGCTTGATACCTGTATTTTGGACGGTTTTATTTATACCCTGCATCGTTGATCAGGTGGTTTATTGCTTTGCTTCAACTTGGTTGTTGGTCAAATGTATGCAATTCGATAACTCTAGAACACTTTGCCCTAGGTTCTTCAAACTTTACATGGCTGTTGGCCAGCAACAGTAGATGGCCCCTATTAAATTTGATTTGGTCAAAGATCTAGGTCACTGTGACCTTTACCCCTTCCAACTTTAGGGCTGTCATGATGGAATACACATTTTATAAACATTTCTAAAGACTTTGACTTTGACATGTTCATCAAGGTAACGTTTGTCCATACTGGTGGCTACAGTTTTCTCAGGTGAAGAGGTTGGGCATTGCTTGCAAATATGTAGGTTTTGTCCTTTTTCAAGAAAAAATAGTTATGTCAGCTTTATGCCCTGGCATCTTCTGACGCATAGTTGTCTGTCCGTTCATTCGTCTTTTCATTTGTCCATTTGTTACAAAACTTTCAAGTTGATTGACTTAGCTATTTATTAGGGATAAGGTTACCACTGAGGATTAAGCATTTACTGATCACAGTCTTGTTATCAACTTTTTTTAGCATTTTTCATATTGTGATATTCTTATTTCTATGACTATGTCTGACTATCACTTGTTCCAAAATTTGCATCCTTTCAGTTTTGAAGTTTTCACTTACAATATTACTCTATATCATTTCATTATTTTAAGAAAAACAATATTTATGAAAGGTGAAGAAAAAACAATATTTATGAAAGGTGAACAAATATGTATGAAAGGTGAAGAAAAACAGTATTTATGAAAGGCAAGCATTTTTAGAGGTCGTTTGCACTTACGAAGTACAATATCATTCTCTATCATTTAATCGTTTAAAGAAAAACAAAGAATTTATGAAGGCAAGCACTATTAGAGGTAGCTGTTTGTCTGTTTGATTTGATGTCCTGTCTTTAGTGTTTCTATACTTTTACAACAAGTGTGTCTTTGACGATTGATAGTATAGTATGCACAGGGTCAAGGTCAGTTGTCAGGTTTTTTTCTCACTCAGGTTCAAGGTCATAATTAAAAATTATAATCAAGCTCAAGGTCAGTAGTCAGTTTTTTTTCACTCACTCAGGTTCAAAGTCATTATGTAAAATCATAATCAAGGTTAAGGTCAAAGTTTTGAAACCCAATTATTTCTAGTAAAAATCCAACTTTAGATTTATCATAATAACCAAGGTAATTGCAAGATTGATTTTTTTTGTCAATTTTAAGGTCAAGGTTGATATTTTAAAATTATATAAAGTTGAAGGTCATTCTGTTGAATGCATGTACATGCTGCTTTCATAGGATGCAAGTAGTGATTTGAGTGTTTTATATTAGTAAATAATTACAAAAGAACATTTTTATTTTATTTATTGCTTGATCTTTAAATTAATATTATGTATAAACATTTATTATAATATATATTATAACAATTTCATTAGTCAATTATAGATCGAATCTGACGTCAGAGCTGTTACCTTTTCGTATATTATAGTATGAATAACTAGTCAATAACTAAAACTACAGTCATGCTTTCTTTGCTTGTTTTCAATCTATAGTTCAACATTTTGTTATATATATATAATATTTTGCTATTTCATAATTCTGATAAATTAAACATGCTCATAGATTATCTCTTGAAAATCTTTTCTGTAGGCAGGTATATATCTGTTAGAAATATCATAGTGTTGTTATATTAGTACAATATCATAAACATGCCTTGCTATTTTGTACATTAGCCCATACTATTACAAGGGCTCAATGCACAACTATGGTAACTACCTCAATTTATACCACATACCATAGTTTTGCACTAAGCCCTCGAAATTTAATTTAGTACTATTAGAGGCATAACCGTAGAGACTACTGCATATATTGTAGCTACAGAATCGGGCGGTGAGCGATCTTGTAACCGTTTCCTATATGCTTTACAGGGGTGTCAATCTTCCTGATTAATCCTGATTACACATTCAGAAAGAGCAATGATTTCTGACCAAAATAAGTTATTTGAAGAAAATATCTTTAGAAATGGCAAAGTTGTGGTCAATTAAATATATTTAGAAATTGCAAAGTTATGGTCAATTTAGTCTGTTTTGAAGGAATTTCCTAATAAAAACTGTGTTATACATCAAACAATGTGTTTGAAGGCTTTTTATTTTGGCAAAAATGGTTGACTCCATATGATTTTCCTGATTTTAAATTTGGCTCTGTTGACACCCCTGTTTTTAGAATCACAGTGTGATGATATGCTTGTCAAGATTTTTTCTTATACCACAATATAAACCTTGTACCCTACTCTAGATCTACAGTCACCTAACTTATTACATTTAACAGCCAGTCAAAGGTTTCATTTCATATTGACTGCTCAAATCAGGTGCCTCCTTAATTTAATAGACTGTGAAATCATTTAATTTTGATCGGACACAATTTTGTGGTTTTAGTAAATAAGACCATTTCAATGGAACGTTAATTTGTGGATTTTGAATTACAGGTAATAAGTACAAGGGTCAAATTTATTGTTTGTTGGGTTACGATTTCGTAGTTAAAGGCAAACCATGAAATCTGTGAAATTTAATCATCCACAAAAAAAGATTTTACAGTAAACATCATTAAAGTACAGTACATACAACCTCTGTTGTACAACACCCTATCCAAGCTGCAAATATTGGCTGTTGTATAGAGGTTGTTGCTCTACAGAGGTTAAATTAAGAATATATACAATCAGCTTAAGGAAATTTTGAACTGCCAGATGGGAGCATAAAAAATTATATGTTTTATAAACATCTCTTGTTACTTACAGATTTATTGAATGATGTATCTGTAGAGACTAATCAGTAGGGTAAAGGTTTAAATGCACCGCAATATTTCTGATTATTATCCTGCAAAAGATACGACAAAAAAAATATCAGAATCAACGAATTAATTATGAAAATATTTATAAATGTTAAACATGGAATTTGTGCTTATTGTCGGCCATTTGTTACTTTATCTATACATGCATATTTTTGAGCGTGGCTAAGACATTTCAGACTGAGAAATGTTAAAATTTGACCTGTTATCCCATCAAGATTTGTAATGTGTCTTCCTTCTTTTTTAGCCAGTTTATATCACTTAACTGTTATTTCAAACATGTTTAAATAAAAATATTGTTAAGATAGTGCTTTAATTAAAACATGTTTTTTTAAAATTCTTCTTAGCCAACCTGTCTTAAAAGCTTTCTATTTTCGAAAATGCTGTACTAATTATGAAATTATACTATTTTCGACTTTTTTGTGAATATTTTTTTTGAAATTGTACTGTAAAACAAAACTTATGCTTTGAATGTTTTATTCTCAAATATGATTTTTATTTATTTTAATCTTACATGATTGTTGGTAGTCTGAACTCCAAACATTTCTTGTGTTTTCAGTTTTGTTGCATATTGCACCATTGGTGATATAACTAACCCACTTTGACACGTTTCTTGTTTTACTTGATTCTATATTGCTGTGCAGTTTCTCGTTCTGTGATATGATTTTTTTCAGGCTTTGTTTACGAAGACGAGTATTGAGTACACGAAAATTAACGAATGAAAACTTATACATTTGTAATGTTTTCTAATTTTATGTTTTAAACACTAATTGTATTAAACAGTTAATCACATTTTTACTATGTTTAATTATTTAATTGGTGTTAATTAATTGTTTAATTATACTACATTTAGTAACAAGCTAAAATGTTTATTAATACAAATGTTATTACAGAGTTTTTATTGCCTGTGCATGATTGAGTTGTGACTCACTGCATGGCTTGCTCCATTTGGCATGTCCTCAAATAAGGCGTGCTTCACTGAATCTGTGCCCAATCTCCCGAAATATCTCAATCTGAGAAAGATCTCATCTCAAATATTGTCATGTATCTTTATATTTAATTCCATAGGAGGCTGAAGTCAAAATCACTATCACTAAACAGAAATGTTATTCTTAGTTTATAACAGTAAATTCTAGAGAGCTTGCGCTTCAGATTTATCTTAAATCGCGACCCTGGTTTTAGCAAAATCTCAATTTGAGTTGAAATTTCTTCTTGAGATGCTTCGAGAGATTTTGGCCTGCCTGTGTAAGAACAAGGTATATGCCTCGCCATGGCTTGCAACATGCTGTCTGTTCTCAACAGAGACTAAGGTGTGTCTTACTGTGATAATTATGCTAGTCTTCACAGTCTGATATACAATGACCATATTTGGTGATTTACAGAAATGAACATGGATGAACTGATGGGGTCAGGTATTGTTAGCTCCACATCATCAGCACAGACTGAACGACGTTCTAGTCGGCATCATCTCATAGAGGTCTCAGAATCACAAAAACGACAGGAACTATTGCAAGCACAGTCCATGCAGATTAGTAAGAAACCAGTAAGTTGTCGTTGATTCTATTCTCTGTTCTTTATGATCCCCCAATCTTTGATGAGTGGGTAAATAGACCTACTCCAGATCTCCACTAATCTGTAGGTACAAACAGATTTTTACCCATTTGTGTTTGCATATGAATACAAAACCTGTCTAACATGACCAGATTTGTTTGCACCTACATGTAAATTAAGGGGAAAACCGCCCTGCACTAAGTTTTGGATATCAGCTATTGCTTCTACATGTTGGTATGCCGGGGGGGGGTCACAGTTTGTTTACCATCTATTTTCTGTTCAATAACTCAAGAACATAGATGTTTTGTATAATACATGGCTGATGAAGATTGTACTATAAGTTTTAAAAGTGACATTTTGATGGCTTAGAATTAGAAGGTCGTAACTACCAAATCGATATTTTGAGAAAACACGGAAAAACTGCCTGACATTTACTCTTTATTATAACTTATGGTAAAACAAACGTTTACAACTTCATTTTGGTCAACATGACAAGTTCAGATTTTTATGAAAATGGGCTCATAAGAAGCGCCTTGTGGTGCTTATTCTAATTAGTAAGTGGCACTTACTACCTTCTAATTCTAAGCCATCAATTTCTTGATATCTGTGAATTAATTGTGTACATGCTATGACTGTATTGCAGGAAAGAAGTGCATCAAGACATGGCAAGGATGACAAGGATCAGTTAGGTAAGGAGTTTATATAGTTCGATAATTACAGGAAATCCCGTACCTGCCAAGTACTCCTATTAAAGTGGATTTACTCCTAAATTCGTTGTTAATTTCTGGTTTTCAAAGTTCATCTAACTTTGAACAAAGGTACAGGGTGTCCCAAATTATAGATATCAGATTATAAATATGACAAAACAATATGTGAAAAACTTAATACCTTCCTTGTTTATGCATCTAAATCCCTTTTAAATCACATTTAAGTGCATCTTGTGATATGTTTTGCTTTATCACATGATTATATGAGCTGTCTAATGGAGCTTGATTCATTGTGATGTAACATCTATATTAAACAGGTGGACTATCAAGTCGTCTACGAGCACAGATTCCTTCTGCTACATTTGTCAACTACGAAACATTCAATGTTTCACAGATGAATATCGAAAATGAAGGCAAAACTGAAGAAACAGTTAGAAATGAGGAAGCCAATGGAAAAGGTCAGGGTCAATTATTGTCAATTTTCTGTGTGTACCCTATTTAAGCATACCTACCAAGTACTCCTATTAAAGTGGCATTACTCCTATTTTCATTGTTAATTATACCCCCGCAAACAAAGTTTGAAGGGGGTATACTGGAGTCACCATGTTGGTCTGTTGGTCTGTAGGTCTGTTGGTCTGTTGGTATGTTAGCATCGTGTCCGCTCTGTAACTTCGTCATTTCTTACTGGATTTTAAAATTGCTTGCTACAAATGTTCACCACATCAAGACGATGTGTCATGCGCAAGACCCAGGTCCCTATCTCAAAGGTTAAGGTCACACTTAGAGGTCAAAGGTTAAATAGTCATGCAAATCGTGTCCCCTCTGTAACTTTGTCATTTTTTACTGGATTTTAAAATTGCTTGGTACAAATGTTCACCACATCAAGGCAGTGTGTCATTCGCAAGACCCAGGTCCCTATCTCAAAGGTCAAGGTCACATTTAGAGGTCAAAGGTTATATAGTCATGCAAATCGTGTCCGCTCTGTAACTTTGTCATTTCTTACTGGATTTTAAAATTGCTTGGTACAAATGTTCACCACATCAAGACAGTGTGTCATGCGCAAGACCCAGGTCCCTATCTCAAAGGTCAAGGTCACACTTAGAGGTCAAAGGTTATATAGTCATGCAAATCGTGTCCGCTCTGTAACTTTGTCATTTCTTACTGGATTTTAAAATTGCTTGGTACAAATGTTCACCACATCAAGACAGTGTGTCATGCGCAAGACCCAGGTCCCTATCTCAAAGGTCAAGGTCACACTTAGAGGTCAAAGGTTATATAGTCATGCAAATTGTGTCCACTCTGTAACTTTGTCATTTCTTACTGGATTTTAAAATTGCTTGGTACAAATGTTCACCACATCAAGACGGTGTGTCATGCGCAAGACCCAGGTCCCTACCTCAAAGGTCAAGGTCACACTTACAGGTCAAAGGTTATATAGTTATGGAATACTTTCAAATGTGTTGTTTAGACTATAATTTTAAATAATATTCCTGTGTCAAGGCGGTGCTGCGGGGGTATGATTCATCACTCCTGTGATAGCTCTAGTTTCACCTGACTTTATACAAAGGTCATCCTTGTCATGTATGGTCATCCTTTTTAGCTCATCTGATTTTTAAAAAAAAAGATGAGTTATTGAGCCCCTTTTTGGACTTCGAACATTTCTTGGTTAAGTTTTGTGTTTAGGTCCACTTTTCTCATACACTATGTGGGTTATTGCTTTGAAACTTGCAACACTTGTTCACCATCAATACCTGACCATGTCAAGCAAGTCTATAACTCAGATCTGCATTTTGCATGAGTTTTTGCCCCTTTTTTCTTTATGCTAAGGTTGTCTTTTGACAGTGACAGATATCAGATGAGTGTCTGCACCCGCAAGGCGGTGCTCTTGTTATCCATTGTTAACTGTTAGTTTTTACACAAGTTACATTAGACTGACTGGTCCCGTTAGACTGACTGGTCATGTAGACAGACTGGTCCCGTTAGACAGACTGGTCCTGTTAGACTGATTGGTCCCGTTAGACTGGCTGGTCATGTAGACTGACTGGTCCTGTTAGACTGACTGGTCCCGTTAGACTGACTGGTCATGTAGACAGACTGGTCATGTAGACAAACTGGTCCCATTAGACTGATTGGTCCTGTTAGACAGACTGGTCCCATTAGACTGATTGGTCCTGTTAGACTGACTGGTCATGTAGACAGATTGGTCCTGTTAGACTGACTGGTTATGTAGACAGACTGGTCCCGTTAGACAGACTGGTCATGTAGACAGACTGGTCCCGCTAGACTGATTGGTCATGTAGACTGACTGGTCATGTTAGACTGACTGGTCATGTAGACAGACTGGGTCCCAGGGCTCGACAAATCCACTCGTCCGCTCGTAATTACGAGTAGAAATTCACATCGGACGAGTCAACATCCAGCATCGCTCGTCCTGCAGGACGAGTGCAATTTCTGGCAGAAAACAATCAAGTTTCAATAATAAATCGCGCATTAAACAACATAATTCGATAAAAGACCCGTCTCGTATTCGATACAAACGCCAGATCATCTGTCAGTCAAAAACGAAAGTTGGAAGAATCAAAACATGAGTGTGTGCGCTGTGACGTCACGGGGATTCCCCGGTTATGCTCGATTAATGAATGACACTGTTCTAAGTTTAATCGATCGAAACATAATTTTTAGCGTTAAAGCGTCGTTTTGGATTCGTCACCCTGTGCAAAATGAATATTATGTACGAATGTATGGAATAACAAACAAACTGCTTCGGTTTGCGTAATTAAGGACAAAATGTGATGCCAACATAGTGGTCATCACGTGAAGAATAAAGTTCGTATAGACACAGTGTATTTACCAATCAAGCTGATCAAAAGTTGTCTGCTTCAGAATGGCGAAAGGAGCGGAAATGCGGAACACATTGATATTTTCACAATTTTATTGACAGTTTAAGACGAGAATCGCATCGTTCAAAAACAGATTTCCAGATTTTTCTTAGACTGAAAAATACGGGCGAGTTGATTTTGCTGCTGGACGAGTGGTTTTTTGGCACCGCTCGTCCGGTAGGACGAGTGGCTTTTGAAAAATTTGTCGAGGCCTGGGTCCCATTAGACTGACTGGTCATGTAGACAGACTGGTCCCGATAGACTGACTGGTCCCGATAGACTGACTGGTCCCGTTAGACAGACTGGTCCCATTAGACTGATTGGTCCCGCTAGACAGACTGGTCCCATTAGACTGACTGGTCATGTAGACTGACTGGTCCCATTAGACTGACTGGTCCTATTAGACAGACTGGTCCGGTTAGACTGACTGGTCCCATTAGACTGACTGATCATGTAGACTGACTGGTCCCATTAGACAGACTGGTCCTATTAGACAGATTGGTCCCGTTAGACTGACTGGTCCCATTAGACTGACTGGTCATGTAGACTGACTGGTCCAATTAGACTGACTGGTCATGTAGACTGACTGGTCCCATTAGACTGACTGGTCCTATTAGACAGACTGGTCCGGTTAGACTGACTGGTCCCATTAGACTGACTGGTCATGTAGACTGACTGGTCCCATTAGACTGACTGGTCCTATTAGACAGACTGGTCCGGTTAGACTGACTGGTCCTGTATACAGTCCAAGTAAGTGTTTGTGTTTTGATGCTGTTCAGTTTATGTTTTTTATTTAAGAATGAATTTTGAACCTGTGCTTTGTAATCTGTGTTATTTTTTGTTTGTGTGGTGTTTTGTTCATGTTGAGTGCTGCCTTCCATGTCTGATTTATTATTACCTTTCTTTTATTGTGCAACTAGGATTGTGTAATGTTGACACTCTCCTATTTTAGTGTGGAACTAGGATTGTGTAATGTTGACACTCTCCTATTTTAGTGTGGAACTAGGATTGTGTAATGTTGACACTCTCCTATTTTAGTGTGGAACTAGGATTGTGTAATGTTGACACTCTCCTATTTTAGTGTGCAACTAGGATTGTGTAATGTTGACACTCTCCTATTTTAGTGTGGAACTAGGATTGTGTAATGTTGACACTCTCCTATTTTAGTGTGGAACTAGGATTGTGTAATGTTGACACTCTCCTATTTTAGTGTGCAACTAGGATTGTGTAATGTTGACACTCTCCTATTTTAGTGTGCAACTAGGATTGTGTAATGTTGACACTCTCCTATTTTAGTGTGGAACTAGGATTGTGTAATGTTGACACTCTCCTATTTTAGTGTGGAACTAGGATTGTGTAATGTTGGCACTCTCCTATTTTAGTGTGGAACTAGGATTGTGTAATGTTGGCACTCTCCTATTTTAGTGTGCAACTAGGATTGTGTAATGTTGACACTCTCCTATTTTAGTGTGGAACTAGGATTGTGTAATGTTGGCACTCTCCTATTTTAGTGTGGAACTAGGATTGTGTAATGTTGACACTCTCCTATTTTAGTGTGGAACTAGGATTGCGTAATGTTGACACTTTCGTATTTCCTTGTCTGTTTGCCTTTCAGGAAACTCTACAAATATTGAGAATTGGTTACATACAACAAATTCATTACATAATTCTTCTAAGAATGGTAATTTTATCTACTTTATGTAGACAAATTATATATATATATATGTATATATTCCTTCACATATGGGTGATATATGGTTGACTTAGATAAAATGCATTGCACGAATATATTGCATATTGTTACAATTCATATCTTTTTTTGCCCCAATCTTTGATTAGGTGGTATATTGCTTTGCACATGTCGGTTTGTCAGTCAGTATGTCAGTATGTCAATGGACCACATGGTTGACGTTAAATAACTGATAAATGCTTTGCTTTAAGGATCTTAAACTTTACACACAGGCTGTTCAGCATTAGTAGATGACCCCTATTGATTTTGAAGTCAGTAGGTAAAAGGTCAAGGTTACTGTGACCTTTACCATTTTCAACTATTGGGCTGCCAAATCTGGGGGCATACATGTTTTACAATATCTCTTGCTTTGCTGTCTTTTTCATGCATTGTACCAATATTATGCTCTCACAGTGTTTCACTATCAGTGGTGCTATTTTTGTGTCACTGATCACATGCAAGTATATCATGATTATATAATACTTAAAAAGCCACTCTCGAGAGGTGTAGTTATAGAGAGGTTGTTGCTCTACAAAAGTCTCTCTCGAGAGGTATAGTTATAGAGAGGTTGTTGCTCTATAAAAGTCTCTCTTAGGTTGGTTATACCATACTAACATACCAGTTTTATCATTAGTATTAGATTGGTGCTACAAATGGTTGCCTGAAGGATATTTACCTGGAGGTAAAAGCGTGCCAATGTGCTGTATATAACAGAAAGTCAAAACGTTGTTTTCAGGGTTCCTACAATCAGAAAAAAAGATAGGGAATTTCGGATATAGTCAGGGAAATTTAAAAAATAGAGCAAATAACAGGGAAAAGTCAGGGAATTCTTTATTGTTACGGTAAATTTTTGTAAAGGAGATACTTGCAAAGACAAAAAAAGGTCCTCACTCTTTATGCTCACTTGAGACATATTGCTGAAACAAAAATATGGGTTAATGCATACCTGCCAGGTACTCCTATTAAAGTGGAGTTACTCCTATTTTTAGCTCACCTGTCACATAGTGACAAGGTGAGCTTTTGTGATCACTCTTCGTCCGTCGTTGTCCGTCGTCTTCCGTCAACAATTGGCTTGTGTACACTCTAGAGGCAACAGTTTTGATCCAATCTTCATGAAACTTGTTCAGAATGTTGTACTCTATGAAATTCAGGCCAAGTTCGAAACTGGGTCATGTGGGGTCAAAATCTAGGTCACTAGGTCAAATCTTAGACAAATCTTGTGTACACTCGAGATGTCACCAACGTGTTCCAATCTTCATGAAACTTGGTCAGAATGTTGTTCTCCATGAAATCTAGGACAAGTTCGAAACTAGGTCATGTTGGGTCAAAAACTAGGTCACTAGGTCAAATCTTATAAAAACCTTGTGTACACTCTAGAGGTCACCAATTTCACCCAATCTTCATGAAACTTAGTCAGAATGTTGTTCTGCACGATATCTAGGCCAAGTTTGTAACTGGGTCATGCCGGGTCAAAAACAAGGTCACTAGGTCAAATCTTAGAAAAACCTTGTGTTCTCTCCAGAGGTCGTGGTTTTGATCCAATCATCATGACACTTGACCAGAATGTTGTTCTCTATGAAATCTAGGCCAAGTTTGAAACTGGGTCATGTGGGGTCAAAAACTAGGTAACTAGGTCAAATCTTAGAAAAACAGTGTTCACACTAGAGGTCACAATTTTGATCCAATCTTCATGAAATGTGGTCAGAATGTTGTTCTCTATGGAATCTAGGCCAAGATCAAAACTGGGTCATGTGGGGTCACAAACTAGGTCACTAGGTCAAATCTTAGAAAAACCTAGTGTTCACACCAGAGGTCACAATTTTGATCGTATCTTCATGAAACTTGGTTATGGAATCTAGACCAAGTTTGAAACTAGGTCATGTGGGGTCAAAAACTAGGTCACTAGTCCGAATCTATGAAAAACTTTGTGTTCACTCCAGAGGTCGTGGTTTTGATCCAATCATCATGAAACTTGGTCAGAATGTTGTTCTTCATGAAATCAAGGCAAAATTTGAAACTGGGTCATGTGGGGTCAAACACTAGGTCACTAGGTCAAATCTTAGAAAAACATTGTGTTCACTCCAGAGGTCACTGTTTTGATTCAATCTTCATGAAATATGGTCAGAATGTAGGTTGTACTGATACCTAGACCAATGTGCAACAGGTGAGCGCCCTAGGGCCTTTCAGGCCCTCTTGTTGTTGATAAATTTCTGATTTCCAAGTTCACCTACCTTGCACAAAAGTACATTTGGTTCATTTTATGAAATTCTCTACCATATTTATAATTCATTCCTTGTTTATGCATCCAAATCCCTTTTAAATAACATTTAAGTGCATCTTGTGGAATGTTTTGCTTTATCATTCCTATTTTGGATTTAACTAGCTTGACAGGTATGTAAGTCATGAAAAACTGGTCAGGGGAAAGTCAGGGAGTTTGGTGTCATTATATTTGTGGGAACCCTGGTTTTGAGATTGTAATGTTCTGATTCGATGTTATGATTAATGGTTTTCTCCATTATTTGAAAAGCTAAATTGTCGAGTCTTATAATTTTGTATGTCAAAGTGTTTATAAAGCGTCCTTATGTATCTTGTTTTATCTGTTGCTTTGCACAAGACTTGATGCTTAGATTTTATTCTGACAGGGTACGGAGCTTCGTGTCTTATGCTGTTAAAGTTTGGAGTTTTTGACACAAACCTGACCTTTTAATTAGCATAATTTAACAGTCAATATCTTCCTTATATTTATTACCCAGGTTGTTTGTTTTTATAGGACATGAAGATGCTCGAGATATAATACAAACAAAAATTTGAAATACTGATATAGCACGATTTGCTTGCTGAAATTGATATATTGAAAGCCAAAGCTTTGCAATAAATTCATGCATAAAGGTCAAGATCAGGTCAATATCTCCAAGTCATATGCACATACTTATTTGATTAGCATTCCATGTAAAGTATCTTCCTTTGATGATAATGGCATCTACCTGTTGTTGAATCCTGGTCACGGCACCAGAATTAATTGAATTTTAAATAAGAATGTGTCCATAACAAGTTTTAATCAGAAAAATATTAATATAACAAAACATTACTTGCATTCGAATTTATCCAAATACAATATCCTTCAATTGATCCATTCAAGGAAACACAGAACATTTGATACTATAAGTATATAAGTAAAAACTCTTGTATATCCAAACTTGTGCTTATTTCAGCTGAAATGAGCTAAGGTATTGACTATTTTGTGGATTATACTAAAACTGCTCAGCTTTATCAAATACAACTATATGAGCAACAAACTCAGACAAATACATGCACATGTGCGTATAATCCTCTATTTAACATATTATAAAGTGTTCCGGAGAGCTGTATCCATGCATTATGCCATGTTAAATGTAATGTTAGCATCATGTTTTCTGTAAATAATACATAGTCTGTTTTTACTCAGGACTGGTGAAGGTGATTGGCTGTGCATTATTGCTGTGTTTATATATCACTGGCTTAGAATGAGAAGGTCGTATGTACTTTTTACGCCTAAGTACTACCTACGACCCTATAAAACTCATACATATTTGAATTCTGCATCATAAGGTGCTTCTTATGAGCCTCTTTTCATAAAAATGTTGAAAAAAAAGTTAAATTTCCTGACAGTTTTTTCTTGTTTTCTCAAAATATCGATTTTGTACTTATGACCTTCTCTTTCAAGGCCATGATATATAGTTGTTCAATATAGTATTGATTGATCACAGATTGTATGTTTGTTGATCGACAACTAACAATGTTCATGCAATGCTTTGAATTTCTGCTCCTAGATGTTGTTGATGAAGGAGCCAAGAAGGAGTCACCAAGTACCGGACATCACAAGGGACATAAACACAGTGGTCATAGTGGAAGGAAAAGTAGAATGGGTGAGTACATCAGTTTGTTTACACACCTGCCAAGTTTGTTATATCCAAAAATAGGAGTGATAAAGCAAACATGTCACAAGATGCACTTAAAGTCTTAATTGTAATTTAAAAGGGATTTAGATGCATAAGCAAGGAAGGTATTGATTCTAGTGGTTATAAATATGGGACAGAAGATCATAAAATGAATCAAATGTACCTTTGTTCAAAGTTAGGTGAACTTGGAAATTAGAACTTAACAATGAAAATAGGATTAACTCCACCAATAGGAGTGCTTGGCAGGTATGTCAGTATATCAACTACAAAAGAGAAATTTGTCTATCTTGTTCTTCTGATATACAGTCTTTTCAAAGTTAAGGTATATCCTCGTATTAGCACCTCCCCTCTAATTAACGCCCAGGTCTGACTGTGTATGGAAATATTTTTTCAAAAAATGCATCGCCCCCTGGGGGGCGATAATACGAGGTAATACGGTAATTAGTAATGGTTGTAAACATTAGCTGATAATTTTGACCCTTGTATTTATTACCTGAAATGCAAAATCTACAATTGAACATCCCATCAAAGGGGTCTTTTTTACCAAAACCACAAAATTTGTCCCATCGAAATTAAATTTTACAGAAGAAGATCTACAGTGTTGCTCCTAGTAACTCACTTTTACATATTATTCACCAATCAGGTATGCGGGATTCGGACGATGATGATGAAGCCAAACAGGAAGGTCCAGACTATGTACAAGATCCTCATAGTCACCGTGCAACACGTGTCAAGTCAGCTAAAAGTGGCGGGGAAGAGTTTAACAGTGCAATACAAAGTATAAAAGACCTACGCCAGTCACTCACTCTGTCTGCTGCAAACACAAATCTCAGTCCTACAGCAGGGTAAGTCCTTGCTTCGTTTGTTTCTTTATAACCCCCACCACCACAATTTTTAAGTTTCCATTGAGTGGTTGTACCATTGAGGTTGTTATGTTTTTTATACTCCCTGCACAACTTATGTTGTAAGGGAGTATATATACAGTTACGACATGATTTGATGTGTCATTCAGGAATTATATCAAGAAATTATTGACATGATTTGATGTTTCATTCAGGAATTTTATCAAGAAATTATTGACATGATTTGATGTTTCATTCAGGAATTTTATCAAGAAATTATTGACATGATTTGATGTTTCATTCAGGAATTTTATCAAGAAATTATTGACATGATTTGATGTTTCATTCAGGAATTATATCAAGAAATTATTGACATGATTTGATGTGTCATTCAGGAATGATATCAAGAAATTATTGACATGATTTGATGTGTCATTCGGGAATTATATCAAGAAATTATTGACATGATTTGATGTTTCATTCAGGAATTATATCAAGAAATTATTGACATGATTTGATGTGTCATTCAGGAATTATATCAAGAAATTATTGAAGCAAGAAATGAAACAGACAGATGAAGACATTGATGACATCACTGCCAAACTTCAACTGAACATTGATGAAAAACAAAAACAGGTAACACCATGTCAAACATTAGTTTCTTCTCATTTACTGTTTACCCCCTGAATTTACGCCCCGGAGGGTCATAAGTGAGTGAAGAAAAAAAAGACATTTTTTTTCCAAAAATAGGGGGGGGGGGAGCTATTATTCAGGGAAATGCAGTATTTATTTAACATGTTGGGAGAATTCTTGAAATGAGGTAAAACTCTACATTATATTTGTGATAAACTATTGAATTTTCTCTGAAATGTTTTGCATGAACCAGGAATATTACTTTAATTTTTTTTTGTAACTACTGTTTGAAAAACAAGCTGATCTTTGTTTCACATTGTTTTCATAGATGTGTTGGGAGTTTATATTATTTGTAGCCCTGTGTGTTCAGAACCTTATATTTTTATTACATGATTTATCCATGAGTGGTTACCACCCTGTAGACATGGAATGTTTGGTGTGTGTTACAAGAAACTGTTGCCTAGATACCCATTTACTGTTGATCTGTTTATATTGAAATTTCTGTGCACAATGTTATTCGATACACAATGTGAAGCAGTACTTCAAAAGTTGGAATTGCCAAAATTCCTTAAAAAGCATTTGATTTGATGCCTAGTAATTGCAAAGTCCTTGAATCTGAAAATTGAATTTAATGTCTGCAAAAAAGTCCTTGAAAAGAACTTGAATATTTTTAGAGAATTTTGGTACAGTAAGAACCATTCAGAAAGACAAGAGCATGATGGTGTAAATAGTTAAACCCTTAAAAAAAGCTTGACATATTCCTAAATTGTACATTTAATTGCTCTGTGACAATATGTGAAACCAGGCCCCGGTCTCCTGAAACAGCTCAAGTAAACGTCTCACCTCAAATTGGGGTTTTGCTAAAACCGGAGGCGCAATTACAGATAAATCTGAAGTTCCAGCTCTTAAAATTATACTGTATTAAACCAAGAATACCATTTCTATTGTAAGATGCTAATTTTGAGTCCAGCCTTGCATAGAAATTAACATTATGACATACGCCTACATTTGAGATGAGATCTTACTCAAATTGAGATGCTTCGGGAGATCGGGCAAGGACACTAGTACAGTAAAACTTACGATGATCAATGAAACATGACTTTATCAATAATCTCAAACCAGGCTTGATCTGTGTTCTCTAACAATATTCAATCATATATCATATCATACAGTGTTGAATGTATCTTAAACTGTGTATTATCTCTCACAGGCAAGATCTCAAACAAAAACATTTTCAAGAGATATCTCAGCTGAAATTGAGATTCTGCTAAAGTCTCTGTTTGATATAAATCTCAAGTTTGGTTGCTGCATAAACACTACACAATGTACCAATTTTTAGTACAATCTTGCATAAAAATTTCCTCAAAATATTTGTGAACTGAGATTTTGCTCAAATTGAAATGTTTTAAGAGATTGGGGGCCTGTTACTTCTTGTATTGATTTTCTGTCTTCACATCATAGCTAGCTGTGAAATTCTTTCTTTTCTGATTTGCCTTGCTTTTGTTTGTATGCTTAGTCCATAATCAATGCATTTACAGTATGATGAAATGCTTCATTCCCGTGATTCAAAGATCACTGCCCCATCTCCGATACAGAGAGAAAACTCCTCATCCAGATCGGCTCCAGTTGCTACCGGCAAAGATAGAAGCAACAATAACAAAACTGTAAAACCAGACCATGCTGCTAGTGCTCATGTTAAAACTAAGGTGGAAAAGAAAGAAAGTAAAAAAGTTGAAAAACAAGAAAGTGTGAATCAGAAGTTGTCGAAATCGACGACTAGTTTAAATGGTATGATGACGGACAATGTAGCGAGTGTTAACCATCGAATGGTAGATGCGTATCATTTACCCGAAACTCTTCAACCAGGAAATAAACAGGATGGGTTTAAAGGTGGTAAACTAGACATGGATGGGAAAGTTTATCTAAGCAAGCTTTCCAAACAAGAGAGCCCGGCAGGTGGAAAATCTGATATAAACTATAGCTCGGCCACAGATTTAGCAAGTTTAGGTAACATGAATTCTGGTGGAGGTCGGGTCGGGAAACGAAGACCTACTGGTGTCCCACGTAGTGCTAGCAGTAGCAGTAGCCGAGAAGAAAGCTGGAATGAGAAAAATGAAGGAGAACGAACTGAGGTAGGAAAGTAACCGCATTTATATACCTATTATAATAAGTCTTTTACGTATATTATATCAGTATGTTTTTCCTGGTGTATCCATGTGTTTTTACTTCCCAGACCATTCTTGTATTCTATGGTTTACTATATTACAACTTTCATACCTAAATGACAAATATATAATAATCCAAAGATGTATGAAACCATACATACGTATTTTAATTTTCTCCTTGGTTAAGCAACCACAATAATTTATTCCAATTTTAACCATTTTTGGTGCGATACAATGTGGCTGTATTAAATGACTAACTGGTTAAGCAAGAAGTTGTACTTGATGTATTGGCTGATTGGCTTCTTTGTTGTTTAATTGTATTTGCATTATTCATTATTGATTCTTACTGGTTAAGCAGCTGATAAAATGCCTTTTGGTTGTTGTACAGGGTGTCCCAAAAAAACGGGGACCTACCTAAAACCCTTATTACTCATTTATATTTTGATGAATTAAGCTGATATTTTGTGAAAGTGTGTGTAAGGGACCCCTTCTTCTAAAAAGAGCACTTATTTAAATATGGTGCTACAAATCAGGAAGTGACGTCATCACTTTCACTATGGCAACATTTCACATTATTTTTGCTTAATCACATGAAAAGGGGCATTATAAGACAAGGGCATTTGTGTCAGGGCATTTCGTTTTAGAAAACAACATTTAAAGTGAAAGGGGTGATCAAAATCTTGTAAAAATAAAACAAATATGACAAGACAGAGCAAAGCAGAGGAAAACGTGGCACGTTTACTGACCAAGGGGAAGTGGAAAACCTTCCAAATAGCATCAACAATCATTCAATGATTAAAAACGTAAATATTTTCAAGGAATATTACCAAAAAAGCTTAGACTATAGAAAGGAGCAAAAAGTATAAAGTTTTATACAAACAAACAGTTCATAGATATATTTTGGAGAAATTGTGTATGTCAGAAATTATAAAATTGTACCATATGCAAGCAGAAAAACTCTTCTTGCAATAAATCAGCAGCAAAATCAGGATATGTTTGCGAAATAGTACTGACATATTACCTCATATCACAAGCAATATGATCTTAAAATTACTCAAACTTGATCCCAATAGTGAACTTCTTTGCTGTACACAATGAACTAATGTATCACGAACCATAAACAATTATTTGGAGCACATAAGAAGATGTTTGAGGTCAACATGGAAATATATCTCATTGCATTCTGAAATCACTGCTTCAGTTTATGGTATTTTACTGAAACATGCGATTGTAAGCATGGGAGGTAACTCTAACTATTGAACTAAATAATCACGACAGTTATGGTAGTATTCTGAACAGTGTTCTTCCCTTATTGTTTTGACATATTAATAGTGTGATATCTATAATTGAGAAAAAAGTTACAATTGTTTTTCCTAGGTCCCCGTTTTTTTGGGACACCCTGTATAGAGGTTGTTGCTCTGTGTAGAGGTAAAAGTAGTAGATAACAGTTGCAAAGAAAGGTTGTTGCTGATGAGGGGGCTGCTATTGGGAGGTTACTGCACAATTTGTATAAAATGAAAAAAATGCATGTCCTCAATAATGTTTATTTTGTTAAATATATATGTCACAAAGACAAACCTCTGTTTATTTTTGTAATTTTAAATAAAAACGAAAATTGCCAGCTGTACGACGTCACCAAGACTATAGTTGGTTTGTCTGGTAACTATTAGTTTTAAAATAATTAAAGAGGCGTTCCCTATATCTTTGATCATTTAAATGGATTCAGGAGTATTATACATTAAATGAGAATCAATATTGCTGAAACTCCTCAAATTTTCAAAAAAAAGCTCCCACTAATTACCGAGAAAAAATGAAAATATATTTCCGTAACAAGCCAAAATAGTCACGAGTTGTTTCCCTTTGACCACATAATAATAAATCGCTGGAAGCGATAAATTATTATTGGTGATTTGAATAAATTTTTGACATTATAGAGACATCTTTGCGCATACTTTCGTCTGACATATTATGATAATTGATAGTGCTTTGTACATTTAGCTCATTTAATGTGATAGTAGAGAAAAATATACTGGTTAAAGGGAATGCCTCTTTAAATATATAATTCATTATTATTTTCATGAAGAAAGTCAATGTCTTTTGAATGGAATTGATGGTTAGAATACCTATCTGTTGATTTATGAATGATTATTACTTCAAATTCTTATTTCATATCTTCTGAGATGGTTAAGTCACCAAAGTTATGGTAATTACTTACAGTAATACATGTAAATGTACACATAGGATTTATATTAAAACCAGTGAAGTTATTTTCTAACAAATTACCATATGCATACATACTACATTTTATTATGTAATATACTATGCTTTATTATGCAAAGTAGTTACCTGCAAGATTCCTAATGTACAGTGTAATATTCTTATAGTTGTTTAAACAACACATTAGGTCAACATGGGGTTTCAGGCCAGGGAACAGGTGCTTGTGTATTTGATTTCTTTTGTTTAATTATTTTAGATGTTATATAGATTTTTCATATTTTCCCCCAACCTAACCTAAGAAATGCACATGTTTGATTAGACCTTTTGCTTTTAGAATGTCACCATTTTATCTTTTTATTCCCTGGCACCTACAGATGCAGGTGGCATATAATGTTTGTTCTGTCAGACCGTTTGTTTGTTCGCCATCATTGTCGCTTTGGTGAGGTAAAAGTAATGATACATTGTTACCTCTGGAACAAAATAATTAAGTTGCAAGAGATAATAAGTTGCTTTAAGAGAGTGCGGATATGAAAAGCTTGCATTGGAAATCCTTTTAATTGATTTATTCCTCAAGTAATAGATGAGGATCATTGCCCCTATTGGTCTGTCTTTAGTTTCATCGAACAAGAGAGATCAGTAAATATCATGTATTCTTGGAAGACATAATGGCATTGTTCTCAGGATGTCTGTCTATTGCATGTCACAAATTGGTCAGCGCTTGTTCTCCTTAACTATTGATTTCAAAGAAATGTCACATGGATACTGTGTACCAAGCCTAGTTGTGCATATTGTACATATTGTTTGGATGTTAGGAGTTTATCTAAGTTTAATATGGACCTTTGTTGGAGTCAAAGCTTGTGTCAAAATTCTGCTACCATCTTTCTTTTGCAAGAATTGAAACATGTGTAAAATTGTACCAATTACATTGAATACCAACTTATTTTTATCAAAGCACCTTTAACATGTTCTTATATCTTGTTGTCTTAAATGGCGTAAGTATCAATTAATACTCCTTACTTCTTGGCTAAAGCCCTGTTTCTAAATTGGAAAGAGTTCCTGAAACTTCATTTTCAATCCAAGTATAAGCATAATATTCCAAAAAACAAGAACCACTTTCTGCCACAAGTTATGCTCTTTAAATATATAAATCAATAACTATACTGCTTTCATAGTTTCTAAACTTGGTAGCTTAAGCTTACAAATTATACAAAAAACGCACACTGCACATAACAAATATGTCATATATATTTCTTTCTTTTCTAACGAGTCTGATCCTTTTATAAATTGAATATTCTCTTTAAATACATGTATGTACTTTTGTGTAAGTCAATTTTATCTTAGAACTGTTACCATACCTGCCAAGCTAGTTTAATCCTAAATAGGAGTGATGAAGCAAACCATGTCACAAGATGCACTTAAATTTCATTTAAAAGGGATTTAGATGCATAAACTAGGAATGTATTACTACTTGTGGTTATAAATATGGGAAAGAAGATCATAAAATGAACCAAATATACCTTTATTCAAAGTTAAGTGAATTTGGAAAATTAGAAATTAACGACGAAATAGGAGTAACTCCACTTTAATAGGAGTACTTGGCAGGTATGACTGTGATTACATGTAATATTGTAACATTATGGTATAATCATGTATATAACAATGGCTTAGAATTAGAAGGTCGTAACTACAAAATTGATATTTTGAGAAAACATGGAAAAACTGTCTGACATTTACTCTTTACTTATGGTAAAACAAACTTTTACAACTTCATTTTGGTCAACATGACAAGTTCAGATTTTTATGAAAATGGGCTCATAAGAATCGCCTTGTGATGCTTATTCTAAATATGTATGAATCTTAAAAGGTCGTAAGTGGCACTTACAACCTTCTAATTCTAAGCCATCAATATACAGGTATAATTAAACCCCCTGCACAACAACGGAACTTGTAAGGGGGTATACTCTTTTCAGCTTGTCTGTCTGTCGATCTGTCTGTCCCTGAACGCAACTACAGTTTTGAAAGATTTCTTATTC
Source organism: Spisula subtruncata (assembly GCA_963678985.1). Lineage (NCBI taxonomy): Eukaryota > Metazoa > Mollusca > Bivalvia > Venerida > Mactridae > Spisula > Spisula subtruncata. The sequence continues at coordinate 11,319,168 of OY787674.1, forward strand.
CTGATGAAGCCGTATATGCGAAACATTGTGGAGTAATAAAGTTAACTGTATGGTTTAGTTTAACCCGTGTTTAGTGGTTATTTTCACTATTTAAGGATTTCCTTCAAACTTTCACACATCAACAACCTTTGTATTCAGATGAGCATGAAGGATAGAATTAGTGCCAAGATTATTTTTTTGACATAATGGCCCTTTGCTGGTAAGGGGTATATTAGTCTACTGAATGGCAACAGATCTGGGCATGTATTCATAAAGCTCCTAAGGGGAAAATATTCCTTAGATTGATAATTTACCTAAGTAAGGTTTTATAGGAATTCCCTTAGTTTTATATGATTTCATCTTAGATATTTGAAACCTCCTTCATGATGTACTTTCAGATATCTATGGTGAAATCGTATAAAACTAAGGGAATTCCTATAAAACCTTAGGTAAATTATCAACCTAAGGAATATTTTCCCCTTAGGAGCTTTATGAATACGGTCCTGGTTCTACTAGTGTATAGTATTGACATTTGCTGTGGGCTGGTGGCCTAAATCATTAATAAACATATTGTATTTATTTATTGTCATGCATCTAATTATTGGTATTTACTGTTATTTCAGATGCAGCCTATACAAAGGGTAAAATCTGCCAAAAATCCTAGTAGGCAAGTCGTAGGTAAGCGCTTCTACATACAAAATAAATACCCAAAACGTCACCAACCTGCTGTGAATATGTTGAAGATTGAGGGGGCTACATGCACGCCTGCTACCAATGCAACTGCTGTAGCTCCATCCCCCTCACCAACCCCGTCGCGCACTGTCACTGCCGCTACACAAACCAATCCTCAATTAGGTAGTACACGACATATCAGCCTGAGTCGTCTCGGTGTTGTTGGGAAGTCCGGTGGAGGAGTGTGAGTTGTGTGCAATGTTTGTAGTGGTGCATTATGGGATTGCTAATTGCAGTGCATTATGGGATTGCTAATTGCAGTGCATTACGGGATGTGTGATTGCATGGCATAATGGAATATTTTACTACGATAGAATTTTTAGTGCATTATGGGAATTCTAATTGTGGTACATTTTGTTGGGATTTCTTATTTGCAGTGCATTATGGGATTTCTTATTACAATGCATTATGGGATTTCTTATTGCATGGCATTATGGGATTTCTGAGTGCATGGCATTATGGAATTTTTGCTATAACACATCATGGAATTGCTTAATATTGCAAAACATCATAGGATTTCTTACTGTATACATTATGTGATTGCTTATTGCAATGCATAATGGGATTTGTTATTGCAGTGCATTATGTGATCTTTTATTGCGGTGCATTATGGGATTTCCTATTGTGGTCCATTAATGGATTTTTTTGCAGTGCATCATGGGATTTCTTATTGCAGGGCATTTTGGATTTCTTATTGCGGTTCATTATGGGATTTCTTATTGTAGTGCATTTATATAATGGGATTTCTAATGGGATTTCTTATTGCGATTCTTTATGGAATTTTTATTGCATAGCATTATGGGTTTTCTTATTGCCGTGCATTATGGGATTTCTTTTTGTAGTGCATTATGAGATTTCTTATCGCAATATGTTATGGGATTTCTTATTGCATAGCATTATGGGATTTCTTTTTGTAGTGCATTATGGGATTTCTTATTGCAATGTGTTATGGGATTTCTTATTGCATAGCTTCATGGGTTTTCTTATTCATTGCATTATGGGATTTCTTATTGTAGTGCATTATGGGATTTCTTATGAGATTTCTTATTGCAATGCATTATGGGATTTCTTATTGCAGTGCATTATGGGATTTCTCATTCTGGTGCATTATGTATGGGATTTCATATTGCAGTGCATTATATGATCCTTTATTGCAGTGCATTATGGGAAATCTCATAGCAGTGCATTATGGGATTGCTTATTGCAGTGCATTATGGGATTGCTTATTGCAATGCATTATGGGATTTCTTATTGCACTGCCTTATGGGATTTCTTATTGCGGTGCATTATGGAATTTCTTATTGCGGTGCATTATGGGATTTCTTATTTCGGTGCATTATGGGATTTCTTATTGCAGTGCATTATGAGAAATCTTATTGCAGTGCATTATGGAATTTCTCATTGCACTGCATTGTGGGAATTCTTATTGCAGTGCATTATGGGGTTTCTTATTGCAGTACATTATGGGTGCTATATTACAAAATGATTGCAATATTTGCATTATGATGCAACAATTCATTGCTTGTTTCTTTTGACTTGCCTGTTTTTTGTTGAAAAGATTTGATCAAATTGCTTTTACCCATGGAGATGATAGAAAACTATTGCATGAGTTTGTTCAGCAATACATTTAAAAAGGTATAAATTGACATTTCTGGATGTCTCTTCATGCATGTAGTATGAAAGTTATCAAATACCAATACACTTTCTAAGTCAGCGGTAATGAATGCTAAAGAAAATGAAAAGTGCATGTGCAGTTTTGACAAACTTTCTTCCCTGTACGAGTCTCAGAGAAGACTTCAAATCATACTGAAATATTTTTTTATCTAATATTTATTTTATTTCCAAAGAAATAGGATTTTGAATTAAATAAATCTTAAATAAAAAGTACTGAACTATGTCAAACTGTAAGTAATGTTAACAGTATGAATTGTATCCTAAGATTATCATAACACCCATTTAATGCACTCAGGTAAATGCACTCAAGTTAATGCACTAATGTTAATGCACTCAGGTAAATGCACTCAAGTTAATGCACTCATGTTAATGCACATAGCTAGGTAAGGTTAATGCATTACGGTCTAGTAAGTGCACTTGCCAGAAAGAGCACAAATGGAGTGGAGGCATTATAAGCTAAATTTTATTTAAAGTTCATGAAACTATTTAAGGAACTGGTATAGTGACTTGGAGATAATAACAGTGTTGCTTACAAATGATAGTAATTGTGCTGTGTTGGGCTGAATGTTTGTTAATTATTTAATGAAAATGTTGGGTTGTTTTTCAATTTGTGGTTGTATTTTTGTTGTTTTCTATGTGTGTGTTACAGATTGTTGAGTTGTTTATTACTTTTTTTGGAAGTGGTTTGTTATCTTTACTAGCTAATTTATGTCCTTAAATTGTCTATGTTTCATTGCATCATACTTTTGAGCACAAGAATAAACTGCATAATTAGCAGTTGTTCATGCAGCCTGGAACTTTCGAAATACCAGTAGCCTGTAGATTTTATTTTGTATTTGAATTGAAACTATCATTAAACATTTACTCTTATTTACTAGATAATACTTTTATTAGAATGGGGGATTAGCTATACCTGCCAAGTACTATTTTTGTTGATAAATTTCTGGTTTCTATGGAGTTTGCCTACCTTTGCACAAAGGTACATCCGATTAATTTGATGATATTCCATATTTATAACCACTAGAATTAACACCTTCCTTGTTTGTGCATCTAAATCCCTTTTAAATTACATTAAAGTAGGGATGTCAACGGTTAAACAGTTAACGGTTCGGTTATCGGTTAGCAAAATCACTAACCGGTTAATTGGATTTTAAAAAAAAGTTTATTTTGAACTTTCATTCAAAACAAATCGCAAAATATAGACCCGTTGTCAGTCAAGTTTCATAATTGCCGCATTCAGTGTTACCGTAAATCGAATAAACATCCAAGTCTGCAGGTCATTGTTTATAATCCGCAATAAACAACTTGACATGTATAATAACTTGTTAATTACGTAAGACAGTCGAAGAACTTGGGTTTTTCCGTTGAATGCAGATTGATGACACGCAATATTTAACACGTTTCATTTCGATTTTATTAACATAATTATGAATAGATTACCATTATCTAGACACAATATAAGCTTTATATTTCAATCGACCCAAAAAGGATTGTTGAAATTTCATTAAGCCGCTCGAGCATTTTAAGTTTAAAAAAGGACCGCAGTAAATCACTTTCCGTTGGGAGTGTTCTCCCCTTTGAACCACTCTTCAATATCCGATATGTCAAAACATGATTTGTGAGCACGTTACCTCGAACTCCCGTGTTTTTTACGCAGCAGCTTTGAGAAAACTAAGTTCTTATCATTTTATAATGCAATTTTATACGATCTCAACGTAATAATACATTCAACGTCTGCGTTATTACGCTATATTATCGGTGTCAGGGGAAAATGTTGCTTGTCAAAATAACGTCTCTATAGCAAATATACGACGTGTTAACCAGTTAACACGTTCGGAAGATTAAACGGTTAACCGGAAGTGAAATAAGTCATTTTACATCTTTATACTATAAGGCCCTCATGACCTACATGTAGCTAACTCGCCAGTATAAAGCCTTGGTCCCATTGGGCATTTTGCTATGACGGTGAGCTCCCAAATGATCTTTGGAAGGCATTGGGGAAAGGTTCCTTGTGGTCTTGGGGAAACTACGGGGAAGTCACTCGAAAATTCGTGAAATCCCATTTTCAATGCCTCCAGAAGCTCATTTATTTCCATCAGGTGTACATTGCTGAGGCCAAAAATACTCAGTGTGACCTAGGCTTACGTGTGACCTAAGAAGTTGAAATGTCAAAGGGTGCTTGAGCGGCCTAAAAGCTGAAAAGAGCCCTAGAAAATTGGTAACTTAACTTTTTTTTTTCTTAAGGTGTTCAAACTGTCACCCAGCATTTTGCCAGCTCATAATCTAGGGTTGATAACAGACTATGTGTCATCATGTTTGTAACCAAACAACTGCTGGGTAATTTTCTGTTACGTTCCAGTACTCTTTTCTTTAAACTCATACAGTTTTCCCCTTCAATTCAATGTACATCAAGTTTTTTCTTCCCCTTTTGTAAAAGATATAACTTATTTTCCCCAAAATTTAAAGATAAGGCCCATTCCCCCTACCTTTGAAAAAATGTTCTGAATTAACCCATTTTAAGCACTTACAGTTATTCCTCCAGGAATCCATTTACTAATAGTTAGAGTTGACTGTTCACATGTCTGAACATAGACTTTATCTTGGTTCTGTTACTAATGAAACATGCAAACATTTGGTGTCACAAAAAGACACATGCATGATTGCTTTTGCTTTATGAGACAGAAGAGGTGTAGTGTGCAAGATTTTAGATGTGTGAAGGAATTGCCAGTGTTTTTAAAATATCAGAAATATTTGCTTGTGAGAGTTATCTTCATTTAATGGAAATTTCAACTTCTTTATCAAACTTTGTTTTAAATAATATATTAAGATTATCTCAGTTGATATTTTATGTAAAAAAGTGTAAAAGAGTGTTCTTCAGAGTGGTGGATTCAGTTGGCAGATTGCAATTTTTAGTTTTTCGTGTCACCGGAAACCAGAATTTCAATGAATATTACAATACTTGCAGCACTCAACTGTTGAAAAAGTGACATAATGAGCTATTATTGTCTTAGCTTGCAAAGCTATACGAGAAAAATGTATAAACAATATATGTGCGCTGATTAAAGTAACATCTGAAACAGTGTCTCTGCCATTACATTACTATTAATTTATGTTCATGATGCGTAGGCATTTTTAGGACTATTTATGAGCTTTATAAAATATCTGGCCTCCATCTCCCCAAGCATCTTGAGTGGAAATCTCATCTCAAATTGAGATTTTGCTCAAATAAGAGTTTGAATTTGAGATAAATCTGACTTTCAACCTTTTTTAATTCGACTTCAATAAACCATGAATAGTGCTGTCTGTTTTGGTATAGAAATTTTGAGTGTAACCTCCCCAAGTAAATTATCTAAGTGAAACATGACAATATTTGAGATGAGATTTAGCTCAGATTGAGATGTTTAGGGAGATCGGGGCCTGGTAACTTTTTATGTACTTAACATGCATTTCTGATTTCATTCAAATTTTTTACAGAAACCATTCCAACAAAAATATCGCTAATGATCACTCAAGACCATGAAGATACCCGGTACAGTGGAGGCCACTTCCTGCCAATGTCAAGGACAGTTAGAGGTCCATTCAACAAGTCCGCACAACCTCAACCCAAGCGTAAATAGCGGACAGAGAAATTAGGATTTTTAAATTGTTTAGATTCAACCTGTGATAACGAACATATAATGTGCAAATATATTGTCTGAAACTCTGTTAGTAATTTCTGTGTATAAATGTGTTAACATAATCATACTGTCATAACGACATATTTTTCACATTGCCAATATTTGGTAAAGTTATTTATCAGAATGTTTTGTGAGGACAATGCTGTTCCAATTTTCTTTTCATTTTGAGATTAAAATACTAACAAATCAAAATCATCACCGCGGTTATTTCCCTTGCAGTTGACGAAAATCGTTTTATTAATTTCAATTACATTATATTTATGGCAAAACTGCTTTTAATATGCAGTAGGACAGCTTAGAAATTAATTTTAGAATTATCGCAAAGTCCATTAACCAGCTGCGCGAAAAGATGCACAGACAATGCAAAATTGTCAATTGTGGTCCCCCTTAAGTCTCGTTTTAAATTTTAATTGATAAATTCTGTGAAATATAAAAAAAACCTTGAGGGGGAATATTATTGTTGCTATGCTAGGATACACTTTTGTACTGTATACATTTATAATACCTACCAATACATTCTGATAAAATAACCAAGCGATCGTAAAAAATGTTTGTCCACTGAAAATTCAGGTTCCATCTTAGACTGTGAGTGTGTTATATAATAATACTCAATTAGTGCTCAGTGTGATATTGTGTATTGTTCTCCCCAAAATATATCTCTTACTCTGACAGTAGCATTCTGACAGTTAATTAAAGCATTTTTTTATTATGTTTCATCCACAGGTTGCTGTATCATTGATAAAGACTAAAACGAAAAAAAAAGTTGTAAAATATATAATTTATATCACATGACTTTCCTTGTATACAGATTCGTATAACGAGTATGTATAATCTTATATGTAACATGTGCAGTATAAAGCTATACTACATGGGGGGGGCCAGAGGCTCCCATAATAAAATTTCCAAAACTCATTCAATATAATTTTTTATCAATTGGCAACTCGTGATAGATCCTCTATTTATATTATAAAGAAAAATATAATAAAAATTTTTTCGTTATCAATGATACAGTTACCTGTGGTTTCATCTAGATGCTTTACACTCTGTTGTTTGTATATGTATACAGTACAAACTCAAACCTCTGTAAAACAACACCCTCACACTTTCCCTGAGACAATATTAAGTTAAACTTTGTATCTAACTTTTATTGAACAACAACCTCTCAACAACAGCCATTATGTTTTGCAGAGATTGTACTGTGTATTATGTTTGCATATCTCACAAAATTTGTTCATAGAATCTCTTTTATCAAAATACCAGTAAAACAGTAATTTTATCTAAAGTATGACTGTATATCATTAACTGTATATTTCTGTTACCATTGTATAGTTACAGCTTTGTTTGATTGAGTTAATACACAAGATACAATGTATAGTATGGAAACATAAACATGAACCTCATCAACTCTATTTAATAGCAGGTTGACCTACCTACCTACCTAATCCTCTTCGCCCCAAGGGGGGCATAGGGCATCCACCACTCTTCGCCATCTAGGTCTGTCTTGAGCCGCTGTTTTCGCTTCGTTCCATGACATGGAGATGGCCTTCATCTCTTTTTCCATCGTTCGTCTCCATGTCAGGACAGGTCTTCCCCTCTTCCTCCTCCCTTGGGGGTTCCAGTCAAGGGATTGGCGGACAATTTTGTTGGAGGCCTTCCGGAGTGTGGGAGTGTGTGGCCAATCCACCGCCATTTCCGCTTCTTTATTGTCATGGCAATTGGGGACTGGTGGGTTCTTCTCCATAGGTCTTGGTTTGATATTGTCTCTGGCCAGCGGATTTGGAGGATCTATCAGGTTGAAGGTGAAGTTAAAATCTCTGTACTTTAATTAGTGTCTATATTTCACTCTGACTCTCTGTATTCATATATACAATGAGAAAGTCGTAACTACAAAATCGCTATATTGAGAAAACAAGAGAAAACTGTCTTTAATTTACTCTTTACCTTTGGGAAAAGAAGTTTTTAAAACTTCATTTTGGTCAACATGACAATTTCAGATTTTCATGAAAATAGGCTCATAAGAAGCGCCTTGTGAAGCAGATTTCAAATATGTATGAGTCTTATAAGGTCGTAAGTAGTAGTTATGACCTTCACATTCTTAGCCATCGATATATGCTGGAAGATATGCATCAGGTCATTGTTATACTAACAATGCATACATGTGGCGTAAATCTACGTATACATATCTACCTTACGTAAATTTGTGAGTTTTACTAAACGATTGCTTGTTGTTGCTGCATACATTTATGTAAAAATATTGAACATAGGCTGGGACACAATATAACGGGAACCAGAATGAATAAATATACATACATGTTCAACAAAATTTGATGATTAAACATGCTTTTGTTAGTTAATCACAGTGTAAAACAACAAGTGATGGTCTTAAATAACAAGTGACACTCAAAAATCAATAGTGCATGTCAATTTCTCCCCACTTACTTGTTATTTGCTATTTACGGTTGGCCAGCCTTTGGGGAGAATTAATTCAAAACTTACTGCAGAAAATGAGAAAACAACACATTTGCGCACATATTATTGACGTACACAGTATTTACGGTCAACTTTGAGTTACGTTAGAGTACATGCTTTGATAAAACAGTACCCTGGTGTACAAAAACATATGTCTAACAAACTGCAAGATACGAGGGTCATTCAATATATTCGAAGACAATCTTTCTCATTTTATTATATTCATGTTCAAATAATAATTTCTCATATCGTTATAAACATTTATCTATTACCTACTGTAGATACAAATTTATCTTTCATTATGCAACATAGTAACATGTCATGAGCCGTTGTATTACCATAGTAACGCGCTACTACCCCCGACAGACGTAACATACCCTTTTAACTAGTTCAACCAGTGATAAATTCCGAACTAATTTATTTACATTCCCATATATTTGCCAAATTATTGCAAGATATTAGCATAATTAATATTTTGTGAAATTATTAAGTGTTTTGCACGTTTGAGTTTGAATTGAGACGTATTTGATCTATGCCTGTCATGTTTTCATTTACGTCAAAATGCCGACGAATTTACGCAAGGAAATTCATGCAACTATTAAATCGTGCACTTGTCTTGGAAATACACAACAAACACACATAAGTTGCTAATGAGAACAAATAGAGCACATGCAGTATTCAGTGTCCCAGTGTTTTAGTGACAAAATCAAATTCCTGAAGAGCAGCATGGTATTAAAAATGATACAGAGATCGAACGAAATTTGCAAACGTAGGGACATTTAAGGAAACGCCAGTCAAAATGTGTGAGGCGTTTCAACTTAGCATAAAACCTCTTTTTCTAGCTTAATTCTTAACTTTGAATACATAAAATGTTGTGGTAGATCGTTTAATTCCATATGGATGACATAACTCAGTTTCGGGTTTACCACTTGAGAAATAGTAAAACGTCAATAATGTCGCTGATGTCAGAATATATTTGTGTTGTGTGGTGGTTGCGGTAAGGTGATAGTTTTGTTTTAGCCATATTTTCTTTAAAAATTTGTCGTTTCTTGCACAATTTTCTGCACTTGTGTCAGAAAGGCTGTAGTTTAGTGCGATATAATTAGTTATTCTCTTTGTCAATGTGTATTAAAATGACGAGTCCAGTCCACGAATTTATTGTATGACCCTGGTATTGCCTAATTTCATTGCTGTTTACATATTCTGCGATTTATTATCCCCTGGCTAGGCGAAGGGGATATGGTAATAGTAGGCGTCATTTTGTCAGTATGTCAGTTTGTCCAACCTTCTGTGTGCAACATTTCATAAAGGATTTTGACAAAACGTTCACAAAATAACAACTATTAGGACCAACAGCGCATATCGTCAGGATTATGTGATTCAACCATTTTTGAGTCTGAGTTATGGCTCTTTGTTGATCATCTTCTCTTCGGTGGGAATATGGCCGTTTTGGCTGCATCATTTTAGAACCTTGCAAGATATTCATACATTTATAAAGTCAGGATCTCCAAACTGTAAAGAATTATGATATCTACACCAATTTATGGGAAAATAGTACATGAATCCTTGTTATTGTATGTAAACACATCTACCATCTCCTGATTTTCTTACAAGATTTAAGACAAACTTAATATCTTATTGTAACATGCATCCTGTTTTAAGACACTGTATCCTGTTGTTGAAACTATGGTATCCTGCTTTTTAGCCTTGTCTGAAGTATTGTTGTTCATTCTCATGTGTTAATGTCTAGTTTATGGGATAATACATGTTAAAAGTATGATTATTAAATATGAGAGATTAGTTGTTAATTTTGATCCCATCCCTCTCTTCCAAAGAAGCAGGAGGTTTAGTCTAGGCTATAAGAATTAAACCATTTTGATTTTGAGATCGCTATATCTTATATATAGTGGCATTTGGGGGCATATGTGTCTTTTGCCAATTCTTATTAATATAATTAATAAATTAATGCATTTCTTATGTTTATGTTCCAGTACCTACAATTAATGTGCCTTATTATATTATACCTGTTGTTGATTAAAGCTGTTGATCACATGTGCTGTTGTAAATTGTAGCTGTTGATCACATGTGCTGTTGTTAATTGTAGCTGTTGATCACATGTGCTGTTGTTAATTGTAGCTGTTGATCACATGTGCTGTTGTTAATTGTAGCTGTTGATCACATGTGCTGTTGTTAATTGTAGCTGTTGATCACATGTGCTGTTGTTATATTTGTGTGTACAAGCATGTACTGTCTGTTACGGTTTGGTCTCATGACTTTTATCTAAATTGCATGATTTCATATAGTTGTGTAAATCCATCCATTATGTAAATTTGTCCATTGAATATATGTAAATTTGTGCATTGAAAATATGTTAATTTTCCCATTGAATATATGTAAATTAGTCCATTGAATATATGTAAATTTTCCCATTTAATATACCGGTATGTAAATTTGTTCATTGAAATTTATAAATATGTCCATTGAATATATGTAAATCCATCCAATGAATATATGTAAATTTGTCCAATAGATATTAGTAAATTTGTCCATTGAATATAATGTAAGTCTGTCCATTTAATTTTCATAGCATAATAATATGATTTCATTAAATGTTCAGAACATCAAGTGATATTTGATTTGTCCTTCATTCATTGTAATGCTGTAATCTTTTCAGTTATTGTAAAACATAACAAAATTTCATTCATTTATCTGTCATACTATTTCTTCAGTGTGGTGGAACACCAAAACATATTATTTAATATAGACATAAGAGGCTTTGTGTTACATATTCATGAAATACTGCACAGAAAGACAGAATATTAGGTCTCAGTTCTGACTTCTTTTTTTTACTTGTTTAAAGGGACTCAATTCCAGTTGATAATTGCAAAATTTATAAAAATATTCTCTTAAAATTGCATGAAAGAATCTGGACTTATTCAGCGAGAAGAAAAATAATCACATAACGTCGATTTATTACCTTTTCAATCCCTTAATCCTATTGCTTGACTTGAGCTATAAGGTATATAATTTAACGTTGGAGTGTATTAATGTCGAGAAAAGCCGTAACAAACGGTAAAACATGTTCCACAGTTTCATCAATAGCGCTGTTGATCGTATTGTAAGTTGCAAGAATACTTTATATATTCGTAAAACATAGTATTCTTAAAACATAGTTTTGTGATTAAAATGTCTGCAAAACATGTTTTTATCATGGAAATGGAGTTAAGTCCCTTTAAGGGTTTAATATTGGGACACAATGAAAAAGTTCATAGTATGTTATGTCCCCTCCCCCCACCCCGTGCATTATACCAAGTGTGGATATGTACACCCTCATGTCTTATTTTACCCACTGTGTCAGGCTACTCATGTCTTATTTCAGCCACTGTGCCACATGAGTGACCGACCTTATTTCAGTAAAACTGTATAATTGTTGATATGATCATTGCTATATTTATTTGTATCATGTGTACTATGTTTGTTGTGTACAGTCACAAATTATTTATATTGATGACTAGAAAAATAAAACCAATATAATAACTATATAATAATGTTTGTGGTCAACTATTTTTCGTGTCAATTTTGTCCAAATATCGACTTCATATGACCACCTACTTTGCACTGGCTTAGAATGAGAAGGTTGTCAGGGCAAATTCGATGTTTTGAGAAAACAAGAAAAAATGTCTGAAAATCACTCTTTACTTATGGTGAAACTAGCTGTTCCGACTTTTAAAATCAAAATAGGCTCCATATGAAGTTGATTTTAAACATGTATCAGTCTTAAAATGTCCTAAGGAGTACAGGTCTACGACCTTCTCATTCTAAATCAGTAATTTGTTCAGGCTACTAAAGTGACTGTCCTGCTTGGTTTACCATCAACCCTGAGGTGACTACCAAGTAATCTACAAAATTTATGTTCTTGTTATTAGAGTGACTGCCTCGGCCACTAGGGTGACAAATCTGCATAATTTATGTTTTTGTCTCTAGAGTGACTGCCTCTGAGCCACTAGGGTGACAAATCTACATAATTTATGTTCTTGTCACTAGAGTGACTGCCTCGGCCACTAGGGTGACAAATCTGCATAATTTATGTTCTTGTCTCTAGAGTGACTGCCTCAGCCACTAGGGTGACAAATCTGCATAATTTATGTTTTTGTCACTAGAGTGACTGCCTCGGCCACTAGGGTGACAAATCTGCATAATTTATGTTTTTGTCTCTAGAGTGACTGCCTCGGCCACTAGGGTGACAAATCTACATAATTTATGTTCTTGTTACTAGAGTGACTGCCTCGGCCACTAGGGCGACAAATCTACATAATTTATGTTCTTGTCTCTAGAGTGACTGCCTCGGCCACTAGGGTGACGAATCTACATAATTTATGTTCTTGTCTCTAGAATGACTGCCTTGGTCGCTAGGGTGACAAATCTACATAATTAATGTTCTTGTTACTAGAGTGACTGCCTCGGCCACTAGGGTGACAAATCTACATAATTTATGTTCTTGTTACTAGAGTGACTGCCTCGGCCACTAGGGTGACAAATCTACATAATTTATGTTCTTGTCTCTAGAATGACTGCCTCGGTCGCTAGGGTGACAAATCTACATAATTAATGTTCTTGTTACTAGAGTGACTGCCTCGGCCACTAGGGTGACAAATCTACATAATTTATGTTCTTGTCTCTAGAGTGACTGCCTCGGCCACTAGGGTGACAAATCTACATAATTAATGTTCTTGTTATTAGAGTGACTGCCTCGGCCACTAGGGTGACAAATCTACATAATTTATGTTCTTGTCATTAGAGTGACTGCCTCGGCCACTAGGGTGACGAATCTACATAACTTATGTTCTTGTCATTAAAGTGACTGCCTCAGCCGCTAGGGTGACAAATCTACATAATTTATGTTTTTGTCGCTAGAGTGACTGCCTCAGCCGCTAGGGTGACAAATCTACATAATTTATGTTCTTGTCATTAGAGTGACTGCCTCGGCCACTAGGGTGACAAATCTACATAATTTATGTTCTTGTCATTAGAGTGACTGCCTCAGCCGCTAGGGTGACAAATCTACACAATTTATGTTCTTGTCGCTAGAGTGACTGCCTCGGTCGCTAGGGTGACATATGTTCTTGTCACTAGAGTGACTGCCTCAGCCGCTAGGGTGACAAATCTACATAATTTATGTTCTTGTCACTAGAGTGACTGCCTCGGCCACTAGGGTGACAAATCTACATAATTTATGTTCTTGTCTCTAGAGTGACTGCCTCAGCCACTAGGGTGACAAATCTACATAACTTATGTTCTTGTCATTAGAGTGACTGCCTCAGCCACTAGAGTGACAAATCTACATAATTTATGTTCTTGTCTCTAGAGTGACTGCCTCAGCCACTAGGGTGACAAATCTACATAATTTATGTTCTTGTCTCTAGAGTGACTGCCTCAGCCACTAGGGTGACAAATCTACATAACTTATGTTCCTGTCATTAGAGTGACTGCCTCAGCCACTAGGGTGACAAATCTACATAATTTATGTTCTTGTCTCTAGAGTGACTGCCTCAGCCACTAGGGTGACAAATCTACATAATTTATGTTCTTGTCTCTAGAGTGACTGCCTCAGCCACTAGGGTGACAAATCTACATAATTTATGTTCTTGTCTCTAGAGTGACTGCCTCAGCCACTAGGGTGACAAATCTACATAACTTATGTTCTTGTCTCTAGAGTGACTGCCTCGGCCACTAGGGCGACAAATCTACATAATTTGTGTTCTGTCACTAGAGTGACTGCCTCGGCCACTAGGGTGACAAATCTACATAATTTATGTTCTTGTCGCTAGAGTGACTGCCTCGGTCGCTAGGGTGACGAATCTACACAATTTATGTTCTGTCACTAGAGTGACTGCCTCGGCCACTAGTCTAGGGTGACAAATCTACATAATTGATGTTCTGACTGATCTGGTTAGCTTACCAGAGAATATGAGCGGTCATTATTGAGTGTAGTGTTTGATGAAGCTAAGAACTCTGGGACATCTAGATCTGCCACTTGGTCTAAAAACATTCTGAAGGTCACAGTGACCTTGACCTACTGGGAGTATCTACTGTTTCTGGTGAACCTCCTTATAAAAATGCGAAGCATCTTGCATACTTCAAACCTAACCATTGTACCATTTCTTGTGACGCTGCTATATAAATAATTGTGTATGACTTATGGCGAGCAAAAGCACCTGCAACTTCTAATCACTTTATTGCTTATTGAAAGAGGATACACTTCAATGAGTATGTATTCTTGTTTTAGCCAGACGTTGACTTATATATATACACTGCTCTTTCCTTGTTCCAGGACTTTGTGATCCGTAAGACTTTTAACAATACGTCTATTGTTTGGATTGTGCATGTACCTCCCAATCACCAGGAACATGCACTTACAGTCTTCATATTTATGTGTATTAAATTTGTAACCTGATGTCATTATATGAGCATTACTCGTCTACGGAAGTAATGTTGCTATACATGTCGTCAGTATTCTTGTTCTTCCTGATTCTTTGTTTTGGATATAAATGTTTTGGATTAAAACTTGTGGTTTCTAATACCTCTGTTTGTGATGATGACGCGATACTCTCTGACAATAGTACTTCCCTGACTGTGCATGACGTTATAGAGGACAGTAGTTATATCGAACTGGTTCAGAGAGTACTCAGGAATGGAGACAAGGTGAGGCTTTCGGAACGCGCAGAATTTTCACCATCATTTAAATATGTTGGGTGTACATCAATGAGCGGCTTATACTACCTTAGCATACCACACGGACATGTTACAAGTAGTGATTCACGGTTCGAATATTTTGGATATTGTTACAATAACAACAATGTAGCCTTTGGTTTCCATGACACAAAATGCACATGCTTCAAAAGTTTAAATCCTTTTGTGTCTGATTACCTTGATCCAGACATAAAATGCACACTTAGTGACACTATCAAAAGCAACACAACCGGACACGTTGAAATATACACAAATTTTAAAGGTGAACGGAATTTTATTTCACATGATACTAAAGTGGATGAAAGGATGTCCGGTTGGCAGGATGACGATGGACATCAAATGTTGTATACATTTGTAGTAGTTAATGAGTGGGGGGATTCGGAACTGAAATATGGAATGTCTAATAATTTTAAACATATTTCTGGTGTGTTATGTGAACAACATATTCTATTAGCACACTCTTTCGGGTTAAAACAGATTGACATAAAACCTTCAAATTTGTCGCACGCACGGTCTTTATGTACTCCATATCGTCTTGTATCAGGAACAGACGCTAGATATCTGTGGGGGGTTAATCGACTGAGTCAAGGAATCTATTTGCTAGGTGATACTCGATATATCTGTTACATGAAAAACAATTACAATAACAGTACAGTGACATCGTGTGTAGTGCTGGAAAAGATTCAGGATGCTGTATTCATTCAACTAGAAAATTGCAGTATTTCTAGGCCGTTTGTTTGTGTGACAAACTCTACAAAATATGAACAATTCAACACTGATCATAAAGAAGATCTTAACACCATATTTATTTTATGCGGTACTATGCTACCCTCCATTGTCATAATAGGTTGCATTGTGACCATATACATGATACACCAAAAGCACTTGCTAAGAAATTATCAGATATGTTGTTTAAGACATGCAAATGGTAGTGTCCCTGGTCATTTACCAACAAACACAGGAAGTGTCACTGGTCGTTTACCTACAAACTCTGGAAGTGTCCCAGGTCGTTTACCAACAAACGCAGGAAGTGTCCCTGGTCGTTTACCTACACGCTCAGGAAGTGTCCCTGTTCGTTTACCTACAAAAAGTGTCTCTGGACGTGTTTCTAGTGTTTGAAACGTTACAAAATAACTATTGGCCCTAAATCGCTCATCTAAGAATACTTACAAAATTGTAATGTACATAAAGCTTCGCCAATTTGACACGAGCCTTACCTTTTGATTAGCATAATTTAACAGTTGGTATATTGCCTACGTTTAAAACACCGATTTATGTTTTCATAATCGGGGAGTATCATGAAGACACTCGAAATGTAATACATACACAAATTTGAAATACATGTACCGATATCGCACGATTTGCTTGCGGAAATTGACATTTTCTAATAGAAAACCTTATAATATATTCTTGCATAAAGGTCAGACTTGCGTCAATATAGTCGAGTTATACCTACAGTGCCCACCAAAAATATGTATACACTTTTTGACAGATGCAGAATTATAATTAATTATTCCATATCCGCGTAGCTGGGTGTATTTAGAGTGTAAGCCCGTTATCAGTTATAGTTTTATGAGGGTATCTAGCAACATGTACCACGTGGTTAAAGAAAATAATAAAGTTTTTTTGCGATTGAAGCGAGCTAGAAAAAACCACAGTGACTGATAGCCGAAGCAACAGGCCACATATATTTGTTATTTTCTTGATGATATTCACTTATTACAGTACTGGTCGAGCGAAGCGAATAGAAAAAAATACTGTTTTCCTGAGCAGCAGGCCAATTTTGTTCTCTTGATGGTATTCACTTGTTACAGTACGGAGCGAGCGCAGCGAGCTAGAAAAAAACACTGTTAATCTGAGCATTTGGTCATACATACATGTTCCCCCTTGATGACATTCATTTATTACATTACTGAGCGAGCGAAGCGAGCTAGAAAAATACTGTTTACTTGAGCAGCAGGGCATATGGCAAACGTGTTCCCTCCTTGATGGTATTCACTTATTACAGTACTTAGCGAGCGAAGCGAGCTAGAAAAAAACACTGTTAACCTGAGCAACAGGCCATACATACACGTTCCCTCCTTGATGACATTCACTTGTTACAGTACTGAACGAACGAAGCGAGCTAGAAAAATACTGTTTACCTTGCAGCATGCCACATATCGAGGGTTGCCCGCAAGACTGTAGTAACTACATAGGATTAAAGAAGGACTTACTACAGTCTTGCAGGCACCCATTGATATACACGTTTCACCCTTGATGACATTCAATCATTACATTACTGAGCGAGCGAAGCGAGCTAGAAAAATTCTGTTTACTTGAGCAGCAGGCCATACATACACGTTCCCTCCTTGATGACATTCTCTTATAATAGTACTGAGCGAGCGAAGCGAGCTAGAAAACTCACTGATTCTCTAAGCAGCAGGCCATACATACATGTTCCCTCCTTGATGACATTCACTTATAAAAGTACTGAGCGAGCGAAGCGAGCTAGAAAAATCACTGATTCCCTAAGCAGCTGGGCATACGTACACGTTCCCTCCTTGATGACATTCACTTATAATAGTACTGAGCGAGCGAAGCGAGCTAGAAAAATCACTGATTCCCTAAGCAGCAGGCCATACATACACGTTCCCTCCTTGATGACATTCACTTATAATAGTACTGAGCGAGCGAAGCGAGCTAGAAAAATCACTGATTCCCTTAGCAGCAGGCCATATATATACGTTCCCTTCTTTATGGCGTTCACATCATATAGTACTGAGTGAGTGAAGCGAGCTAGAAAAAAACAATGTTAATACGTGAGCAACAAGCCGTATATGCAGTTTGTGTAGAAAAGTATTGAGCGAGCGTAGCGAGCAGCTAGAAAAAAATATTTATTTTGGAAGCATGCCACACAAACGCGATCTCTATCAGATGATTCATTTTAAAGCTAATGAGCGAGCGAAGCGAGCTAGAAAAAATCTAAAATATGAGCTGAAACCAAAAAGGAGAGCCTCCAACGTACAATTTTATGCCTAACCCTAGTGAGGCATCGATTTTTATTGCATTTTTGA
Source organism: Spisula subtruncata (assembly GCA_963678985.1). Lineage (NCBI taxonomy): Eukaryota > Metazoa > Mollusca > Bivalvia > Venerida > Mactridae > Spisula > Spisula subtruncata. The sequence continues at coordinate 11,337,505 of OY787674.1, forward strand.
GTCAGTTTATTTTTTCATTTTTCTAATGGAGCGTACGCCCGGGCGTACGGGCGTGTGCCTGATATCTTTTGGTCAGACGGTAACAATGTTTGCAATTTCTGAAAAAACAGTTAATGAAGGAGTAAAAAATGTGACAGATAGAAAGATGAACATTTTCTGATTAAAAAATAAACTATGGGGTTCAAGGGGCCGAATTTGCCATATTATATGATCAAGTTGTCGTTCAAAGCTGGCAAATAAACTTAATATTTTCCATCTAGGGTACCAATCAATGTATTGTCTTTACACTAAATAAAAAAAATATTCCTGGTCTTCAAAAACATTGTTGCTTCTCTGTTCTGCAAGTAGTGTTATACAGGCAAGTAAATGGGGGAAGACTCTTTGTATTAATATCTTTGGTGGGCACTGTATGTCTAGTCAATGATAGCTCCGAGTACATCGAGTACTGAGAAGAAGAGATGTTCCAGTTGCAAACGTGATGACAATTGTTTAGAGAGGGACAGCTTGGTCAAGTTTCATTAAGATGAACTAAGACAATGTGACCTTAAAAGTGTTAACAAGGTTAAAATTACTTGGTTTCTTGAAAACCGGTAGGGGCCTAACAAGCCATATGGACCCCATATTATTTTCAAATTATTGACCTTTGTGTACCAGACAAGTATTATAGCTGGGAACTGGGTCGATCAATCTAAATCAAAGCCATCACCTATTAGTGCTGGACGCTTGACGTTCTCTTATTCTGTAAACTTTTGCAGATATGGCCACACATTCGTGAATACTACCCAGCTATTTCATATATAAATTTCAATGTAATACATTATGTATAACCTATATGCTTGCTTATACTTTGGATAAAATGCAAATAAAATGTCGTTAACGCGTGCAATTAGGTGTGCTATGAACATTTACCCGGATTTTTAAGTCTGAAATTAGTTGACAGGTATGTCTGCTCATCTGGGATGCAAAGTATAACAAAGGCAAGTTAACTCCATAATAATTGATCACAGGATCACCCGCCTTGTCGATATAGACTACCATGGTAATGGCAAAAAATATGATGTGTTTCAAGTCGATACCTTTGACAGTGTTTAAGAAAATGACTCGGACAAAAAAATCAAGACATGCGCACACAACCTCGGCACACAATCCCGTCACAAGAATCCACTTTTTTAAAAGTCTTTTTGGCAAACAAGGTTGTTCTAGGTATCTCACACAATATAGATGACTTGGCTGTACCAATATCTTGCTGTCACAAACACAGTTAAAATCTTGTTTCTAAACAATATCAACGATATAATTGTGTATTAAATTTATTCCACTTAAATAATATATGTATATACAAAAAGATATTTCACAAATATCAAATCCACAACAATTATAAAACATCAATATTTCACAATAAAGTAATCATTTATAAGAATGAGAGGGTTGTTTAATAAGAAAATAAGGCGCATTTTGTGCAGGATAATCAATCTATTATTTCATACATACAGGTATAAGGGTAAAAAGTTACAAAGTCTGAAAATCATGAAATCCTGAAAAAGTGTCAAATTCCATATAGGGAAAATTAAATTAAAAGTAAGTAGTGTTAAAAGACTTTGAATTATACTGTTGGAAAATAAAAAGTACAATGCATAAAATAATATGGATTTGAACCATCCCTTGTTAAATCTGAACAAAAACATCTTTTAATCAAAAAACTGTTTGTTCATAAATTGTTCCAAAATCATTTCATACCATACACATACCTGTACATACAAAATCATAGATTCTCTAGATTGACAAATATCAAAATCGACATTAAAATAAATGTGATTTCTACTGAAATAACTACAAGTACATTTTCAAGCCCCACCCCTCGACTTGAAGAAATAATCCTAGCATCAGAAATTAAAAAGCAACACAATTCCTCAAGCGTCTCAAATTATTGAAATAGAAATCTCATCAAAAATGTGATTTTATACTGTAAAATCATTTAATTTCGATGGGACAAAATTACGTGATTTTGGTAAAAAAAAACATTCGATTGGAAGTCAGTTTGTGGATTTTTCATTGCAGGGTCAAAATTATCATTCGATGGGACTTAATTTGTGGTAGAAGGTAAACCACGAAATTTAATCCGCCACAAAAATTCATGATTTTACAGTACATGGTACAAGAAGATTATATGAATGAAGGAAGAATACTGAAAAAAAAGATATGAATAACAAAATCATGAAATTTCAATAAAATACAGATCTAATGAGAATGACTAGAAAATACAACTGCATACAATTTTAGGTTTTGACCCTTGTAATTTGGTTTGAAGGGCCATTAATCGTAAAATCGTGGGTATTTTGTCAAAAACATTTCGTCAAAGGTATCAGCAAGTTACTTCACAAGCTTCTGAATCTGAAAAGCTAGTGGACCCCTTGCCAAGAACAGTATGGCATATACTAGCAGAGAAATACTACATATTGTACATATTATCCTTTAATATTATAGTCTTAATAAGAATTATCTCAAATTTTAGTACACAGCATTCAAGTCATATATCACTACATACTTTTACATACCTGCCAAGTACTTCTATTAAAGTGGAGTTACTCCTATTTTCGCTGTTCATTTCTGGGTTTCTTTGAACAAAGGAAAATTAGGTTCATTTTACGATCTTCAGACTTATTTCCCATATGTATAACCACTAGAATTAATAGATTCCTTGTTTATTCATCTAAATCCCTTTTAAATCACATTTAAGTGCATCTTGTGACATGTTTAGCTTGATCACTCCTACTTTTGAATTAACTAGCTTGACAGATATGACATTACTGAAACATGAGATCAACTGTACACACACCTCAAGTTCTAAACCATCTTTAAATATCTATATTGTCATTACTAGTGTGTTTCTACTGTGTTAACATGATAAAGCTAAACCTTAAATGTGTTATAGATCTACAACAATCTTCGAGGCTTGACTAGTAAACACTTAGTATTCTAACTCTATAGAGGTCACGCCTCGACGATTGTCGTACATCTATATCTTTCTTAGTTTAGTTGAGAATCATCAACAACAAATTATGATATTCAGTGACATAGCCAACCAAAGAAAACATATCTTAGACAAGACTGTGTTCGGTAAACGCTTATGTCCCGGTGATAGCATTGTCCATAATAACGAGCTAAGTCAATCAACTTAAAAGTTTTGTAATGAACGGACAGTCGAATGGACTGGTGAATCACTACATACCTTCACATCAGTAGATGCCGAGGTATAAATAGGGACCAATTATAAAGCACAAGTTAACGCATTATCTAATGCTGAATAGTCATGCTTATCTCGCTAAGATTTCCAAGTGCCAATGGTATAAACAATATACAACTTCAATTAAGAAAGCATAACATAATTTGAGCTAAAAGTTTGAAATTTTCGTGACTTCGACAGCAGGCTTGTTTATAGTTCACAAGAATATCAAAACCCTAATGTAGCGTTTTTATAAAAAATGCCAATTTTAATAAAATAAAAGTTTTTTTTGTGCGAATAAAACTAGTATTCTTCAGTGGAATTTAACTTGAACATAATATAGCATGGAGTTCAGACCGTTTAAAATGATGTTAACATAAAATCATACACTAATACACAGATTTTCCCTCAAAATGTACCAGAACTCATAAAAAACAATCAATTATATACATGTACCAAGATGTGCTAGCAAAATAAAATATACAACATTATGCACGACAGGTGCAACACTTACATTTGAAAACAAGCCTTGAGCACCCCGGGTCACGTTATGTTCATGCTGACAAGTTATAATCACAATGTATTTATCTATAATGATGTGTCAAGCAACATGTACATTCAGAACTTATACATTGTATTTCCAATCTACTTACTGGACTGAAGACAACAACACTTTGTAGGGGAGTTGTTTTTGAACACATATAATCATATCATTGACATACACTGTTTATTTTAGCCTAAGATAAAGATTTACTGCAAACCAAGAAATTGTTTTGTGCGATTTTATTTTCACGGATTCCGCGAGTGGTAGAAATTCATGAAATTAAATACCCGCGACAGTGTTCAAATATCAATATGGACATTGCATGAGACCTTAAAACGTGAAAATTTGTAGTCGCAAATATGTCAATGATTGACAAAACGCAAAAGTTCATATTCACGAAAGTAAATGGTTACAGAAATATGCCGATGATTGACAAATGCGAAAGTTTCTATTCGCAAAAGTAAATGGTTTACAGGAATATGCTGATGATTGACAAAATGCAAAAGTTTTTATTCGCGAAAGTAAATGGTTTACAGGAATATGCTGACGATTGACAAAACGCAAAAGTTTCTATGCGCGAAAGTAAATGGTTTACAGTTTATCAATCCATACATCCCAGCATTCATGAAATACTGACATTATTCTTGTATCCCCGCTACATACATTCCAACAACAACAACAATGTTAACACTATAGATGATCTATATATACAACAACAACAACAAGCCAGCTAGTCCCATTCTCGTCTTCCAGTACTTCTGAAAAATATAAACATAAAATAGTCGCTTTAAAGCATTTAATTGCAAATATGACAGTAAAACAAGAGCTTTTGGGAAAACACATATGCCCAATAGCAGCATAATAGTTGAAATTGATAAAGGTCACAGTGACCTTGACCTTTGACTTACTGACCTCAAAATCAATAGAGGTCATCTACTGTTTCAGACCAATCTCCACATAAAGTTTGAAGATTCCTAGTGCAAAGCTTTCATGAGCTATTGAACGGATTCCGAAACCATTTGGTCTACTGACTGACTGGCAAACATGTGCAAAGCAAATCAAAAATGGTGGTGGGGGGTTCATAATAATTGACAGGAAGATTAATATCTTTTTTCAGACTTAAAATAATACTTGTCTACATATCTATTTAACTTGCTAACTTTCATAAACCATATTCTACATACTTTATTGGATCTGAGCATTTATGTGTTAACTGCTATTATTCTTGGGGACTTTAATACAATGTACATGCACATGCATTACTAATATATTAGTTATAATAACACACAGTGTGTAGTTGAAGAAAAAAATTTCAATTCATTAGAAAACAGTCATAAAAACATCAATACCATATCAGAAATCAGAATTTGAAATAACAAGGTAGAATAATAAGACAGAAAATAAAGGTATTCAAATAACAAAATAAAAAGATCAGCAAAACATATTTGTAAAACAAGCAATCAAAGAACCAATCATGTTCAAAGCACATGCTTCTTTGACCTCAAACACTGTAGAGTTAACCTGCAGAAGTTCTTATCTGACATCCATAACAATTTAAAGAACTCATGTAAGCTCAAATAGTTTATTATTTATCTACCACTGTCCAGGCATTGTGGTCCATAAATATTGACTCAACCTCAAGGGTCCTGCTAATGCATAATGCCATATCCTGAAAACCCGAGGGCCATTGGCTCTAAAGCGCTCACCTGAAGACATGCATTTTAAGCATAATCAGCAATTTTTTGTTATTGGATATAAACAAAAAATTTGACCATAATTAAGGGTTTCTGGATATAGGCTGAAGATCTAGTATTTTACATAGATACAGGTAGTGACACGAGGGGCGTTTCAAGTTTAATTAAAAGTGATCTATAATGTTTTTTGTATGTTCAAATAACTTCAAACTTTGCTTTTAAATAGCATAATTCAAAATACAGTGTACCATGAATCAAAAGCATAAAGGTGAGTCGTACAAAAAGGCACTACCGGTACTGCCATAGTAACGTTAGAGAAACTAAATACTGTAAAATCATTTAATTTCATTGGTTTAAGTAAAAAAGACAATTTGGTTGGGACTTGAATTCGTGGATTTTGTATTTTATGTAATAAAACATGGGTCAAAATTAATGTTCGTTGGGATTAAAGTTCGTGGTTGAGGTGAACCACGAAATCCACAAAATTTAAAACCCCATGAAAATTAATGATTTTACAGTACACAAAAAGAAACAAAATACAGACAACACAAGAGAATGTGATGGTAACTAAGCTTCTAATATACAATATCAGGGGCTTTATCCACAAATATTGTACGTCTAAAACTCAAATTTAGAATTTCATACTGTGAAATGTTCAATTGTGTTTGTGTTATTATAAATGTACCATTATTTAAATAGAGGATCTATCATGAGTTGTCAATTGATATAAATTTATATTAAACTCGTTCAGGAAATGTTATTAAGCTCGCCAGAGGCTCGCTGAATAATATTTCCTGAACGAGTCTAATATAAATATATCAATTGACTAAGAGTGATAGATTCTTTATATCATATGACACTAAAAACGCAAAATACGCATTGATTTGTTGGAAAACTCAATACCTGATACTACACATGGTATGTATATCTTTATACGTACTGGCTATACTAGCTTGGATACAAGGAAAGTCATGTGATATATTGGTATACATGCTAACATGTGATGCCTAGTGGGTAACAGAAAATATTAAAGATAAAATTCACATGGTTAAATGGAATTGCAAAGAAACGAGTGATCATAAATGTTGTCAATTTTTAGTCAAAGTTTTTGAGTTTCAGTTTTACAATGTTGGTGAATAAGCACAGGGTTTATATAATACAAGCTGGTGTTATTTTCAAACTTAGAAGAAGATTGGTGTAAGTGATACCCCCTTACTTGCCACCTTATATGACCAGGGGTGTCAATGAAGCCAAATTTAAAATCAGGAGAATCTCATGTAGTCATTGACAACCATTTTTGACAAGCCGGAGGCCTTCAACTACATTGTTTCCATATTATATGAATCAGTTTCATTAAGAAATTACTTCAAAACAGATTAAATTTGCAATAAAATTGCCATTTCTCAAGATATTTTCATCAAATAACTTTTTGGTAAGAAATCATGTCTCTTTCAGGATATGTAAATTCTGGATTAATCCGGAAATTTGAAACCCATGCATGACACAAACATATGGAAAAGCTACATTAAAAGGCAATTATTATAAATCCTTTTCATGAAAATTGGAAAAGATCATGCTGACTAAACTCAAGTAATAAGCTTGTTTTTATCTAAGTAAAGAGAGTTCGCAATTTTTTCTTGTTTTCTCAAACAGTCATTTTTGCACTTAGAACCTTCTTCTAAGCCAGTGAATTATTGAAAGTCATACTTTCGTTAAACAAGTAATTATGTACATGGGTGAAAACAGATCTAAGAAAACCAGTCAGATTTTTTTACTAGAAAATTCAAATGCAGAACAAGGGAGATAACTATATAATGCATATAAAGAATGTGCTAAAATAAAATTATCTAAAAATTCAAAATCTGTTTGAGGTGGCAGTCCCTGCTTTATCAGAGTTTTCATTGGCATATAATAATTTAGGAACCCTTAAAATCTTCATTGATGGATTTTTTCCGAATGTTATCATCAAGCAAAAAATGTAACAAAAATATCATCAAAATTTTGATTAGATTCTCTGACACAAGAGATCATCATGTAAAACACTATCACCACATTCAAGAAAACAAGGACAGATTTAATAAAATCAAAAATACATTTCAAAATTTAGACAGTGGAGCCTAAGAACAACTTGCTTGTAAATGTTACTAACTTGATTTAGACGTTCTGTCTTAGTCAGCGTAACTGAAATACATAAATGTAAAAACCCCTGTTTCAACAAGTTATAATCAGGAATTGTAAGCAATACAGAAGTCCCCTACTGGTTTTCAATGTTTCTGTTGCTATGGCAACCACAATTTTGACCCTCAAGATTTTTGTTTGAAGGGTAATTTTCTCTTAAAATCATGGGCATTTTGCCTATTAAATGGTAAAATTTAGTCAAAAGTATAACTGACCCTTCAAATTCGGAAGCTAGTGGCATCCCTGATGCTAGACCAACCCCTTTCTAGTGGAAACAGTTTATAACTCAGAATATCACCATCAACTTGGCTCCACACAAGAAATATGTATGAATCAGTTTAACTACGATCACATATAGTGTCATGAAGCTTTGATCGTGACTAGGCTACATATACATTTAGTGTCCTTGTAATGTTGACCTCCAGTATATAGGTTAGTATAGAGCCAAAGGAAAACAAACTAGCACAGCCAAAGCTACAAGGTCACACAGAGAAATGTTATATAGATATATGCGTGTCTACCGTATCTAAGAATAAATTTCATAGCTACCCGTATGTTTTGAATACGATATTCAATGTTTGTCAATAAACTGGAAATGAAGGCTTTGATTTCGAGACTTACGTCATAAAAGACGTGTGTTAAACATGCCCCCCTGGCAGTGCCATAGTTAGAAGTGTGATCTTGACCTACTGACCTCAAACCAATATGGGTCAAATAATGTTGGTGATCAATATTCCTAAAGTTGGAGGATCCTAAGCGAGGCTCTGATCGGAAACTATTTGGTTTATCTATGGATGTTAAAGGTCCCAGTGACTGAGTTAGACCTACTAACCACAAAATCAATAGGAATCATCTACCGTTGATTTACATACTACATCATTTGGGAGACATTAAAAGATATATGGTTAAACCAGCGTTAGTTATCATCTCAACAAAACAAGCACCTGTCTGTCTTAAACAAACTCATATCAGTCATTCTAAAAACAGACATATTTTTATACCAAATAAACCACCCAATATAAAAGTTTTTGTGTTCAACTAAAGATAGTTGTAGCGCATAGGTATTTGGTTTTATCCATGCCTTATTGGGCAAATATCTCTGGCTTTACAAGACACCCAATAGTAGCAGCCACATTTAATGAATCTCTTGATTAGTTGCTTAAGACAGGTTGTACAATTAAGCAATTTAGAAATCAGTAAGTTTTAAGGCAACATTTTCGTTATTCTGTGATCTATCACTAAAGATGTTACTACTATATATTAATGTAGAATTCCAGCACCCACTAGTAGAACTACGAAGCGTGGTGGAAGAGTAATATACAAACCTTCGTTCTGGCGATTTTGATCCGGATAAATTTTTTCTCATCGGTGACCTTGACCTGAAAGATAAAGTCAAACAATGAATACTGCACAATTATAACAAAAAGCTGTTGGATAACTAAGCCATTTTGAAATGATGTTTGTTTATTCAGATTCGATACAGCCCCGTTTCTCAATAATTTTCAGTAATATTAGCGGACAGATTGACCATGTACTGTACTTACAAGTACTAACTAATTACTTACCCTTCCACAAGGAATAAACTTCTCCACATGCCGAGGAAAGTTGACATGGTAGCTAATTTTCATGGAAGGGCAACAGTCGACCTGTTGTGACCGGGGAATCAATGGATCGCAGGTAACTATCCGACCTGCATCAGTTAGCAGGTCCTGGGCCAATTCATTCTTTGACTATATTTCTGCTGATCTACCAACATGTGCACAGCAATTCACCCGTACAGTCCAGTAAAGGTAAGAATACAGTGACGCAGTGGAGCAGTAGCAGTAGCCCAGCATCTAGCAAGGGAATTACCATTTTTACTTCCTCCTTTATTAATTAGCCAAAAGGATATCAAGAAGGCAGTGTATTTAATAAAGTACCAGACATGCATCTGATAGCTCTAATTGATAGAAGTTTAGCTGCCCAAGCACAACATGCAGGGGTGTACTTGAGGCATACTATCCAATCCTACATACATCGCTACACCTCAACTAGGTTTCAAACATTGTTTTAATACCAAAATAGAGTGACTGGAACTTCAAATATTTTCATGAAATAACTTTATTTTGTGCAGAAAGAATATTCCTTCATAATGCAGCAAATCGGGATTTCCTGATTAATCCGAAATTGTAGGACCCCCTGAACATGGGATGCCAAAAGAACACTTTGTCATGTATAACTTGAGATGTTGAAAGAATATATGTTTACCTTCTAGGTGATGGCGACCTTCGTCTTGGCGACCTTGACCTGTAACCATAGTAACAGCGGTATAAATATTGACATACTATCTCACACAATCACACTTAAGAACTAGAAACTTTATAGGACACAACAGAATTCACTAAAACACAATATAGGACAACATTTACGTATAATGAGGTCACTACCATACTGGAAGTTTATTGGGATTGGTTTTTTTAGGGTTAAACAAGACTATGGTACATGCCTCTATATATTGATGTAGTAACCATAGTTTTGCATTGAAACCATCGGGACTAATTTGCTGCAATTTTTCAGCTACATATCTACATATAATGTCGAAACCCTTGTGGTGACACTGAAAACTTGAAATTGTATATGGTGCCTAATTCACCTAAAACCAGTTTTCCTGGACTGTATCCTAACCAGAACAAACTTACTCTTCAACAAGGGACAAACAACTTCTCCAAATGGGGAGAACATTTCTCATAGTTGTCAAATTTTCAAGGAACAGAATGACATGCCATAACCATAATAAAGTGGTAGTTAAAATACTGCCAAATACAGACACATGAATAGGACTTCTATTTACCAGGTAAAAGTTTACAAACAAGACTAACCAATGGACTTCAAGGTGATTAATTTGCATATTGTTCATTCACAGTCACCAGCTACCAGTATTCTTATTGCATGTACTCATGATAAACCAAGGGGTGTCAACAGAGCCAAATTCGAAATCAGAAAACTCATAATTTTTATGCGGTCAACCATGTTTGCCAATGAGAGGCCTATAACCATTTTGTTTCCAAAACAGACTACATTGGCAATAGCTTTGCCATTTCTCAAGATATTTTCTTCAAATAACTTTTATTTTGGTCAGGAATCATTGACCTTTCAGGATACATAAATCTGAAAGCCCAGATTAATCAGGAAGATTGACACCCCGGTACACCTTGTTTGTTATAAATGGATGACATTTCATGATATGGCAATTAGGAACAAAATTAACAATAAATCAATTGCAAAAATAATTCAGGTAGAAAACTTCACTTATATTCAGCGGATGGAATTAAGCAGTTACTACATATAATAAATGTAATTGCATTCACGAAGACCACAAAATGTTCCAACACTAAAGTCATACATATGCTTACACTCTAACATCAACATTTACACAACAGCTGGTCAGTGTAACAACTTGTCAAGTTTTTGTCACCAAATGTATTGTTAAGTACAGACAGACTGCATGGATCTGTGATAATAACCATTGAGTCCAGTCAAGTTGTTGAAAATGCAGACAAGAAACGTCTGAATATAATTATTGCTGTCAAATAATTAGATTTAAACTAGAGCTATCACAGGAGTGATGAATCATACCCCCGCAGCACCGCCTTGACACAGGAATATTGTTTAAAATTATAGTCTAAACAACACATTTGATGGAAATCTGCCGCTATACAGATTGAAAAACACCATGATTGAAGGCTAATGTGAAAATTGATGAGCGGACTAGTTTAGCATGACTATATAACCTTTGAAATGTAAGTGTGACCTTGACCTTTGAGATAGGTACCTGGGTCTTGCGCATGACACACCGTCTTGATGTTGTGAACATTTGTATTAAGCAATTTTAAAATCCAGTATGAAATGACAAAGTTACAGAGCGGACACGATTTGCATGACTATATAACCTTTGAAATGTAAGTGTGACCTTGACATTTGAGATAGGGACCTGGGTCTTGCACATGACACACTGTCTTGATGTGGTGAACATTTGTACCAAGCAATTTTAAAATCCAGTAAGAAATGACAAAGTTACAGAGCGGACACGATGCTAACATACCAACAGATAACCTTTGACCTGTAAGTGTGACCTTGACCTTTGAGGCAGGGATCGGGGTCTTGCGCATGACACACCGTCTTGATGTGGTGAACATTTTTACCAAGCAATTTTAAAATCCAGTCAGAAATGACAAAGTTACAGAGCGGACACGGTTTGCATGACTATATAACCTTTGACCTGTAAGTGTGACCTTGACCTTTGAGGTAGGGACCTGGGTCTTGCGCATGACACACCGTCTTGATGTGGTGAACATTTGTACCAAGCAATTTTAAAATCCAGTAAGAAATGACAAAGTTACAGAGCGGACACGATGCTAACATACCAACAGACCAACAGACACCTACAGACACCAACATGGTGACTCCAGTATACCCCCTTCAAACTTTGTTTGCGGGGTATAAAGACCAACATGGTGACTCCAGTATACCCCCTTCAAACTTTGTTTGCGGGGTATAATAATTTCTGCTTAGTTGATTTCAGCAAATAATCAAGTATATGAAGAGCAAAGAACTTCATGAAACCTTTAAAACTGAAAGGGTTTTGAAAACAAAAATGCAATCTCCCTCAAAGGGCCATAACTTTTTACCATACTCATTCAACCTTTAAAATCCAGACAATTAGCACAACGAGGTACCAATCAATCATTCATGTGATGTTTCATTGAATCTGAATCTGACGAATGATTAGGAAACCAAGAGTAACAAACATTGTGAAATCTGTCCAGCACTGAATGAATATGTCTACTCCACTTTTTGATAGACACCTCCACTTTATCTGGGAGACATACTGTAAAATCATTTTATTTTGATGGGACAAAATTTTGTGGTTTTGTTAAAAAATACCATTTCGATAGGACGTTAATTTGAGGATTTTGCGTTTCAGGTAATAAATACAAGGGTCAAAATAATTGTTCAATGGGATTTAATTTCGCATCCCATGAAATTTAATCCCCCAAGAAAATTAATGATTTTACAGTAACTTTTAATATCTTTATAAGATGTGTGCGAAACATATATGCCCCTCTGGCAGCCGAATAGTCGGAAATGGTAAAGATCACAGTGACCTTGACCTTAGTCCTATTGACTTCCATAAGGGATCATCTACTGTTGCTGACAAAAGTAGATGAAAAGTTTAAAGATCCTATGGCAGATAAACCGGCATGTACAAAGCAATATACCCCACATTACATATGGGAGGGGGGGGGGGAATAATAATATTTTCAAGAAAGTTTTTTTCGGCAGATCTATATATTGAAGTTAACATTTTATAAGTTCACTTTATACTTTAAATAGAAAACATTTTAATTTACATTTATCAAACAAACTAGTTAATTTTTAGAATTAGAGGTTATAGATAATGTAAACACAAATATATTAACAAGGAGTTTTTCTACTTCTAAAAATGTTACCTGAATAGTGGTGCTGTATGCAGACGTGTATGCAGACGCAGTGGACATAAACAAAATGATGGGATGTGAAGATAACATCGAAGTAATGAGAGGAAGTCGTGATTCTTGACGAGATAAAGGCTGGTTGTTTTATGGTGTGTATAATTCTTGATGAGATAAAGGCTGGTTGTTTTATGGTGTGTATAATTCTTGACGAGATAAAGGCTGGTTGTTTTATGGTGTGTATAATTCTTGACAAGATAAAGGCTGGTTGCTTAATAGTGTGTATAATTCTTGACGAGATAAAAGCTGGACCATGCCAGATAGTGAATAAATGGTTGTTTTATGACATGTATGTGTGTGTGTGTGCATTTGTGTGCAGCAATGGATGACATGCCCTTACATGCTGACTGGATGTCAGATGTTAGCAAAAACAGACAGAGGATGTGCATAAATCTCATTTAAATCAAATCCTAACATTCGCTCCATTTCTTTGAACAGTTAGTTGGATCTGACTACACTATATAAGAGGTCACGTTCAAATGAACTCTCTAGTGAATGTTGTATTATGGCTATTCACCAGGGTGACCTGTACATGTAGGTATAGAGAGTGTAGTCTTTGCTTAACTCTCTATGTATAAAGTTTGAACATGTCCCTCACTATAAACTACAGCAACGATTCTCTGCACTTTCAGATATTTGAAAGTAGCAATTTGATTTGATGATTTGAGTTCACATCAACATGACCCCATACATAGTACCGGTATCATCCGATCCTATATCAGTGTAAAGCAGTGGAGCTAAATTAAATATGTATCTGATTTAAATGAGATTTGATGAACATGTGTAATCACTCAAACAGCGGGAGGATTTGATATGTAATATGTAACAAGCTTTCCAGTGATGGATAGCTTAGCTTAAGTTGTTAAGTTGTAGAGGACCTAACATGGTTTTCAGTCCAACGACAGAGTGTTTGGTAAGGGCCTCTCTTGTAGAATAATGGAGTGATGCGGTCTAGAGGACTGTATGACGAGAGTGACGTGTGACAAGCCAGGAGTTCAGCCAGGACAGCAGTTGTTTAATGAGACATGGTCTATGTGTAGTTTGCGTTTACGAGTCCAGCGACGTTATGACTAAGACGAGGTTATTGTGTCTTGAAGGACGAAGGTACATTACTATGTCGACATTAGAATGAAGAACGTCACACAAGATGCGTTGCTCTTTCATTGGAGTAGATGCCAGAATAATGTCTCAGGACGAGCTATTGCAGCGAAGGTAACAGGGCTTATTATGAGGTATGCATACTATCAGCCACGTTTTTGCCCTATTTAACAAAATATGAATGCATTAATATAATAAAAAATAACTATAAATGACAAAATTACTTTCCTTATTTTTTCAATATTAAGTAAAAAGTAGAATAATTTCAGCAAGATTCAAGATGAAATTCATGAATGGAAAATACATATATCAGTTCACAACACTATAATTATTGTTTTCACATAGAGAAAACGAGAATGAATCTTGTAAGAGATCTGCTGAGGTTTAAAACGTAAGTCGTGTAAGTTTTGATCAATTCCATTGGATTCTGTAGCTTTCACAGACCAAAAACACATAGTTTGCAGGGTAATGACATTACAGAAAGAATCATGAAGGTTGAGACTACAGCTGGCTTAGAAGAAATACTCAAAATTACCTAATAAAAAAGTATTGCCCCAGGCACCAAAAACTTGTTTCATTTTCAAATAATTATTAACAATAGAAATCTATTTTTAGAAAATCTCAGCAGAAAACTACAGTATTCAATCATGTAAAGAGGACATATAATAATAAATGTATTGAATGAATGTAATAATCAATACATCAAACAATGGGAAGTATAGATACTATAGATCACAACATGAAAACATACCACATAATAGATTAAAATGTATTATAGAATATACCCTAAATTTTCTTTCCATACATTCAAACAGGGCTGGTATTCACAAAGAATCTTAATGGGAAAATGAAATATTTTTACTAAAGTTAAAACGTTACGCCACATATATTTCTCAAGAAACAAAGAATAGCCCATGTTTTCTTTGTAATTACTGTAGCACTTTACATAATGCTTAATAACTCTGTAAAAAATTGTTATCTTGATTTTGCTATTATATGTATAAGCTGATACACTTAAGGAAATTTCAAGTTTTCACATGTATATGATGCTTTGTGAATACCACCGGTGACCCCAGATGTGCATATGTATTAATCCATTTCAAGCTATTACTGTATTTGTTGATTAACACAGTAAAATTACCAAACAGGCCTAGTATAGTGAACGTTTAAGAAGTCAGCGGATCACAAAAACTGTATTTGTCCTAATTAAGTTTTATCATGCTATTTATTATGTTAAGTCACTGAACACAGCCTTGTTGCAAGTAACAGAACTCAAATTTAAACTCTATTTCCATTGCCACAAAAATAGTTGTGCACAAAAATGATGAATAAAATATCTGTTGTGTTTATCTAGTGCATGTTACACTTATACTCCCATATTTGCACAAAAATTGATAAACGATCGAATTAGAGTAAATTAGGACAAATGCAGTATTCAGTAACATCCATTACAAGTACATGACATTGTATACTATGCATGGTATCCAGTCAATATGTAAATATGATCCCATTTTCAAAATAAATTCCAAACCTTATTTAATTTTATGATTTAGACGAAACATAATTAACACTGATTATAATACTGACCTTGATCTTCCACGGTATGATCCTCGGCGACCACCACCACCATAACCACCACCACCGTAACTGCCGCCGCCACCACCGCCGCCGCCACCTCCTCCTCGACGTGGAGGTCCACCTCGGCCCCAACGAGACTTTCCATTAGATGCTTCTACTCTCACACGTCGGCCATTGATTCTCCTGATAATATCTTTAAGTTAGACTAAGTTGAACAGGGTTGCACATGTATAAGTTAGACAACTTTTGAAAATGGTTGCATATATATATAAGATAGACAAATTCAAGAATCATCCGATTTAAGCATCAGATTGAGTAATTATAGTAAGCAAAATGAAGAGTAAAGCTAGGGGAAGGATTCGGAAATCCCGGGGAAGGATTCCGGAATCCCAGAGAAGTCCTCATACAATGTACCCCATTATTAAAAGGGTCTACACTTTCAATCATGTGGGGTCAAGGACATCCCTGAATCTTTGACAATGACAATCATTATCAGACACTGCATTGTAATGTGCTTTTACATAATACTGTAAGTATTACTGATGAACATATTACTCATGAATAAATTAAAATTTTAGTAGATTTTAATTGACAAATTTTTTATGTATCCAATAGTACAAACAGTTTATTGAGAGAAGAAACAATGTATAGGCATTAAAATAGTTAGTATTCTATTAGAGGTACATGTAAATCATGCAATGCAAAAAAAAAGTATCCTTGCAAACATATGAATAATTATTATTATTCTTTTACTCAATGCTTACGTTCCATCTAAGGCTTTACAAGCATCATCAACGTCGCGGGGATCTTCAAACTCAACAAATGCAAAACCCGGTGGATTACGGGCGACCCAAACATTTTTGAGAGGCCCATAACGTTGAAACACATCTTCTAATTCTTGCTTAGCTGCTCCATAACCCAAATCACCGACATAAACTTTACAGTCACTGTTGGAATTCCTAGCCATTTTCTGGTTCAATTGATCTGAAATGAGTTAGGTTAATTACACCTTTCAAACAAAGCAAACAAATTTTACTGTGTTAGATATCTTGTTGTTCAAATCATGTAAACATATTTAAATATGCTTCCATGAATGAAGTTTGTTAATGTAAAGGTGCCCCCACTTCTTCACGGTGTGATATTTAAGCGTTCTCACCACTAAGTATATGCGCCAGTTTAGTTGTTATTGTTAACAATAATGTTCGGATGTGATGCGCTCATATTTTTATAAGGCTTTCTATGCATATCATACTACTCACAGTTAAACTACCTAACTAACTCACTAAGTAACTAACTAACTAACTTCCTAACATACAGACACGCAACCGCCATCGTGGCGACTGTGTCGAGCTCACCCCTGGGCTCGACAATAATTCATTGATGCACCCGCTATATCGCGCATGCATACTAAATTTGTTTACCCCCCGGCGGTGCTGATGTCAAAAACATAACAGCAGACGATATTTTCGGTATATGAGTAATTATTTGTTGATTTTTTTTTCTTCCAGATTTCCTTTAAGGCAGTGGCTAGCATTATGGTACCGTAATCCTAGACCCACAGACTAGGATTATGGAAGTTCCGTAATTCTAGCAAGTCCTAGCTAGGGCTGTCTTAGTTCTGGGTACCATAACTAAATGATCTTTTTATTGACTGACGTCAATCTTTAGTTATGGAACTGTCCTCTTTAAAAGTCAACTGTTTAAGATAAACGCTAAACGCTAAATTTGCAACAGAAACTGTGAAATCCATAGGGTTGAAACAATCGACGGAATTGATGGTATTTCTTATGGTACATTTTGCTTTTGGTGTACGTTGGTAGAATATGGTTCAATTCATAAGAAGACGATGTTTATTTTGTTGAAAGCATTCGTTTGGTCATAAAACGAACGCGACTCAATCTGAGTCGTACACCTGTTAGGTTTTAAAGAGGAAACCTCTTAGACGATGAATTTGAATAATCACTGAAATGGAATAATCATCGTCTAGGAAGCTTGGACTAGGGCTGTCTAGAATTACGGAAGTTTTTATATCGAGTGCAATTAAGCGTGCAGGTCGCCCTATATTGCATGATTGAAATACACCCAGAGTGATTTGATACCAATATCAATGAATTATTTAACTAAATAAACCGTCTAGACCTTTTGTCCGGAAGCTTCACCTGTCCAGAATCATCTACCTTGGCAGTAGAGTGTGGTATTCCTGAGTCCGACTTGCCCAACTTGGGATTTAGACTGTGGACACCGACAGGTGGATTTTTCCATTCCGCCGATTCAGCTTGCCAATAGACAAATGCCAAATTATCATGAGAAAATAATATTATTTTTTAAGCGTTGTTTTTTACTAATAAACTCTAAATCTAACACTGCAATTCAGAATTTATTCCACTCTTTGCGTACGAAACACACCGAGGCCGAATCAATCTGAATGGATTGCTCTCGAAACGGGACAGTTCTGTCGCACAATTAATAATTGTCTCAGATGCAATAATTACCAATTAATCTTCGCTGACTGAAAACAATCAATCAATTATAAAATATAATGTAAAACATTTATAAACAGTGCAAAACCCAACAAAGATTCGTTTACCTTTTCGCTCACGTACTCAGCGATGGCTGCCTGAATTGCCGGAAAGCACCAAAATTACCCGAAATGCCGGAAGGCAATTAATTTCAGTATTGTAATTGATGTAGATTATAGCAATGTTGTATATGTATATGTAGCAGATACAAATTCTTATTGATAATTATCCCAACATTCGCTCCTTCAATGAGCGCTTATTGTAATTTATAGGGTAATTAAATAATTTAGTGGTTGCTGGTATTTCGGCACCTTTTGGTGCTTTCCGGCATTTCCGGGCATTAGTTCACGAGACGAGTATAAGTCGATAAACCTATACCATACGGTCTAAAACCCAGTAAAATCAGTAATTATAAAAAGGAAATCTGACGCGAGGCTTAGCCGGGTGTCATATTGTTTGGTCAACGTGTTTAATAAAACGCGTATGCTAATGATATTCCATTTATCACAAATGAACGCACATTGTCTTTCAAAAGGATTATGCATGTTTCTTGCATGGAGCGCGACACCTTGACGTCACGGGTCGAATAAGGCATGGCTTGCATGTATAGTGTAGTTATGTTGTAGTGTTACTGATTTCTGTTCTCGACGGGAAAGGTTGAGTGCTACCTCATCTGTCCTCTGTTTCCTCGTACTTTTTTGGCTAAAGCAAAGACCTAAATTACGTTATTTTACGTATTCGAATGAAGGCGCTTTGAACAGGCAATAATTCTTTAAAATTACTTTAATTGACACCAAATATGTGGCCCATCTTGTAAATGAACCGTACACCAGCCGAATCCATAAAGTCGTCAGTGAATTTCAGAAATGAACCGGTTTAATTAATGCAGGTACCTGGTTAAATTTCTTTCTTTCTATTTTTGGCTTTCTGAATCGCTATATATAGTGTTCAACAGACAAAAGCGTTACCAATTTTCGAGGGCTGTTTTCAACAGTTCAGTCTTTCAGCCACGCTTTGACATTTTAACTTCCCCTAGTTACAGTGTTATCTGGGAATATCAATTATGTCGAACATCCCTCACAGGTATCAATTTACACCTTAATCACGTGGAGCATGTTGGTAAATCTAGCTCAGAGAGTGAAGGTTGAAATCGAGACCTATATCGCAGTGCGGGCTCTACCTCTCGGAGTCCGCACCCCACAAGCTAGATATGCTCATGAGGAATATAAAAATATATGTTCAAAAGATCAGTTTAGGCAAATGTAGGCAATATAGTACACCAACACAGTGTATAATTTCGTTTTAGCTTGAAAGATGGCAACATATAAAACTGTTATATTATGTCCATGGCTTATTATGTTAAACATCTAAAGATTTGTAAGTATTTAAGTTTGATATATCATACATGTAGATGTGTTGTTGTGCACATCGCATGCTTGCCGATCGGTCGGTCGACATGTCGAATGGTTTCCCAACAATAACGCCAGAACAGGTGAACCTTCGCTCCTAAAACTATGAGTGGAGATTGTGCAACATTCACAAACAACCCGAATCAATTTCAAGGTCATTACGTTCAAAGTCAAAATCACAATGACCTTTGAATGCACAACGATTTCTGGTCGAACGACAAAAAAGCTATAGTTCATAAGATCGCACAACTTTACAGAGAGGTTGCTAATCATGGACATTTTGAGGTCAATAGGTCATGACGTCAAAAACCTCTCTTGTAATTTCTGTTATCGTCATTATGACGATTGTGTGGGTTGTTTGGTATACATGTGCATTGATGGACAATGTGTAGGTAACATTTTGAGACTTTGTGCTAAAACATTTGATTTGCGAGTGCATGTTCCATATTTTGAAAATTCACGGTTCACTACTTGCAGCGGGCAAACTACAATGATCGATTTACTTCGACGTGACATATGTAAGGGCGCACACGCAAGTGGGATATTTTAGTTTCGAGATTTACGAGTCACTGACGCTTATATATATATTTAGCTAACAAGACGAACACGAAAAGGTTCTATAACATTTAAAAGGTCTTTTCTGGAACATAAAATAATAATGTACTCTTTAAGCCTCGTCCCTGGTTAAAATCCGACCCCTTGAGTGAGATATCCATATCTTACATAGAAGCTCATAGTGGATCCTTATAATCTTATATTGCTGCTATATTACTCGCATGAATACATGCAAAAACGAACATATGATATTGTGTATAATCATAATAATATGTTCACTATGTCATTACCAATTGGTTTCTAGATATTTGAAGTGTGTCGGCATTAAGAAACGCTTAGAGTACATAGAGGTTATTTAGTACGTATTTCCATTTTGCAAACGACGTGACCGGCTTAATTTTACATGCCCCTAGCCGAACGTCCCCTACTGTGAACTGTAGTAGGAAATTTAAAAAAAAATTAACACTGTTTTGCAAAAATCTACATGTACATTTGTATTTATTAAACCATCGAGTAGGATTTAGAAATATCTAGGTTCGTGATTTCTCCTGTTAGTCATACAACTCAAAAAGTATTTGCGTGTACTGGCATGGAATCTTTTTGTCGAACAAAAAAGGTTGTATCTAGCTGTCGATCTTTGCTGCAGAACACCTCTTCAGAGTAATATTGGCAGGCCGGGGGATTTAAGAAAGAAAAAAGCAAATGATTTTTAAGAGAAGAAAAGAACAAAGAACATAGAACAAACAAAAACAACTGATGTATATAAACACTAATAGGGGTGGAGTTGGGCCACTGTCTGCTTGAATGGTTCTAGACCAGACTGTGCTGCAATATGCGGGGACAACCTATTCCACAGGACTGGGTAAGAGGGAAAAGGGAATACTTAAAGAAGTCCAAGTTGACATGTTTTTGGTGGATACTATAGGGATGCACGTGTGCTTGTTAACCTGATTGGGATTTCTATGTAACTGGGTAATGTGACTGTTACAAGACCATGATAGGTCTTGTAGAAAATAACCAGTTTTGATACTAGACGTCCGTTTTCTAGGGTACTCCAACCAAGGGTGTTTTGTTATTTGGTGACACTGGTGTTATTGGAGTAATACTTTTTTACCCATCTGATTGCTCTGCGCAAGACCTTTTCCAATTTATTGTTATTAACCTGGGAGTGAGTTGGCCATACTGATGAGGCGTATTCCAACTGGGGTCGAACAAGTGTTTTGTAACTTAGTGACTTGATGTTTTCATTTGCAGTTTTGATGTTAACTTTAAGAAAACTAAGGGTTTTATTTGCATTTGTTGTTATTCTAGATATATGTGTGTTCCACTTTAGATCATGACTGATGTATACACCAAGGGATTTAGCATCCTTTACCGGGAAGAGAATCTGACCATGCAGCATCACTGCGGTATAACGTACACCAGATATTGCTAGCAAGATTAGTAATATTATCAATTTTCGCGACATTCTACATGTAGTGTTGACAAGGGTAAGTTCAGAGATGATTCTTAGTTTTTCTGAGTGTGTTTAATGTACATTTTATACAAAACTATCTCCTCCATAAATTTTCCTAGCCTGTGCAACCGGTAAATTGCCAGGAATCTCTTAAAAGTGTGATTAAAAGACCAAACTCGTATCGTTACTCACGCAGAAAGTAAGCTCGATCTGTCGAAATTAGATGTTTTTGTTTATATTTTTCGTTAAAATACTCAACTTGAATCGAGCGAATTGACATCCTTGTTACAAAGATTATATTGCAAATGTAGTATCCGAATAAATGTAGGTGTTAGTGTACAGAGTATTGCTATATAGTTGCTCTCTGGTGTACGGAGTATTGCTGTATCGTGTACAGAGTATTGCTTTTACTTGTAGTGACTATTTGTCACTCAAATTGAATAAATACAAGGTATAATCTTCTATAATATTCATATGATATCGTATAACCCATAAGACATTACCTTATTGATGAGCAGACGTAATAATTTATACGATAAAACTGTCCATCAACATACTTTATTTACTCATTTTATAAAGCCGTACTCTTTGAGCTTATTTGCAATACTCTGTACACTAAACAGCAATACTCTGTACACGCACGCGTGTCTGTTTTGGAGTGTATCTGAGTTGTTTTTTAACAATATTTATGAAATTTTGTCACAACATTTTTGGGTTCAATATAAACAAAATGGCCAGTTAAAAAAATCTACAATTTGGTAATAGAGCCGTTCCAGAAGCTTGTAAAGTACTGCTGTCAATATTTGCGAGTGAGTAACGGCGTAATACTGGTTCATTTTAACCTTTCTGTGAATATCTGATACAAGATAGTGTGCTATAAAGTTACCAAAATCCACGAAGAAGTTAAAACTCAATTGTGATATGCATAAGAAGTCAGTAATTTGGAAAATTTTGTCTCTAAACTCCATTTTATGTCCTTAAAATTGATAATATTACTAGTGGACAGGCTGAATCAATTGTATGATTGGAAGGAGAAATCACGAGTATATATTACAGTACTGGCAAAGGAGAAGATTCCGGACAGAAATCGCATAAAAAGCTTCCCCTGGAGTTAAAAATAGATTTTTTCTTAGATTTTTTTGTGTTTACAAATACCTTGGTTCAGGATCTTTGCTAAAAATAGGTTTCCCGAAAAATGACGTCACGTGAACAGCAAAATATTGGGGCCTGAAAAGGGGCACTTTGTGCTATTTTCAACGATATTACCGTAGATATACCGGACAGTCTGCTTCGAATATTCCGCGACAAATATTTAGAAACATATTACCAGGAAATATTTAGAACAGGGTTCCTTCTTCACAATCATGCAAAAATATGTCAATATTTACGACATGACAACACGTGACGCACATGTTTTCAACCCAGGGGGCGCTCGTGACAGGTTAAATTCCAATCCATACCGTATCTTGTTTACCGGCCGAAAATCGAAACAAAATGTGGAAAAAGTTTTTCAGATTTATTGACAAGATATCAAAAAAAAATTCTCAACAGATAATGAGGACAAATTTCCGTCAATTGCGCTAAAGTAAATGCTGGAAGAAAAAATAAAAATTTAAAAAAAAAAATTTTTTTGGCGCCGCCGTGATTCGATCGCTGGACCTTAGCATCTGATAATTACTAATCGAGCTGCTTAACCACTCGACCACGATCTCGTTAGGAAATTTGAACTAAATAATTGAGCACAATAAAATCAGTGTCGCTCGCGCTGTGCACGCGCTATACTGCGCATGCGCACTAAATTTGTTTACCCCCCGGCGGTGCTGATGTCAAAATCACAACAGCAGACGATATTTTCGGTATATGAGTAATTATTTGTTGATTTTGATTTTTTTTTCTTCCAGATTTCCTTTAAATACGCACCTGAGTGATTTGATACCAATATCAATGAATTATTTAACTAAATAAACCGTCTACGACCGTTTGTCCGGAACTTCTCCTGTCCGGAATCATCTCCCTTGGCAGTACAGATGTATCTTTATCTTTTATTGTTTTAGTAACATTAGATACATTTCTATTTTATTTCTCCTTTCTTTATACATGTAGTTGAATATTGTAGACCCGTTAGAAAAAACACACTTTCAGTTCTTTGAATTCCGCTTCCAAGGGAGACAATCGGCGATGTTTACCGGAAATGAGCTGGAGAAATAGTAAACATGGCTGCTGTCACAGCAGTGCTAGTTAGTTTAAATCTATTTTTCTCATCCTTTAGATTGTCCGATGCATCTACGCATTGGGTTGTCATGGAGGATGGAAAAATTCAAGCACAGGTAAGCAACTGTCTTATTTATTTTTGCAGAAATTTTGTTTCTTTAGCTGAAAGAATGTGTGTCATAATGTGAACAGCTGAATGATTCTTGTGGTGGGTGGGGTAATTATTGATTTTACAATATAGCTACTGGGGTGGTTTGTTTGTCATCTAATTGTAAACTATCTAGATGTTTTGCTTTATTTATAGCAACCAGTGTGGACAGCCTTATTGTCAATGAACATGTTTCAACCTGTGGTGCAGACCACCCCATAATTCATGTTGTTTATTTTTGATATGTTACAGTCGTTTCGGGTAATTCTGCGCATCGGGTAATTCTGCGCACCTTAACTTTCTATTTCTTACAGGCTTTGCTGGGTCGTTTTCCTTCGGCCATTCAGTGTTTTCGTAGATGTGTGTTATTTATGTAAAGTTTTATAATCAAATCAACGAAATCGGAAAATTATTTCTACGAAAAATTGACCAAAATGAGTGTCAACGGCGATTTTCGTTAATTTGGCATACCACGTGACAAATAAATCGAATAAAAGCACTTTTGTAATGGATGATGACTTTTCCTTTTTTGTCAACATTGTCTTAATGACCTATTTTTTCGATACTGTGATAAATTTCTTGTGAAACAAATCTTTGAAACAGACTACACAAAAAAACAATTCCACCTGCGCAGAATTAGCCGAAAAAAATTACGTCATGAAAACCGGCAGTTATCTTGTTTTGTGACGACATTTGACCTAGTTTAGCGAAGGTATGATGTTTTGAATTGTTTACATTTGTCAATGAAGGTTGTTTCTATCCAAATAGCACCATAATTTATCCTAAAAATAAAATAAACTCAAATGTAGAAAGCCAATAACCGTTAGGTGCGCAGAATTACCCGACAGCACTGTACCCGGACCTCTATATATCACTGCCTTTTTAATATGCAAGAACAGTGTGGTTGGCAGGGCTTTTCATCAACGCTTGTCCTATTGTTGGGGACAACTAAATCATTGGTTAAGCAGTGATTCATTTTGATATGCGTCCCTGACTCATAGATTTTCGTTGGGACGCAAAGTCATGTCAGTAAATAGATACAGTCGAGTAAGCAGTTTTCGTTATGATAAGGATATAATATGCATTAATACACTTGTTACTATATATAGTAACGAAAATGAGCCCATTTTAGGCTGATTATGACCATCACGTGGTTGATTATCGCCTATCTGCCCAGTCGGCAATCTCATAATTGTAATCGGCCCGCTGAACCGGCGCACGTTAAGTTATCCAAGTTAACATGACGTCACGTTTGATCTAAAATGACGTCACGTTAGAACTAAAATATGACGTTACGTTACACAGAGGTACAATTCCTTTGACAATTGTGAGAATTATAAGATTTTCAGCATAAATATACTTAAGATATCTTATATTATCTACGAACTGAACAAAGCGTGAGTAACTGTTACTTTCATTGAGTTTTGGAATTGAACAATTGTATTAAAGACTTTTATACACTTCAGAGCCTGGCCGGGAGTTGATAATCCGCCTGGCCTGAATAATCACCCTTGGGCTAAAGCCCTCGCGGTGATTATTAATTTTCAGGGCCGATTATCGCCTTCCGGCCCGGCTCTGTCGTGTATTAACCTCTAAGTAAATAACCAAATACAAATCATTTTGATTAAATAAAGATATCAAAATGTAGAAAAAATATTAAGAAAACATGAAATCAGTTTCAACACAAATACTTCAAGTTCAACCAATATCGCGCAAGTCGCTCATTTGATGAGGGCACTGAAGAGTGCAAAGAAAAACAGATCGTCACCTGAAATCGTGACCTTTGAACTTTTTGCCATAAAATTACGTAGGATCGAGTTTTTTTTCTTTCCAAGTAACTTAATTCTTAACTTAAAGGGTTCCATAAGAAATAAAAAGTGTAATTTGTTAAGAATTCCCAATGAAAACGAATAATTAAGAAACTAAATAAGACCACACTACAAATTCGTATCACTATGCGTTTCACAACGTAGATCCAGTAAGTAGGCTAGGTAAATCGGGAATCTACGCTCGATTTAGCTATTCATATTTATTTTGAACGCGTAATGACGTTAAAAAAGATTACATCTTCCATCAACTTCAATGATACGTAGCGATTTACCTAATATTACCTTGATAGAAAGGAATTCCAAGGAAAGACAATCGTGAAAATGAACAGTCTCAGAACCGCATGCTATAAGAATATGTCAGAGTTTGTCTCCCTTTGCTTTTATTTTTGAATTGGAAACCAGCTTATTTCGGCCATTTTCTTTACAAGATCATGCAAATCAATTTCAAAGGTAATCGGGTTGAACTATTTGGCATTACAAAATTTGGCGCAATTCGCGATGGATCGGTAAATTATCTTATTTCTTACGCAAATGAAATTATTTTAGTTTAATTAAGGTCACTTAAACATTAATTTATTCGGTTTTCCCGCTAATGACGTCATAACTCAAATATCAATGGAGATATTGAAAGTATTTCCACTATAACGATTACTAGGGTATCACGAATTGAGGTTACTCGACGGTATACATTACATATCTAATGTTTTCTGTTACTGGCAAAGGAGATGATTCCGGACAGAAATCGCATTAAAAGCTTCCTCTGGAGTTAAAAATGACATCACTTGAACAGCAAAATATTGGGGCCTGAAAAGGGGCACCTTTGTGCTATTTTCAACGATATTACCGTAGATATACCGGACAGTCTGCTTCAAATATTTCACGACAAATATTTAGCAACATATTACCAGGAAATATTTAGAACAGGGTTCCTTCTTCACAATCATGCAAAAATATGTCAATATTTACTACATGACAACACGTGATGCACATGTTTTCAACCCAGGGGGTGCTCATGACAGGTTAAATTCCAATCCATACCGTACATTGTTGACCGGCCGAAAATCGAACCAAACTGTTAATAAAGTTTTTCAAATTTATGGACATCAAAAAAAATTTCTCAACCGATAATGAGGACAATTTTCGTCTTTTTCGCTAAACTAAGTGCCGGACAAAAATAATTTTTTTAAAAAATATAAAAAATTTGGAGCCGCCAAGATTCGATCGCTGGACCTTAGCATCTGAAAATTACTAAGCGAGCTGCTTAACCACTCGGCCACGATCTCTTTATGGAATATTGATCTAAATAATTTATCATAATAAAATCATTGATGCAAGCGCTATATCGCGCATGCGCACTAAATTTGTTAACCCCCGGCGGTGCTGATGTAAAAATCACAACAGCAGACGATATTTCCGGACTCAATAAAATTCTGATGACGAAACGGCAAAAATTATCGGGTCCGCAAGAAGGTATTATTTTACGTCGACACCGTTTTGGGCGGTTGTGTTCATTAACACATGATTTCATTGGTTGTTTTATGAAGATAAACCAATCGGGGAGCGTGTTTTAACCGAATAGTCATACTTTTTGGATAATAAACAAAGTTTAATTTTAATTTTCGGACGTGCGCCCGAAGAAAATAATGTAATTTGATCGTAATTAAAGAATTTTAACATCATTTTTGCACACGCCGGCGACGATTCTGAGTTATATTAATCATATTAATAAAGGTTGTCTGATATTAACGATTAATTTTTCAAGAGTTCTGACCATTTTTGTTCACATTTTGATAAAGATCTGTTGATGTTAGCTAAGATTGCAATTACTTCAGCATCATCTGATCATATCCTGCTGTTTGTGAATGAGGATTTTCTGTAGGACCTACAAACAAGACCCTTTCCAAATGTAATTCAGACTTCCCGATAGTCGCCGACCATCTGGTCCGACAGACCTGGAGAAACTGTCAGACCAAAAGGAAATCTGTCGGACCGATTTTTGTTCGCTAAAATCAACAAAAAAGCAAATATTTTCAATTTCCCTTTGAAGACGACGTACACACATTAAGAGATGTCTTTCCTCGTTTACTAGTACTGTCATCGAGAAATCAGCATTAAATTTGTTGTCCGATGGCCAATTACTGATAATTCGTTCGATTTTATCCATATTTTCCATGTTTCCCCACGTGAAATTGGAACAGACTCTTAATTCAAAATAGGAGTACAAGAACACAGAGTTAGAAAAACGGTTCGCTCTTTGCGATTGGCTTACAAATATATTACCAACCAATCAAAATAAGTCTTACAAAATACACGCAGAAACGTACCCAATACAAAATGTACCCAATGCAAACGGTCCCAGACGATTACGAACCATCGGACATGCGGTCCGACAGAAAGGACCACCAGACCGAGAGCTAAACTGTCGGACTGGTCTGACGGTCCGACGGCAATTGGGAAGTCTGGTAATTACCACCTGACTGTTGATAATATAGATCAGCTCATGACAGTAAAACTTACTGCATTAGAGTTTAGAGATTTTGTTGCAAAAGGACATCTCATTCTATAAGACAAGTAATTAAACAGACACTATCTAATTCTATTGACAAGAGCAGCAAAAGTTTAAATCCACAGAAACGTCAAAACATAGTATTACAGTGATTTACCTATGTATGCGAATTGTCCATTTTCATACGATGTCCATTTTCATACGAAAGTGTTTTAGAACACCCTATGAAACAATAAGAATCGTCTATTTTTCGACAACTGAATCAAAGTACAGGGAACCTATCCAAAGTTTTGATTTTCAATTAAGGTAGTCTAGTATCATACTAAAAGTAATGCAACCCAAGTTATTGTTTTGACATTGAATGACTGTTAGAGTATAGCTATATACACTTTAACACTGAACCAAATTTTTTTGATATGTGGTCCTTTTTTGCACTGTGAATGTAAAAATAGTAAAATGCAATAAATATATCGGCTAATTGCAGGCTTGAATGAGAGGTTCGTAAGTACGAAAACAATATTTTGAGAAAACACGAAAAAGTTGTTCGAAAATTACTCTTTACTATATATAAAATACTTTGGTATGGTAGGAAACGCCCTGTTTCAAACATGATAAGTACCAATGTTCATGAAAATAGACTCATTGGAAGCACTTTGTGATGCTAATTTTTGTATCAGTTTTATACTACTTACTTACCACCTTCTCATTCTAAGCCATTGGTATTATAAAATTCAATTGGTCCAATATCATAATCTATTACATTTTTATTAAATAAATGGAACACAATCATAAATGATAATTAAAATATTGGTAAATAATTGGAAACTTTTCATAAGTCTGGAATTAAGATACGATTTGTACCCATTGAGATACTTTTTGAGACATAGTAGCCACTGCAACAATGAAGTGGGACCCGGTGTTGAAGATGACACGTTTACATCAAACTTACATGTTGTAGCAATATAAATCAGTAAAATTGTCTAGTTTTGCCTTAAGTGTCAATTAACATTATTTGAATCTACTTGATAAACAAAGAAGGAAGTTTGAGATACTTACAATACAAAATGTGGTTAAATTTCAATACAGTATACATGATGGTATAATATGTCATTATTTATATATCTATTATATTTCATTTCCTTATACTTATGAATGTACAAGGGTTGATCAACAAATATCTGAACCCTTTAAAACCCCTTAAAACCCTTTAAAATCCAAAAACCCATTTGGGTAGGTGTTTAAGGTCAAAAACCACCAAATAGAATTGTTCTTTAACTCAATGTAAAGTGACCTAGGTCAGCCAAAAAAAATGTCACTTTTTTGTCCATGGGGCCCTCTCAAAATCTTTCAATCAATAGACATAGCATCCAGCTTCAAGAAAATGAAAAAAAGTAGGGGGTCATGTATCATATAAGAAAAATTTGGTTCCTCAAATGCAGTGAACAGATTTTCTCACAGGTACGGATTTACTCACTGTCCGTTAGCCCCAACCTTACTTTCACTTTCATATTTAAGTCAAAATACAAAATATTTCGAATAAAACCATTTCACTACATCACAAACATGCATATAAAGCATTTAACACCAATTTCATTATTCTGCTGCTGATTTGTCAAGACATACCTACATTTCCAGTCGCTTTAAAGTTTTTTACTGCACTATTTGACTATCTGAATGTGGTCCGCGTAGGCATTTAGTGGTTATTTTCCTTAAATGAAATAGTGGGTTTTATGCCAACCCTGGCAAGTGGTCTTATTATACCCCCTGCATAGCGGAAGGTAAAAGGGGAATACTGATTGACCCCCTTACTTGTTGATCATCCCTCACATTTAACTAAAGGAAGTAAACAACTTGTTGACTTTCAAGTATAGGATTGAACCTGCAAAATAAAGATAAAACTTAACAGTTTAACAATTAAATTGTATGCTAGCTTATACTTGATTCAGCTGTTAACCTGTTAACCATTTCCAATTATACAAGGGACCTACAAATTTGATATACTGTAGAATCTTTAATTTTTGTGGGGGAATTAAATATCGTGGATTTGGTGGTTGTCCTTCAACCAGGTCCACGAAACCAAATCCCATCAAACAAGAAGTTTGACCATAGTATTTATTACCTGAAATGCAAAATCCACGAATTAACGTCCCATCGAAAGGATATTTTTTACCAAAACCACGAAATTTCATCCCATTGAAATTAAATGATATACAATAATCCAGCAATCTGACGCTGCTTTAGAAAGATTGAACTTTTAATACTGCAGAAAATGCGGGTCATTTTGTGAAAACAAAACTATATATTATTCATGGTCCTTAGAAATAATGTTTGATAGATAGATACTGTAGACTGTATGTGGTGTTACTCGAAACTGTCACACATTTTGTGTTTAGGTTAAGACATGCCACAGTAAGACCCCAGAAGGATGGGGACTTTCCTTGTCAAGTGGTCTCCCTTAACTTGCTGGTAAAACATTGAAAAAAGGTCAGGTGGAAAAAAATTTACGCAGTTTTGTAGACATGTTCTTTGATAATAGTTCTTGTTTGCAAGTGGTCAAGTTCATACTGCTTTGACTGTGTATTGGTAAATTTGTGTGTGTGTGTGTGTGTGTGTGTGTGTGTGTGTGTGTGTGTGTGTGTGTGTGTGTGTGTGTGTGTGTGTGTGTGTGTGTGCTTCTGTAGCTTAGTGGTTAGAATGCATGCTGTTTATTCCGGGGAACCCGGGTTCAAATCCGGATGGAGGCACTCATATGCCTGGTATGTATCAGCAACAAACTGGCAAATAAAGGCTTCACACTGAATTAAAAATGTTTGCTGAGTTACATTGAGTATGGTCAGTCTTTGATTATAATTGAACAATGCTTATTTTATGTTTTTCAGATGGACTCTGTGTTTAACATGAAGCGACCGTATGATTTGGTAGCTTTTATGAAGCAGGAGGAGAGAGCCTCCATGCTGGATAAACTCAAGCAGGAACTACTATCGAGAAAAGTTGAGATAGATAGCACTGAGGATAGGGATACAGGTATGGATAACATCATCAAACCTCCCTAGGCTCTTGTCTTGTTGATACCACCAAACCTCCAGTGGTGGATACCATCATCAAACCTCCTGTAGAAGGGGGGGGGGGTAGTAAAAATTCTCATTCTTCAAAAGTAGGCAGTTAATTTGATGTCTCACTAAAGTAACAAAGAAGAAAATGACAAAAAGGAGCCAGCATTGCCCAGCAATCATGTTCAATTAGGTAGTAAATTTTTCCTCCTTCCGTCTCATTTCTTCCCTGTTGCAGTAGTGTAATCTCAATTAAGCAACCACTCACTAAAGCCTAAGTGAGTAGGTCCCACTGAGGAAATCCTCATCAGCTATACAGAGATTTCCACTTAGGGCGTTTTAATGTCTGGGCCCAATGCGCTTGGATTCCAAAATCCAGTTTGCCAGTATGCTTATAATTTGAATTGCGCTTAAAAAGTAATACCCGAGAAATTAAATATGTCTTACAAACAATGCATCACAAAAATAATAAAAAAATAAAGTCATTCAAGAATGTGTTATGGTTTTTATTTCATGTGGAAAAGTTGGTATCTGATGAATTTTGTTGTATCTGCCCATATAACCTTCCAAATTTAAACCATTTCATCCCCAAAATTTGCGCTTGGAAAAAATCTGGAGAAATCCCTGCTATATTGGAAATTAAAATTAAATACTTGCAAATCTGTCAAAGGATATGATACTCGTGGCTATTTTTAATTTTCTGTTTACTTATTTTTTTACTTGTAGAAAAAGTCATGTGGTTTGTCCACCCTGTTAACATGTTGTTGTTCAAAATATTTCACAATTTTCTCTATCAGTTAAATGGATCTAACCGACATCAGTGCTCAATATCCTGTCTCGCTGTCGCTATAACCTATGCTTAACGTTGACTGTGGGATTATATGAAACCCTAAATAAACATTGATACCATTTGCAAGCTGCTGAATCAATTTTACACTCTGCATGGTTAAATCAATACTTGATTTCCTAATTTCAGTGGGAAATTTATTCAGATCTATTGTATTAACTGTAACAATTGATTATATCATATTATACAATACTTGTGTAACTGTTGTTGTATTAATTATTTACTCAGTTTTATTGAATTTTGAAATTGTAATTAATGGCAATGTATGGTATGAAAAAGGGGTGTGTGGGTAGGGGTTGGTGAAAAGTCACTGTAAATATAGTTTAACATGGGCATATGTTAACACTGTTGATACAAACATGACTTTGCCATATTCCTATTCACAATATGATATTCTACAGTATGGTATGAATTTAAGACTGTAGTCAATGATTAACTAATTTTTGAGGGACTATCCACAAAATGTTTTGATGCCCGGGAGATCATGACCCTCATACATGTATATGTGCACATCACTCTATGTATTGTTTTTGTCTATCTTTTGTTATATTTATATTGACTGTCCTTTAATATATTAGCATTGACCTTCATTCGATATACCGAGTATTTGAATTGGCATCATTGATATACTCCAGTCTAAATCAATGGAATTTCTAACTTGCCAACTCGATTTGATGTTCTACATTCTAAACTGTTGCTTTGTCACCATGGTAGTGATTATTGTATCTATGTATGTTGCAGGGCTGGAGGAGAAGTTTTATAAATCAGACCGAGATTGTCTGGCTGCAGGGAAACAACTACCTGACCTTGATCTATATATCAGTACTGTTCTACCATTAGAAAATAAAGGCATAAGGTTTGTATCAGACACCTTTAATTACATAATAATACACCTGCCAAGTACTGTAAATACTCAGCCATAAGTCGGGCGAAAACAGTCCCAAAAAAATGATTTCAGCTTTCACAAAAATGGAAAACCATACCTGCGACCTATGAAAGGGTTTAGATAAAAACCTTGATTTTTTATTCAAAAGTCCCCCTGCGACTAATGGCTGCATGCGACTTATGGCTGCGTATTTACGGTACTCCTATTTGGAGTTACTGCCTTTCATTGTTAATTTCTGGTTTTTCAATTTCACCTAACTTTGAAAAATTTAAAGGTATATTTGATTCATTTTATGATCTTCTGTCCCATATTCATAACCACTAGAATAAATTATGTTCCTTGTTTAGGCATCTAAATCCCTTTTAAATCACATTTAAGTGCATATTGTGACATGTTTTGCTTTATCACTATCTAGGAATTTAACTAGCTTGACAATTATGGTAATACTAATATAAGCTTAGAGTGGTAGTCTTTCTCAAGATGTCTCAGAGGTGTCAATTTTCCTGAAAGAGCAATGGTTTTTGGCCAAAAAAGAGTAAATTAGTTATTTGATAGAAAATTTTAAAAAATGGCAAAGTTATGGTAAGCTTAATCTTATCTGAAGGATTTTCCTTAATGAAAACTGGGTTAATTATGGAAGTAATGTCGTTGAAGGCTTCTTGTTTGGCAATTTTAAATGTTCAGCTGCATATGATTTTCCTGATTTTCCTGATTTTGGCCCTGTTGACATCCCTGCTATCTGTTGAATTCTTGTATATCAGTGCTCGACACCAGACACATTAAAGAACCAAGGAGTCAATTTACAAAGTGCCAAGGTTGCACACCTAAGTTTCTTGTTTCACACAACTGTCTCTGTCCTTGAACTGTCAGCAATAGTTCTGAGGTATTCATCACTGTCAGTGATAACTCTTAGACTTGTTTCTGATTGGGACAGAATAATGCTGCTGCATAAAACATGTGTTCCAAACATTGAAACATCTCATTACAAATTATTAAGTTACTAGTAAACAGTAATATACAG
The DNA here is from genome assembly GCA_963678985.1 of Spisula subtruncata. Classification (NCBI taxonomy): domain Eukaryota; kingdom Metazoa; phylum Mollusca; class Bivalvia; order Venerida; family Mactridae; genus Spisula; species Spisula subtruncata. The sequence goes on from OY787674.1 coordinate 11,371,788, forward strand.
ATGGCTTGAATATATAGAAAACTTATAAGTCATGCTAGCTTATGTGCGTTAAAAGGACAGTATCCTGATTGTTGATTAATAATTTTATGCTCTATAATACTGTAAACTCATTTAATTTTGATGGGACGAAACTTCGTGGTTTTGGTCAAAATGACCATTTTGATGGGACGTTAATTTGTTTATTTCGCATTTCATGTAGTAAATACAAGGGTCAAAACTATTATTTGATGGGGATGGTTGAAAGTGAACCATGAAAGCCATGAATTTAATCCCCCATGAAAATGAATAATTTTACAGTATATAATAAGGTGCATATTTTATGTTTTAGACCAGCAGACCATCTACCCCTGTTTGTATCAGGGTCAATGTTGATGCAGCCAGATTGTACACACTATATTGATCTACCGTACAGTCCATATGCTTTTGAACATTTAGATGGTATGAGAGATCGACATAAACTACCTGGTAGTCCGGAACTGGGATTGAAGAATGCCATAACATACCAAGATAATGTGGAAGAATATGGACACCGTATTTATGAAGCTTTACAAAAGGTAGGATCAGAGATTACATAAATTGTAATACATTGACCTCAGTAGCTCAGTGGTAAGCGCGCTTGCCGCCTAATCCGGCGTCCCGGGTTTAAATCCTGGGGAGGCACACATATGCCTGCCATTTTCAGCAGAAAGCTGACTGGCAAATTAAGGCTATGCTCTGCATTTTTAAAAAAGGAAAAAAGGTATTATACTGGTGTCTCATATTTCCTTGGCACTTATCTATGAACTTAAATAAAATGTTTAAACTGACAATGCTGTTAACAGCCTGCTACTGAATGATTTTTTTGAATTATGCCGAGCATAGCCTTTATTTGCTTTATTTCTACTGAAACATGGCAGGCATATATATGTACCTCCACCCGGATTTGAACCCGGGTCGCCAGATTAGACGGCAAGCGCACTAACCACTGAGCTACGGAGGCACATATAATGATAAAAGGCACCTTGGGTTTATGATTTATTCTTATTAAATGTTAATATCGGGTAAAGGCATAAACCAATTAAGTTGGTCAAAAACCTGCTCTTTTCAACACTTAAAGAAAGGATACCCCTATTTCCAAGATATCTACTGCAAACATTTTTAAGTGTGCCCCCTGGTAAGAAACCCTGTAAAAAATGTTAAAACAGATGAAGTTAACTGTAGCAGATGATATAACATAAGCTGTGATGTATCCAGTTGTTACTGGGGAGTTTAGCAAGTAACATGCTCTAAAAAAACACTAGAAAATGTACTCATATTTCCGAGAAAAATTAATTCAAGCAAAAAACTTTGTTTTTTTTATTTTTTCGAATTTTCGAAGAACGTATTGAATTAAGAATACTTGTTCGATTTCAGAATCATACATCATGGGTGTTGTACAATATGGCTGCCTTTTACTGGAGGATCAAAGGTGATCCATTCAATGTGATAGAATGTGTGAGACGAGCTTTACATTATTCTCCAAGGTAAATATTGGACTTTATTGGACTCATGCATACCTGCCAAGTACTCCTATTAAAGTGGAATTACTCCTATTTCCGTTGATAAATTTCTATTTTAATTTCACCTGTCTTTGCACAAAGGTACTTTTGATTCATTTAATAATGTTCTGTCCCATATTTATAACCACTAGAGTATTAGTACATTGTATTACCTTCTTTGTTTATGCATTTAAATCCATTTTAAATTGCATTTAAAAGCATCTTGCAACATGTTTCGCTTAATTACTCCTATTTTGGATTTAACTATATTGGCAGGTATGCTTCATGTATTACTAGCCTCATGTTGGCTTGATTTGAAGATTATGTCCTGATTTCAGGCGTTTCGATTGTAATCAATTTGTTATGTACAGTTAACATAATAGTTCAATGACAGAACTGAGGGTATTCATATGCCCAGAGAAATCAGGTACATATAGAATAAGAGAACTCGTCTACTCTTTGTGTATAACATTACTTGTTTATCTAAAGTAAAGAGAGTCGTAGTTATACAAGATTTCTTTGGAAAATGTGTGAAAAAAATCCTTGAAAATACAAATTCTGCCTTCAATAGTCCTTTGAAAGTTCTTGATTTTTGCTGTGAAGATTTTGTCTGACCCATGAGCATTGCACAGTTAAAAGTGTTTATCATATCAGTGTGCTGTTACTGTGAACATGATGATATTATAATTTATAAAGAATCATAAATTTGTGTATTTGTATAAAACTAATAGATGAGGAACATATCGTAACCATGGTATTTCAGGAAGAAGAGAGATGTTGCATTGATAAGCTTAGCTAATGTTTTACATCGGGCTCAGAAATCCAACGAGGCGGCCATTGTTGTACATGCTGCTATTGACGTATCCAGAGAACTAAATGTCAACCATTTTACACTGGGAAATATTTATGCTGTGAGTTATATTAGTATTTCTGGAGTTTTGTCCACATTAAATCTAACAATGTCCTTAAAGTCATGTGACATATTGTTGTGCCCCTTCACTTATTTATAAGTGGGTGACATATACCGGTAGCATTGGTGCTGTCCTTCTGTAGTAACACAAATCTTGTGTGTTGAACTCCTCACAAATTGTTGGGTGGAATTTCTTCATACTTTCACAGATCAACAACCATGATGTCTAGTAGATCGTAAAGGAAGGAATTCTTGCTGCAGCAATTTTTACCAGTGTTATGGCCCTTTGTTGCTTTTACTAAATACTTTAATTGGGGCACCCATTTCCAGTTTTGACGGTGTTGCTTGTGAAATTGAACCTTATACTATAAACATCCAGACAATATCAGATATAGTTCTATTGTTTGAGTTTGACAAATTTGAGTATCATATAGTATGCAGTCTTCACGAAAAACTTCAAAGCACTAGTCAGTCGGGCTACCAACAAGGCAGAACTTACTAGCCTGAGAAGATATTTACAAGTCAGACCATTAAATTATTAAAATTATTTCAAATTTTCACTAGACTTTCGGACTAGTCACCTAGAGACAATTACTAGCCCGACCCAGTTTTTACTAGCCTCAGGCTTCGGGCTAGTGGCCAAATTCGAAGACTGAGTATGACAATTTGTTTCTAAAGTAAGGTGAACCCTAACTGAGGATTGTGTTTTAACAGCACAATGCAAAGATAAGTTAAGTTGCTTGAGACAATTGGGTTATTGAGATCGATAGGTGTTTAAAACCGACAGCTTCATAGTTTTGTCAGAGTTTTGACAAATAAACTGTGTTTGAAACCTTGTTAATGTGTATGGATGTGTTTTAATGGCACCCAAAACAGTCTAGCGTGTCATATACAGGATTTAGACATTATGCCTCAGTAGAACCCTGATACCGGCAATGTAGATAGACACTTCGCAAGGTTTCTACTTGAGAGGTGTAACCCTTGCACTGAATTAACCGTACAAACATTGAAGTTGTTATATTTCTGTCTTCAGGTGCTCGGTGAATACAATAATTCTGTGATATGTTTTGAAAATACTCTTAAAATACAACCAGATTTTGAGGCTGCAGCTAAACGTAAACATGCTGTGATATGTCATGCCAAGTTGGAACTTGCACTAGAAGCACAGCACAGGTACACATTTACAATATTTCTGCTCCTGTATTTGCTTTGCAGTCGCACAGCAGAATCAACTTCTAGGTTTTTGGTCCTGGGCCGGGCAGGTTTTGGGTCCTGGGCCGGGCAGGTTTTGGGCCCTGTGTCGGGCAGGTTTTGGGCACAAGGTTGTCTAAGTTTAGAAAATGAATCTGCTATATTAAGAATGGTTCAGTTTATGCAACTCTACATACCATAAGTTTGTCGTTCTTAAAAAAATAATAATAAAGAATTTAAATTTGAATGTAAATTTAAGTTTACATAAGTGCTTTGATAAACTGTACCCAAAGGTCTATGGTTGAAGTCATGCATATTTTTTTATGCCCCAGAATCATAGATCAGGAGGCATATAGTGATTCACCTGTCTCTTCGCTGTCCGCTCTCAATTTCTTTGAGAATCCTTATGGATTGACTGTTTCATATATTGTTAATAAAACTTTTTGTGGACAAGGTTTCCACGGGGTTTAAGCGTTTATTGAACCCAGACTTGTTTACATGGTTATGAATGTTACCTTTCAGGTCATTGCAACGAACATTAAATGATTTGAAGGATTATCAACGTAAACATGATTACTGGCAACAACAGAGTGATAAAATGTTAGCTGAACAAGTACCGTTAGATGTAAAACTCTCGCAACATACAGCGTACGAGGAACTCAAAATAAAAGAGATCTCGACTGAAATAGGTACTTGTGGGGTATAATACTACCATACTGTGCAGGGGTCCTACTATTCTGGAATAATCTGGAAATCCAGATCTGTTACATTAGAAAGGATTATCTTTTCTGCTCAAAATAAAATTTATTTGATGAAAAACTTCAAAGAATTGACAAAGATATGGTCATTTGAAAATCCATAATCTGAATGTTTACAAAATATTGTTTGCAACCTAGTTAATGCCTTGGTCCCACTGAGCATTTTTTGCCTCGACGATGTACTCCAAGTTTAAATCAATCTGCTTTGGGAGGTATCGGGAACTGGGATATCACAAACTTTCTAATGACTACCCGAAACTTCCCGTAGACCACCAGGACCCTTTTCCTGATGCTCATTTATGAAATCAGGAGTACATCGCCAAGGCAAACAAATCTCAGTGGGACCGAGGCATAAGATGTATTGATGTTTGCTAAAAAGACTTGCGGCTTTTTTTCAGCACAGGGCATAATTATGCCTCAGTAGGACCCCTGGGCCCAGTCTCTCGAAGCATCTCAAGCAGAAATCTCATCTCAAATTGAGATTTTTCCCAAATCAGAGTCTGGATTTCTAATAAATCTAAAGTCAGAACTCATTAAAAATCACTGGATTATACAAACAACAGCATTTACCGTTTTTGATGATACTTTTGAGTCCACCCTCCCTAGGAAGTTAAACAAAGACACGCGGCTATATTTGAGATGAGATTTATCTCAAAATTGAGATGTTTCGGGAGATCGGGGCCTGCATACATTAGAGGCGTAATATTTCAAACTTTGTTGTTCTATAGTACCTGTGGTGATGTAATGGTGTCTGATTACTTTGTTGATTGATACAAGCACCTGCTTATTGATGCTTTAACTGTACTGGGTATTGTAGTAACCTTGCTTATTGCCTGTCGCTTTTGTTTGATTATTTGTGTGCCATGTTTTTATACCTTTGGTTGTTGTGTAGAGATGGTCCTATTGTGCAGACAACAAAAATACTTCTGTTACAGTGAAGTTTGAAATAGCTTGGCTATTTTGACCTGAACTTGACCTTTATGCAAGAATATATTACATGGTTCTTGCTTTGAATATATCAATTTCCGCTAGAAAATCGTGCGATATCGGTATTTCAAAGTTGTGTTTGTATTACATCTCGAGCGTCTTCGTGATACTCCCCGATTATAAAAACATACAATCGGTATTGTAAACGTAGGAAATATATCGACTGTTACATTATGCTAATCAAAAGGTCAGGCTCGTGTCAAATTGGCCAAGCTATACTAATTCAGAAACTGAGCTGTTTTGTAATTCTGCTGAGAATGTGGTCATGTTTCTTTATCTAATATGACAGAATTTGTGTGTGATTGTTTGGTAATGTTCAAAATAATTCACCATACCACATAAATCATATAAGATATACTGTCACTCTCAAGTTAAAACATACATGACCAGGGTAATTTACTTGTAAACTTAAACCAAACTTAATGACCATCTCAATATTTAGACCGTCTCAAAATTTAAGTCACTGTTGTGCTTTTGCTTATTTATGAATGTTTGTGGTTTCATTTTTGTATGTATGTAATTGATCAAAAACTCCACCTTATTGCAATAGTGAGTGTCTGGGGCTTTATTCTATTCTATTCTTCTCTAAATCTTTAGTTACTTCACATTGGCCTTAACATTCAAAATAATCATGTAAATCTGAGTTGCTTTTTTATGATACAAAATAACAACTGCTTTATCATTATGCCCCCATCTTTCATGAGGGGGTTTATTGCTTTGCACATGTCGGCTAGTCAGTCATTAGACAAAATGCTTTCTTTTCAATAACACACGAATGCTTTGCCCTAGGAACTTCAAACTTAAATTGGATGTTGGCCAGCAACAGTAGATGACCCCACAGAGTTTGAGAAAGTAGGTCAAAGGTAAGGTCACTGTGACCTTTACTATTTCTGACTACTTCTAAAGATTGAGCTGCCATGGGGACATACATGCTTTACAAACATCTGAGTTGCTTATTTATGATTAAGGTGATAATCTGGTCATCTTTAATTTCATTTTAAAACTTGTTTTTGCCTTTAGTTTATTTATTTTTCAACTTTTGAGTTCTTTTTAATCTTTGGTTTAATTTTTTAACTTCTGGGTTTTTCTTGTTTCTATGGTTTAATTACAATGTTGTGTTTGATAAATTTCTGTTGTTTGTCTTTAGTACACTATTATAATCATATTTGCACTTTTCTTCAAATAAATCTGTTATTGTTGAGCTTCTAGCACTTGCTTTATTTATTTCCCTTCAGATTATCTTTAGTTTTCTATTTTCTTATTCCATTCTTACTGGCATCATTGATACAAGTATTGGCAGGGATTTCCCTGATGCAGGTTTTCTGCGTCCTTGACGCAACTTTATGGCTTGGGACCCTCATTTCTGCATTACTGTGCATCCTTGGGACCCCTAATAGGATCCCTCAAATAGACATTTTCATTTCAGCAAGAATATTTTTCTTTCTGCTATTTATTGCACTAAAGACTTGTGGTGCATTGAGCAATCTGAATTTGCTGTTTTATTTATTCGTAAATTAGATACTCACTAATAATGAACTTGAAATGCATTACCGTATGATGAAGGGACCCCCAAAATTTCTCAGGGACTCCCTAAATATGAAACCCTCGAATGAAAATTCCTAGGTTAAACCCTGTATTGGTAATTACTGTACACTAGAGCAATTCCTTTTCCAATCTCTAAGGTAACTTAAATGTGTTAAAAGCATGCATGTTCCCATTATTAGCAGCCAAATATTCATTTGAGTAAAACACACTGTCATAGCTTTAATTCTCTGATCTTTTAAGGCAGTGTTGTATATTTGCAGATCATGCTTTACCTCCCCAAAAGGTTTGAAGACTGTAGGCTGAAATACTCTGTATTCTATGTATTCTTTATTATCAGGGGGTGTATTGCTTCGCACAATCATGTTGGTCTTTTGGTCTGTCAGTAGACCAAATGGTTTCTGTTCAATTACTCAAGAATGCTTGGTCCTAGGATCTTCAAACTTTTCATGGAGGTTCGTCAGCAACAGTAGATGGCTCCTATTGATTTTGAGGTCATGGGTCAGAAGGTCAAAGGTCACTGTGACCTTTGCCACTTTTTAGACCAAATGGTTTTCGTTTAATAACTCAAGAGCACTTAGCCCTAGGATTTTCAATTTTTACATGGATGCTGGCCAGCAACAGTAGATGACCCCATATTGATTTTGAATTCGATACATCAATGGTTAAGGGCTGTGATCTTTATTATTCCAACTATGGGGCATACATGTTTTACAAACGTCTCTTGTTCATTCATGGTTTGCTTTGCTCATATGTCAAAGGACCAACCGACAGGAATGCTCAAAGCAATTATCCCTGAAAATTTTAAGGGAGAGCAAAATACTGAATCTGATATAAAAACTGATGACAGTCAGTGGGGACTGCCCAATTACATTATTCTGAAACATTGTGTGAACCAGTCAAGGAATGACCCTAAAATAATGGGCACCCAGCAAGACAGCTACACATGTATACCAGGGGCCTTATTCACCAATGTTGTAAGTCTAAAACATAGACTTAGACTTTACATCGTCAAATGTTCTATTCGCTCTCATGTTGTTATAAATGTACCGATTTTGATATAAATTGGTAAAAATATTTTCAGTGGGTAACAACCAATAGTCCAATAAAATTTCACATGGTTAAATCTAATTTAAAAGAAATGCCAGTGATTATGAATAATGACAATTTTATGTCGAATTCTGAGTTTTAGACTTACAATGTTGGTGAATAAGGCCCCTGGTCCCATCCTGAAACATCTCATTCTGAGCTAAATCTCATCTGCAATATTGCCACACATTGTTTGGATAATATATATGTGGAAGGCTGGACGCAAAATTAGAATCAAAATTAGCCAACATTTTTCTTAGCTTATTACAGTAAATTTTAAAAAAAGTTCTAATTTAAGATTTGTCTCATATTGAGAACCAGATTTGAATAAAATCTCAATTTGAAAATTTGATTTCTTCTTGAGATGCCTCGCGAGATTTGGGCCAGTTCTACTTGTTTAATAACTTCCCATTGCTAATGATGGATCAAAACTTCGCAATTTTTCTGTCCATTGTCATAATCCAGGGCCGGTATTTATAAAGCATCTCAGTGGAGAACTTAAATATTTGAAAATTTGTGTTGCACATACTTCCCGCTAATAGGAAAATAATATGTTTGCATAGTGATAACCAGTATGGTAGCTCTCTTCACAATGCTTGAAAACATTGTTACTATCAACAATATTGGTTGCCTTTTTTACTTAGAAACTTAATTAAATTTCAAAGTTTTAAGAAAATTTAAGTTTTCAACTAAGATGCTTTATAAATACCGGCCCTGGTTCCCTTATATGCGTGTGTGTACATTAGTTTATATCCTCTTCATACTAGGTTTTAACTAGATGAAAAAGTTGTGCTGTAATAGTTTTAGAATCATATGGATGTATATTATCAATCTTGAGTCATTTTCTCAAAGACTCTCAAAGACTCTCAAAGTTATCAACTTGATAGGCTACATAGTTATTCACCATAATAGTAAGTTGAGTCCATACTGTTAAGGCTGCTAACCCTGTGGACCTGTATTTGGGCTGCTAACCCTGGACCTGTATTTAAGGAGTTATCTGTGCAAGTTTCAACTTTAGCGCATTTATAGTGGTTAATTTTACGCATAAACTGTCTGTTCTCAAATGCTATCAAAGCTTTCAATTTTAAAGTGATCGAACACACTTGTGGAATGTGATGACCTACATCTACTGACAAGAGGCAATATATCTATCCAGTAGTTTATAAGAGTTATTTTCCTTTTCTGAATTTGAATTTTACACAATAATGTCAATGTTTTAAAGCCTATCAAAGGTATCCACTTTAAACTCAACATAGTTACTCACCATCACAAGGGGAATCCATACTGACAAGGCTGGTAACGCTCAAGAAGCTCGAGGTATAATACCAACACAAATCTGAAGGACCTATATTACACAATTTGCTTGTGGAAATTGATATATTTCAAAGCAAAAACCTTGTAATATATTCATGTATAAAGGTCAGGATCAGGTCAAATTCGCCATGCAATAACACCATGTTATAATCTTGTAGGAGAGTATTGTCGGATGGGAGGAAAAGATGGTAAACAAGTACTGATGTGCTCCTGGGGTAAAAAATCTGATCCACAAATAGAGCTTGACCTTACTGCTCCCAGTGATCAACCAATGACTGCTCCTGGTGATAGTCAGGTAGGTTACCATGGCAACATGATGCCATTTAGTTTTCAGATTATTGCTAATTATTATTTCTCTTATGTAACGGTGGTGTCAATTTTCTGGATTAATACGGAATTTGGGGTTTGCATAGCCTGAAAGAGCCATGATTTTCAACCAAAATAAAAGTTATTTGATGAAAATATCATGAGAAATGGCAAGGTTATGGTCAATTTTATTTTCAGGCATTTCTTGAGAATGTGGTAGAAGGCCTCTTGTTTGTCTAAAAGGGTTGAATGACCGCATCTGATTTTAAATTTGGCTCAATGGACACCCCTTTATTCAATAATAAGGCAACCATCATGTTGCTTTGCATATGGCAGTGTGTTTATGTGTGTGTCTATGTAGCTCATTGGTTAGCAATAGCATTCTCTCTGTCTAATCTGGCTACCAGGTTTCAAAACCCAGTCAAGGCACTGGTATGCCAGCCAAAGCTGATGACAAATAAAGGCTGTGCTCAGCATGTTGGTAGGCCTGTCACATAATCTAACATTTGAATACCTGTCTATACTTATTTTGGATTTCTATATAAATCAGCATATATATTAGATACTTACTAATACAAACTCAAGGACCAATCCTGCATACTTGTATCAGATATGAATATTTAAGGACCCTAATGTATAGGATATGAATATTTCAGGATCCTAATGTATAGGATATGAATATTTCAGGATCCTAATGTATTAGATATGAGTATTTCAGGATCCTAATGAATTAGATATGAGTATTTCAGGATCCTAATGTATGCCTTATTCCTATAAAACCGTGGCTACCTATTGATTCCGTGGCAATGTAAATAATGAATTTGGCGAAGCAGTGAGGGTCCGAATTTTCATGGATGGAAACATTGGTCCGATTTGTGCAAGAAAATGCAACTAGAGCAGCTGAAATTCCTTACTTGAGCCTTAAAACGGTATTATTTCACCGATATTCCGATAGAAGTGAAGTTTTGCATACACGAGAATACTTTTTTTCACATTGCTTCATTTAGTGACGATTTCTCAGTGAATTTTAATCAGCCTCCATTTTTGTTGCATCATCTGACCTTCACCTGGGAACCAGCTTCCAAATCATGCATTCTGTTTATGAAATTAATTGCCTAAGAGCTATTTTTAGAACAGCTAAATTTAGCCACGCTTTCAATAGGAACTTTCTGGAATATTTTGATTCTGAAAGTCACTATGTAAAACGTGCGTGGATTTGTAAACAAACTTTTTTACTATTAATTATGGAGTTGGACTGTGTGGAAATTAGCCATAGGAAGAGTTTTGGTAATTTTTTTTGTTCTTTTGAATATATGCACACTGCGCATGCGCAGTTTTGCTTATTAAGAACCACGATAATACAGGAATAAGGCATATTATATATGAGTATTTCAGGATCCTAATGTATCGGATATGAATATTTCAGGATCCTAATGAATTAGATATGAGTATTTCAGGATCCTAATGAATTAGATATGAATATTTCAGGATCCTAATGTATTAGATATGAGTATTTCAGGATCCTAATGTATCAGATAGGAATATTTAAGGACCCTATTGTATTGGATATGAATATTTCAGGATCCTAATGTATCAGATATAAATATTTCAGGACCCTAAAGTATCATATATGAATATTTCAGGATCCTAATGTATCGGATATGAATATTTCAGGATCCTAATGTGTCAGATATGAATATTTTAGGAACCTCATGTATTTTTTGATAATTATGAATATTTCAGGATCCTAACGTATCAGATATGAACCGTAAAGGTGCCGGTACCAAGGATTATACTAAACCAGCACACGGAGAGAAATACACGTTTGAGACGGTAAAAGTACCAAGGGTATGTACCTCAACTTATTTTATTCTCCCCATACTATGTAGCTGCTACCTTCTTTGTTTTTTGATGTCTCGGCATCTACTGATGCAGGAGCCATATAGTGATTGTTCTGTCCGTTGGTCCGTCCATCCATTACATTGAAAATGTCAACCAAAACTTTCATAACAAGTAGTTATGACTAGAATATTTTCAATCCACGAAATTTTATCCCCTAATTAATGATTTTACAGTACCTCAGAATATTTTAATCCAGTATAATAACATACAAAACAAACTCCAGTTTAGCTGATTCAATGTTTCGACTTTAATTCAAGTATTCTTCAGGGAAACATATACACCCCTGTCAAAAAAACTGTGTTCGTAAATTTTTCCATAATATGTTCTGGGTTGTTGTAATTAGTTTTTGGGGTCCCAGAATATCTGAACAAACAAAATCAGAGTTATTGCCCTTGGTTTGCTTGAACAATCCGTTTTACATATTTAAGCAATATTCTAAGGCTAGTTGTTGTATACAGTTTCAGGGTGTAACACCGGAACATCTGAATGAAGAATGGCCATCCAAGGAGGAGTGTGATTTGCACGTCAAAAAAGTTCCTGATGCACGAAATCTCTCTTCCTCGTATTTTCCTCCAGAGGATGTCGGTTATGAGTATGTATGATTTTTTAGTGAGATTTTTCAAGAAAAAGAGTGAAGCTATCATGACAAACGTTTTACGGGGCAACAACATTGTATCTTTCTATAGGTTTTGTAGTGAGATACAAGAATTTTTTTCTCAAAAACGATCAAAGGTATCCACTTAAAACTCAACATAGTTATTCACAATGACACAGGTAGTTCATACTGACATGGGTGATAACCCTATGACCTATATTTCTTTAGTAATCTGCTCTTGATACTATAAAAAACGAGAAAGTTTTGCATCAAAACTTTTCTAATGTCAGAAGAATGCACATTTTTCAGGTTAAATTCCAGAGTATTCTGCTATTGTTGTAATCAACCTGGCATTTAATGAAGCTAATAAGATAAGAAAATTTGATTTTACAGTGGAAAAAATTAAGAATAAATAATTTAAACATTTAATGTTGAGAACAAACGTTTTACACCCTGTTTATGAGGATTATAAATGTTCTACATTTTTGTAATTATTTTAGGGTAAAACCTCTATTGAATGAATTCCTTGGTTTAGAAGAAGGTGAGGAACACCCGTTACCATGGTACCCACCTGTTTGTGTGACCTTGCTCGACATTCCAGAGGTCGGTGTTAGAATTGCTGGAGATCTACACTCCATCTCATATGAACAACGCAAAACCATTCCCTTAAATTTGAAGGATACTTACCACACAGAGGTAAGCATTTATTTTATTTAACTCTACCTCGGTGAAATACTTTAGGATTATATGGCCATTTGTTGAAGTTTCCTGATGTGTAATCACCCAATATGAAGAAATTCGGGGCTTTATGTTAAATTCTATTTTTGACCAATCTGCTTTTCGAAAATAATTCTGCTTGTTGTTGTTGGCGATATAAACAATTATTCCCAATCGTGAATAATCATGATGATATGGAATTGTTTGACCATCCTGCTAATCTTAAGTTTAGTAAAAAATGACAAAAATGTCTAGTCTACTGTAAATAAGAGTATTATTTGTCAATATTTGAGTTCCATTATACTTTGTCATGAAACAAAAATATCCAATCGAAAAATTGAGAATCGGAAGGTTGAATCATTGCAGCCCTTTCACATTGTATGTATTTCAGCTGCTTCTGTCTTATGTAAATGGTGGTAAGGTAACTATTGAGGAACTTGGACAACGAATCCTGAGTGCTCTTAAACAGGTAGGGTCAGATTTATTTCAAAATCAGAAGTTTAGTATGAATGGATATCTTTTTACAATGTGATGTGTCTCAAAATACCTAGTGTCCGTTGCCTAAGCAAAGCGCTACGTAGCGCCTTCATTCAGTTACCTCCTGTTCAGTTGAAAATGGACGGCATGGATTACCTCCCTTGGAAATTGTTATATGGACCAAACTCAAGTTGAAAAAGCTTGTTTTACCATAAGTAAAAAGTGATTGTCTGACAATTTTTCTTGTTTTCTCAAAATATTGATTTTGTACTTACGACCTTCCTCATTATAAGCCAGTGATATATCCACTAACTATGATAGTACTTATTAATAGCCTCTCATTCATAAATTGATATATTTCCAGCGTAATGGACCAAAATGGATACTGTTCAATCTTGCTGGCCTATATTGGCGTATCATTGGTAACAATTACCATGCTATAGAATGTTTCCGACGTGCTCAATATACCGCCACCTTTGATTTGGCAACCATTCCAGAAGTGAACTTAGCTAATGTCCTGTATAGATGGGGTAGATACGACGATGCTCTCACCTTGAATCGTTGGGGTCAAAGACAATTTCCATATCATGTAAGTATTAATAATTTCATGTTAACTATGTAACATCTCAGCTTCATCTATGCACTTCATATTAATTTAGGGAAAAAAACCAGGGGCCTTATTCACCAACGTTGTAAGTCTGAAACTCAGACCTAGACTTAAAATTGACCAAATTTATAATTACTGCCATTTCTTTGCAATTGAATTTAAACATGTGGAATTCTAAATGATTATTTGCTGTTGTCCACTGAACATGTTTACCTATTTATATCAAAATCGGTACAGTTATAAAAGCTTGACAGCGAATAGAACATTTAACAATGTAAAGTCTAAGTCTGTATTTTAGACTTACCACGTTGGTGAATAAGGCCCTTGATGGCCATACACTCTCATTCTCACTCTCTCTGTTGTATTTAAATAATTAAAAAACCAAGTTTGTATATCTTGTTGGGTGTTATGGTGAGAGGTTTCATGTTGAGAGGTTTCATGTTGAGAGGTTTCATGTTGAGAGGTTTCATGTAGAGAGGTTTCATGTTGAGAGGTTTCATGTTGAGAGGTTTCATGTTGAGAGAGAGGTTTCATGTTGAGAGGTTTCATGTTGAGAGGTTTCATGTTGAGAGGTTTCATGTTGAGAGGTTTCATGTTGAGAGGTTTCATGTTGAGAGGTTTCTTGTTGAGAGGTTTCATGGTATGCTTCAGTATATTATTGCTTTCTTTTTTGTTTACATTATCAGCCAGCAAGACAATTCATTTGGGGGAATATTGAGTGGGCTAGAAAGAACTACACTGGAGCAGTCTATCGTTACCACCTGGCTCTAGAGGCTGAACCTGGCTACACGGAAGTCACCAACACTCTACGAGCATTGAAATGTTACCTTCGATTTCATCAAGCGGCCCAATCAGCTGCAGCAATGGAGGTACTGTCCAACTGTCATCCCATGGTAGGATCTGGCACAGATATAAGTCATTCTGAGAGTAGGGTAATCTGTAAACAAGTGAGTAGTGTGTTCAGGGCTTGGTCTCCTAGCAGTTTGCTATGAATATAACTGTGTGGTCTGCGTCTATCAGAGATTAAACAGAGATTATCCAGAGAAAGGTTTGTCGTGGCTTTAATAACAAAATTTTGAAGTCGGTTTTATTTTTGTATTAGTTGATCTTAGCTATGTATTAACAAAACTGTTGTCCTATTCAGAGATCAGGAATTGAACGGTTTTTGACTCAGGTTGTTAAATGACCAGCTGCTTTGGTAACGCCTTTTCCTTTAGATTAATTTTGAATTTAAGATATGTGAATACAGACCTAACGCATTCTGAAAGTACTGTATTATTTTATTTGTATAGAGATATATTATGATCATTGGTAGAAATGTTAAGCCACGCAAGTTTTATTTGTATGCAAATATCCATGGATATTGTTTTCTTCCTTTCCTCTTGATGTTATGATGTGGTCCTACATTCTTTGTCTGCTTCAGTTTTCATCATTGTGTCTGCTGTAAATGCTCTATGTTGTGATTGTCTCCCCTTAATACCGGACTATTTGGTCCCCCTGAATGTTGGACTGATTCTCTCCCTTGAATACAGGACCGATTGTCTCCCTTGAATACTGGACTGATTACCTCCCTTGAATACCAGACTGATTGCCTCCCTTGAATACTGGACTGATTGCCTCCATTAAGTACTGGACTGATTGCCTCCCTTGAATACAGGACTGATTGTCTCCCCTGAATACTGGACTGATTGTCTCCCTTGAATACTGGACGGATTGCCTCCCTTGAATACTGGACGGATTGCCTCCCTTGAATACTGGACTGATTGCCTCCCTTGAATACTGGACTGATTGCCTCCCTTGAATACTGGACGGATTGCCTCCCTTGAATACTGGACTGGTTGCCTCCCCTGAATATTGGACTGATTGTCTCCATTCAATATTGGACTGATTGTCTCCCTTGAATACAGGACTGATTGTCTCCCTTGAATACTGGACTGGTTGCCTCCCCTGAATATTGGACTGATTGTCTCCATTCAATACTGGACTGATTGCCTCCCTTGAATACTGGACTGATTGTCTCCCTTGAATACTGGACTGATTGCCTACCTTGAATACTGGACTGATTGCCTCCATTCAATACTGGACTGATTGCCTCCATTCAATAGAGGACTGATTGCCTCCATTCAATAGAGGACTGATTGCCTCCCTTGAATACTGGACTGATTGCCTCCCTTGAATACTGGACTGATTGTCTCCCTTGAATACTGGACTGATTGCCTCCAGTCAATACTGGACTGATTGCCTCCCTTGAATACTGGACTGATTGTCTCCCTTGAATACTGGACTGATTGCCTCCATTCAGTACTGGACTGATTGCCTCCCTTGAATACTGGACTGATTGCCTCCATTCAATACTGGACTGATTGCCTCTCTTTAATACTGGACTGATTGCCTCCCTTGAATACTGGACTGATTGTCTCCCTTGAATACTGGACTGATTGCCTCCCTTGAATACTGGACTGATTGTCTCCCTTGAATACTGGACTGATTGCCTCCCTTGAATGCTGGACTGATTGCCTTCCTTGAATACTGGACTGATTGCCTCCCTTGAATGCTGGACTGATTGCCTCCCTTGAATACTGGACTGATTGTCTCCCTTGAATACTGGACTGATTGCCTCCATTCAATACTGGACTGATTGCCTACATTCAATACTTGACTGATTGCCTCCATTAAATACTGGACTGGTTGTCTCCCTGGAATACTGGACTGATTGCCTCCATTCAATACTGGACTGATTGCCTCCATTCAATACTGGACTGATTGCCTACTGGACTGATTGCCTCCCTTGAATACTGGACTGATTGCCTCCATTAAATACTGGACTGATTGCCTCCCTTGAATACTGCACTGATTGCCTCCCTTGAATACTGGACTGATTGTCTCCCTTGAATACTGGACTGATTGTCTCCCTTGAATACTGGACTGATTGCCTACTGGACTGATTGCCTCCCTTGAATACTGGACTGATTGCCTCCCTTGAATACTGGACTGATTGTCTCCCTTGAATACTGGACTGATTGTCTCCCTTGAATACTGGACTGATTGTCTCCCTTGAATACTGGACTGATTGTCTCCCTTGAATACTGGACTGATTGTCTCCCTTGAATACTGGACTGATTGTCTCCCTTGAATACTGGACTGATTGCCTCCATTAAATACTGGACTGATTGCCTCCCTTGAAAACTGGACTGATTGCCTCCCTTGAATACTGGACTGATTGTCTCCCTTGAATACTGGACTGATTGTCTCCCTTGAATACTGGACTGGTTGCCTCCCTTGAATACTGGACTGATTGCCTCCATTCAATACTGGACTGATTGCCTTCCTTGAATACTGGACTGATTGTCTCCCCTGAATACTGGACTGATTGCCTCCATTCAATACTGGACTGATTGCCTTCCTTGAATACAGGACTGATTGTCTTCCTTGAATACTGGACTGATTGCCTCCATTCAATACTGGACTGATTGCCTTCCTTGAATACTGGACTGGTTGTCTCCCCTGAATACTGGACTGATTGTCTCCCTTGAATACTGGACTGATTGTCTCCCCTGAATACTGGACTGATTGTCTCCCTTGAATACTGGACTGATTGTCTCCCCTGAATACTGGACTGATTGCCTTCCTTGAATACTGGACTGATTGTCTCCCCTGAATACTGGACTGATTGTCTCCCCTGAATACTGGACTGATTGCCTTCCTTGAATACTGGACTGATTGTCTTCCTTGAATACTGGACTGATTGTCTCCCCTGAATACTGGACTGATTGTCTCCCTTGAATACTGGACTGATTGTCTCCCTTGAATACTGGACTGGTTGTCTCCCCTGAATACAGGACTGATTGTCTCCCTTGAATACTGGACTGATTGCCTCCATTCAATACTGGACTGATTGTCTCCCTTGAATACTGGACTGGTTGCCTCCCTTGAATACTGGACTGATTGCCTCCATTTAATACTGGACTGATTGCCTTCCTTGAATACTGGACTGATTGCCTCCCTTGAATACTGGACTGATTGTCTCCCTTGAATACTGGACTGATTGCCTCCATTCAATACTGGACTGGTTGCCTCCCTTGAATACTGGACTTTTTGCCTCCCCTGACTATATCATGACTGATTTAGCATTTTGACCATACAATCAGTCTGTTTGTGAAAAAAAAAACAGACCAGCGTCCCTGGCTTCTATTTAATTGTACCTCATCCCTGTTGATTTCAATCCTGATGTGGATGGAGGTGAAATGCCTGACGGCTTAAACAAGAAATAGTACTTGTACATGTCATATTGAATCTAAATAAACTTATATGGTGTGTCCTTGGATCAACATAGTTACCTCCCTTTCCAAAATTTATGGATATGGGTGTTCTCTGAAATCCATCCCTAATTATTGTGTAGAAGTTGTGTTGTGTTATTGGTGATTGTTTTGTGTGTGTTTGTGTATAAATGTGGTCCCTTCCTCAGAATCATCGGTGGGGAAGATTCTTAAATATCTTAACCAGTTGGAAAAAATAATCCTTATCTGTTCGGTGATGCTAGTGATCTATAAAGGTGTTCAGTAGCAGAATCATTACTTATAAGTACGAATGCAGATCCATTTACCACAATTAGTTTGAGTGCAAGTGTTAAGTAAGTTTCAGAGTTATTATTATGTTTAAAATAATTTCGGAGCAACTCTGAACTATTCGGGTAACTTGGCAGGTATGGTTAAGTATTTCGGAAAGTATTTTGATAAAACAGTACCCTGTTTTAGTTTTTGTTTGAACCAAGTCTCTGCAGATAGTTATGTACCTTGTTGGAGAATCTTGATTCTTCTAAATTAATGACATAAATAATTCCCGTACGAATGTAAGACTGAAAATGTTTTGTGAGGTGATTTAGCTTTTTGGTGATGGAGGGATACACAGGTAGGTGCCAGATAGGTATCAGACGTGCCAGGTCATTATGTTATTATTACCTGGATTTTTTTTCTGACTTCACTTATATTCACAATTTACAGTTTCACAATATCTCGTATAACCAGTGTCCTGAACATGGACTGACAGTTATTGTTTTATCTATTTATTCAATATTGTAAAGGTGCATGTATTCATATACTGTAAAATCATTTATTTTCAATGGGACAAAATTTTAAGGTTTTGGGTAAAAAAAACACATTTTGATGGGACCTTAATTTTTTGGATTTTGTATTTCAGGTAATAAATGCATGAGCTAAAATTTAATCCTTCATGAAAATGAATGATTTTACAGTAGTTGTTTTATTGCTAAGACTGTAAAATTGTGTGCATTCTCTAAATATTTTAAAATCTTGTAATTTGTTCAAATTGTTGTAATCATATATTGGTACTTTTGCTTGAATTTTGTATGTTTTAATCAAATTATTTCTGTAATTGTATATATCTTGACCAGTTAGTGCAGGGCTTTCTCTAAATATTTATGTATATTGTGGAACACAGGGATTTTGGCATATATTGCACTATAGTAAGTTAGTGACATAAATTCATGGACAAACTCAATATAGATGTATCAATTTTACAACTTGTGATAGATTATTTACATCATAACGGCGCTACTGAAGCTAAAGGAAAAAATTTAATATAAATCTTTCTATTGATTACAAAATAAACATTATACTGCACATCGATGGCTTAGAATTAGAAGGTCGTAAGTGCCACTTACGACCTTTTAAGATTCATTCATATTTAGAATAAGCATCACAAGACGCTTCTTATGAGCCTATTTTCATAAAAATCTGAACATGTCATGTTGACCAAATAGAAGTTGTAAAAGTTTGTTTTACCATAAGTACAGCTTAAATGTCGGACAGTTTTTCTGTGTTTTCTCAAAATATCGATTTGGTAGTTATGACCTTCTAATTCTAAGCCATCGACATGTTCATGCTCTTTAGACTAAGCAGGATACAAGACAAATCATTTGATATATTTGTTTTGTATATTTATATCATACATGACACTAATAATGCCAAAATATGTATCTTTCTATTAATAAAAACAAATTTTATTTTACACATGTATAATGTAAGCAGGATACAAGGAAAGACATTTGATATATATTTTAAATAAATGTTATATTACACGTGTGAAGTGTAAGAAAGTTACTTGTTATATATTTTCAGGAGAAGGGTGAAGAGCGATGTGTTATCGAGACACGTACCCGCAGCAAGTCAGGTGAGTGCAGTGATGCTACATGCTCACAATCATGTACAATTGCCACGGTAACGGACACATGTGGTGGTCAACAAGGAGTGGAAGCATCGGAAGGTTGGATAAATGTTGTTGTGACCTTTACATTCACCTGCACCTTGTTATCACAACCACCCCGGTGTTTAACTCTTATCATACTATCATTACACAGTCATCTACATTATATCACTGCCTTAGAATGAGAAGGGTGTAACTATTACTTACGACTTTATGTATATATATACGACTGATGCATATGTGCATTCTGCATAATAAGGCGGTTTTTATGAGCCTATTTTCATGAAAATCGGAACTTGTAATGTTGACCAGAATGAAGTTGTAACAGCTTGTTTAACCATAAGTAAAGAGTAAATTTCAGACAGGTTTTTCTTGTTGTCTCAAAATATTGATTTCGTACTTACAATCTTCTCATTCTAAGCCAGCAATATATTTAAATTATTGTTACTGGTCTGATATTTTCAGGCCTTAGTCAGATTTCATGCTTATGAATCCTGAATTTTCCTTTTTTGTTTATATTGAAAAGTTGAATTTCGGTCTTTGAAACTGGGATTTTCAGACATTAGAATGAATGCAAATTACCTGGTCTGTGTTACATTAGGCTTTTACTCCATATGCCTGGTGTCATATTGTTTTGTCCAATTGTTTGATAAAACTTGTATGTAATGAGCGTTCATGCAAGATCCTCTATATAAAATAGGTAAATAGATTGAAGTGTCTATGGGGTAAAATATTAGGGAGCGTCTTAACTGAAAAATAAGTCTAAGTCTTGCATATTGTAAAACTCTGGCACTCACAGAACATTATTCACTTTAACTGTGTTTTAAATTTTAATCCGTGTGTTTAAGTTCTGCTTGACTCCTGCAGTTTTGAGTTGCCATCTAGTTGTTGTTTTCGTTGACATTCAAAGATGAATTTCTTATTCTGCTATATCTGACTGGCCTCCATTGCACTGAGTCAGTTAAAGTACTTCTGAGCACTACATTATACGAGGGGCGTTTCAAGAGTTCAGGAAAAGTGCTCTATAATGTTTATTTAGTTCCATTTTGTTCGACACACCCTCATGCGTTCGATTCATGGTACGATATGGATCATAAATTGTTCTTTTAAATACAAAGTTTGTTGTAGTTTGAACATACATAAAATTTTATAGAGCACTTTCCTGGAACTTTTGAAAAAACCTCTTACACCGTAGTCATCCAGATACATTGCTTAGTTCCGTTGGAGAATTTCACTACTTTCATATGGCCCTTGATGGAACTGCAAACTGATGTAACGCTCAAACAAAACTCACGAACACAATATCTATGAGTTTCGTCAGAGTGTAACATTGGCTTTCAGTTACACAGGGTTAATTTTTCCTGATAAGTCTGGAAGTATGGATTCACATATCCTTACAGGGACATGATTTCTGACCAAAAAAAGTTATATTTGATGAAAATATGTTGACAAACACCAAAGTTATAGTCAATTCAATCTGTATTGAAGTAATTTCTGTTTAAAAACGTAGTAAAATAGGATAAAAAGTGGTTGAAGCCCTCTTGTTTAGCAAACATGTTTGACTGCATATGATTTTCCTGATTTAAAACTTGGCTCCATTGACACGCCTGGTGACATCAGAGCCATAGGAAAACAGAACAATTCTCTTATGACAGAAATTAAATGCTGTGTATTTGGATTACTCCTACGATTTTGAACACTGATTTGCCTGAGCGTTTTACCGTTGATAAAAAATTTGATTGTAGAAGATATGTTTGTAGTGACAGTAGGGTGTGTACTGTTGTATCCATATGATCATGTTAACATTTTGAAGAAATAGTTAATGTGCCCCCATAGCTCAGTTGTTAGTGTACCTGCCATGTAATCTGGCAACCCGTGTTCAAATCTGCTTAAAGGCACATTTATATGCCTGCAATATTTCAGTAGAAATAAGGCAGATAAAGGCTATGCTGGACACTTAAATTTGGCAGGCAGAGACAAAGACAATTTGTTGTCAATAGTTCTATTACATTTTTGTTGAAAAATTATTTGAGTTATTGTGTATAAGAGTATTGTTTTATCAA
Source organism: Spisula subtruncata (assembly GCA_963678985.1). Classification (NCBI taxonomy): domain Eukaryota; kingdom Metazoa; phylum Mollusca; class Bivalvia; order Venerida; family Mactridae; genus Spisula; species Spisula subtruncata. Next base: position 11,393,985 of record OY787674.1, read on the forward strand.
AGTACTTATGTAAATCGTAAACTTACACTTAAATTTAAATTCCCTATAATCCTTTTGCATCTACAAATGGGGGAAATATCTTGTTTGAAATCATTAACTGAACTATTGATATTACATATCACTTTAACACAATTTGTAGCAGTTAAAGAATAATAAAGAATTTGTGGGTAAGTTTACGATTACAGTAAATGCTTTGATAAAACAGTATACAGGAGTGGATTGTTAATGAATTATCTCCCCTTTATACCCAAATGCATAGCCTGACATTATTAGCTCCCCTGATTGTGAATGACATGTACCCCCCATATAATGCACACAATAAGCACCTGTTTATAATGCATTGTACATAGTTGATATGTGAATGTTTTATTTTTTGTGTATTTAAGTATAATTTTAGTTTAACATGAGTTTAGTTCACCTGAGTATGAAGTGCTTATTGTGAACCTATTAGGATCGTTGAGTCTCCAAAGCCCATATTTGGTAGTTCACATTGTTATTAAAAAAAAATAAATTATTATTAACTATCAATCACATTCTTGGGCTATCTTAACCAAAGTCCCATTTATGTTTATGGATGGTACTATAGTGCGCCCAGGATAACGTGAAAGGCGCAAACAGTTGTAGTAGCCCATATAGGTGGTTTAACCAAATGTGCACAATTTATCTGAGTTATTTTAGTATATAATTTACTTTAATCCAATCATAACAGTATTCAACTTTGATCTGTGCATGTAAACATCACATTTTCCTGGGCACACTATACACTTATACATAGGATTCATGATTTTAGGTGAGCAATATAGGACTGTAATAGTTCTCTTGTGTAAACTATGATTTAGCATGGTGCATTGCATTTTGTATTATTTGTATGATCGATAACTAATATGCTAACCAAGCTCAGGTCAAAATTGTCAACTTATAAAGCAACCAGTCTTTATTTTGTATGTAGTGTAGTTTGTTTGAAATTTTTTTTTAACAAAGTGTCAAAATTCAGTTTTGGAGCGTGCAACAGGCTTTGTTACTGGAAATATAATTTCTGATCAATTAACAAACCATGTTCTTTTTGCGCTATATCAGCCCTTTGATTGTCAATGCAGGGTTGAATAAGGTCTACTTTTATATCCTTTTTGATTTCATACAGTAGGTTACATTTCTCTTTAATTCAGAAGGTGACTGGGTCAAACCCTGATCTTACTGCACACTTTCTGATTGTGCTATTTGTAGTTCAAATACTTTAAAATCTTCTTTATGCTTAGTACTGACTCTTTGTTTTATGTAGAGTTAAAAAAATTCTACTAGATGGGTTACAGAAATAGGCAATGGTAAATTTTTATCAGAGTCTCATTTATTGAGGTTTTCTCATTACCAGTGTCCAAAACTCTTCCTAGCTGTAGTTTTAACATGTTTAACTGTTGCTGAGATTGAATACCAATACTATGATAAAATGTATCTTCAGTTATACCATATCATTATAGACCTACACTGGATCTCCACTAATCTGTAGGTACAAACAGATTTTTACTGTTATAATCCTTGTGTCACTTGAATATTCGTATCTGGACAATAGGGTGAGGGACAGTTGTATTTGCAAATGAATACAAAACCAGTCTTAACTAGGCCAGATTTGTTTGTATCTATATGTAAATTTATGAGAGAAAAAAAAACCTTGCACAAAGTTCCAGATGTCATCTATTCTACCTTATTAGGCCGTCACAATTTTTAACCTGAGATTTTTTACCTGAACATTTTAACCTGAGATTTTTACCTGCGATTTTTAACCTGAAATTTTTTACCTGAGATTTTTAACCTGAAATTTTTAACCTGAAATTGTTAACCTGAGATATTTTACCTGAATTTTTTAACCTGAGAATACTAACCTTGTTATGTGTACTGACATTATCATTATTAGGTAACTGGCATGGATCATGTGGACAGTGCAATAATTGTTGCAACAGATGTACAAAATGTGGTATGAATCCCCGTTTAATACCATCTCAGTCAACCTGTGACTTTATTATCACCTAACACAAGCTTACTGTCAACTGTTTTCTCCTTTTATTTTTTTCTGTATATTTTGTTCTCCACTGTTTCGCCTTGCTTCGTTAACAAAAATACATGAGTGCAAGTTTTCAGTTATATACCTGGACCCACAGGCCCTTGAAAAATGTCCTATGTCACCTAAATATACATATATTATCTATATAATGTATTAATAAGAGATCTTGGACACTTTTCACAGACCTGTCCCTGGGCCGGTATACACAAAGAATCTTAGTGAAAACTTAAATATTTCGACTTAAGCTGAACTTTTGAGATGCACATATTTCACAATAAACAAAGAATAACCAATGTTTTCTATATGATTACTGTAGCTGTTTACATAATGCTTCTATTAAAGCAATGTAAATAAATGTTTATCTTGATTTTCCTGTGTAGCTGATACGCTTCAGGAGAATTTAAGATTTTTAGAAAATTCTAAGTTTTCTTTTAAGAAGCTTTGTGAATACCGCCCCAGAATTTAGGTTTCTGAGTTTATTTTCTCCACATAAATTGGCAATTTTGCAGAATTTCAGGTTTCTCACAATTTTTAACTTGCACCCATGACAATAACCTTTGATTTGTTGTATGGTAGTCTGCTTTCGGAAAGTTTTAGCTCAGAAGGTTTTACAGAATGGTCATAGATTGTACAGTGTAGTCTCTCAATGAGAGTCATGACCTTGAACTGGTTTATGACCTTGAACTGGTTCATGACCTTGAATGGGTCTAAGACCTTGAATGGGTGTATGACCTTGAACAGGTCTATGACCTTGAACAGGTCTATGACCTTGAATGGGTGTATGACCTTGAACTGGTTTATGACAGTGAATGGGTCTATGACCTTGAACGGGTGTATGACCTTGAATGGGTCTATGACCTTGAACGGGTTTATGACATTGAGAGCACTTTCAGAAATTTATCTAATTTTTGGGAATTGTACTTTATTTAACTTTTCTAATGTCATACACACTTTAGTTCTAATTTGTTTTACTGAATTTGCTTTGTGTACTTTATACTTACCGTAATCTGCCGATTATATACCACACCTGTATATTAGAAAATTTGCGGGTGGAAAATGTCAGAAAATAGCATATACCACTGGTCTGATCTCCCGATGCATCTCCAGTAGAAATGTCAGCTCAAATTGAGATTATACCCAATCAATAAGAGTCTGAATTAGAAATAAATATGAAGTTTGGGATCTTAAATTTTTATGTAATTGGTCAATTTTGAGTTCAGCCGTGCCTGGAGATTCAATAAAAGTTACATTACCATATTTTAGATTTAGAATTTAAATACAGATTGAGATCCTTTGAGAGATTGGGGCCTGTATAAAAGCTGCTCAGAAAACATGGAACTCGATCAAAATTATTAGTTGCACCCATATAAAAGATGCAGTGGGTGTCATAAAAGGAGATAATTAAAAAAAAATCCAGAGTTAGGGCCCTTTGTTACTTTTGCGATATACCCCAATCCGGGCACCCATGTTCCATGGACGTATTTATAGTTTTTAATATTTTAACATTTTAACATTATTATTTTTTTTATTCATTTATTTTATGATTTCTATGACAAGTTTGTCATTAAAAAAAGATATGAGAAGCACACAAGTTTCCCATGAAGTTGTTACATGATTGTTTGAAATGGAATAAACTGGGTCATTTTATAGGCTATAACAGACAGACAAACAGACAAATGAATGAAATTAATTTACAACATTTTTTGAATGTTGTTATATAGGGTGTAATGACTCTTGGACGAGAATACAGAATTATTCTCACCTTATTTCATGCTTTTATTTACTGTTGTATGCAGATCTTGTTCACCCGCTCGCTTGTTTATTGCACATTTATATTGTCACTTTTTGCAATCTTTCCATCTTTTCACCTATTTTATTTACCATTTGAGCTTTGAATATATTCAGATGCATGCTTTAATACACAGAGGTGTCAATTTTCCTAAATAAGCCGGAATTCCACCAGAAAGAGCCATGATTCGTGACCAAGATGAAAGTTATTTGAAGAAAATATCTCGAGAAATGGCAAAGTTATGGTCAATTTAGTCTGTTTTGAAGGAATTTCTTAATAAAAACCGAGTTAGATATGGATACAATGTGATTGAAGGCCTCTTATTTGGCAAAAATGGTTGACCGCATATAATTTTCCTGATTTAAACTTTGGCTCTGTTGACACCCCTGAATACATTGTCTGGGTTAGTAAATAGAGCCATGGCCTAGAGGTAGGGTAAACACTTCGGGATCGAGAGGACATGTGTTCAACCCTCGTCTGGACCACTGGTTAATTTCTCTGAGCAAGAATAACCCACATGCTCCACTCCACCAAGGTGTAAATTGATTCCTGTGAGGGCAGTGTCTATTCCTGGGCGCCGCATATCAATGTTGGCTGCCATACCCATGCACAGGAGAGAAATAACCTCCCTAAGGGAATTAGAATGTAGGTTTTATTTGCCCTATGACCAGGGGAAAATAAAATTTCAAGGGTGGTTGAGCAACTGAACAGCTGAAAACAGCCCTTGGAAGTTTGGTAACTTAACTTTTTTTGTTAGCAGCTGAACTCACGAAACCAAACAGAGTGAAAAATATGTCTGAAAATTTTGAATTCAACTGAAATTTCGAAGAAAAATCTGCCTAAAATTTTACTTTCACCTTTTAGATATTTGGTTTTATGTGTCTTTGTTTTGGTCCAATAGATTAATTTTCATTCTCGATATCAGGCAGAAAATCTGATATGTTTCCAAATTTTTTGGGAGAAATTTGTGTTTAAATGTTGTATTATCCTTCTGTACCGGGTATATTTTATATTTTCTGGTATTGTTGTTTTATTTCTTTTATATTTTATATGAAGGTATATATAATTTAGGGGCTGACAGCAATAATTTAGGGGTTGACAGCAATAATAGACTGACTTTATCTTTGCAATAAGTAAGAAGCAGGCATACCTTGATTGCTTTCAATTCTCTGAAGCTCTGTTAATTGCTTGTAGTTGATCTCCGTTAATTTGTTATGTGTTGCAACTCAGTGTATGTAATTAACAGTATTTTATATTTAATTTATATCTAGTTGTACTGTACATTTTCTACTATAATTTATGTTTGGTTGTATATTGCTGGCTTAGAATGAGAAGGCTGTACATACAAATTCAATATTTTCAGAAAACAAGACAAAACTGTCCGAACATCACACTTGACATTTAAAATTGTATTACAAGCTTTTTCAACTTCAGTTTGGTCAACATGACAAGTTCGGATTTTCATGAAAATATAAAGTGTCATAAGAAGCGCATTGCGATGCAAATTTTTAATATGAATCAGTCTTATAAGGTTGTAAGTAGTACTTAAGCCCTTCTCGTTCTAAGCCAGCGATATGTTTGTATGTATACATATCAAATTGGACAAAACCTTGTGGTCTACTAGTTTTCTATGAGGGATATCAGTCCATGTTATTTTATTGGTTAATATAAGGGACCTTCATTAAGGAGATGCACTTATATTGTATTGTTAGCATGATATATCTTTGTTGATTTTTACCTACTGTAAAATCATTTAATTTCAATTGGAGAAATATTTTGTGGTTTTGCTAAAAAAGACAATTTCGATGGGAAGTTAATTGGTGAATTTTGCATTTCAGGTAATAGATGCAATTGTCAAAATTATTGTTTAATGGGATTTGATTTGTTTGTTAAAGATCAACCACGAAATACACGAAATTTAATCCCCCACGAAAATTAATGATTTTACAGGAGGCCTATATGAACATACATAATGTTTACAATGCCTGTTGATTCAATACAGAATGCTGGTATGAAGTTGTTATATATTGCAGAGCTTTGCTTGTGTTTCATAGGTTTTTTAGATTTTCACTTGTCCTCAGAAAGTTTCATTTATTTCAGTAGCAGCTCACAGTAATTCCTGTCAACTCCCTAAAGGGCCTGGTGACTCCCCATCCAATATACAAGGCATTGTATGTAAGTATACACTTATAACAGTTTATTTTCTTGAAAAAAAAACTTAGTTCAGTATGGAAATGATGTCATTGAAGGCTTCTTGTGTGGCAAAAATCTTCTGTCATATACAAAATATCTGATTTTCAATTTGGCCCTCTTGACTCCCCTGGGTTATGCAGCTGAATGTACCACGGTGGGGAATCACGTGGTTTCGATGGTAGGAGCCACCACAAAAATGGCGGCCAAATAGCGTCGACTTAACCCATATTTTGAGGTAAATATATAACATCGAGACTCGTTTATTTATGGACACCCCGGCCAGCACGCAATGGCTTCTCCACTGAATCTTTTGGTACCCTACTTTCCACGATTGATCCCGTAGTTTCCTCAAACACTTCGATATTGTTCCGTAAATAACAAAACACTAGCGGGGTAGACCTCACGATAATGACGATTTTGACCATATTATGACCATATCTCCTCTATATCATCCGTATTTCAAGCGATTCCAATGTGCGAACATTTCGCCAACATTTTCCAAAACAATTACCACCAGAATATCATGAATTTTGGTTTACTGAAATATTTAACAGTCAATTTGTATGAAAGATAGGATCCTCGCTATGGGTAGGACACACGATTGAACCTGAGCAGAGCGCATCCATCATTGTGGTCGGTAGTTTTCTACGGTTCTATCGATCGGAATATGCGGAACGGACTCCATATGTTCATTTATACAAGTATGCTATTAGTAGACAGCTTTCTACGCTTCTATCGATTGCATGGAACGCTTGCCGATCAGTTCACTTAGTTGACTGTAACCGTGACATGACGGCCTACTCGATCAGTACTAATTCATCTACAAACATGTCAGATTATAATTAATATATCTTATTAGGTATTACACGAAGAATTTCATAACGATGCGGACTAGACAAATAGCATGAACATTTATATATGTGGAATTGAACAGTTAGTCCAGTCGTAATTTATCGTTTGAGATATATCAATGTTCGCTGTGAGATATTTGGTAATATTTTATTATAATTGAAATATTATATTATATATTTATGGTACCATTATTTTAACCAAATTGTCTTTGCATTGCCGCAGGACGGCTAAAAGTGGGAATATGGGAAGTTATAATTCTGTAATGGTGGAATGTTGTGGAAAGCTGCTTCCAGCTGTGCGATGTAGTTTGCTATAACTGACGCCTTGAATTCAGTCTTTTCTCTTTAAGCAACGTTTACCACTCGGAATCCCGGATTTAAAGAGTCTGTTACTTTTCAATCAATTGAATAGTTACTGTTACTTTTCAATCAATTGAATAGTTACAAGGGGCGACACAATTTAACATCTGTTAAAGCCAACGCTTCTTTGCGACAGTTTTTAAACAATATTGGCAGAAATAAAATATAGATAAAATATTTATATATTTATAAGTCCTGACGTCCACTAGGACCCGAATGGTTCTTGAAGCAGAAGTTCACCAGATTGAGATGGTTCGGCATGCCATCAAGATGTTATGGAATCCTTCCGTATAATTCCGCAACGCCTCTGGTACCATTCGGGACCGAAAATCTTCGTTTTAAAGTTTTTTAAAAAAATGGACGCCGAAGGTCTTGCTTGGAAGTGCCTCGGGAGAGTTTCAGTAAACCATCGGCATTCACTCCGCATCTTCGGGACGCCTTCTGTGTTGTTTCGTATTCATTAGCCATCCCGAATGATTCTAGATGGAAAGTCGAATCGATGCCGAACGCTTCCGAAAACGGCGAAGTGATGAGATTAACACACGGAAACTATGCCGATCATGTTATGAACTTGACTGTGTGGTGCAGTGGTACAGTAGTTATCGCTTTCAACCGACTATTTTTTATTTCCAGTGTAAGTTCAAAATACCAGAATGGGAATCGAACCCATTCATTCAGTTCTGAAGAACTCATATTCATAGTAGCTTAGCCAACTGCGATATGCATTTCTAAATGTATGTTTTATGGGTAAATACGAGGGTCATTCAATATATTCGTAGACAATCGTTCTCATTTTTTTATATTCATGTTTAGATAATAATTTCTCATATCATTATAAACATTTATCTATTACCTACCGTAGATACAAATTTTTATTTGATTATGCGACACAGTAACATGTCATGAACCGTTGTATAACCATAGTAACGCGCTACCACCCCCAACCGACGTAACGTACCCTTTTCACTTGTTCAACTAGTTATAAATTCCGAATTATTTAATTTACATTCCCTTATGTTTGTCAGATTATTGCAAGATATTATCATAATATTTTGTGAAATTATTAAGTTGTTTAGACGTTTGAGTTTGAATTGAGAAGTATTTGATCTATGCCTATCACGTTTTCAGTTACGTCAAAAAACCGATAAAGTTACACCAGGAAATTCATGCAACTATTAAATTGTGCACTTGTCTTGGAAATACACAACAAACACAAATAAGCTGCAAATGAGAGCAAACGGAAAGCATGCAGTATTCAGTGTCCTTGTGTTTTAGTGACAAAATCAAATTTCTTAGGAGTAGCATGGTATTAAAATTGATACAGGGATCGAACAAAATTTAAAGACGTAAGGACGTTTGAGGGAACGCCAGTCAAATTGTGCGATGCGTTTCAATTTATCATACAACCATTAAGTCCAGCTTAATTCTTAACTTTGAATACATAAAATGTTGCGGTAGATCTATTTAATAATATACAACTTAAATATTTGTCTTTAATTCGATATTAATGACATACTTCAATTTCGTGTTAACCATTTGAGAAATAACAAAACGCCAATAACGTCGTTGACGTCAGAATATATTTACGTTGTGTGGTGGTTGCGGTAAGGTGATAGTTTTATTTTAGCCATATTTTCTTTAAAAATGCGTCGTTTCGTGCAAAATTTTCTGCACTTGTGTCAGAAAGGCTGTAATTTAGTGTGATGTAATTAGTTACTCTCTGTGTCAATGTGTATTAAAATGACGAGTCAAGTCCACGAATTTATTGAATGACCCTCGTACACCCCTATAATCTGGATTACTCCAATGTTAAAAGTATATTTACGCTCGAGTGGTGGTGGTTTATCTATAGTAAAACTAACTTACGAATTTGCTTAAGGTAGATATATAAGCGTAAATTTACACGACATTATCCCAGTTGTATATCCCGAATGACAGCTGAAGCGATGCCGTCAGTTTGCCTCTAGGTCGAGTAAGACAACCTTTCGGCAACCTATTGGCAGCGATTCGTAAACCCTTCCGCAGTTCACGCGGTCGGGGGAAACATTCGGGACTAACTCCTGAACTGACGGCATTTATAGGTCGCGATACGTTCGGCGACTTTGGATAGGCTTCGGCATTTATACTGCGTGTACATGTATACAGCAACAATTCTTACCCGGAACCGCGAATATCGTACTTCCCGAACAAGCACGATGACACGGCTCCGCATATTGTTATTGATACATGATCCCGAAGGGTTTCCGAAACGAGCACATTGTAACCGGCATCCCTTCCGCGTAGCCGCAACCCGGCTTTCCGCACGATCGGATCTACCATTCGGCTATTTCGGATAGGCTATAGCATGCATACTGCGTGTATACCACAACAATACAATTTGTATACCGAACCGCGAATACTTGTCGAACAACCACGATGACATAGCTCCGCCCATTTTTATTAATAAATGATCCCGAAGGTTTTCCGAAACGAGCAGTCTGTAATCGGCATCCCTTTCACATAGCATCGGGGTCTAAGTGGACGGCAGGTCTAAAGCATTATTACATCTACACTTCAATTCTGTCTCAATATATTCATACTGTACATATATTATAACCTAATGGAATCAACTTAGCATTATCGGTACCGGAGGATAACGGTATTTAACTTTTAGTTACACGTATATACTCGCATAAATTGGTCATCAATATATGCGTCCACGATTTATAATGGAAATTTACGAACTGTCCTCGGAACGAACCGTCGATTTCAGATTTTAAACAACGGGGTATTTTGTTTACCACACAAACTACTAAATTGGCGACTTGCAGAGATGATTATTCTAAGGATGAAAGAAAAAACAGATCAGATATGGATGCTGATTCTATGCCATTTAGGGAGCTCTATAACCTGTCAATTTTCATGGTCTTATTAGGTAGTAAATTAAAGTATTGCTGTTTCTGAAACTTTGTGGGACTTTAAGCTAAGGTGCGACTTTTTCAACGCATTGCTCTAAAAGAAGTGAAAGAAAACAATCAAAGTGATGACCTATTACATAGAATATTAGACAATATGTGTTAAAATATAACCGATTCATATACGATTAACTGTAGAATCAAGCTTATTAACACCAAACAGTACTATCATTAGAACCATATTTCATCGACACACATACACAAATTAAGTGTATTGTTTATGCATCAACATTATTTGTTTTAAAAAATATATGTCAGACTAACATACCCCATCGACAAAGGACCACATTTGCAAAATCAATTCATCACTTATTATTTCTAAATGTCAAGATTGTTCATAAGAGAAAGCTTTAGGAAACTCCAGCAACAACAGTTACTGAAGGTCGAGTCGTGTTCACTAGAATTCGTATTTCGAACAGACTGACTGAAGGACAGACAGTATACACCCTACAACTGTGTTGTTCGAGCTTATGAAATTCAATTATAAACAAAATATGCCAGGAAGCATACTAATTACATACATGCACTTGTACATGGACCGTATATACTGATATACTGATTCCGCATATTTCGATCGATAGAACCGAAGAAAAATGTATACTGCCAAGGTTCAATCGTGCGTCCTACCCTTAGCGTGGATCCTATCTTTCATGCAAATTGACTGTTTTATTTTTCAGAAATCCAAAATATATGATATTCTGGTTGTAATTTTGTTGGAAAATGTTGGCCAAATTGTTCGCATTTTGTAATCGCATGAAATACGGATGATATAAAGGAGATAATAAAAATTATGGTCATAATATGGTCAAAATCGTCATTATCGTGAGGTCTACCCCGCTAGTGTTTTGTTATTTACGGAACAATATCGAAGTGTTTGAGGAGACTACAGGATCAATCGTCGAAAGTAGGGTACCAAAAGATTCAGTGGAGAAGCCATTGCGTGCTAGCCGGGGTGTCCATAAATAAACGAGTCTCGATGTTATATATTTACCTCACAATATGGGTTAAGTCGACGCTATTTGGCCGCCATTTTTGTGGTGGCTCCTACCATCAAAACCACGTGATTCCCCACCGTGTGTACTATATGCCTATGAAGTGTAACCCTGTTTAAAAGTGAATCTTCTCCATGAATATGTCACAGTTTATACATACTAATTCATTTAAGGTCGATTGTGAAACAAGTTCTTCCAACTTATATTAATCACTCTCGACACCTCATTTTCTGATGTTATCCGTCGCCATGAGGGCATGAAAGAAAGATAGCTAGTTTCCCTAATATGCTGAGCAGCTAACTAGGGTATTTCTGGTACCATTTTTATTTTGTCTTTGGTATGATGCAGCCTAGAATAATAGATCGAATATGTGGTCCAAAGTGCCAACTTTCTCCATCATCCCTATAACTAAATATGACTACATAATAATGAATACTGATGGTGTATTGTAGTGGATGGTTTAAATGAAGATGAGATCAAAGATTTATTGGAAGAGGCAGAAATATTACAGGAGGAAGGACAAAATTGTAACGATGAAGAATGCAAGGTCAAAATTCAGGTAAGGACAAATTTGTATCGATGAAGAATGCAAGGTCAAAGTTCAGGTAAGGACAAATTGTAACGATGAAGAATGCAAGGTCAAAGTTCAGGTATGGTCAAATTGTAATGATGAAGAATGCAAGGTCAAAATTCAGGTAAGGACAAATTTGTATCGATGAAGAATGCAAGGTCAAAGTTCAGGTAAGGACAAATTTGTATCGATGAAGAATGCAAGGTCAAAGTTCAGGTAAGGACAAATTGTAATGATGAAGAATGCAAGGTCAAAGTTCAGGTAAGGACAAATTTGTATCGATGAAGAATGCAAGGTCAAAGTTCAGGTAAGGACAAATTGTAACGATGAAGAATGCAAGGTCAAAGTTCAGATATGGTCAAATTGTAATGATGAAGAATGCAAGGTCAAAATTCAGGTAAGGACAAATTGTAATGATGAAGAATGCAAGGTCAAAGTTCAGGTATGGTCAAATTGTAATGATGAAGAATGCAAGGTCAAAGTTCAGGTAAGGACAAATTGTAATGATGAAGAATGCAAGGTCAAAGTTCAGGTAAGGACAAAATTTTATTGATGAAGAATGCAAGGTCAAATTGCAAAATGTATGAAATTGTATATATACTGTTAGTCCAAATGTTGGCAAATTCTGAATTTCAGCCACTTAATTTTAATTTCTGACATTTGACCTGCAGAAATAATAGCAATTTTAAGTAGATGCCAAATTATATGCTAAACAAAATGTGAACACATTTTGTAAATCAGATAAACTCTGACATTATTTCTGGAGGATGTTGTATTGAGTGGTCACAGAAACTTCAGATTCAGTGACTTTTTCTGAAGTCAATAACGAATCTTAAAGAATTACAATAATCTAGTAATATTCTCATGGAGATTCAGATCGTAATAAATGTTTATATTATTACATTCCAGAAAACATCAAAATTTATCAAGCTTGAATATGTTGATGGTAAAGTATCAGAAAAGGCCATATTTGCTCACTCGAGAAATGAACTTACAGTACGAGCGGAGGAATGTGTTATATATAGTGACGGGACAAGATCTGACGGATGTAGCAGACCAGAATTCAAGGCCTATGTAAGTACCTCTATGATAGATTTCCGTTCACAGAATTCCCCCAAATCCCCAGACCCTTATATAGGAGTGTGATCAAAATGAAGTGATTCAGGCTAGGTCTGTATTTCTGATTGGTCAGTATACAATGTGGTTAGTAACATTTGATCCTTGCTGAAACTGTTGTAATGAAATTATAAAAGAAGAATGTGCAAACAGTTACCTTGTCAGTTAGACCTGCAGGACAGTCCAAGATTTTCAAGGCCTAGATATTCCAAGGGCATTAGAATTTGACTGGAATTGCTCCTTTGCATGGCTTTCTGCATAACAGAGTAGAAATTCAGTTTTTGTGTGGCTTTCGGCATAAAAGAGTAGAAAAAAGGGATTTCAAATCATAAATTAGGTATATGTTTTTATCTAGAATCTTCTTAGTGGACTGAATCACTTCATGTAAGATCATATTCCTACCCTCCCTTTTCTATATCATAACATCAGAAGATTTGGTATGAGGTGACATCAGAAACCTTGATCCAGAATATAAATGACCTTGACCTGAATTATAAGTGACCTTGACCCATATTATAAGTTACCTTGAACTGAATTATAAGTGACCTTGACACTGATTATTATTAATTTTGACCCAAACTATAAATGACCTTGACCGGGATTATGAGTAACCTTGACCCAATGAATGTTACACTGTAAGCTAGATGTTCTGTCTGTTGGTTGCGGTCATTTATTGCCTTGGCTTCTTGCATTATGTCCATGTACGTGTTTTAATTAAAACATTCAGCAGTGAATGCCTTCATTGATTTGTTGAGGTGGCCTTGACCTTGATTTGGCCTTACATTCCAGAATAGACCATGTAAGTTTTACATTTATTAACCCTTTAAGTGTGAAAGCTGATTTTTTTGTCCCAGATATAATTCGAAAGCGTTAACCAGCTTTGAATTTTTTTGTAGCTACATTTAACTCTATAGTCTTTTAGTTTAAAGTTTTAAATATTTAGTCAAGTATGACAGGCCTCCTGAATTCAGGTACAAGGCATCTAAAGCATCTTATAGTAATAACTAATAAATCCAGCTTCTATTGGTATATTAGATGTCCTTGTATTAAAAAGTGACATTCACCTGAATTGAACATTAATTCTTGCAAAATTTGCAGACTGCTTTGAAACTGTTTTACGATGCTTGCGTGAGAATAACATGTGTGTGAAATATCTGAACAAGGTCAGACACAAATAAATCTTCCAACATGGTTTCAATAATAGGGACCTCATGAGTATCTTCAATAAACTATTCTATTGTTTAAGAATAGCATTTTATAAATTGAGTCAACAACAAAAGCAAGTATATACTTGTATATCAGCAATATATGAAGGTCTTAATCAGTTGTCACTAATAGAATTGAATGCATATATTTGCTACCATGGGAATGTATGGTCAAAGCCAAGTCAATGTTATCTCAGATATTTGAAGATTATAATTATTGATGTACTGTGTATAGATCTATATATATATATATAATGATTTTACGTTTGTCATATAATCTCCCAATTATTTGGTGAAAGGCTGCATCGTCCTGCGACTGAAATCTTAGATTTATGTTTGTGAAATATGAAACCATTATCTTATAACCCAGTCATAGATCATTCACCATAGCTGAGAAGTCTACAATTCACTTTCAAAAATTTGAAGAAAAAAAATCAAAATCAAATTTTCACCTTCGGCATATTAGTTACTGTTATGCCCGGCACTTATTTATTAGTGGGGGCATATAGCATTGGTGCTGATTTTACCAGTGTAGTTTTGACAATTTGGAAAAAATTTAAGTAAAATCATTTTGTTATTCCATCTTGTATTTATCCTAAAAAGCTTTCTTTATGTATCTGGAGTGCCTGTATCAAATAATGGTTTCAAATTTTCAATTGTTATACTGTAAAATCATTATTATTTTAACAAGTTTTAACAGAGGATCCGACCCCTTAAATAGACCCTTTTTATCAATAATTTTTCTTTGCAAATAATTTTTGTTAAGCAGCTTCCAATTGCATTTGACCATTTCCATAATGGTTAAATCGTTGAATTTGAAACCTTTAATTATGTTCGACTTAACAATACGCAAAAATTACAAATATATGGCTTCATAAAATTGCCTTTAACGTAAAAATAATAAAAATAAGGATTTTACATGAACTCATTATGAATGAACATTTATCTGTATATGATTTTGTTTAGGGTGATGATTTTAGTCGTTTGTTTAACTTTTCCTACTTTCAGCGGCCTAAACTGTAACGGATTCTGGTATAGATATATAGCACGATCTTGTATTGGATGTCCATATCAATGTGACGCCAACTGTCTTTCATGTGGGGAAAATATAAAAAATACGGACAGATGTTTGTGAAAATAAGAAATATGAGGTCTGTTACTTAGACTAGTGCGTGGAAAGTTTGAATATGTCGTCATTGACATTTACGCGAAAAAGTTTTAAAAAATTTGGGCTCTGACGATTTTGGTACTGAAAAATGTGGGCACTGACTTTTGGAAAAAAAGTTGACTAAATTTATGTTTGTTACAATTAGAGATTTTGTGGAAAAAGCCTACAGACTTAAGTGATTTATTACGCTTTGGATCAAATATAAAACGTGATAGAATATTACAATGTCATTCAGGAATATTTGATATGTGAAGTAATTATTTTTTGGTGAAATCCGTCAATTCGGGATTATGGAGATGAATATTTGTGTGGAACTATGCTGACTTACAATATAACAATAAATTTAAAATAATTGTAAGATTTCCAGATATAACCGCAGATAAATGTATCATTGATAACGAAAAGAAAAATGAAAAAGAAATGAAAATTAATTTTACAAAAAATTGAAAATAATTTTTCCAAAAAAAAAATATTTTTTCTTTATTGAAAAATATAAAATTTACCAAAAAAAATGATTTTGATTTTTTTTTCGTTTTAGTTGCTATAATCAATGATACAGCTACCTGTGGTAAAACAGGTTTAACAAACTTGAAAAGTTTGGTATTTGTTTATGAAATAGAACTTCGATTGAATATTTTATTCACATGAAAGGCAGTTGTAATCATTATAATATTTGTATGATATTTGATAGTTATATTTAATATTCTAAGATTTTGGTGCCATTTTAAGAATCTCCTTCTTTTGACTGGTTCACAAACAGACTGGTATTCATGATTATTCCTTTTGACTGGTATCCATGATATTCAATTACACTGGTATTGATAATTAAGACTGGTATTAATAATTTTTGTGTTTTTGTCATTTCATTTCATATTAATATAAAAGATTGACCCCTCTATGGTAACCCATCATCAATTTCTGTATCAGAATGTTTCTTTTTTAAATGATTAACAAACGTATCGAAGCAATTACTTGATCTCAAATACATGTTGAACCATATATGCTGCTGAGAGCCAATTAATGATAGAAATCTTAATTGATATTTGTATTGTTAAAAGTGTTATAAATATTTTTATAAATTGAGTAACCAGTCTAACTGTATTGAACAACAATGAATGTATGAGTACCAGTCTGTTTATGGCATGCTGTTGTTTCTGTTTATACAGGGTGTTCAAAAAGTTTGGTCACAAAATTAAAATGATACCCTGGTATTTAATTTTATCTGAGCGACCAAAGACATAAAATACAGGTCTATGGAGCAATGTATGCATTTTAATGTCCCCCCACGTTTCATGAGGGATATATTGCATAACACAAGTCGGTCGGTCAGTCTGTCTGTAGGTAGATCAAAATGGTTTCCATTCAATAACTCATGAACGCTTAGACCTAGGATCTTCAAACTTTATATGAAGGTTGGCCAGCAAAGGTTGATGACCCCTATAGAGTTTGAGGTCAGTAGGTTTATTGTCAAGGTCACTGGGACCTTTACCATTTTCTGCAATCAGGTTGTCATGGGGGCATACTACATGTTTTACAAACATCTCTTGTTAACTATTCATTTCTTTCTCTAATAGATACATATAATGCCAGAAAAATTGGAACAATGATAGAACCCTTTTGAATTTAATTAACCTGAATATTTTACATTCTTTATATATCAGACCTCGGAAATATAAACAGTTGAAACAATAAACATTGAGAACAATCTTTTTGAACACCCTGTACATGGCTTATTGTAGTTGACAGGGTTATTTCTGTTATCCAGTGTTTCTTCTTGTAGTGTCTTCTTATTACCTTCTTTTATTGCTTTATTAACAAATCATTCTCGTTAATTTTTTATTTTATTTTGTTCATTGTATTCTTTCGTAGCATGTGACAGCTAGGAATGTCGAAACGTTATAGTGTGTAGATGATTTTTAGCCTAATCCTAATGACTTTCATGCATACCTGACAAGCTCTCCTATTAAAGTGGAGTTACTCCTTTTTTCCTGACCTTCATGCATTAATATATTACTGTAAAATAATTAATATTTGATTTGTGGGGGATTTAATTTCATGGATGACCTTAACCATGAAATTAAATCTCCTACAAATATTAATTGTTCTGTTATATAGTATCTGACTTAGTGGATAATATATCCTTGAAATTACGCCCCCTAGAAATGGTATTATTCACACAAAAAAAGCACACAAAATTTTGTCCCATTAAGGTTTAATGATGTTACAGTGTAAGATACTTTGCAGAATACATATCAATTCATGTGAGCAAATCATGAAGTATAATCGGTACTTTAGTACACAGTATGTAGGCGTCATAAAACTTCTCCTCCCCCCAAAAAATACTATAGCGAAGACTTGAAATAAAATATAAAATTAACAAGGATTGGGCTAATCTCTCTATACCTTAGCAAACGTTCCTGTGTAATTTAGGACTTCAATATTCTTCTGTTTTTGATAATTTTCATGTGTAATATTGCTTTTCTTTTTTCAAATTATTTTACATTATTATTTTGATCAAATCATTATAATGCTTCTGCTTGTAAAACAATCAGTTATAGTATTTAGCCAGGTTTTACCGCAGGTATCTGTATCATTGATAAGACTAAAAAGAAAAAATTGTAAAATTTATATTTTTCTATAAGAAATGTTTAAATTTACAAAAAATGATACAGATACTGGTGGAGTTTACACTAGGAACATCTATTCATTAAATAAGCAAATTTGGCAGGACTGGCAAGTGAGCGTTGGCATATTTTATGTTGCTAATTTTTCCCAAAGTATATATATATATATGTTACTTATTGTCATGAAACGTCAGCATAATGAAGATGTCCTCCTATTGTTTTGTTTTTTTTGCTGGAGAAAAGTTTTGGCTGAGTTCAAATTGACATTGTTTGAAAACCGAATTTTGATGATTTTTTTACTTTTCTTGTTGTTTTTTTACTTATAATTAATTAACAGTTTATTTGTAGCAATTAGTGCTTTACTTTTTTGAGATTACATTCTTGCAATATGTTAGAAATCGTATAATATTATGTTAGTTAGACAACCCAAAAGGATAGTTCAGTAACTATGTTTGTTAATTATATTAAATTGAAATATATTGAGGCTTTAGCTATCTAAGCCCTCACATGGACGTAAATATAGCATGCTCGAAGCCATCTAACTTCTTATAACAGGGGGGGGGGGGGGGGGGGGGGGGGAATAAAAATCATTTTATTAGTATAGAACAATGATATGATTTAAGGGAACAGAATATCCCCCCTCAAGAGTGGATTAAATTTGCAAACCTTAAACGTTTGTTTTATTCCACAGAAGTTGCATTTCTATGTATTTATTTTACTGTCCAAGAAGACATTCAACTATATAACTTTTTAAAAACTATACTGATTGAAAATGTCGATATTTTATTCATAGGTTACTTATTAATTTTTAGTACATGAAAACAGCATTCATTTATGTTGTGCCCCTGTTAGTCTACGGTAGGTTCTTAGGTTAAGAAACTAACAAAGCCTTATTTGTTATTACAATTTTTGGGAATGGTTGCTTAAAAAAATATTTTTGTTAAAACCATGAATTTGGGACCACTTTTTTTATTCATCTTTATAAGATGGTAATTGTTTATAATTATTCTTTGTTATTTGACTTATACATTTCTGTTGTTTGTCAATTTTATTATAGTTTACATAGAAATCCATGTTGTTACACCTACGTAGCGAAATCCATTAAAATTTTTGTGGCTTTTTCACCATTATCTTATTGTTGAATCTTGTTTCGTACTTACTATTTTATTTATATTGTGCTTATATGAATATTTAAATAATACTGGTTCTTGTTTTATAAATTTGCTCATAGTTTATGGTACAGAGTCATGGCATTTAGACACCATCAATATGGCTGCCTTATTAAAACTTGTTTAAACAATTGTTAGATCCATATATGTATTTATTATACTCAACAATCTTAAAAGTCTTACTTCAAAACAGGCATTAGCGGTTTTAAAAATGTTATTCAATGATCAGTTGTCGGTTACTTTCAGAACCATATACCGGTATAATGATTTGAACCATATTTATTAAAACAGTTTATCCTTGGTAGGCGACTAACTTTTAGGTCAATCCAACTGGAGACTATCTACTCTGAGTGGTCTCATTCTATAGAAATATCTATAACTTCTTCTGAAATCATTATTATATCAAATACTATAATACAGATATTATTAGTGAAAAGAAAAAACAAAACTAGAGATTCTCTGCCTTGTTGTGAGCAATTTCCCTTTGATAAACTATTGAAAACATTGATAAATGGAGTTGATTTGTGAACTATAGATAGTATGCCTTTTTGTGAATTCTCGCCCTTAGAAATTATACAGAAAACATAAACAAAGGGAGATAATTTTGTGAAAAGGGAAACAATCCCTTGATGCATGTTTGTTTTCCTAAAAAGGGATCTAACTCCTAAATAAGGAAGACAAATCCTAAAAAAGGGAGATACATCATAAAAAGGGAGATAATCTTTAATGCTCATCTTATGTGTACCATGTAAAACTACCACAATATTTTATTTCTTATTGTTTTAATTGAATGTTTGTTTTGTTAATTGATAAGTTATTTATGTTGCGAGCTAATCAGTACAAATGTATGTATTCATGTTTTGTTTTATTTGATAATAAATCTAGTGATAATGTTGATAAATAAAATTTCTTAGTTTTTGTTATAATATTCCAAAGTTACCA
The DNA here is from genome assembly GCA_963678985.1 of Spisula subtruncata. Classification (NCBI taxonomy): domain Eukaryota; kingdom Metazoa; phylum Mollusca; class Bivalvia; order Venerida; family Mactridae; genus Spisula; species Spisula subtruncata. Next base: position 11,413,975 of record OY787674.1, read on the forward strand.
CATCCCACTGTATACTGTATTCCCCGAATAATAGCCCCCCCCCCACCTTAATAAAAGCCCCCACCCTTTGGAGAAAATTTATCTTTTGTGTTTTCAGCTCACCTGTCACATAGTGACAAAATGAGCTTTTGTGATCACTCTTCGTCCTTTGTCTGTCCGTCTGTGTGTCATCCGTCAACAATATGCTTGTGTTCACTATAGAGGCAAGTTTTGATCCAATCATCATGAAACTTGGTCAGAATGTTGTTCTCCATGCAATGTAGGCAAGTTCTAAACTGGGTCATATGGGGTCAAAAAGTAGGTCACTAGGTCAAATCTTAGTAAAACCTTGTGTACACTCTGCAGGTCACTGTTTTAATCCAATATTCATGAAACTTGGCCAGAATGTTGTACTCCATGCAATGTAGGCCATGTTGGAAACTCGGTCAAATGGGGTCAAAAAATAGGTCACTAGGTTAAATTTTTGAAAAACCTTGTGTACAATTTATTGGTTATCATTTTCATCGTCATGAAACTTGGTCAAAATGGTGTTCCCCATGAAATTATGCCAAGTTCAAAACTGGGTTAGGTAGGGTCAAAAGTTAGGTCACTAGGTCAAATCTCAGTACAACCTTATGTACAATCCATAGGTTGCCGTTTTATCCAATCTTACTGAAATATGGTCAGAATGTTAGTTGTATTGATACCTACACCAATGTGCCAGAGGTGAGCGACCTAGGTCCCTTTGGGCCCTCTTGTTTCAAAAACTAAATATGTTTATGTCTTATATGATCGTTTTCAATATTTTGCTTTAGCAATAACATATTTTAGGATTAAAAAAAAATTCAGACCCAAATAAAAGCCCCCTTTTGAAGAATGTATTGCCCCTGGGGCGTTTATTCAGGGGTATGCGGTATTTCTAAAGGCATTAATAATGTATCATACCACTCGTGAGCTGTAGTGCACAATGGTCACAATGGTACATTAGCAAGTTTGGGATCCTCGAAAAGTTTTATGTCTCCCAATCATAATAATGTGGAGATACACATTAATTTTGTGCTGGGTGGATGTCTGGTGCTTGCTTACCTTCACCATTGGTTGGTTTTCAATGAAACTTCACATAAATACTTGGTACCATTTAATTGTCAAAACTATTTCTCAGCGCATATAGCGCATACAGAAAGATGTTACTACTGTAACTACTGCACCTTTTGACATTACACCAGAGAAGAGATCACTTCACCTGCTTGTGTCTCGAAGGCTGCTTGGCAAAGGTTTTCAAGTAAATCCATTGGACCATGTAATTATGATTTACAGTTAAAATGTATTTAAAGGGTATGGATTAACAACTGGCTTAATGTCAATTTTCACCACATAGATAACAACATGTGCAAGGTTTCAATTACCTGTCTATATCCTGGTGTCCGTTGCCTAACACTAAGCGCTACCAAGCACCTTCATTCACTTACCTCCCATTCAATTAAATATGAAAATGAAGGCATGGGTTACCTCCCGTGGAAACTCTGCGTAGCGCCTTGTTTAGGCAACAGACACCTGGTAACATGACAATGTGTGAATTATCTACAAGTTATGATACACATACGGTCAACAACATGCCAATTGTAAATCTACCATAGAATGTTGCTTTACAGATTTACAGAGGTTGTTGATGGCTTTAGAAAGGGTGTTGCTTGAGAGAGGGTGAAGATCTATAGAGAATGTTGCTCTACAGAGGTTGATGGCTTTAGAAAGGGTGTTGTTTGAGAGAGGGTGAAGATCTATAGAGAATGTTGCTCTACAGAGGTTGTTGATGGCTTTAGAAAGGGTGTTGTTTGAGAGAGGGTGAAGATCTATAGAGAATGTTGCTCTACAGAGGTTGATGGCTTTAGAAAGGGTGTTGTTTGAGAGAGGGTGAAGATCTATAGAGAATGTTGCTCTACAGAGGTTGATGGCTTTAGAAAGGGTGTTGTTTGAGAGAGGGTGAAGATCTATAGAGAATGTTGCTTTACAGAGGTTGATGGCTTTAGAAAGGGTGTTGTTTGAGAGAGGGTGAAGATCTATAGAGAATGTTGCTTTACAGAGGTTGTTGATGGCTTTAGAAAGGTTGTTGCTTGAGAGAGGGTGAAGATCTATAGAGAATGTTGCTCTACAGAGGTTGATGGCTTTAGAAAGGGTGTTGTTTGAGAGAGGGTGAAGATCTATAGAGAATGTTGCTCTACAGAGGTTGATGGCTTTAGAAAGGGTGTTGTTTGAGAGAGGGTGAAGATCTATAGAGAATGTTGCTTTACAGAGGTTGATAGCTTTAGAAAGGTTGTTGCTTGAGAGAGGGTGAAGATCTATAGAGAATGTTGCTTTACAGAGGTTGTTGATGGCTTTAGAAAGGTTGTTGCTTGAGAGAGGGTGAAGATCTATAGAGAATGTTGCTCTACAGAGGTTGATGGCTTTAGAAAGGGTGTTGTTTGAGAGAGGGTGAAGATCTATAGAGAATGTTGCTCTACAGAGGTTGATGGCTTTAGAAAGGGTGTTGTTTGAGAGAGGGTGAAGATCTATAGAGAATGTTGCTCTACAGAGGTTGATGGCTTTAGAAAGGGTGTTGTTTGAGAGAGGGTGAAGATCTATAGAGAATGTTGCTCTACAGAGGTTGATGGCTTTAGAAAGGGTGTTGTTTGAGAGAGGGTGAAGATCTATAGAGAATGTTGCTCTACAGAGGTTGATGGCTTTAGAAAGGGTGTTGTTTGAGAGAGGGTGAAGATCTATAGAGAATGTTGCTCTACAGAGGTTGATGGCTTTAGAAAGGGTGTTGTTTGAGAGAGGGTGAAGATCTATAGAGAATGTTGCTTTACAGAGGTTGATGGCTTTAGAAAGGGTGTTGTTTGAGAGAGGGTGAAGATCTATAGAGAATGTTGCTTTACAGAGGTTGTTGATGGCTTTAGAAAGGTTGTTGCTTGAGAGAGGGTGAAGATCTATAGAGAATGTTGCTCTACAGAGGTTGATGGCTTTAGAAAGGGTGTTGTTTGAGAGAGGGTGAAGATCTATAGAGAATGTTGCTCTACAGAGGTTGATGGCTTTAGAAAGGGTGTTGTTTGAGAGAGGGTGAAGATCTATAGAGAATGTTGCTTTACAGAGGTTGATAGCTTTAGAAAGGGTGTTGCTTGAGAGAGGATGAAGATCTATAGAGAATGTTGCTTTACAGAGGTTGTTGATGGCTTTAGAAAGGTTGTTGCTTGAGAGAGGGTGAAGATCTATAGAGAATGTTGCTCTACAGAGGTTGATGGCTTTAGAAAGGGTGTTGTTTGAGAGAGGGTGAAGATCTATAGAGAATGTTGCTCTACAGAGGTTGATGGCTTTAGAAAGGGTGTTGTTTGAGAGAGGGTGAAGATCTATAGAGAATGTTGCTCTACAGAGGTTGATGGCTTTAGAAAGGGTGTTGCTTGAGAGAGGGTGAAGATCTATAGAGAATGTTGCTCTACAGAGGTTGATGGCTTTAGAAAGGGTGTTGCTTGAGAGAGGGTGAAGATCTATAGAGAATGTTGCTCTACAGAGGTTGATGGCTTTAGAAAGGGTGTTGCTTGAGAGAGGGTGAAGATCTATAGAGGTTCTTTGCTTTAGAGAGAGTTGCACTAGAATGTATTGTTCAAGAGAGGGATTGCTCTTTAGAGCGGTAAAAGCTGTTGTTCCTCTAATGAGGTGATTGCTTTATTGGGGGATATTGCTTTAGAGAGGTCAGCTTACTCTAGAGAAATGATTGTTTAAAGAGGCATTCCCCATAACTAGCATATTTTTCTCTACTATCACATTACATGAGCTAAATGTACAAAGCACTAGCAATTATCATAGTTTGTCAGAAAAAGTGTGCACAAATATGTCTCTATAATGTCAAAAATATATTTAAATCACCAATCATAATTTGTCGCTTCCAGCGATTTATTATTATCTGGTCAAAGGGAAACAAATCGTGACTGTTTTGGCTTGTTACAGACATATGTTTTCCGTCTTTTCTCGATAATTAGTGGGAGCTTTTTGTTGAAAATTTTAGGAGTTTAAGCAATAATGACTCTCATTTAATGTATAATATTCCTGAATCGATTTAAACGATCAAAGTTATACGGAACGCCTCTTTAAGTTTAGGAATATTGCTTGAGAGACTAGAGAGAGGGATTTGCTCTATATAGTGGTTGAGAGAGATTTTTAGCTCTGTATAATAGAAGATGCTGCTCTAGAGAGAAAGCACTTTAAAACATTGGTACTGTTAGGTCTGTTGGGTTGACATAATACGTGGGATATCAGGATTGATCTGCATGATATTGATGGGCGTGGCTAACTGAGGTCAGCAGAGTTGTAGGTAAGAATGAAGTGTTGTGGGATGTAGTTGTCATTTATGTAACGCCTGTGCGTATTCTTTAACTTTATTAGGCCCCCTACCGTTTTTCAACTAGAGGGGACTTAAGGTTTACCCTCCTTCAGTCCGTCTGTCAAAGAAATCTTGATCCTGTCATAACTCAAACAGTTTTCTAGCTAGGTTTTTGAAACATGTTATGTGGACAGGGACCAATATGTAGATTATGCATGTCTATTTGATTTTGATTTTGATAAAACGTTATGGTTGCCATGGCAACAGAAACATTGACAACCTGGAAACTAGGTAGGGGACTTTTGTATTTCTTGCAATTCATTATTACCTGTTGTTTGTAGTGTTTAACATGTGTATGTTGACTTTAACCTAATTTTAAATACTAGTTATTGTCACTTATAATAATTGATGCACATAAAACGTAACTCTCACATTATCCTTACTAGACAGTATGCTGCCATACTGTAAACCAATTTACCTTTTGCCTAGCGTCGGTAGATTCCCTATGTCCATACTTAATGCTTTGAACACTTTTATGGCTACTTAATTTTGTGATTGATTTTCTACCACTTGTGAACTCCGTAAAATTAAATTGCGTGAAATAATTTGTTGGTTTACAGTATTGACCAGATATTCTTTTATTATGAGCATTAAATAACTGTTTCTAGGTAGGTTTCTTCTACAATCTCCAAGATACTTTAGGTCAATAGCCAGGCTGAGGCACATAGAGACCCTCGTCTGGGTGATACTTTAAAAAAAATAAAAAAATTAGCATTTTTTGAAGAAGAAAATGCCTCAAATAGACCTTGCTGCTTGTATGTCCCTGGGTACGGGCCTGTACTTTGTTTTCAATGAATATCTTCTAGTCTCTACATACATTACAATTTCCATGTTCTTATGGTTTTTCATTGGCACCATGGCACAGTCTTTGTGTGGGACCCTATTTTGGTGGTTTTTTTTATTGGCACCATTTTCACATGACACTTATTATTATTGTTACAGAATTTATTGAAATAATCCATTGAAATGTGTAATCACTGGGTATACAAATAAGTCAATTTCTTACATTGGTAATAACAAGTACACATTGAATTATATAGTACTGCAAGTAGTCATATACACTCAACCGCTTTAAAAACGCACCACATATGAAATATCGGTTTTAGTGATGAAAATGTCAATCTATGGTTATTTATTTTCGGATTTATAATCTTCAGTCTATACACAACGACTTGTGTGATTTTCATGCCATTATTCCGAGTTAAAAATAAATTATGATATAGATAACACAGTGACGCATGAAAGTGAAAGTCACAATTTCAAAAGCAATTATAAGAGCCCGCTAAAATGATGCATGTACGTGGTTTCTCCTACTAAAGAACAACATTTATTACGTAATAGGATAGATTTATGTTCGACGTGATGTTTCTAACCATCCAAGCAAAGCTTAACTTGAATTATAAATGTTGTGTGGCTTTGGCTGTCTGGCTTATACCATACGACCGAGTGCGGTCCAGATATTCGCATTATGTGAACCTAAGATGGATTCAAGCATTATTTAAACTTGAAATCTTGGTTATGAGCATCAGACTGTCAGGATATTCCCCGTGGTGCTCATATTACACCTCAAATCAACACTATGAGGGAGCTTGAAGACAAAAAGTTGGGACATTCTGCTCTAAACGGGAGAAAACTCGTTAAAAAGTGTACTAAAACGATTTTCCTTTTTATTGACAATTATGAAGAGAAAAGTTATGAAAATGCAATAATGTACTTTTGACTTGTTTATTGACACCCGACATTCTTTTGGCACTGTGTGCAGCCATCCGGAACCAATTACAGTGGCACAACCTGTGCCATGTTTCCTCACAGCTCGGGCTCTATACCTTTAGCTTGTTTCATCCAGGTCGGTCTTTGACTGTGTCATTCGCTAGGAATCGATGTTCTAAGCCCATAATCGTTGTGTGGAGGCAGCTGAACCGCCATGCTAAGGCACCGATGCTCTTTTCAGTTGGAAGCGAAGGCACAATCATCCGAACAAATATTCGAGATATTCACAGCATAAAAATATTATTAGCAAATACTGTTTATGTTGTTTTTTCAATGTGTAAACCATCAGTGTACAGTTTAAAGTCAATATTGACCACATAGGTCGACGCGATCGAGTTACACGTGCAAAACATGCAAAATCAAAAAAGTTCTTGGGACGGGGTATCCCGAATAAAAACAAAATCCTTTTCTTTAATTAGGTCAAGCTTATGAACTGAACAAACCCTGTTTACTATTAATTTTAGCAAAAAATGATTTTTGACAAATTTTGATTATTTTCAATAGTGGTGCGTTTTTAAAGCGGTTGAGTGTAGTCATTGGATTTTACATGTGCTTTCACTAGCAATAAATAGTACAAGTTGAATTTTATAGTAATCTGATAAGTCATACAGTGATTTGGTTTATGCTCTGTGGTTATTATGCTCAGACAATAGACATTGACTCATAAAAAATTTAACCTTGGTATACTTTTATGTGCCACATATATTTATGTTAAATGCACTGCACACTATAGCTCTTTGTTGTTAATATGTACATATAATATACGTAATTATGTATGTGCATGTTTACAATTTTTCTATGCATGATATTTTTCTGGCTGAAATAGACTGAGAAGGTTGGCAGTTCTACTTACAACCTTATAAGACCCATACATATTTGTATTTGCACTATTAAAAGGAGTTTCATAATTGAGCCTATTTTCATGAAAACCCGAACTTGTCATGTTGACCAAACTGAAGTCCAAAAAGTTGGATTTTCCAAAAGTATAGAGTAGTTTTTTGTTGTTCTCTCAAAATATTGATTTTGTTCTTACGACCTTCTCATTATAAGCCAGCGATTTATGCATATAATTATGTTTTATATCTCCTAGTGCCCACAGATACATGAAGCATAATATTATAGTGATTGTCCTGTCCGTTGATTTGTCTTTTTGTCCATCTGGTTGACTGTCACATGGAAAATGTTAACCAAACTAAAACTTTCAAGTTCACTTGCATGCATTGAATGTAGTCTTTATTTCTTTTCTCTTCACCCTATGCTTGTTTAAAAATGCTGATAGTGATTGTTTGTATGCCTGATATCTACTGATGCAGAAAGCATAATATAGTGTGATCGTCCTGGCTAATTAATCCTCCGTAATTTTTGAGTCCATCATGGCATTGCTTTCAAACTTGGCATATTTTTTTACTATCACCAAACATTATATTTTCAAAGCCATGTAACGCTATCAAACATCTCAAAAGAATTATGGCCCCTGAATAACTAAACTACTGTAAAATCATTAATTTTCGTGGGGGATTAAATTTCGTGGATTTCGTGGTTCACTTCAACCACAAACTTTAATCCTAACGAACATTGATTTTGACCCTTGTTATGTTACCTGAAATGCAAAATCCACGAATTCAAGTGCCAACGAAATTGCCTTTTTTACCAAAACCACGAAATTTCGTCCCAACGAAATTAAATGATTTTACAGTATTTGTTATATAGAAAAGACTCCCCCCCCCCCACCTGGGTATAAAATTTTACTGAAGACAGTCAGGATTTTTTAACACTCTCTATTTATTGTACATGTATGTTGAGCTTTATTTTTAGTGATAAACATTTTCGAACTTCTATACTAATTAATAGTAATACTTCAGGCCTGGTATTTTTCAGACTAAAGTGTGCCTGATTACAGGTTATTTGAATCATGAAATTTCCTTCTTTGTTTTTATTGAAAAGTGGAATTTCAGGCTTTGCAACGAGGATTTTTAGGCATGGGATTGATAGCTAATTACCAGTCCTGTTCATGTACAAGTATCTCTGAAAGTGCTTTGATCTACAAAGTTAATACTAAATGTGATTGCGATGAATAATACAGTATTTAACCTTTTAACTGTATATTGTAACAAATAAATTATGTAGTTTTCCTTTCAGCATATACTCCGACACGTTTTCATTTTAATATGATTGGTAATGGTGATGACTTACCTTGATTTGAGTGCTGCCTCCCCTGTCAAAGTTCTTCTTATCTTTTTTTAAAATCCTTGATATTTATATCAGTTTGATATAGATTTTAGAAATTCTTAAAGAATTATGGAGTAATGCCAATCTTGTAATTACGTTACATTCTATTTAATACCTCCACATTCATTGGTAGAACAAATTATCTGAATTTTGTTTGTAAATGAATAATTCAATTTTCTTGCCATTTCATATATAAGTTAATAATATAATGTTAACAAATGTGTGACGTCACCAGGTTTTCAGCTTAAATTTGTCATTTCTGACATTGTTTTGCCTCGGTAACTTTGGTAATGTGATAAAAATGAATCCGTCATCCGTCCTCTTCTTAAACTTGTCACGAAAACAAATGATTAAGCTTGCCAAAGGTTCGCTAAATAACTTGTGTTTTCAAGACTTGTTTTAAGAAATGTTGATCTCCAAAGAGAACTCATGACGGATGCTATATATCATTCACATCATATGAATATTGTTTCTTTCTTTCCCAGATAAAGCAGATTACTGAACAAAGCAAAGATGGTGACTCTGGTGACTCGTTGACCTTGTTTGTGAATGGACACCTAACAAAGGTGGTTCCAGTGAAACTGAAGCCAACAGGTCAGAAGGAGCATGTCTATATCCATATAGGTAACAACCCTGATGGCAGCACAGGCATAAGCACAGGTGGCGGCACAAGCGGCGGCAACAATCCTAGTGCCGGCACTAGTGGCAGCAGCAGTGATGACAAAGTGGAGAAAGTTCCACCGTTCCAGGCACATATAGTCCTCAATAATCAACATGCTGAGACAGAAGATGGTGTGGAACAGAAGAAAGAAATCCGACAACTTTCTGATGGCCATCTACCTGGTAGGATAATTTATTTTATACAAATAACTTCCTTTGATGTATATATACCCATAGTTGGGCCTAAGAATTTATTTTAATTGGGTAGTGTTTCCAACAAAATGAAGACTGCCACTGCAAAATCACTTCTCCATGCTCCTAGGTTTTGACATTCAGGTCAGTTGGGGACCTTGCAGAGTCTTCAATGTTTGGGGAATTTCTGATCAAATGTTCTCAAAATTAGATTTGGAAGCAATGTTTATATGTCCTGGTATCTAGTGATTCACCTGTCTGTCTGTTCATCCATCTCTCCGTCCGTTTCAAAACTTTAAACCTGATTGACTAAGCTACTTATTATGGCCAAGGCTTCCACCGAGGCATAAGTGTTACTGAATGCATTCTTGTTTTCTCTGTGTTACCTTGCTGTAACTTGTTCAAAAGTAGTTAACTATTAATACATATTGGTGGAATGGCCAGGGAATGTGATGACTTAGGTACAGTCAGTGAATTTGATTGCTCAGACTAAATAATAGTAATAGTTTACATGTTACTGTGTGAATTAGTTTTTCAACCATGTGTTATTTATTGTGTTCAGATACAAGAAAATACATCAAGAAAAGACTGCATCTAGCCTTACCAAAGTTAGAGGACTGTAGGAAAACTCCCAAACTGGATCTACGCCGGTTCTCTAGTACATGGCTGTCAATGTCTGTGAAGAAAATCTAGTAAGACAATCTTGTGTTACATATTTTATATAATTTTAATTTGATAAAATATAGATAATTTAGTGGTTATTTAGTAGGAATACAATTCTAAAGTTGAATAATCCCCCCCCCCCCCTGAGAAGGTCAGTCGTTCTGTCTGTTAGTCAGTCTAGTCTGCCAGTAGACCAAAATGGTTTCCATTTGATAACTCTAGGACGCTTTGCCCTAGGATCTTCAAACATTACATTGAGGTTGGTTAGCAACAGTAGATGACCCCTAATGATTTAGAGGTCAGTAGGTCAAAGGTCATTGTAACCTTTACTATTTTCAACTATTGAGCTGCCATGAGTGCATACATGTTTTCAAACATCTCTTGTTTATTTGTTACAGTATGAAGCAGCATATAAACTTCAATGAAGTGATAGACAGATTGTCATACGAGGAACCCAACTGTTTGTATGAAATACCTGGTGAAGTTCTTGTTGACTATCTGCCAGGTGTACAGTATAGGAACGAGTTAGAATATTACCCTGAGATTGGGTTACGTGAGGTAAGTATTGCATTGTGGGTATTGTGTCGCTGTGGGTATTATATTATGTCCCTCATAAATAGTGGGAGACCTAGTGATTTGTCCTGGATGGATGGATGTAACAAAGTTTGCTGAATAGTTGGTACCAAGCCTAGTCAGGTGGTAGCTTGAAGGAATAATATGTAAAGGCCACATCATCGTAGGAGGTTCCAGGGATATAATCCCCAGAAAATGTTTTCATGCCCCAATATCTGCTGATGCATAAGCATATAGCGATGCACATGTCCTTCCATCCGTTCGTTACAAATTGTTGAAACTCAAATATCCAGAAGTCCATTAATGCATTCTTGATTGTTTTCAAACTTGGCATATTTGTTTACCAATATAAACACAGTATCAAAGCCATGTTACACTATCAAACATTTCAACAAAATTGTGGCTGCTAAATGACTTGGCTATTTGGAACAGACAAGGCTTTCTACCGGGGTATTAGCATTTATTGAACAGTCTTGTTAATTCTATATTGTTGCATATGCATTATTTGCATCTTTTGTAAAACATTAGAGCAATTGGTTGAATACATCTTATTTATTACAGATGCATGGTATATAGGTATGTAGATATGTTATTTTTTCATTGGTAGGTACTACAGAATATGGGTGGCAAGTGGGAACCTGTTGAAATGGTTGGTACCAGGATTGCTAGAGCTTTAAACAAGGTGAAGTTTGTCATTATGTATAGCTTAGAGAATTTGACCCAAACTGACCTTTAAGCATGAATATATTACAAGGTTCATGCTTTGAATAAATCAATTTACGCAAGCAAATCATACAATATCGGTATTTTAAATTTGTTTTTGTATTACATCTCGAGTGTCTTCGTGATAATCCTCAATTATGAAAACATACAACCAGGGTTATCAATATAGACAATATATTTACTGTTAAATTATGCTAATTATGAGGTCAGGATCGTGAAAAATTCGACAAGTTGTACACTGCTGTAAAGACCTGTAAGGACTTATGATATACTGACCCGTGTGTAATATCAAGCAAGCTCGCAGGAGATAACTCTAGCGTTCATGATTAACAAAAATAGATACGGTTGACTGGTCAATTGTTGTCTGTATACTGTAGATGGAAAGAGTACATGAGTTATATTTCTGTAAAATGTAAATAAATACTCAAATAAATAACTATGGCAGATTAAAAGACATACAGTGCCCACCAAAAATATGGATACAGAGAGTCTTCCCCCCATTTACTTGCCTGTAAAGAAAATGTGCATCCTTCTATCTGTCACATTTTTTACTCCTTCTTTAACTGAACTTTCAGAAATTGCAAACATTGTAACCGTCTGACCAATAGATATGGATCAATTAAACCAATTATAATTCTGCATCTGTCAAAAAGTGTATCCATATTTTTGGTGGGCACTGTATATTATATAAGTAAATAAAACATTCTCCCAGTATGTAACTTGCATACCTGGGGCATATGGGACAGAAGATCATAATAATATACAATTACAAACAAAAATAGGAGCAACTATTGTGTATTTACAATTTCAGAATGAGACATCATGGGTAATATCCAATATGGCTGCCTTATACTGGCGTGTACGGGGAAATGCTAACAAAGCAATAGAATGTCTACGTATATCCATCTATTCTGCTCCAAAACATTCCAAGGTTTGCACAATGTTCAGGGATCACTTCGCTGACTTAGAATGAGAAGGCTGTAGGTACTACTGGTTGTAAGACTGATACATATGTAATTTCAGCATCACAATGTGCTTCTTATGTGTCTATTTTCCTGAAAATCGAAACTTGTCATGTTGACCAAACTGAAGTTGAAACAGCTTGTTTTACCATAAGTAAAGAGTAAGTTTCCGGACAATTTTTTCTTGTTTTCTCAAAATATTGATTTTGTACTCATGACCTTCTCATTCTAAGCCAGCGACTTGAAGATTTTAGAGTTTATGAGTGTATGTAACGAATCTTCTACAGGTGTTCTTCTATTGGTGTTATACTGTGTATAGTAGGGGTGTAACGGTACGCTCACCTCACGATATGATACGTACCGTCAATTTTTCTAACGGTTCGGTATATTTTGGTATGATACAATATTCTCTAACAGCAGCTTAAAAACTACAATTTAAAGTGACAAAGATTTTTTTGATTCTATAACACCAATTATTATATGGCTATCAACTATTTTAAATGCATTTCGACAATATTAGGCATATCTTATACAATTAAAACGAGTGATGCATGGTAATTTACATAATCAGAGGACTTTCAGACATTTTCGTTCCCTGAATATTATTTTGCTCATAAAAAAGCTTATACCGAACCGTACCGAAATTTGCAGTTCTTGTACCGTGAACCGTGTGGGACTTAAGTCCGCGGTCTTTCGTGTACCGCGGTATACCGTTACAGCCCTAGTGTATAGGTGGATTTCCACATGTAGAAAAGTAAGCGACTTTGGAACTTTAGACATTTAATGTGTCTTATGTTTGAATGACTCAAAACTTTCCATGTATGCTTTGGCTACTGCTAAGTGCAGTGTGCAAGAACCATAACTCTGCTATGTGCAGTTTTTAAAGGATTTATTTGATCTTCCTTCAAGTTCAAGTGACTAGAAAACTCCACAATTTGTTTGTGTTGCCTGACTACATATAAGCTGTCCGACATTTGGAAGCATATCAAACTTGCGGAGCTTTTATTCATTTCTTTGTTGCATACTCTGGAGACCAAAATTGCTGCTTTGGGTAATGTTGGCAAAGTTTTAGTTATAAATGTTTGAAATTTCCCAATATTTTATGATCATTAACTTTACCACTAATCTACGGTATGTTTTCATTACAGGATGTTGGGTTGCTGAGTCTGGCTAATGTCTTACATAAAGCCAAGTATGTTAATGATGCTATTATTGCCTCCTCGTTTATCCTAGAGCTCTCACCATCACTTGTTGTTGGTCACTTCAATATTGCCAATCTATATGCTGCTAGAGTAAGTATACTTGTTTGTTTTCATTGGTATTTTCATTGTTGGGCTTTTTAAGGTAAAATAAGTGTGCAGAGGGGTGGGCCTTCTTAGGGACTTCACCTTCAAATATTTTATTAATTTTCCCACCAAAACTCTCAAAACCTCATCACATTGGGCTCCCACTATCCACATAAAACTAAGAGTGAGTCCAGCCTCTCCTATATTTTCCTGGAATAGCCCAGACTCATCTTCCTCACTTTTTGAAGAAAACTGTTTACTATTCCATCAAAAACATTTTAGCTTGACTTTTCGAAAACATTTTCAGCTTGACTTTTCGAAGAAAAACAGTTGAGCCATTGTCGTGACGTTACGGTCAGCGTTAAGTTTATTGTCAGATTCATTTTCTCAAAGACTATAAATGATATCCACAGGGAACTTAGCAGACCGGTAGTTATTCACCATTACAAGAGAAATCGAAACTGACAAGGCTGATAAACCTATGACGTATACATTTTGAGTTGTCTTCCCTTGTTACTATAAAAAACGAGAGTGTCGATCGCCCAGCACTTGTAGGCGGTGCCCTTGTTTTATTTGTATTCCAGTAATAACTTCATGTGGACGCTGTTTAAAAAATAAGTTAATACTCTTTAATATTTGTACAGGAACAGTGGAGTTTTGCGGCCATGTTTTATGAGTCTACACTTGGACTACAGGATACGTTTGAACCAGCCAAACAAAGATTGCGGGTCATTCAATGTATGAGGATGGGTCATCACCCCTCTCCAACAGAATGAACTGACCCCCGATCTACCAAAGTATCTTAAGCAGAAATCTCATCTCAAATTGAGATTTTGCCTAAATCAGACTTTGAGGTAAATGGGACGTTTTAGCTCTTAAAATGTTACTGCAATAAGCTCAGAATAATCTTTTATTTGTGCAATGCAAATTTTGTGTCCAGCCCCCGTTGGATATTATCCAAATGACACATGTCAATATTTGAAATTAGATTTAGCTAAGATTGATATGTTTGAGAGAGTTGTGTGCAAAACTGTAGTTATTACTCTTAAATCTCCATCTTATGGGCAGCCCTTTGTGATGATTGAGTTTCGAAACTTATCTTTTAGTTTCAAATATGACAGCGTTGGTGCATATTTGATATATTAAATGAAGGTAGTATTGCTACTTCATGGAGACGCATTTCAATGCAATGTACCTTACCTCCTTGGCAATACTTTTCTTTTGTGATCTGAATGGTAACTCATATTATCTTAGTTGTAAGATGTACATGTACTTATAAGTGATGATTATGTCTTAAATGACAGATTAGACTTATTGCATTTTGCTTGGGCTCTAGACGTTTGTTATACCCATACTATGGTCATTGTGAGACGTAGTGTATTGAACCATGATATCCCTGACAGGTTGAATCATTGTGCCATGTCTCTACAACGATATACCTTTGCTTGTTCTGTAGTCCGGAGTTGAAGTCAATGCCCAGACTTACTTGACTTTATTAAGAATATCATGGATATTGAAAAAATAAGTTATGGTAAATTATAAAATGTGATTTATATGAGTTCATATTTGTTGTGAAATATTTCATCTGGTAATTTTCTTGTGTGCCAAACTTCTTCTAACATGTAATATCATTTAATTGTGATTATTTTATGCCAACTATGTCAATATTTTCGTGCCATGTGGGGACAGAGGAGTGGTATAGATTTTCTCATGTCTGTCATTTGCCACCAAACCGTCTTTTATTATAAAGACAGATTTTGAAATTTATCTTCTTTCAAATACTTAAATGAAGTTAATTTAGCTATTTTTACACAGACCGACCCAGGCTCAATTAGGTCATTCAGCAACACTGAGAAATCAGTGCTGCCATCGCTAGTTGCTCCATATAGTTACATTTGATGTATAGCGAGTCATTACCATAAACAGTTAGAAATCCATTACATGTTTGATTAGTTGAATTCCATTCACAACCTTGAGTACATCATTTTGTTTTTTTTTGGAACCCAGTTTCAGCAGTGTCATGAACCTTGTTTGAAAATACATAAAATTATATGTTTTGTCTTGTAACCTATGTGTTTATTTTTATGTTGTTTGTGATACTTTTGTACCGTCTAGTCATTGTCGTTATTCTATGCAATAAATATTTATGTACAGTCCTTCCAGAGTTATTGATAACGATTGTAAACATTAGCTTGTCCACGAGGTAAACTATGTTTATCCAGGTTTAACTGTGTATACCTGAGTTAACAGTTATCCCCGCTATTCTATCAAATGGGATAGTTCCCTCCTTATATAGTATTGAATTGAACAGCATGTATAAGTATGCGCTAATCATAATAAACAGTATTTTCATTTGTGTCATGCAATAAAGTGGTACCATAAATCCTCATTCAAAGAACTATGTTCCAGCACATTTTTCACAATTCTCAATATTCAGCATCAAGAATAAGACTGATTCAGTATTGAAACTGGTTTTCAAGTGTACTAAGAGACTTTGGATGAGGTTTTGCAGTATTTTTATCCCCCCCCATCCTTGATGAGATGGCATTTTGCTTTGTAATTGTTGGTCTGTCAGTCGGTAGATCAAATAGTTTCTGTTCAATTACTCAAGAGTGCTTTGCCCTAGGATCTTCAAACTTTACATGGAGTTTGGCCGGAAACAGTAGATGACCCATATTGATTTAAGGTCAAAGGTCACTGTGACCTTTACCATTTTTTGACAAGCAGGCTGCCATGTGTGCATGCATGTTTTTACAAACGTCTGTTGTTCTTATTTCAATTGGAAGGCCAAATGTACTTATGCCATATTTTACATTTTTTATGTTAAACACTTTACTTGTGCCATATAAGACATGTAAATCACTGATTATTATACCCACATTGGAACAAGTAGGTGTATATAGTTTAGCACATGTTTGCTGGTTGGTCCATTGACTTAGCAGTAGACAGAGTAATGTCCCTTTGTTAAGTACTGTTACAGATCTAAGGCATACCTGCCAAGCTAGTTAACCTTAAATGTGAAACTGACAGATCTAAGGTCAAGGTCATAGTAACCTCAGATGTGAGACTGACAGATCTAAGGTCAAGGTCATAGTAACCTTAAATGTGAGACTGCCAGATGTAAGGTCAAGGTCATAGTAACCTTAAATGTGACAAACGGAAGATGAACCCACTCTAAGGTTGATTTTGATGTCCACAAGTTAAAGTCACTGTGACCTTTGATATGAAGTGACTAATTTGCTACCTTTAGGGTGTTCAGTAACACGTTTTACAAACCTCTCTTGTTTATGCAATGTTTAAACATGATCTCCGATTGTTTTATGAATTCATTAATTGTAAATATTTGTTTATGTATGTTTATACATACTAACTCACAGAACCATTTCATTGAGTGTCCATGTATTGGTTGTGATTAGTGTTGTGTCATTTTGTTCATTTTACATTCCAAATGTGTTCTGGTATCTGTATACAGGGGGCCTTACTTATTCACCAACATTGTAAGTCTAAAACTCAGACTTAGACTTTAAATTGCCAAATGTTCTATTTGGTGTAATGTTGTTGTAAATGCACCGATTTTGATATAAATGGGTATACATGTTCCGTGGGTAACTACAAAAAGCAGATAAAATTTCACATTGTTAAATCTAATTCCAAAGAAATGACAGTGTTTATAAATGCTGAAAATTTTAAGTCTATACTTCTGAGTTTCTGTCTTACTTTGTTGGTGAATTTGGTCACAGGTAACAATTTGTTAGTTATCCCATCAATTAAACAACCACCTGTCTTGATTTTTAAGCAACGCATATTTGAAAATGTCAATTGTAATGGAGAGGTTGATATCTAATGTTTGAAAAACTTGTAGTAAAATCCATTTGTAATGAAGTTTTCAATGTACAAGTTTCTATGGTTTATACTGATGATTTGCTTTTGTTTGATCTAATAATAAATTGTATCCAAGGAGAACAATTTAAAAAGATGTGCCTTCCATTCTAATCCTTTTTCCTTAAACTTGTCGTTTTTTGTACTGTAAATTGCATGCATTGTGTTATATTTGGGAAAATAAATATATTTAAACCAACTTGTTAATTCGTTCAAATTAGTATTATACACTTTGTAGTCTAATGCATGCAAACCATTTGTACTGTTGTTAAACTGCTTGCAATAAGATTATTGAACTACTAAACTATATTTTATATAAAATGCTTGGTCAAGTTGGATAAACAGTGAGCTTTCATTAAGGCTGCTCCTTAGACATGTTCACAATTTAAAGGTGCATACAGTATGTATTATGATAGTTGTTGAACATTATTTTATAAGGACACAATGCCATTGCATTTTATACTCTCTTCTGTGTGTATGTCTAATTGAAACTAAAACTAATACATGTACTTACCATCAGACAACACATGTGGTTCTTGCAATAAATATTATGATTTCTGTGCAATTTTGAGCAAATGTTAGCAATTCAAGTTCTTTTAACCTAGTTCTGTTGAAATGTCAAAACAATGTCTTCATACAATGTACATGTACCAGAAACCATTATCAAATCCATTCATTGTCATTGTCATATTGTATGAAAGTTTCAGATACATTTATATGTTTTTTCTATTTTATGTAATATTTTATATCACATGATGTTTGGTGTGAAGGTATAAATGTTTTAAATGTTTTATCTCATAATGTGAATAAATGTTTTTAAAGTCTTCACACTCGTTTGTTGTTCCTTTCGAACACCTATGCATTACCAGTATGATCAAACACCTAAGCATTATAATGGTAACGTATAGATCTTTGCTCATACACAAAGACAAAAAACATTTAGACAAACTCCAAAGAAACAGTATCTAGCATGATAGACACAAAAGTGCACAAAATGCAAAACCACAGACCACAAGATCAATTCACAAATGGCAAAATAAAAAGGGACAAGCAAAAAACGTAACAGATACAACTTGTACAAAAGAGATGCTAGGTACTCCATACTGCATGCTGCCTAAGGCGTTCAAACAACGGACTTAAAAGCCAGAGTTACCTATGACCAGGACCACTATTCACCAAAAAGACTGGCGGCCGGAAATCGACACTCAACAGAAACAGTGCACGCATTACTATTTTACTAATCGTCAACTCCAGCAATGGCGTTTGCTTGAACAATGTTATGTACAACCAGTCCATGACTAGAATACTGGATAAGATTTCATTGTAACAAAATCATATGAGCTGTCTCAACCACTTAGCAACAGCAGCAGCTGTAGCAGCAGTTTAGATATTTGATCAGACAACCAATAAAGAGTTTTATTTAAACAAAATATACCAAATTAAAACAACACAAGTTGATACCATTGCTATAAGCGTAAGTAATCTCAAGGTACTCACACATTAGAGGATCATCGTGTACAGTCTGATACCGAGGCTGTTTTAGTCTATGTCGACCAAAATCAGAGTATTGAGTGAAACACAACCTAATGGTCGAAAATAATGCATATATATATATATCGCTGGCTTACAATGAGAATGTCGTAAATACTACTTACAAGGCAGATACATTATTTGAAATATGCAACATAAGCCACTTCTTATAAGCCCATTTTGGTGACAATCGGAAGTTGTAAAAGCTTGTTTTATCAACAGTAAAGAGTGAATTTCAGACAGTTTTTTCTTGTTTCTCGAAATATCGACCTTTTCATTTTTAACCAGCGATATGTGCCTGAGAAGTTATGTTATATCGATATTACGATTCTTAAAAGCTCCCTTCGTGGTGTAACAGAACAATCATCATAATGGGCTTGTAGAACAGCATTGCCACTTTTAAAAAGGTAAATGTTCCTCATTGAAAGTTGATGTTGGAATATGTTTATGCGAGAGTGAGTGATCAACTGCCGAGGTTACCCTATCTCATGTCGATGTTTGGAATGTCTAACCACGCACTAGTGCAGGATAGTTGCCTGACTAAAGCACATGCTATTTCAATTACATGCAAATATAAAAAACCTGTCAAAATACACTGTTTGGTATTTTTGCTAAGGATTGGATTAACATACGTAAGCCTAAATCACGATTTGTGCAATTGTTTTAATCATTCAGTCATAACAGAACAATAAAACATTAAACTATTTTCCATAAATTCCAAAATCATTACGAGGCAGACGACCGGCCAATCACAAACAAGACAAAACATTGGATTAGCCTTGACAAGCTTGACCATTTAGCCAATAACTTTGCGGTCATCTTGTTTTATTGTCGCTAAAATTAAAGGTATGTAAATTTATGACGTGTTGTCGACCTACGTTGGTCAATGTTGTCATAATTGATTGATGGTGATGTAGGCACGAGCCAGTTTAGCCACTAAATATAGCGCATCTATTAACGTCATTACTAATTATGTATCTTATGGATAAATAGTTTCACTCAGTATATAAGGCAAGCTATGCACTAGACGTGCATATATAGTAACTCAGTTCATTCATATAGAGACAACAAATATGGATTTTAAAACACCTTCAATAATTTGTAGATATTTATTCTGTGTCAGCCTAATAATCACATATGGTAAGAATTTTTATCACCGAATT
This sequence comes from Spisula subtruncata, assembly GCA_963678985.1. Lineage (NCBI taxonomy): Eukaryota > Metazoa > Mollusca > Bivalvia > Venerida > Mactridae > Spisula > Spisula subtruncata. The sequence goes on from OY787674.1 coordinate 11,433,995, forward strand.
GATTTAAACTAAGCATCGATTGTCTATATTCATCTTTATTTATTTTATATAATAATAAAAGTGACAAAGAAATATATAATACTATTTAACGAGGAAACTTATTTGGCAATAATATAATACTATTATCAATCTTCCTTATTTTATCCTTTTATTTTCCGTTTGATATTCTCTAATTGCCTAATAATATGCAATGTATTGTTTGTTGATTGTTTTACAAAGCATCGCGTTGTACGACTTTTGTTTCGTTCATAAAACCTAAAATTAAATAGTTTTATAAAACCACGATGTTTGTCTTTTTGTTTCCAGTGCTCGCGCAGCCTCCCCCACCACCGGAAGTCCCGACGGATCAGGATCAAATTCGGTTAAATTCTACCATACCTGATCAAACAAACACAGCCGCCAATGTCCTACCCGAGTGTACAGACCTCATATGCACGATGGAATATATTCCTGAAGAATGTAGAGAGACACCAGTGTTGACACGGAACGGTGTAAACTGCACTGGATGCAGTCAATGGAAAGCTATCTGCAAGAAAGGACAAATTGTCAATAAGACACAGGAGGTAATGCCACCAGATGTCGCCTGTCCCATCGCCTCTTGCCCAAACATTAAAGTTCCACCAGAGTGTTTGGTACGGGAGACTTATTTGTACTTAGGAAAGACATGCGATAAATGCCCAACAGTTAAAGCGAATTGTCCTGCGAATAATATTGCTAACAATGAAGCAAGTTGCCCAGTTCAGGCCTGCACTCTTCAATTGATTCCGGCAGAGTGCAGAGAAGTTCCAACCTTTCAACACAATGGACTTATTTGTAACGGTTGTCCACAGTGGAGATCTGGATGCCAAACTATGAGACAAGGAAACCGGTTTCCACGTATAGCTTGTCCTTTGATCCGTTGTGATATGTATATACCCGACGAATGCCGAATTGATCAGGAATACGAATACGGTGGTCAAATGTGCAAGAAGTGTCCATCATGGCGACAAGGCTGTAGAGTAGCAGAGAGAAGTGTATTCATGACTGGATCAGTATGGGGTGGAGCTGTTGATCATCTTGGGAATGAGGTTAGACAAACACTATGTCCAAGATTTCCTTGTCGTGAACTTAATGTACCATCCAATTGCATTCAAGAACAACCGTTTGAATACAGAGGCAATCCTTGTTTCAAATGTCCCACTGTTCGTCCTGAATGCCTGCCAGCCAGAAGTATGGAATTAGCGACAGCGGCACCTCAAGTACCATGCCCATTATTAAAATGTGAGAGACGTTTTGGTGTCCCCGCAGACTGTTATCAGCCGGAACAATACATACATAGAGGCAAGGTTTGTCAAGGATGTCCGTCAATAAAACCAGAGTGCCGAATGGTTGAATCTCCGCGACCAATTATTGCAGTGGATCCCATGGATACAGGTCGCCCAGATACATCAGAAGTCCCGTGTCCCAGGATTGGTTGTCCGCTTATTTACATACCGCCAGAATGCCGGGAAGACACTAGCTACGAGGTCAATGGCAGAACATGTTCAGGGTGTCCGGTCTACAGAGAAGGGTGTATGCCTATTTTGGCCAGTCCAGTCCCGACGCCTAGTTCAGTGTTCCCAGAAATACCAGCACGCATAACAGAGGTACGATGTCCAGCACGAGCTTGTCCAACGAATGACATTCCGGCAGAGTGCCGTATAGAATCACCCTACCAATATCAAGGTCGAACGTGTTACGATTGTCCAACATGGCGGGAAAGTTGCAGACCGAATAATCGCGGTGTCCAAAATACGGCATGTCCTATGTTTGGTTGTCCTCGAATTTACATTCCATCTGAGTGTCGCGAAGAACAAACATTCCAGAGACGTGGTGTTACCTGTAAAATGTGTCCAACATGGCGGGAAGGTTGCATGCCGTCTGGAGAACGACCTATCATCGACCCAACTCCCCTGCGGTCAACAACACGCTCACCACCAGTTGAAATAACAGCAGCTCCTGAAAACGCATGTCCTATGTTAGGTTGTCCATATATCCTCATTCCTCCTGAGTGCGTTGAGGAAGTAACCTTCCAGAGAGGCGGTGTTACCTGCAAACTGTGTCCCAAATGGCGCGAAGGTTGTATTCCGTCTGGAGATCGGCTTATAATTGACCCAGCTTCATCACGATCAACAACACGCGCACCACCAGTTGAAATAACAGTAGCTCATGAAAACGCCTGTCCAATGTTAGGTTGTCCTTATATTTACATCCCTCCTGAGTGCGTAGAGGATGTAACATTCCAGAGAGGCGGTGTTATCTGTAAATTGTGTCCCAAATGGCGCGAAGGGTGCATTCCGTCTGGAGAACGGCTTATTATTGACCCAGCTCAACCGCGATCAACAACACGTGCACCACCAGTTGAAATAACAGTAGCTCCTGAAAAAGCTTGTCCAATGGTACCATGCCCTAGGATCTATATCCCTGAACAGTGCCGACTGGAGCAACCGTACGACTTCCAAGGGAAGACATGTTATAAATGTCCAACATGGCGGGAAAGTTGTAGAAAGTCCAACAATGGTCAGTTTGTTAGCAGTACAATAGCTCCAGCACCAGCATTGCCAGATACTGGTATCAAGATACCGTCTAACTCACCATCACTCACAGATTTTAAAGGCTTACTTCCGGTAAACAGGATCATAGACACAGTCAATGCTGCTACATGTCCACCATTAAGATGTCCAGACATGTTTATACCTTTCATGTGTAGAGAGGAAACCACATACGTATACCAGAGACGCACTTGTCGGGGATGTCCAAGATGGCGGTTAGGATGTAACGCACAAAACAACGTACCTTTAAACACAAACCCTAATGGGTAAGTTAAACACCAGTTACATGTTCGATACCATTGTTTATTTCCAGAAACATTAGGCATTATGTTTTGTTCGAGGTTTACACGTATACTAGTAATATAAACAATCACAATTTGCGATTTAAAATCTATTTAGTATTTCAACGGCAAAATCGTACGCACCTTTTATATATTGATTCATAATGAGTGTGTTCGTGTGTAATTGTTTTTCAAACTCAAAAGTGCGTTGTAAGCGAGTAAATAATTTCAAACGAAAAGCCTGTTCTTTGACATTAATTCGTTCCATCAAGACGGTTATACGAAGGCGAACCAATCATTCTTTTAAGGTGGTTTTCTTTTCCGTTTTACCACATCATTGTGAAAGCTATGTCAATTTTTATCATATATTTTATTGTTTTCTATTACAGAATTCTATCGTTCAGTCTTTTCAACGAATTGTTTGCCACGTGAGAGAAGACAGTCGAACAACAAGGACGTGCTGAAGAGAACAACCACACAACATACCTACGGTAATGTGCTGTGGTTCCTGACTGTAAGGTGCTTTTTGTCGACATTTCTACAAGATGTTTGCGCTTATCTAGACTTTTCAACAAAAGTATGTGCGCTTGTTTGTGCATTTCAACAAAAGTATACGCGTTTATTTGTACATCTCAACAAGATTTGAGTGCTTATGAGAACATTTATACAAGATGTATGCGTTTATGACGACATTTCTTCAAAATATATGTGCGCTTATGTGAACTTTTCTACAAAATGTTTATAAATGTGGACACTTCGACAGGATGTGTTCGTTTGTGTGACCATTCTACAATATACGTGTGTATGTGTGTTTATGAGATTATGTCTGCAAGCTATGTGCGATTATATGAACATCGTTCTATAAACTGTTTGCATTTATGTGAATTCTTCTACAAGATATGTGCGTTGAACATTTCTACAAGACGTGTATAGCCTGGATGTTAGTCATACACCATACTTATATAGAACTATACATCGGACAAGCATCCATACCAGCGACGTCGCAATGTGTTCGACACAAGTTAGAAATCCATATGCTGTTACTTACCGGATTTGCTGTTTGTGAAAAATATAACATATCTATTGACAACATTCTATTGGTCACCATGTTTCATTTGTTATTTTGACTTTCCTTGTCCATTGACCGTTATGTTTATATTTTCTGTTTTGTATATTTTTGTTAATTATATGACATTTTGTATTTATTGTCATTACTACATTATTTAGATTGTCATAAATATGCCATATCATTTTAAATAAATAAGTATACTACAAATGTACTTAAAGTTTACTTAATATGGTTTCTGTTTAAGCTATTTCGATGGGTTAGAATGAGTAGGTCGTAACTACAAAATCAACATTTTGAGACACAAGAAAAAAACTGCCTGGCACTCTATACTTATGGTAAAACAAGCTTTTTCAATTTCAGTTCTGTCAACATGACAAGTTCCGATTTTCATGAAAATATGCTCGTATGAAACGCCTTATGATCTCGTATGACGTACATTTCAAATATACATTAGTCTTATAAGACACTTACGACTTTCTCATTTTTTAAGCCAGCGATTTATTGAGACATTTGTGCAACACATGCATGTAATATTATCAAGACAGCACCTAATTTCTGAGTTGTGTGCTACAGGGAGTATTGCTGGTACTGGTACTACTTAGTTATTTGCCCAAAATATAAAGAAATGAAAGATTGACTTATAAGACCATTCAGTGTATCTGAAGAAAGATGACCTTGGGTTTGAAGTTACAACCAAGGACTGTTTCATAAGTATCGTACCAATGCGATTGTCTAAATAGCATGATGGTCTAAAGAGGATTTTCTAGTGCGGTTTTATATTTCAAAGGCCTTTAAAAAGCATGTTTTTCAAGGGTTTAGATCACCACAAGCATTATTTCAGTCATATATGGAAATTTCTCAATCGGCACTTGATCAACCTTCATCTAGAACAGTCGTGTTTTACAGAATGTAAACCAAGAAGAAAGATAGGATGGTAATCAAACAAGGAAGGCAGCACTGAAACAGCAAGCACAGCCAATATAAACAACATCATATACACGTAACATAAATTCACGACACAATGTCTAGCGTCATAGCAGAACAGTTAGGACAACTTTGAAAAGTTGCTGCTTCGTATCGGACCAGTAACTGGCTGTACCCGATGCGGATGCTATAACTACACGACTGCCGGTTCGGTTCATGCTTCACATATGTAGCATTACTTGCGCCGGGAAAATCACACAAATATTTATAAAATTGGTTGAAACTTCCGTAAACAAAATTATTACAAGTAAATAAATTATAATTATTGATCGTTTTTTTTCGTATAGCCATTACGTATAAAAAGGCTTGACTATTCACTAGTCATACCGCTCATAGGTATTTGTTAAAAAGATGGAATACACAAGAAATCGTTAGTTGAAAAGTTTTCTCAAGTATATACCCGAGGCTATTTATCAATCTAATTACAAGGAAATTATCAAGTTATGACAGAATTATACTACATACGTTGACAACCTGTCAAATAATTTTAACATTTAAATTAGTTTATATTGACATTCAATTATTTACCAATAAGTGCATGGTTTATTCAGGTACACGAGGCTTGTTTATTCCGGAAGAACTTATTTACCTCCATTGAGTCATTTGTTCGACCAATCAGATCAGGCAACGAAAACAACTATTTAGCGGAAGTGGTTTTTGTCTACTTCCGGTGCTTCCTTCTAAGCAAAATTGTTTATTAACTGAAATTTATGCAAAACAAACATTTCCTTCGTGTTTTGTATGGGTAAACTGGGAACTTGCATACTTAGTAGGTTGATAGTTCCTTTTACGGTAGAAGTCAGTTTCTATATGACCAAGGGTACTTCATGAAGGTATGTCAAAAAGATTTACGTCTAGAGCACAGGCACAAGGTTTCATTAATTTAATCAACTTGCACGAAAGCAATTGTTTCATACAATTTTATTAAATCGATAAAACCGTGTGCCTGTGGTCTGGAACACAGGTACCTGTATCGTTGAAAACGAAAAAACCCAACGAAAACTGTTTTTTTTTGTTGTTGAAATTTTATATTTTTCTTTCTTGAAGTCAATTAATATGGACAGAAAATCGATGTCTTACGAGCCAATGTGCTTGACTACGTATTAAGTAATGGGTTGTTATATAATACCTTGCTGCCTTGTCTTGTAACTTCCTCCCTAGCTCGGAGCACAACTTCAGTTACAACTACTATGTTGAAGTTTCACTTCACATAAAATAATATACTAAATCAACACTAATTTTAATGCTTTATTATATACAGATGATTTTATATGATATATGCCAACTTATTAATGATGAACGTGTGTAAAGAAAGTCCACATAGATATGTCCATTTGGAAACCGCAATACATTTCAGGTTAAATTATATGTTTGGTGCCAGTCATTTTCTTGTCACATGGTTGGTTAGTATGGGTCATCAAATGGGTATTCTTGATGCCCAATAGTTCTGAAATACAACAATAACATACTTGCAATATATACTCCTTGCCTTTCGTACCCACCTCATTGTATTAACTTTTTGGTGAACTTTTTTAAACACTACATTACAGTCAGAACAAATGCAGTCATATTTTACAGGACAGTTTTATGATGGACACATGGATACCGATATCGCCATGGAACAAGACATCGTGCCTATACTTGGGTGCCATAAGCCTAATATCGATAAGAAGTAGTTTTAACTTTTTTTTCTTTGACATCCATGTACGCATTTTCAAAAATCAAAATGTTGTGCCATATCTGCCATAAATATCGTCATTACGCATGTAATACATGTACGTTAGAAATTTTGATATTCTGTTCTGCTCTTTGTAGTAATATTTTTATATTACACCCAGAGTGACAAGCTCACTAGAGAGGTGAAGTTGGTCATGCTGACAGGTCATTATTGCTTTCTGTCATAAAGGGTAAATAAAACCAGAAGTATAATGCGACATAATTATCAAGGTTATTACAAATGTAACGTGTTGCTTGCTCATGGCGCTGCTGGTCGTATCCGGAGATGAACTTTATCAATGTGCGTCCTCTTTTGGACATATGCGACAACGTTTGCCAAGCCTTTATGATAGGTCAACATTAACTTAACGTAACTTAGAGTGACAGTACCATTAAATTGCTACACTTACATAGGTTCTTTATAAAACCGCATATTTCTATCCAATGCCTTGATTTGTTTCATTTCTTCTTCAGAAAGATCAAAGTCAAAAAGCTGAAAGTAGAAACCATCTTTTATACTTTTATACAACATCCACACTATTATATTAAACAACCAGTATCGCTGATGGCTGCTTTGTCTACCGAAGGCAATAATATTTATTCGCGAGTTTTGAAAAGCTGTGTTTTAGCGTTCAAAGTTTGAGTGATCCATTTTGAATTACAAGGTACTGTAGTTTTAGTATGTTGGTTTACTTTTTTTATTCTCAGTGTTAGCCAATTTATGGGTTATAGTGATTTCATAAATGCTGAAAACATGGGAGGTTACAAAACGAATAAACGTTTTGCATCCGTTGTCTGTAGTTTTCGAGATAACCCAAAAGGCAACAATAACCTTAACATGTCAGGCCTACTGTAAAGGCTAAATGTAACACTGCAAAGCACAAATTCAACACATTGTAAGAATATAAGATTTGCAATTATATTTAACCTAAGCAACTAGTTAAGAGCACCGCAATTAGACCTATCAAAATTAAGAAACAGAATTCCCACATTTACATTGATTCGCTCTTGTCACTTTGAGCAAGAAATGTAGCTTACATTAATATTTTGTTGAATTCTTGACGGGTTTATACTTTTAGGTATAACTGCCACACCAGTCTGGAGATGGTACCTCAATACAACCTGAAAATCAAGATAATTTCATACGATCCTTTTTTCTAAGGTTAAGAGTCTAAAATACACATTATCCTGGCTGTTATCGAACATACAACCTCATCATATCCATAGGTGGCAGTATCAGTGTTTGGAAAAGAAAGAGAAAAAATCCGTCACTACATGGACCGTATATATATCGATTGTCTATCTAACTCCATGTACACTATCAAGGTATAAAGCGTAGTATATGTCTATGTCCAAAGATTGTGGAACATCGCATAGGCTTGGTTCCCTACAATAATTACGATACTGTGAGCGCAGCGGGTAACCAGTGCATAAATAAAATGACCTTGAGCGAAGTTAAATTACGAAAGTAACCCTGTTTTGCTGTTTCGCAGTAATAAGATACAATTGAACGAGATTTTCGGTAAGAATGAATATCTTATAGTTTATTTGAATGACTTGTATATATAGCGATTTTTCTTCAGCGCCCACAATCTTTGGAATATAGACATATAGTACGCTTTATACCTTGATAGTATATTAGCTCAGTACGGATTTTTTTTTATGTTTTTTTTTTTATCGTTTGCGGACAAAACACTGAAACTGCCACCTGTGATCATATCCACCATGCTCAAAAGTACTAAGTCTAAGATTATATTTTGCACAATTTGCCGACTAATATAGAAGATGCGCGCTGTACATAACGTTTATATTAGAAAAACATTCTGTAATAGATATAATTATGTAAGTAATACTATATTACACCTTGTGTGTTAGTAAAATTAATAACATTACCTGGGCCACAGATTTTCCCTTTGATTTGGCTATTCCTTGCAAGACTGTATCTTCAAATGTGCTTGGTTCATGAGCCTCGCGCCTGAAATTGTAAAACAAGTAGATCCCCATTAAAGGCATGCCTCAGTTCCGCCAATCATACATCTTTTAAAAATACCTCCTGCTCACAAATCCGCTTTTACACGCGATAGCTGGCTTTTGACCTTCTCAAGTAACCATCTACACATAGGTGAAGTGGAACTATTGGAGTTTTTGTTTGCTCATAGAAATTGACGAGTGGCACAGACAGGAATGTCAACCGGGACCACTCGACCCCGACACGCGCATTTGTGATACTTCTAGGCCCCCGTTGCCGAAGGGACTTAGCTGTATGATTGAAGTAATTTGCACGGAATATGATAAAATAGCGATGTTGTTTTTCCTTACAAATTATATTTCATATTTTTTTATCACACTACTCAGACATATTGTGGTTATAATGACACAAGAACAAGATCTTACCATGGACGGAATGGGGCTCCAAGTGGAGCGTACGCTGTAACAGCTAGTCCCTTCTCCTTACAGTAATCCCTCAAACGTTCGTTTGAAAAGTATGGTGATATTTCAATCTGAAACGACCACTTGAAAGTTAATACTATACTTTAACATTAAAATATATGTAACATATATACCGGTGTGTTCAACGCTCGTCTATGCCATCCAACTTCAGAGGTGATAAGTGTATGTTTGTCCATTTTTAAGGTTTTAATCAGTGGGCTCCTTTTTATTCTCTGCTGTCAGTTGTGTATGCTGCCTTCCCTGTCCAATTGTTACCGGGGTATTATCTTTTATTGTAAATAGGTATGACGCCGAAGAAAATAGCAAAAACATTTCTTTGACTATGTAGCTACATATGTACTTGGGACATTGAGCCAGTCTTTCAGATGATATTCAGATTAAACCAAGGTACCATGAGAATGCATGAAAAGGGACATCTCTCTAATGCCTTGGAGATTATTTTGCCTCGGCGATGTACTCCCGATTTAATAAATGGGCATAGGAAGGCATCAGGAAAAGGTTCCTCGTGACCTGAGGAAGCTTCGGGGCTAATCATAAGGAAATGTGTGATATCCCTGTCCCCGATGACACCCAAAGCTATTTTTTTTAATCTGGCGTACATCGCAGAGGCCAAAACTGGTCTAGGAGACCAAGGCATAAAATGACTAAACTTTGGTCACGCGCTATAAAGAATAGCAATAAACAGAACATGACCTACCTGCATGTTACTTGGCTTGATGCTGCAGCATGCCAATATTCTATCAGTCTGTCGTTTGTTGAAGTTTGATATACCGATATTTTTAGCCAGACCAGCTTTCACACACGCTTCCATCTCCTGTAATATATACAGTACAGAACATTGTACCAGTATTTATAAGGCTGAACACACATACGTACACCAGAATGTAAGCTTAAGGTTGATGGTTTGAATCATGGACTGAGAATAATCTATACTGAGAACATCTAGAAACGCAACGCGGGGGTTTCTGTCCACACTTTTCAAACTTTGTATGATTGGCAATCAAACTGTATTTCCTTGATGACATTTTATTCCATGAACCATGCAACTATAACATTGTTTCCATACAGTGCTATCGATGCAATTGAACAACACTTGTGTGTATAGTGCGGCTAAAAAGTAACGAAACACAAATTGGTAAAATCCTATTTTTTCAGAATCGTTGTTCTAAGTGAAAAGATAAAATTTTGATTTATTATTGATTGATTACATATGCATGACGCCCAACAAATTGATTAGAAGTGTTTGAACCAGTTTTGACCTTTGCCTAGAGATGGTACATGTGGAGTTACTGGTCCTGTCGGAGAGTTGTTTCACATGGATGACCGTGACATGAGTGATTGTAAACGGTGCCAAAGTGCTAGTAGAGTGTCTCCAGATGAAGCAGTGTCGGTTCATTGCAATTTAACTTAAGTGAAACATCCCAGTTGACGTCTCCATCATAGGCATCCGAATCGCTTGATTTGGCTCATGTTCAGACTATCCTGATATTTTTATTCTGAAGCCTAGAACTTTTCTTTTGTGATTTTCTTTCCATTGGCAAACCTTACAAAGGATTCGAAGCAATTTACACCAAAAATTATCATGCATAAATGGTGCACGTAGAATCCGTGCGTTTTTGCATTTTCTTGACGCACAGGAGTAGCGTAACCCGATCCATAAAATTCGGACAATAGACAAGTTTCTACACGGTTATATAATATTATTACACAAAATTAAAAAATGTATGAGCAATGGAAGTAAGAAAAATTCAAGGATGAAAACGTTGCGTTTCTAGATGTACTGAGCATATATAATTATGTCTTCATTGTGATATAATGGTAGCTCTTCACGTTATGCTTCTAAACTGGGTCAACATTGATAATCTTGATTTTCTAGTTTAGCTGATACGCTTAGGAAATTTTATGCCAGCTCATTGACATAACATTAGACATTCGTCTTTAAGCGGATTTCCGAACCTTGCAAAGTGAATAATATGACTAGAAATTAATCCATAAATGATTATTATGACTAGGAACTTATTGAATAAACAGTTATTTCGACTAAAAACTAACTAAATACATTTTTATGAATACATGGTAATCAAGATCGGAAATTGCATGCATACCTGTTAATTATGACAATAAAAAAGCCTGAACATATGGTTATTATGACTAGAAATGAATGACATTTAATACACAAATATGAATTTTAACAACATGAAATATTCAACAATATATTATGCAACAGGGTGGGTTGGTGGGTAACTTGGATAAACTGTAAAGCTTTGTTTCCTTTGTTGATGCTCATGAATATTAATTAGTTACTACTAATGGCCGTAGCCCGTACTGTTCCGGACTGACATAAAACCCGTTATGCTCTCCTGGGTAGAGAATAACGGTATGCTTTATGCCAGCTCCTAGGCTGCACACACACTTTTGAAGCTCAGTTTGAGGGCATTACTTAAGACTCTAATTGAAAACACAACACCTGGTTTGATTGAAAGATGTCATTTTATTAAATGACGGAAGTGCATATATACAACAGCAATTTTAAACCAAATTTGTGAATCCTCAAAGATGGGGATCAAAACATTACGCCACAGTTGCTAACAAGCCCAGAAAGAGCTGTTTGGAACCCCCCATCCAAAATTTTAAAGCAAGCAAGCAATTCTGAGTTTTCTCTTGTGAAGATGCCATCCCTGGTACACAGGTAACTGTATCATTGAACAAGAAAACAAAAACAAAAAACTTTTTTTGTTGAAAATTTATATCTTTCTAGAAAAATATAAATTTAAAAAAACAATTTTTTTTGTCATTTTTTTTCGTTTTCAACGATACAGTTACCTGTGCCCTGGTAATGATTTAAAGCAGATAATATGAGTTTGAGAAAACACGTTGACTGGGCTTTGAATATCCATCGTATATATCATATTTACTCTACGGCACACTTAAACAGCGGTAGCTCTGACTGTAGATTATAGACCATGGCTATTTATGAAGTGTTTCTAGTGTCGAGTGCCAGATCACTGTTTTAACCTAGGTCACGCCCCGGGGTTGTTGTGCCTTATTTGGACGCCGTTTTGGCATGAGTTTCTATGGACACTGCTCAGGGTAGTTGTGTCGTGGTGTTTCTGATTTCTGTGCTCGGCTGGTTCGGTTGAGTGATACCTTCCCTGTCGAATTTTCTCATACCTTTTTTTAAAGCACATACATTTTCCTCAACTCAAATGGTCACTAACTCTTGCTTATTTTATCATACGCGGTGGTTATTTATTATAATCATGTTGTAGATATAAGATACAAGCGTACCTTCCAGACATCTTCTAGTGGATAACATGCCCATGCTATACTTCCATCCTCATTCTTTGGTGCAATCACTTCTCCACTAAAATCTTGATCCTATATGAACATGTAAAATAACATTAACGATATCAATGTTTAACAAAGCACGCATGCAATCATATTGCTGCAGTCAACGAACTACGACAATAAACCAAATGACTTGTCCGTATTTTAAGTAAACAGTAAAAAGAAGGTTGCAACGAAAAAACTATTAAGGCAATGCCTACAACGACATCTTCTTACAATTTAAGATAGACACGACAAGGACCAATGCGAAAAAGACGTTAAGGACAAAAGAGCACTTAAGCAAACAATGGTAAAATATACATTTAAATCAAATAAAAAGCGACTACAATCCATTCAAAGAATAACCTAAGCATATCTGTCTAGCTCATAACATCCTATACTAGATACTTACACTATTGGCAGACAAAAACTCTGAAACTGTTTTGTGCTGGAATATTATAGCGAATCAACCCAATGTCAGTTTCTCAATTGTTATTGCTATTGCGATGTTTATGAGATTACTGTACATGTATGCATAATAAATATGCCTCGCAGAGACAGTCATAGAACATGGTCATCGGGTTAAACCCTGCCAAATTGGCCAATGACCTGAAAAGTAAAATTTAAATTCACATTATAGGCCGCGCCTTAGTTCATATTAGGTAAACTAATGGCAATTGTCGTTGTTTTTCCAACGTACCTTCAGAGCAGTTGGCCAATGAACGAGAAACATATCGACATAGTCAGTTCTTAGTTGCTTCACTGATTGCTTCAGTTCTTCCATAACTAACTGTGGATTGTGATGTGTGTCCCATAACTGAAAATAGATTTTGTTCATTTTTGACGATGTTACAGTTGTTACTCAAAATCAAAACATACAGTCCAGTTAGGATATTTTTTCAATGACGTAGCCGTTTATGTGTACCCAAAAGATTACAACCATTGTCAGAACTGGTAGAGTTTAGTTTGGCATTAAAATAACACAAAGCTGTTTGTATAGGCCTTTATAATTGGTTTTACATCGTAATAGTGGATTCAACCTCTGCGTCATTGTCATCTTACCCTAACTGGACTATACGCCGTAAATTAATATATGTGGGATGCGCGTAACGTTAAAATATGAAATACTCGTATATTGTGTATGCTTAATCAAAGGATTAAGAAATTATATCACAAACTACAGTTTGTACTTGAACCCCAATTTTTCATCAATTAAATATATTACAAATCTGTACCATACTTAATGGGTGAAAATTGGGGAAGTAAAAACTGTAGTTTGTGATATAATTTCTTAAGCCTGTGGCTTAATTTAGAGGAATATCGTCTCATGCTGAACATACTAGTATTTGAATAAGTTAAATACTAGGGTCGCAAGTTGGTCATAGGGCATAAAAAGAAATTACATCACAAGGGCTGTCATGGTGCCAGCAATACTAGAACATTGCTATTTTAGTTTGCTCATTATACGTATATACACGTGAGTGCGTGTGTGGACGGAATGTGCTTGAATGTGCGTATGTGTGTGAGTCTATATTTTGCATGAGTATTTAAATTTGTTATATATATTTCTGTTGTAATTGTGAGTGTAAATACGAACGATGGACAAAATGCCTTAATTTTGGAAAAAAAAACTTTATGAGGATGGATATTCAGCTGATGGTATTTGTGAGAAGCAGTCGCAATTCTGTATATAAAAAGATCGAAACAGAGTATTGAGTTGTTACTTAATTAATTATATGAGAAGGTCGTAAGTGCCACTTAAGATCCTTATAAGACTAATGCATGTTTGAAATCTACGTCATAAGGCGCTTCTTATGAGCCTATTTTCCTGAAAATTGGAACTTGTCATGTTAACCAAAATGGTGTGTAAACAGTTTGTTTTTGCCATAGGTAAAGAGTAATTTTCAGACAGTGTTTTTTGTTTTCCCAAAAACTTTGATTTTGCACTTTCGACCTTCTCAGCCAGCGATATATCTATAGTTAATAGGTTATTGTTCAGATGTCAGATTCTACTTACACAGCACCAGTTTGCTCATAACATTCTGAAATAATGACATGAAAATCCGACTATCAACCATGTTACCTTAGTGGTTATGAACATATCTTCACGTTTCACAACACCCTCTTTTATCTTCTTTTCCAGACCTCGTCCAATCCCGCACTGTGTCCCATAATTCCATGCACAATCAATATGGCGATATCCAGCATCTATGGCAGCACATGCCGCGGCCTCGACCTCACTGTCCGATCCCTGAACTCACAGAGTAAAATAATGTAAGCATGAATGGTACATGTTTGACGTAATAGTGCGTCCGGGATAACAAGAAACGCGGGAAAATTTGGAATAATCCACAAAAGAAATCAAGCGTGCAAGATTTATCAGTGTTATTTTGGTATACAAATGACCGTATGTGCTTATTTAAGAAAGCAATTTTGCAACGATAGACCAATCCAGTCAATGTTTGTAAACATCAATTTATCCTGGGCGCACTATATCATGAAGATAAACATAAAATTATAGAAATACAATAGCGCATCAAAAGACCTTAAGTTGGACTTAGTTAGATACCGATAACCTAAATACGGTTATCACATAGTTGCAAAACGTATTCATAGTTTTACCTGTATCACTGTGACCTCATTTGCCGAATGATATTTTTATCATCATTACAGGAAATAAACAATGTTGTAAATGTTGTATGTTATTGTCGAGGGAAAAAGAAACAAATACTAAAGTAGTTTAGATTGGTACATTGGTCCTGTTTGTGCATTTGAGATATTTCTGTTCTTTGTGACATTAAGAGTCAAGGTAATGGTGTATGATTTTGTTTCAAATTGGATCACTGATATTTTGTTTTAAAAGCATTTTGTACTGAAGGAAACATCAAGTAAACAATTATTGTTATGATTGTTGCATTATCTCTTATCAAGACGGTATTTCTTTATATCAATAATAATATGATTGCCGAATACTGTCGTGGTTAAGAATGTCGACCGTATTGTTGACTTGACATTGGGGTGGGTTGCAATGTACGGCGGTCAGTTGGTCTAGCGGCAGTGTTCCTCGATCGATTAAGAGACAGCAGGGAACTATGTGTAGCAGTGTGCAAACAACTTAATAATAACTGACTTAATCACAGGCACACGGTGTCATTTATTAAATTACTAGTTCTACGTTATTTTTTCATGTAAGTTTATTAAATCGACGACACCGTGTGCCTGTGGACTCAATATAATGGCCTTTAATATTATATGTAAGATATAATCATACACATTAACGTTTTTTGGTTTGAAGTAAGCAACAGACTGACCAAAATTACTGGTTGAGCATCACTTAACCATACTAAAGAAAATTCAGCACATGTGTGTGTATCTTTTTGCATTTAGTAGACATACCACATGAGGTGTGACGCAAATTTTGGCTAAGAATGCAAGTAAAAACACGCAAACAAAAAGGACAAATTAGCCGTACGTTAGTATTTAAATCTTTCATCTTAACTGGAGTATTGGAGTCAGTTTCGGGCAAAAACTGTGACTGCGTTCACAACATGTTACGAAGCGCGGATAGAGTACTCACTACTCATTCTCTGCCTGGGCGTATAGGACGCCAAGTTAAATAGGCCAAATAATAACATTCTTACACTTGTTTTAAACTTTGTGTTTACATATTTGACTTGCGACCTTAGCCAAACTTTAAAACTAATACCACGTGGTTAATTGTATCACAGCCAAAAACGTGCCCTCCTTAAAATAAAAACAACTCACCAATTCTCCAAACACGGTCCACGTACCAAGCCCTACAGATGGTATCGACCCTGTACTATTGCTTAATGGAATCTCGCGCAAAGACATGCTTTCTTTTTATTAAATCCTTGATGTTCTTGTCCTTACAATTTACAAACAAACTTGTACAATTTATGGGGGCTGTTCTATGTGTCAAGGTTATGTTAATCTAAATTAGTCTTGGTTTTCGACCTTATCAGTTGATAATACAATACTATTTGTAGTAAAGCTCGGAGAACTTGACATGATCCTGACATTTATGCTTGCATATATTACCGTTTTCTTGCGTTGGATATATCAATTTCCACAAGCAAATCATGCAATATCGGTATTTTACATGTGTTTGTATTACACTGAGAGTTCCTTCATGATACTCCGCGCTACTATAACGAAAACATACAACAACCGGCAATATACATATAAATATAGAAAATTAGTAAAACAAATTCAGGATCTTGTCAAATTCCCTAGACTAGACTCTTGGCTGATAACGTTGATACACATTTAAACAAACGTTGAGCTGCAGTATTGTTCACATGAATATGTTCAGTAACCCATTTCCCGTGTGAATTTGAAGAAAGGCCCAATTTCTCACACGACAATCTGACGTAAAACAACAACAACAACAACAGCAACAACAACAACAACAACAACACTGTTCTACAATATAAATATAAAGTTTATTAAAATAATATAAAACTGCAGATTCGTATGGGAAAAAAGCAAATTTTATTTCAAGTGAATTTAATATTCATTGACAAGTATGCAATATTTTATTGAAATCGGAGCAGAATTGCAATCCAAATGTGTTACACTGACAGCAATCTTGTCGACTTATTTCAATAATTGAATACATTACTGTGGGCTTCGTACTTGATATAAATTGACTACTAGTATATCGCTGGCTTAGAACAAGAAGGTCGTAACTACCAAATCGATATATTGAGAAAACAAGAGAAAAATGTCTGTAATTTAATCTTTACCGTTTTTAAAACTTTATTTTGGTCAACATGACAATTTCAGATTTTCATGAAAATAGGCTCATAAGAAGCGCCTTCTGCAGCAGATTTCAAATATGTATGAGTCTTATAAGGTCGTAAGTGGTAGTTACGACCTTCTGGTTCTAAGCCATCGATATGATAGATAGAGTATACGAGTCGTGTACAACAACTATAAAAAGGAATGTGTCAAAGAAAATTCGTAGCTGTTGCACATATTCTTTATGATAATACTAATACAAGAAAAGTTAATAAGGCAACGCATTCAAACAGTGCCAAAGCAAAAAACACAAGTTTGTCAAATGCCTTCGATACTTCTCTCCATTGTGTGGGCGTACTTCGCGAGTTTGTTGCCATGGTTTCACAGCCATAACGATTGTCTTCACACTCCGCATGTTGTACTTTAATCACATCTACTTGGTTGTCCTTTACATCTAGTCCTAATTCTTTTTTCATGAAAGGTTTTAGAAGAATGAGCGCCGTTTTTGGAATGTTTTCATCTTCCCCGCCATGGTATAGTTTTAAAGACACTACAGTAGCTAGAAGTGATATGGCTCCGACAATGAATTGGAATGTGACATACATACTGATATATGATATTCCATCGCCTGACTCTGGTAGAGAACTCGTTATCGTTGTCAGGAACACTGCCAGAGTTAGGAACAAAGATATCGGGAATGTTGTCTTTTCGCCGCTTTCACAAGGGACGAAGAAAGTTAACATATTCAAAGCTGCGAGTAAAACAACAGGTACAATTATATGAAACACGCAAGATCGACACTTTCGTTTCAACTTCAGTCGGTATTTCAGTTTCGTATACACCAGATCACTGTCAGTATCATTACATGAACCTAAATCACAAGCAACAGAAATACGTTCTGTGTCCATTGTATTTTCAGTTATTTTCCATTCTGCGTTATTGGCCGAGCCCAGCAAGATGATGTGCTCCTCGATCGCCCTGGGCATTACTGCATTGTCGTAACTCATCACCGTGCTAACACCAATGCCACATTCTTGTTCATCGAATGGGTACTTTTTAGTTTTCATTTCACACGTTGTTTCTACCATGACATGGGTCCAAATTACTATTTCACCTTTAAAGTTGAGCTGAACATGAGAACTTTTCAATCCAATGTCAGTTGGGTTTTGAACAGCATTTGGAATGGTCAAGTCCGGAACCCAGATATTGCCGTCGTACGGAAACACAATCTTCGTGGCGTTGTCATAGTATTCAGGGTTCCATTTCAGTAGTTCATCGGTCCAATTTAACAAAATATACATAGCAGTACTCATTGATTGATGCAGAACATTGACACTTCGCAGTTTTTCCAGATACAGCTGCACCGACACGTTCAGTTGTTGTGAATCTTGAAGAACTGGTCGTACGTGCGGTGAATAATCCTGAAACAACGATTTATACAGAAGCGTACCAGAATGAGATGTTAAATTAACACCATGGACATTGGTCAAATGTACAGTAACCATGATGACTGCAGTCAGGTATAACAAAGTAAATGCCATCTCTAATAAATGCACACGAATTTAGAAGACAAAATATTTTCCAGACCAACTATTGAATACTATATTAATATAATAAGCGATCAAAATGTTCCTCGTCTCCTTCTAAGTGCTATATTGAGTTATGATTAACAAAAGTGGATTGGTCCGTGTTTAGTTTTGACATATTTCATTGTCAATAATTAAAGTAAATAATAAATGGGCTGAGTCATTTGACTGCGTGACAGGTTATAGCATTCTAGTTGATTTAGTTTCATTAAATAATTTCAGGAGTGTTTTCAACCAAAAGTAACCCGATACTTTTTACGAGGAAAAAATAAAATATTCATAACACTTGAACTTTTCTAATAGAACTAAAATAGATACATGTGTATACATATATGACATAGGAGTCTGGTATGTTTTCATCAGTCAAATGAAATATTCATAACACTCCTGTATTTTTCTTTTTGGACAAAAATAGCAACACGCATGCGTACTATGGATGATTAGGTTGTGTAGCGGTTTGAAAGTACAGGGTGGTCATTAATATATGGTAACATAAATAAATTTGATAACTTTGTCAGATTTAATCATAGAGAAGCGGTTTGACCCTTAATTCAAAGCTAATGAGCCCAAGTTTTATAATTTGTGTCTTATAAATGCATACTACACGATCTTGATTTCAATAACGTTATTTATTAAAACGAGCATTTTCAGTGATTCCAGGAAATTTTGCGATCCGAAATCATTTCGCTAAAGACCCCATTTAAATGTGCCCCCTATACTCATCGGATTTAAACCCTTTGGATTTCTGATCATGGGAATTCCTGAAGGAAGGAGTGTACAGGGTGTCCAAAAAGAAAGTATACAGTTTCGGTGCATTTTAATAAAATCTTAACACTTTGCTATAGCATAGAAATTCAGCACATGGTTAGTAAAAAGATGAAATTTTTATCTGTCATCAGTTTAAAACGTGTAACTTGGATATTTTAAAAAAATGTAAATTTTCTAAAATTACCGTATTCTGTCAGTGGCGTCGTTTTGACGTTATTTGCGACGTTTTCACAATTTCTGTATTTCTAGTGTTTCCTGTCTTGCATGCATTCTTCGAAAATTTGCATTGTATTTCACAAAGGTCTATACTGATATTATATATTATGATGTGTCTCACGAGCATGGACATATTTGTTGGCTTTAAATAGGCTATTCACTTGCCATTTCGACAACAACATTATCATAGAAAGAAGTAAACCCATTGTGTTACTTGCCTTTGTTAAGCAAGTTCTTTCGGAACTCCGCAGCGAATCATTTGTTTTGAATGTTGTACAGTTCATGCAAGTGGAGCCAGAGTCTCACATGGCAATGCAAGGTGTTGGGTGAATTACAAGAAAAAGATGTTGTCAAAATAATTTCTAGCAAATTCCACTGCAAAGTGGAATGGCCCACCCACAGCCCGGGTCTAAACTCATGTGGATTTTTTTCTTTTGGGCTATCTGAGGTCGCTAATGTACAATCAAATGCGAATATACACAAGTTTTCTTCTGATCAACATCAAAATGAAATTTAAGAAGACCAGTTTGTAGAAATCTGTGTAAATGTAACCAACGCTTTTAAAGAATTGGTGCAAACCGGGAAACATGCGACCAACAGAAATTGTGAAACGACGTAAATTACGTCAAAATGACGTCACGGTCAAAATAAGGTATTTTTTAGAAATTGACATTTTTTTAAAGATTATTCAAGTTACAATTTTTAAACTTGTACCAGAAAAAGCTTGCATCTGTTTTCAAACCATGTGCAAAATTCCATTGCGATAGCAGAACATGATGAATTGATAAAAATACCTCGAAACTGTATACTTTCTTTTTGGACACCCTGTATATTGTATAACCATTATATATGTATTTACTCGAATTGAAAACTACAATACAATGTGAAATTGGACGCATCAATGAGTAAAATGCAAGGAATTAATTACGACGTCATTTGCTGCTGATTTTGGCAATTTTTCAGAATTAAGGAAAATGCTTCAAACAAGTTATTTATGTAACCATATATTAATGAATACCCTGTAGTTACCAGTAAACCAATTGAATACCTGATGTCTGTGAGAGGAGATCATTGCATAGGTAGCCTGTGTGTTATTTACAGTAGATATAAATAGCTTGATGCGTATGGCGTGCATTTAGGATCAATTTAAGTTAGGGTAGTCCTAACTTCAGCCCTAACGAGTAGAATATGATGCGTAATCCTGACAAAAATGCTGGCAACTCACACGCTTTTGTAAAGAAATGGCTAGCCAAATGCATACGTATCGTATCGTGTCGTCTTCTTTCCCTCCAGATCTGGAGAACCAAGGAATAAATCCTCGTAGTTGAATATGAATTTAAGTAATCCACCACCACAGTTTCGTACACTAAACACAATCAGTCACAATCAGTTATTTACGTCGCGCAGTATACACTATTCACTATTCATAACAAGAATATATATTCATATTATAATTATTATATACGGTAGGATTTTGTGAAGAGTCTTATTTTAACATGCTTAGGGATATAGATATTATTAGTACACTCTACTTAAGGTTACAATAAAGAGGTCATAAGTTTGAAATATATATTGAAATAGGTAGCGATGAGAGAATACCAGCATATCAACAATTTAATGAGAAAAAGAAAACTTCAAGTTCAGGGTTTAGTTGTCAATGAAATTACAGTTTTGAAAGAACACGACTAAAACAAAAAATAACCCTTAATTCATCATTCAATACTTTTAGTTCCTTTTGTACTTATAGTTGACACTGTATCTCTAGAAATGTCTAATTTTATATACTATCCAATCTTTATATACCCTTAAAGCGACAGAATATGGAAAATAACTTCTTCTATAATAGGGTGTGCCCCCATCCATATATTAAGACAAGCTTTTTAGTAATGCGTAACGATTATTATGCATGGAAAACAGTAGACGTTTGCAGTGAAAGTCTACACTGTTTCACTTATTTTTGCGAAGAAAAAACATAAACCTCAGAATGCACTTGTCTGTGAACCACTGCCCCAATCCCACCTGTTAAAATTACAACCAAATTGAGCTATTGTTCCTACAAACTTGTTATTTACATCAGATAAGCCATATGTCGTCGGATATGGTAATATTCGTGACCTCTACTGACAAAGGAGATGGACAGAAATCGCATAAAAAGCTTCCCCTGGAGTTAAAAATAGATTTTTTCACAATTTTTTTTGTGTTTACAAATACCTTGGTTCAGGATCTTTGCTAAAATAGGTTTCCCGAAAAATGACGTCACGTGAACAGCAAAATATTGGGGCCTGAAAAGGGGCACTTTTGTGCTATTTTCAACGATATTACCGTAGATATACCGGACAGTCTGCTTCGAATATTTCACGACGAACATTTAGAAACATTTTACCAGGAAATATTTAGAACAGGGTTCCTTCTTCACAATCATGCAAAAATATGTTTACGACATGACAACACGTGACGCACATGTTTTCAACCCAGGGGGCGCTCGTGACAGGTTAAATTCCAATCCATACTGTATCTTGTTTACTGGCCGAAAATCGGAACAAAATGTGGAAAAAGTATTTCAGATTTATTGACAAAATATCAAACAAAATTTCTCAACAGATAATGAGGACAAATTTCGTCTATTGCGCTAAACTAAGTGCTGGGCGAAAAATTTTTTTTAAAAAAAATAAAAAATTGGCGTCGCCGTGAATCTATCGCTGCACCTTAGCATCAGAAAATTACTAAGCGAGCTGCTTAACCAGTCGGACACGATCTCGTTACAGAACTTTTAACTAAATAATTGAACATAATAAATTCATTGATGCTCGCGCTATACACGCGCTATATTGCGCATGCGAACTAAATTTGTTTACCCCCAGGCGGTGCTGATGTCAAAATCACAAGGCAGTGGCTAGGATTACGGAAGTTTTTATACTGAGTATAATTAAGCGTTAAATTATACAATGTTGGTATATTTATTGACAAATCAATGGAAATATCAGTATATCATGCTTCGAATTTTACTTCGCTATTATTTTGTCTTTGCAGGGGAAGAAAATAGAGGCAGTCCGAAAATTTATAAATTAATTAATGTATGTGGTCGAATACACAAATTTAGTTCCATTGAGATTGATTGTCATGATCAAAACGAATTGTGTTGCTAATTTTGGTAGTATATCTGATATGTTTGTTCGTCATTCGGTCCTCGAAATAAATATTTAGTAGCTAAATCGTTTGTTCATTCAAAATTTACATAGCCTACTACTAGATCTACGTTGTGACAGCGCGTAGTGATATGAATTCCAAATATGGTCATATTTAGTTTCTCAATTATTTATTTTAATTTGTAACTGATTACGCTTTGCATGTCCTTAGGAATCTTATAAAATTAAAATTATGTAAACAGTCGATTCTGTATGCGTTTTAAAAATAAAATTCAAAGGTTATGCAAGGTTTTTTTGCTCCACGAACGTACAGATGTAAGTACCTTCGTGTGTATACACTATACACTGATCACACGAGCGGCATTCGGAGAGTGTGTATTTCCCGGCCCATTGACACCCGAAGAGAGAATTCGGGAGTGATGTGACGGCCCCTAGGGTTAAAATTTAATTTATGGACGGATTTTTAATATTTTAGTATCAAATGAAAGATGAAACTCTCTAGTTTCTAAATATATAAAACAATAGAAATTATCTACATGCAAACATTATTTATTTTAGTTTAAAATCGGAGTAATTTTCAGAAAAAAACTCTACATAATTTTATGTTCGAATTCCACGGCCTCCTACTTTTATTTTTTTATTTATAAATACATTTTTATAAAATTGGTAGCATTATAAAGTTGAAGCTCTCTAGTTTTAGAATATGTAAACATATTGAAAATCCGTTCATTAATAATATAATTATTACTAATTGAATATTGCACAATATTTCAGCCGTGATTTTCTATTTTCGATGTGTTCGAATTTGTTCGAATTCCACGGCCCCCCACTTTTATTTTTTTATTTTCCATTAAATTCTAGATTTCTTTACATCATTATAAAGATGAAGCTCTCTAGTTTTTGAATATGTAAATATATTTAAAATGACACCAATATTAATGAAATGACAATGATTAGAAAAATGTGATATTTCACGGCCGTGATTTTTTTTGTCACACAATTGGTGATAGTTTCCTACATACGGCATACATGTATTTATGTATTATGCACTTGCGTTAAACTATGTTTAAAATGTTAATTTTGTGTTTCAGTCATACGTAGAATTGCAAACATTAATCATTTCGTCGTTGATATAAGTAATATAAACGAAGCATTGATTATATTAATGATATAAAGGCAGAAACGAACTGATAAAGGATAGACAAAAAGCAGTCCTGAACGTTTGATATCTTTTATTTACACCAATTAACTTAACATTAGAAAACAACAATAAATATATAGATAACAATGATAATAGCAATTCATGGCGATGTTCATCATAAAATATCAAATAAAAAATCAGTCCAAAGCATATAAACAGTAAATTCGTCAGCAAAAAAATGTATGAGAAAATCCGACATGGAAGGTAGCACTCAACCCAACCAGCCGAGCACAGAAATCAGAAATACCACGACACAACTACCCTGAGCAGTGCCTACAGAAACTCCCTGGGGAGACTATTTCTATCGTGTGGTGTGGCAGCCAACATCGATCTGCGGCGCCCAGGAATAGACACTGCCCTCACAGGTATCAAACAGGTACCATTTAACACCATGGTAGAGTGGAGCATGTGGGTCTTGTTCAGAGAAATTAACCAGTGGTCCTACCTATAGGCCACCGCTCCCCACCTGTACATAAGAATCGAAATGTTATAATTTCCTAATACAATACATGTATAGTAATTTTAAGTGATACCAATTTCTATCAAATCACGTAAGTGGAAATTTTATTATTTCCTAATACATAATAGCCATCTCATTTCAAGTGTATGTTGACTAATGCAATATAATTCATGAGATATATATATTCTTTATTATCTGAGATGTGTTACCAAAGCATATACGTGTATTTACTCCATGAGTATATATATATTTTAACAAGTTCACACAATGTTTATAATGGTACAGGTATGAATGCTTCCAAATTTGGAGTTTCTGCGTATTTTTGAATTATGCAGTATGTTATGATATATTAATGGACGCACAAAATCCACTTCTGAAGTATTTGCGTATGTACGCAAAATTGTGGGAAAAAATGTACGTACATGCGTAAAAACTCCTATTTGGGATTTTATGCGTACATATTAACGATATACATGTAGTAGTGATGTCTGGAAGAATTGTGCGTATGTATGCAAAACTGTAATAGAGACGTGGAAAAATTATGCGTACATGCTCAAAAACTCGTACTTGGGATTTTATGCGTACATATTAACGATATACATGTAGTCGTCATAAAAGGCCGCATAAAAGTGGCAATTACGACCTTCTCATTCTAAGACAGCAATATAAACAGGGCATTTGCCTATGTATACAAACTTCTTCCAGACATCGCTACTGAGATATACATGTACTCGTTCAGTGCGCACATAATCCCCAGCAGAGGTATTTGCATATAAACTCCAATCTCTACTACATGTGTATAATTATGTACGCATAAAATGTTTTTGCGCATGTACGCACACTTCTTCCAAACATCACTACTAAGATAAACATGTATATACATAGTTATGTACGTTTAAATCCACAGGATGAGTTTGTGAACTTATACGCATCTAAAGTATAATTACAGTTTTGCGTACATGCGCAAGTACTCAATCAGTGGTTTTTTGCATCCTATATATACCGAAACAAACTCTGCACTCCAGAAAACCCAAAGCTCAAAGGTGGGGTTTCTGCGAACGTACGCACAATTCTTCTACATAAAATCACTACTACATAAAATCCCAGGTAGGAGTTTTTGTGCATGTACGCACAATTTTTCCACGTCTCTATTACAGTTTTGCGTACATACGCACAATTCTTCCAGACATCACTACTACATGTATATTGTTTAAAACATGTACGCATAAAATCCCAAAGTAGGAGTTTTTGCGCATGTACGCACAATTTTTCCACGTCTCTATTACAGTTTTGCGTACATACGCAAATACTTCAGATGTGGATTTTGTGCGTCCTTTAATATATCATAACATACTGCATAATTCAAAAATACGCAGAAAATCCATAACCGGATTTTTTGCAACCGTGCGCAGAAACTCCAAATTTGGAAGCGTACATATGAGTATGAGAAATTATTATTTAAATATGAATATAATAAAATAAGAATGATTGTCTACGAATATATTGAATGACCCTCGTACTTACATTAATACGCATTCAGAAAAAAACTATTATTGAAGAATTTTTACAGAGCGTACAAGCGGACGTGAGGCTCAAATGTCGGTAAGTAAATATATATACAGCCTGGCGACTAAAAGGAAAAACTTCGGAAAGTAAAATGTGTAGTGATATTCTTCTTTTTTTTTAATGAACAACTTATGTGTATCAATGAGTGATTACTTTCTGGTAAAAGGTTCGCATCGTGTCGAGCGAAATAAAACTGATTACAAGATTACACAGCTGAGCGTGATATTCAAATTATTCTAGTGACTTATTTGTTGATAGGTAATATTATCAATAGCAGCAGATTAATATCTGACGAATTAAAATATCAGGTTCATGTGATAAGTCCAGCAAATAGAATGATAAATACCCGAGTATCCTTGTTACGCAATAAATACGTAAAAACGTAATCAAATTGAATATTATTACTTAATCATACATTAAACGGTAGGCCTAGTCATACAACACGTGCTATTTAGTGTTTTTCCCCTTCTAACCAGAGATTGTGACAACCATACTTAATTATACCGGTACTTACACCTTAATTGGATTACCGATGACATTTAACGACCCAATATACAACCTAAGTGGATAATCGATAACACTTATCAATTATATGGACTAATGGTATTATCGCTTTTCCAGTTGGTGATTGATGAATTACCAAACAATATACATTGTTTGTTAATCAGCAACAACAACAACAACCTTTTATTCGCTCAATTCATGCACAACATGAAAATAAGAGGACTAAATGGTCAAAAGTTATAAGAACGAAGAACGAGGCTATAAGTACATTATAGTACCTATTTCATGATGTATTGCATAAGTATGTACATTAATTAGACGGAAATAAAAATAAATATATAGAGGATCTATCACGAGTTGTCAATTGATATAAATTTATATTAAACGAGTTTTGGAAATTTTATCTAGCGAGCCAATGATATTTCCTGAACGAGTTTAATATAAATTGGCAACGAGTGATAGATTCTTTATATCATATGACACTAAAAACGCATTGATTTATTGGAAAAATCCAAAACCTTATACTACACGTCGTACTTATAACTTTGTATATATAGTTCATAGTATACAATCTTATTTAATCAGCAATTAATTTGAACATACCATGCTTAAATTATTGTTCTGCCAAAACTGCTATATTACTCTTTTTTCAAAATAATATCAAATTATACTAGAATATATTGGTACATATCATTTAGAAGAAAAATGCGCGATTGATATGTTTTTTAATTTCTTTGATATTTGCATTAATTATTTTACAGTTTTAAAAAGATAGACGCAGTCTTTTAAAACAAGCAGATTACACATAATTAACGCCACGTCTCGATATATGATTATATATTCGTTAATTACCAGGATAAACGAAATGCCGACGCCAAACTGTAATAACGAGTGCGTCTTGTCAAACATATTTCTTTGAATTAATTTGACAAATTGGTAATTGATATCATAATAAGGCGTTAATGTAATTATGATTGTATCCTAAAAAGATTTGACATACCGTCTGTTTTTACTTTCATGTTTTGTATTGAAGAAACCTTTGAACATTTTGAACACCAACAACAAGATTAGTCAATTGCAATTAATATGAACAAATGAATAGCAAGCATAAGATCTACAATCTTTTTTCAATATAACGTTTTCATATCACTGTACTAATGTTGTATTATCTACTTGTATGTAATTGTTCCTTCTCAGCTCATTATTTGATGACTGGTGATTACTGTCGTTTATAGTTATTTTTTTAAAGGTTCTTACTTCACTGTACATAGTCTCATAATTTCCATATTTCTATATATTAACAGAACAGATCATAATAAAATACCAAGCTTTCCTATACAAACCTACACCAATTGCCTATAAGAGCATGTGTAACAATACGTGTACAAAGCTTTG
Organism: Spisula subtruncata; assembly: GCA_963678985.1. Taxonomy (NCBI): domain Eukaryota; kingdom Metazoa; phylum Mollusca; class Bivalvia; order Venerida; family Mactridae; genus Spisula; species Spisula subtruncata. Next base: position 11,461,996 of record OY787674.1, read on the forward strand.
GTGTTATCTAATCTCAACCTCATATATTGACAAAAAAAACCACGGCCGTGAAATATCACATTTTTTCTAATCACTGTCATTTCATTAATATTGGTGTCATTTTAAATATATTTACATATTCAAAAACTAGAGAGCTTCATCTTTATAATGATGTAAAGAAATCTAGAATTTAATGAAAAATAAAAGTGGGGGGCCGTGGAATTCGAACACATTGAAAATAGAAATTCACGGCCGAAAAATTGTGCAATATTCAATTAGTAATAATTACATTATTAATGAACGGATTTTCACTCTGTTTACATATTCTAAAACTAGAGAGTGTCACCTTAATTATGTGACCAATTTTATAAAAATGTGTTTGTAAATAAAAAAATAAAAGTAGGGGGCCGTGGAATTCGAACATAAAAATATGTAGATTTTTTTTCTAAAAATTAGTCTGACTTTGAACTGATATAATTTATGTTTGCATATAGATAATTTCAATTATTGAATATATTTAGAAACAAGAGAGCTTTATCTTTACTTTGATACTAAAATTTTAAAAATCTGTCCATAAATAAAAAAATAAACCATAGGGGCCGTCAACTCACTTCGTTTTTCTTATTCAGAATAGCAATGGGCCGGGGAATACACACTGTCCGGCATTCGTGATATACATGTATGTTGAAGTATTCTCGTTTAACCCTGCTATTATCTGTTATCTCAATATATTTTCCGTATTTTAACACCTTTATAAATTTATGCGAGGATAAAAGTACATGCTTTATTCTGCAGTATCAAAAGTATTTGCATTTAGATATTTTTTGCCGTTTAATATCTTTACCATACTCTACATCTTTACCATAACCAAAACTGATTACTCGATGGTAAATATACCAATACTTGTATAAATTCATCAAATATTAATGTCAACATGCAATATAAGGCGACCTGCACGCTTAATTGCACTTGGTATAAAAACTTCCGTAATTCTAGACAGCCCTAGCTAGGACTCGCTAGGATTACGGAACTTCCGTAATCCTAGCCTGTGGGTCTAGGATTACGGTACCGTAATCCTAGCCACTGCCAAATCACAACAGCAGACGATATTTTCGGTATATATATGAGTAATTATTTGTTGATTTTTTTTTTCTTCCAGATTTCCTTTAAATACGCCCCTGAGTGATTTGATACCGATATCAATGAATTATTTAACTAAATAAACCGTCTGGACCGTTTGTCCGGAAGCTTCTCCTGCCCGGAATCATTTCCCTTGGCAGTAGTGTACGTTATCTATGATTTGACCTAGTGGCCAATTTTTTACCCTGGAAGACCAAATATCGACCTTGACCTAGATTTTGTTAAGATGTTCATTGTGACCAAGTGTCATAAATAGTAGGCCAAAAGTGTGACCCCTTTTGACTATACAATGTTATATATTTGACCTAGTGACCTAGGTTTTGACCCAAATGACCAAATATCGAACTTGACACCTAGATTTATTAAGATGTACATTGTGACCAAGTTCATAATGATTAGGCCAAAACTGCAACGTCTCTGTCTTCACAATTGATGGACGAAGAGTGATCACAAAACTTAATAGTATCTCGATCCGTATGTACATATTTCCTGTGTGATTATTCAAATATCAACCAATTACGGATGTGTTGTGGCACTGGTTAATTCAACAATCCTAAATTTTGTTTTTTTAATCGCTGAGTCGTCTGATGCTTTCGTACTCATTGCTAAATGATTACGCTGTACAGTTATAAATTATAAACCCAATATAGCTGCAAACTATTCATACAGATTATAATCAATGCATCTTAGTTAAGTTATAAAATGTTAAGTTACCTATGTTTGAGGGGTGTTTTCAGCTGTTCAGCCACTCAACCACCCTTTGATATTTTAAATAACTTCCACTGGTCATTGGACTAACTCCGTGTAGACTATTTCTCCCGTGTGTGTGTGTGTGTGCGCGTGTGTGTGTGTGTGTGTGTGTGTGTGGCAGTCCACATTGACCTGCGACACCCAGGAATACACACTGTCCTTGCAGGTACAAATTTACACCTTGGTGGGGTGGAGCATGTGGGTTATTCTTGCTCACCAGTGGTCCATATGAGGGTTGAATCCAGGACCTCTCTGTATCCCAAGTGCGTCCAACCATTAGGCCACCGCTCCCCATCTATGTTGATAGTTCGCAAGGCATACATAGACAAACCATAAAAGCATGTTGTCATTAGCTTCTAAGAAACCCTACCAGTTAAAAAAAAATAATGAAAATTTTTCATGCAAGAACATTTATTTTCATATAATCATAAGTTCATTAGTTACATGTATCATATTATATTAAAGGGATACATACACAGGGAATAAAGTCAATATTATCAAATAACAAAAATGAAATTTCATAATCAAAATATGGCGTCGAGCGCAGGAAAACGTCCCTTACGACGTCACGTCAATAACGTCACAAATTACGTCACAAAAAACGTCCGACCAGACGCGCGTTTTACAACGTAAACAATCAATTTCTATGTTTATATCATGTGTTAATTGTCTCAAAATTAATCAAAAGGCGAAACTTAGCATGATGGACGATTCAAGGGTGATAACTAGTTGACTTCGCTACATTATAAACATCTTATTTTAAGATATAAACTCATATTTATCTTATCGAACATGTCTATCGTCTCGGGTAAAAATGTGCGCGGTATCGAGGGCTACATCTATTTCGGTTTCAACTTTGTTAACATTTGAAAATCCCATATAAACATGCCGACAACAAGCAACATTTGCCTTAATGATCGAAGAGCAGGCACTTATCAATCAAATCACGCTTTGTCGTTTAGTAAAGAAATACAAGTTATCAAACTGATATGCATCCCAATTTAACAGGACCAATTAGGGTCTTTGATTCTAATATTTTCCATAAACCGTTGTTATTGTATAATTGATTGTAAGTATACAGTATAAAAATTGTGAAATATATATTTTCAAACTAATATTTGTCATTGTAAAAACTATGAACGATAAGAAATTCGGCATTATCAAAACTACGATCACCCCATTTTATTCACGGAGCTAATCTTTGCGTTAAAATTTGACTGCTTATAGCGTTTGGTAACGAAATAATGCTTGTAAATATATTTCTATGGCATTACTGTAATTTATATATTCCAATTATCGATCAATAATCATGCAAAGGCTGTGTATATCTACAGTCCGGTGAAAGTAAATAACGGTTATCTATAAATATTAACCCATCCGCCAGGTAAAATATGTTTATCTATGTTTAACTGGATGTACTTGAGTTAACAGTGATGCCAGCTATTCTTTCGAATGGATAATTCCCTCATTAGTATTCCTCATTGGATCGACAGTAATAACTCATGTATTTCATATATTAGAAATGTATTTCATACATTAGAAATAGTAATTTTATACTCGAAACATATCTCTTTAATTCCGTGAAAAGTAAATTTAATGTTCTAGTTTATTTGGCAATGTACGTTTTCTATCTATCCCATGTTCGATTACGCTTCTTTCCGATTGAATGTTATACAAAAGTTAAACAGCACAATTGACCTACGTGTATACTATACAATATGTGAATATGTTAGTTTAGTGTATTGCAGTTTATGAAATGATCAAACAAGGCTATATACAGCATTATTATGCAGACTGAACCATCAAAAGAATAGAGTGTAAAAAGTTGTTAAAAAATAGAATTTAAGACAGAGATTTTACTTGTTTCAAGAATATTTCAAGGCCCAAACTTTTATCTATAATCATTATGGTTCTTAAAAACCAGAATGCCGAGCCGAGCATGGTCTTTTTTTGCCAGTCTGCTTTCTGCTGAAATATGGCAGGCATACATTTATGTTATTTGTAACTCCACCTAGTTCTGAACCCATGTCCTTGGAATAGACCACAAGTGCACTAAACCCATGAACTACGTAGTTGCATGTATTTATTATTGACAATTACATGTTCATGTCACAGGTAAACTCTTGACAAGATCTATTAACCAAATATCCTATAAATCTGGATTTTATATCACTGAAAATTCACAGGTAACTGTATCATTGATAACGAAAAAAAAACGAAAAAAAACGAAAATAATATTTTTTTAAAATTTATATTTTAATATTTTTTTTTCTGTTTTAGTCTATATTAATAATACAGGTACCTCTAGTGTAAAAATTAACAAATTAATTAAACAGATACAAGTACATGTTTATTTATAAATAATTTAGAACAATAAAAAACTATGAGACATCAAGTTACAATAACAACAGTTGAATAGAATTATATTAATTTGATATATAATAAATGTTTCTATTTAGTCAGGGGTCAAATACCAGTACATATATGGTGTAGTGTTCCCTGTAAAGCACAAGCTGACGCATACAGTATAACCAGACTCAATCAAACAACCGTACAAATAACATTAACAAACATACATTTACAAAATTGTAAAAAAAATCTTAAATATTCAGTCAAAGAATATGGTACACTGTGTATTTTGGCCAACGGTACATCAGATTGAAAACATAGTATATGTAATACTATAAGTGTTGTCAAGGAAATACATAACACATGTACACACTGTCTATTTAATTTTGTAGTTTTGTGCAATTCAGCCTGTGGCAGGGGGATTAAAAAGGACTTTGGCATTAAAGAAAGTGAAAATTATGACAAAATATTCACATGTGGATAGATGTACATTTACAAGAAACTTTATGTACATTGAAAACATGGACCGCATAATGGTCCCCATCAACGTTTGTATATTTTATGAAAAGGGAGACAACTATGACCTGCAAAAATGATGATGAAAAATGAAGTTCCTTCCCTTGGTAACAAATCACAACTTGCACTGGCAGAAATCACGTATTTTTCTTGCAGAAATGTTAAAATTCACTAAAAAAAGTTTCACATTCAATTAAGATCTATCAACAGTTAAAAGGGGTGTAGCCAGGCTTGAGAGAATGTTGGGCACACAAGCCTTGATGGTCGATGGTTGGGGTCGGTGGTCCTCACGATCGATGAAATTTTGGCCTAAATGCATTTTTGACTTATTTACTTTTCAGATTAATGTTATGCATGCGTGTCCTGTATTGCTGGCTACGCCCCCGATTAACACCAGCTAGAAATGGTGGCTATGGTTACATAGGTTCGACTGTTATTGTTACATAGATTTACCATGCCATACATTGATCAAAGACCCAAACTACATTTAAAGTCTTTGCATACATACATATCAAACACTACATAATTATTATCATCCATTTCAGCATGACTGTATTTAACATATTATGCAATTTGAAATAATTTATGCAGTGAACCATCTATAAATGTCATCGTGCAGGAAAGTGTATACCTAATGCGTAATTGCTTTGCAATGTATAATATACAAAATGTACTTAAAGCACCTAAAACATTCATTGCTGAATAATTCGTGAAAGATTTAACAAAACAAAAAGAAAATGGAGGCAAACAGATAATATTGAGTCTTCTATAGTGTGCCCAGGATAACGTGATGTTTACAAACATTGACCGGATTGGTCTACCATTGCAAAATTGGTTACTTAAATAAACACATACGGTCATTTATATACTAAAATAACACTGATAAATCATGCATGCTTGATTTTTCCACCTATATAGCTTATTCCAATTTTTCCCGCGTTTCTTGTTATCCTGGGTGCCTTATAGCATCTTTCATGAAGGAACTCCACACCTGATGCCTTAGTTTCTATTAAGTTTATTAAGAAGCCCCAAATTATTTTTCTGAATAAAGTAAAAAGAATATGGAAGAAGGTCATGACACAGTCATTCTGGTATACATCTAACAGGCACAATTATGTAAATGGATACATACAAAAATGTTGTCCAGAAATTTATAAAACGATAGCTTCATTCATACATAAAGAAAGGCATTAAACATGGATTTCAAAAAGACAATACCCATTCATGGATCCAGCAAACTTGATAAGGGGATCAAAATAGCTAGGTTTTTTTATCTGGAAGGGATCTTACTAGCTAGTATGCTTAGGAGGGGTCCTACTTTCTACGTTTCTGAGAAGGTCATCCTGACCAGGCTCAGTGAGTAAGATCTGCTTGACAAACTTGTCTCAACAAAAAGATAACAAGATTTTTGCCAAAATTTGCAATGTACCTGGGCTGCAGATTAGGTCCCTGCAGGATCCAGGCATGACATGGTTGTCAGTCCACATCTGGATTGAATACAATTTCATCATGTCAGTAATGGATTATATTGCTGTTTTTAGAGAGCATCGGTCTGACTATCCAATGACCGAAAAAGGTCTAGTCAAGTCTAAAATTCAATGCAATAAAGTCAATAATCTAATGAACCAATGAAAAGTTGGAGTCATTAACTCTGACTAACTAATGAAAAGGTGGAGTCAACTGCTTGACAGTCCAATGAGAAGGTGGAGTCAAGTCTGACCATCCAAGAAAAGGTGGAGTCAAGTCTAACTATCTAATGAAAAGGTGGAGTCAACTGCTTGACAATCCAATGAAAAGGTGGAATCAATTCTGACTATCCAATGAAAAGGTGGAGTCAAGTCTGATTATCCAATGAAAAGGCGGAGCCAACAGTCTGATTATCCAATGAAAAGGTGGAGTCAATAGTCTGACGATCCAATCAAAATTCTTGTTACAAAGTTCTGTTCCATTCATTTACATATCTTTCTCTGAGAAGTCTTTATTGGAAGTATTTCTCCTCATTCCTGTAGCACGAAGTCCAGTAACTGCCCAGTAATAGAAGTAACAAATCATAGCACTGACTATCTGTAGACCAATTAATGTAAGAGACCATTTTGAAACTTTCAACAATGAGAAAAAGCCACACACCATCACTGAAAATAAGAAAACAATTATTGGATAAATTAATAAGTTCTTCTCTACATAACACATGCTTAGTACATTCAATCTTTGTTTTGAGTTTATATATCTGATATTGTTGAACTTTGAAGCCTCCAACAGCTCAAGTACCATAGACACCTTGAACAGGTTCTTTGGTCAAAGCAAATAAAATGATAAATAATTATGCACTAGAATACTAGTACTTGTCAGCATATAATCATGATATTTTGACCATAATCTCAATACATATATTTCAATTTAGGGAAAAGTCCACCAAATTACAAAATATGATTTGTATTCAAATCTTTTTGAAAACATTAATGTTATAAGTAACTTGGCATGTTGTATATGGTTAGTTAAAAGACATCAGCACAACCATGTACGGACATCAAATTAATTATGTTCAATCATACTTAGATGGACTTTAAAATGTATTAATTTGATACCTTCAAACTGCTCAGAAAATTGAATAAGACAGGTGTTAATTAATCAGCTGTTGCTTCATGCCAGGAGCCACTTGTCAGATTACAAATGTACATGCCAGAACAAAGGCATCAATAATTTTATAAGCTAGAACAAAGGCATCTATCAGACAGAATAAAAGGCATCAATGCAGCTTCTGTAAATATTTTGCACTTTCATGGTTGCAGTTGTTAATTGCGCATCTAAGAATAGCAGTATCATGAATAGAACATTATAAATTATACGATGTGCAAGCAAACATATGCAACATGTCTTGTTCAGTAAAAATATAAGGCTAACAAGGAGGGGGATAGCTATGGTTAGGGGTATATATCAGATGCACCTGAGAGTGAGAGGCATCAAGGAGGGCGTATTCACAAATTTTGTGGGGAAAGAATTGCTTGTATTAATAATGTTTGTTGAGCGATAGATTATATTGGACAGGTTCAAGTTCAAACTCAGTTTGGACAAATTGTGTTCTACCATGACATATGTGGTCATAGTAATATCTATGTCCACATGCATAGAATCAAATGGCAAGACAGTATACTCTTACATTATTTGTTCAAGGAAACCTTAGGCAGGCTGTATAATGGCTAATGGGTGGAATGATCTTGCCAGCCTACTGTCATCAGCCCTCACAGTGTGTCATCTGAGGTAGGAGGTACAGTGAGAAGTTTGGATGAAAATTCCGTCCAAGTAGGAACTTGGTACTGAATATCTTTGCATACAAGTTGCTCTAAAAATCTTTGAAAACTACATTATGACTAAGCCTGAGGAAACACATGAAGGTGATACAATGAGGGAATGTAATACTTCAAGCACAACAAATGACCACATACACAAACAAGCAGGGTAAGTATTGCTAGTCTAGAAATCTATTATACTACAATATCACCTGTCATCTTCTATTGTGAATAAATAAAGTTAAAACAGTTATTAAAAGTTTCCAATTTTCAAGCCGTTCACAATTTGGCTATTAATTCTACTTCTGTTGCATATGTTTATACCTTTATTTATTCATGATTGAAGCATGTCAAAACTTATTATTGTTCATTTGGTATGCTGATGAAAGTTGAACTGTACCAAGCAAAGTTGGCTATCAATTTAACTTAGTTTTGTTACTTAGGAATGTACAATTCATGAAATTACCAGAACTGTACAAGTTAACATCCATAAAATTAAAGATTTAAAGATAAATGAAAATCCTAAATCATTTACTAGATCTATATATATGAATAAAGATGATCTCTACATATCATAACACTAAATATTATATTCCGCTACAATTTATGACATGGTTAAAATGATGGACCTTGAACTGTGTAAAAATTCACATTCCCAGACTGTGAAAATATTACAAGTATGTTAACTGCATAGCATGTTCAGTTATTTGAAATTAATGCAAGCTGATCATTCTTGGTTGTTATTTGGAGAAGTTGGGAATGCTCATGATTGATTTATTCCAAAACAACCTAAACAATTAATGACTTTATGCATACTATAAATAAAATGTGTAAATAAAAAGTTTTGTCAGATTCTATAACAACACATTGAACTTTATTTGTCAAAATTTCCATTATATACGATTTTCTTTAAAACAGAGCTATGATTTTCAGGATAAGAAAAAATATAGATAAGAATTCCACAGTTTAGTAAATACATGTGTACTGGAGTAACAATTGATCAACTATAATCAGACATGTTAGTGCAACAAAAGAGGGTTGGTGCAAATATTAGGGGATCACTGAGGGTGCAAGGGACTTATTGTAAGTGAGGGGTGCAATAAAGTAGTTCTAGGTAGTGCAGGGGCAGACGACACTTTGTCTAGGTAGTGCAGGGGCAGACGACACTTTGTCTAGATAGTGCAAAGGCAGACGACACTTTGTCTAGATATAGCAGAGGCACACAGCACTTTGTCTAGATATAGCATACCATAAAAGTTGAAGATTTATGCACACAGTACACGTTTATACAGCCTGCTATCGATAGTACTTCACGTCTTTAGATTTCCCGTCTTTGAAAGTGATCCAATAGAAGTAGGATGATACAACTACCACAACAAGTCTGGCTATGAGCGCCACGACAACGGAACACAGGAATGAAGCTGGGGATGTGGCAGGTAACCGCGGCAACCATGAACTCATCAACACTGCGGACACAAAAAATACACAATGTGCAGCACACAGTAACGAACACATGTACAAATAAACAGTGAAATACTGTAAACCAAGAAATTGTTTCGTGCATTTTAATTTCGTAGGGTATCCAAGTGGTAGATATTCGCGAAATTTAGTATATACAGCCGCAAAAGTGTTCAAAACATTAATATGGACATCGCTGGAGACTTAAAAACAGGATTATTTTTAGTCGCGAATATGCTGACAATTGGCAAAACACGAAAGTTTGTATTCACGAAAGTAAATAGGTTTACAGTAAACACATCAGCCAAGACTGACAACGAAAAACCTTATAAAGTAAAAATAATTTGACAATAAAAGGTCAAAACACATCAATATATATATAGTATACAGATAGGGATATTTATAAATTAAATGTGATTGATGTAACAGAATATATTAATATGGATCAAAGTGATAACATCAAGTGAAAATGGCAAATACATTGAATTCTTATAATAACAAATTCCAGTCTAACATGCCTTCATCCATAGAAAAACCTTGTTTAGTCACTTACTGCTCCCATTGGCATATATTTATGAAACTTTAGGTCATTTAACTTTTTGACAACTGGGAATTTGGTCATTTAATGAACAGCATTTTTTTTGTACTCAGCTGGTTAAGTTGAGTACTGCCTTCCCTGTCCAATTATCTCATAATGTTTTGATCCAAAAGTTTGTATACTTTTTTCAGGAAAGACAACGACCATATTTGGCTCAGGTGGTCGAACCGACTGAGCACTTTTTTTGTCAGAATTATGTTTCTATGAGACAGTTAGTCTTGATGATATTTTCAGTCTTAGTCAGTCTGTTTCATCCATTGTGTTTTTAGGAAATGTTTATTTTTGTTTGAATTGGTTGTGTTGTTCTATAGACTCTAGTGAAAGGTAATCAGAGACATGAGATATACAACTTGGGAGGCTTATCTGGTCTTCCTATTACAGTTATCATCAACTAATCACTGAAAGTTATCAATAAGTAATTCTCTCAAAAACCCTTCACTTCATACTCACTCAGAGATTTTAAGTTGTGAACATAGTTATGAGATTGCCTGCAATAAATAATAACCCAGAAAATCTGATTGGAAAAAAAAGTGATTCATTTAAAGTGACAGAAAATATTAGCTAGAGAATCTTAAAAATCTATACGACCATCCCATCATTTCATCTTAATGACGGTCATAACCTTGTAGCTAGAAAAAATGCCATCAATGACAAACAGGACAAAAATAAATGAGAACAAATATCTGATATATAGAGCTTTTATTTAAAAAAAACCGGAAAAAGATTGAAGATGACATTTTTTGAAGGATCAAAATTGCTATTTCTTGTTCCTACTTGACTTTCATGATAACGGAGCTCACCTTGAACCAAAAGTTTTATAACATTATCACAAATCAAGTTTTTTTCTGATTTTTTTGGGAAACAATTAAGTAGTTGCCATGGTAATAGTTCAGAAAAATAGGGTACTTTAAGGAGAAAAGAGACAAAAATAAATGTAGAGCATGATTATTCTCTAAGAAATCCTAACAAAACAGAATTTGTAAAAAAATCTTTAGGCTGTTTGTAGCAAAACCACTCTAGACTCAAATTTTCGACCTAGCGGTCTTTTTCAAGAGTTATGAATCACTAACAATTTTTCTACATTTTTTGTACAGCTTAACTCTTTGCTTTGTAACTTGACAAGTTAGGTCTACTCGAGGTGCTAAATTAAACAAAAGACGTAGATTAGATGACCATAAATGGTCACAATGGGGTGTAAATCCACTGAAAACAATAAGTTATTACCTCGAACACGTTTTAATCCGTTAATTACCCTTTATTATGCTCACGCGCGTTGATGACTGACGAAAATTAAAATCAGTCGCCTAAAATAGTCGATCCGTAAAATTGCCGACGGAAAACGTAATCCAAAGGCCAATTGTAATGTTAAATCGCATCTTTGCATGAAATTGATGTACAAAATGATTATAAGTGAACATATTTGCGTTTGACTGGCTAAATGAATTTATGCGAAAATATGCCGACATACGCGTCACGTGACCAGTGTGTTCTGCAAAATATGCCGTGTTAGGTTTTACGAATGTAAATCATTCTGGGGATGACGACGTGTGTAAACTACGAGCTTTTAAGGCAAATCTAAGAGTATTTGACGAATCTATGAAAGTTTAAACGCATAAATTAGAATAAAATGGTCGAAAGTACGCTGCTATTGATATGCGAGTTTTCTAAGTTCGGATAGTCACGTATTTTCGGATACGTTTGTTTACGCTGAATATTGGCCATTCTCTGGCAAATAAGCGCTACATACGAGGATTCAAGTATGTCATTTATTGTTTAGTATGATATATCAGCTGTCAAATACAAAATAGAATCGATTTATTAAGCCTTATGCCACCAAAGAAACACATTTTATTTATAGATTTTTTTTATTTAATAAGAAGAATTTTACATTGCCATATTATATGAAGCCCTAAAGTAGATAACTTGATTGTCCAGAGGAGATTCTCTAGGAATAACACCATATGTTAAACACCAGTAATACAGTACATGTAAACCACCACTAAATTGAAACAGAAGCCCCCAACACCCGGGGAAGTATACTGGGAATAGTGACTAGTCCCAAGTGATTCTTCTTTATAAATACAGACCAGAAATCAATCTAAGTACCAGATGATGTATTGAACAAGACAGCCTCCGCTTGAAAGTTGTATGTACAATAATATCATAAAACGTTTTAGTATTTACAATTTAAAGTTACTATGTACACCCTATGTGCAGCTGCTGTCTACTCCTGGGACCAAGGCTGGACTTGAAGGCCTCTAGATTTGATATGAATGTGATGGTTGTTTATTCCAATCCTGTTTAGTTCTCGGGAAGAGGAATGCTTGTATATTGAAGCATTGGCTGTTGGAACATAAAGCTAGCCAATGGGTCACTCAGACTCCGGTCCAGCTATCACAAGGTCTGGTGATGCTGGACACAACTTGGTATTTCCATGATCTTGAAAAGCTTGGTGGTGATAGCTAAGAGCCTCCCAGCCGAGTGAACTTACCATGCCTGTGACACACCGTAGGGGTCTGTCTGTGTGAAAATTATGCTGATAATGCCTCAAAATCTGTCCTATTTCAATATAATTTTAAGTACCTCAGGACACCTAGAATGCGCCTGATGGGTCCATTTTTAAAAAAAAAATCCGCGGGAGCATGCCCCCGGACCCCCCTAGATTTTTGGCCACCCTGCCCTATTTTATAGCACCCTGCCCTTTTTCAGGTCCTAGAATAATCACTAAAGTATAATAAGCTAGTGGTACAAGGTCAAAGTTCAAAATATGTTATTCATAGGTCAAGAACCACTATATGCCTCCGCGGCCCAAGTGGTGATACACTCAAGTCGGCCTTAAAATAACTTTGGTTTGCCTGTAATTGGAGATATTTCTTGACAAATGTGGAGTTGAATGATGAAATTGAGTTTAAATGGTTGGTAAATATGCATGTGATGTAGTTAAACTGTTTGTATTATTTCACTATTTTGTTCTTGATACAAAAAGAAAAGTAGACTAGGGTAAAACCAAGAACTGATCTGTCCGGATATGTGGGGAACCGATCGACAATATTTCAAGGAAAAAAACTTTCTAAGAAGATACATGACCACCCTTTTTTATTGTATTATTTTGAAGCTTAAAGGCCCCTCTTTACAATGATATATGTGGTCCAGGTGGCCATAGACTAAAATATGTTTAAGATTGGGACCTACTACGGGCAATTTATATTGAGCTAAAGAGCTAATTTATTTGTTGGTTTCTAACGTCATAGGTCAATGGGTCAAGGTCAATGATAAATTATCTATTAGTCAATGAGTCAAGGTCAAAGCTCAAGCTATGATATTTATAGGTCAAGGTCAAAGCTCAAGATATGCTATTTATAAGTCAATGAGTCAAGGTCATAGATATGCTATATGTAGGTTTGAAAAGAATTATGTATTATGTTGTGAATTAATCAAGCATACAATATAACCAAGCTTCATCACAGACATCAAGTGACTGATACATGTATATATTATAGCAACCATTACTGATAGATCACCATAGCAACAAGTGACTGATACATCTATATATTATAGCAACCATAACTGATAGATCACCATAGCAACAAGTGACTGAAACATCTATATATTATAGCAACCATTACTGATAGATCACCATAGCAACAAGTGACTGATGCATCTATATATCATAGCAACCATTACTGATAGATCACCATAGCAACAAGTGACTGATACATCTATATATTATAGCAACCATTACTGATAGATCACCAAAGCAACAAGTGACTGATACATCTATATATTATAGCAACCATTACTGATAGATCACCATAGCAACAAGTGACTGATACATCTATAATATCATAGCAACCATTACTGATAGATCACCATAACAACAAGTGACTGACACATCTATATATTATAGCAACCAATACTGATAGATCACCATAGCAACAAGTGACTTATACATCTATATATCATAGCAACCAATACTGATAGATCACCATAGCAACAAGTGACTTATACATATATATTGTCATAGCAACCAATACTGATATATCACCATAGCAACAAATAATACATACCACATGATTGTAAGGTAAAGAATACCACACTGGATAGTAGTGTCATTCTGATAACATTTCTATCTGATGCTTGAACTGTACTCCAGTATATCACTGAGATACCTAAAATATATAATAAAGTAGTATTAGGTATAAGTGAAACATGGCCCGATCTCCAGAAGCATCTCAAGCGGAAATTGCATGTCAAATTGAGATTTTGCTCAAAATAAAGTCAGAGTTTGAGAAAATTATGACGCTCAAACTTTTGTAATTTTACAGTTATGTTATGAAGTCAAAATAGTGTTTTTGTTTTGTGATTTCACTTATGAGTCCAGTCTCCCATGAAAATTTACTCGAAGACAAATGACAATAATTGAGATGAGATTTAACTTAGTTTGAGATGCTTAGGGAGATCTGGGCCAGTGCTTGAACGGTGCTTAACTCCTGGGATGAAATTCTGAGAATAAGGATAGCCAATCACATCACCTGTTTGTGATGTGATCTGATTGGTTGTCCTTATCCTTTAGTAAAGTTAGATCAGTATTGTAAACCACCAAGTTAACGCTAAAATAACTTAATATTGTGGATGTAGTGTTACTGAAAACTCTAAGGGTAGATATCTAATTATGTAAGGAAAAATGGTTTATTAAATTATTTTTTTATTATTTTATTTATCTTATTAAGCACTTGAAAATGCCAATAAAAAGAGCAGGTAGGATTATCAGAACCACAGTATTATTGTGTTTAGGCCTAATAGAATAGATGTAAGGAAAAATGCATTTTACTTCAAAGACCTACAGTTTATATTAAACTTTACATAACATATGGGAACTCCTAGCAACATGTAATACAGACTTAAGTAAACCAAATGTGTATGTTCCTGATTTGTATTAGTTAGAAAATATTTTAAAAATTAGCTTCTAAGAAATAGATTGATCGAGAAATGTGGAAATTCCAAGAAAACCAGGTTCACCAACAAGGGCAATAACTCTGTTGAATCTTGGCTCCAGCAAAACATAACCCCAGGACCTGGTGTGCATGTAAATAAGCTAATTTACATTCCTGTAAAGTTTAATGTACCTTTTTAAACACTTCAACAGAGATGATAATAAAGTTACATAGAAGACAAAATATGCTCACACCGACCACCCACTGCATATCCAAATACATTACTGTAAACCAAGAAATTATTTTGCGTGATTTTATTTTTCACAGAGTTCTGGAGTGGTAGAATTTCGTAAATTAAGTAGCTGCAAAAGTGTTCAAAACATTAATATGGACATTGCAGGAGGCCATAAAACACTCAAATTTGTAGTTGCCAATATGCCGACAATCTGCAAAACATGGCAGTTTGTACTCCCAAAAGTAACTTGGTTTACATAATAGCCCCAAGCTTTTTCTGTTAATTAAACAATAACTGCAAACTAATTGACTTCCCTATGGAAACTTCATATTTAAAATAGAATCTGACAGAGCTACCAGACACTGCATCCTCTCACCTGTGAAGTTCTAATCATATCTCAGACATGGAATAGCTGCAGATTTCATGTGAGTCTTCGATCATGTTGAGTGCAAACAATATAAGAGGGGCGTTTCAAAAGTTCCAGGAAAAGTGCTCTATAGTATTTATTGCATGTTCAAATTACTTCAAACTTTGCATTTAAATAGAACAATTCATGATATATATTGTATCATGAATCAAACACACGAGGGTGTGTCATACAAAATGCCACTGTTGCAATAATAACTTTTCCTAGAACTTTTGAAACGCCCTACATAGATATGATTACAAAGTGGCCAATGTAGCCAAGAAATTTCAAGCAGACTCTGATAAGGTGTATGAATAAAAGATAAGTAAATGCTCTCTGTATCAATACATTGATTATAATGTCACTCAATACATACATTAAACATTTACTTACAAGCACGTTATTGTGCTAATGCCTTCTCACTAGCCTAGTGGTAGAGCAACATTTACTGCTTCAAGCGCAGGAGGTCTGCTGGGGTCGATCCCAAACCAGTCAAACCAAAGGCGAAAGAAAAATGGTACAAGAAATTCCCTTGCTAGATGCTCAGAAAACTAGATTTTCATGGCAGAGAAGCATAATTCGGCAAAGATGGTTTTTCTATTTTTAGTAATGGTGACCTTGACCCCACTGGCCTACTTTCAATCCAAAGCAAGGTTTTCATATACTAGTAAGCTACCTACACCCAAGTTTCATCATGATATTTCATTCCAAAGCCAGTTATCAGTCAACCTTAAATAAATTAGTAACAACAGATTACTATAACACCAGGCATACTTACAGATAAGTGCACAGGCATATAGACGTATAGGAAATGCATGTGATGTTCCATCTATGTCATACATAGCATGAAAATAATGGCTTGGGAATATCAGCGCCTGAAAACATGAACAAATACAGGTTAAAACATAATCTGCACATAATATGCTGTCTTCAGACAATACAATGACAGACTCATGATTCCCTGGCTAAGGATAAGAAGGTCGTTACTTCTACTTACGTCCTTATAAGACTGATAAGTATTTAAAATCAGCGCTTCTTATGAGCACATTTTCATGCAAATCAAAACTTGTCATGTTGACAAAACTGAAGTTAAAATAGCTTGTTTTACCATAAGAACAGAGTAATTTTCGTACACTTTTTGCTTTTTTTCTCAAAATATTGTTTTTGTACTCCTAATTCTAAGCCAGCGAAATGTCATTAGAATGGGTTTCCCTATTAAATTGATGACATTTCAGCATGAAATGAAATGTCCTTAAAAGACATCAGTAATGAGTGTATAATCTCCTTAAACACACAAGTGAAGGAAGAGTTTTGTCAAATAAAACCTACAGACAAAGCCAGACAAGATTTAAACGAAAGTAAAATCAATTCTAGAATAGTATTCATGTAGATAAAACAAAGTAAAACGTCTCATTATTTGTCCCTGTCACTATATCTGAGACAACCGTCTTCAATGATGGAGAATCAGGCAGGTCATGAGAGTACGAGAAATCGTGTCGTCTCTCTGTATTACTCAAACATTTAAACACAGACTCCAAATCTGTTCTGATCAGGGTTTACACAGTTTTTTCAATGGTATTTTGTCAATATTACCAGGTAATAAGATTCTTAAGTGTTATATAGCAAGAGGGCCAAAGGGCCCTAGGTCGCTAACCTGTTGCACATTGGTCTAGGTATCAGTACAACTTACATTCTGACCAAGTTTCATGAAAATTGGATCAAAACAGTGACCTCTTGAGTGAACACAAAGTTTTTCTAAGATTTAACCTAGTGACCTAATTTTAAACCCCACATAACACAATTACGAACTTGGCCTACAATTCATGGAGAACAACATTCTGGCCAAGTTTCATGAAGATTAGATCAAAACTGTGACCTCTGGAGTGAACATAAGGTTTTACTAAGATTTGACCTAGTGACCTAGTTTTTTACCCCAACATGACCCATTTTTAAACTTGGCCTAGATGTCATGGAGAACAACATTCTGACTAAATTTCATGAAAATTGGATAAAAATGATGACCTCTGGAGTGAACACAAGGTTTTTCTAAGTTTAAACCTAGTGACCTAGTTGTTGACCTCACATGACCCAGTTTTGAACCAGGCCTAGATTTTATGGAGAACAACATTCTGACTAAGTTTCATGAAAATTGGATCAAAACTGTTGACTCTAGAGTGCACACAAACAAATTTTGATGAAAAGCGGACAATGAGTGACTAGATCACAAAAGCTCACCTTATCACTTAGTCTGGTCACCCGACTAGACAATATATTTTATCAATCAAATAGCATAACTTTTTTCAATTTTAGCTAGGTTTTTTTCTGGGCTTGATTGTCTATATTTGAGGGTGCACAGGGAAATTAACTTTCATGAAAAAGAGTAGATTGAGAAGTTGTCTTTCTAAACATAGGGTATGTTAGACAGACTACTTATCACTTTGTGACTGGTGAGATAAAAAGAAATGTGTACATAGGACACTGATACCCCCACTTGCACTTTTTAAATTGACCCCATCAATTTTTGACATATTTTCACTTTTTCCGTATAGTCATCACAATTTTTGTCAGAATTGACAAATATTCAAATGCAGCATATAATCTCCTTATTGGTCCCTTCTTACATACTATGTTTCACAGTTCTAGCTTGCAAATTATCGTTTGAGGAAAAATCCATATGTGAAAACCAGAAGGTGACAAACGTTTAGCTAGAATGTACTTACCCAAAGTGATAAAACTGAAAGAACTACAGCTAGAACAATCTGCCAGACACGGAGACCCCCTGGTACCTGGTACTTACCCATAGTGATAAAACTGAGAGAACTACAGCTAGAACAATCTGCCAGACATGTAGACCCCCTGGTACCCGGTACTTACCCATAGCGATAAAACTGAGAGAACTACAGCTAGAACAATCTGCCAGACACGGAGACCCCCTGGTACCCGGTACTTACCCATAGTGATAAAACTGAGAGAACTACAGCTAGAACAATCTGCCGGACGCGGAGACCCCCTGGTACCCGGTACTTACCCATAGTGATAAAACTGAGAGAACTACAGCTAGAACAATCTGCCAGACACGGAGACCCCCTGGTACCCGGTACTTACCCATAGTGATAAAACTGAGAGAACTACAGCTAGAACAATCTGCCAGACACAGAGACCTCCTGGTAACCGGTACTTACCCATAGTGATAAAACTGAGAGAACTACAGCTAGAACAATCTGCCAGACACGGAGACCTCCTGGTAACCGGTACTTACCCATAGTGATAAAACTGAGAGAACTACAGCTAGAACAATCTGCCAGACTCGGAGACCCCCTGGTACCCGGTACTTACCCATAGTGATAAAACTGAGAGAACTACAGCTAGAACAATCTGCCAGACACAGAGACCCCCTGGTAACCGGTACTTACCCATAGTGATAAAACTGAGAGAACTACAGCTAGAACAATCTGCCAGACACAGAGACCTCCTGGTACCCGGTACTTACCCATAGTGATAAAACTGAGAGAACTACAGCTAGGACAATCTGCCAGACACAGAGACCTCCTGGTACCCGGTACTTACCCATAGTGATAAAACTGAGAGAACTACAACTAGAACAATCTGCTAGACGTGTAGACCCCCTGGTACCCGGTACTTACCCATAGTGATAAAACTGAGAGAACTACAACTAGAACAATCTGCTAGACGTGTAGACCCCCTGGTACCCGGTACTTACCCATAGTGATAAAACTGAAAGAACTACAGCTAGAACAATCTGCCAGACACAGAGACCCCCTGGTACCAGGTACTTACCCATAGTGATAAAACTGAGAGAACTACAGCTAGAACAATCTGCCAGACACAGAGACCCCCTGGTAACCGGTACTTACCCATAGTGATAAAACTGAGAGAACTACAGCTAGAACAATCTGCCAGACACAGAGACCTCCTGGTACCCGGTACTTACCCATAGTGATAAAACTGAGAGAACTACAGCTAGGACAATCTGCCAGACACAGAGACCTCCTGGTACCCGGTACTTACCCATAGTGATAAAACTGAGAGAACTACAACTAGAACAATCTGCTAGACGTGTAGACCCCCTGGTACCCAGTACTTACCCATAGTGATAAAACTGAGAGAACTACAGCTAGAACAATCTGCCAGACACAGAGACCTCCTGGTACCCGGTACTTACCCATAGTGATAAAACTGAGAGAACTACAACTAGAACAATCTGCTAGACGTGTAGACCCCCTGGTACCCGGTACTTACCCATAGTGATAAAACTGAAAGAACTACAGCTAGAACAATCTGCCAGACACAGAGACCCCCTGGTACCAGGTACTTACCCATAGTGATAAAACTGAGAGAACTACAGCTAGGACAATCTGCCAGACACAGAGACCTCCTGGTACCCGGTACTTACCCATAGTGATAAAACTGTGAGAACTACAGCTAGAACAATCTGCCAGACACGGAGACCTCCTGGTACCCGGTACTTACCCATAGTGATAAAACTGTGAGAACTACAGCTAGAACAATCTGCCAGACACAGAGACCTCCTGGTACCCGGTACTTACCCATAGTGATAAAACTGAGAGAACTACAGCTAGAACAATCTGCCAGACACAGAGACTCCCTGGTACCCGGTACTTACCCATAGTGATAAAACTGAGAGAACTACAGCTAGAACTATCTGCCAGACACGGAGACCCCCTGGTACCCGGTACTTACCCATAGTGATAAAACTGAGAGAACTACAGCTAGAACAATCTGCCAGACACAGAGACCTCCTGGTACCCGGTACTTACCCATAGTGATAAAACTGAGAGAACTACAGCTAGAACAATCTGCCAGACACAGAGACCTCCTGGTACCCGGTACTTACCCATAGTGATAAAACTGAGAGAACTACAGCTAGAACAATCTGCTAGACGTGTAGACCCCCTGGTACCCGGTACTTACCCATAGTGATAAAACTGAGAGAACTACAGCTAGAACAATCTGCCAGACACAGAGACCTCCTGGTACCCGGTACTTACCCATAGTGATAAAACTGAGAGAACTACAGCTAGAACAATCTGCTAGACGTGTAGACCCCTGGTACCCGGTACTTACCCATAGTGATAAAACTGAGAGAACTACAGCTAGAACAATCTGCCAGACACATAGACCCCCTGGTACCCGGTACTTACCCATAGTGATAAAACTGAGAGAACTACAGCTAGGACAATCTGCCAGACACGGAGACCCCCTGGTACCCGGTACTTACCCATAGTGATAAAACTGAGAGAACTACAGCTAGGACAATCTGCCAGACACGGAGACCCCCTGGTACCCGGTACTTACCCATAGTGATAAAACTGTGAGAACTACAGCTAGGACAATCTGCCAGACACGGAGACCCCCTGGTACCCGGTACTTACCCATAGTGATAAAACTGAGAGAACTACAGCTAGAACAATCTGCCAGACACGGAGACCCCCTGGTACCCGGTACTTACCCATAGTGATAAAACTGAGAGAACTACAGCTAGGACAATCTGCCAGACATGGAGACCTCCTGGTACCCGGTACTTACCCAGACTCCCTGGTACCCGGTACTTACCCATAGTGATAAAACTGAGAGAACTACAGCTAGAACAATCTGCCAGACACGGAGACCTCCTGGTAACCGTATAAACAACTGATCACTATGTCCCAATATCTGGCTGAGCTGCAAATGCAAAAAAAAAAAATATATTGTAGTCTAATACAAGACTTAACTTTTTCTGACATTCATTATTGCAATAAAAGCTGGTTGCGTGGTCTGAAAATCAACTTTTATATTCATGAATCCTCTGTAATATTTTAGCATCATTCCTTCATTTGTTTATCAATGATCAATCAAATCTCAGATTCTGACAGAATAACATTAATGCAAGCAGCCATTGCTCACAGGGGAGTGCGGTTTTTCAAATTACTGTCTCAAACGGTAATCCTCTGAGAACCTCAATAATTACAGTTCCGACATGACACATTGTCAATCATAATGTAATATTGCAACATTGCCAAGGTTCAATGTGTCAATCCAGTGTTATTGTAGCTTATTACAATGTTTTCTTTATAGAAGTATGCTGTGATTTCGATATGAAAAAGTCTTCCATTTCATAAATACTCATCTTATAACTCATTCCTGAATTAAACTGCAAAAATGTAACATGTTACATTATCAAGAGATGTTTGTAAAACATGTATGCCCCCAAATCAGCCTAATATACCGGTAGTCAAAAATGGTAAAGGTCACATTGACCTTGACATTTGACCTACTGACCTCAAAATCAATCTACTGTTGCTGACCATGTACCATATAAAGTTTGAAGATCCAATGGCAAAGCTTTCTTGAGTTATTGAAAGGAAACCATTAAATTTTGGTGAAATGACCGATTGACAGACATGAGCATAATTAAGTAAAATTATCAAAAGTCTGTAGGGAGCATAGTTCATTAATAGAGTATACAGCTAGCTCTAGAGTTAATCTGCTTAATGCGAATGTGTCGTCACTTAATGCAAGTGTGTCATCACTTAATGCAAGTGTGTCATCACTTAATGCAAGTGTGTCGTCACTTAATGCAAGTGTGCCATCACTTAATGCAAGCGTGTCGTCACTTTATGCAAGTGTGTCGTCACTAAATGCAAGTGTGTCGACACTTAATGCAAGTGTGTCGTCAGTTAATACTAGCGTGTCGTCACTAAATGCGAATGTGTCATCACTCAATGCAAGTGTGTCATCACTCAATACAAGTGTGTCGTCACTTAATACAAGTGTGTCGTCACTTAATGCAAATGTGTCATCACTTAATGCAAGTGTATCGTCACTTAATGCAAGTGTGTCATAACTCAATGCAAAGGTGCCATCACTTAATGCAAGTGTGCCATCATTAAATGCAAGTGTGTCATCACTCAATGCAAGTGTGTCGTTCCTTAATGCAAGTGTGTTCTCATTTAATCAAGTGTGTCATCACTCAATGCAAGTGTGTCATCACTTAATGCAAGCGTGTCGTCACTCAATGCAAATGTGTCGTGTCTCGTGTCTCAATGCAAGTGTGTCATCACTTAATGCAAGTGTGCCATCACTCAATGCAAGTGTGCCGTCAATAGTTGCACTTGATTGTGTAGGCAAAATCCTCTCCAGACACATACCATGGTTGTACAATGGGACATGTCGAAAGTTTGATTGAAAATAAATTAAGCCGAAATAAGATTTTTTTCAGCAGTCTAAATGGCTTTTTTATGACACTAAAAGTATCTAAAATGTGACTGTCTATAATAGGGGATTCATCAGCCAGTGTATCAACACTTTATGCAAGTGAATTGTCACTTTATGCAAGTGGGTTGTCACTTAATGCAAGTGTGTCGTCACTTAATGCAAGTATGTCGTCACTCAATGCAAATGTGTTGACACTTAATGCAAATGTGTTGACACTTAATGCAAGTGGGTTGTCACTTTATGCAAGTGTGTCGTCACTTAATGCAAATGTGTCGTCACTTAATTCAAGAGTGTTGTCACTTAATGCAAGTGAGTTGTCACTAAATGCAAGTGTGTCGTCACTTAATTCAAGGGTGTAGACACTTATGCAAGTGTGTCGTCACTTAATGCAAGTGTGTCGTCACTTAATTCAAGTGTGTCTTCACTAAATGCAAGTGTGTCGTCACTTAATTCAAGTGTGTCATCACTCAATGCAAGTGTGCCGTCAATAGTTGCACTTGATTTTGTAGGCAAAATCCTCTCCAGGTTTTACAATGGGACATGTCGAAAGTTTGATTGAAAATAAATTAAGCCGAAATAAGATTTTTTTCAGCAGTATAAATGGCTTTTTTATGACACTAAAAGTATCTAAAATATGACTGTCTATAATAGGGGATTCATCAGCCAGCTATGCCGGCGATGTTAATCACCATACCAATATCCCGTACTTGCGAGGTTTTAGCCCATTCAAAACTTGGTCAGCCCTAATCGACTGAATTTTGTGAGTAGGAATCTCGCAGTGAATAGTTATTAATAAAACAATTTTTCGCTCATAAATTATCCCTAATTGTTTAACGATGTTTAAAAGACCGTTATATAGTATTTTTATGTATAAATGATGTCACGTTATATGTGATGACGTCACATGACGTTACGTGCCAAAACATCAAGGTCAGTATCGACGCAAGACGTTGTGAAATAGTCTTGATTGATTTACATCACTTTCTTTGCTATAACAACCATGGGTTTCACTCTATTTGATTTTTTATTCAAATACGTAACATCATCATTTATGTTATTTCTGCCTCCCATTGGCATTGATTGAGAGAATCGCTGATGTATGCAGCGCATTTATTCACATTAGGACTGTTCCAGTACAATAAGAAGCATTATGCACATGACCAATCATTATTTCATGCTTCATTACAACAATTAGTAAGAAGGCCCATTCAAATTGAATATATGCATTTACTGTACTTACTGGTAAAGAAATGGTCCTTTTTACCAAAACCACGAAATTCCGTGAAATTAAATGATTTTACGTACTTCATTTGCAATCAAATAGGAAACTTTTCATCCCAATCTTACTTGATCTGCTCATTGGTTCATTTCAATAAAGTCTGGTAATTATTGTACTGAATGTTTTTAATGGCTAAGTTTTTATTGACCTATCAGAGGGCATATCAGTACATCATTCCCTTTCTAATTAAAGACTTTAACGATGATTTAACGAGAAAGATTTAATGAGAAATCTTAGAAATCAAAATGTCAGAATGTGAGTTGTTATCAACAATGTGTCTGTATGCTTCATCGAGTGTGTGATACTGACCATGCAATCGTTACCATCAGCACTGGAACTGTAGAAGATAGTTATCAAAAAATGACTTTTTAATTATTTATATGTTTTATCAGTGGCTATTCTATGATAAAATCCCTGGTTTTATCTAGCTCAATGATCCTGATGTTGAGTATCTATTGACTCAATATTGGAACCTCAATCAGAATATTTATTTCCCTTGCCTTGGCTTACTTTTTATTCCATTGGCTCTTGTGTCATATGTGAGCACAGAATAGAAATGGTTTGAATGAGTTCCACCAAAACAGGTCATCTACTGTTGCTGACCGACCTTCATGTAAAGTTTGAAGATCCTCGGACAAAGTGCTTGAGTTATTGAATGGAAACCATTGGTCTACCATTAGGTTAGATGGACCGACCTACAGACATGAGCAAAGCAATATACCCCCTCATCAAAGGTGCAGGGCGTAATAAAAAGCACTGGTTAGACAAATATGGAAGTTGCAACATGTATTAAGTATGTACATACCTTAGATCTATGTACATCGCCATCATCTGTCTCTCCTACACCCAGTAATTTCCTCGTCTTTAACCGACTGTGTAAGTCTCCACTACTGTGCTTTCTGAAAATATAAACACACACAAAATATAACCAATGCAATAAAATAATATTGTAAGCTACTCAGGTTCATTGGTTACATGGCTAGGTCACACATAGGAGAAACACAAAGAATTTCATTCCTAGGTCCCACTGCAATGTTTTCGTCGATATCTACTCCCGGTTGAAAAAAATTTGGGGCACATCAGGAACAGGGAATTCACAAATTTTCTTAGGAAAAAATGGGAAGCTAGACCACGAGGATCCTTTTTCTGATGCATACCAATGTTCATTTACTAAATCGGGAGTACATTGGCGAAAGAATGCTCGGAGGGGCCAAGGCTTAAGTCAACACATTTACTTGACATGCATCCATTTCTTTGTGTGACTCCCATAGACACTGACATCAGGTGTCGTATTCTTTGCGACAGAAATTGGACCCTATCTACCCTTATGTGGTTGTATGCATCAGATGTTCAAAACTGAAAGCCTCATAAGGACAAGCTAGATTTCACTGAAGATTCTACTCGTCCATCAATGACAGGTAAAACAAGTCTATGTTTAGTAAACACTTATGCCTTGTTGGAAGCCTTGTCCATAACAAATAGTTAAGTCATCCAGGGGCAAAAATTCTGTTCAAATGTTTGATAGTGTTACATGGCTTTGATAATGTATTGTGTTTATGATGGTAAACAAGTATGAAAGCAATGCCTGGATGGACTTGAAAGATATTTGAATTTCAACATTTTGTAACAGACGGATGAACAGACAGGTGCATCGCTATATGCCGCTGGGTCATAAAACAATATACTAATTGAAACTAGTTGGCATTCAGCTTCTGCCTTCCATGGTGTTTTTTTATTTATTTTTTGGCTACATGTACCAAATGGAACAAGAACCTGGGACCAGTTCAGCATAGGAATTCCAATACCTTGAAACAAGAGAAACCCTGTAAGTTAATAACCTATAATAAACACCTTACAGAATGTTAATGTTGGATACCTTGTAGTAACCTCATCTGTTTAATATAAAAGCCATCTTATGAACTGCCAATAATATATAGCTTATTACAACCCATGGAATATGTTGTATAAATTACCAATTTATAGAAGCCTGTGGATAAAATATAAATGTATCTGTTTGTAAACAACATAAATCTGTAACATATTTTTTGCTACAGAATATTTCATATATTCAAGTACATAGCGTGAACTTTGAATGTTTCGTCTAGTTCAGACTTCCAAGTTTTGTTTTCCAATATATTGCTGGCTTAGAATGATTATGATAAGGTCCTAAGTAATACCTTTGTAGACAGTTTTTTCTTGTTTTCTCAAAATATTGATTTTGTACATACATCCTCCTCTTTCTAAGCAAGCGATATAGTGTACTGTAAATCATTTCATTTCTTTGGTAAAAAAGACAATTTCGTTGGGACTTGAATTCGTGGATTTTGCATTTCAGGTAATAAAACAAGGGTCAAAATTCATGTTCGTTGGGATAAAAGTTTGTGGTTGAGGTGAACCAGGAAATCCACGAAATTTAATCCCCCATGAAAATTAATGATTTTACAGTATATATAACACTTGATGGTATCCATTACAATAATGCCAGGAATACAAAATGTATCATTCATTTATACCTTCGTGGAACAGTATATTCCTCTGTAGACATTTTACACAACAATATCAATCCAACACTATAATTTCACTTTTAGAATCCTTATGTTTTCCTAAATCCAAACAATTGGTTGGAAATTCACGAAAAGTTTACATGGAATATATAAACACCAACTTAGGACCGAAACTCATGAAAAGTCTACATGAATGTGGTATAAACACCAACTATGTCCGAAAGTCTGAGATGTGTTTGAACAACAACCAGCAACGAGATATTATCACATCACTGAGGATAATTCCAGCACCACCCTGATACAATCACAATGTACATATTATGCACCCTATCAATTAGCGGAGGACAAAATATCACCACTGATAAAAATCACCAGAATGGCGATATATCTGATATATCTATAACAAAGTAAGCTCATTAGATAGTAGTTTATTAATACAATAATTAAGTCAGTCATTAATAGCTTTTATATACTGTTCAACCAATTATATGTATGCCATATTATAAGCACATAATATCAGGCCATAAAACAGTCACGTTTCGACAGAATTATGTCCAATTAGGCGGATAACAGCACAAATCCTCCTTTGTTTATGTAAATAACAGTATCCAGGATGAATTTATCCCACAAGCTTGCACATTTTATAAACAAATCATGTCATGTACACAGAAGTTGTAACCTAAAAATAGTTCAAACTATCTTAAGATAAAGTTTTCATCCTCTAGACATAAATTTGAGATCAGTATCTTCGCAAACTCAGTGCAAAAAAATGGAATGGGTTCATATTTCTGAGTTATACAATCTCACATAAGTATACAACACATCAAAAACTACTTGTTTACAAAAACTTCGATTAGCACTCTAAAATCAACAATGTTTTCATGTGGCTTCTAGTTTAAACGCTAGTGGAAAATTTTTGACCAAATCAAAGTGATCTCAGTGTTCCTCAGTATAAATGAATCAAGTAAAGGAATAGTGACGCACTTTGCATAAATTCTACATTTGTTTCATCTTCAGTTACATATAGCCAGCAAACATAACATATAATTTTCTCTTTTGTTTGAGCTTTATCAGATGTTTATGTAGACAGTAGCCTTAAACAAAGCCAAAACATATTTCTCAGTGATGTGTTAGTTAGGTAGAACATTATATTTTTTTTGTATTTTCATTTATCACAGAGATTCTTAGGAAACATATTTATTATCACAGTTCACGGTATGCATGTATGCTTTTCCTTCACTTTTATGTACTCTTAATCTACTCAGTTTAGCCAGAATATTTAATTTTTATCCTATAAATGAGCCTTAGATCAACATTGGGCAACAGTTCAAAGACCCTAAAACCTCAGGGCATTTAAGTTTCTACTGTCTCCCAAAACAACATACAATGACTAGACAATGGTTATAACCTTAGTCTACATACCCATATCAACTTTTCTGGGTAGCATTATAGTGTATTCAAAAAGCAAAACCTTTCTTAAACAACATTTTTATGAGGGTAAAATAATAGTCCTGACCTGTGACAAATAAGCTGCACTGAAGATATGCAAAAGGCTAAATGAATGGCATTATATCTCGAGGTCTCTTGGAGTTTTATGTGGATGATGCACTCAAGATATGCAAAGGGCTAAATGAATGGCATTATATCTCTAGGTCTCTGGGAGTTTCATGTGGATGATGCACTCAAGATATGCAAAAGGCTGCACGAAAACCACAATGTATGCTATAAGACACACATAAGCTGATTGAATGGCATTATATCTAGATCTCTCTGAGTCTCTCGAAGCTTTATATGGATGTCAAGTCTGGATGTCCCCAGTATGTGATATGTCAAATAAAGCTTGATCCGAATTATAGTCTGAGATCCAGGGAAACTATTGTGATGTCAATGAAATAAATTGACTGTATAATGATGTCCATATAAAATAGAGACATCGAGAGACTGCGGGATTGAAGAGATCAATCAATATACACAGGATTGGAGACAGAAAAGTTTATTATTAGTTGCTGTATCACGGTTAAGGATTATGGAAAACGTTGACAAGATTGGCATTTCGGGGGATGCCCCCAAGACTGTAGTAACTACATATAATTAAGGAAGGACTTACTACAGTCTTGCAGGCACCCCTCAATTTGAGAAAGAGGCAACAGCATGTATTCATAATTTGCAGCCCGGCCAGGTTGCTGCATCAAAGCTACGGATTATAACTATTGCGAAAGCTGAAAAGAATGGCATCTGAGAATGTAACAACAGCGTAGTCATTAATTTGCTGGTGGCTGCATCAAGACTTTGGGTAACAACAAAGGGTCAAAAGCAACAGCACACAACATTGTATTCATTTGTTAAAAAGTAAAGGTTAACCCTTTACCTCATGATGAACCAGAAATAATCAACATACAAACAATAATTGTCTACTACGAAAGTGTATTTATAATGGCGATTGCAAATATTCCATAAAAGGGGAACTAAGGATAATATTTGCAATGGTATATACGAGGGATGATCCAAAGTAACGTGGACTTTAGCTAACTTTTTTGTATCTGGCCATTTTAAGGTAGATCACTTCCCAGCAGGTAAAACCAAAGACATAAAGAGGAAGGACATTGTTTTAACCAGACTACTATTTGTAACAAATGTTAATCCATGCAAAATCTTAAAGAGACCATCTGCTATAAAGCTCTACATACTAGAACAGCTGAACTACTCATAGCATTGATAGACAAGCTTTAACACCGTATTCTGTACCAAGGATCTGGCATCACAATAAGTCACAATTTGGCATTTCTTTATGCATTCTTTGGTCATCTTTTTGACAGATGGGACATGGGCATTTCATTTTCTAGTTTGACTACAGTGCCCACCAAAAATTTGGATACACTTTTTGAATTATTCCATATATTTTGGTCAGAGGGTAACAATGTTTGCAATTTCTGAAAAAACGGTTAATGAAGGAGTAAAAAATGTGACATTTTCTGATTTAAAAATAAACTATGGGGTTCAAGGGGCTGAATTTGCCATATTATATGATCATGTTGTCATTCATAGCTGGCAAAGAAACTTAATATTTTCCATCTAGGGTACCAATCAATGTATTGTCTTTACACTAAATAAAAAATAATATTCCTCAGTATTTGCTTTCTGTGATGTTGTTTATGCTGTCTGTGCTCCACTAGTTAAGTTAAGTGCTTCCTTGCTTGTCTGGTGAAATATATTCTTTTGAAGTTCACATACATTATGCTTGCTGTTTCACTTTTCATTGCTCCTTCTGGTGTTTGTCCTTGTGATTTGTGATTTTTGTTGTTTGTGACTTTCGTGCCTTTTTTGATCAGCTATTTCTGCACAATTCTGGTTTCCCTGTCCGATTTATCACATCCTTTTGATGTTCATATTTGTATAACATTTCTTGAAGCCATATAATTGCAGTGATACAATTTCAAGGTGTTCATTTTGTCCTTGACAGCCATTCTTTTATCCACCCTTTTTCTTGGTTTGAAGTTACGATATTGATACAAGTAATTTTGGATAATATTACACTATTATAATGTCCTTTTATAATGAAAGCTGCAATTTTATATAATCTAGAAGAAATTATGTACCAGAAATAACGAGAAATAATTACAGAGAATTGCCATTGATCTGTCCAATTCTAATCACAGTAAACTTATCCAAGCATTTAAAGGAACATTGATTACATCGCAGCCATGACATTTCTTTTAATCATTTGTAAAACATTTCCAGAAGGTATGAATCACTTTTCATGACGTGCATTTAAAATGGCTAAGTTGAAAGCATCTGCAACTCGCATATAAATTGACAATAAACTGTTTATCTAGAAAATTAATTTAGTATGTTATCCATAGTTGTTATGACCACCCTGTTAACTTAATTAACAATTAGCTTCATTGTTATTTTATCTATTGAGACAAATCCTGAAGGCCGTCATTTTTATAAACAAATAAGGGCTCAAAGCTTTCCTCTAGATAGAACGCACATACATATTAATCTTACTAGTATTTCATTTACCAAATTTTTTTAATAAGAAATGGACAAAACATGGACACAAATTGAGACAAACCATTAATGAATTGATTGCATAAATCCTGACTCCTCATATTTGAATGGACGCAACATGAGAAGGAGAAAATTGCCGAAGAAAAAAACAGACAAGAATCCCACAAACAGAGTTATAGTGTTATTTTCAATGGGATATGCTTTTATTGAAGATTTTCCAGAAAGCTTGAAGATTGAAGAAAAACTCTTCAACATCATATCAAATAGTATAGGTTATAGGATTATAAACAAATTAAGAGTAAGGCAGCACACTTTTTTGTAAATCCCTGGCTTTAGATTGGACAAAAAAGTAGGGTAAACTATTAGACTCAACAGTGCAACATTTTGATTGACTAATAAGTATATTATAGCAACTTTTGCAATTTACAACAAATTAAGATAATGTTTTATCATATTGCTTATGGGACAATTCAACATTCAATAATGTTGTTTTATTAATTTGCCTAAGGTAAGGTATAAATTATTATTGTTTCATTATAATTAAGCACACATTTTGAGCATGGTCAATTAAACTTTCGAAATCCCATGAGTTTAACTTCTAAATTCTGCTAGACGTTAAACTGTTGTCAATGCTTGTAGTCATAATTATTCCAAAAACACCAATAAAGTATTCTAGTATAGATTTTGGTAAACATCCTTTTCACACCTGTTTTACATTTTAATTTCCATATTTCTGCACATTTTAAATTCATTTTAAATTCAAGCATAAACTGGGTTTCAACTTTGTTAAATCCACATTTATTCACAACAACTATTTCAAGAAACTCAGAAGTAACCTAGCACAAGAAAAATGTACTGTTAACAAATGGTGAACATCTGAAGAAGATAGGCAAGTGATACACCACAGGGTAAAATATGCTAACCTGTACAAATAGTACAATGACAAAAGAATATGATATGTCTCAACAGAAAAAAACAACACTTTAATTATTATGACCAGGTCACCAAAATATTATGTCAGACACAATTCAATATGTCACATAAGAAGCAACAAACATATAAATATAATTTGTTGTTTTTAAGTTGAACTAATTTGACCACGGAAACAATGTAATGATTTCCATTCCAATGGGCTGATATTCAGCCAGGTTTTATGGCACATTATAAGGTATGGCTCTTTGTCCTTACTTGGTGCTTGGCTTATGGGTTGACTCCAAATACCTCTCAGGTTGATGTACTTGTAGCTTAATCTCTATAGACAAGCAGCTGAACCCTGAACAACACCCTTAAAGGAATTCTGCCAGAATCTCAGACCTTAAACCATAACCAGGAGCTTTATCTCTACAGCACCTGCGACCCAGAATAACACCAGTCTCCTAAATATGAATTCTGTGAAAACCTCAGACCTTTGCCATCACCAGTGGAGCTAAATCTCTACAGTAGCAGTAACACAGAACAACACCAGTCCCCAGAATGAATACTGGCGAAATCTCAGACCTATATACAGGAACAGCAAAAGTGAACAACAACACCCAAGAATATGAATTCAGCCAGAATCTCAGACCTAGTTACTATCACCAGTTGAGCTAAATCCCTGCAGTAGCAGTAACCATATGTCTACATTATTCTAAACAAGTTGAGAGAAGGATGTGGCAGAATCAGGAATACATCTATCCTAGCCATCAGTTTACTATAAAACACTTTCACAAGGTGTAAACAATGCTGCCACCAGATTTTGAAATTTTCATCCACAAAGAATATCAGACTAATACCAGTGCCAAAACTTCAGGATCCAAGCCAAAAATTGTACATCTTTTCTTCAAGAATATTGTCTATGCAACACATAATGATGCATAACTATGGAAATACATATTGTTTAAACTAAGCCAAAGTTGTATTTTAGAACCAAACACCGCTATATAAAACAACAATAACTTGGTTTGTAATTATAAAAGGTGCAATAAAATATCAGGAGTTTATCTTTCCAGCTAGTATTTAAGTTTATTAATAATTTATTGTAATTCATAGAATAACATTAACTTTATTTCATTTTATTTATAGTTTTTTTCTGATAGCCCTTTAATAATGTTAGAAATAATTGCTGATGACTATTTTTGTTAACATAAAATGTGAACACCCCAGATGCTTAGAATCTTCATGAAATTGTTTACTAATGTACGACTCTTAAGGGTGACACAGTGGTCGAGTGGTAAGACACCTGACTACTGAACGAGAGGTCCCGGGTTCGACTCTCGGCCGGGACACTTGGTCATTTCAGAAACGCTATTTAGTGTTTCCCACCCAACTAGAGATGATCCTGGTAGGTAACCCAGGGGTAGTCTCGCGTGTATCGGTGCTTTACACTGGGCACATTAAAGAACCAAGGAATCTATTTTTGAAACAAGCTAGGGTATCGCGCACGGATTCCTTGTATCTCACCTCTGTCTCTAACATTTGCGATAATGCCCCAGAGTAGGCCCTGCAAATTAAATGGAAGAAAGAGAAATACTGTAGAGCAGAGATAACCAAAAGCCACAATTCTTGTTCCATAACTCTGATTCAGAATCATGAACTACTGTGATATTTATTCTGCACCATTATAAGTCTTAAATAATGCTCAGGCTCAATGAATTGGTATCAAAAAGCTTCATGTAAATTAAATTAACACACCAGAACTGGAGGAGATTAGCTTACCAAAGCTATCAAAGAAATGGTATAGCTTGGCCACATTGACACAAACCTAACCTATTGATTAGCATAATTTAACAGTCGATATATTGTCTACGTTTACCACGCCTGGTGTATGTTTTTATAATCGGGGAGTATCACGAAGACGCTCGACGAGATGTAATACAAACACAAATCTGAAATACCGATATTGCACGATTTGCTTGCGAAAATTGATATATTCAAAGCAAGAACCTTGTAATATATTCTTGCATAAAGGTCAGGCTCAGGTCAAAATAGCCAAGCTATACTGTAGCGCCATGACTATAAATTCTTCTGCTAGTATAAAACTACCATAAAAATAGACAATCAAACACCCAGACAAAAAACATACATCCCAATAATTGTAGTCTAGAAATGTTTCTAGTAATGTGGCAATTATAATGAAAAGTTAATACGCAAAGATGTTACCCATAAATGTTGTTTATTCCATTAGAGGATATTAGACAGACTCCTGATATGTCAAATGTAATTGTTTCCCAACAAGAGACTGATGATTTTATAGTTTATGGAGGGAGAAAGCCACAGATTAATGCCAAATATAGAAGTTGTGAATATTAAAGCCACAGCTGCTGCTTACAAAGTTCAAGCTAATGGCAATCAGGTGGAAACTGGTAACACATAAAATTATGCACATCACCAAAATTGATTTAGAAGAAGTAAAATACTTTATCATGACATCACAGACTGTTGAGTGAAATGATAAACTGCCATTGTTAAATTGCTTTTTAATGACATAAACTTCTGAATGTAACTCATTGCAAAATGCTTTGTACAAGACAAAATACCAATGTAAAACTGCATTTCAAATGACAAACACTTCGGAAGGCAACATACAGAAAACTGCTAAGAACAAAAACAAAATGCTATAAATGTAATAAAATTGCACTTCCAGTACCATAGATTTCTGATGGCAACACAAGCATAACAATCAGACAAAAGAGCAATGTTTAAATGCTTTCCAATGGTAAAAACTTCTAATGGCAATGCAAAGCACACTGCAGAGGGCAAGGACAAACTACAAATCATTGACAAAAATGCCTGGTTGTTCACTTAGCAAATTTAATACTGAAAGGAAAGAGATGTAAAATACCTGCATTTGTGTAATGCAAGGACGTTTGTTGGGGAGTATCTTTATAATGTCAGTTTGTTTTCTGAATGCTGCTGCTGCATATCGCACATCAGATATAATTTACTCTATTTTTTATCAGATTTGTTGCATGTTGAAATGAGATAGACACCCTACTGTATTCTCTCATACAATAACTTACATTGAGTGAAAACTCATTATTGAGGGTGTAATCATGATATATGAGAGAAACATGAGAGAACCATGGCACCAAATATTGTATGGTAAGAGAATCAACAATGTGGACACATTGCCTGAGACAGGAAACCTCCTAGACATGAAACCTCCTGACACACACTATTATAGAGAAACACAAAAACTTTAATTTTATGATTTATTTGTTAATTATAATATGAATTATTGTAACTTTATAATGAATTGACTTTTAAAGAATGAATCATTATGAGAATTTTAAAATTTAAGTAGTTTTTGTTAGCAGCTAATTTATTGAGATATTGGATCATGAAGGGTGGCTGCAACACTCACAGCAGAACAAGCAAACTATACTCCTTGATAGGCTAGGTGAAGTGTGAGTTCGGAAGGTCTTGGATTCGATCAAATGAGCTGATAAAAAAAGATGAAATAGCAAATAATTAGGAATTGCAAGCAATACAGAAGTCCCCTACCTCATGTTTCCGGGTTGACAACTGGTAGGGTACCTGACTGATTTGATTTCATAGTAGTTGCAGATAACAAATTTGAAAGTCAAATTTTTCTAATTACTGTAATAATGATTTTACAGTATTTAATGAGTCTTAATTGTTAACAAAGAGAAAATGATTTTTGAGTAATTGTCAATATAAACATTTATACAGTGTAAAAATAGGTTAGAGGTTTTGATATTGTTAAAACTAGTTTAAAAGTTAAAACTAATTTTAAAGTTAAAGTTTCATTGAGGTTCCTGGTGTCACGCACTATCTCCTTCACCAATTATGTCCAATTAGGATTTAAGTGAAGTTGAAGTTGAAGATAGCTTTTTATAACATTATCAAGATAGAGGATAAGTAGACGATAGGTAGAATCAATGAAGAACAATATGACCTCTCATCTATCATCCTTACTGAATCATTACATTGTCAACCTTACATTGATTACACCCACAGTGGTTTACAAGCAATCCTTGAAAAAAAAAGGCTAGAAAAAACAATTAATTGATTATCAATCCCATGTGATATAGTTATTGTTTTTCATGCCTCTCTGATCTTAATATATATCATGATGGTCCAATATCTCTTAGTGACATGAGAATTGGATGCTTGTCGAGTCGCTTTGGAAGTCACACAATTAGCATTGAAAGCCTGCTGAAATGCAAATACTGTAAAATCATTAATTTTCGTGGGGGATTAAATTTCGTGGATTTTGTGGTTCACCTCAACCACAAACTTTAATCCCAACGAACGTTAATTTTGACCCCTGTTTTATTACATGGAATGCAAAATCCACGAATTCAAGTCCCAACAAAATTGTCTTTTTTACCAAAACCACAAAATTTCGTCCCAATGAAATTAAATGATTTTACAGTATGAAAATATGTAATTGTAGGGATGATAAACCAGGAATTCATTTAGTCTGGCCTAACAATCAATTCCTGTCTTTGAACTTAGAGAAAATGTCTCCTATCTGACTTAATGTCCTGTCAGGACCTGCTGTCGTTTATCCCAGAATGCCAATCATAGATTTACAGCATCCAGATATATAACACCCAGGAACTGTCACCACACTTGCCTTCCATATATAAACATCTAGTCCCAGTATGCCAATCACAGCTAAAACGCTCAGTTGAACTGTCACCAAACTTGCCATTCATATATAGCAGCTAGTAGCTGTCCCCAACATGTCCCAGGCGAAATGAACGGTTTAAAACCATGAACTACCATGATAGTTCATGGTCGACCAGGGTAGTTCATGGTCAGGGGACCATGGTTGACCATGTTTGACCATGTTTGACCATGTTTTGGTAATTGGCACTTGATGGTCAATGACCATGGTTTTGTAACATGGTCATCCATGGACCATGGTTGACCATGGTTGTGGACCACGGTCTACCATGGTGAACAGCCGATGGTCGTCAGTGTTGATTTTTTACCCTCAAAATCTTGTGCAATTTAACAAAACACGGTTAGTTCTTTGGTATTTCTTACCTTGTCACATGGTCAGATACCATGTTAGAACAATTAAAGGCAAGAACTCACCAGTTGCTGATAATGTTCAATCTACAGATGAATCAGCTTGTTTCAAATAATGTCAGGTAATATTTGATTTCTTATAGGAAAGCTTAATTAATATTTTGTTGTAATTATGAATTTTTTATTATGTCAAACTAGTTCATAAATCTTTCTATTTTTATAATAATAATGATATATTACTTCGCTAACATTTATTCTAAAAGTGTATTTTGGGACTTAAAAAAAATATATATAATTTTTGTTAAAGGGAGATAATATAAAAGTGTGAGACAATAACATGGTTGACCATAGTCAACCATGGTCAAATGGTCAACCACGGTTGAAAACACTGACCATGTAAGACCATGGTCAAGCTTCAGTTTGTCTTTTCTCACCATGGTTGACCATGGTCAAACGGTTTATCTCTTTTTCTCACCATGGTCAACCATGGTCAGTCTTCTCTTACCATGGTTGATCACAGTCAACCATGGTCGACCATAGTCAACAATGGTGACCATGGTCAACCATGGCTGACCATGGTCGACCATGCTCCTGACTATCTCTTCATGGTCAACCATGGTCGCATTTCGCCTGGGGTGCAAGGTGGCCAAGATAAGCTGAACATAATTACCTTTTTCAAAACCTTTCATTAACAACAAACAGGTAATATCAATTAGGAGCATTATTGCCTAAAGTAGCAGGGGCTATTATCATTAAATTGATATACAGGCTTTAAAATTCAGGTATCCAGAAAAATGTCAGTCCTTGCATGTATCCATGGACCTTCACCTATAAAGCCTGATTATGGTTTCATCAAGATAAGCCAGTACAAGTAAAGCTTTAACCTTATAGAGTCTGTGCTGTACAGTAGGTCACATTCTAACATAGTGAAAAGGAAGTTGTTAAAAGTTCCCTGTAACAGAGCAATTAACTCAACAGACAAGACTTTTCAAGGTATTATTGATTTCACTTATAATTGGTCTAGCTTCAGAACCAGTAAAAATGTTGATGGTGAAGTATTGTCTTGAAAACATTCAACACAACATTATATGAAGTTTACATGCACTCTCCTCAATTCTCAAAAATAGCTTAGAATTACAAAAAGTTTTGGTGTACCTGATTTTGGCCCCCCCCCAATTATTCATGGCGGAATCCTGAGTCTCATGGTTGGAAAGAATACCCCCCCCCCCCCCCGTTTCTCAGGGACTGGAGTTATAAAATATCCCCATTTCAACATTTTCTGATGTTTGTGTTATGAAAATAGCTTTGGGATACTTTAAGTTTTTGCACAGCATTTTGCAGTGCTGGGTGCTTACTTATTGGCTATATAATATACCTGAGTAATTATTATCAGGAAATATGTTGCATAAAACACTAATCACTTTCAGTCAGCCATTATGCCAATATGCCAAACTGATTTATTAAAATGAGACAATAAAAATGGTTTTCAACACCCTATTGTTTAGATAGGGAACATTCTGCAATCTCAATAATGCCATAACATACCTGGCCAATCATCATAAATTGATGTCTAGATACTAAACAGATACTGGATACTATAAAATAATGCATTTTTGTCGGGCTAATAAATTTCATGGATTTTGTAGTTTACTTTCAACCACAAAATCAAATCCCATCAAACACTAATTTTGTCCCTTGTATTTATTAAATGAAATGCAAAGTCCACAATTTAATTATGTCCCATCAAAATGGTCTTTTAACCAATTTAGTCCAATCGAAATTAAATGATTTCACAGTATTCTAGAACTAGTTTTTGATAGAATGTCTAGCTGTTACAGACTTTGGAAGAAAACTCATCTTTTAAATGTAAAGTTTAAACACTCATAGAATTAACAAATAAACAGTATGCCCAACACAAAAGAGACACAGTTGCCTGTCAAATATGATCATATGATGTGGGAATTTTTCCAGATATTTTATTGTAATTATATGATTTTATATCACACTTCCAATGAGCAATAAAATGAAGCTAAAGGATCATAAATAGTATCTTAATATTCATCATAGCATGTTGTATGGCAATCATGAATAGAATAAAATGCTAGTACCTTTGGAACCAAACGGTTGTATCTATTTATACTCTATAGTTATGAGATACAACCTTACTGTGCCAAACAGGTATCATAGCATCGATATGGAGGCATGCCATGTAGTTTTTAAAACACTGGTGATGAATTTCACTTTTTAGAACATTGAACCTGTGTTTGTTGAGATAATTATAAACTGACTTGTTTGCAAGTTTGATCATAACACAGGTAATATTTTCAAAGTTAATCATAAAACTAAAGTTGCACAACAAATATTCATAATCTGCAGTTTCGATCAACACCAGATTATGGTTCTGATTTTTTTTTTCAAGGTAAATGTATAAGACTTAATTGATAACACTTTACACATAAATATACAGTAAAATTGTTTAATTTCATGTGCATATATTAATATAAATGGCATCTCGGTGGGAAAATAGGCATTCTTAAATATATTCATTAAGTGCACAATTTTCGAGTTGTTCTGGAATGCAATGCAATCTGTTTTTTCTATACTAAACCTAAGGTACAAACAAGCGTTATCCATCTTTTAGTTTGATAAATGTTCATATAGGAACAACCGAAATGAAGGATGCAATAATTTAAATTACAATAACATAAAAGCATACTATAAGGGTCAACATTATTTGTACTGCATGCACATAACGCAATAATCTTAAATGTTCAAAATAGTCCTGCAGTGCTGCATTGTACAAGTTTAGCTGAATATCACAACATGGTAGTTCAACCTAAGTTCTAGTTCCTAGCCTCTGTTACAATATTATAATAGTATATCAACTTCAAAATTATCTGGTATAATTATTTCTAAAATAAGGGAATTACAATAATAATTATCTCTAATACTAGTTATATGACCGTCACAGTTGGATATCTATTATACTCTGTGATTACATGAAATAAAACAGTAGCCGGAGGATGCAAGCAATGATTACATTCTCGAAATAGCAACACAGACTGTGAAACACATATATATTATCTGGTTCCCAGAGTACAATTCTGTGTAAAATAAAATTATGCAGATAAGAAGGCCAGGAACCAAGAACAAAAAATGTATAAGCTATACCATAACAATGTAAACATACAAAAGGTCAGGAACCAGACAATGACAAACAAGCAGGCCTAAAATCATCAAAGTGAGATATTACTGATGTGGTCACACTAAGTTTAGTGGATATAGCCCCATTATTGGCATTGTTTGAGAGGTTCCTGGTTTAATTCTCAGCTGAGGCACTTGGTCATTTCTGAAAGGCTTTTCAATAACCAGTGGAAATATCATGAGGGGTTACCAGTCTCGCACATATAGTTCAATTTTGAACCCTGAGCCCTGACCTTTTAGACGAGTCTATTTGTGCTGGTAATCCATGATTTCAATAGTCATGATTTAAAGATATGCTACTTACTAATGTGTGTTATACATATCTGAATAGTCAATCCCACGCCAATCTTTATCGGCAAATGGATTAAACTTTAAAAGTGCAGTCACGGCTCAATGCTCGAAATCGAACTGTACCAGTGTTGTTGCAGTCAAACCACATTTTAAAGAGCAAAAGAGTTTGTTTAAAAAGAGCTAGAGAGAAGTGAACCCAGACTCCTTGTATCATACAAACCCCTCTTCTGTCATAGTAGTAGGGGACAGATGAATGCAAAGAATCAAAATCATTTATGATGCAAAAACCAGTATTTCTCTTATGACAAATATTGTTTGTAAAGCATTGCATGCCTAGATTTCAAGCTAACAAAATAACCATAACAGAAAAGCAGTATGCTTAAACCAATTAGCTTTAAATCTTACTTACAGCTAATGTTAGGTTGTGTACTTCGTCAGATTGACCAAGTAGACATACCAGGAGTCTGTTGCCTAGGCAAGGTGCTTCACAGCACTTTCCATGGGAGGTAACCCATGCCTTCTATTTTTAATTGAATGGGGGTTAACTGAATGAAGGTGTTACGTGGCGCTTTCCACAGGAGGTAATCCATGCCTTCTATGTTTAATTGAAAGGGACTAAACTGAATGAAGGTGCTCGGTAGCACTTTGCTTAGGCAATGGACACCAGGTAGATATAACCATTCAGGTTCATCTAACTCAAGATGATCACAATGATCATTACAGGTTGATCTAACTCCAGTATACACATGTAGATGTCATGTTCAATCTATCCCACCAACAGGTAAACAAGGAAGTTGTCAATCAGATAATGCATCTGATACAACAACCTAACAACGGAAACATGTTAAGCAAATAGGGTTTGAAGTCTGTATACTGGGTGCTGAAAGGTTAGGCGTACAGCAGAAAACTTTCAAATCAAACAATGTGCATTAGAGGGTGGTATGGACGACCAAGCAATATAAAAAGGTTCGGCTGTATTTGTTAAAAGTAAGTATAAAGTAATTAAAGAATAACATGAAACAGAAACACAAATCACATGATTGCAACTTGAAATATAAATGGTCCTTTTTCAATTGCAGCTGAGACCAACAAACGGTTAACAAAAATACCTTCAACTTCTTCCACCAAAGCCCATATTTACTATAATTTTAACCTCTGAGAGCAATGGTGGTAATAGATCAATAATGGTGAGAAATGGTTAGCTCCGAAAGGGTGTTGCTATTATACAGGTTGAAATGTGCATTCATAATATTTTTTTTCAAAATAATAAATTTCAACCTCAGTTACCATGGCAACAGACGCAGAAAATTGTCCAAATTATGGATACAATTTACACTACTACTATACAAAAAATTGTCCAGATCCAAGACATGTCATTTCTCAATCCCTTTTCTAAAAAGTAAAATAATTACATGTTATACATATAATTAAAATATAAATCTTACATTTTATACGACTTTGATTCCTCCATATTCTCCTCCGTCTCGTTAGAGTTAACTTCCAACTTGGGCACATTAGCTGCCATGCTTGATGTCATTTATATGCTCACAATATTCAGCTTTGTCACACAATGAATGAAAATTTCAATCATTACAATTCCACCAATTTCACAAAGAAATAGAAATCCTAGATTATGACATAATAAATGATGTTTTTTTTTCAATCATTAAATTTTCTTTGATTTCAAAAAGAAATGAATCCTTGATAATGAAATAATTAATGATGTATTATCACTAAATTTTTGTCGTTAACTTAATGATGCAGGTATATTAAATAACCGCACGAATCTCTCATTTATCAAAAGTTTATGGTCTTCGGTTAATTTATATTTTTATTAAAAAATATTTAATATTCCACATTAGGAAAAGTAGTTAAGACATTCAGATCTCCATGAAATCCAGAAAATATCTTCTAAGAAACAGTAATATCGTCCACACACTTTCTCCCATCAATAATCCGTAGCGCAGGTCTCAAATGATGACACGCAATTTACCACCATTCAAGCTTATTTAACAACACAAATTTTACGAGCAGCATGTTTTTTTTCGTACAAGATAGTTCAACTATTGACAATGTAGCAATTTAGCAAGTATTGAGATTGAAACTCACACTTGATGACAAAATCAATGTTTAAAGGTGTTTCAAAAGATTTAGTTAAATATTCGACTAAATAAGGAAATACATTTAACTGATTTTTGACGCAAGTAATTTATAAATATAACCTGTTTATGATGTTTCAAATATCTAGATTGAAACCATTGATTGATTTGAAACGCTTTCTCTTGCTGACAAAATCAATCTTTGAAGGTGTTCCAAATGAATTAGTTGAAGGATAATATATTTTCAGAGATTTATTCAGCAGACAATTTAATGGCTTAAAAACCTATGCCATTGATTTATGCTACAGACAATTGTTTCAAAGATGCTTTGCATGTTTTGGCTCTGACAGGGTGTTATTTAAGAAGATTGTTACCAGATTTTAAATTTGCTAAAACAATGACACAACACTGGATAATTACAAGTATTTTACAATTCATTTTCGAATGACATCTTGAAGATTTCCAAAGCATGGTCATGCAGATTAATTAAGACCTTCCAGGCACTGCAAACAGTTAACAAGGGGACTGTCGTCCTAATTAAAATCTTGTTATACTTAATCAACCAATAAAATCTAATTGCCAATCATACTTATAATTATCAAATGTCAGAATCACAGTATAAAATGCACCAGTATAGGGAAATTAATCAAATAGTTGAAAGGTCCATAAAATTTAATTGAACTATTTTAATTTCCCTACTTATTGATTTTTTTATGTTGTACTTTGATATTCTTGTCAAATTTTCTTTCAACAAATTTTTCGAATGCACTATTTTACTACTACTATTCTTCACCTGCACCATCATCAAAACAATTGCTTCCAAACGGTTCCTTTAATGGTACCAAATTCTGGAAAAATGTGAATTTTATGTAATCAAATTTAGCGGTATGCAGGACTCAACTCACTCACCGTTGAGAACCGGAGTCATTGCATACTGCACTAATATCCCTTGACATGCTTCGAGATTGATTCAGATTTTTTAACGCTTGAATTAAAGCTTAATGTTTGAAATTAATCAGTGATTTGGATAATTAAGAAGTGATATCATGTTTAAAAATAATGCCACTCTGATGCTTAATTAATTAAGCTTTCCTAATTAAATAGCAAATTACTAGTAAAAATGTAATAAAATGCATGGAAAGATTGAAATCCACTTGGGCGATAAAAAGGTAACTACGATTGATGACTCCAGCCCCATATGATTGGTATGTTACGGTCAAAGACTTTTCATTGAGCTATCATCACTTATTATTTTCTATCTTGACAACTTATAATGCTTTCCGAGTCAAGGGGATGACTCCTGTTCATTAAGTTACTTATGCTTGATGAACACTCAGGGTAGTAGCCTAAAACAGTGTTTGCATTTCAAATAGATTTGAAAAGTATGATTGTGTTTTTTGTATTTCAACAGATTATTAAACTTCAAAGGTCATTTTAAGTACTAATAATTTGTATCAAGAGAAAATAATTATACACACACGTTGGTGCATATAAAATTCAACAAGAAATGCTTTTAAAACATGTATACCCAGCAAAATAGCAACCAAAAATCATTCATGCTTAAAGTCATAGTGACCTTAACCTTTGACCTTCTGGCCTTAAAATCATTAGGAGTTTCTATTGAGGATGACCAACCATGTTATCAAATTTCAAGAGCCTGAGTACAAAGGTTTGAAGCAACTGATGGGAGATCATTTGGTATACTTTTTATGTCAAAGGTCACAACTACCTTGACCTTTACCCTAAGTCTATTGCTGAACAATCTCAATGTAAAGTTTCAGAATCCTAGGGACAAGTTTTATGAGTTATTGCTAGGAAAAGGCGTTTGATCAACAATTTGGCACACAGTCAGACCAACCAACATGTGCAAAACAGTTATAGCAGCCTCCAAATCAAAATAATGGGGACATGGTGAATTAATTCCACACTTATAATACATTTGTTTATCCAACACACTTTTATTATGCACATCAACTTCTTGAATAATTCCTGAATTCAAACTTGGTGCCTAAGAAATTTAATCTGCACCCCATTTTATCGTTTTTTGTCTGCACAAATTGAACACACTTCACAACAGCCTTTCTATAGTCACAAGTGTGTTGATGTCCCAGTGTTAAGGCCCTGTCCCCTGCGAAATGAAGTTCTTATGTCAAGAGCAGTTCAAGAACAGTTCTTAAAACTAAGTAAGTGTTCTTGACCCGTTCTTAGAGGATTTTAAGAACATTTGTACTAGAACTGTTCAAGAACAG
Source organism: Spisula subtruncata (assembly GCA_963678985.1). Lineage (NCBI taxonomy): Eukaryota > Metazoa > Mollusca > Bivalvia > Venerida > Mactridae > Spisula > Spisula subtruncata. Next base: position 11,506,503 of record OY787674.1, read on the forward strand.
TCTTCAGGAACAGTTCAAGAACTTTTTAAGGACCTTTCCTGTTCTTGAATTATTCTTAAATTGTTCTTGAACACTTTAAGGACTTTTTTTGAACAGCATATACCTTCTGATGTACTTGAACTGTTCTTAACAATGTTCTTGAATATATGAAGCACTTTTTAAGAACAAAATTTGTTCTTAAAAAGTTCTGTCATTGTTCTTAAAGATATTTAAAGAACAGTTTAAGGAGGTTTTAAGAACATCTTATTTCAAGTAAAATTTAAGACAATATCAAGGACAGTAGTGGTCTGGATACCGTTCATAAACATGCACCTATCCTTCTCATATAGTGGGAAGCAGTTTTTCATTGGGAGGCGCCTGGTGGCCAATTTGACCGCCTCAAATGTTATTTGGGCCAGTTCAAATTTGGAAAAAAAGAAGAGCACCGCCTTGCCAGTGCAGACGCTCATCTGATATCTAACACTGTCAAAAGCAGACAACCCAAAGGGGCAATAACTCACGCAAAATGCAGATCAGAATTATGGTTCTTGCTTGACATGGTCAGGTATTGATGCTGAACAAGTGTTGAAAGTTTCAAAGCAATAGCCCACATAGTGTATGAGAAAAGTGGACCTAAACACAAAACTTAACCAAGAAATTTACTAAGTCCAAAAAGGGGCAATAATTCACGTAAAATGCAGATCAGAGTTATGTGTCTTGCGTGACATGGTCAGGTATTGGTGGTGAACAAATGTTGAAAGTTTCAAAGCAATAGTCCACATAGTGTATGAGAAGTGGACCTAAACACAAAACTTTACCAAGGAATTTACTAAGTCCAAAAAGGGGCAATAACTGCAGATCAGAGTTATGGGTCTTGCTTGACATGGACAGGTATTGATGTTGAACAAGTGTTGAAAGTTTCAAAGCAATAACTTATGTAACATATGTACTCCAAATGTGCTGAAGGAAAATCAAGAACATTTTCAGAACCAATCAAGGTCAAACCTGTGGAACTAGGTGGCGCCACCATCTGTATGTAGTTTGGGAGAAAGCATGGCTCTTCTGTTAGAAAAAATATTTCTTTCTGCTAGCTTGTTTCCTGTTGTTTATGATGGTGAAATGAATGAACAAATCACCCAAAAGGTAAACTTTACTTGTGGCCAACTTTAATACTTGTTATTTTCACTTGATGATGCACTAAATCAACAGCATTGCATGTTCCAGTTTGTTCTAGAAACTTTCAAGATTTCGGACAAAGTGGTTTCGGATATTGAATTTTCATTGCCAGATTCTGTACAGAAATTATTCAATATATTCTGTGCAGGTTGACGTTGTTTGTTCCAGTTCGGTAAATGTTTTTTCATTTACCGGCAATCACGGGTAAATGCACTTTTCTGATTATTTCCAATATGTTTTGTAAAACAAATTTTCAACACTCTGTGCTCGTTGAAGTTTTCATTGGTTGTTTGTTTGTTTATTCATGATGCTTCAAGCCCAAACCCAAATTTGATCCAAGAATGTATGCAAGGTGTTAAAAGAAAAATTTCCTGGCACTAAAGACACAGAAATAACATTGTAGGTGCAAGCTGTTCAGAAGAACTGTTCAAGTACATTTTAAGAAATGTTAAGAATTTTTCAAGAATATGAGTTCTTGAACAGGTCAAGAAGTGTTCTAGAATTAGACTAGAACTGCTCTTAAAGTGTTCAAGAACTGTTCAAGTGCATTTTAAGAAATGTTAAATTGGACAAATTATTAAGAACGATTGTTCTGGTAAAGTTCTTAAAAGTGTTCTCGAATAGTTCATGATTTGTTCAAGAACAAGAGTTCTTAAACGGTTCAATAAAAAGAGTTCTTAAACTGTTCAAGAACTGATGTTCAAGATTGTTCAAGAACTGTTCTAAGGACTTTTTAAGAACACTTGTTCTTAAGATTTGTCCAATTTAACATTTCTTAAAATGTACTTGAACAGTTCTTGAACTCTTTAAGAGCAGTTCAAGTACAATTCATGAACACTGTTCTAGAACAGTGCAAGAACTTTTCATGAACTGCTCTTGAAATTTTCGCAGGGGGTGCTTTACCAGGAAGAGAAGGAGAGATGAAACAATAAATACAAATAGTAATTTTCACCATTTAAAACCTTCAGTTCTTTCAAAAATCACTAAAACAATGCACATACATAATCCAATTTCATTTCCTTGTTCAACATTTGTATGTTATATGCAATCAAATCCAAACAAGTTAGTAAATATCATACACATCAAATACTTGAAGCATCTCAAGTACATAATCTAACCACTTAAACCAGGGGAAACATTGACAACACATAAAGCCTCTTCAAATTAACTTGCCAACAGCTCAAAGTTGTGGATAAGTATCCAGGAAATCTACCATGGCAGACACAAAACAGCAGCCAAACATCATACCTACCTATTCATTTATATTCACATTTATTTAAGATTCTATCGGTACCATCCATTATGATTTTTATGTGACCTTTTGTCAGGCATCAAATTTATTTGTTAATTTTGGGGGAAGTATTTAAGACAAACTAGACTTATACCAAGTCAATAAACTTATCCTGATTAGATAGTCTGAACCAACGTAAACTTTGCAACTCTTAACAGCTGTGTGGTAGTGCCAAGCATCAAGGAAGTACTTTCTTACAGCTGTGTGGTAGTACAAAGCATTAAGGAACAACATTCTTACAGCTAAGTGGCTGTACAAAGCAAAAAGGAACTACATTCTTACAGCTGTGTGGTAGTACAAAGCATTAAAGAACTACTTTCTAACAGTTAAGTGGCTGTACAAAGCATTAAGGAACTACATTCTTACAGCTGTGTGGTAGTACAAAGCATTAAGGAACTACTTTCTAACAGTTAAGTGGTTGTACAAAGCATTGAGGAACTACATTCTTACAGCTGTGTGGTAGTACAAAGCATTAAGGAACTACTTTCTAACAGTTAAGTGGTTGTACAAAGCAAAAAGGAACTACATTCTTACAGCTGTGTGGTAGTACAAAGCATTAAGGAACTACTTTCTAACAGTTAAGTGGCTGTACAAAGCATTAAGGAACTACATTCTTACAGCTGTGTGGTAGTACAAAGCATTAAAGAACTACTTTCTAACAGTTAAGTGGCTGTACAAAGCATTAAGGAACTACATTCTTACAGCTGTGTGGTAGTACAAAGCATTAAGGAACTACTTTCTAACAGTTAAGTGGTTGTACAAAGCATTGAGGAACTACATTCTTACAGCTGTGTAGTAGTACAAAGCATTAAGGAACTACTTTCTAACAGTTAAGTGGTTGTACAAAGCAAAAAGGAACTACATTCTTACAGCTGTGTGGTAGTACAAAGCATTAAGGAACTACTTTCTAACAGTTTAGTGGTTGTACAAAGCAAAAAGGAACGACATTCTTACAGCTGTGTGGTAGTACAAAGCATTATGGAACTACATTCTTACAGCTGTGTGGTAGTACAAAGCATTAAGGAACTACTTTCTAACAGTTAAGTGGTTGTACAAAGCGAAAAGGAACTACATTCTTACAGCTGTGTGGTAGTTCAAAGCATTAAGGAACTACTTTCTAACAGTTAAGTAGTTGTACAAAGCATTAAGGAACTACTTTCTAACAGTTAAGTGGTTGTACAAAGCATTAAGGAACTACATTCTTACAGCTGTGTGGCAGTGCATACATGCCATATTTTCCTGAAGCCTATGCAGAAGATTGGTGATGGAAATGCAGGAGATTTCAATGAAATGCAGGAGATTTTTCTTGCTTAAACTTTAAACTTAAATAAATGAACTTAACATACAGTTTTCAGCTACTTTACTTGTAGGACATAACCATGCATGCTTCATAAAACTATTTTAATTGATACTTGTTATCATTTTCATCATGCAAACAAAAATGTCAAGGTTCCAGTACTCCTAAAGCTTTGTGACAGTGCAAAGCAATAAGGTTATTAAGAACTAATTTCTTACAGTTGTGTGACAGTTCCATGCATAATTTCTTCAATACCTAAACAATACTAATGTTTCAATATGGAACTCATGATGCACAATATAATATGTTTATTGACAAGAAGTAATATGTTTTAACTGAAGCACCTACATTAATGCCCCCACCTTTATTTCAAGTTCTCATGCCACCATGCAATGTAACAATGTATTTCCTAGCAGAAAATTGATTATTTAATGGCACGGGAAGTTGTCCCAGGAAGGAAGTCTAATTCAGTGTAGCAATACCAAGCCACATTGAAACACTAAAGGCTACAAATGCATGTAAATGTTGGCATTCAACAAGGGCTAAGAAACTTGGACTATAAACTCTATGTCAAGTTTCTTAGCCCTTGTTGCATGACAACACAATCTGAATGTGACAAGACACCCATTTCCTCAACTTAATTTGGCATTGACATTGCAATTAGCCTTTAAAAAACAAAGTTTGAATAAACATTCCAGCCTTTGTCTATTTCATTAATGTAACAAGTTATATATACTATGTGAAGCCCTTAACCATCAAATATGTAATAAGTAATGACAATACAACTTTAATATAAATAGCCTCACTCACATGCATCTGTTGCACATTATGATAGATACCCACCGGACACCATGCTATAGAATCAGATACTAGTACATACATGTACAATATTGCGGTAAAACAATATGCAAGTGAAAATGTTTTCATCATCTGTGGGTTTGTTCATTGTAAGTGAGTTTGCAGAAAAACAAAATCTTTATTGATTATACTGTAAAATAATTAATATTAATTTGTGGGGGATCAAAATTCATGGATTTTGTGGATGACCTCAACCTCAGAATTAAATCCTCCACAAATATTAAAATGTCTTAAGTATCTAACGTATCCTTGAAATCATGTCCCCACAAAATTATCTTTTTCACAAAAACCACAAAATTTTGTCCCATTGAAATTATGATTTTACAGAACCTGAAATTTCCATTTTTATTGGCATTGAATCAACTCTAATGATCAAATTTAACAAGAAGGATAATTTTACCCCAGTAACTGAGATTAGATAATAAAACTTCCTCTCTTTTCCTATAATCAATTGTCTTATTGTCAAATTTATGTGACAGGTCAGACACGATTCTAAGATGTATGGTACCAAGAATATGCAATAATAGGACATCCAATTATAATTTCTTGTAACAAGGTTTTTTATTTCATAGTTTTGTATAAGAAGACAATCCGTATGTTCTAATAGGCAAATTTATTTTTTGGGGTTAACCAGAACTTTTTGAATACTTTGCTGTTCAGAGGAGGTAAGGGAAGACGGCAAGGGTCCTATGGAAGCGCTAGGTCACTAAAGGCCCTTTGAAAGCCTTATGTTACTCATGGCCCTTTGGGAGCCCCATATCACTTATGGCCCTTTGAAAGCCCCATATCACTCACGGCCCTTTGGAAGCCCTAGCTTACTTACAGTCCTTTGGAAGCCCTAGCTCACTAACAGCCCTTTGGAAGCCCTAAGGTCACTTATAGCCCATTTGGTAGCCCTAGGTGACTCACAGCCCTTTGGAAGCCCTAGGTCACTCACATCCCTTTGCGAGCCCTTAAAGGTTCTTACAGCCCTTTGGGAGCCCTAGGTCACTTACGTCCCTTTGGGAGCCAGCTAGGTCATTCACACACGGGCAGGTGAGTGACATATGGCCCTTTCAGCTCTCTCTCTCTCATGCAATCCTTTAGCATTTAAAATGCCACCCTTTAAATAAATATTTCCACAGTTTTGAAAGTTTTATTAATGTTTAAGATCAACTATAGTATTGCCTGATATTGTGTTTGCATTCAGAAAAGTACTATAAACGGTTACTTTGATTTCGGTGTTTTTAAACAAAGTCTGACAATTTTTTACAGTGAACAGGGAAAGGATCATTAAAAATCTATAAAATTTATAAAGCAACCTGAGCTGACCAGACAGGCTTAATGTACAAATTATAAATTACCAATATTGTAAATTGGTAATCGTTTATAAAAATTACTGGTCTCCTTAAAGTGATGCAGGAAATTCAAAATGAATACATGACAAATATACACAAGAAATTACTTAATGAAGTATTGTCACAGCAATGTCAGGCCAGAGTTTTTTTATCCTAAGGTATGTGGAATTTAAAAAATATAATTTTGCCGTTGCGAACACGGAATAAAACATCATCAGAGCACCACCTATGAGTGATGGACGCTTGACTTTCTTGTTTTTGATAGTAACAAGGGCAGATAACTCAATAAATATAGGTCACTGCATGCAGGATTATCAGCCTTGTCAGTTATGTACTACTCTTTTCTAAGTTTCAAAACGATACCTTTGATAGTCTTTTACGCGCATGCAGAGGATCCCGTCACAATAATAGCTCAACATTTTTCCTTCAAAAAGTCATGCTAAAAATTACGAGAGACCTATTTTGGGCCTTTAAGGTACAATGCTCAAGGTGATTGACAGTGGCCCTGGATTCATGTCGTTTTTACATTTTCACCACCTGAGATAGCTATATGTTCTAAAATTGTCTAAACCTAAAAATATAATTGTTTGGCCTTGTTATGAAGAGTATAAAATAGTTGTGAAGGATTGACAAGGCACTGGTCTGATCCTGGGTGACATTTACATGGAAATAGCATCAGATTGATAAACTACCAGACATGTTCAATGGATTTCTAAATGGAATTTTGGAGTGTCACACTTTGTTTTATGGTCTTAAAATGTACCTGTTTGTGCATGCTTCTGTCAATATATTTAACATCACTGGCGTGACATTACTTGTTCATATTTGTGTTGACAGAAGCGTTTTAGTGATGCTGCAAATTCATGAGTTTACCACTTAAATTATCAGCAAAGCAAATTCTTGGTATCATACAGTATGGTAATAGATAACACTCAACTGATGAAGAGGAAGCAGAATCCAGAAATAAGGTTGCCCATTTTATGTACATGATCAAAAGAACGAGCATGAGGCATACAAAGTTTACAATAGCGTTCCTTTTATTCCCAGGTTTCTTTCTTTGTTTGTTTTGTTTAATTTGTCCAATAAATACACAGGTAACTGTATCTTTGATAACAAAATTTCGTTTTAGTCTTTATCAATGATACATTTACCAGTGAATAAACCCAGTCATATTATATTATCCTTCATGATAAACAAGGCTGAACCTGAGTTCTAGATGCCAAACAAGGATATATTTCAGACTTGACAACAATATTACCCTCAATTAATCGAAAAAACATATAGACCCAATAAACCAGTACTTCATCAATGTTATATAGCAATAATTGTCCTGCAATTTAAATGTCATGCTTGTCGTGCAATGGTTGTTATTTATGTGTTTTAGATGATCTTATCTTTCTATTATTGTGGTATCGATGCACTGGTTACCAGGCAATTTATATCACATAGGGTATTTCCACAGACTTGCAGCCTTCGTTCAATAATGAGTATGCAGGGGAGACAATCCATATATGCAAACAGACTTAACAAGACACCTTATCAAGGGAGACAATTTATAATTTTAATGTCCCTGAAAAACCCTGAATTCTTTGGTGATTTTGAAGAAAAAGTTTAGAACAAATTTATGACAGTGGGGTGTTTAATAGACCAAAGACTATCCAACATATCTGTGAACATTGACATTTGTTGATGGTCAAATGACCATCAGAATTTATTCGAAGGCATGTATAATGCATGATGTCATTATTGCCACATAGCTTCACACATCAGGAACGATATTTATAAGTAGGTACACATAGCATGTAGAGCCCATTATGTCATTCTTACCATAATGTACATGTAGACCTACAGGGATTTTTTTATGGATCGTCATGCAAAATACACGATGTCATTATTCCTAATTATATAAATAGCAGAGACTACCAGGTATAATAATTACATAGCTCTGGTAGCATGCAAAATCCATGGTGTCATTATGACCATATATAGCCACACATGGAACTTAATATTTATAAGATAGTCTTGTAAAATACATTATGTAATTAGTGCTGTATTAAGATCAGCCACACTATGTATAGGGACAATTTTGTCCTTCCGCTTTCATTTTGTATGGGGGAGTATAAACATTCATCAATTTACCAAGTGACGTCAAAGCATTTAACGAAAAGACAGTGTATATCACCAAGAATTATTAAGTAAATAATCACACGGAAGTCATGCAGGCAGTAGTATCATTAATCAATTAATTTTTAGCTTGACTTAACTCCATTTCGATGATAAAATACATTTTGTAGACGTTTTAATCACAAAACTTTGATTAACGATTACATAAAGGATTCTTACAATTTACATTACGATCAAAGGCACTATTGATGAAAACTACCGAACATGTTTTATCGTCTGTTAATTAGGTGACGGCTTTTCTCGGCATTTATACCCCACCCTATGCTTCACAATGTTGAATATATATTTTAATGCGTTTGTCACGCAATAGATTTTTTGGTTTTTAAATTTAATAAACCGACATTTTGCGATTATTTTTCTTCATCAAGCCAAACAAATGCGATTTTAAGAGAGTTTTTTGATAAATTTTGCAATTAGCCAACTGTAGTTGAGTCCCTTTAATTGTAATATGAAAGATAATATCACACCAACCAAAGATTTTAACTTCCTGATACTGGCCAATTAGTCAAGTTATATGTCATAACCTGAACTTGATATAATCTACTAATATTTATCAATTTATTCTTTAACAGATTTCGGCCCTGAATATCTATGTTTCAGAGATGCAAAAATATGAGGATTATTAGCTGGTAAACCAATTTTATTTCTCGATTACCAACCTTTGGGTTTTGCCAATTGTAGGCATATTAGCGACTACAATTTTTCACGTTTTAAGTTATCCCGCGATAACAATGTTAATGTTTTGAACACTTTTGTGGCTACATAATTTCATGAATTTCTACCACTCTTGAACTACGTGAGCTTTAAGAGCATGAATTAATTTCTTGGTTTACAGTACACAATCATGAACATACTACATACAACAAACAATATGTGACATCATTATTTGTTCCATTAATCAGGTGGTAACAGTCTATCACAGGTTTGGTTATATTAAAACTAAAATATTATTTACAGTTGAGTTCGTGGTCAGTTTGGTTGAGACAGGATATTGGTATTTTATGCTTTTTGAAGCAAGGGAATCCCCACCACAAAGCCAGGGAATTCCCACCATGAAACCAGGGACTTCCCACACGAAGCCAGGGAATCCCTACACGAAGCCATGGAATCCCAACACGAAACCAGGGAATTCCCACAGACTTGATTATTTCATCTGACTTAGCAGTGGTAGATGGAAATTAAAGAGTGCTGACAGAAAAATAATAAACCTGTAATGGAGTCTGATGCTGGGGAAGCTGATTTCCTGTAAGACAGTGGCTGTGTTAGTGATTTATCATCTTGAAAAAAGCAATCAGAACATGAAGGGATATTAACTGGTCATTCACTTTTACTGGTAGGCAATGTTGGTAGTAGAATAAGACGCCAGCTAATAATGGTTGGTATCAAAGTCAGCTGTTCTTTAATCATGCTATTTTGTCTAACAGTATAATAATAAATAATAATAATAATAATAATAACTTTATTTAACGAAGGTTATACACATTAAGTTAATACATTTCATGTATAAACTTATTTACAACATGGCCTTCCAATTTACATATATAAACAAATCAGTACAAATAAAAGACACAAATACAGATCAATAAAGAAAAAAAAAATTACATGTACACCCAAATAGAGATTTAATAGTCAGATGATCATAATTTATATCATATGATACAGATACATAACAATGTTATAGCTTGAAGATTTTGACATGGTCTTGACTTTTATGCATGAATATATTACAAGATTCTCGCTTTGAAATTATCAATTTCCGCAAGCAAATTGTGCAATATAGGTATTTCAAATTTGTGTTTGTATTACATCTCAAGTGTATTTGTGATACTGTCCGATTATGAAAAACAACTGGGGTTATAAATATAGACATTACATCAGCTGTTAAATTATGCTAATTAAAAGAAAAGGATCAGTCAAATTCGCGAAGCTATACTTAGATATTTCTCATTAGCAGTATGAAATTATATACTGTAAAATCATAAATTTTCGTGGGGGATTAAAGTTCGTGGATTTTGTGGTTCACTTCAAACACAAACTTTAATCCCAACGAGCATTGATTTTGACCCCTGTTTGGTTACCTGGAATGCAAAATCAACGAATTCAAATGCCAACGAAATTTTCTTCTTTACCAAAACCAACGAAATTAAATGATTTTACAGTAGATGAACACTTGTGAACCATGTCATCCTTTTAGTCTAGAAGAAGTAATTCATTGTAAAATATTCTGATTACTAGGACAAAAGTAGAACCAGAAGCCTCCTAAATATCACATAAAATATTATAAGAATATTATAAGATGGCAATAAAAGAAGCCAGAGGAACGAAAACAGACAACTACAAGCCACTTTAACCACGGAGAATATGACTTGTCTTTTTAGTAAATCATGAACCTTCTGGCATGAATATTCAGTGACAACCTGTCTTCAGCACCAGTGAGTCATATGATGCATCAAATATGACTGCATACTTAATTCAAGTACCTGTTTAATACAGGGGGAATTGATATACATCTAGCTAACTGTAATGGTATTCACTGATGTAGAAAAGAGCCAGTAAAATATCTAGTCTAGATATTATTCTCTATATTCAATAATAACTACAAAACAAAGTGTTTTGTTTTGGAATTTTTAACAACCAAACATGGATTTTTTTTATCAAAATCTTTAATGAGTTTGAAACACAAAACATTGTGTGTGTTTTAAAACTAGTTAACCACAAAACAAGACAGTTCTTTAGTGGAATTTTAACCATAATACATTTGAATTATTTAGGAAATTTTACCCACAAAACAATAGTTTTTTAAAAATTTTAATCAAAAACAGTTATAACAACAATATGTTTTTTACCTGACTGTAAGAATGGGTTCCTCAGGTGACAACTGGTTCTGGTTTTCCATTATTTATATAATATAATTATCCTGTAGTAATCTGGTATCAATTCTTTATCAATCACATATCAATCCAGTACAAATCTTGTACCAAGCATTCAACATCTGCAACTTCCACAACTTCAGCAACTACTCACAAATGTTAAGAAATTCCTCAGAAATAAAAACAAGCAATGCTGGCTCCTAAATTAAAGAAAAACATCCCCTGGATGCTACTTGTAACTTTCCTATGTAAATACCTCCAATGGTTCTTAAGGGAAATGTGACTGACAGAAAATCAAAGGTTTAGGAGTATAACCTATGGGAACGTGTCACATGCCAGAGTACCGTAAAACAACAAATTATTTTGCAGGATTTAATTTTGCGGAGTTTGAGAGTAGTAGAAATTTGAAAACTAAGTAGACGCAAGTTTTTGAAATATTAAAATGGACATCGGGGGTACTTGAAAACGCCAACATTTGTCGGACTGAAAATGTTGACGATTGAGAAATAAAAGAAATTTTATATTCTCAAAAGAAAATTGGTTTACAGCATTAGAGGATGGTTGTACTGTAAGGGTCTTGATTTAGAATGAGCTTTCAGAAGCTGTTATGATTCCTGTACTCTGGTATACTTATCAGAAAAAGTTGAAAGCAACAGAACAATAAAAAAAGATTCACTATTTAATGTAATACTACAGTCATCACATCAATGGTATTTAGCAAAGATTCATGAAGTTTAAGCTGTTGCGGTAAAGTGATTATTTTTTTTTATTTCATGCTTACCGGTGGTTAACGGCGGAATAACGGTGGATTATTCCCCGATAATTTCACTGTCCATAATTTCACTGTTCATAATTTCACGGCAAACAGGCTATTTTTTTAAACAAATTTCCCCGCCGCCAAAAATAAAATAATAAGCATTTTCACTTGCTCTCTTAATCTTTAACAAATAACATAACGTTATATGTACATAAATGTAAAACAAATGGACGAAATTGAAGCCAGTGCAGAAGAACTATTTGCTTGCAACTCGACGCGTGCATGGCGGGAAAACGACGTCACGCAAAACATTTCAGGTATATAGTGGAGTATTTCCATCATTTAAGCTATTTGAAGCATGAAATAAATAGAATATTAGTATTTTGCCGTGTATGATCGTTTGATAATTCACCTCGTGAGCAGCTGACTTATATTTTCACTCGTGGCTACGCCACTCGTGAAAATATTACATCAGCTGCTCACTCGGTGAACTATCAGCCGATCATACACGGAAAAATACAAATATCCTCTATATATGTAATTCTAAGATATTAAATTTGGTCATTGAATAACTGACCAGAAATTCAAATCCTCACACATTTTGATTTCCAAATACTGGATTAAGGGGGTTTACTTACTTGGTTTTCAATTCAAAGTTAAATGAGAATGTCAATAAACATTAGCTCTTCTGAAAAAATTGACTCTGGCACCAAGATTTTGGAAAATCACTGACGATATGTAGAATATGGCAATCATAACAATAATGGATATTTGATCATCTACCAGTCTGACATTTTTTTCACAATGGCACAATCACATTTAAACATTTTTGGCAGTATCTAACTTTTTATATGTAGAATATATACAATGGCTACCGTATACTGGAGTATTTATGAACTACAGGATAATGTTCCTTATTTAGCTAGGTTGCCATATGTTGATGACATAAATCTGCTTCAGTGAGAGTAACATCTGCAGGTGACACTTCTACAATCCTAGTCACCAAGGGAGGTAATTATACAAAGCTCTTCAAAAGAGAACGATTTTAGTTACCAAGGGAGATAATTATATTCAGCTCTTCAATTGAAAACATATTTAGACATGCAAGGGAGGTAATCAATAGAAAACAGATTTAGTCATCCAAGGGAGGTAATTACTCTTCAATAGAAAACAGTGTGTCATGCAAGGGAGATAGTTATGCGTAACTCCTAAGTTGGAAACATATATGGTCATCCAAGGGAGCTAATTATACATAAAATTTTCAATGGAAAACATTGTGTCAACCAAGGGAGGTAATTATATATACTCATACATGTAAACAGTTTGTAATCAAAGGGAGGTAAATACACATAACTCTTCAATGCATAAGTGTCTTATCAAGGGAGGAAGTTTTTCATAGTAGTTTGACAACCAATGGAGGAAAACCCGGCTGTTTGGTAAACATGACATGTTCAGATTTTCATGAAAATAGGCTCATATGAACTTAGGACCTTCTTATTCTAAGCCAGTGATATATAGAACAAGAGGGCCATGATGGCCCAATATCGCGCACCTGATTATAAACCCTGCATAATTTTCACCCAATGGAATAATTTGAACATCTTGGTAGAAAACCACAAGATGATGCTACATACCAATTATCAAAACTCTAGGCAGTATAGTTTTAGGCAAGAAGATATTAATATGTTTTCCCTATATAAGTCTATGTAAAACGGTGACCCCCGAGTGGGGCCAATTTTGACCCCAGGGGCATAATTTGAAAAATCTTGGTAGAGGACCACTAGATGATGCTACATACCAAATATCAAAGCTCTATGCAGTGTAGTTTTAGACAAGAAGATTTTTATATGTTTTCCCTATATAAGTCTGTGTAAAACGGTGACCCCCGGGGCTGGGCCAATTTTGACCCCAGGGGCATAATTTGCACAATCTTGGTAGGGGACCACTAGATGATGCTACATACCAAATATCACAGCTCTTAGGCATTGTAGTTTTAGACAAGAAGATTTTTATATGTTTTCCCTATATATGTCTAAGTAAAATGGTGACCCCCAGGGTAGGGCCAATTTTGACCCGAGGGTAATAATTTGAAAATCTTTGTAGAGGACCTCTATCTGAGTCTACATACCAAATATGAAAGCCCTGTACTGGGCCAAGCAATTTCGGAGAAGAAGATTTTTTAAGGTTTTCTCTATATAACTCTATGTAAAACTAAGGGCCCCTGGGGCGGGGCCAATTTTGACCCCAGGGGCATAATTCGAACAATCTTTGTAGAGGACCTTTAGCTGAGTCTACATACTAAATATGAAAGCCCTGGGCCAAGTGGTTTCAGAGAAGAAGATTTTTTAAGGTTTCCCCTATATAACTCTATGTAAAACTAAGGGCCCCCGGGGCAGGGCCAATTTTGACCCCAGGAATATAATTTGAACAATCTTTGTAAAGGACCCCAAGGTGGTGCTACATACCAAATATGAAAGCTCTAGGCCTTACGGTTTCAGAGAAGAAGATTTTTAAAGTTTCCTTTTTGAAAATCTATTTTTAGCCTGTGTGACCTAGTTATGCGACAGACCGGAAATGTTTTAACAACTTTGGTAGAGGTTCACCCAAGAAACATTCCTGTTAAGTTTTATCAAATTTGGCCAAGCGGTTTAGGAGAAGAAGTCGTTTGAAGAAATTGTTGACGGACGCACGACGCACGACGCACGCGGCACGACACACGACGGACGACGGACATCTCGGTATGACAAAACCTCACCATGACCACTTTGTGGTCAGGTGAGCTAATAAATATTACAACAGTAATGTAGACAGGCACAGCAAGGGAATGGATGGAATCATGATGTAAAACAAGAACAGTGTGAGCTAGGGTTACACACCCTGTTATCTAACACCCTGTCACATGATATGTCACAATGACTGCTCTATATGGCTGTCAGCATGATATAACTTGTGTTGTTACAATTTCTTACTTGGTTAACTGGAAGTTATTGTGACAGATAGACTTTTTAAGTGACTCTGGAAAGCATGAAGTAGTTAAATACTAAAGCCTGAGCAAATGGCCTTAGTGGCAACCCAGCCCGAAGAGGATTAGGTAGGTAGGTAAATCCCGAGCAAAACCAACAAAGTACTGCATTCAAGGGGCATAATTCAAGAAGACCTAGAGTAATTTGTCTGATCGTTTCCATTGTTCACATACTTGACTTATATACCAACAAAGTGTGAAACAATCAAGTACAGGCCAATCTGAAGCATCCTCAAGAATTTTAGAGAACAAAATAATCAAATGTTATAGAGCTTCACAGGGTATACTTAAGTAAAAAATAGATTGTCTCAAAGAAATAAGGAAGAAAGAGTTTGTTGAATGGCCAGGAGAAAGAAATAGTTTGTTGAATGGCCAAAAGGAAAGAAATAGTTTGTCGAATGACTAGGAGAAAAAATATGTTTGTCAAATGACCAGATGAAAAAACAAAGTTTTCGAAAGGCAAGGAGGATGAAAATAGTTTGACCAAATGAAACCCCCCTGAAAATTAAATGGTCGTCCCCTCAGTAGGTGTTGACTGATAGACTAGGATCAATGTTATCTTGTACAAACAGTTTAGCCTATAGTGCCACCTGTATTTAGCAAGCACCTGTATTACACAACCAATTAATGAGCCAGTTTTATACTAAATGTACCTGTAGTAAGTAGTCTCGGGATTTCCACTGATTTCCATTGGAATTCAACTGGAAATGAACTTTTATCACTATTTCCTTTCCAGTGGTATAAATCATAATTATACCTAATTTAAACCTATGACCCTATTACCTTTAAATAGCATATTATTGAAAACATTTCATGTTATGGGCTGGTGGCCTAAATCATTAATAAACATATTGTATTGATACAAAGCATTTATATATTTTAAATCTGATATTCTGACAAATATAACCATCTGTTTTAAAATGCCATTGATTTTGCCAAGTTTCATACAACTGCTTGCGAAAGATTGGTGATGGAAAATGCTAAAGACTTCAATAAAATGTTGGAGATTTTCCTTACTTGAACTTTTGAATGAAATTTATGAAGTTTTGCGGCAGTTTTCATTTATTTACTGATATGAATATGAAGCCATTCAAACAAATCTTCTTTTATAATTTTCATAATGTAATAAATCAACAAATGCCAGGTTCCAGCTAGAAAGTCCAAGATTTGAGACTTTATCAATTTGCACTGAACATGCATAAATAGAGTCACACTGTAAAAGTCACCCAATAATCTTAATGCAGGCAGTATTACAGGCAATCTGATATGACATTTTTGTATATATAGTAGTCCCGCCCTGTGCAATGTGTAGCAGAACAACTTGTTTCATTACATGATTAATGAGATATTGGCATTGCTGGCGCAACAACATTGTATCTCTCTATTCTATATTAAAAACGTAATATAAATGAAAATACAACCTTGTTGCACAGAAGAGATATATTGTCATAGAAAACAGGATATTTATCTTAATTATTAGTTGATTAGTTCTTTCCTTTACTCAGTGTTTGTATGATTCTCACACACAGGAGAGATTTAGTCTCACCAGGGAGACACAAGCGTAGGTTTCCATAGATAGCCATATGACCAGGAAAAGTTAAAATGTCAAAAGGTGCTTGAGCGGCCTAACAGCTGAAAAGAGCCCTAGAATATTGGTAATTTTTTTTAAGCTTACAAATCATTTTATAATACAATATTGAGTTGTTTCTTATGTTTTTTTTATAATAATGATTTTTCAATTTTTTGATAACAATTAATCTTCAGATTATGATTGTTTATTGCCCCCTTGTCAGTATCTAGTCTATCATACCCATTAGAAAAGTTCAGATTCATCAGTTTTCCATTCCTTAATTAAAACTTGTCAACACCAAGCTTAGATCACACAGTCCATGTATCATAATGGTTTGTACCTGTGAGTCTCATAAAACTATAATATTTAACTTGTATCAATAAAAGCAGTACTTTGGACCTCAGAGGGTTACATGGTGTGTTTGAACATACTCGCATCAAATATTTGTTGTTTGCACAATGTATATCATATTCATACCAGTAGATAATTGTGTGCACATTATTACCACACATACTTTTAACACCTATCATGCATATACCAAATAATTATCACACAATCATATACCACATAAAACTAACACACACCACACCACACCACACCACACCACATAAAACTAACATTCACCACACCATTACACACATGCACCAAATGGCACAGCACCACACAAGTATACACATGCACTGAACTAAACCACACACACACACACATCAGATCACACCAACCTATCTCACCATTCCACACAACACCATATTGCATGACACCGGACAACACAATATTGCAAGACACCTGACAAAACCATAAACCATATTGCATGACACCGGACAACACCATATTGCATGACACCGGACAACACCATATTGCATGACACCGGACAACACCATATTGCATGACACTGAACAAAACCATATTGCATGACACCGGACAACACCATATTGCATGATACCAGACAACACCATATTGCATGATACCAGACAACACCATATTGCATGACACCAGACAACACCATATTGCATGACACCAGACAACACCATATTGCATGACACCAGACAACACCATATTGCATGACACCGGACAACACCATATTGCATGACACTGAACAAAACCATATTGCATGACACCGGACAACACCATATTGCATGACACCGGACAACACCATATTGCATGACACCGGACAACACCATATTGCATGACACCAGACAACACCATAAACCATATTGCATGACACCGGACAACACCATATTGCATGACACCGGACAACACCATATTGCATGACACTGAACAAAACCATAAACCATATTGCATGACACCGGACAACACAATATTGCAAGACACCGGACAACACAATATTGCATGACACCGGACAACACAATATTGCAAGACACCTGACAAAACCATAAACCATATTGCATGACACCGGACAACACCATATTGCATGACACCGGACAACACCATATTGCATGACACCGGACAACACAATATTGCAAGACACCTGACAAAACCATAAACCATATTGCATGACACCGGACAACACCATATTGCATGACACCGGACAACACCATATTGCATGACACTGAACAAAACCATATTGCATGACACCGGACAACACCATATTGCATGACCCGGACAACACCATATTGCATGACACCAGACAACACCATATTGCATGACACCAGACAACACCATATTGCATGACACCAGACAACACCATATTGCATGGCACCGGACAACACCATATTGCATGACACCGGAAAACACCATATTGCATGACCCTGACAACACCATATTGCATGACACCGGACAACACCATATTGCATGACACCGGACAACACCATATTGCATGACAGCGGACAACACCATATTGCATGACAGCGGACAACACCATATTGCATGACACCGGACAACACCATATTGCATGACACCAGACAACACCATATTGCATGACACCGGACAACACCATATTGCATGACACCAGACAACACCATATTGCATGACAGCGGACAACACCATATTGCATGACACCAGACAACACCATATTGCATGACACCGGACAACACCATATTGCATGACACCGGACAACACCATATTGCATGACAGCGGACAACACCATATTGCATGACAGCGGACAACACCATATTGCATGACAGCGGACAACACCATATTGCATGACACCAGACAACACCATATTGCATGACCCGGACAATACCATATACCATATTGCATGTCACCGGACAACACCATATTGCATGACACCGGACAACACCATATTGCATGACACCAGACAACACCATATTGCATGACACCGGACAACACCATATTGCATGACACCGGACAACACCTTATTGCATGACACCGGACAACACCATATTGCATGACACCGGACAACACCATATTGCATGGCACCGGACAACACCATATTGCATGACACCGGACAACACCATATTGCATGACACCGGACAACACCATATTGCATGACACCGGACAACACCATATTGCATGACACCGGACAACACCATATTGCATGATACCGGACAACACCATATTGCATGACACCGGACAACACCATATTGCATGTCACCGGACAACACCATATTGCATGACACCAGACAACACCATATTGCATGACACCAGACAACATCATATTGCATGATACCGGACAACACCATATTGCATGACACCAGACAACACCATATTGCATGACACCAGACAACACCATATTGCATGACACCGGACGACACTATATTGCATGTCACCAGACAACACCATATTGCATGACACCGGACAACACCATATTGGATTACACCGGACAACACCATATTGCATGACACCGGACAACACCATATTGCATGACACCGACAACACCATATTGCATGACACCGGACAACACCATATTGCATGACACCGACAACACCATATTGCATTACACTGGACAACACCACATCACATCATGTCACATCACACATACACAATAGCAGCATTGAGCAAGGTATCAAACACAAGATTAAATATAGCATATGTACAAACCCCACTTATACATGTGCCTGACATTATCCCCCACACATGTGTGGTGGCCACCTGGCATTTAATCCAAATGTAACATTTAAATATATTTTCCTCTCCTGTCAAACACATACATTACTTCCTTATGAAAATGACAACATCATTATTACAATGGTTATATATGCTGATCTGATGATATAGTACCTTCGCTAGGCAATGATGATGATGATAGATCACTTAATTAAACAAGGTTAGGAACACTAACCAACATACGCTAAACAATGTTTCACCACAGGTGGCAGTATCAGTGTTTGGTCCGCAAATGATTAAAAAAAAAATATATACTATCAAGGTAAAAAGCTTACTATATGTATATATGCCAAAGATTTAGGAACATTGCATCTCGTTGTTTCAGCATAAAAGACGGGCGCTGAAGAAAAATCGCTATACAAGTCATTCAAATAAACTATAAGATATTCATTCTTACCGAAAATCTCGTTCCATTGTATCTTATAACTGCGAAACAGCAAAACAGTGTTACTTCTTTATTTAACTTCGCTCAATGTCATTTCATTTATGCACTGGTTACCCGCTGCACTCACAGTATCGTAATTATTGTTGGGAACCAAGCCTATTGTAAGATGCGATGTTCCACAATATTTGGACATAGACCTATACTACGCTTTATACCTAGCTTGATAGTGTACATGGAGTTAGATAGACAATCTATATATATACGGTCCATGTAGTGTATTAGCTCAGTGACGGATTTTTTTCATTTTTTTTCCAAACACTGATACTGCCACCTATGCGTTTCACAACATAGTACCTTCACAAGGCAATGATACAAGATCAGTTAATTAACCAAGGTGAGAGACTCTTGTCATACACTAACCAACATTTCACACACAGAAAATGATATCTGCATTGCTTAATTAATTACCATTACTTGACCACGTTGATGAGTCACTGTCATATCATGGTGTTTATTTAATCAACTACCAAATAGTTCAGTAATTTGTAATACAGTATTTAAAGAAGCAAATTAATTCAAACAACTGTCCACACCACTTTCTGTTCAAGATTGAACCGGCGGCAGCAATGTCCAGTACCCAAGCTGAACACTATTCATTATCCATAGACTGTCAGGTCAGGTGTTAGGGATGTCACAAAGAAATACATCAAAATATACAAACATATAAACAAATGATACTGGATCTCGAAATTGAAATACTGAATTATTACTCAAGAGCAGCCTTCTGTAGGACAACAATCTCTTTGTAACAAAACCTTCAAAATTTCCCTAAGCAACAACCTCTAAACAATGGCCAATACAGAAAGCTTCAAAAGGTTGTGGCTCTTTAAAGAGGTTGCAATGGTTAATAAAAGACTATTTGTCTGTTCGGCACAACAAGGTTGTATTCTACTTTATATAGCTTGGCCACATTGACATGAGCTTGACCTTTTGATTACCATAATTTAACAGTCGATATATTGTCTATGTATACGACACCGAGTGTATGTTTTCATAATCGGGGAGTATCACAATGACGCCCGAGATGTAATACACAAATCTTAAATGCAGATATTGCACGATTTGCTTGCGGAAATTGATATAATCAAAGCAAGAACCTTGTAATATATTCTTGCATAAAGGTCAGGCTCAGGTCAAAATAGCCAAGCTATACCACATAGTGAGATGCCACCTTGTTGCGTCAAATGGACACATGTTGCCATAGTAACAAAGAAATCTACTTACAAGCCATATTCATGAACGGTAGCATGTTGTTTATCATTCTCTTTGTGATCTTCATTCGCCATAATTCTCTTGATAAGAATAAAATATTCCACAGTTAAGACAACCCTCAATATCTCTTATTATATATTCACGTTTCCTTTGATTATGAATGAAATATTCCACTATTACGACAACCCCAATATCTCTTATATATATTTACGTTTCCAGTGACTATAAAATTCGAATAAAATATTCCACTTTTAATACAACCCCTCTAATATCTCCCTTATATTTGATTTTGTTACATTCAATTATGTTACTTTTCCACCAACCCTCCTCACAGCGCCTTGATTTTCATAATATTGTTATGATAATTATCAACGATGCATATAGTTGAGAACTTTGCACCTTGACTTACAGGATTTCATTATAAGGTATCAGAAATATCAGGAATTCTATTTTGTCACATAAATAATCAATGCTTCTTTATTTAATATCCTTAGTATAAAGTCAGAAGCTTTATGATATATAATTAATTTCTGCTAGAGCATAAATAAGCTGCTGAAGAACTAATAGGCTCTATACATAGGTTGAACTGTTGCAATTTATTGCGTAATTCTATCATATTTCAGTTTATGTACTGTAAATCATTTCATAATTATTTGCGTAAGCTGTATTATATATAAGGCAAATTATTGGTGACCGATTTATTTCACAAATTTGTATACATATTGTAAAATCATGTAATTTTGATTGGACGAAATTTCGTGGTTATGGTAAAAGAGATCTTATCGAAGGGACGTTAATTCGTGGATTTTGCATTTCAGGTAATAAATATGAGAGTCAAATTTATTGTTCTATGGGATTTTATTTTGTGGTTGAAGATGAACCACGAAATCCACAAAATTTAATCCCCCATGAAAATTAATGATTTAACAGTACTTGCTTGTTGATGGTTTTTTATTCGAGAATATATTCGAATATGAATATCGAATATTCGAATACTGATTTTGGTATTCGGTCCCATCTCTAGTTTTTATGTCATGAATTTACAACTGTGGAAAAATCCTGTTTAATATATTCAATCCATGAAGATAAGTACCAAAGATAATTTACTACTTTACAGTTTAATACCTTTTAATATGATATTTATATATGCTATTCCAGTCTTAACATGCAATAATGTTCATATCAATTTATGAGTTATTTTGATATAGAATCTAATGTTTTGAGGAAAATTAATGATTAATAAATATACTTACCTCACCTGTTAGCAATAATGGAAAATATAAAATTATATTCTGGAGAAATATATGCAATTTAATTTACTGTAAAATCATTTTATTTCAAAGGGACTAAAGTTTATAGTTTTGGTGAAAAAGATAATTTCGTAGGGATATAATTTCAAAAATATCCACTAAGTCATATACTGTACAAATTATTAATATCCGTGGGGATTTAATTTCATGGTTGAGATCATCCACAAAATTAAATCCCCACAAATATTTAAAAACAGTATAACGCCACAACAACAGACTGTTATCTGTTGTTGGTGTTTTAATAAACATTTAATATTTAGCCAACATATTGCCACTATGCTATAGGTAATATTTCTTTAGTGATAGAAGGTAAGTTTCATTTGTGGGAAAATATTTTCGTTATGAAATTCATCAATTGACAGTTAGTTAGTGGACCATAATGAAAACAAGTTTGCTAATTATATTATTCACAGAAAATAAGGATGTAATCAGTAATTTATTCAGTTACAGTAAAATTAGAAATTTCTGTCGATTCAATAAGTAATACTCAATGAGGGGTCACTATTGTTAACTCAGGTATTCCCAGTTTAACCTAAACAAACATTGTTTACCTGATGAACAAGTTAATGTTTATAACTGTTATCAATTAACTTTGAACGGACTGTAGTAAACTATACTTTAATTCATCTGGAATTTACTTGAATTACTTAATGGTAAACTAGGTACTTATTTAGTTGCTGTTACACAATCAACTGACTACTTCTCCACATGTGGAAGATAATAAGTATCTTGTGACCACGTTATGTAAGCACATAACCGACAGCTGAACCCTCTTGACCCAACCTGGGAATCAAACCATATGATGTCTATGTCGGAGCCTGATCGAAAAGCAGTTTTGATGATTTCTATAACCACATAATGTTCTGTTACAATTTTTCTATTCCTATGACATGTGAAGCCCGTTGCATAGCCAAGGCGCTATCGAGCGCTTTTTGGGAGTGTTTTACTACATCTATGCAACGAAAAAGCATACTGTTAGCCTACTCTCAGCACTTTGCTTAGGGCCAGCACAACCAAGCGATTCAACAGACTACCTCGGTAGTGCTTGGTAAGACTTTGCTGCGCAATGGTCTGCTAGCCGTGAGCGCTCGCTGATAGCATATAATTTTTTTACTTTATCCGCAACATCGAGCTTTTTTTAAGCAAGCGGTTACGTAGCATAGAGCTTACAAGTGCTTGATAGCGCCTTGGCAACACCAACCCATGACTCCTGTTTACTCTATATCATGTAAGGAGTAGTACCTCTAAGAGCAATTAATGAAGACACACCTATCAACACAATAATGCAATATAACACTGTAAAATACATTATGACATTTGACCTGCTGTCCATATCAATTTCAGGCTTACTGACACCCTTCTATAATATTATTACAGTCTCTTATGTTATGTTGCTTGTTATTACAGTCAAAGTTAAATGAGAACTGTTATAAACACTAGCTCTTCAGTGAGGTAAACTATGTTTATCTACATTTAACTGGATATGTCTAAGTTAACTGAAGTCTCCAAATTGGATAGTTCCCTCATTAGTATTACTTATTGAATGGACATTAATGTGTTTTGCAATACTTATATATTTATAGCTTACAGTATTTATAAATGGCAATTGGCAATGTTATTTTCTAGTTATGCCAGCTTGATTTATATGCAACAGTTCAACCTATATCTACCATTGATTGATGCATACTGCAGTATGATACTACTGCAGTATCTCATATCACACCATATAATACTTAATTATAAATACTTGATCCTATGCATCGATCAGACAAGATTTACCATAGTGCAAAGTTAAAACTAACAAAATAACATGACACTCTGCATGTTTGCCATCTTTAGGCTGACATAAACCACACATCAAGGGGTAAATGCAATACAGTCGTAAGTTCTTCTAATTTAATTCTTAAATTTCCATGATTTATGACAATTTTGCATCGATCAGTACGTTGATCGCGACACCTAAAACCTATTTGTTACAATTATGATCGTTATAATGAATCATTGAATACAGTAATAACAGGTTGATTGATTGTTATCATAAGTACCAATTTTGAGTAATATTATATATGATCTTTGGAGTTTTCAGATCCCATCAGTTACACATGAGAAAATTTATCGAATACAGGTAAATTGATTGTTATTATTTATAATGGCAAGCATGAGATTGAAGCGGGCATCTCAAGTTAAAGGGACTGCATCACAAATGGAGCGAATATTTTTAAACAGTATTTCTTTTCCCCCAATGAAATATTTATATAATAAAAGGTTGCTGAATGTAACAATGCTTTAAAAAAGATTAATTGCAAATAATCGATTTAAATTTAACTTTTTATATCGCACACGCCAGTGTGTTTTTCCTTTTAAAAACAGCTCAAATTTTTCTTTCAGCATTCTTTGTGAGTTATGTTAAGCACTAGATTGGTCTGAAACATAAATAAACTTCAACCTAAACATCTATGAGGTAATCTGTTTGTTTTTTAATTCGTTTTCGTCACATGTGAATAAATTTTAAGAAATTTGAGTAAGAGCAGTTTAAATTTTATACAGTATTAATACGGTATAGAATTTTGGAGGTAAAAATACTAAGTTATCACAAAATCCTGATGTTTCAAAAGTTATATTTAATATCAGTGTGCTTATTGATGAAATATACAGGTATCTACATCAAAATTAAGTGAATTCTTGACAATTTTATTTCATTTTTGCAATAAGCCTAAACGTGACGCAGTCCCTTTAAGATTGATGATACCCGAAGTCTCAGTATGCAAAAAACTCACAAGACTTAAAGGTATTTAACAGACAAATGTATGAAATTAAAAATAATAAATTGAAAATGTAAATAAAATTCTAATTCATTTAACTTTTTAAACAATTTACAATTAAATAAACTTAACATGTTAACAAATCTTTGTTAATTAAGTTTAGGAAGTCTTATTATGTTACTAATTAATTATAAAGAAATTGAAAAAAAAATCATTAATTTAATTACCTTTTCTGTAATAATTCAATCAATTTTAACTTCACTTAAGCATAAAGATACGCAGCACTTTACTTCCTTATTTACACTGTGTCTCAATTAATAAGTCTCAATTCTCCCAACACAAAATATTATTATTCATATAAATACACTATTCATGAAAAGCTCATGAAAAAGCTGTGCCACAATAAATATTTATTCCAATAAATCCTTCATACTGAATAACATGTTTTTATTACAGCAGAACACGTTTATCAGACACAGATACACACTTGTGAAAATCCAATCTTTTCTCAAGCATACATTTGATAAAACTTGCCGATAAAGGCTAACAGCCTATCTTCCTGGTCTATTTCATGAAGTGAAAAACTGCACGGAAGTAAATACTAAAATTGAAAAAAAAAACAAATAAACTGAATTTGATAAATTTAAAAACTTCTGCACTAAAAACCTTGAAAACTGCATGAAAAGCTGACTAGATCTATCAACTGAATGATAAACTTACAAACATTTGCACCAAAAACCTTGAAATCTTCTTCAAAACAACTTAAAATTTATTTATGATAATGTTATACTGTACATAGCTACAGTAAGACAGTTTACTCACCCAAGAATGATTTAAATGTAACAGCATGAAAGAATTACTAATGCAAAAACGGTTTAAATCTACCACCATGAGAGATTAACGTCTATGTTTACAATAACTTAGTAACAGAAAAAGATAAATATTCAAGTGGATAAACTGAGGTAACTATGACACCAGAAGTATTTAGGAGGAAAATATTTCACATATTGTGGTGATTTACACTTTATATTAACGGAGAAAATAGAAACATAATGGCTACAACAAGCACATAAATACCACGTAAATTGATAGTTTGCGGATAATAAAGTTTTATTTAATGATATCAGTGTATCATGTATGCATATTTCAGGGTTATCAATAATTTTATATCATTAGTGTTGTTTTTTAGATTGTAAAATCATTTAATTTCAATAGAATAAAATTTTGTGGCTTTTATGAAAAACATCATTTTGTGGGGATGTAATCTCGAGGATACAAGTCATTCTCCACTAAGTCATATACTGTAGAATCATTAATATTTGTAGGGGATTTAATTTTGCGGTTGAGATCATCCACAAAATCGTCAAAATTAATCTGCCACAAATATTAATAATTTTACTGTGATAATGTCAGGTGACAATATCATGTGACATTTGTCCAAGGTCACAGAAAATAATCCGTAATATGAACATTGATAACAAATAAACAAATGTTACAATACTCTCTTTTCACCATATATTCCTTTTCAAAACATATATTAAAAGTAAAGTTCAAATGATTCAAAACACAATACTGAATATATTATAATCTTCACACTGTTGATAACAAGATTTCTAATTTTAACACTTTAACCAAGAAAATAATTCAACTTTTACACCAAAATTACACCATTATTGCCCTGTCCGTAACCCGAATACATACATATCGATGGCTTAGTATTAGAAGGTCGTAAGTGCCACTTACGACCTCTTAAGATTCATGCATATTTAGAATAAGCATCACAAGGCGCTTCTTATGAGCCCATTTTCATAAAAATCTGAACTTGTCATGTTGACCAAATTGAAGTTGTACAAGTTTGTTTTACCATAAGTAAAGAGTAAATGTCAGACATTTTTTCCTTGTTTTCTCAAAATATCGATTTGGTAGTTACAACCTTCTAATTCTAAGCCATCGATATATACACATCACTAATTTAACAACCAATACATCACCAATCGTAGTATAATATGACTCATTTACGTATACTTTTCATACTATTCATCCATAAAACACCTATATTAGCTACATATCAAAGGTCTATGCTCATTGCACCTACTATATCATGTACACATATATATTATGAGTTCAGATCACTATATATCAATCATTGCAATCAAACAGTCAAACATCAAGCAACCCTTCAATATCTTAAATGTTAATTAGCTGAATTAATAAACACTCAACATACAGGAAGTCCCTTTAATCAAACTACATGTAATAGCGTTCATGGCCAAATGAAAATGATCTTGTGTTGCTCATAACCCTACTTACAGCATTTTTTTTGCCCCTACCCTGATTATGTTATTGCCATTTTTCGTAAAGTCTCCACAAAGTGTAGAATTTCCAGAGCATAACATCATCTGGATAATTAAAAAAATGAAACTTAATAAACAAAAAATAATATATTTTTCCTGGCTTATACATTTTCAGCATTTTACAAGAACCACAATTATACTAACTTGTTTTGGCCTAACCTGAATAATTCATGCTGAAAGGCTCTGGCAATTTATTCCAAGATAAAATTATACATGTATAAATAATTCACTGAGTCAGAAAGATATGGTAAAATTAACTTAGAACTCTGAAATCATTCCATTTAATTATACATTCTGTAAAATTGCCCCAAGAACAAGTCTGAGTCCAGTGTTACCTCATTTCAGATCATAAAAAATACTTACCAAACAATAATTACCCAGGTACTTTTCATGATAATTGAGATGCCATTTTAAAAGGTTTCACAAGTATTATTCATACAGAGAATGATATATTCAGCATTATATTGTACCAGTGGATATTTTCAGGGTCAAAAAGTTAATGGTTTCAGATTAGCAGACATTTGGAATGGTATAGAATTATAAGCAATTTTTTTAAAAAATATTCTAAAAAGTTCCTAATTATGTCAGAAAAAGTTTACACAATGTGAAATATAAGCAAATTTAGTGTTACTTTGCTAAAAAAAACCACCTATGTTTCCATGTAGCTGTTAAATTTATTGAATCATTTTGTTGAGCATTTTTATGCAAAGGGAACCAACAAATGCACCCACCTACAGCAACCAATTAATTTAAGAAGGAAAGCATACAATGCATGCCTCATATAATTGCAGGAATCTTCCTCCCAAACAATTGAAACATAAACTGGCATTTGAAACATACCTCTGTTAATTTTTTTGCAACTTTCAGACAAAATAGAATTCAACAAATCATTGCCAATAAATTTTAAACCAGACATTTAAGACATACACCATTATAAATATTTGCACAACAATATCAAGTGGTAAGTTAAGTAACATCCAAATCTGTATCATATGATTCATTTAGTCCTTGAACTTAAAATGCATTGCAACAATTGCTTGTGTATGTTCGTGCAGCCAAACCTGAGTGTACTGGGGGCCACAAATCCTGAAAAACTGAAATATTTTTTACAATCTTAAGCAATCAAGATCACTAAATCCATATGAGTATCAAAATTACTGAAATAAACAAAAGAAAAGCATTTGCTGTTGTTGATGCTACTTTTGAGTCCATCCTCCCTTGGAAATTATCGACAAATGACAATATTTGAGATGAGATTTATCTCAAAATTGAGATGATTTGGGAGATGGGAGCCTGTATTTAACAACCATCTGCTTAAAACAGTCACATTTGATGTTTCCCATCAACATTTGCACTGCTTAACACAGGTACTCATATTTGACCAATATTCATGATGTTATTCATAAAATGTAACCTTGACCATTTGAGTGTATGTTCGTACCAATATTCACATTGTTATTCATAAAATGTAACCTTGACCATTTGAGTATATGTCCGTGCCAATATTCACATTGTTATTCATAAAATGTAACCTTGACCATTTGAGTGTATGTTCGTACCAATATTCACATTGTTATTCATAAAATGTAACCTTGACCATTTGAGTATATGTCCGTGCCAATATTCACATTGTTATTCATAAAATGTAACCTTGACCATTTGAGTATATGTTCATACCAATATTCTATTTTTTGGAGTATTTGTCCCATACCGAAAGTGTACAAGGTCAGTGGTAGCTTAATTAATCATTATATACTGTCAAAATACCTGTAACCACTAAATACCTTGGATATCCAGCAGTGCTTTCATTCAGCTGATGTAACATTTTCACAAAGCAGGTATCAGAATACCAAGTAATGAGAGCGAGTTATAAAGTGCCTGAGGTGGGAAATCATTTTCATGTTTCATTTTCAAAGCAAGTTCAATTAACTATTTCTTTGAAGCAAATCAAAAGGATAACAAAAACCTACAGAGCCTGGGTTTATATTGAAGGCACTGAGTATATTTAAGTGCCTGGATGCTTTCAGTTCAAAAGTATGGTGGTGGCTAGCCTCCCTTTGTACTATAAAATAATAAACATTGAGTGATTCTCAGGTGTTAATTATTTTACCACAGCAGGTTGTTAATGCTAATGTCTTATCCATATTTTCTGAACAATTAACATAATTTAACAAATGTTGAAAAGAGAAACATAATAGCAGAAACTTCCAGAAAGAGAATATTAAAGCAGGTAAAACAGCACTCAAATGAGCAACAATAGGGAGCATGAAGTCGGAGCCTTACAATATGCAATAACAGCGTTTAGAAAATGCCATTGTGATAAATAGTAATAAAGCAAAACATTGTCACAAAATGCGCTTAAACTGTGATTTAAAAGGGATTTACTGGTAGATGCATAAGACAAGGAATGTATTAAAGTTAGGGGTTATAAATATGAGGCAGAAGATCATATAATGAATCTTTTTCAAAGTTAGGTGAACTTGGAAAACAGAAATTAACAAGGAAAATAGGAGTAACTCCACTTTAATAGGAGTACTTAAGTAATCATTTATCATTCAATTACAGTCTGTTTGTATGTATTATTACATAATGAACAAGAATGAACACATTATATTAGCCTTTCAACCTCTTTCAAGGAAAAATTATTCACTTACACAAGAAAAAATGCTTTTATTGTAATTGTGTGTTGAGTTGAACATTTCTGAGAAATTTCTCTGGTACAAAAATGCATAGGGTAATCTTTATGTAACCAAAGTTATATAATGTAAAAATAATAAGCATGCAATTAGTGTTTCTCTCATTACACATAAGTTATAAATAGATCTTATTATATAAAACTCAGAATTCCATAGAAAATTGTACAACATTATGTCAAAAGGTGAAAGTAATAATAGAAATTTACTAACATTACATAAGCTGCTTAAGCAATATATTACTCAAACATGACCCATTACTCAATAGAGACCTAATGCCTGAAGTATCATGGAGTTTGTTTATGTGACTATGGGGCAAAGGGTTAAATTATCTGATTAATTACCAAGCATAATATAAACAGTTTACATAAAATTGGAATATTACATAAACTGAACAAAGGTAATTAATTCAATGCTTGGAATTTTCAAAGTACTCTAAAGGTTCCCTTGCACTTAATTGTTAAACATTAAACTACTATACTCTCATGGTATATGATGGGATCAAATAAACCTTGTCCCCAACCTTCTATTAGAATAACTTCTAATAGCCTTAGTGGTTCAGCATTTGCTTCATTAGTGTGCTTTGTCCTGATTTGATCCCAGGCCTCTTCATACCAAATAAGAAATAAAAAAGCTACCAGAACTTCCCTTGCTAGACACTTAATATATAACGGCAACTGGCTTCGCCATCTTCTCTCATTTCCTTGTGGCGATGGATAACATCAGGATTGAGGTGTCGAGAATGATTAATATAAATTAGAAAAAACTTGTTTCACAAAGAACCTTAAATAAATTAATATAAACTAACTTAACATTTTATTTATTGCCTCTAAATCATATCACCCGTATCATGCAATTTTCTCAAGAACATTGATATTTTCTGTGTAGGAAGTTTTTAGTATGATTCATAAAGGTTTAGGATAAGGTTAATTTGTTCACACTTTACTTTCACATTAGCTTACACTTAGGGTGTTAAATTTCAGCAACTGACAATGACATTACACCATCGAGTCCACCAACAAAAAACAAACAAAATAGTCAACCAACGAAAAACAACCAAATTAACAAAGTGTTTATTGGGCTGGAAATTGAAATATTTACCACTTGATCAACACTTTATCCAAGCCCTATCAGTGCTTGACCACATTGGTGAACTTATCATTTTAAGTAGATAAACAAGTATAGCTTGGCCAATTTGACATGAGCCTGACCTTTTGATTAGCATAATTTAACAGTTGATATATTGCGTACATTTATAACACCAATTATATGTTTTCATAATCAGGGAGTATCACGAAGACGCTCGAGATGTAATGCAAGCATAGATTTAAAATACAGATATCGCACGATTTGCTTGCGAAAATTGATATATTCAAAGCAAGAACCTTGTAATAGATTTTTGCATAAAGGTCAGGATCAGGTCAATATAGCCAAGCTATATGTTTATTGATACGCTAGGACAATAAATAGTTTCATGGATACTATAGTATGGTAAGCAACATATTACACATTATAAAAGGTCAGAAAAACAAGTAAAGCAGATTTCAATGTACTCAGATAATAAACTGTATAAATATATTAAATGTGCATCACCAAGTTTCAATGCAATGGTATTTAAATTATCTGTATAAATAAACCAAGTTTAAAGTTTAAATACTTGAAATCTGAATTTTCTAAAAACTGATGGTTAATATCTGTGTTTTACTTGGT
Source organism: Spisula subtruncata (assembly GCA_963678985.1). Lineage (NCBI taxonomy): Eukaryota > Metazoa > Mollusca > Bivalvia > Venerida > Mactridae > Spisula > Spisula subtruncata. The sequence goes on from OY787674.1 coordinate 11,538,417, forward strand.
GATCCATAGATCTGTTGATGACACCCAAGGTTTTTAATCCAATTGAACTTTGGTATCTTGATCAAAAAGTTATATTCACCAAAAGGAGGCTTAATCTGTGCTGTGCTGTCATAACCTTTCCAGGTTCTAGTGTTGGCCAAAATTAAGGTTCCAAACCATTTACCTATCAGAGTTAATTCAAACTAAGGTTTGAATCATTTGAGATTGCTGGGTTAACCCAAACTAAGGTCCAAACCATTTGAGATTTGCTGGGTTAACAAAACTGAGGTCCAAACCATTTGAGATTGCTGGGTTAACAAAACTAAGGTCCAAACCATTTGAGATGGCTGGGTTAATCCAAACAAAGGTCCAAACAATTTGAGATTGCTGGGTTAACCAAAACTAAGGTCCAAACAATTTGAGATTGCTGGGTTAACCAAAACTCAGGTTCAAACAATTTGAGATTGCTGGGTTAACCAAAGTAAGGTCCAAACCATTTGAGGTTGCTCGGTTAACCAAAACTAAGGTTCAAACAATTTGAGATTGCTGGGTTAACCCAAACTAAGGTCCAACCCATTTCTGATTGCTGGATTAACCAAACTAAGGTCCAACCCATTTGAGCATGATAATGACTGAAACAAAGATTTCAAAGCCACTGTCAAGTGTGCATCTTTGGCCCAAAGTAACATTTCCAAGCAACTAGTTTTAAACTAGTTCTGATGACCAACTCATTATATTGCTTACCAATTTGATCTGTGGCTTCATCGCTCAAATGTTGATCATCATTTCATACAAGCTTGATCTATGTCTAGACTTGCTGCTAAGGGTTATAGGAAGATTGATAGCATTACTCAAACCATATAAGGTAATGACACATAGAATGATATATAGACAAGAATAATGCAGACATGACACTGTGGGATGATTTATAGGCCAGGTAAAAGAGAAGCTAACATTGCTAGAGGAGCTACAGACAGTCTGTTACGTACCCAGTTGTACAGTATCTGTCTATCTCCATAAATAACAACAGCAATCTGAATGACAATATTATAGATTATGAAATAAAACAGATCTCATCCTAAGTGACAGAGAGTACAAACTTTGAGAAGTTAATGGGGGAAGTCTGGACATTAGGAGACAGAAGCTGCCATTGATATTCCGAAAAGTTACACAAAGGTTCCTCACCAAGCATTAAGTTTTCTAAAGTAATTATGGAAAATGTATGAAAATTGTAATTTAGTAGTCCACATTTGACATTACGCCAGTTGTCAATCAATATATTATAATATATTATAATTATATTGAAAACCTTCACTGGTGTGATGTCAATTAAAGCACATTTAGACATTGTTTTAGGGAAGGAGTCCATTAATGTCTACCTACATCATTTAAGTCATATTGGGATTAAGGCACATTTAGACATTGTTTTAGGGAAGGAGTCCATTAATGTCTACCTACATCATTTAAGTCATATTGGGACTACCCAGACTCTCCCTCTCCTGCCACTCTGGGTGAACCAGTCATCTGAGGTTGAGAACCATGGAAGCAAGAAAGTTTATACCAAGGAGATGAGAAAAGAATGAAGAAACAATGTAATTCATCCCTTCAGTGGGACAAGCTTGTATCTCCCTCTAAACTACATAATCAGACACAACTGGCTTGCACCAAATGTTTGGTTAGTAGTACAGTAAAATCATTGATTTACGTGGGGATTACATTTCATGAAGTTTGTGGTTCTCCTTAAACCACAAAATCAAATATCATTGAACACTAATTTTTGGCCTTTGTAGTTATTACCTGCTATGCAAAACCCACAAAATAAGATCCCATCGAAATTGTATTTTTTACCAAAACCACAAAATTTTGTCCCATGAAAATTAAATGATTTTACAGTCATGAGATACAAGCTTGTTGTATATTTGCGTAATCAGGAAGTTATAGTAGTATAAAACACCAACATACGTGGGTGAATCAAAAAGTTCGTAGACTTTTGTTCTAACTTTTTTGTTTTCAGAGTTATTGTCGTCATATGTATGCTGAATTAATATATTGGTATTTTCTTTATAAAAACAGAAGCATAGTTACCTGATGATAACCGCTTTAAAAATATTTATAAATATCTTGAATAAGGGAGATTACGTATACCGGAGCACACTGATAATTTGAAACATATTTTATTCAATTTTCTTAAATATCTCAATTGTAGGACCTCCAAAATCTGTCAAAATGTTATGCCTGATTGCATGATATAATTTATAAAGTCTGTTAAAATTTCATACGTCATCTCCGATAAATAATGTTTTAATCGACATTTACGTAATCACACTATATAGAAATAACCACGTAAAACTTGTCTACCGGAATTGTCGGAACCGCGGACTGCTATCAAAATATGCGTGAAACTGGAATATACGTACGGCATCAGAGACAATATATGGTTTAAAACATGCAGGTATATAATCTGAAATAAATAGACATAGATTTGTAAGGGGAATTAGTGCTTTCGTGTAGGATATCAGAAGTTGACAACCGAATACAATACACCCGATATTGGTGACGTTGGAACGCAACGTCGCCAAAGAGGACCAGCGCTATAGAATAGCGGATATAGCAAAACACTTAGATTAATCTTACGGGACAGCGTACACGATATAAAACAAACAATTAAAAATGCAGTAACTATTATCACGATGGTCATTCAAAAATACCTACATATTAGTCCCTCGAGAAGCGAAAATGAGTCAAAACGTTAACGTAAGTATTGACAAACATGGCGTCAGTTTGACGTCGCTCATCAAATGACGTTGACGTGCTCCGGTATGCCGTTACAGCATGTGTGCGTTTCAATGTAAAAATCATGTAGTTTTGACTAATTCATTGAAATTTGAAAATTGTGTTGTTATACTTATGATAACATTATATTCAAATTTGAAAGCAATTGAAACTGTGGTTTGGGAGTTATTATATTTTTCTACGAACTTTTTGATTCACCCACGTACATACCAGGAAACCTGAAAGCATACATAAATCTTCCAACAGTAATTGATTGTTTTATTACTACTTGTTGTCAAGGTGGATTAATTTCCCGGTTTTGTTGTTGTTGTTGTTGTTTACAGGGGCTTTTAGTTTCCTTGTTTTAGTATTAGACTCACTGGTGTGAGTCAGCTTCATTTTATTAAAGGGCATACTAACAGGTAACAGTATCTTTGAAAAAGAAATAAAAAAATTGAAATTGAAAACAAAGATTCTAGAAATTTTGGTATTATATACAATCATGTAGTACCTAAATTTCGAGAATTTTTTTTTTTCAATTTCATCTTTTTTTATTTCTTTTTTTCAACGATACTGTTACTGTGGGCATACTGGGGCAGGGGCAAATATAGCACCACAATAATGATGTAGGGGTCCAAAACACAGAGAAACAATACAACCTCTATGGAGTAACATCCTGTGGGAGCTACAAATATTGTTGTTTATAAGTTGTTGCTCTACAGAGGTATTAAAAATTAGCTGACAAATATTATAGAAAGGTTGATGCTAAATACTGATGGTCACTCTTGAGAAAGGTTGTACTATATATGGAAATATGAAAATGCGAACACGAATAACATGAATAAATGTACATAATCATCCATATTAGCTTATCATGTAGTCTGCTAAGTTCTATTTCTGAGCAAAACATGTATACCTGTGATTAATTTAACTAATTTGGAAGTTCAAAGAGGACAATAAGGTTAATAACATATAAAGAGGTTTTATACAACAACAAAACCTCCCATGTTTACTCTAATCAGCTGATAACTTCTACTCATTTTTTCTCTTCTAAAAATTAGCTAATAAAAATATTTTCCTCCCATATGTTAGAAACAGGTAGATAGGAAAGCAGAACAGGAAGGAAAGCCATAAAATACAGACATAATAGACACACGCAGCAGATATACTGTATAATCCTTAATTTTCATGGGGGATTAAATTTCCTGAATTTCGTGGTTCACCTTCAACCACAAAAATTAAATCCCATTGAAGAATAATTTTGACCCTTGTTTTCAATTCCCGAAATGCAAAATCCACAAATTAACATTCCATCGAAATGTTTATTTTACCAAAATCACACAATTTTGACCCATCAAGATTAAATAATTTTACAGTAATAGGCACAAGCAGAAGCCTGCAGTATGTTTCCAACAGGAACTTACAGACCACATTGTGTGTTATAATCATAATTTGAAATATTTACCTGTTGAGAAATGACAAATATATTGATGTAGATATTGATGTTGATTATGCCGACATAAAAACAAGGGCTTAAGTACTGTTTTATTATGTAATAATGTAGAATTCAGGAAAACAAAGTGTTTCTTGGGAATGGATATAAAAAAGTTTAATAAGCACATACATGTAAATGGCTGCTTCAATTGATAATAAAATGCTGCAAAGTAACTTATCAAAGTTAATTAAATGTGAAGTTCTTATTAATATACATGTTCTATAAACTGCATGCATAAAAATGCCAGCCAATTAGGGTTATGACAACACTTCCTCTTGGAAAGACTATTTGTGAAAAATACATGGAATAAGTGTATTAAAATGCATTTAAATGAAAGTTTACATAGTCCAACAAACATGTGTTTAAGTATTAACATGATTGCCTCATGATGCTTCAAAATAAAAACAAATCATTATGTTCATGTCCACAAATTGGAAAAATAGCTAAAGGATGGACTAAGTACTTGCCTGAAAATCATGTGGAACCGACTAGAACATTGTAATTTTTATGTTTATCGACACAATTGTCAATGCCGCCAGCCATTTTGAAAATCTGTGATGTCATCAAAATGACAAAAGCAAGTCATGTTTCATGAATAGTTCAATGTTATTCATGAACTAATTGATGAAAAATTCAAGGATGGTCTTAGAATAATCTTGAAATTGTTCATGAAATTTTCATCAGGTACTTTCATTTTTATGGCTGGACCAGGAACAGTTTATGAATATCAATACTTCATAAACAGTTTGTGAACATATTTTAAGAACAGCTCTTGTCCAAAAGTTCATGAACCATTTTGACAATTAAGAAATGAATTATTGGAAATACATTTATTATAGAAAAAAGGATGTTATCATGACCTAGCAATAAATAACATAAAAACAATTATTTCAGAAACCTAACAAATTAAGTCTTTCTGTCTGTCGCAGCTATGGTATCAATCATGCAGAAATACCTACTAGTTTTCTAGTTGCTATGACGTTACCAGGGAAACGAAGGTTTCTGAAGACATACAATAAAATGAATTGTGAAGTTGAGCAAACAAGATAAGTTTTACCAAATAAATTTTCATATTGTTTTAATTTTGATTTTAGCCTTATTAGAATTAGCAGTAAATTTTTTTTGATATACTTGTAAAATACCTAAATCATGTGAACTGTGTGTTATCAAAGAAATATCAAACTTAAACAAACGTAACAAAGTAGAATATGCACGGTCAATATATATAACAAAGGGAGACAAATATACTGCAACAGTTCAGCATAAGTATAAACAGTATTGATGGAGTTTTCTCCCTTTTTACATTGAAAATTATCACATTCAAAATGGTACTCAACATGGGTAACGATTTCGTTTAATTAAAAATATAGCAAAATTCTTGCATTGGATCTTCTCGGTGTTAGAGGTTGAAAGTTCACCAAATAATATCTCTGTCATTGTTGAGGCATTGTCAGCAATATAATTAGGTTTAAAATATATTTATTATATTTATCAAGTAACTTTTTCTTGTGAAAAAATATGTTCAGCCATTTCCTGCCATAGCCGGTCCCAAACCCAGGTTGAGAAAGGAGGAGGGTTGGGTGTAGGACTAGCTCCCCTACCCCGTAAAAAGTACTTGCTACAGAAATCGACACTTCTGAACAATGGACGGATCTACGGTATCGACCCCGGCGAGAGCTTATGACGCGGAGCAATCTGCAGACCAACTTACTCTCGCCGAAGAATGTTATACGGATTGCGACTTGGAATGTGAGAACACTCTACGAAGCTGGACGGACCGCACAGGTAGCTAGAGAAATGGAAAAGTACCATCTGGATATTCTCGGGATGAGCGAAGTGCGATGGACAGGTTCAGGAAGGCTCAGCATTGCTTCTGGTCAGTCTGGAGAAGAACTCTGGATGCTGAGCTGCGATCTGTTAGGCTATCGTGGGGCGAGGCAAAAAGACGAGCACAAAACAGAGACCACTGGAAGACAGTGGTGACGGTCCTATGCACACCCATGGGCGAAGAGGACTAAGTAATTTCCGGAATGTTTCTGGACTTGGATCCATTAAATAAAGCTAGCCTATCATTGCAATTGAAAGATTCTTAGTAATTTTCCAAGTCCTTTAATCTTGACAATTTTTCCTATGAAGTTGCAAACTTTATTTTTCTTTATCTAAAAGCCGGCAATGCATATTGCAACATAAAATACCAAAGACACTACCACAGTATGACATTATGGAAAAAACAATGGGAATATTACCATGCCATCACTTAAAATATAAACTAACCTGATAATTCCAGCAAGGAAATTATATGCCTGGCCAAATAGACAGTGACCCTAGTTCCAAATATTATTGCTACTATAGATTGTATGAACGAACAATCAAGTGCTTTTACACTAACATATATCTCCTGTCTGACTTTTATGCTCACTAACCACCTGTGCCCAGTGTTGATAATTGTCGAATATATCATGCGAGGAGACAATTTCTGACGTGTATATCACATATTACAGCAAAGGTTCCTGACATCCAGCACCTAATGCATCACGCCTACACGTTCATAAATGTCATTGCTCTCAGCGCATGATTTCTTCATAAAATTCTCCATCCCGACATTAAGCCAATTCTGAGAGATTAAGCCTCTCAGAGAAATTCTCACAGGAAAAATCCTGAGCAATTTTGTTGATTGCGAAAGGAATATTATAGAAAAGAAAAAGCCATAATACACGGGAAATCGCCACTTAAAATAATGAGGACACTATGCTGGTCATGACCAAAGTCCAAACGTAGTTTGATGCTCCTAGGTTGAAATGTTCTAGAGTTATTTTTTCGGAAACAAATAACAAACGAGAAATTCGCATTATTGGAGATTTGACGTAAAACTATAAGGACCACCTGCTGGTGATGTACCTACGTCATGACATAGCACAATACTTGTAACACAAGTCAGAGAAATTGACAAAAAACAATTGTTCAATACCTTTGAAATACGGGGAGTTGGCATGAAGTATTTGCAGTGCAGCGAGTCAATCATTCATTCCTGTAGACTTCATGGGAAGCACGTCAAAACTTGACAAATTAATCGACACTAATTCGTTGCACTGCATCTCGCACTAGAGATATTCGATGCACCGAAATTTTACGTCGACTTGAAATGCATCTTGGCAGCATTTTAAAAATCTATGAACGACGCGGTCGTACATAGAGACAATGCTTATTTTATGTCGAAATAAATCTATCTATCTAATGACGAACTTGATGTATTTGTTTTTTATGAAAAAAATACAAAACGAAAACATCATTTTTTTGATAGACATGGTAGACAGCAAAGTTATCCTGAAATGTTTTAATAATTCTATATGCTCCTTTAATGCGACCACCAAAACAATTTGGCTACGTTTCCTTTTCCACGTGTATCCATACTGCACTGTTTGACGAGGCATTGTCTTTTATGTATGCCAGTGCGTTTATTTGAAATTTACCTTCAAGGGAATTGGCTCTGTTAGATTATACAAACGAATATCCTTGCAGTTCACATAGATTCTACACACAATTCCATTATAAGCTCAGCAGGTCATTCCCAGCATCATACACTCCTCACATGGCCATCAATCAGAATATTGATTAAACATTGTATGAACCCTCCACATCATGCAATATACATTACATGATTTTTCAATTTGCATATGATATGTCTATAAGCACAGAACAGGGATTGTGGTCACCAAGTTACTTACCCTGATTACTGAAATCGCCCAACGTATAATTAAGCAAACAGGGGAATAGATGTATATGAATTTACATACTCGTAAATGTAAACTGTACATATCAAATCTTCGTAACACTTTATATGCCTATATCGATGGATTAAATTGAGAATGCCGTTACAATTACTTACGTCCATATAAGACTTATATAGTTATACATTAGAAATCTGTACTACAAGGCGATTCTTATGAGCCTATTTTCATAAAATTCAGAACTTGTCATCTTGACCAAACCGAAGTCCAAATAGTTCGTTTTTCCATAAGTAAAGAGTAGTTTTCAGACAGTTTTTGCTTGTTTTGTTAAAGTATGGATTTTATGATTACGACCTTCTCATTCTAAGCGATATATTTTACAACTTTGTCTAGTTTCGTGAAACCGTAGATGGTTGACTTTGACGTTCATTTATTTATGATTACGATGAAAATTTGAATTTGTATTTGCATGATAAAAGTGCTATAGTAGAAATGATAATGAAAAGCACTATGTATACTAAGATTGTAAAAAAGAAAAATATTTAAAAAAAATGCTGTACCCAAATTTCATCAATTTGCATGAAGTGAGAAGACTTTAATTTCACTATAACGATGAAATTGCGACCACATTCCAGGAAATTGATTGTCCAGAAAGGACAACAAAATGTTCAAGACTGCTTACTTGCGCATACATCTCGAGGGACTGCCTAAAAGGAAACAAATAAAAAGCCATCACGAACCAAGAACAATTCTTGGAAATACTCTAAGAGTACTACAGCAGGCATCAAATATCACCTCAGGAACAGTTTCAGTACAAATATGACCAAGATCATTATGTAAATGTTTTATCTTCAAATCTTCAATTTATGTTTTCAACAGGTTCCTCTAATACCATGACATTGATAATCATGTCAGTCAGTATATGCGACACAAGTTTTGAAACTGTGCAAATATTATCATAAAGTGACATTATTGGAGATAACTCTATTTCGTAATTCAATACACGACTTTGTATTGCAATACGATACCAACCAGATTGGATCGAGGGACCTTAATACCGGTATCCCTAATTCTTATAAACATAATGTTCCAACAAAACAACATTTTAAGCTACCTAAAGGAACAGCAAATATTTGCCATTTCACCTCTCATCCATCACTCAACAACAGGTAATGTTGGATAACATAATAGTAACCATAATATTTACGACAAATGGGACAGGGAATCACAACTCAGCCGCTTGACACAAGTACGCCAAAAACATGGATTGAATTAAATCCATTGAACTACCAAGGACTCGCGTCACTCTAATATAAATATTATTGTGGTCAAATTTTAATTTACTGAACTGGTCGATCTCGAATTGGTTCCATCGATGCTTTTTCCGATATAACCTTGACCTATTGTTCGTGTGCTCTCTTCTGAATTATATTATTGATGAGATAAATCTCCTAATACCATGAATACAATGACGAGATGTTTCTGCATGAATAAAGCTACTTTCATCTCTCAGTCGCTATAATCACCACATTGGAACAAACATCCAATAATTGTATACTATTCATCATTTCTGACACTGTAAATTTCTGTTGTAATGACTTGTCTGATCATTAAGCATGGCGTTATTATAACACAACCATATTGAAGAATGGTGATTGCTCTGTGACCCTAATCTCACATCGTATCGATATCTTGATAGAATTGTGGCTGTTGGTTAGGCATAACGCGATCCAACGTTATCAAACCTTGAGGATGCAAAAGCAAGTACATACCGATTGTCTAATGTACAATGTTCATATATGTTTAGAAATATGTAGGATGACTTTGAAATTCATTTTATTTGTTATTATAAAATGCTTCTAATGTGTATTTGAAAGATAAAAGTGCTCTAATAGAAATGGTTATGAAAGCAATATTTATACATTGTTACGAAAAAAGGATTCAAAGAAAAAATACTTCCACTAGTAGCAAAGTTAAAAGACTTTCAAATTGACAATAACGATGCAACTGCCACCACATTCCAGGAAACTGATTGTTCAGAAAATTAAAAAAATATTCTAGATTGCTAATTTGAAGTAATTTGTGCATATATCTCACGGGACTGCCTGAAAAGAAACAAATAAAAATTCATCAGTCGTTTCACAAGAAAAGAATAAATTTTCCATGTTTTTAGGAAAGATTCTATGAGAACTACAACTGATGTCTAGTATCACCTCTGAAACAGTTTCAAGAAAACAATGATACAAATCTTCATTTAAATGTTTATATTTAAATTTATGCCTTGAACAGGTTTTTCTCTAACACCATTGTTAATCATGTCCGTCAGAACATCCGACACTTTGAAACTATGCTAAAACTATCATTCAGTTTCTTCCGGGCACCAATAACAAGAGCGCTGATTTCTTTTCCAGACAAAAACACATCACCGCCTACCATGAACACAGTATTACATCCTAGCGCTTAATCAGTTTAATGTCAGGAGATTTTCAAATCAACATAAACCACAATAATCTTATATTAAGACAACCATGCCTAATGGGACTAGAAGAAACACCAATTTGATTGAGAAATAATTGTGTTTCAGCGTCAAATCTACCACAGGCATATTAAGAGATAATTCCATTTAGTACTTCAATACATGGCTCCGTATTGCAATATGATACTAACCAGATTGAATGGGGGGGGGCTTAATAGCCGTTTTATCAACTTATCACCAGAATGTCAAAACAAAACATTTTAAGCTACCTGAAGGAAAAACCAATATTTGCCATTTCACCTCTCGCTCATCATTCAGCAACATGTAATGTTGAATAATATAATATTGTAGTTTTACAGTAAACGACAAATCGGACAAGGAATCACCACAAAGCTGGACACGAGTACGCCAAAAACATTGATTGAGTAAAATCACTTGAACTACCAAGGACATCGCATTACTCTTTTTTTGAATAGTATAGTGGACATATTTTGGTTCACCGAACTGGTAGATCTCGAATTGATTACTTCTACCGATGCTCTTTCGATGTACTAGTAACATCATTGACCTTTGCTTTTCTTGGGCTCTCTTCTAAACTCTATGATAATTATATACATTGAAGGGATAAGATCTCCTAAATACTATTCATCAAATCTGACACTGTATATTTCTGTTGTTATGACAGGGATGATCATTAAGTGTGGCTTTATTATAACACAATCGTATTGGGGAATGGTGATTGTTCTGTGACCTTAATCACATATCCTATCTAAATATTGATAGAATTATGGTCGTTTCTAAGGCATAGCGCGATCCAATGTTATCAAGCAATGAACATGCAAAAGCATGTGTATACCGACTTCCTACCTTGTCCATATTTTAACTAGGTCAAGTTGTGCCGCTTTAGGTTGCATAACGTTAGATCACTAACCTTAGTGTTTTAACCTAGGTTACGCCCCGGGGTTGTTGTGCCTCATTTGGTCGCCGTTTTGGCATGGGTTTCTGTGGGCACTGCTCAGGGTAGTTGTGTCGTTTTGATTTCTGTGCTCGGCTGGTTGGGTTGAGTGCTACCTTACCTGTCGGATTTTCTCATACCCTTTTTGTTTGCTTGTCGTTGTGCATTCATTGTCTGTGCATAGTGCTTGTATTATATGCATATAGTGTGAAACCGTTGTTGGTTGACTTTGAAGCTCACTGTAGTTGTGATTGTAATGGACAGTTGGATGTGTATTTGTATAATAAAAGTGCTCTAGTAGAAATGGTAATGAACGCACTACGTATACATAGTTAAGAAAAAAGAGGATCCAAAGAAAACAAACTTCCAATAGTGCATCATTCAATGTCACCAATTTGCACAAAGTAAGACAACTTAAGAATTCACCATAACGACGAAACTGTCACTACATTCCAGGAAATTGATTGTTTAGAAAGCACAACAAAATACTCTAGATTGTAAAATTGCGCATATATTTCACGAGGCAGCCTGAAAGGAAAGATATAAAAAACCATTAGTTGTTTCACGAAGCAAGTAAACTTTTTCCACGCTTTAAAACTAGTCTATGAGTACTTTACAGACATCCAGTTTAATCTCTAAATTGGTTTTATTACAACATGATAAATAATTTCATTGGAAATGTTTTATCCTCAATTTATGTTTTCAACAGGTTTCTCTTACACCATTGTGGATCATGTCAGTCAGAAAAGTCGACACTTTGAAGCTATGCAAATACTATCATACAGATCCTTCAGGGCACCAAGAACATCAGCGCTTGATTTCTTTTACAGAAAAAAACACATCGTCGTCTACCATGAGCACAGGATTACATCCTAGCGCTTTTATCAGTTTCATGTCAAGTTATTTCAGAGCAACCTAACCCGCAATAATATTATATTTAGACAATCATGACTAATGGGACTAGAACTAACACCAATTTGATTGAGAAATAATTGAGTTTTAGCATCCAACCTACTACAGGCATTATTGAAGATAATTTCATTCAGTACTTCAATACACGGCTCTGTTTTGCAATATAAGGCTAAACTGATTAAATGGGGACCATAATAGCCGCATTTTAAGCTACCAGAAGGAACAGCAAATATTTGCCATTCCACCTCTTATTCAGCTTTCAACAACAGGTAATGTAGACAAATATATTGTGGCATCACTGCAACCATAAGCTAGGTTTACGATAAATTCGACAGGGTAGCATACTTACCTGAGGCAGCTGGCGGTAGGACGTCAAAACCATGGCTGGAGTTAAATCACTAGAACTACAAAACATCGCAAGAACGATACTCAAAAGAAAATATACAATTGCTAGTTTGTTTTGTAATTTTATGTTTTGATAAGAAGCAGAAACGAACGCATCACATTACTGTAAATGAATATTATGGTGGCAAATTCTGGTTCAATAGATTGTGACATATTGTCACGGTTCAACCGATGACCGTTATATTAATCATTGACCTGTTATTCTAGTGCCTCTTCTGAACTCTATATTATATTCATAATTCGATGAAATACAATCTCCTAATACAATGACGAGATGTTTCTGCATGAATGAAGCTACTTTCATCTTCTTGTCGCGGTAATCACCCTCGACTGGAAGAACATCCAATAACTGTATACTATTCATCATATCTGACACTGTATCTTTTCTGTTGTCATTACTTGGCTGATCGGTACGCGTGCTGTTATTACAACACACCCGTGTTGAGGAATGGTAATTGTTCTGTGACCATAATCAAATATCGTATTGATATTTTGTAATTTGATATAATAATGGTCACAGCTAACGCATAGTGCGGTCCAATGTTATCAAAATATAATGAACATGCAAAAGCATGTGTATGTACCGACTTTTTTGACTCATCGTAGTGGCAACCCATTGGCTGTCCACAGTGCTTGTTTTATATGTATATACAATGTAGTGAGAAACTGTTGTTGGTTGACTTTTAAGTGCATTGTATTTGTGATTGTAATGTGTATTTGAATGTGTATTTGAATGATAAAATGCGGTTAAGACAAAAGAGGATTCGACGAAAACTGCTTCCAATACTGCTATATTCAGTATCATCTATTCGCATGAAGTTAGGATACTTTAGAATTCACTAAAACAATAAAACTACCACCACATTCTAGAAAATTAATTGTTCAGAAAGCACAGCACAGTACTCTAGATTGCTAAATTGCGCTTATATCTCAAGAGACTGTATGAAAGAAAACAAATAAAAAGCTATCAGCTGTTTCACGAAGCAAGAACACAATTCTTACGCTTTTCGGAAATATTCTATCAGTACTACACTGGGCATCCAGTATCACCTCTGAAATTGTTTCAGTAAAACATAATCAAACTCTTCACTTAAATGTTTAATCTTCAATTTATGTTTTCAACTGGTTTCTCTAACATCATTGTTGATCATGTCAGTCAGAAAATCCGACACTTTGAAACTATGCAAAACATATAATACAGTTCCTTCAGGGTACCAATAACAAGAGCGCTGATTCCTTTACAGACAAAAACACACCAGCGTGTACGATGAACACTTGCTGAAATTCTAGCGCTTAATCAGTTTCATGGCAGAAGATTTTCAAAGCAGTCTAAACCGGAATAATCTTACATTAAGACATCCATGCCTAATGGGACTAGAAGTAACACCAATTTGATAGAGAAATAATTGTGTTTCAGCATCAAATCTACCACAGGCATTATAAGATATAATTCCATTTAGTACTTCAATACATGGCTCCGTATTGCAATATGATGCTAACCAGAATGAATGGGGGGAGGCTTAATAGCCGTTTTATCAACTTATCACCAGAATGTCAAAACAAGAAAAAACCAATATTTGCCATTTCACCTCTCGTTCATCATTCAGCAACATGTAATGTTTATAATATACTGAGTACATCTAGAAACGCAACACTGGGGTCACTGTCAACACTTTCAAACTTTTTATGATTGACAACCAAACTGTATTTACGTCATGATATGTTATTCCATGAACAATGCAACCGTAACATTGTTTTCTTAAAGTGCCATCGATGCAACGGAACAGTGCTTATGTGTATAGTGCGGCTAGAAAGTAACGAAACACAAATTGTTAAAATCCTATTTTTTCAGATTCGCTGTTCTAAGTGAAAAGTTCAAATATTGATTAATTACTGATTGATTACATATTCATGACGTGCAACCAGTTGTTTAAAAGTGTATGAATCAGTTGCGAACTTCGCCTCGAGATGGTACATGAGGAGTTATTGTTCCTGCCAGAGAGTTGTTTCACATGGGTGACCTGGACATGGGTGGTTGTAAACGGTACCATAGTGCTAGTAAAGTGTCTCCAAATGAAACATTGTCGGTTCATGACAATTTAGCCGAAGCGGAACCTCACATTTGACGTCCACGTCATAGGCATCCGAATCGCCCGATTTCGCACAGGTTCAGGCCATCCTGACATTTTTATTCCGAAGCCTAGAATTTTTCTTTTGTGATTTTCTTTCCATTGGCATACCTTACAAAGGATTCGAAGCAATTAACACCAAACTTTATCATGCGTAAATGATGCACATGGAATTCGTGTGTTTTGTGATTTTCTTGACGCACGGGAGTTGCGTAACCCGATCGATAAACTTTAGACAATAGACATGTTTCTACGCGATTATACAATATTATTACACAAAATAAAAACATGTATGACCAATGGAAGTTAGAAAAAAGCAAGGATGAAAACGTTGCGTTTCTAAATGTACTGAGCATATAATATTGTGGTTTTACAGTAAACGACAAATCAGACAAGGAATCACATCAAAGTTGGATACAAGTCTGCCAAAAACATTGATTGAGTAAAATCGCTTGAACTATCAAGGACATCGCATTACTCTATTTTGATTATTATGGTGGACACAGTTTGGTTCACTGAGCTGGTAGATCTCGAATTGATTACTTCTACCGATGCTCTTTCGATATAACATCATTGACCTATGCTTTTCTTGGGTTTCTTCTAAACTCTATGATAATTATATTCATTGATGGGATAAGATCTCCTAAATACTATTCATCATATCTGACACTGTATATTTCTGTTGTTATGACAGGACTGATCATTAAGTGTAGCGTTATTATAACACAATCGTATTGAGGAATGGAGATTGTTCAGTGACCTTAATCACATATCGTATCTAAATATTGATATAATTATGGTCGTTGCTAAGACAAAGCGCGATGCAATGTTATCAAGCAATGAACATGTAAAAGCATGTGTATACCGACTTTGTTTGCTTGTCGTTGTGCATCCCATTGGCTGCGCATAGAGCTTGTATTATATGCATATATTGTGAAACCGTTGTTAGTTGACTTTTGTGATTGCAATGGACAGTTGAATTTGTATTTGTATGATAAAAGTGCTCTAGCAGAAATGGTAATGAAAGCAATACGTATACATAGTTAAGAGAAAAGAGGATCCAAAGAAAACAAACTTCCAATATTGCATCACTCAATGCCACAAATTTGCATAAAGTAAGAAAACTTAAGAATTCACCATAACAACGAAACTGTCACCACATTCCAGGAAATTGATTGTTTAGAAAGCATAATAAAATACTCTACATTGCTAAATTGCGCATATATATCACGGGCTGCCTGAAAAGAAACAAATAAAAAACCATTAGTTGTTTCACGAAGCAAGTAAACATTACTATGCAGACATCCAGTTTTATCTCTAAATTGGTTTTATTACAACATGATAAATAATTGCATTGGAAATGTTTTATCTTCAATTTATGTTTTCAACAGGTTTCTCTTACACCATTGTGGACCAGGCCAGTCAGAAAAGTCGACACTTTGAAGCTATGCAAATACTATCATACAGTTCCTTCAGGGCACCAATAACATCAGCGCTGATTTCTATTACAGAAAATAACACATCGTCGCCTACCATTAGCACAGGATTACATCCTAGCGCTTTTATCAGTTTCATGTCAAGATATTTCAGAGCAACCTTACCCGCAATAATATTATATTAACACAACCATGTCTAATGGGACTAGAACTAACACCAATTGATTGAGAAATAATTGAGTTTTAGCATCGAACCTACCATAGGCATTATTGGAGATAATTTCATTTAGTACTTCAATACGCGGCTCTGTTTTGCATACATAATATGGCTAAACTGATTAAATGGGGACCATAATAGCCGCATTGGTTACTTATCACCAAAATGTCCATGCAAAACGATTTCTTTTACAGACAAAAACACATCAATGTGTTCGATGAACACTTGCTGAAATTCTAGCGCTTAATCAGTTTCATGTCAGAAGTTTTTCAAAGCAGTCTAAACCGGAATAATCTTACATAAAGACATCCATGCCTAATGGGACTAGAAGTAACACCAATTTGATTGAGAAATAATTGTGTTTCAGCGTCAGATTCTACCACAGGCGTTATTGGAGATAATTCCATTTAGTACTTCAATACACGACTTCGTATTGCAATATGATACTAACCAGATTGAATGGGGGATTAAGAGCCGTACTGTTAACTTATAAGTCTAAATCACCTGAATGCCCTGAAGGAAAAGCAAATAGTTGCCATTTCATCCCTAACTTATCCTTAAACAACATGTAATATTGAATAATACAATAGTTTGGCATCAATGTAAAGCATATGATTTACGACAAATCAGACAGGAAAGTACTACTCTGTCCGCCAAAAACATGGATGGAGTTTAATTATCTGAACTATACCATACATTGCAAGGACAGCGCATAACTCTAATATGAATAATGTTGGACAAATTCTGTTTCACTGGTACAGTAGATCTCGAATTGGCTCTACCGATACTCTTCCGATATACCATTGACCTATTGTTCTTGTGCTCTCTTCTGAACTCTACCATTATATTCATTAATGAGATAAAATCTTCTTATACAATGATGAGATGTTTCTGCATGAATAAAGCTTCTTTCATCTTCTTGTCGCTGTAATCACCCTCGACTGGAAGAACATCCAATAACTGTATACTATTCATCATAATTGACACTGTATCTTTTCTGGTGTTGTTACGCGTGCTGTTATTATTATACAATCGTATGGAGAAATGGTGATTGTTCTGTGACCTTAATCGAATATCGTATTGATATATTGCAATTTGATATAATAATAGTCGTAGCTAACGCATAGTGCGGTCCAATGTTATCAAAATATAATGAACATGCAAAAGCATGTGTATGTACCGACTTTATTGGCTCATCGTAGTGGCATCCCACTGGCTGTCCACAGTGCTTGTTTCGTGCGGTAAATTTTATGGTATATTTTAGTGACGACTTTTAAAATCGAGGTATCAAACTATTTTACTACCCTGTGGCTATTTGACTGTTTGAAAATGCATGTATAATCATAAACTTGTCTTTAATATGTCGAGATAGCACTATAATTGATTTTAATCAAACATCATATTGAACCCTAGGGGATTGTCAAAAATATACCTTTGTTTCGTAATTATTGAAAGGAAAGTATGTTATAATTTTACAGCCGCGTGTTTATTGGCTAAGAACGCATTAAGATTTTTGTAACATGCAATTTGATTGGTTTTAATATATTAGATACTTTTTCTGTGGGTTTTTAAAAATAGGTAATAAAAAGTGATGAATTAGGGTTTGAAGGGAACGGTCAGGATTTTCGATAATTAAGTTAGGAAAAGTGGAGTTCCACTAGAACTATAATCTTTGTTAAATTAAACTTTGTGTGTTAAAATATATCTGTTATTCGTGATTACTGGATAAAACGAAGAAAATAAAAATAGTAAAACAGAAGTTGGAGTTGTCAACTCATTTAATATTGACTCATTGAACTTTTAATCGTAATTGAACTTATTCTGGAAACCACACACTTGTCACGTTATTAAAGCTACACTGTATAGCTTACAAACACGGAAGCACGAAGGGCGGATCTGTACATAAAAGCAGAATCCCCATCAACAAACACATGGAACACTTGAGCTAAAAGATCCCCAAACTGTAAAAGCGAACGCCAAGATTACGGCATTACACTTGTTTTATATGCATATAGTGTGAAATAGTTGTTAGTTGACTTTTAAGTGCATTGTATTTGTGAGTGTAATGGGCATTTGAATGTCTATTTGCATGACATGATTAAAATGCGGTTAAGAAAAATCGAGGATTCGACGAAAACTGCTTCCAATTCTGCTATATTCAGTATCATCTATTCGCATGAAGTTAGAATACTTTAGAATTTTCTATAATGATAAAACTACCACCACATTCTAGAAAATTGATTGTTCAGAAAGCACAGCACAATACTCTAGATTGCTAAATTGCGCTTAAATCTCACGAGACTGTCTGAAAGGAAAGAAAAATAAAAAGCTATCAGCTGTTTCACGAAGCAAGAACACAATTTTCACGCTTTTATGAAATATTCAATTAGTACTACAACAGGCATCCAGTATCACCTCTGAAATTGGTTCAGTAAAACATGATCCATATCTTCATTTAAATGTTTTATCTTCATTTTTTTTATTTTCGAAAGGTTTCTCTAACACCATTGTTGATCATGTCAGTCAGAAAATCCGACACTTTGAAACTATGCAAAAACTATAATACAGATTCTTCAGGGTATCAATCACAAGAGCGCTGATTTCTTTTACAGACAAAAACACGTCAGCGTGTACGATGAACGCTTGCTGAAATTCTAGCGCTTAATCAGTTTCATGTCAGAAGTTTTTCCTAGCAGTCTTAACCGGAATAATCTAACATTAAGACAACCATGCCTAATGGGACTAGAAGTAACACCAATTTGATTGAGAAATAATTGTGTTTCAGCGTCAAATCTACCACAGGCACTATTGGAGATAATTTCATTTAGTACTTCAATACATGACTCCGTATTGCAATATGATACTAACCAGATTGAATGGGGAACCTAAATAGCCGTACTGTTTACTTATAAGTCTATATCACCTGAATGCCCTGAAGGAAAAGCAAATAGTTGCCATTTCATCCCTAACTCATCCTTAAACAACAGGTAATATTGAATAGTACAATAGTTTGGCTTCAATGATAAAGCATATGATTTACGACAAATCAGACAGGAAAGTACTACTCAGTACGCCAAAAACATGGATGGGGTGGATTTTAATAATCTGAACTATACTACACATTGCAAAGACAGCCCGTTACTCTAATATGAATAACGGTGGACAAATTCTGGTACAGTAGATTTCGAATTGGTTCTACCGATAGTCTTCCGATATACTATTGACCTATTGTTCTTGTGCTCTCTTCTGAACTCTTTCATTTTATTCATTAATGAGATACGATGTCCTAATGCAATGATGAGATGTTTTTGCATGAATAAAGCTACTTTCATCTTCCTGTCGCTGTTATCACCACGATTGGAACACACATCCGATAGCTGTATACTATTCATCATATCTGACACTGTATATTTCTGTTGTTATGACTTGGCTGGTCATTAAGCGTGGCTTTATTATTACATATTCACATTGAAGAATTGTGATTGTTTCGTGACTTTAATCATATATCGTATTGATATATTGATATACTAATGGTCGTATCTAAGGCATATTGCAGTCCAATATTATCAAAGAATGTAAACCGATTGTATAGTGTGCAACGTTCATTTATATAACTATAAAGCATTGTCACAGTTTTCCCTAAAACAATAAAATTATTATAGACACCTTAAGTCTTCTCTTTTTGATACCTGGTTTAAATTAATAGAAAAGAAGAAACGTGGAGTCAATGTCTTTAATCCATTTCAACAATTTTAAGTTTCATTTTCTAGATACCAATGAACTCGGTAGTACAAC
The DNA here is from genome assembly GCA_963678985.1 of Spisula subtruncata. Lineage (NCBI taxonomy): Eukaryota > Metazoa > Mollusca > Bivalvia > Venerida > Mactridae > Spisula > Spisula subtruncata. The sequence continues at coordinate 11,558,716 of OY787674.1, forward strand.
TTATTGGCAATTTTCCGTATACCATTTTTAAATACACACATAAGAATGAATAAAGATACATGATTCTTTCAGATTTACGTCAAACACGAAAGTGTTTTACATATGTTTTAGATTCAATTAAGAATGATGAAATAGTGTGCTTTCACGAAAACGTCTGGTTGCCATTAAAATGATTTATGTTTGCACCAATACAGTTTATGTATGCAGAACTATATTAATGAGAATCATTTTTACTGTTTGTCACCTCAATTTTAATGCAAACACATGAATAGAGCATAAAAGTTGTTTCCATGTACTTAACTTTAAGATGAAAGCGTATGATTCAGCACAACATGTTTGGAATTTTTGTTTATGTAGACTCTAGAGTTCTGTGTTAATGGAATCGCGCCTGCTTATATCAAAAGTCACCACCACAAGGAAATACACAGTGGCAATTTTGTTTTGGAATTTTAGCTTAAATTCGACTATAGCATAGAACAATACTCTAGATGAACATGCAGCGGAAAAATTCTGATTCAACGAAAGGTTTCGTAGATGTCTGAGCATAAGCTACTGTACCGATATAACATCATTGACCAGCTATTCTTGTACTTTCTTCTGAACTCCGTCATTATTTGTATTCATTGGTGAGGAGATAAGATCTCCTAATACAATGACTGAATGTTTCTGCACGAATAAGCCTACATTAGTCGTCCTGTCGCTGTAATCACCACTGGTGGGAATAAACATGCAATGTATTAATACTATTCGTGACACCCAATATCTATTTTGTTATTACTTGGCCAATCATTAAGCGTGGCTTTATTATAACATGTTCATATTAAAGAATGGTGATTGCTCTGTGACCTTAATCACATACTTATATTGATGTAATTGTGGTCGTGAATAGCACCAACCGATGCTGTCAAAGCTTGTTCATTCACATGTACAATGTTTATACCGAATGCATAATAATTATTGTCCATTTCAATGAGTAGAATGTCGCTATATTCCTCAATACTTACAATTAATAAATGTTAAGCCTAAATGCATTTGAATGCACTTCCGATCTGTCGCTATTTGATACTTATTCTAATTTAACAGCCCAGTAGCGCAATTCAATATAATCGAATAATATGTTCAAATCAGATAGTTAGAAAGGCCAAGTACAATGCATTAATACAAGAATATGTTTTTAAATTACTTCTAAACATTTGTAAGACCAGGTGCTAAATATACTAAAAGTTGACGAAGGGGTCATCACATTGTTTTTGAAATATAGTTTTTCCATTATTCAAGAGTATGCATTTTTTTCGAAGTAAATTACGAACATGGATCAAGAACATTTATACACGGTTAAAGTTCGTTGTTGTATAAATGTTCAGTGTCCATCCACTCTGATTAAACTCATCTCCTAATATCCGCTATGTCACGCTTGTATTGACCAAGATCGATTGCTTTGGTCAGATAGAGTATCCATTTCAGCAAATATAGCCCTTATTTACTTATATTCCAAATATTTACTTAATTTCTTCCTTGTACCTACATGGGAACATGGAAAGCATTTTAACATGTTCATGCTGGTGTTAGCTCAGTTACTCGTTTTGTGAATGCTGCTGAACAGTCTATACTTTTTTTTAAGTGTTTCCCCAAATATGTTAACCATCGGCCACTGCTTTTAATCGGCATTACAAATAAAGCGACTGTTTTTTCGTTGCCATTTCCATGCATTATCATGGGCCACTGATTGCCGAGGCGTCATATTGAGATAATGTGCTCGTTCTTTGTAATTACTGTTTTCTTTCTAATTAACCTTATAACACGTTCATTTCATAGCTGTATATTATGTATTTTATCTGTGTTCTCCTGTTGCTATTGGCTTTATAGTAATGATATATTCATATTGGGAAATGCTGATTGTTCTATGGCCTTAATCACCGATCGTATCGATATGTTGATGTTATTGTGGTTGGTAATGAAATAGCACGATCCATCGCTGTCAAAGCTGGTATTTGCAAGTACCTTTCTTTTTGTTATTATAAAGTCATGCTTAATGATCTAATGATCAGCCAAATCATAACAACAGAAAGATACTGTGTCAGGGATGATAAATAGTATAAAACCATTGGATGTTTGTTCCAGTCGAGGGTGATAACGAAGGTACAGAAAGACGAAAGTAGCTTTATTCATGCAAACACATCTCGTCATTGTATTAGGAGATCTTATCTCATTAATGAATATAATGATAGAGTTCAGAAGAGAGCACAAGAAAATCAGGTTATTGTTATTTCCTGAAGCGTATCGGTAGAGACAATGGGATATGTTATAGGTCTTAGTAAAACAATTCATAGAACGTTTGCATAATATATAATTAATGTCGATTTTACATTCGAAACTAACAAAACTTAATAACAAATTGCTACAGTAACGTTGCTTTTTCCTTGTCGTGTGTGGTCGTAAATTGATTGTATCATATTTATTTCCTTGTTTGATAAATCGATATATTGATATAATCGTGTTTTAAAGGAAACATCATGATACATCCTTTAAAACACAATTATATCAATATCAATAATCGAAGCATATAAGTATATGCAAGTACATACACACTTCTGGAACATTTGTGACACCTGTTATATATTTGATACAACATTAAACATAATTCCTTATACTTATATTTTCCACTTAGCTTAACCCTGTGTTCTTAAAACATTCTAAAAACATTATCAAGCATAGATAGGCATAATGTCAATTTTGTGAATACTGTGGTTCGTTTCATGTCTAAATCATTTGATTGTCTGTGGTGCAACATGGTATATTTATACCACTGTACATACGGTCGATCTTACTCAGGATAAGTATTATGTAACGTAATGTTATTCCTGTCACTGAGTCTGTTATAAAATAGTATAAGTTTATTTTGGAAAAGCTAATGGGATCAATGGTATAGTTTTGTGAACATTTCTCATTCGTCTTTCTTAAATACGAAGTACATCGATCGATGAGAATGTCGGGAGTCATGTTTTAAAAAGTATACAGCTAACTTGTTTACTTTCTTGATGGTATATTTAGAACAACACATTAACCCCAGGTTTCTTACATGCGTGCTTTTTGTCTTCTATCGAATTCATATATACTAACATTATTTTATAATATTTGTACGATACTCATTCAAGTTTCTGGGATATATCCCATTGCCTGCTAGATGTTTTATATGTCCAACAAAACGTTATCAGCACAAATCAACAATAACACACAGTATTATAACGTCATCAACTACTATGATCAGTCTCAAGCTATTGTTCAATGTATGTTTTTCCTGTATCATTTTCATTACTGAGATAAATGATCGGTTCCTATTATAATCCAACAATTTAAAATGTTTCCTTGGGTCTGTCTCAACGGCGATGTTTTGTTTTTCCTTTCACTTGACATTGCAAGTTGAGCTAAACATAATATAATCGGAACAAATCATTCAGAAGTTGTAGAGTGAATTAAATGCGTTTATTGACGTTCTGTCGCTCTAAATACGGTCTAAGCACTTAATACTTTCTCAGACAATCTATACATCTTAAAAAACGTTGACAGACGCATTGTTATCTGAGATTAAGATTATAATTTCCCTGGAAAGTGACATTGCCACACCAGAAGACCGTTATTCAGTTAAGTTCAAATGCGCTTATGGTTGTAATTCCTGCAGACTGGTTTGTGTTTAATGTACACTACAAATTATTGTCTGATCAGCATGGAAACATCGACAATGCCACAAGACCTGCATCTATTTCAAAACGTGTTATACTATCTAATTTATAGAAGCCAATGTATAAAAACATAATGTATCTCTACATCGTGCTTTTGTTACTAGTATCCCGCTATCCGATTTGGAGATATCACTTGTACTAATTTGATGCTGTACCTCAACATTACATAATACTTGACTTCCCTGAACTGAGAATAAATAAAACAAAAACACGGTGTGCTGAGAAATATCCTAATTGAGAGATTACTTGTTATCAGGACGGAATAGATATCATTTCTACAGGAATGACATATAAATGTGATATTTATTCACTTCAATCTAGAAACAGATTAACCTCAATCAGGAGCTGTTTTGATAGCACCGTTACTTCCTTGCACTGATTTAGGAAACATTACTATACAGAGTGCAAAGAAGTGAATCATTGATGAATATTTTTCCATTTGTCTTTCTTAAATACTAAGTAGGTCAAAAAGAATGTCTGGAGTCATGTTAAAAGCTAACAGAAAACTGGGGACAATTAATTGATGACAAAATAAAACATTAACACTATTGTTGTATGATATATAACATGTATGCTTTTTGTCTTCTTTCGCACTTATATATATTAAAAGTATTTTATAATATTTGTACGATACTCATTCAAGTTTCGTGGACATATCATTGTCTGCTAGATGTTTGTTGTATGTTCAATAATACAGTATCAGCAATGATCAACTATATCACCCAGCATATCAACGTCATCAACCACATAGGTCAGTCTCAAGATATTGCTCCATGTATATTTTTCCTTCGACATTGTAAAGTGACAAACGAAATGGAAGATATCAAATTGTTTCATAATATTTTGCAACATGTAATACATTTGTGCTCGGTTAAAACAGCTTCTGTGATACATTTATATCCTTTTCCTTTTTTATTATAAATAATCAGTTCCAATTTCACAAATAAAGAAATCTAACTGGATATGGTTAATCTGATCTGATCTTCTTTCCATTTATCATGTGATGATGTACTCACACATTTTGTCTATTTAAATGCGATAATGGTTGAACTGGTCAATGTGCTTGCAGATCCTTTCACATGATAATTGGCACATACACTCATTTTCTAGCAATTTGTATCCTGGTATTTCCTTGGGGTCTGTCTCAAAAGGCCGATGTTTGAGTTGGACTATAAAATCGGTACAAATTGTTATGAAAATTCGGAGTGAGTGGAGTCAGTTTATTGACGTCTTGTTTCTCTAAATACAGTCTAAGCACTTAACACCATCTCAGACCATACGTTGACTGACAAGTCGTTTACTCAGATTTAGATTATATTTTTTCCATGGAATACGTCTCTGCCACACCAGAAGGCCGTTATTCCGTTTAGTTAAAATGCGTTAATGGTTGTAATTCCTGCAGACTGGTTTAAGCCTACATATAATTGAAGGCACCTTCGATATTTCGCTTTTGGATACTTGTTCTAATTTAACAGCTCAGTAGCGCAATCCATTATGTCATTCTTAAAATACGCTAATAAAAGAGTCTGGAAATATGTGACACAAACAATTTTGCGAGATCGTGATTTCAGGTAAGGCTTCGCGTTTGATAAATGTTTCAGTTTGCAATAATGATAAACTTTTATACATTCAACCTCATAGTGTCACCTTAAGAAATAAGTACAGGGAGTAAACAAGACAATTGAACAGCTTCTAATCAGGATTAATAGGATTCTAGAGTGAATTCAATAAATATCACATTTATTTGTCATGCGAGCAGTAACAGAAAGTTCTGTAGTGATTAGCAGTAATCTCTCAAAGAGGAGAAATCTCAGTATGTCGTGTTTGATCTTGTATCAGTTCAAAAGTCATGTACTTTAGTTATGTTGAAGTACAAAAAATGTACAACAACATTTTTCAGTTCGTTTATACTGCAAATGTTGTTGTGATAATTTAAAATCGGATAGTATGGAAATCCAAGTACAATGTAAAATATACAAGAATATTGTTTTGAAGACCAGGTACTAAATATACCAAATGAATTGGTCATCAAAGTGTTCCCTATATATATCTTATTCCGTTATTAAGTATGCAAGAGTATGCATTTTTGTCAAAGTAAATAAAGACCATGGGACTTGAACATTTATACACGGTTAAAGTTCGCTGTGTTATCATTTCTTTTTATTTTTGGGTAATTACATTGTATTTACTTAATTCCTTTCTTGTACCTTCATGTATCAAGGGAAGATTTGCGTACTAGTGTTTGCTTTGTTGCTTGTTTTTTGAATACTGCTGAATAGTTTTTGATACTATCTTTTAAGTGTGTTTCCCTAAATATGGTAACAATCGGTCACTGCTTTTTCTATGGGCATATTAGAAATACAGCAATTTTGTTGTCGTTCCATGCATTTTCATAGAACACTGATTGCCGAGACGTCATATTGTAATAATGTAGGCGCTCTTTGTAACAACTGTTTTCTTTCTAATAAACTTTAGAACATGTTCATTTCATAGCTGTATACTATTTCTCATATCTGTGTTCTCCTGATGTTATCGGCTTGACAATGGCATGTTCATATTGTGGAATGGTGATTGTTCTGTGACTTTAATCACATATCGTATCGATATATTGATGAAATTGTGGTTGGCAATAGAATAGCACGATCCATTGCTGTCGAAGCTTGTATTTGCAAGCACACGAACCTTTATGTACAATTTGTGTCAGAAAACATAAGCCTTGGTACTACCTGCTATAGTTTCCACTTATTCATGCACATACATATGTTTTTTAAAATGTTTTGAATCATAAGCATTCATTCATACAAACGAAAACAATCTTACTACACATTACTTATGCGTATATGGTGTAATTCTTGCAGACTAGTATGTGTTTAATCTACGATATCACCATGCACATCAGCAGTGTAGACGTCCTGAATTAATGTGTTCACCCAGACATGATAATGCGACAATTCAAGTACAGTGACAGCACCAAATGGCGTACATTAAAATAACAGTAAACACAGAACAGTAAATACTCGTATGCATACCAGGTCAAAATTCGTATATAATAGTTTGCTCGGCTTCTTTGAAAGTTTTCTAGATACATGAATCTGTCTTAGATGTTCCTTTACATATGACACATCGAAGGACAAACGGAAGCTAAATTATTTTTAATATAGCATGTAAACTATAATGTTTTGACATTGTGTGTATAAATGCCAACATTAATAACATAAAGATCACTAGCCAAGAACAGAGTATGTCATCTTACCAACACCAAGATCTGGTTTTAATCTACAGAAGGGGTGAGTATGTTCGTGTTGTTTGTGGAAACAAATGAAATCAAAATACGGTTAAAATCGGTACAAACCCGGTAAAATCACCAGTACGTTGACATAAACCACATCGACATCCAGATACCAGTATTGCTATGCTGAATGTGTTAAATTGTTAGAAGCAGTGATAGCTAGACAAATTAACTTGATCAGCTTTGAAACAACTAAATGTCACAAAACATGTATCTGCCAGATCCGACTGTCTAATCAAACTACGAAATGGTTCTAATGCGTGTAATGTCAGATGTAATAAATTCTCTCTTAAATCCAATAAGAATAACCTTGGTTTGTTTTATACTGGTGATTATTGTTACAAATCGTTAAAAGTACTTGAAGCCCTATAATGGGCAACTGTCATGACACGTTATGTCACGCCATTGTTTGAATTTTCTCTTATTGCAATTTGGGCTATACAATCAGAACAAATCATTCCGAAAGTACAGCGTGAATAGAACGGGTTTATTGACGTCTGAAATTGTTGCTCAATATAACGTCTAAGCACTTACCATCTTCTCAGACCAGCAATAAATGCTGTAATACGTTGATAGACTGGTCATTTACTCCAATTTAGATTATAATTGTCTTGGTAAGCGTTGTTGCCAAACCAGAAGACCGTTATTCCGTTTAGTTCAACTGCGTTAATGGTGTAATTCATGCAGACTGGTTTGTGTTTAATGTACGATATCACCATGTACATCAGCAGTGTAGACGTCTTGAAATAATATCTACAACCAGACATGCTAATTCGCCAAGCCAAGTGCAGTGACAGCACCACAAAATGGTTTACATTACATCAACAGTTAACTCTCAACATATACTCGTACTCACCAGGTTCGAGTTCAAAGTGTATAGTTCGCTCAGCGTCTTTGAAATTTATCCACCACTTGAAAGTCGTCTGAGATGTTCCTTTAGAAACGACTCATCGAACGGAAGCCAATGATAATCAAGCATACAATGTACAAAATATAATTTATTGATATTGGGTGTGGGCATATAAATACCCACGTAAATAACATGAACACCACTATCTTATAGCAGATTGCTTAACCTGACCAAACCCTAGACAACATTGGCTCGATTACTATGTTCAGTAGTTCCGAGTCCTACGTATTAGTTAATAGTGATACTTGTCACTTGCCAAGAAGTTGAACGATACATAGTAAAGGAACAAGTTCCTACCGTATGTGTTTGCAAGAGAAACTGTCAGACTAAAACAATCGAAACATAGTTTGAATCGGTACAAGCCCGTGGAAATCTCTTCAACAGCATTACAAACACTGAACTGCAGGCACCAGTATAGGTATACATTTAAGATGTGTTTAATTGTAACAAGCGTGGACAGCGAGATAATTTGGTCTGATCCACACTGAAGCAAATAGATTACAAGCACCACATAATTTGAATCTGTCACATTAAACTAAGAAATGGTCTTATTCTTTGCATTGTTTGGTGTGTTACATTCTCTTTTAGATCCAAGTACAGTAACCTTGTTTTGTTTCAAAGTAGTGGTAATTGACTAACATGATGTAAAAGGAATTGAAAGAATAACCTGAAATGGGCAACTGTCATAACACATTATGTCATGTCATTGTTGTGCATCACTGAAATCATATTAACAGAAAATCTATAGGTTTTCAAAAGCTACCATGGGCATTGGCTAGATCATTCCAATTAATCAGGTAATATAGTGAATGTGTTATCGAGAAAATAATAACATTTGATTAATCAATTTCCGGTATAATCTTTTATGGAATGAAATATGTTCTGTAAGTCTGAACATCACACTAATCGATCAGAATAACTGCATATACATATATTATCACACTCAACATGGGAAACTATTTATGTAGTGGAAGTTGCTAGCTTTATCGTAAACACTGATACTACTTACTTTCAAAGAAATATAATTATTCTGAAACAAAAGTTTGTTATCATTTTAATCCTGTTATAACATTTTCATTTGTAATTAAAACACAATGTTTCTATCTAACGACATATCAGACAACTGTGTAAACCACCGGATATCGTATGTTGCATTAAGATCGACAGGGGGTTGTTAATTTATCAAACAAATTAAATATTGAAATGTTTAAGCTGTAATTTGAAATTGTCTGCACGATGAATCCAATATAATGCTTATGAACGAGATTGCATATACGACTCTGAAATCCAAAGTTCATTATAACTACCAGGTTTACTTAGTCATCTTATAAAATTGAAAATAAGTTAAGTTAAAAAAGTTACCAATTTAATTTCTATGGCTCTTTTCAGCTGTTAGGCCGCTCAAGCACCCTTTGACATTTCAACTTCCCCTGGTCATTGGGCTACATATGGAAACCTGCACTCGTGTCTCCCTGTGGAGACTATTTCTCTTCTGTGATGTGGCAGCCAACATCGATCTGCGGCGCCCAGGAATAGACACTGCCCTCACAGGTACCATTTTACACCATGGTGGAGTGGAGCTGTGGGTCTTGCTTAGAGAAATTAACCAGTGGTCCAGAGGGGGATCGAACCCGGGACCTCTCAATCCCGAAGCGCGCGCCCTACCTCTAGGCCACCGCTCCCTACAAAATCACCTTTGACACAACTTTAAAAGATCCATTTCCTTTATGAAATATAAAATGTATGTATGAATAATGTTGCTTAGTTTGTTGTTAACAAATGTGTGTTTTATCGATCTCTCTCCTAATACTAATTATAACATAACATCTAACGACATTTATTTATATCTCTGAGCCAGTTATAAAATAATTTAGTTTTATTGCAAAATGTAATGGGTTCAATGACATATTTCTTTGAACATTTCACATTTGTCTTTCGTTAATACTAAGAACATTGATAGGAATGACTTGGTTCGTGTTAAAAGCATACTGAGTACTTGTTTTCTGGAACATTGTCTCGATGGTAAAACAACACCAGTGTTTTACTATATATAACATGATTGTCTATAGTCTTTCGTATACTTGTGCAAAAAACATTTGAAGTTTCCTGGAAAAATTCGATTGCTTGTAAGAGGTGTTTAGGAGTTTAATTGTTTTATACTTTAACAATGCCAACAGCGATCAACATTAACACCCAACATGATATCGTTACGTATGTTTTGTCTTCGATATTGTAAAGTGAATTTACACATTGAAGGTATTTAAAAGTGATTTTAAAGTGTATATAGCTATATCTGACGATATTTAAAAAAAACTTAAAAACAAATTTTATGCTTTCATATCCATTAGATCATTTTTCGCTTCAGCTTTAACAGGAACTCTATCTGTGATTCATTGGACATGCAAATTGTCTATTTTCATACAATAGTGTTCTAGAACACCCTACCTTATTCGATGGTTGAAATTATAAGAATCGTCTATTTTTTCGACAATTGAATCGAAGTACACGAAACCCATCCAAAGTTTGCAATTAAGGTAGTCTAGTATCATACTCAAAACGATGCAAATACTTATTTTGACATTAAGTGACCGTTAGATATAGCTCTATACACTTTAATCTCTTGCGACATGTAATAACTTTGAATGCGATTAAAAAATGCGTTTGAGGTCCATTTATGTCCTTTTTATTTCTATGATAAACAATCAGTTCCTATTTCAGTAATTTAGAAATCTGAACTGGATTTCCCCCCTGATCTATTTGCAATTTATCATCTGATTTACTCATACGATTTTCCCCTTTAATTGCAATAATTGTAGAACTTGCCCTTGTTCTTGTGAATCCTTTCACATAATTGATGGTACACTATCATAGTCTAACCATTTGAATCATTGTGCTTTCTTGTAGTCTGTCATAGAAAAGAGATGCTTCTTTTAATGTAATTTTGCTCCTTTTCCTTAACATTGCAAGTTGGGGGCTTTGCACATTCGGAACAAATCGTTCGTGAAAGTGCAGAGTGAATCCATGTAGCACGCATTTATTGACGTCTTGTTGCTCTAAATACGGTCTAAGCACTTAACACTTTCTGAGACCATTCATACATCTTAAAATACGTTGACAGACGAGTCGTTTTCTCAGATTTAGATTACAATTTCCTTGGAAAGCGTCTTTGCCACGCCAGAAGACATTTATTCCGTTTCGTACAAATGCGTTAATGGTATAATTATAATGTTTTCATCCAGACATGGTAATTCAACAATTCAAGCGCAGTGGCAGCACCAAATGGTAGTTAACACTCGCATGCGTACCAGGTTAAAATTCAAATATTATAGTTCGCTCAGCTCCTTTGCAATTATTCTAGATACAGGTATCAGACATTTGAAAGTCGCCTGAGACGTTTCTTTAGATACGACACATCGAACCGAAGTAAAGAATAATAAAGCATACTAAATATAATATATTGAAATTGGGTGTATAACTGCCCACATCAATAACATGACCACCACTAGGTAAGGACAGATTGCCTATCCTTACGAACACCCAGAGGATCTTGATTTAATTACCTCGTTCTACATGTGATGTTTTTGAAACCGTTGATATGATAATAGTCATACATGTTTTGTATTCGGCATTTGTCGAGAAGGTGGAATTTACAGAAGGAGTGTGTATTTTCGTGCCGTTTGTGGAACCAAATGACATCAAACTACAGTTACAAACCCGGAAAATCACCCGTACGTTGACACCAACAACTCTGAAATCCAGATACCAGTATTGCTATGCATAATGTGTTAAATTCTAAGAAGCGGTTACAGTTAAACAATTTGAACTGATCAGCATTGAAACAACTTAAATGTCACAAAACCTGTATCTGCCACATTCGACTGTCTAATCAAACTACGCAATGGTTCTAATGCTTGTATTGTCAAATGTAGATCTAATAAATTTACTCTGAAATCAAAGAAGAGTAAAATTTGTTTTATACTGGTGGTAAATGCTACAAATCGCTAAAAGGACTTGAAACCCTGTAATAGGCAACTGTCATGACACGTTATGTCATTTCATAGTTCGACATCACTGAAATTATATTAGCAGAAAACCTGTAGTTTTTCAAAAGCTATCATGTGCGGATTGACTAAATCGCTCCACTGTATCTGGTAATATAGAGAAAACTTTATAGAGAAATAATACGATTTGATTAATGTATTTCCGGTTGAATCATCTATGGAATGAGATGTGATCCGTAGGTCAAACTATTCAATGAGAATAAATTATAATAGTATGGCATGCAACAATGGGTTGCTTGTATTAGTGTGTGAAAGGGTCGATAGTTTAATAGTAAAAACTTAATGTTACCTTTGCCGAAGAAATGAAATCATTATAGTATGACATTTTGTGCTTGGAATGAAATTAAAATTTAAACACAATTTGTCTATCTAACTACATATCAGACAGACGTGTAAATCCCCATATATCGTATGCATTAACGCTGACAGAAGGTTGTAAATGTATCTTACTGCATTAAACAATAAAATGATAAATTTAAGCTTTAATTTACAATTATCTGCATACTTCTCACGAATGTGATTGCATATACACCTCTGAAATCCAAACTGCGTTATTGTTTCTGAACCAAATTTACTAAGCCATCTTATGAAATTGAACAGACACCCACCTTTAACATAACTTTGTAAGTCGTTTACTTAGATGTCCAAGGAAGATTTGACCTTTAGCTTTGATATGTTGGCATTAATACATCAGAATTTCTCTGCATCACATGACTAATATATAAATTGTATATGTCAATACATAGCGAACTGTATCTCGATATCTTTGCCTGCTTGTCAGTCAGACAAAGTAAACAAATGTCTTGAATAATGGCATACCTAATTAAGATCTTCCTCTGCAGTAACACTCTATTAGAGCGAAACAAATCATGTTCATTTTGAATCATAGACTGTAATCAATAATTAAAATAATAGCAGATAGTTCCATGTCAATTGCATAGTAAACCTTTTAGACGGGACCACCAGTTGAATAAACTGATTACATTTTTAATTATTGATTACAGTCTATGATTCAAAATGAACAGGCTTTGTTTCGCCCTTTTAAAATTTATAGCTTTATACGACTATATAACGTGTGACTTTAATTTACTTCTGTTATAACTGATATTTACTTAAATGTCTTAGTCTTCATCCATTACTTTGTGGGTAGAAATCCTGTTTTATTGTAGTTTATCGACACAAAGAGTGGTAATTGGCATTTTCTCATACTTGCGGGTTTGAAGTTTATTCACAGAGACTAGATAAAACATTATAAATAACTTGTATAGTGTAAATTCTGTTATCCTGTTGTACAGCTATAAATTTCCAAATAAATTCGTCAAAGTCTTTATAAGTGAATTACTGTTCAATTTACAAATACGCTTGATTTAGCAAAATTTATATGCAAGAACCGATCAGCAGTATCTGTATCCGTATAATGACTGCTAGGTTGGATAATGGGTTGCTGGATGATAATTGTGGCTAGGGCCCTAACAAATCGACAATAGAGACGCATGTTTATAAGAAAGTACTGTTTTACTATGATCCAATGCGTACATTTTTCTGTCACTATTGTCAGTACTTTTACCCTTAAAAATATCCATGGGAAACGGTAGAAAAATGACAAAACATTACCCAAAGTAAGCGATATTTACAGAAAACTGTTATATTTTTCCTTCGTACTTGATAATTCAACAGTTGTTGTATACACTATATCGATGAAAAATAAAGACAAAGTATTGACAATTAATATGCCACCTCACCTACATCTACAAGATAACAAACATTAAACCTGAATCATATGATTGCATGCGTTACAACAGGAAGATGTTGTCTTGACAAAGCAAACAGGATTAGTGGTATCTGTTCCCGACAAATCCATATTATGTTTTACTTCAGCCATCCATGACCTGCATTGTATTTTATTCGACGTAGGTAGATTGAAGGGTCGTTCTATGGCATCGTCAAAGACAAAATAAACAGTATGCAACCAGATTTTCTGTTGCTTGCCAAAGAGTACTGGCTTAGTTCTCTCTCTCTCTCTCTCTCTCTCTCTCTCTCTCTCTCTCTCTCTCTCTCTCTCTCTCTCTCTCTCTCTCTCTCTCTCTCTCTCTCTCTCTCTCATATCTTAATGCTGAATACATGTACACTTAGAAATAATTGAGTGTCGGTAACATGATGAAGAAAAACATAAGTTATCAATCTTGTGGCGCACACAGTTTCACATTCGCAATTGTTGTATAACACCGAGCGGGAAGCAATGTCTATGTTTTACAAAAAGAAAATTGCATGTATTGTATTGTTATAAGTACATGGCACATGTGCCTATAAATTTCGGCATAAAATAGTTAATAGCTACTTTTAAAATCATGGATCATTTTCCTTTTGGAAATATTCTTGATTTGTTGTTCTCATCCTTCTTTATTGACTGTGAAGTAGACGCCTGAAGTGAACTGCATCAAGCGGAATACGTTCTCGTACTAAACAAGCATCATATAAAAAGTATAATGATGTAACACTGCACCCTGTAACAAATGTCCGATCTGTAAGGAAATCACTATTGTCTGAGTAGTCTTATTAATTTAGTACACAACCACCTGTATCAGATGTATTGTATTATACTAATGAGTTTAAGACAGCCGTTAGAAAAATTTGAAACAGGTTTCTTTTTGTTTCCAAATTATCTGTAGGCTTGGTATTCAACAAAATGTCTGGTTCGCTTCTTTATACCATCGGTTTCCTAAAAGAGGCACTATAATGAACCACCTACTGTTACATTGTTACTAATGCTTATAGACCTGAAAACATACAGTGAATTATATTCCTCATATGCCTGAAGAAAATTTGAATTAGTTCTCTTAAGAAATTTGCTATCTTGTTAACAGAATTATAGAGTCGTTTTCGTTGCTAACACATGATACCATGAAGACATATTTGCTGTCAGTGAACCTTGGTGCTAGGTTATGCAGATCCGCTGTACGGCGGATTATTAAATCAGTGACTTTTTTCGCATCTTGAAATTGAAGATTATCGACGATCAGTCGTCTAAAAAATGTGTAACCTCAGTTATCAATATAATGGTATGACGTCATAGACTAAAATAGAGGGGAGGATCAACTGCACGGATCGCCATGTTCACAAGAGAAATGTCATATCAGCAGACGCACACCATAGTGTAACAGTTATCGTTAACATGATAACGTTAACAAGTGAACTTCTTGTGAAGGAAGCAATGAATAATATCTGTCCGACAATTTAATGATTACTTTATATATTTATTTAATCATTTCGGTCAAGGATAAACCATAATATTGCAAGCACTTATTTCCAATGAGGTCCACGGTTTCTACTAAAGGGACAGCAACACAGAGAATGCAATTGACAGCGTTTGTGATGAATACAGCATAGTTCTGTCTTGTTATATAACTCGCTTGCTTTAACATTACCTAACAGAACATTCAAGAATAAAACCGATAAGATGTAGTTTTATTTTATTTCCATTCGAGTCGTTTTCAATTAATACAAATTGTATCCTAAATCAGATCGGAAATTAATTGCGGTCGGGGAAATCTATTATATCTGTTTCATGTGTACTGAAATAGAAAATTATCCAAGACAGGAAACGAATTTATCATATTTGATAGTGTTTTCCCCTATCGATTTCCATTTTTCCAAATAATGACATTTGATAAATGTATTGATTTGAACTAACTATAGCACATTAACGTTTGATGAAATGTGCAATCCTTAGTATAAAGGAAATCTTTTGATTAATCAAACACAATGAATGTGAAGTTTATTTGCAATTATGTAATGACCTTCTTGGAACGATGTTTTGAAAAAAGTCAGTCCTTTTTGGACGTCATTCAAGCGATGCCATGCTGTTGGAAATACATACGGCATTTTTACGATTTGTTGTTGCACATTTTAACGTACAAATGTAATTAACTTATTGCTACCAAAACCGACCGCACGAAACATCGACATAGCGACAGTATTCCACTCTGGCTGCCTGAGACATCGATTACAGTTAAAATTTAAGCTGAAGACATAACTAGATAAAGAATATAATTATGTCTATATGGATTCTTAAAATTGTTTTCTAGCACATAATACAACGCATTCCATTTATGAAAATACATCATGTCCTTCCTGATATTCATGAATAACGATCTCATAAGCCATCCATCTTTTCTCTGACTGTTGTCATTGCTCTTTTTTATGGAAATGCATTCCTACATCAAATCCATACTTGTCAGTGTGTACTGTGATAAATGAAATAGACAAGCACATATCTCTACAATATGATGCACATGATGTTTACAGACTGTATGTAACGATGTGTTCCCTTGGGACGTGTTGTTATGAATACTATTCATTCTATGCGTATGTTGACGAGTATCTGTCTGGATTGAATATACAGAACGAAAGCAGTCGCGAAACCTCAAGTGCTATATGACATTGAAATTTAACAGCAAGAAGATGAAATACAAATGTTAGTCATAATTTTGTAATTCAGTTTGTTGCATACAAATATGTGTTATATTAAACGTGCGAGTTTCTCTTAAGTTTTGATATGTCCTAATATTTTTCTTACTTTATGAATTAAAAAGCAAGTGGGGATTAAATAATTGTGACATTTGGTATTTGTGGTATATGTAAAAGAATAGAAAACATAATTTCTTGTACTAATTTTTTCCAATAAGCATGAGCCATGAATGTTCTAAAATTCAGAATTTTAAATGTATTTCCACAAATGTATTTACCTTTGATCTCTCTCATGATAATCATTATAACCTATTATCTAACGACATTTATTTACACTGTATGTCTCTGAGCAACTTATGAAATAATATTGGTTTATTGCAGAGACGTAACATAATGTAATGGGTTCAAAGACATAGTTCTTTGCACATTTCACATTTGTCTTTCGTAAAAACTAAGTACATCGATAGGAATGTCTGGAGTCATGTTAAAAGCATATTGAGTAAACGTTTTTTGGAACAACGTCTCAATGGTAAAACAACACAAGTGATATACTAGGGTATTTGTCTTCTATCGCATTTGTATACAATTTTCAATAAAGATTTGACGATTCCTGAAATTTTCGAGTTCTTGTAAGCGATGTGTAATTGTTTTATGTTTAAACAATTCCAGAAAAAATCAACATTAACACCCAGCAAGATGTATTTATTAACTATAGCTCAGTCTCCAGACATTGTTCCATGTACGTTTTGTCTTCGATATTGTAAAGTGACAAACAAATTGAAGGAATCAAGTGATGATAATTTCTTGCGACATGTAATACATTTGCACACGATTCTGTGAGAAATTTATTTCCTTTTTATTTCTTTGATAAATAATTAGTTCCTATTTCGCCAATTTAGAATCTAGAACTGGATTTTATTTCCGCCCGATCTACTTGCAATTTATCATGTGAATTCCTCACACGCTTTTTTTCCTTTAAATGTAATAATTGTAGAACTTGCCATTGTACTTGTGGATCCTATCACATAATAAATAGGACACATTCTCATTGTATAATCATTTGAATCATTGTGTTTACTTGTAGTCAGTCCTAGAAAGACGATGCTTGTTTTAGTATAATTTTGTTATTCTTGCAAGTTGGGGGCTTTGCACATTGGGAACAAATCGTTATGAGTTTATTGACGACGCGTTGCTCTAAATACATTCTAATCACAAATATCTTTTTAGACGAGAAATGCATCTTTTAATGCGTTGACAGACAAGTCGTTTACTCAGATTTAGAATATAATTTCCCATGGAAAGCGTCTCGACAGTTATTCAATGAAATACAAGTGCGTTAATGGTGTAATATCTGCAGACTAGTTTGTGTTAAATGTACGATATCACCATGCACAACAGCAGTGTAGACGTCCTGAAATAATGTATTTATCCAGACATGATGATTCAACGTTTGAAGTGCAGTCGAAATCACAAACATTAAACTCCAGGCTCCAATATTGATATACCGAGTTTAGTTTTAACTAGCGGCGACAGCTAGCCAATTTGGTATGATCAGCATTGAAACACTAAGATATCACACAACCTGTATCGGTCGCATTAAACGTTCTAATTAAACTACGAAAAGGTCCTTTTCCTTGTACTGCCAGATGTGATAATTTTTCCGTTGAAACTTAGTAGAGAAACATTGATTTGTTTTATACGGGAGGTAACAAATTGTATTTTAAACATGACTTGAAAGAAGATCCTGCAATGGACAACTGTCATAGCATATTAATCCATGTCATTGTTTTGCATCACTTAAACTCAAATTATCAGAAAATCTATAGGTTTTTAAAAGCTAGAATGGGCCCAATTGCTAAATCGTTTCACTTCATCAAGTAATAATATGAAAACGTTATCGAGGAATAATAACATTTGATTAATCAATTTCCGGTAGAATCTTCAATGGAATGGGATATGTTCCGTACATCCAAAGGTCACACTATTCAATCAGAATAAAAAATAACATCACACTCAACAATTGGAAACTATAAATGAAGTGGTAGTTTTATCGTAAACACTGAAAGTGCTTAATTTCAAAGAAATATAATTATTCTGAAACAAAGCGTTTGTAATCTGTTCAATCGTGTAATTACATTTTTATTTGTAATGAAATCACAATGTGTCTATCAAACTACATATCAGACAGACGTGTATACCCCTAGGTATCGTATGTTGCATTAAGATTGACAGGTGGTTCTAAATGCATCTTAGTGCAATAAATAAATGGAATAAATTGAAATGTTTAAGCTCTAATTTGAAATTGTCTGCGCGACAAATCCGACATAATTTTCAACAATGTGATTGCATGTACAGCTGTACATTTCATTCTGCATTATTGTTACTGACTAAGTTTACTACGACATCTTATATAAATTGAAAATTCATCTTTGACACAACTTTGCATCCCCTGACTTATATATAAATGATATAATTATGTCAAGTGCCGTATCTAGATGAACATTGTATTTGCCTCCTCGTCAGTTAGACAATGTAAAGAAATGTTTTCGCGAACGGCATACCTAATCAAGATCCAACCTCTGCAGTAACACACAAGGCGAAACCAATCTGGGTCATTTATATCATGGACTGAACTTAATTAACACAAGTGTAATCCGTTTGTTGAAGTGTTTGTTTGAGAGGTATAGTACAACACTTCATTGACACGGAACAATCTGCAGTTTACAGAATTTACACTATACCCTTTGTTTAAAATGTTTTTTGTTAAAAACTAAGTTTTAAGTAGTCTCTGTGAATTAACTTGAAAACCTTATAGTACGAGATAATGCTATCGCATAATGACCACTCTTTGTATGTAAAAACATATTAGTATGTTCCAACTTTTATGAAAGAGTGATACAGCAATTATTTCTTCCAGTGTGGTAAATTACAGAGTCTCTCGAGTTCAATGCTTCTTTTAATGTACTTAGTGGTGGAAAACAACTTCAGACGATAAGGTTCATAAAATACACATATATGCACCAGATATATATGAGAGGTACAATGTGCAAGTAATGTTCTATTAAACGCCATTAGGATGTATATATAATGACAACCAGACGAGAATGTACGGTTCACAAGTATACGACTTAATATGGCGCACATGGTGGTATTAACTTAACAAAAATCCCAGACATACCCTGATATAACACTGCATTAATACCAATATTACTTTATAATGTTTTGGTATAGTAGGGTTCGTTGCAATGGAGCTGGTGATTGTCGCGTCACGTCAACGATTTAGCGATTACAGTTGATCTCCAGACAGCAATCAACTATATTTATCTGATACACTGCAGACAAATGGTTTTACAGCGTATATTTGTTACCTGTGTAAAAAACACCTTACATGTACCATAAATCTAAGAAGGCACTTGGTCCTTAAGGCAGATATATGGTAACATCCTGGATCGGAAAGTAATTACACCCAATACCCTTATAGTATAACGTACACTGAGACTCTTAGGCCAACATACACAGTCAATGGCAAAGCATACTCACCCATCAAGGGTGGTTTATTACCTTATATACTCAACATTTCCGCATATTTCAGTCCACAGGGTTTCTAATTTGCATATTAGACAACTCACTGTAAGCAAGACAAAACTTTGCCAAAAATATGATCTATCGGTATAACCTTTCCATTTGTGTCGGCATGATTACATTTGTTAATAGTGCGGAAGATTCTGAAACACTTTCGATATATTTGAGTAAGTGTTTTTCCAGACAGTTAATGTCCCTTATGATATTGTGATTGATATCCATTATGTTGATATGGAAGTGTTTGTACCGCAAATGTTAACATAGTCAACATTCAACATACCTGACAATGAGGTCGGAATACAATTCGATGTAGCATTGGTTAACAACCTCAACATATTGACCAGCAAAACACCCCTCGTTATAGTGCGCCCAGGATAATGTGACGTTTATAACATTGACCGGATTGGTCTACTGTTATAGCTTGACCAGATTTAGTAGGCACTTCGGAAGCGTGTATAATATCGGTACAAATATTTGTTTATTTTTGCACCTACTTTGTCCGAAATATGCACGGAATATGTCCGGAGTGCCTACTAAATCTGGTCATGTTATGCAAACTTGGTTGCTTAAATAAACATGTACGGTCCATCGTTTACTAAAATAACACTGATAAATCTTGCACGCATGCTTTTTCCATCTATGCGGACGATACCACTTTTTACCGCCTTTCTCGTTATCCTGTGCGCACTCATCGTCGTATACCCACAGTCGTTGCCTCCGCTCCGCTCAGTACATCTCGAGATGTACGGAGCGGAGCGGAGGCAACGACTGTGGGTATCCGACGATGGTGCGCACTATAACCGTTAAGCATCTATTATAATGCACCAAACTTGACGGCAAAAATTCCAATCATTTAATTGCATTCGTTACAAGAGGAAAATGCTGACATGATGATCATGAGATCAAAACTAAATTGGAAGCATGATTTCTAACGAACGAATCCAAATAGGATTGACTTCGTCGATTGAAACTATCGAATATAGGTACGCAAACTTTTTACTGAGAAGGTAGGTTAGGGTTAGGCTCTGTATGGACAACCACAATTGTCTGAGTAGCCTTATTCTTTTAGAACGCAACCACCTGTATCAGAAACCAGTCATTCTCCAGGAAAGATATTCTATTGTATTATACTTATGAGTTTAAGACAGTCGTTACAAGATTTTGAAGCAGGTTTCTTTTTGTTACAAGATGTCCGTATATTCAACGAAATGTCTAGTTCGCTACTTTTATACCATCAGTTTCCTGAGAGAAGCCCTTATAAATGAGATTTCTCTACCCATCGTTACATTCGTTTTAGTATTTAAAGGAATGAACACATACCGTGAATAATATGAGTAATGTGCCTAAAGAAAATTTAGTATTATATTTATTATTTCAAGAGAATTCGAAAGCATCAGTTCTGTCTTTTCTCATTGCACAAATAATATCTCATAATTTTTTCAGGCACATGCCATTTTATGTTGAATTTACTTCCTCCTGTTTTGGCTTGGCTTACGCTTGTGTGATGTTTGTT
Organism: Spisula subtruncata; assembly: GCA_963678985.1. Lineage (NCBI taxonomy): Eukaryota > Metazoa > Mollusca > Bivalvia > Venerida > Mactridae > Spisula > Spisula subtruncata. The sequence goes on from OY787674.1 coordinate 11,580,278, forward strand.
AAGTTTTCGGTGCTCGACCTGGTAAATTGAGTTCTGCCTTCGCTGTCCGACATGTTCATATAATGTTGGCTATATTCAGTCAAACCTATTTAAATCAACTTGTCATAAGGTAAGGTAACGCGTGACTGAATGTTCAGTTCACATACGCTGTCAACCGATAACGAATAATTGCATTGCTAAGGGACTTTTCTAATGAACATTGAGTGAAGCCAGAGATATAGCATCGGTATTTGTTCCATAAGATTGTTCAGATCAAACGTTAACGAGCAATGATCCTTAGTATAAGCTCGCAATTAAATCGTATTTATACAATTCCTGCTATAACTTAGAATTATATTGGATTTGATTAACTGATAAATGTCCTCTTAAGGCGTATCTCTTGTATTTGTGATTCTGCAATTGATCCCATCACGAAGATTTGCTACTTGGTATCTTGCTTACAGACTTATGCAAGCGTTGCTAAAACATGATACCAGGTAGACGTATTTGCTATGGATTTTGTGAACCTTGATACAGATTCAGATCAGTTCTACGACGTCAGGAGTAAAACCGATGCTCGATGGAATAACGTTTTATTTTTTTTCCATTCGAGCCGTTTTCAATTAAGACACACTTTATCCGAAATAAAATCGGAAATTAATTACCGTCGGGTAAATTTAAATATGCTTTCTGTGTACTGAAACAGAACATTATTCAAGACAGAAAACGAATTTATCATATTGCAATTGTTTTCCCTATCATTTCAATAGTAACAATTAATGAATCATTCGATAATTGTATTGATTTGAAATAACTATAGCACATTGACGTTTGATGAAATGTGAATCCATTGTGTCAAAGGAAAATCTTTTGATTAATCAAACAAAATGTGAAGTTTTTTAGCAATAATGTAATGACCTTCTTGGAACAGTTTTTGGAAATAAGTCAGTTTTTTTGTTGATGGTATTCAAGCGATGCCATGCAGTTGGAAATACATATGGGCATTTTTATGATTTGTTTTTGCATATTTCAACGTACAATATTAATGTAATTAACTTATTGCTACCAAACTCGACCGCCTGAAACATCGACACAATGACAGTATGCCACTCTGGCCGATTAGAACATCACTACAGTTAAATTTTAAGCTGTAGATGTAACTAGATAAAGTGTATATTTATGTATATAGAGTCTTAAAAGTGTTTTCTAGCACAGAACACAACGCATTTTTTTATGTTCTGTACTACTAATATTAGGTGAATTGTTGCCGGATTGGATAGCGTGTGTAACCAAATACATATTTCCCTTTCTGATATACTCATGCATGTTAGGACAATCTCGTCTTTCATCAAACTGACTGCTGTCATTTCTTTGTCTTATGGATATAAGTTACTTCACCCAAATCCAGACATTTCAATTTGTATCGTGATAAATGATTTTGACATGCAAATGTCTCTGAACCATGTATATGGTGTTTACATACTGTAAGTAATGATGAGTTCCCTTGAGACGTGTTGTTATGAAAACATTCATTATACGTATATGTTCACTGGCTGGTATATGTCTGTTTTTATTATACGGAACGAAAACAGTCATAAAACGTCAAATACAATACGACATTGAAATATTGCAGCAATGTGGTTTCTTTTTTAGATATTACAATCACGGGTTACAGTATCATTGAAAACGACAAAAAAACCCGAACGCTTATTTTTTAGGAAAAAATAAATTTTTCTTTCAAGGTCCATTTGTACAGAAATTCCCGAGCCGGTACAAGAGGTGCACTTCGTTTTTAATAAAAAAACTGCTTTATACATACCAATAATCTATAAAAGGCTGTGGGTTTACACAAACAATGTTATGGGATGAATGTAAGCTCAAATTAACTTCAGATTATAGAGTTCATTGCTTAAACGTTTACTTTCACTGTCAGTGATGTAACACAGTGTGGGGACGGCCATATAGATTTATGTCGATTGCATCACTGGAACCGGTTGTGAGGCAGTATCTACATTTTAAAGTATAACTTTGTAACTATTTGATAAATTTTTATACGATCTGGTATGTAAGTACTTTAAGCATTGCTGCATATGAATATAATTCCTTTACGGATATATTGATAGTCATTTTTTGTTTTTTGATTGGTTGAAATTCTGGTTACTTAAGAACAAGTATACCTCTATAGAAAAATATAAATTTTCCATTTTTATATCATTATTTTCGTTTTCAAGGATACAGTTACCTGTGATTACAATACTGTTGTTTATTAAACGTTTAAACGTTCGATTTTGTCATTAAGTTCATAATGTTCTAATTGGGTTATTAGTTCATCAACCTATTCAGTTTAATGTATAGTGTTCGTCTCAAATCCATCATACAAACATTAGGGAAATCAACTGTCTGAAGAAAAACACTTACTGGATATATCAGTTGTGTTATCAAATCCTCCACAATATTGACAAAAGTAATAACGCAGACACAAATGGAAATGTGACAGATGCTATCATGGGAAGCATTTGTTATCTTACATGTATGTCATAGGTGAGTCTTCGTTTAGTTTTAGTGTTGTTATCACTAGCTTGAAACGCTGCTGTACATCGATGGCTTAGAATAAGATGATCGTAAGTACTACTTATCAGGAATCAGCATCACAATACGCTTCTTGAGAGCATATTGTCATGAAAATTATAACATGTCGTGTTGATCAATCTGAAGTTGAAACAGATTGTTTTATCATAAGTAAAGAGCAATTTTCGGACGGTTTTTGCTTGTTTTCTCAAAATATCGATTTTGTACGACCTTCTCATTCTAAACCAGTGGTATGTTTATAAGTTACCTTCAAAAATGCATTATACAAATTAAATAGGAGTGTGTTTAACATTCGAATACGATTTGCTTTTCCATTGGTGTATATATACAACATAAATAGCTGTTAACATGTGTATTATTATAAAAAACATACACACTCAGATTTACTAATATTGGTAATCGTACGCATAGACATCAACTTAAAATTCAAGTATTCGCTGCAATTAAAACTTAACAAATGTGTATTCTGGTCTAACACAACACGATATATATGATACATTTAACCGTGGCAAACCATTTATACATATACTGTGATTAATACAGTGAACGAAAGGAGTCCATTAACACTTTAACATTTAATTGTAGATGGGCATTTACCTTAAAGTACTGACCAATAGATTCATAGCACAGAGTTACAGCCATGCTGTCGAGGGAAAAGTATATCATCATTTACAGTTGATAGATATACCAATTGATACAATGTTGTCCGTAACTCACTCACTTTTGTAGCCAATCGATTAACCAGTCAAGGAAAACATCATTTGGAAGATACACTTGTCCATTCCTTGCATTTAACTTGTCATTGTATTTGGAACGTCTTTAAATGTTATCTCTGAACCGTTTATCGTAGCTTAAAAGTGTATCTATCCATAAGGCAAAATAATGATATAGTATGAAGAAATGACAATATTTTATTAAGAAATGATAGCAGTCTGATAAACGTTTCTCACTTAATAATATCGTTATATTTCATACAAGGAAGATGAGAACGTGTCTAAATGTCTACCGCAATAACGCACGCAATCCCATTCTACAACGTTCAGCCTCTTATTGAAGATAACAACATATATGTGGCGAAATTTGTTCTTTACTTGAAAACAAACAACTCCTTGGACGTAAAACTATACTGCGTTTGTTTGGTGACGCAATCATGTTATGTTCAAACTTCGGTCAATGGGTCATGCAATCAATGTGTCCTGTGGTAGGGGTTCAAAATTACGGCAACAAATTACGTTATTTTAGTGTTGTGTCAGTATAAGAGTAATTTCCAAGAGCATGCCACTGCCTAACTGCCTAAACATTCAGCAAAACAGATGCACAGAACAAGACTCGTTGACAAAAAAATCAAAGTAATCCATCATGCTACTGCAAAAATGCTGACAATAATTAAAAAAGAAGTTTCCCCTTCTGCCAAGGGATTCACATTTCATCAAAAATTAATGTGTTATAGTTATTTGATTAAATGCAATTATCAAATGTTTCATTTATAGTAAAAATTGAAATGATAGGGGAAACAATCGCAAATATGATAAATCCGTTTCCTGGCTTGAAAACTATTTTATTTCAAAATACACGAAGCAAATAATAGATTTCGCTGCCCCAATGATTTTTGTCTTATTTTATATACATTTTGCATTATTTGAATAAGAAAATGTTTTGGACGGAACATAATTATATATACCTTGTGGAACCAATGTAACTTATACGGGACGGCTATATTAGGAAGATAATGTAAGCGGATAGTTTGAAATTGATCGTATCAATCCTTCCTTACAATGGAAGTTCACTCGCAGTACCAATCATTTTTCTCAATAATGAAGGTGACATATTTCTGAGACCACTGCTTAGTGGTAATCTTCAATTTAAAGATACAAAATAACCCCTGATGCAATCATCTCTTATTAATGTCTTATTATCTACCATAGGGATTATTTGAAGAATCAAGTACAAAGGTTCAATGACACTATTGATTGATACTTAGTTTCATGTTTTATAGCATCGAATAAATCAGTCAGTTAGCTCGTTAATCTGGCATCAATATCAGAAATAATATACTCAACGGCATGAGAGGATATTCACGAAGCTATTTAACCCGATAGTATTCTATATCATTGCATGACACATGGATTTAGCAAATATCGCGATTTAATAATTAGCTTATTCTATGGATTGCTCGTTAAGTATTAGATACAGTACTAGTTTTCGTTCAAAAGTGTCTTCTTACAAGCGTTATTGTACAGTTTCGGAAGGACAAACAACATAATTGTCCGAGGCGAAGCCGAGGATAATTTGTTGTTCGTCCTTCCGAAACTGTACAATAACACTGTAAGAAGACACTTTTGAGCGATAACAAGTTCTGTATCGGACTTATACTCCGACAAAAAGCAAAATGATCCCCAGAGAGACCATGGTTATCCAAAAGTTCCTTGCACAATCCATGAACAGAGCATCATTCGCAGCAAAGAAAATATAGTGCTTATGTAAAAATGTGCTTGGCCTATAATAATGTACCAAAGGGATTAAGTTAACTGTCCAAAAATGTCCATTCATGGGTTTAATTAGCTTGTGATTAAAATTCACACAAGTGTCAATGTGTTTATACACCTTATTAGTGGTTATAATACACTTGCATCTAGTTTTCTTCATTCATTGATAAAGGACTTAGTGCACAAAGGTAGAAATTTATGCATCTTATTTTCACAATTGTCATATTTCTATGAAAATATTGGTATTGTTTTATTTCTAATACACCTAACAAGGTTATATTCGTACTGCCCATGTTGACGCTCACAGTGACATATTAATATATAGAATAAAGTTCACCTGATAGACAATTATAGTAACTATTTGTATTCTGTATATATTCAGGTTTCTTGTACATGAAATTAATTGCACAATGAATTTTTACAGCTAAATCTTAAATTCGCTTAAATTGTTACAAATACTTTAAAAAATACTGTAAAAGCACTGCTTTTCTTGGGAATAATAAGAAAATAAATTTTGCTTGGTATGAATATTCTGTAACTTTGCTTCAATTGCTATAATTAATTTCTACTTTTCTTGGTCATTACAATGATATAAATTTTGCTCCCCATTTTGCGGTTTACAAAACAAAAAACAATTTCTCTAAAAATTGTTCTGGCCTTAATAAATCAAGAATATTGGAATTCATGATTGAGTTATCTACACTATTGATTCAAGTTAAAGCCACAAATAAGATGGTTTTACAGTAGTACAGTCTAATATTGCACTATCTTTGGGTGGACTTTTCTAGCTACATGTTGACGAAATTTGAGGATTTGGTGAAAAGACCATTTCGTGGAAAGTTCAATGTAATTTAAAGGATTTTCGTGGTTGAAATCATCCACAAAATTAACGAAATTAAATGGCCCTCTAATATTATTGATTTTACAGAATGTCATTTATTTAACTGTTCACGTAGTTATAAGCGGATTTGTCATGATTGACCAATTATTTTCTGAGTAAATGTTTTGTACAAACAACTTTCTTACAAATCAAAAAGTGTACACTTACGAAAATAATGTACACTTTATCAATGGGGTCGCAGGGCGTATCGGAGTATAACATTTGTTCAGATGTCTTATTATGAGCAAGAACATATTCATGAGATAATTATTGTCGTTCAGTGACTATTGATAAGAAACAAAGGCAATTCTTACTAGTGCTTTCAAATACATTGTGGTCTTATCAATGCTACGTATTTTCAATCAGAAATAATTACACTTCAGAAATGTTATTGCAAGTATAAAATATGAGTATAATATATAAGTATAAACATACTATTTATTATATACTTAACAACTTTTCTAAGTCCTCATTTTCTTTTATCCTTAACTTTTTTGTTATATACAATGAAGTAACAAAATTTCTCAAGTGAAGTTTTCTACAATGAAGTCATAATAATTCGCGTATCGATCTGGTCGTACGTCACGTGGTTTGTTCGTCACAAGATTGACGTGCGTTTCATGCTTTTTTGACGCCAAGCGTTTACATATATCTTGAATGTCCAAATGCCTTCATTATACGACCAATGACTCACCACGTATGAAAAACAGTTTATAAAATAATTTAGATGTCTCAGTTATGCGTCTAATGATGTCAGAAAAATATGAAGTGACGTCAGTACGGTACAGAGTAGCATTTAGTGACGACAATCATTACCTATTACCATAACATCCTCGTCTGATATCTTTTTAACGTAGAATTGTCTATTTGAGTGTTTAATTCGAGGTAAACGTACTGTTTGTTGTATTATACTGATTGCGAGAGCATTTAGCATTTATTGTGACGTCATGATGTGAATTCGATCTACAGCGAAGACACATGACAACTTTGAGTTCTAACGGTCAAATTTAATGAGTCTCTTGATTCAACAATGCTTTCCACTCGCGTGTTTGACTGTCAATAGAAACATAAGACTAAATGGTGGTCATCCAAGACATCAAAATATGTATTATCGACTTTTACTTTCATGCGGTCTTATGTTATGCGTGTGTCCATTCAATGAATTTCAACCAAACTCGACATTTGTTTTACAATTCTGCAAACCTATAACACAAGAACTTTAAAGCCAAATTTCATTGGGATTCATACACGTTTGACAAAGTTATCTTTAAAAATATAAGTGTGGACTTAGAAAAGTTGCTAGTATAGATGAATATAGCATTGTATGACCATTTGGTTATAATACAGACGAAATTCTAGTTTTGTTAGAAGTTAGCTAAGTCAGTTCGTTCAATCTTACACCACTAGGCATTTGGAAACAAAAATAACCAAGTTTAAAATCTAGGATTAGATTTCTAAATCTCATTAGTATAATAGGATAGACTATATTCTCTGGAGAATGACTGAAATCTGATACAGGTGGTTGGGTACTTAAATAATTAGACTACACAGACGTACTATAACCTTACATAGAGGAACAATGCAATGTTACTAAACCAATGTTTGTTTAGTAAGAGAACTAATTACGCTATTTGCAGTTCACTCCGGGCGTAAGAGACAATATCTAAATAATTCCAAGAACAACCAATTAACTATGTATTGAAAAAGGCAAGTGATGGAAAGATAATAAGATATACATGTAGAAAGTGTGTCCTACTCGATGAAACAACCAATATGTAAACTGTTTCTGGAAACCCTAGAATAATAGTTCTGATTGAGTAAATGCTTTATGACATTTTACAAACGTACTTTGTTCACAACAAATTGTGAAATCAGATCTACACCTTACACTTATCTAAAACGCTTAAAACATCATTCCTGATGTTAACCGTCTACCATACGAACACAGTATAAAATGCACAGCTAAGAGCAATAATTCAATAAAGCATCTAGTTTACCTTTATTGCGTATTCGGTATGACATGTCTAAAAAGCATATATCCTATGCCCTTGGCTGGATAAGTAGTAGAATATAGACACATGCCTTATTTAAGAAGGGTTTTATTTTACGTAGAATGAGAAGGTCGAAAGAACAAGATAAAAAATTTGAGAAAACAAGAAATAACTATACGAAAACAAGTAGTTTCGACATCAGTTTGGTCAACGACTCAACATGACATGTTCCGGTTTTCATGAAAATAGGCTCATAAGAAGAACCTTTTAATGCGGATTTTAAATACAAATTGTATGTTACAGTCTTACAAGGTCGACCTTCTCATTATAAACCAGCAAAATGTACATAGCAAAAATATGTTGGCATTTAATTTAATGAAACTTAATTTTGATTCAACAGAAACAGACGCCACGACTGTAGTTTGTTTTGTTAACATAATCCGCATGACAGCATCTGTCTCTTGTAACGAATGTCAAAACATATTTTAAGTTTGAGTATGCTATCCTGATTTTATGTGGTATGCTGCTTTCAAGTGTCTTTTTCGCCAATAACATGCATGTTGTTATAATCATACTGTGTCGCAATATTTGGATCCTTTTTAGTCTGTCAAATACTACAATGTCATGTTAATCGAACACGTAGTTGCATTAAACCAGTAAAAACGTATCTGAATTTAATACGACACACTCATAAAGAACATAACCTGCTTCCTAGAAGAGAAACAAAATCATAAGGTCAACGAACAACTTCCATAAAAACAGTATATCAATTAACTCCGAACTTCATTCAGCACCTCGATTCTGCGTTTGTTTAATTGTCGTTAGAATATCGAATCGCTGCATCCAGGAACAATGCACATACATTTTTCTACATCTCTTGATAACGGAAGTGCGTAGTTTGCATTTAATTACAACAGTTAATTTTAGACGTAACTCATATATTAGAACAATACAATTACATTTAATCTATCTTTCATTTGAACAATAGCAATATGATTCATTGTGGTGTATACTAATTTCTCTAATATCTGTTTTCAAATAAGCAAAGAGAATACCATCAGTTAGCAAGTTTCATTTCGTAAATAAACTTTCTGAAATGTTTTTTGTTCATAATAAAGGGAAATTTGTGAATTACGTACACCAATAATCGACAAATGCACGCGATGTTGTCAATTAATTGCAACTGTGAAATGAATGGTAAATTAACAGCAATGTAGTCTCATTTCATTGCAGTGTAATTCATCTCGATTTCTTGAATGGAAACGCGTATGTTCGTTTAACGATGTCCGGGTTTAAAAACTTTTTCAAAAAATGTTGAGGAATGCATTTTAAATATTTTTATTCTATTGTATACCCATTAAGACAACTGAATGTGCATTTTAAAACGCATGTATTGTCATTTAAGAGAGTAATTGCTATTTTTATTTCCCTACACCCAGCGTAAGAACGTACTGCACAAACAAATGGAGACAACCGCATGATAAATAAAACAAATCTCCAACAAATAGCACAATAAAAACAAAAGTGTGTTTAAATCTAATGATAATGATTATTTCTTCAATCAAAAGTGTAAAAATGATGTTTGGTCTAATAATGAAGTAGATAAAAATAAAAATGTAACCCTACCCTCCTCGAAATTAAGGCATTTTTTTGCATATTGTCAATAAGTACCCTATAGATAAATGGAAATAAAATGTGATCTAAACAATTGGCACCATTGAATTATTTTCAAAAATAACTTCAATGTGTGTGTAATGTTTTAACATAATTTTAAAAGGTTTTACCGAGCGGTTTTGAAAATATACATTTCAGAAATCTTTAGTAACCCGATTTTCATCTGTTAACCACATATTAATTCCTATAAAATTAAAGAAAATTTTTTTTTTCTCCAAATTACACTATAAAGTGATGTTACGAAGCCAAAACATTGTCTTATAACTAAAAATTAAATAAAAAAGGAAAACAAATATTTTGGCTCTAGTGGGGGTTGAACCCACGACCTACAGAAAATCAGTCAATTTGTCATAAAATTACTGAAATTGAGAACTCTTCAAGATGAGATTCTTTATTAGACCCGGATATCCTTAAGTGCAGACTGTTTCTGCCTATCAGGAAGTATCGCAGTAACGCATGTAGTTCAACTCTACACCATTTAGTCCCCTACTGAATGCTTATACGAGTACATACCATACGTAAAGTTTTTTTACACGAAAAATATTCCCTCTTTGGTCATAAACATACTTGTTTTAATGTACCGTCGATGTGTGGCGCCGTCGAGTAATATTCAAAGTTACGAGAAGAAATTAACGTGAACTTTTTTAACTAAGTTTGTCAGAAAACAGCACCCAGTTATTCCCAAGTACATATAACCACATATTCATGAAGTAACACTGGTTGCACAAAACTAATACCTTTTTATAAACATTGCGAGAAAGCCATTAGATTATTTGAAATAAACCTTTACATTTCGTTCGATAAATTTAAAGAGAATTTCTCCTTGCACGAAGGGTTCACATTTCGTCAGACGTTAATGTGTTCTAATCCTTTGAAATTAAAGCAATTATACAATGATTCATTAAATGAAAAATTGAACTGACAGGGTGAAATCGTCGCAACTTTGATTAATCAGTTTCTTTGTAACAATTCTATTCTGTTTCAAAACGCAGCATGCATATAAAAGATAAAGATGTAGTAACAGAAATTAATTTCAAATCTTACGCAAGATACAATTTGCATTCATTGCAAATTGTTTGAACGGGAATTGAATCGAATTCAATCATGTCGCCCTACTCCTTATTTTCCTGACGATTCTATTAATTATTATTAGGCAATTATATGACAAGCGACTTATACGAGATCAATACAGAAATATCTTGGAAACATTCGAATATTGTCCAATCAACGTGAATTACTGGCTTATTTAAACAGAAAACCCGTCATTAACATTTTTTTTTCAAAGTTTCTTTTTCGTCATTATGAAATTTCTTTTTTTTGTGCCTTTCGTTCTCTTTGCTTTCGTTTAATGCTCCATTTTATATCCGATTTCTTATCTCGTTCACAATTGATACTAAAATAGTACTATATAAGTGAAATACTTAGTGTAGACAGATATACAGTTTCCTTTGTTTGATAAGTTATAATAGACCTTTTTGAGTATTGTAGTTATGTAAGTTTGTTACCATCTGTATCTGCAATTGACCCTGATACTATTTATATTAGTTACACTATTGCAGGTACACCATCGTGCAGGTACACATGTACCTGCTCAATTACAAATGTTTCAGATGCTGGTGTTTGTTTCTGGTGCGTTGAAAAGAAACTATTAGTATTTCTCTTGTTAATACGAAGTTCCGTGTAATAGTTGATATCCCGAACTCTGTGCAAGGTGGTTTTCCCCTTAATTTACATGTAGGTACAAACAAATCTGGCCTATTTAGACTGGTTTTGTATTCATGTGCAAACACAACTGATCCGAGCTCTTTTGTCCATAAATGAATATTCATGTATCACAAGGATTATAATGGTAAACATCTATTTGTACCTACAGATTAGTGGATATCCTGAGTAGGCCTATTAACCAATCCTTCCTTTCAATGTTATATTTCTTTTATTTCCTACGGTTATCTGGATAATGGAGGTAACAAACATTTTGGGAGTACCTTCAAGATGCGAGAAACCAACGATCCTGTAATTCTTGAAAGAGCTGATTCTAAATATAAGTACAAATGTCCTAAGACTTTACATTAAGATACTTCGTAAACTCTGCTATCATGTTCTGAGGCATCGACTTCATAAGTCAGTTAGCTCGTTGAACTACAGTAATCAATAGCAGATATATACACGAATGCCTTGAGAGGACATTTATGAGGCAATAAAATCAGACATAATCTTTTATTATTGCCGACATTTATTTAGTCAATGAGATTTAATCGTAGGATCATTGCCCCTTAAAATTGGATCAGAAATCTTATCAAATAAATCACTGGCTCATTATAAGAAGGTTGCAAGTACTACTTACGACCTGATAAGAATAGTAATATTTAAGATTCGTGTCACAAGCCTCTTCTTATAAGCCTTTATTCATGAAAATCGTAACTTGTCAAACCGTTGAAGTTGAAACAGCTTGTTTTATAACCAGTGAAAAATATTTTTTAGACATTTTGTTCTTGTTGTCACAAAATATCTATTCTTCTGAATCACCGCAGTATTGATGACATTTATTTGGATTCACTCGAAAAATCCCCTATCAAAGGAAAACGTAATCAACCGTTTTCAAAAAAGCGGTAAAAAACCAAGTTCATTTTAACGGGTGTATGTGTTACCCCACATCGCCATACAACAGGGTAGCTAGCTAAAGCATCTGGAAAGGGAATTTACCATAAAATAATTAACGCCTGTAAAGATTTTTTATAGTTTTGAATGAAGTGTTACTCATTCAATGCTCTATCAGTTACTTATTACAATTTTTCTTTCATGATATTCACGGAAAGAATCAAACATTAAAGCAATTATTACTGTCATTAATACATGATTGAATAAATAGTACATGGTTATCAGTAAGTTACTGTATGGAAATTAAAAACCCTTCTTCTATTTCGGTTAATGCTGGGCTCACAATTATAGATCTATATTTGGAAACAAAGATGATCAAGTTTTAAAATCATCTAAAATCTCAAAAACTCATTAGTATTATTCGATAGAACATTTTCCCCGGAGAATGACTGAAATAATTGGGTGAAATCGGATACAGACGTAATATACTTATATAACTGTATTATAACTTATTATCCAGAGGAAACATACAATTGTGTCTACAATAAGTATTTCACTTATATAGTACTATTTTAGTACGCAAACTAATTACGCTTTTTTCAGTAAACCCAAGGCATCGTGTCAATGGACTAGAATGTGACCAAAACTCTGAGAAAAACCACCCAATTAGTATGTACTCTGTAAGCGATGTACGAAGATGTACGACTACGAAATCGTTGTTTCTGCAACGAGAACAGGGAATGTGGCCACCAATAGAACAGACAACACACGAGCTACAGATTGTCAAAACAATAATACTTCCGAGTATCTTTTAGTTATAAACCGAATCTGTGAAATAATTTAAGTAATAGTTTAACACAAATGGATAAAGGTTTTGAGTAATTTAAATTTCGTCAGTACATTTCCAACCTTACGAGGGAGCTATATCATGTATAAAATCATTGAAACAACACTATTACATTTTACCAATCTTTCATCTGTAAAACGTCAATGTGATTTATTGTTTTATCAATATTTTGATCTTCTTAGATGGTTTTTACACAAATAAGGGAAAATTACATCAGTTAGCAAGCTTCATTTCATCGCTAACAAATCCTGGACGGTTTTTGTCTACAATAATTGTAACGTTAAGAATTAGTTACATCAATATTCGAGAAAATCGCGTGATGTTTTCAATTAAAACAACGGATAATGAATGGTAAATCAACTGCATGCAATATAGGCTCATTTGATTACATTGTAATTCATCTCAATTTCTTTAGCAGACACACTGCATGCTCATTATATGTAGAACAATTATACCATAAAACAAAAAACAACCTGTGGCCTTATTCACCAAAGTTGTAAGTCTAAAATTCAAACTTAGACTTTAAATTGCCAAATATTCAATTCCCTGTCATGTTGTTATAAATGTAACGATTTTGATACAACTGGGTATACGTGTTTAGTGGGTAACATAAAATAATCAGACAAAATCGTACATGGTTAATTCTAATTGCAAAGAAATGGCAGTGATTTTAAATGTTGTCAATTTAAAGTCTAAGTCTGAGCGTTAGACTTACAACGTTGGTGAATAAGGCCCCTGTTGTAGGTTCTTCTACAATATCATGTAATAGAATATTTATAGTAATGTATGAGTTTTTACTAAAATGATATAAATGTTTCAAAACAGTCTGCAAATATCTAACAAATAATAAACTTATTATTTTATACATCTGTATATACATGTAAAGGCCATTCAGTATAAGATACATGTAATAGTGGTTGCTGAATATCGGACTTAGGCAGTTACATGGTTGTCTACAAAAAGTAGGGCGTCATTTATCACAATCTTAAATACATGAGAAAAGAAACCAGGAAAATATTATAGGAGGGATACAAACTTCATGTAATAAACTAAAATGATGTAAATTGATGGACTGAACTATCGATGTTATGTCAAATCATTTTTTATGAGACAATAAGTTCATATTTGCAGTTGATTATGAGTTTCTTTACTTCTTTCTGTTCTTGCAGGATTATTGTGAGCTTGAATGTGCCATCCTACTGTCCAGTTAGGATTAAATACAGTGACGCAGTGAAACAATCGATTATTACGGTGTAAAAACAAGTATAAAGCCTATACCAACAGTTCAATACCAAACTTAACTCTACCTGTTTAAGCAATGGTTTTAATCTTTTGGGTACACATTTACGATGATGTCAGAATACCATAGCTGAACTATACACAGAATAATGCTATGCATGTGTTTATCGGCTAGTCTTTATTATAGATAAACCATGTTTTTTGGGCCGTGACTAATTTATGCAGGAAGGTTATTTGCCCTCAAAGGATAGATAAAGTGTATGTATTAACGCTTAAGCAATATATGTGATCAATGACAGTAACCAATCCATTGCCAAAAGAGATTTTTAATAACAGGTATATTCACATACCATGACAAGTGTAATCTTCCGTCACGGCTAAAAAAACATGATTTATCTATAATAACACTGTATGATTGGTGACGCGATAAAAGTCACCAAGTAAAAGTTGACCTTGACCTGGGTTGTGTCATATTGTCTCTGTGTGTCGTGGTCATTGTCCGATTGATTTCCAGAGCATATAAAATCTACGTTGACAAAATCTCTTTTTATATGTTATCATATCTTTATGTAGAAAATGATAAGTGAAGAAATGTATATTAATGCTTATTTCTCTTCAGTTGCTATCGCCTGAGAAACTAGATCTTCTTAAAACTTACACAGCACATAAATGAATGTCCATTGCTCTAGAATTCTGTGTTCTTTTCGCTGATAAGTTCTGCTCCACTTCATCATACATAATTTTCCCATTATTATTCCATACAGAATTATTCAGCAATCTCTAATAAATTCCTACGAGTTCATTGGCTTCTGGAATGCTACATAAGACCTAGTTTTCATACAATTTGCGTCTCAAAACATGAATAATCTTTGAAGGCAATAACCTTATTTGATATGTATTGATTTAGAGCTGACATGTGATAATATGATTTATTTGTACCAACATTCTATCTCGAACATCGTCCTTTTAACAAATCATAACCAAATTTTCTGTGATAATTTAATCAATTGAAAACAAAATATATCACAAAGCCTATGTGAAACATGAAGTTTGCGAAACAGATTCCATTATGAAATATTAATGTAAATAAATGCGGAAGTACGGTTAACCACATTGATAGAATTAAGCTGTTGTACGCTATATCAGAGGAGTGTTAATATATTTTAGCAAAGAAGCGCCAAAATTCATTTCTTTTAACAAAACACACGCCAGATTACGAAAAACAGAATATGTTATATTACAAATCTCCAGAAAGGCCTTTTTAATTCGTTTCAAAATCCCTTCTTGGCTTTACAAAACCGTACTTGAACTGCAACATATCGCAAATACGATGCATTAGAAGATACAATATTCCAATGAGATATTTAGCAAAGAAGATGTTTTTATAACGAACACTGGAGTTAAATACTTGGTGCTAAACTGTCAAATTCAAAGGATGCTTACGAGACGCTTTCGGTAATAATTTGTATTTTGTGTTCTTTTATAAGGTCATTAGTAAGACTCATCAGCCTAAATGTGACTCTTTCGGTGATTAACGAAATTGTTCGTAGTATGACGACACTGTATTTGTCTTGTGAAGGTGACGTTCCATTTAATTAATGAATTAATATGTGTTGTACTTTATATCATGCTATTATATGAATAATGGAGGTGATACACTTTTGTGAGTACTAAGAATATGTATTCTTCAAGTTCAAGATGCGAAAAATCCACTGATCTCGTAATGCGTTAAATAAATTATTGAAATAATAGGTTCAACGAATTTACTTTCAGATACTTCGCACAACTCTGCTATCTTGTTTTGAAGCACCGAGTTCATAAGTCAGTTAGCACGTTGCACAACAGTGAACAATTGCATAAATACACATGAATGATTTGAGAGGACATTGATAAGGCAATATAATCAGACATTATTCTTTTTAATTGCGGGCATTTAATTAATGCGATTTAATCTTAGGATCATTGCTCGATAACTTTGGTTCATAAGTCTTATTAAATAAATATCGATGATAAGTATTTGGTTACACTCGAAAAATCCCCTATCATTCGTGAACGAACATCCGTTTTCAATTAAGCGGTGAAATGATTAGTACATTGCTTCTTTACATCGTCATTAATAGGCTAGCTAAAGGATATGGAAAGGTGTTCATAATAAAACCATTTGCACCTGTAAATTGTTTTTGTATTTTCGAATTAAGCATTACTCATTCAAAGCTATGGCAGTAACTTATTACAATTGCCTTCGATCATATAATTATCGATAAATATAAGTAATTATAACTGTCGTGAGTACATTTTTGTTTAAATATTACATTGTACATGTATATGTAATCAGTAAGGTCCTTTTAGGAAACCATAAATCCTTCTTCTATTTCGGTAGATTCTGTGCTCACAATTATAGCTATATATTTGGAGAAAAAAAGATTATCAAGTTTCAAAATCATCGAAAATCTCTAAAACTCGTCAGTATAATGCGATAAAACATTTTCCCGGAGTATGACTGAAATATTTGAGTGATATCAGATACAGATAGTAACATACTTACATAATTTGAATACTCAAACATGGCGTATTAGTATAACTTATCATACAGAAGAAACATTACATTTGTTACAATAGGAATTGTCGCTTATATAGTACTAATTTAGTGCTAGAACTAATTACGATTTTCGCAGTAAACCCAATGCATCGTGTCAATGTACTTGTGAGTTATTCTTAAGAACTCTGTGAACTATCAACCAAGTTAGTACGCACTCAAAAAGGTATGTAGGATGATGTACTATGTAAAATGTGGTGTTTGCAAAACTGATAAAACATCATAGCATAAGGGAATACAGCAGGATATGATACAAGTAATTAGGAATAGTACGCAATACAGAAGTCCCCTACCTGTTTTCAGGTTTTCAATGTTACAATGTTTGTCTGAATAACTGACGGACTGACTGGGGGAAAACTTATATTCCCTTCAGGTTGAAAACGGTTGGGGCCTAATTAAGCACGAAATGCTGAACAATGCTTGCTTATACAATAATACGTTTACGATATTTAGCACTTTGCTGAATGTTTGCAATACTAGGGGTGTATTGATACGGTCACTTAACGATACGATACGTATTGCGATATAAGGGTGACGATACGATACATATCGCAATACAAAGGTATACGTAATTTCTCCTATAAAGTATTGATACTTTTCTGAATATAGTTGACATTTTAGTTATTATTAACTTGATCATTTTAATTTAACTCGAAGAAATTGTACACTAAGCTTATTAAAACAACAGTGAATAATATTTTGCATTCAGTATTTAATTTTTTCTTATAATTGTCAGACATTTACAATATTATTCTAATATCACTTTAGGTACAAATCGTATCGTGATCTGCTTAATGTCACGATACGTATTGTATCGTGGGCTACGTATCACGATACGATATGATACGATATATCGTTGCACCCTTATGCAATACCTTTAGTAAAGTTACAATTTAAAATTGATTCATATGAAATGTGTGATGTAATTTATATTGCAATTGCATTCCTACGAT
This sequence comes from Spisula subtruncata, assembly GCA_963678985.1. Classification (NCBI taxonomy): domain Eukaryota; kingdom Metazoa; phylum Mollusca; class Bivalvia; order Venerida; family Mactridae; genus Spisula; species Spisula subtruncata. The sequence goes on from OY787674.1 coordinate 11,598,110, forward strand.
GGTGCAATATCATAAATAAAAGTATTGAAACTACACAATTACGTTTAATCCATTTTCTTTTGTTTGCCTACTACTTGATGTTATGTCCTTTTCCATATAAATCATGGAAAATGACATCAGTTAGCAAGCATCATTTCATCGAAAACAATTCCTGAAATGTTTTTGTCTATATTAATTGGAAAGTTGTGAATTAGGTATATCAATTCTCGAGAGAAACGCGTGATGTTAATAACAACGGATAATGAATGGTAAATCAACTGCATGTAATGAAGGCTCATTTGATTGCATTGTAATACTCTCAATGTCCTTAACAGACACACGTGTTTGCTCTGTATATCTAGAACAATTATACCATAAACATACAACACCATATATTATCGATACTTCTACTATATCACTTAAAAAGAATATGTAGAGTAATGTACATTTTTTGCTAGCAGTTATGCTTTCAAAACCGTCTGTGAATAGCTTACAAATAATGATAACATTGATGTCAATACATCCGTCTATGTACCGGGTATATATCTTTTTGGAATTGTATACTTTCGGTTGCTTAAGACTGGTGCTTGTTTCATTCAAGTCACCAAGTACATGTCTTCCACAAAAATAGGACATTGTTTCTCAGAATCTTAAATTGCATAACATTCTGGAAAGTAGCCAACAGGCCATGATAGAATGGATATAAACTTCATATAATAAACTAGAATGATTAAAAGTGATGGCTTGAACTATCGAGGTTATGCCAAATCAGTTTTTATGAGACAATAAGTTCACATTTGCCGCTGATTATTCCAAGACGATGTTCCCATATATTCTCAAATGGTTATTCTTGCTTATCTCCTGTTATTTCGGATGGATAAAAATGGTATGAACATCCATAATATGTAAAATTTCGTTTTAAGTTTAAATTAAGTTTCTTCACGTATTTCTGTTCTTAAAGGGTGAGTGTGATCTTGAATGTGCCATCCTACGCAGATATATGTTAAGCACATGTTTATCGGTTCGTCTTTATTAATTATACTGTATGGCTGGTGATGCGATACAAGTCACACAAAGCATAGTAGGAAAGTTAACCTTAATATGCGAGAATGTCCTATAATACCTTTGTCTTATGATCCCTGTCTGATTTCCAGAGCATATACGTTAAAACCCCGTTTTTCTTATCAAATCTTTATATACAAAAATTGACATGTGAATAAGTGTTTGTATGATTATTTCTCTCAGTTGCTGTCGCCTGAGAAAGTAGAACTACTTAAAACTTACAAAGCCGATTAACTTATATACATTGCTTTGGTTATTCGAATGTGCTCATTTCTCTGATATGTTCTACTCCACTTCGCCATACATTATTTTTTGCCATTATTTTTTCAAAAAGAAATTCTTACGGATTCCTTCGCCTTTGGGATGCTACATAAGTCCTTGCATTCATCGACTTTGAAGGCAATGGCCTTATTTGATATGTATTGATTCCCACCTGTCACGGGATAATATGATTTACTTGTACCAACATTCTATCTGAAACATCATCATTTTAACAGTTCATAACAAAACTTTCTGTGATAATTTAATCAATTGAAAACAAAATGTATTACCAAGCCCATAAATCAAATGTAAGTTGGTAAAATACATGCGATTATGAAATATTAGTTTAACAAACAATGCGTCGACAAATGTCTGAAAGTTGTAATGAGTGTAATCAAACCAATGTCACACTTCGTGCAAAACACACCGTACGTTATATAAGAAATAACTTCTCAACACAAAACGGTTTTATTGCGTTTTACAATCCCTTTTTTATTAATTGAATTGAAATGTTTATAAACTATAAAGCTATAAGTATATCCTTCACAAACCCCATTTTGAATAACACAACTACCCAAGATGGTCTATATAAGGAAAAGGAAGACGAAGCTGTGTTCGATGATACGATGACGTCAAATCAGATGCATAAGAAGATACAATACTCCATTGGGAAATTAAGCCAGGAAAATGTTTTTATAGCGAACACTGTTAAATATTTGGTGCTAAACTGTCAAGTTCAAAGGGTGCTTAGGAGACGCTATTGGCAACAATTTGTATTATGTGTTTTTTGTATAAGGTCATCAGTACGACTCATTAACTTAAACATGATTCTTACAAAGATTTATGAAAGTGATTTGAAAACGAGTTTAAAATTGTAACATACAATATATTACCCCATGAATAGTTTCAGTTCATTATACGTTTACAAATATACATATATAAAAACGACGCAATTACATTTTTATTAATCTTCCCCCTAAGTGTGACAATTCCTTTGCAAGGAGTCCATTATTAAACTACCTTCCAGGTCCATCACATAATCCACATGCATAACATAGGATCGGCATACACGGACTACTCATATGGATACATAATACGATATCAACACTATCGTGGTCACGTACGAATGCTGTACTTTCAACGTATGTTATTGGAACATTTACACAGCACAACCGTCACCATTAATATTTTAAAACTTAAATAATCAAAATAAGTCATCAGAGTGTCTTATTCGTCATTTGGCATTTGTTTTATGGACATTTTTTATTCAGCTATTTTCGTTTAATGTCCCCGTTCATGTCGTATTGCTTATCTTGTTAACACTAACGCTGCTGCATGGACCCACAAATTATTTCCATTAATTACATTACTGTCGATGCAAATGTTTTATAACAAATGTTTTACATACTAGTGATTGTTGATGGTGTGTAAGGAAGACCCCTGATTTGTCTTGTAGAGATGACGTTCAATGTAATTAATGAATTAATCTTTGCTTGTAATGTGCTGTCAGTACTTTATACCATGCTATTATGAGGATAATGGAGGTGACATACTTTAGGGAGTACTAAGCATCGGTAATCTTTAATTTTAAGATGCGAAAAAGCCATTGATCTCGTAATTTGTTAAATAACTGATTCGAATAACCAAGTACATAGGTTTAACGACTTCACATTTAGATACTTCGTAAACTCTGCTACCAAATTGTAAAGCATGGACTTCACAAGTCAGTTAGCGCGTTGAACTACAGTGATCAATAACAGAAATACACATGCATGACTTGAGAGGACATCAAGGAGGCAATACAATCAGACATATTTTTTTTATTATGTCGGCATTTAGTCAATGCGATTTAATCTTAGGATCATTGCTCGTTAACATTGGTTCACGAATCGTATAAAATAAGTATCGATGGCATTTATTTGCTTTCATAAACGAAGAAATGTTACACGTTCAATTCTATATCAGTTACTTATTGCAACTTTCTTCAATCATATTATTCACGTTACGTTTTAAAACATAGTTAAAGCAATTGTAACTGCCGTGAGTACATGTTTATATAAATAGTATGTGGTAATCAGTAAGCTCCTTTTTGGAAATAAGAAACTACATTTTGTACTTCGTTTTCGGTAAAGCCTGCATTCACATAGATCTATATTTGGAAACAAAGATGATCGAATTTCAAAAACTCATTAGTATAATACGATATAACATAATGTTCCTGAGAATGACTGAACTGAAGGAGTGAATTCTGATCTAGATGGTATCATACTTTCATATTAACTAGAATACTCAAACAAGGCGTATTATAACTTATCGTACAGAGGAAACATTACATTTGTTACTATATGTATTGTCGATGAGATAGTACTTTTTTAGTATGAGAACTAATTATCCTCTTTACAGGAAACCCCAGGCATCGCGTCAATGTACTAGAATGTGATCGAGAACTACGCGAACAATCAACCAAGTTAGTACGGACTCAAAAAGGTATGTAGGAAGATTTACTTCGTAAAACGCTGTGTTTAAAAAACAAATTAAAACCAAAGCTGGTATGGAAAGCAGCAGCCAATAATACAAGTGCTTAGGAATAGTACGCAATACAGAAGTCCCCTATCTGGTTGTCAGGTTTTCAATGTAACAATGTATGTCTGAATCACTGCTGACGGACTGGTGAAAAACTTATAGTCCCTTCATGTTAAAAACCGGTAGGGATATAACAAAGCACAAAATACTGAGCAATGATTTCTTATACAATAATACTTTTACGTTATTTTAGCAATTTACTGAATATATTGAAACAACACAGTTATATTTAATCTATTTTTCTTTGATTTGCCATTTTCATGATTCATTGCCTTGTCTTCATATAATTAACAGAACATTACATCAGTTAGCAAGCTTCATTTCATCGCAATCAATTCCTAAAAGGTTTCGTCTATCATAATTGTAAGGTGATGAATTAGATACACCAAAACTTGAGAGAATCGCGTGATGTTTTCAATTAACAACAACGTATAATGAATGGTACATTTATAGATCAACTGCATGTAATAAAGACTCATTTGATTGCATTGTAATTCATCCTGATTTCCTTAAAATACACACGTATATGCTCTCTATATCTAGAATAATTCTACCATAAACATACAACAGCAAATAATATCGGTACTTCTACTACATCATTTAATATAATATGCAGAGTAATGTACATGTTTTACTAGCTGTTATGTTTTCAAAACTGTTTGTGAATAGCTTACAAATAATGATAACATTTACGTCAATACATCTGTCTATGCACCGGGTATATAGCTTTCTGGACTTGCATACTATTGGTTGCTCAAGACTGGTGTTTGCTTCATTCAAGTCGCCAGTTACATGGCTTCCTAAGTTTCACAATACCCAGGAAGTTGTTTATCAGAATCTTAAATTGCTGGAAAGCAGCCAACAGGATATAATATACTTAGCAACTTTTCTAAGTCCACACTTATATTTTTGAAGATAAATTTGTCAACCGTGCAAGTAGCCTATTGAAATTTTGCAATGCTTTAAGTGTGTTATAGGTGTGCAGAAATGTGCAACAAAAAGTCGTGTTCGATTTATATTTATTGAATGATCACACACAAAACATAAGAACGAAAGAAAGTAAAAGTCGCAAAGACAGATTTTTATATATTGGATGACCACCATGTAGTGTGATGTTTCTATTAACGATCAAGGACGTCAGTGGGGAGCATTGCTGAACAAAGAGACTATTTAATTTTTACCGTCTGGACGCAAAGTTGTCATGCGACATCGGCGTCGAGCGTTTTGACGTCATGATGTCACAATAAATGCTAAACGTACTCGCAATCATCATTACACGAGAAGCAAACGACACGTTTACCTTGAATTAAACATTTCTAGACGTGTTTATACGTTGAAAATCAATCAAACGTGGATGTTAAGGTAATTATTCTTGATTGTCGACACAAAATGCTACTCTGTACCGTACTGACGTCATTTCATATTTTTTCTGATATCATGCCACGAACAACAGTGATAGCTTAATAATTTCTAAACTGTTTTTCATACGTGATTAGTCATTGGACATAATTCGAAAGTATTTTTAACATAAGATATGAATATGTAAACACATGGCGTCAAAAAAGCATGAAACGGACGTCAATCTCGTGACGAACAAACCAGGAGACATTCTGACATTTCGAGACGCGGATTATAATTTCTTTGTTGTACACACTTTACATGAGAAAGTTTATTACTTCACTGTATATAATAAAAATGTTATGGATAAATAAAAATGAGGACTTAGAAAAGTTTTTAAGTATAGAAGAGATAATACTTCATATAATAAACTAGAATGATGAAAATTGATGGATTGAACTATCGATATTATGCCAAATCAGATTTTATGAGACAATAAGTTCATATTTGCTGCTTATTATTCCAAGGCGATGCTCCCATATAATTTCAAATGTTCATTCTTGCTTGGCTGGTGTTCCATGGGAAGATACGTCATTATGAACATCCACATTATGTATTTCTGTTCTTGTAGGATGATGATGATCTTTATTGTGCCATCCTTCGCAGAACTATGCAATGCACATGTTTACCGGTTCGTCTTTATTAATAATACTGTATCATTGGTGACGTATAGATCTAGAAGTCTCAAAGCATAGTAGGGATGTTGACCTTGACATTCGAGTGTCTCCTATAATATATATGTGCTATGTTTTAGGACCCTGTCTGTTTACCAGAGTATAAATGTTGACAAACGCATTTATCTTATCAAATATTCATACTTATACAAACTGACTTGTCATGTTAATATTGTATATTTACGCTTATTTCCCACAGCTTGATGACTTAAAACTTACAAAAATCATTTGTTTACATGCATTGCTCTAATGATTCGTATGTGCTCTTTTCTCTGTCATGTCTAACTCTACTACATTATTCGTTGTTTTGCCATTATTTTCCTTACAAAAAACAATTTGTTTTAAATTGCTTCGAGTTTATTGGCCTCTGGAATGCTATATAAGCCCTTGTTTTTAACCATTTTCCCAAAACTTACACTAACTTTAAAGGCAATAACCTTATTTGATATGTTAGATTCAGAGCTGACATGCGATAACTTGATTAATTTGTACCGACATTCTATCTGAAACATCATCCTTTTAACAATACATAACCAAATAACCTGTGCTTATTTAATCAATTGAAAACAAAATGTATTACAAAGCCCTTTGGAAACGTGTGAGTTTGCAAAATAGATGCGATTATGAAATATAAGTGTAAATAAATGCTTGAGTACGGTAAACAACATTGGTACAATTAAGCTGTTAAACACAATATCAGTAGAACTGTTCATATATTTAACAATTAAGCGTCGACAAATGTCAGAAAGTACATTATTTAAACAAACAAAAGCCAAAACATCGTATGTTATAAAATAAATAACTTCTACATATAAAAACGGGTTCAATTCGCGTTAAAATTCATTCTTTTCTTATTGCATTAAAATGTATATAGACTATTACAATATAATTGTACCCGTCACAAAACTCTAGTTATACTTTTAGTACAATACATCCATAGATGTTCTATATATGTCAACCGGAACCAGAGCTGTGTTCAATGATACGATGGCGTCAAATCAGATGTATAAGAAGATACGATACACCCTCGGGAAATTTACCCAGGAAGATTATTTCTTATAGCGAACACTGGAGTTAATATCTGGTGCTATAATGTCAAGTTCAAAGGAAGATTATAAGACGCTAGTTGCAACAATTAGTATTATGTGTTCGTTTATAAGGTTATCAGTTTAACTAATGAACTTAAACGTGATTCTTTCAGTGATTCACAAACCTGTTAGTTTTGAAAGCGAGTTTAAATTTGTGGCATATTACCCCACGAATAGTACATAAGACATTTACAAATATACAACGATACAAACCAATTTTATAAACCCCCTTAATTGAGACAAATCCTGTCCATGCCTGTTAAAAGGAGGCCATTGATGCCATTATTTAAATAGCTTTCAGGTCAATCACATATACTTAGCAACTTTTCTAAGTCCACACTTATGTTTTTGAAGATAACTTTGTCAAACGTGAACGTAGCCCAATAAAATTTGGCTAGAACTTTATTGGGTTATAGGTTTACAGAATTGTAAATAAAAAAGTTGAGTTTGATTTAAATTTATTGAGTGGACACACGCATAACATAAGACCGCAAGAAAGTAAAAGTCGCAAATACATATTTTGATATCTTGGATGACCAACATTGCGTCTTATGTTTCTATTGACAGTCAAAGACGCGTGTTGGAAGCATTGTTGAATGGAGATACTCATTAAGTTTGACCATCTGAACAAAAAGTTGCCATGTGTCTTTGACGTAGATCGAATTTACATCATGACATCACAATAAAAATGCTAAATGCTCTTGCAATCAATATAACACAAGCAAACAATACGTTTACCTTGATTTAAACACTCAAATAGGCATGTGTACGTTGAAAAGATAACAGACGTGAATGTTACGGTAATAAGTCATGATTGTCGACACTAAATGCTACTCTGTACCGTTCTGACGTCACTTCATATTTTTCTAAAATCATTCAACGCATAACAGTGATATTAATATAATTTTATAAACTGTTTTTCATACGAGGTGAGTCATTAGTCATACAATGAAGGTATTTGGAATACACCCAAGGTATATGTAAATGCGTGGCGTCAAAAAAGCTTGAAATACACGTCAATCTTGTGACGAACGAACCACGTGATGTACGACCAGTTCGATACGGGAATAATTATGACTTTGTTGTAAAAACGTCACGTGCGGAATTTTGTCACTTCATTGCATATAATAAAAAAGATATGGATAAATAAAAATGAGCACTTAGAAAAGTTGTTAAGTATACTTTACATAACGATTAGGATTGACGTAAGCGGACTCATTAATATGAAATTGATCATGTTCTATATAATAGGAATCATGTCCTAATCTTTTAATTGATTATTGAATAAATTTGGAACATACATCGACTTAAAATGTCGACGAAATTTCATTGGTGTTATAACTTCAGTATTATGAGGAAGTGTCAAAACAATGTGCATATGTCGGCCTGATTTGAAAATTGTACTTCACAATGTAATTTTAATCGTTGTTTCGATAAATCAAAACAACATACATATACCGTACGTATGTACCTTTGTTTACAATAAAGCTGTCTTATACTAGTTTCCAAAAATATGTTATGAAGAATATTTCTGTAATGACCATAATGTATAAAGAAAACGCGTTTTTGGTAATATTTCTACAAACAGTAATATTTTTGCTCCTACATCAAAACAAAATAATTTTGTCAAAGCCATGAAAATATTTGTCGATTATGTCGTTTGGTGTCAATTCATGATTTGTCATCTTTGCGATAAGTAATTAATCATGTATCGATTCCTGAAATACTCTTGAAAATTTCTTATTTCTCATTTATTGTATTTCCACGGTCCATCTCATTCTGACAGATAAGAATTTTCTGAATTTATTTGCGATATTATAATTACCAAACCAAACTATAGTTGATTCAAAGATCTCTATCACAACCTCGTAAACAAACATTCAACCCGGGCGATTATTACAGGTTTCTCAGGATTAAATTCTACCATCATAAATACACTTATATTATTATAACTCTATTGGTCCTATAGCGTAGTGGTTATACTTACTGCATTAGGTATTTAGAAATGAAACATTCTAGCGGTTTTGACAGACATCTTTGAATCGACAATAGTGATTGGTGAATACGATATACAGACATCACGTAATATGTTTAGGTAAACAAACAAGCAACATGCGCTAAATCAACTGCTGTATGGAGACAATAACACCAGGAAGAGCTAAGATATTCAAGGTCGAAAAACCATTACATTAATCAAGAAGTACTAATTAAGCTTAATGCCTAGTAGGGGGCACACACATGCCATACCTATGTAATTAACATTAAATCATCATAATCAGGAGTGGCATACCACTCCAAAACACATGTAAAACGACAGCAGGACACCATCTGTTTATCGTCATGAATAAAATAACAACATTGTTTACACTATCATAGTTTGTTTCAAAGGCAAGACTGGAGGCAGAGCAGATGAGCTATGAGCTAGAATGTCGTTAAAATGAATATTCAAGGCACAATATTTTAGATATGCAATAATTGTTTGTATTCTGAAAGCATTCCATTTAGTTCATTCATTTCTTATGCGAACAGATTGGAAGTGAACACATCTAACATTAATTATAAAATATTCAACTGTTATAACCCTCGGGGTTATGTGTATAGCTACCATGTAAACACTTGTTCATGGTAATGTGCAGGACAAAAGTGTGGCACTATAAAATAGCATTCGCACAATGCTTCTGTCATTCTTGTATCAGGCATGGATCCAATCAAAGAGTACCGAGGAAACAATGTTTTAAAGGTCGTAAATATGCTTTAAGTGTATAGAGCTATATCGGAAGACATTTTTTAAAAAAGTTTCAAAAACTGAAAAACAATTATGCATATCCATTAGATCATTTTTCGCTTCAGTTTTAACAGAATTTCTTTCTGTGATTTATTGGAAATACAAACTGTCCATTTTCATGCGAAAGTGTTCTAGAACACCCTATGAAACTATAAGAATTGTCAATTTTTCGACAATTGAATCAAAGTACTAGGAACCAATCCAAAGTTTTAAATTGCAATTAAGGTAGTCTAGTATCATACTAAAAACTATGCAAGTAATTATTTTGACATTGACTGACTGTTAGAATATAGCTCTATACACTTTAAAGTTTGCCCACTATTTACAAATAATACTACATATTCTACAATAATTTCACATACTCGCATTTAAATGTATATTTCTTTAACTACAAATGTATTCAATATAAAATGTGATTTTTTCGTCGACTTTGCAGATTGATAAATCAATGTTAATCTTCATCGTTTCTGTAATTTAGTTGTAACAGACCATCAACAACAACACACTTCTAACACACAGTTCAGTACTAAACGTTTTTGTACATACTTGTCGCAATAATCAACAAAATACCGATTAGCAAACTATGTAATACATTAAAACTATCTCGACATTCAACCAACAAGTATGTCAATATTTGAGCAACATTTTGCAAGTTAGCCAAGTACTGAAATATTGATCTGGTTTCATAAACATAAGGACCAATTGATTTGATGACAGCCTGAATTATATCAAGGCTTGTCCAGAAAAAAACACACACCATCTTTCTATTTAGTTGTCTATTACATGTAGTAGAGGTTTCGATGAAAAATCTCATTTCACAACTTTTGAAATGGATAATCATATAACAGACATGTTATTGTAATTCCTTCGTCAGTGTGATTATTATAATATATTGCATGTAAGTAAAATGTTCGAAAATATCCAGATTTATACGGTAGCCGTTTCACATAACCAATTTAACAGTACTATACCCAACCAGTCCAAATGTACCATTCCACAAGCAATCTGAAAATTAACCACTTAAAGTGTACCTACTTGGCTGCGAATATGCTCCACCTTACAGATAATTGGTTTCTCTCTTTCACACCGATTCACATTAGTTTGGCGTAGAAATATGCCATTATTGCAACGGTAGCCGAGAAATCGCATTTTGATCCAAGTAATTTAAATAGTTCGTTCAATTACTTGGATCAAAATGCGAGTTTCACCAATTTATCTAAACAACATTTACAACAGCAACATATCGGCCGTCTATTATCACATAATATAGTCAGAGTCTGTCATAGCGCAGCCCATTCATTCATTTACATGTCTGCCAGATATCCGCTTCCATAAAAAATTTACAAAATAATATAACAGCTCACAGGTTCTTTATGAGCTGCCAAATGTTGTTCCTTATGCATAAATGCTATAGTGGCATTGGAAATACGACCTCTAGTTGCTAGAAACCTTTTCACGATCTAATAACATTTATCATACGGAAACATCTTCTTTTATACCAGGAAATTTCAACATAACCATGCGGCGATAGATTTACGAGTATGCAACAAAATGAATACAAATAAATCACATCATCAAATATAATGGCGGAAATAAAATGATTTAATTTGGTTTCATTTTTTGCTTTAATTCAACAAGCTACGTCTTTCGTTTGATGCAGGCAAATCAAACCAAACACGACTCATTTACTACTCGGAAATCTGTCCATATTGGGATATCAGGAGATATTACTTTAAAATACAAATGAAACAATATCACCCACGTATTACGCGAATCCGAAACTGATTAGGATAGAGCTATAGGAATGGTCTACAACGTAGTTTAGCACATTGCTTCAGAATATCATTGACAGATTGGTTGACATTAACTCGAATGTCCTCGACATAACGTTAAGCAATATTTATACGCCGTCTTTCAAAACACGGAACAATGTCAGTGAACAGGCAGTGAAAGACTTGTTTTACACTCATACGTTGCTTGTATGCAAACACATTTCCTTAAGAAGAAACATTCAGCCATTTTAATTAAGCAGTTGTTGATCACGATATATGGCGTAGTTAGCCAGGGCACCGAATAAATAATTCATTGATACTCTGATCTGAATACGATACAGTGCTTAAGGGTGTCGATGGTTGGAAAAAAGCATGCACGCTGGTGTGCAAACCTAATTAAACTTGTTTGGATTCTTGAAATTATATCACAAATCCTAACCACATGGTCTTTAGATTTAAACGTTCGTTCCTATTCATGTGTGTGGTGTTGTGATCTTTTTTACATTTTCGTGATGGAATTTAGAGTTGATACCTTAATATACTAATATTGACCATTTTACCACATTACTGAACTGATTTTAGTAAATGACGAAATGTACTAAAACGCTCGTCGAAGCAACATAACTTCCCGATCAACAAAGATATGTCTCTATAACGAGGATACAATTAGAAATGTGAACAATGATATTATACAAAGGTATTTCAATAGTAACCAATAACAAGTAAACCCTATGGAGCGGTTCCAAGAATCACAAATGATTCAATAGGACACTTTCCGTTCTAGTATGCTTTTTATTATGATGGTAATAAATCAATGAATTGTAGCAAGGTCGTCTGGAAGGACAAATGAACAAAAGCAAAGACCTATACTAGTGATATCCATGTAAAGAATCATAGCAAAAGGAATAGGTAAAAGGATAAAGCAAAGAGCAAACGGTTTGTTTGTTCATACAACCATTCCAAATAAGAAAGATTTTGGTTGATTAAACATGCATTATAAATGAGAAACGGTTGTGTAGTACATTTTTTGTATATACAATCATTGAATGGTACACAAACGACGATCCCAGGAAACGTATTAAATCAAATTAAATTTCAATATACACCAATAAAGCAGTTAAAGAGTCACGATTATATGTTGCATTGCGTATACAAATAACTAATTATATTCTATAACATATACCATGTTCAGGAAATTGTAATAGTGCTGGACATTGTCCTATGTCTCGTGAATCAAAAAGGAATCTGGTTTTATGCCATTACATTCTGACGTATGTCAACTGATAATGGAGGCTAAAACAATACTCCCGCGTTTTTTGTATCAAATCTTTCAGCGAGAAAAAAGAGGAACATTACGTTTTATTGGCAATAAAGTGACAAGTACAAGTAGAATCATTGCCAGATTAATGATACTACATTTATTTTGGAATACGCATTTTGACAAGTCGTTTTATCACGTGTAGTCAGTACATTTTGTCTGAATAGGAATAAGTATAGATCTTAAGACATTAAGCTTCAAATTCTAGTTTGCCCCAAACCATTTATAGTACCTCTTTTATCAAAACCTTGCTAGTTGTATTGATGGTTTGTAAATCGTTTGCAAATGGATTTATTTTTTGTCATTGTTCTTGTCTTATTAAGATTTAGCCGTGCTTTCAAATTCGGCATACGCGAATCTTCAACAATAGCGTGATACACTCAACGTCTTTAGTAAATCGAATCAAACAATAAGTTAAGCATATTATTATCAACAGTGTTCAATGTGGCAAGGTTTCATAGCAATTGGATGTCGATAAAATGGAACAACACTTGTGTCTCGAAATGAGACCATATCAGCTTTATAATACACATGAACAAAAACTAATCAGAAGTTCTAAACACAAACGTCATATTGTTCGACACTCACGCAACACGCATGGCATAAATATTGTTATCAACCACATTGTTGTAATATTAACGTGCGGTGACACACTTGGCATGCCCATATTTGTCTCGGAGAAAACTATCTCAAATAATTGTGACTGTACATCGTTTATTGCAATAGGGCAACTTGTGGGCGACACCGAGGAATATCACACCCCAAACTGCATGATGAATGAACACTGAAGTTATTTTAAGTCCCAGTGAGTTACGATTAAAATATCTGATACGTGTAAATTAATACATAATCATGGACAAGTGTTGTGAGCCTAATTGTATTTAGGTTGAATCTAATTTATCTGCAACAAGAAGAAATGTGAAAGTAGCGAATGAATTGCATCTAATAAACACACCCTAAACGATGTCTTTTATGGTAGAATAAAATATGACATGTTTTTTTGAGACGGAATATGTCTAAGAAAGTGTACACCAAAACTTTTGTCCTTGCGTTCTTAAACATTTAAAATGATTTTGGCTATGGACCAACATGGCATTAATAAGTGCTTTAGCCATGTGGAAACAGCGGTGGGTGTAACTACATGGTAGATATAAACTACACGCCAAACTAGTATCTTCTTTAAAACTGCTAAATGCATGCTTTACAATCACACAATACAAATGCAAATAGCAATGCCTCAGAGAACAACTCGTTATTTATGTTTCTAAAACAGATTACTGGAAAGAGGACATAACTTTCAATGCAAACACTTTCCTTTAATTAGTAGTGGGTTAAACATAGCATTTAATATTACCGTAATCTATTTTAATCAGTATTAGAATGAACAACGAGGTTTGTCTATAAATTATACCGGATATGAAGTACAAAGTAATTGCGGTCTTTGTTAATTACAGGGTTTAGTCAGACGATATCGTCTTAGTATTACTCTACATTCGCGATAACGACTTACATGCAACCATAAGCTATAATGATATACTATTATTTCGCATTATTCTTTCAAGTATATCTTCCAGAAAAAGTATACGGGTGGTTGTCAGGTAGTTTATCTGTACGACATATTTTTACCAAATTAACTATTGCTAAGTAATTAACTGACAGTAACATGCGATGTGCTAGTTAGATACCAGCTGGAAGAATGATTTGTCTCATAAAAATCCCCAGTAACTTACATTTCATTTCTTCACTTTCAGCCACGTCAGTAGTAGACAATACAACTACAAAATACTCATCAACCTGACCAGTTTAGCGATGCAAGATAGTAATGGCAAAGATAACATAAATGAACTACATTCACATGGGAAAAGCGTAATTATTAAGAGTTAATGTGACAGAACAGATAAATTGTCTCGAGCTTTATACTAAATATAGCCAGGTGCTGCACTAGGTGAAGACATACTGACCATTAAAGGCAATTCACCAACGCTTCAATATTTCCAGGAATAGTTTTCGAACGCAATTATATTTTGCAAAACGAAGCGCGATTATCTAATATATACGCTTGGTTGTCACATACCTTACCGACAAAGAAATACAATAATTACAACGGGAGCGACATATATCAATGGAAGAACCATTATCGCCATTTTACAATAATTTGAATTTTTTATAATGACAACATCATAATCAAGTAAATACACTCACAATTTGAACATAAACTCTTCACAAGAGATAATATGGTGACAAAAAATGAGTGAAAAGTTTTTTGCCGACCTAACATAATTTAAATTTAACAAGAACACTAGTCTCTTTTAACGTCTAGAAGAAACGCACGCACATTTCATTCGAACGATCGTTGAGCCAAAGAATAGCAATTAAATAAGCTGACAATGTGCAATATCAAGTGATAAAATTAACCCATACCTCAGTATTATCCCATGCGTATCCATTCAATTATATGAACATTATATATCCTGAACACAGGTCCGTGAAAAGTGTCCTAGGGCATCCTTATATACATAATATTATGTATATAAGGATGCCCTAGGACACTTTTCACGGACCTGTGATCCTGAAGGTGAAAGAGAAAAACTTGCGTGAAGGAAGAAGTAAGGAAAAGGGTTTGGTCGACTATTTAACTAACGAACATTTTAGGGACAATGATGAAAACTAGAATAGACAACATATTCAAATGACAAATATAATTCCTGTAAAACAGCTCATTTACTACATGTATAACAAACTTACATGTATGCATTACTAGGCAACATTATGTTAACATTGCCTTCGAACAATGTCATGTTACTAGTTAATCAATAAATAAGAAATTCCGGATTCATGTCGTTTCATTATATCGTACATGAACTGATAATGGACGCTAGAAAATAACACCACGTTTTGAAGCAAATAATTACGGCGTGACAAGTTCATTTATTGGCGATAAACTGTCAAGTAGCACCACTGGACGATTTATGATATTATTAACACGTTGACAACTATTTTCATGCAAAACTCCTGCCTACCAAGTTGATTTGTATTTAGAGTATTTGTTTTGATACGGGGAATGTCTCGAAGAATGAGAATTCATTTGAATAGTTCTTGGTGACATTGGAAGGGGAAATTGCAGTGGTTGTACATCTTTCAATTAGCATTCTTTAGCTATATAAGTAATGGAAAAAAGTTTTTATATTTCGTTTTTTACTTTATTAAAACACTTGTCGGTTTTATAACAACACATCAGGCAAGGGTATATACGACATAAACCATCTGATATTTATGCATTCCCTTTTCTACTCGATACAGTAGGAAAATATTTTGCAATTACATGGTGGCTTTCATTGCTGTTATATAAAGGTAGACTAACTTACATGGCTAGACTAAACCCATATTTGATTGGGAGAAAAATGTGGCAACATAATATTCCTTTCTAAGAGACAATAGTTCATCTATTTATGTACATGTATAATATACTGACCTACATTACAAAGTTACAAACACACATTCAGAAACGGTCTCCATGAACCAAGAATAATTGCAAACTGTATGTTATTATCGTTCATAATATTATACTATGATAGCTAAACACCTATTTAGAGAAACTTTGAAGATGAATGGATATTTATTTCAAGCTTCGATTTGTAACGAATATACGTATCTGTATCATTAACACAAATTAATGGAAACTGGGTCTGATTAGAACGGAATATAAAATTGGGACATGAAAGCTAAAACATACCATCAGGATTTGTCCAACGTGTATGAACTTGCATTACTTTTGTAGGTTTGGATATGCGGATATTGGCAATGCGACGTGACACACGTTCGAGGTTTTATGTTTCTGTTGTACAAAATATGCTATAAGGAGCAAGGTAATTGAATGCGTAAGGCAATGGTGTGTATCGATAATTGCTAGGGTTTCTTTGACGATAATTTGGAGTATATTCTCACTATTTTGTTTTAAACAACCATTGTAAGGCTTGTTTCAATAGCAAACGTTTTGTTCGATAAACTATATATAATGTATACTAAGTATACCATTCAGACAAATAAACGCCCGCACTAAACTTAAAGCCAGACAGTATAATCGGCACCACATGTTATTACCACATGAACTTTTTCATGAAATAAGGCTACAATGGATTGCGAAGTGTTTCTTTGAAGTTTGCTTTCTCCTTAAACTAGAAAACCAAGCTCTTACACTTACACTCACTTCGAACATATTATCTTATTCGGTAATAATGCTACTGGTATTGACAAAGTCAAACACATGCAGATGATCTCAGAAAGTTTACATCAACACTATGGATACGAAACACTTCATGTAACTGACATTAATAAATATACTCTGTAAAATAAGTTTAGCAACACTGAGTATAATTTCCTATTATAAGACTCATTTAGAAAGAATAATAATAATTATTTCTTTTGATGTTTAATACAAAATGTCTCAAACAAGTACACCATAAATTGATTTTAATAATCACGTGCTAACTGCTTGGAAATTAATGTCAAAATGAATCTATGAGCAGAACTCGAATCATAACGGGTATCACATGTGATGCAGTCATTTCTGTGACTTTTGTGTCGTTACCTTACGTCCTTTGACGTTATTTGAGAGCGTACCGGGGTGCTGGTAGTTGCCAACCCTCTCTATGACTCCGTTGTGTGGATTGGTGTACTTGAATAATACTATAGTATGCGAAACCACCCAAATAGGGGTTTCAGCATACAGTACTCAGACAGCACAATGACGTTTGTTTTACGCGTTCCCTTTCTCAATTACTCTTAACCTTTTCAGCTGTTTTTAATAAACTGACCAACGCTTAATGCGTTGAACATCAATTTGGAACAATTTAAGGGACCACTACGCAGCCTCACTATGAAGGTGCCATTTCCCTTAATTGTGCGCTGGATCATACAAGTACTTTTTCGGTGTAATAAAACTGATTTTGTTTAAAGAGAAGACTGTCCATTCAATATAACATCATTATCATCAAAATCATCTGACGCATTTATAATTTTTAAAGTTTTAGTAGAGTTGCTATATTTATTTTACCTAGTATATATTCTAGAACACGAATGTAACACTTTTACTCGAAATGATTTGACAAATTCGACGCATTATTATACACCCGTCGATCTAACTTATGTTGATAAAATAATGTTACTGTAAATTCAGAGATAAAAAACTTTAGTGCGTCTGTAATTATCTGTCGTCTGGAGTTTTATGTCACAAAAGCGTAAGATATTTGTTTTTTCTGGTTTAACTTATCGACAATGCAACACATTTTGTTAAGGAATATACTACGATAATATGTTATGGATCTCTTGGGAATTCTTAAAACAACTGTAAAACTATCTTCTGAAAAACGAAGAACAATAATCAAGTTCTATGCGCGAATCTCATATGTGCAATCGACGAGGAAGTGGAATGAGAACACTAGGAGTGGCAAGGACTAATGGTAGAAAGCCCATATTACTCTTTACAGACATAAATACAAATACTGCGACAGCATGATTGTTATAAATATCTTGTGTATTCTTGAAAGCAAATAGTTGAGATAGAAGATAGCTTGACTTGGATTCGATTTCTACTTGACGGCCCATCGCCAGGAAATTGGATATAAAATAGCATTTTGTATTTCTTTTTAAATTATTCATTATAATAATAGTTCACGAGCGAACATCGATATGCCACTTTTAATTGTATTGCATTGCATCTCTGTATGTTTACAACGACTAATATCCGCAATATCTTCAATATTTATCCGTTCCGAATTTGTACCTACTTGGCTATGATAATGCTCAACCTTCACGATAATTAGTTTCTCTGTTTCGCACACATTCATATTTTTTGTGTGAACAAAGATGAAATATGCAATTGATTACTGTATTGATAGCCGTGAAATCGCAGTGAAGTAATTGAAGTTTTCTACAAATAGTTCGTTCACACCAAAAGTTATCAATATATCTAAATATCATGTTCAGCAGCAAATATCGACCGACTCTTTTCATATGAGATCATTAGAGTATGTTATAGCACTATAGCCATCCTTTCATTAAAATGTCTGTCAGATATCCGCTTCTCTCCAATTGTTACAAAACAACAATTAAAAAAAAATCACATGTTCCTTCTGAGCTGCAGAATGTTGTTCTGTGTGTATTAATGTTATTTAAGCATAGGAAATACAACCGCTAGTTGCTAGAAACCTTTTCATGATCTAATAACATTTATCATACGGAAATGTCTTCTTTAATATCAGGAAACTTCACTACAAGCATGTGGCGATAGATTTACGAGTATGCAACAAAATGAATACAAGTAAATCACATCATCAAATATAATGAAGCAATAAAACGGATTTTTGTTTTGTTTAATTCAACAAGCTTCGTTTTTATTTGATGCTGGCAAATCAAGCCAAACATGGCTTTGAAACGGGATGTACGGGATGTATTGCCATAAAATGCAAATAAATGATATCACATTTGTATTACGCAATCAGAAACTGATAGGGATAGAGCTATTGGGTTGGCTTGCAACGCAATTTGGTACATTGCTTCAAAACATCATTGAAAATTGGTTAAAATTAACTGAAATATCCTCGACTGACGACACAACGCTGAGCAATATTCATACGTCGTCTTTCACAGCACTTAAACAATGCCAAAACACCGCGATTAGGAAGATACGCATAAAGAATTGAGATATATGCAATCAAAACTGAACCGGTGGTAAGAGCACATGGTACTTATTTAATCAAACTCTGTCATCAATTTTTGTTTGACAATCAGCCATTTTAATCAAGTAGTAGTTAATCAAGATATATGGCGTAGTTAGCCAGGGCGCTGAATAAATACTGCATTGATATTCTGATCTGAATAAGATGCAGTGATCTTAGGTGGTGATAGGAAAAAAGTAAGCATGCACAATGGTGTGCAAATCTAATTAAACGCGTTTGGCACCTTGAAAATAGATGATAAATCAGAACCACAATGTCTACGGGTTTTTAACGCTCGTTCCTTTGCATGTTTGTCATTTTTGTTCGATATTATATCGTATTTGTGAAAGCATTTTGAGTTTACACATGTACACCAGTATATGATTTTTATGACATGATTGAACTGAATTAAGGAAATGAAGAGATGTATTATAATTTTCTTCGAAGAAACAGAACATCCCGATCAATTAATATAAAACTTGATATCGAGGATACTATTAGAGAAGTGAGAAATTAAATAACGATAGCAACAAAAAACAAAGAAACACCATGAAGCAGTGTCAAGCTTCAATAAAGATTCGTGAGGACAGTTTACGCAGTTTCAGGCTGTTTATGATAGGAATCAATAAATTGATTGTAGCAAGGTCATCTGGAAGGACAAATGAACAAAGGTAATTCACAAGATCAACTTTCTAAGACCTTACCAAGTGACATACCAGTTAATAAATATTACAGAAATAATAGGTACAAGGACAAAGCATTTAAAATGATACATACAGGGTTGGATCGAACATACAACCATTGGAACTTAGAAAGTTTTTTGGTGCTTACACAAGCATTAGATATGGGAAAAGTTTAGTTATACATACAACAATAGAAGGGCACACCAATATGATAGTGATTGTAGGAAACGGATAAAATGCGAACATTTCAATATTTACCAATAAGGCAGTTAACGAGTGACGATAAAAAGTTGCATGTCTTGTTAAACTTACACCCTGTTGCATGCGTCATTTTCAGGAACTGGGCGGTTGTATACCAGGAAATTGTGATAATGGTGGACATTTCCTGTGTGTTGTCGATCCGTAAGGAACCTGGTTCTCTGCCATTACATTCCGACGTATATGAACTGATAATGGAGGCTTATACAATACTCCCGTGTTTTTGTATCAAATCTTTCAGGGAGAAAGCGAAGAACATCCCGTTCCATTGGCAATAATGTGACAAGTAGCATCATTGACCGACTTATGATACTACATTTTGTTTTGGTATACACAAAATTTACAAATCTTTTTTTTTATGTGTAGTCAGTGCATTTTGTGTAAAAAGCAAACTATCTTCTCATGACGTTAAGTTTTTTTTAAAAACCCGACCGCCTCCCTCAAAAAACCACACACAACTATTACATCTTTTATAAAAAAAACTTGCTAGTTGTTTTAACGGTTTGTAGAGATTTTGTGATTGGAGAGGTATTTTTAATTTTCTTATGTTATTGAGGTTTAAAAGTGCTTCAAAGTAGCGTTTTATAGCCATTCGAGGATCACCCATAAACAGCGTGATAAATTTAATGTCCTAAAAGGTAAATCAAATCCAACAAAATTACATGTAAGCATATAGTTTACGTATATTTGGAAACATGAGACAGTTTTGCCCGTCAGTTTACATGCATAAATATATCGATATCACAAATGCTCCGATAAAGTAATATAGACATATTTATCATTCGAACAGTGCTCACAGTTGCAAGGTTTTACAATAATTGGATGGCAATAAAAATAAGAAATACACTTTGTTACGCTGTTTTCGAACAACCCTCTTGTGTCTAGGAATGATACTAACTAAGGTTTCCTCATCTTCTTATCAGACAATACATGCTTTATAATACTCATGGCCGAAATCATAATCGGAAGTCATAAATACAAACGTCATATATTTTCGACATTCCCGTACGTATTGGCATAACTATTGTCTCCATTAACTAGAACACCCCGCATTGCTGTTATATTATGGTTCGGTGACACACTTGGCAGGCCCATATTCGTCTCAGAGAAACTGTCTCAAAAAGCAGAAAAAATTGTTACTTTACATTATTTATCGTAATATGACAGATTGTGGGAGATAGCGAGGAATATCACAAGCTGCATGAGGAATGAACACAGGTTTCATTTTTAGCCCCAGTGTTACGATTAAAATGTCTCATAAGTGTAAATAAATACATAATCATGGACATGCATATTGTACACTTAATGGTATTATGTATAGATCTAATATATCATTCAGAAGATGAATTATGAATAAATCAAATGAAGGAATTCTAAACCCTACAATCTTAAATGTGTCCTTTGTCATATAGTTACGTTTGGGACGGTTTAAACAATAATGAGGTCAAGCTTATAGAATAGTTTGCTGCACTATGTCTTTATATTCAGCATATAATCGTAGAACATATGCCAATATCATAACCAAATATAAGCCTTCACAAAAAATGAATCGAAAGATAGATCTTCCAGACTGCAGAGAGACCGTTGAGAAGACTTGTCCTGACAAAATCTTGTGCTAAATTCGCAGTGGGTGGGTAAAATGTAGCTAGCAAAACATAAGACGTTTCAAGTTCGTCTTGTTCATTCTAATAGTGGGCTTTATTTAGCAGATAGCAGGTTTACTTGTTAGCAAAGTATTACATTTGCGATAACGGCTGTACCATAAGCTTGAATAATAGTCGGTTATTTCTCATTATACCGTGTTAAGTATACATTGAGACGGATGTATAGTATTGGTTATCAAGCAGTTATCTGTACGACACGTAGTTACAGTACCAATCGAACTGCCAAGAAACTAAGTGACAATACGAAGCGATGTGTTAGTTATATGCTAAATGAATGAATGAATGAGTTGTCTCATACAAATCACCAGTATCTTACATTTCGTCACTTTCAGTAATGACAGTAGTAGACAAAACAACCACAACATACTCATCAACGTGACAAGTTAGAGATAGTATATGGTATAGATACATGTAGTAAGTTAATTACTAGTCATTTAACATTAATCAAACATGTCGGCTTCAACGTACAGAAACAGTATGGTGATGGTTGTTGTTGATGTTGGAGGTTGTGTTATAAAAGAAACGATACGTAGCACCTTCAAGGTCACTGATTACCATTTATCATTTGTATAAAGCAAATAATATATATAATACATAGTTAATAAAAATCAAATTCTGGCAAACTAATTTCAGCGCAAATTCCTTCCTCCAAGCACATCTATATGTTAAGGTTGTATATGTTTGCAGGGTTGAAGGAAGTCATGCAAGAACTGTAAGAGTTTGCGTCCCAAGACGAACGGAAAGACGAGCTAAAAAATAGTACACACGTTTAATTCAGTTAGTAGACCACGAGACTTTTTACCTTGAGGTTGTGGGTTCTGTTCCCAAGGCTGATCTTTTAAATTTACTAACAGTCTTTCGGATTAGACTTTAAACCTAGGTCACGTCAATGATTGTATACACTAGGCATGTAAAAGAATCAGGGATGCTTTCGAAATTGGAGCACCTTCAGTATCATGAACTTTTAGCAGAGCTAGAAAAGCAGAAAGACGAAATACAAAAAGATGGATAACAACACCGCATAATGCAAAGTTACGAACGTTAAAAATTAATGACATTGTAGTTCTGATTAATGATGCAATCTCTAGAAGCCAAACAAGTTTAATTGGATTTGCACACCAGTGTGCATGCTTACCTTTCAAATTACCAACTTACTAAATCACTGAATCTTATTCAGATCAGAGTATCAATTAATTATTGAATCGGTGCCCTGGCTAAATAAGCCATATACATTTGTATCTGGGTCAACTACTGCTTCATTAAAATGGCTGATTGTCAAACCTGAATTGATTGAGGAGTTTGATTGAATTATTACCATCTGCTCTTTACCAACGGCTCAGTCTTAATTGTATATACGTACAGACCTCGATTATATTTGTGCGTCTATCGATTTAATGTATTCGCTTATTATTAAATACTTTGTATTAAAGGCTTTTCTTAAGAAAATGTTTTTGCATGCAAGTTAGGTATGGGTGTAAAACAAGTCACTTGGTGGTATTGACATTGTTTCAGTGTTGTGAAAAACGATGTATGAATATTGCTCAACGTTGCGTCAGTCGAGGATATTTGAGTTAATTTCAACCAATCTTTTAATGATATTCTAAAGCAACTTCGTTGCAAACCAACCATATAGCTAAATCCCTATCAGTTTCACATTCGCGTAATACAAATGTGATATCATTAATTTGCATTTTTAATGCAATATCTCCTGTTGTAACCGGCTATCACAATATGGGGAGATTTCCGGGAACAAAATAAGCCATGCTGGGTTAGATTTTCCTGCATGCATCAAACAAAATACCTTGCTTGTTGAATCAAAACAAAACATGAAACCAAATGAAAACCTTTTATTTCCGCCATTATGTTTGATGATTAGATTTACTTGTATTCATTTTGTTACTCGTAAATCTATCGCCCCATGCTTGTAGTGAAGTTTCCTGGTATTATAGAAGACATTTCCATGTGAAACATGTTATTATATCATGAAAAGGTTGCTAGCAACTAGCGGTTGTATTTCCAATGGTAAAGTAGCATTTCGTCACACCGAACGACATTTTCCAGCCCATAAAGGAACCTGTGAGATGTAACATAAGTTTGTAAAATTTGGATGAAAGCGAATATCTGGCAGACATTTAATGAACGATCTCGTGCTCAGTACAACTAGAAACATAAACGCAACGTTTCATCGTTGTGTTTTTCTTACTTCCATTGTTCATAAATTTTTTGATTTTGTGTGAAATATTGTATTTTTGTGTAGAAACTTGGCTATTGTCCAATTATTATCGTTTGGTAAACGTAACTCTCATGCATAAAATAAGTTAAGAGTATGTGTTAACATTCGAAATGACCTTTGAAATAAACGGACTATAGTGTATGTTTTCAGAATGCAACAAAAATTGAATATCCAAAATAGTGTGCCTTGCATATTCATTCTGGAGACGCTCTAGCTAATCATGTCTCCAGCCTTGCATTTAAAGGAAACTACGATAGTGTAAAAATGTTGTTATTTTATACGTGACGATATATAGATGGTGTCCTGCTCGTGTTTTACATGTATTTTTCTGAAGTGGTAAGCCAATCCTAATTATCATAGATAAATGTTAATTACATAGATGGGTGCATGTGTGTGCCACAAACTAGGTATTATCCTCAATATGTACTCGGGAAGTTTAATAAGTACTTCTTGTCAAATGATTTGGTTTTCTGGCCTTGAATTTCTTAGTTCTTTCCTAGTATAATAGCCTCCATAATTGTTGCTTTAACGAACCTGTTGATTTAACGTTCTAAGTGTTTTCTAATACAAAGGTTGTTTAATTTTACGTTAATTTGATGAATTGCTACACGTGATGTCGTTATATCATATTCACAAATGACTAGTTTTGATTGGTTATTATAATAGAGCAAGACAATTCAGATACTTCTGATGTGTCAGAATTATATGTCCGACGGAAATAAAATAAATGAGAAATGTGCAATTTTCAAGATAATTTCGGGAATGGAAACATGATAACTTGTTTATCACAAAGGCGACAAATCATGCTTTGACGCAGAACGACAGAATCGACAAATCGATGGCTTAGAATTAGAAGGTCGTAAGTGCCACTTACGACCTTTTAAGATTCATACATATTTATAATAAGCATCACAAGTCGCTTCTTATGAGCCTATTTTCATAAAATCGGAACCTGTCATGTTGACCAAAATGAAGTTGTAAAAGTTTGTTTTACCACAAGTAAAGAGTAAATGTCGGACAGTTTTTCCATATTATCTCAAAAAATTGATTTGGTAGTTACGACCTTCTAATTCTAAGCCATCGAAAAGTTTTCATCGCATTGGCTAAATTATTCTGTTTTGATCTAGGAGCATAATATTACCTTCTGGAAAAAAAGATAAAACTCGATTTCGTTTTGAATGTTCCTCATAACATATTTTTGGAAAATATTATAAGACGGCTTGATTGTAAACTAAGGTACAAACCTATATGCATGTTGCTTAGTTTTCACCCTTACATATTACGTAGTGTGGGGTTATAGAGACTGGATTTGTTTATGGCTGCAGAAGCACAAAAACACCGTTTTTTTATCTAAAAAACGTACTATCCATTAAAAGTATTGCACAACACTTACAAAACACCCAGGGTAATCCGAGGGTATCAGTTTTGGCGTAGATGTCACATACTATATCGACTAAGAAATCAAACAAGCAGAACGGGAGTGCCGAAGATTAATGGAAGAAATATATCGCCATTTTACAATAAATTAAATTTCATATCATGGGCGAACTCATAACCAAACAGAAACACAGAAGTGTTAAGCGTGCATTTCACACAAACATAGTACTTAGTGAGGATTAATGAGAGCTAAGGTTTTTGCCGTCTTAAAATAAGTTGAATTTAACAATAACGAGCTGCTTTCATCGTCTGGAAGAAACACACACACACACACATTTCATTCGAACGAACATTGAACCAAATAATGGCAGTACAATCAACTAACTATGTCAAGGAATGAATTTACAACGTAATATTATCCTATAGAAATCGCAATGATGGAAGTTATTCTGAAAATCGGAAAATGCATTGTGTGAATGAAAATGTGAGGAAATGGGTATTGGCGACTATGCAACTAACGATCATTTTAATGACAAGGCTGAAACAATAAAATAAGACAACCGGACAAATATAATTCCTGTAAAATCAGTTCATTTATAAGAACAAACCTTTGTTTTGCTAATTTGCTAGGTTACATTTTGTGACCTGCGTTTGAAAAATAAAATTTCTAGCTAAAGCTTATTCTGTGGCCAATCAATCAATCAATCAATCAATCAATCAATCAATCAGGAATTCCGGGTGTATGTCGTTGCATTATGTCGTCGATGAACTGATAACGGAAGACGCCGAGAAACTGTCAATTATCACAATGGGACGAGTATTGATAATGTTGACATGTTCAGAACTCTTTCAATAACACATTTCTGCCAAGTTCATTTGTATTTAGTGGACATGTATTTGTTTAGATAGGGAGAATACCATGAAGAATGAAGCATTTATATTAGTTCCGGTTAACTTTTAGGGGCGAGGTTCAGTTGTTGTACAGCATCCGAGTAAAGTCCAGTTAGTGCAAAAATACGGTTACGCAGGGTAACACAAGTATATATGCTTAAATCAACAGTTCAATGCCAAACTAAACTCTACCTGTTTAGGCAATGGTTTTAATCTTTTGGGTACACATAAATCATGACGACACTGTCAGAATATCCTAACTTTACTATAGCACGTAACTCGGGAATCAAAAACAAACAAAGTTTTTGTATTTCATTTTGCTTTAGTAACAAATGTCGTAAGAAAATGTTGACATAAACACCTGAACATACTGATGGAAATACATGCATTCCTTTCCTACTCGATACAATAGGGAAACATATTTGTACTTACATGGTGACCGTCATTGCTGTTATATCATGGTGGACTGACTTAAATGAAAAGCCCGTATTTGTTTGGTAGAAAAAAAATGCAACATGATACTTCTTTCAAAGTGACAACTACTGCTTCTATTTAGGTATGATATACAGACCTACATTTTAACACATACATTTAGAGATGGTCTCCATGGACAGAGAATAATTGTTACTATATGTTATCGCTATCATTCGAGGAATGCTTGTGAATGATAGCACAATACCAATTTAGAAACAGTGAAGATGAATGGATGTTTATTTCCAGCATCATTAAAACTTATCAATGGGAACTAATTGTGATTAGAATAGAATATAAATAGCATATGAAAGCTAGAACGAACAGTATGGATTTGGCGAACGTGTGCAACTTGTTGCACTTTTCTAGATTCGTATATACGGTAGTTGTCAACACGACGCTACACATGTTCTAGGTTTATGTTTCTGTCGTGCATAAGGTGGTAAAGATGCAAGGAAACTGAATGTGTAAGGTAACTGTAGGGTTTGATAATTGTTCAAGTTTTTTCAGACGATGCTTAGGAGTATATCATCAGAATTACATTAGGCACAACCATTGTAAGGCTTGAATAACAAACGTGTCGTTGGATACATCATTTAGTGTTACCTTCAGACAAATAAACGCCCGTCAAAGACTTAAAGCCAGACAGTATAATCTGCAACACATCCACATGTCATTAACGCTTTAAGTATTGTCATGAAATAAGGTGACAACGGATTGCTTAAGTGTTTTTTTGGGTGTTCGCTTTCCCTTAAACTACACTCACTTCAATCATATAACCATGTTCAGTTATAATGCTACTGGTATAGAAAAAGTCAAACACATGCAGATGATCTCAGATAATGAAGAAAGGATATACGTCATTATACTCCGATATGTCCACTGACTCTATTCAAAAAGTGTACATTACTTCTGTACGCAGACACTTTTTTGAGACCTTTACCCAGAAAATAACGCTTCTAAGAGAACACATTTAATCACTTTGACCACAATTCGAACATGTACTCAGAAAGAGACTGTACATCAACACTATGGATATGAAGAACTTTATGTAACTGACATTAATAAATACATTTTTAAATACGAATGCAACAATTCTGCTCGAAGTTATTTTAAGATGTCGACGAATCATTATACATCCGTCGGTCGAGTATGTTGATAAAATAATGTAACTATAATTGTAAAGATAAGAACTTTAGTGTGTCTGGAAAAGTATCTGTCGTCTGGAGGTTTATGTCACAAAAGCGTTAGAAATTTGTTTTTCTGTCTAAACTTGTCGATAATGTAACACATACTGTTATAAAATACACTGTGACTACATGTAATGCATCTCTTGAGTATTATAGAGACAAAACTGTCTGGTATTTACTCTTTACTTATGAAAAAACAAGCTTTTGTTACTTCATTTTGGTCAACATGACAAGTTCCGATTTTCATGAAAATATGCCTATAAGGAGCGCCTTATGATACAGGTGTCAAATATGTATAAGTCTTATAAGGTCGTACGTAGTAGTTACGACCTTTCATTCTAAGCTTTCGATATACCGCTCCTTCAGTAAACATAATACTTATTTATTCCTAAATATTATTAAAAATTTGAGTCAGTCATAGAGTAAAATATAAAAAACGTAAAAATGATAAATCAGGGATAGATATGTTAAATAAATTGTCGGAACAACATGTTTTCTAACAGTCAATGTTTGCATACCATCGGTCATATAAGCTCGTTAGTGTCTGTCATAGGGTGATCCATCGATTTGTCTGAGAGAAAATCAGATACATACTAGCATATAATTGTTACCAATATAACATTTCTAAAACCACTTTCCGGTTCCTTGTGGGTTGTATAATGTTATCCTATGTGAACCAGAGATATTTCCGCATTGAAATCATAACCACATGTTGCTACAACCATTGTAAGGAGTTAATGGCATTTCTCAAACGGAAATGTCTTCTTTTATTTCTAAGGAAGCTTCACAACAGGCGTAGGGGAGAGTTTTATTTTACCATGAATATAAATAGTGTTTTATCTGAGTGTTTGGTCAGCGAAACTAACACAAATTAAATGCATACACGACAATAGGATGTACGAAAATACAAAAGACATTGAAATCAATTCTAATGATCGCAAAACTTATGTATGATGGACTCTTTGACTTAACAATCAGACTCAGCAGTGGTAAAGAATGAGAACACATTAAAAAATTAATAGTAAAATCACATCTTAATTATTTTAAGTATCACAATAATCATCTATAATCAAATATGAAATTAAAGCAGATTTGTTAAAGACACAACTTTAGTTGTTAAGGTCCTATAAAATTATTCTCGCGACTCAAAGTCATATGATAGTAAGAGTAATTCTAAGATCATTTTCGGAACGATTTGACCGCTAAAAATTGTTCTTGCATTAATCACTGTGACAGGTCAACCACATTTACATTCGACAGTTAGTTTCACTTGCTGATGTTATAAACATGTGACAGTTGTTGGGCAAAATCTAGTTTATTTTAGAACTCTAGAAGTGATTGCATATCTTTAATATAGCGTTCTACTGCCATAGTTATTGGAAACAAAGAAGTTATTTGTATTTCCCATTTTCTTTTATGAGACAATAGTTCTACTTTATAATACAAATGGCCCAATTCCAATCGGAAGTCATAATTAGAAGCGTCATAACAATTGTTCGACATAACGAATTTATAGGCATACACAAATTATCGTTTCTACTCACTTGAATACTTGAGTAGCCCATAATGTAGTTATATCATGACGTACAGACTCTTTTGACAGGTCAATATTTGTCTCAGAGAAATAAGACAACGAGATTTATAACAAAGCCATGTTAAACTACATTTGAGGTGACAGTATCTCGGTGGGGAATCACGTGGTTTCGATGGTAGGAGCCACCACAAAAATGGCGGCCAAATAGCGTCGACTTAACCCATATTTTGAGGTAAATATATAACATCGAGACTCATTTATTTATGGACATCCCGGCCAGCACGCAATGGTTTCCCCACTGAATCTTTTGGTACCTTACTTTCCACGATTGATCCCGTAGTTTCTTCAAACACTTCGATATTGTTCCGTAAATAACAAAACACTAGCGGGGTAGACCTCACGATAATGACGATTTTGACCATATTATAACCATATCTCCATTATATCATCCTTATTTCAAGCCATTCCAATGTGCGAACATTTCGCCAACATTTTCCAACACATTTACCACCGGAATATCATGAATTTTGGTTTACTGAAAATTTTAACAGTCAATTTGCATGAAAGATAGGATCCACGATATGGGTAGGACACACGATTGAACATAAACAGAGCGCATCCATCATTGCGGTCGGTAGTTTTCTACGGTTCTATCGATCGGACACATAATGTTCATTTATACAAGTATGCTATTAGTCGACAGCTTTCTATGCTTCTATCGATCGCATGGAACGCTTACCGATCAGTTCACTTAGTTGACTGTAACCGTGACATGACGGCCTACTCTGTACTAATTCATCTACAAACATGTCAGATTATAATTAATATAACTAATTAGGTACTAGTATTACACGAAGAATTTCATAACGATGCGGACTAGACAAATAGCATGAACATTCATATATGTGGAATTGAACAGCTAGTCCAGTCGTAATTTATCGTTTGAGATATACCAATGTTCGCTGTGAGATATTTGGTAATAATTTATTATAATTGAAATATTATATTATATATTTATGGTACCATTATTTTAACGTAATAGTCTTTGCATTGCCGCTTGACGGCTACAAGTTGGAATATGAGAAGTTATAATTTTGTAATGGTGGAATGTTGTGGAAAGCTGCTGCTAGCTGTGCGATGTAGTTTGCTATAACTGACGCCTAGAATTCAGTCTTTTCTCTTTTAGCAACTTTTACCACTCGGAATCCCGGATTTAAAGAGTCTGGTACTTTTCAACCAATTAGAACTGATGAATAGTTACAAAGGGCGACACAGGACCCCGAAGGGTTCTCGAAACAGAAATTCACCGGATCGAGATGGTTAGGCATGCAATCATACCAATTAGATACCTATAACAACATGAGAGTGATGCCTCTGGTACACTTTGGGACCGAAAATCTTCGATTTAAAGTTTAAAAAATGGACGCCGAAGGTCTTGCTTGGAAGTGCTTCGCGAGAGTTTCAGTAAACCATCGGCATTCACTCCGCATCTTCGGGACGCCTTCTGTGAGGTTTCGAATTCATTAGCCATCCCGAATGGTTCTAGATGGAAAGTCGATTCGATGCCGAACGCTCTCCGAAAACGGCGAAGTGATGAGATTAACACACGGAAACTATGCCAATCATGTTATGAACTTGACTGTGTAATGCAGTGGTACAGTAGTTATCGCTTTCAACCGACTATTTTTTATTTTAAGTGTAAGTTCAAAATACCGGAATGGGAATCGAACCCATTCATTCAGTTCTGAAGAACTCGTATTCAAAGTAGCTTAGCCAACTGCGCTATGCGCACTACATGATAAAACCATTTCTAAATGTATGTTTTATGGGTAAATACACCCCTTTAACCTGGAATACTCCAATGTTAAAAGTATATTTACGCCCGAGTGATTGTGGTTTATCTAAAGTAAAACTAACTTACGAATTTGCGTAAATATACCAGCGTAAATTTACGCGACATTATCCCAGTTGTATATCCCAAATGACAGCTGAAGCGATGCCGTCAGTGTGCCTATAGGTCGAGCTAGACAACCTTTCGGCAACCTATCGGCATCGATTCGTAAACCCTTCCGCATATCTCGCGGTCGGGGGAAACATTCGGTACTTACTCCTGAACTGACGGCATTTAGTCGCGATACGTTATTCTACTTTGGATAGGCTTCGGCATTTATACTGCGTGTACATGAGTACAGCAACCATTCTTACCCCGAACTGCGAATATCGTACTTCCCGAATAAGCACGATGACACGGCTCCGCATATTGTTATTGATACATGATCCCGAAGGGTTCCCGAAACGAGCACATTGTAACCGGCATCCCTTCCGCGTAGCATAGGGGTCTAGTGGACGGGAGGTCTATCCACAACCGGCTTTCCGCACGATCGGATCTACCATTCGTCTATTTCGGATAGGCTATGGCATGCATACTGCGTGTATACCACAACAATACAATTTGCATACCGATCCGCGAATACTTGCCGAACAACCACGATGACAAAGCTCCGCCCATTTTTATTAATAAATGATCCCGAAGGTTTTCAGAAACGAGCAGTCTGTAATCGGCATCCCTTCCGCATAGCATCAGGGTCTAAGTGGACGGCAGGTCTAAAACATTATTACATCTACACTTCAATTCTGTCTCAATATATTCATACTGTACATATATTATAACCTAATGGAAACAACTTAGCCTTCAATTCACCCGTGAAATAGTATACAGAATACCACATACAATATAGTGCAATAGGATACCGGCGATTATTGGTACCGGAGGATAACGGTATTTAGCTTTTAGTTACACGTGTATACTCGCATAAACTGGTCGTCAATATATGCGTCCTCGATTTATAATGGAAATTTACGAACTGTCCTCGGAACAAACCGTCGATTTCAGATCGTAAACAACGGGGTATTTTGTTCACCACACAAACTACTAAATTGGCGATGATTATTCAAAAGATGAAAGTAAAAATAGATCAAATATGGATGATGACTCTATGCCATTTAGGGAGCTCTATAACTTGTCAATGTTCATGGTCTTATTAGGTAGTAAAATATTGCTGTTTCTGAAACTTTGTGGGACTTTTTCAACGCATTGCTCTGAAAGAAGTGAAAGAAAAAAATCAACGTGATGACATATTACATAGACTATTAGACAATATGTGTTAAAATATAACCGATTCATATACGATTAACTGGAGAGTCAATCTATTTCACACGGGCTTATTAACAACACCAAACAGTACTATCATTAGAAGCATATTGCTGCAACACATTGATCGACACACATACACGAATTATGTGGGGAGCGGTGGCCTAGTGGTAGGGCGCGCGCTTCGGGATCGAGAGGTCCCGGGTTCGCCCCCCTCTGGACCACTGGTTAATTTCTCTGTGCAAGACCCACATGCTCCACTCCACCATGGTGTAAAATGGTACCTGTAAGGGCAGTGTCTATTCCTGGGCGCCGCAGATCGATGTTGGCTGCCACACCACAGGAGAGAAATAGTCTCCCAAGGGAGACACGAGTGTAGGTTTCCATATGTAGCCCAATGACCAGGGGAAGTTGAATAGTCAAAGGGTGCTTGGGCGGCCTAACAGCTGAAAAGAGCCCTAGAAAATTGGTAACTTAACTTAACGTGTATTGTTTATGCATCAACATCATTTGTTTAAAAAAATAGCTGTCAGACTAACAAAGGACCACATTACATTAAATTTGCAAAATCAATCCATCACTTAATATTTCTAAATGTCAAGAGAAAGTTTTGGGAAACTCCGGCAACAACAGTTACTGTAGGTCGAGTTGTGTTCACTAGAATTCGTCTTTCGAACAGACTGACTGAAGGACAGACAATATACACACTACAACTGTGTTGTGTGAGCTTATAAAATTCAATTATAAACAAAATATGCCAGAAAGCATACTAATTACGTACATGCACTTGTACATGGACCGTATATACTGATATACTGATACTTATAAAGCTTCCTGTATAAATGAACACTATGTGCCCGTTCCGCATATGTCGATCGATAGAACCGTAGAAAACTGCCGACCGCACTGATGAATGTGCACTGCCCAGGTTCAATCGTGCGTCCTACCCTTAGCGTGGATCCTATCTTTCATGCAAATTGACTGTTTTATTTTTCAGAAAACCGAGGTATATGACATTCTGGTTGTAATTTTGTTGGAAAATGTTGGCGAAATGTTCGCACTTTGTAATCGCATGAAATACGGATGATATAAAGGAGATAATAAAAATTATGGTCATATTATGGTCAAAATCGTCATTATCGTGAGGTCTACCCCGCTAGTGTTTTGTTATTTACGGAACAATATCGAAGTGTTTGAGGAAACTACGGGATCAATCGTGGAAAGTAGGGTACCAAAAGATTCAGTGGAGAAGCCATTGCGTGCTGGCCGGGGTGTCCATAAGTAAACGAGTCTCGATGTTATATATTTACCTCAAAATATGGGTTAAGTCGACGCTATTTGGCCGCCATTTTTGTGGTGGCTCCTACCATCGAAACCACGTGATTCCCCACCGTGAGTATGGTAAATGGCTATCTCTGGTTCTCTGTCTAAATGGTGTACAGACGTATAATACACACTTTTTAAAACAAGTACGAAGAAATACATCAGAATATACACTAATACCTGGACGATCGCCATAGCGCTTGATTGGAACATACGTTGTAGAACAATTTTGTTTCATAAGACTTAATCACCAACTTGATTATTTGTCAAACATGAAATACTTTCATCCAACCGAACACAAACAAATGTTACTATAGTAATCCAACAAACGACTACCCGGCCCAACCCAATATGTAGTGTTATGTAGAGTGCCACATAGGTAGAGGCCGTGGTACTATCGCATATTTTATACGGATAACACCAAACAACCATATGTATGCATCTAGGTTGTGTTATGTACCATTTGGTGCCAATTCCGTATAGTTTTGCGTTCTAATGACAAGATTGTATCTGTGAATATTGCAGAAACTCGGATTTGTTTCGAGAAAACGGATATGACAATTTTGTTTATGAAAATATTGGCCGTACACCTGTAAAACTTAAGACTATCTTTTTGTTTATATATGAAATAAACCGTTT
Source organism: Spisula subtruncata (assembly GCA_963678985.1). NCBI lineage: Eukaryota > Metazoa > Mollusca > Bivalvia > Venerida > Mactridae > Spisula > Spisula subtruncata. Next base: position 11,633,160 of record OY787674.1, read on the forward strand.
TACGATGACATAGCATCAGCACTTGATGATCAAATTCCGGCTAAACCTAAAGTCATCAACTGAAAATGTCACAATCATTGTAAATTAAATATTCTTTTGAAAAATGTACCATTTTTTTCCAATTACACTATGAAGTGTACCCTGCAGACAAATACATAAAACCGATTGACAGTTAATTATGTACTGAATGATTTAACCGCGTAAACTAGTGTCATGAAACAAAGGTGACAAGAACATGCTATGTGTTAATTAGATGTCCACCATCTTCTCAATTAATTACCAGAAAATATGATGGCAACATCATTACAGACAACCGTATCCAATAACAAGTGTGCTTTAACATTATTACTGGTTAAACCCTCACACAACTGTGCATTCATAGGAATAACGTATGTTTGACTCAGTAAAGTGAAAAGGCAGGAATTAAAACCAGCAGAAATAATTACACCCATTTTTGAGGCGAAAACGCAAAATATTAGACACGCAGAAATAACCAGCTATACGGTAATTGGGTAATTCCTTTTTTACCAGAAGAGAATATAAACGCATTCATGGCGTGTCTGTTTTACTGGAAGATGATACTATGTAATTGTGTACTGATAATATATTTTTCAGAGATTGAATGGAGAAAATAAACATATTATTCTCGCTAAATGTATTCTTTAATAATATCCCTTATAAGAATGACAAATAGGGATAACTGCACTAATGAAATGATGGACGATGTAGCGACAGTACCATCGATACGACACGATCTCACGCAAGTTATACATAGTTGCTATATTATACATCTATCTTTCAATAAGACGAACAAATGAACGATGATAGAAAAAAATACAGAAACAACGTCCACTCAACACGATATGGTGTTAAAACATTGGTGACTTGGGTGGGTTACTTTTAAAATTTGAATAATGACTCATAAACACAATACTTGCGTTTATTGTAAAAACAACGATGCGGCTAGTAATGGTTAAAATGTATCAACTGCAATAATCGAGATTAAGGCGTATGCAAACAAATTTTAACACACCATATAAAATCTTCGAAGTGCTATAGATACATATCGAATTTAAGATGACTTGGTCAAGGAACAAAAATGTTATATATTGATTGTTCTTGGCATGACAATGACATGAAAGTAGCCTCTAATGTGGTAAGCATAGGCCGCCTTTAGGCAGGGTGCGCGCTTCGAGATCGAGAGATCTCGAGTTCCACCCTCGTCTGTTCCACTGTTCCAATTTCTTTGGTCAAGAATTACCCACATGCTCCACTCCACCGAGGTGTAAATTGGTACCAGTGAGTGCAGTGTCTATTCCTTGACGTAGATCAATGTTTGCATAGAGTGAATAAGCCTCCCTAGGGAGACTCAAATGTAGTACTCATTCGGTAGCTAAATACCCCGAGTAAGCTTACATATCAAAGGGTTGTTGAACGGCTGATCAGCTGAAAGCATCCCTTTACAATTAGTTACTTAGCTTTTCTCTTTTTACTTTGTCAAGTTTTTTTTATAATTGGCCAAAGGTCAATATCTCTGACCTTGGCTATAAAAATCGTCGTCGCAGGATGTCTTAATAACATTTTTCCAGTAAAACTAATAATGTCAGTGCTAAACCAAACAACCGAAAATGCGTGATCGTTTCAAGGTTTATTAGATACATGAAACTATATGACACAGTATAAAATTGTAAATTAATAGTTTGCAATCATGGCGAAAGTATTTTTACCATAACATTTATGACGACGTAGTCAATTGACGGAACTATGTTTAAATGAAGCAAATAGAAACCAAAGAGTCAATTATAAAGGTGAGTAGGTCATTTAATGTTTCATCCGAATAATGACTTTAGCATTAATGATTGGTTTGTAGTCGTATTTGCATTATTTTTACTTGCTTGTTCCACAGTTTCACCTAGCGTAACAAAAACTGGGCGACTAGAAATCGCACGCTTTATGAGGTTTTCTTAGTGGCTCATTGAAAGATTACCTATTTATCACCCAATGCAGGTGTAAGTTATAGCATCAAATTTCAGACCGTTTTTTTTCGGAATCGTGTGTACGTCTATTATTGAAGAATATTTAAAAAAAAAGATCTTATGACAGGTGCATAATTATAATGTTAATATCATAAATATAATTATACATACTTATTATATTATAAATGCGTAGACTCTTGAAACGCAGCCCAGTTCATAGAAAGACAGTTCCTTTATTAGCTTTCAGTAAGCGTAATTGTTTAGTAACGTTCTACGTTAATTCTCTCATGTAAATACCGTTATATAACATTTTCTTGTTAACATCAGGAAAAATTGTAAAATTTCATACGGGATTCCTGTATATCAATGTTGTCAACTTGACTTTGTGAATCAGCACTATTCGGACGTGGTGATAATTTATAGCACAAATATATAATTATGTGCAAACTGTGCTTATTGCGAGCAAATTTAAAATCACTAATAAATAGAAGAAGAGACTGCATGTATAAGGCACCATTTGACACCACCAGTGCATTTTAAATATGTTGGGGGATTTTATGATAAGAACATATACTTTCACAACATGTAAAATGCATTTGATGTAATACAATTGATGCAACACTCCTATTACAAGTCGAAAATAAATAGAAAATAATAAAAATCACTATGTGATGCCTATGAGAAAACAGTGATTCAATTAAACAGGTTTTTTACCAAATTGTTTTCATTTTGTCATCACTTGGTTGTAGTAGTTTCAGAAGTTACAAGAATACTCGTAACAAACATGACGGGGGAAATAATGCTACAAGTGAAATTGGTTTAACAGAAATACAATCAATTTCAATGTGTTGAAAGTTTTCATACAATTTCTGGGAACATATGTCTATTTGTAAATTGTTGCTTACGTGAAAGATGCATGTAACTAATTTTTATTGTAAAGGGCACGTGAAGACCAACTTGCTTGTCTTTCTGATGTTGGCTGATGTTCATAATATAATCTGAGTATATTAACTAACTAACTTCAGTAATATAGTTCAATTGCTTTGTATCGGATTTAACAAAAGAAGAAAATCTTACTTTTCCAGTTTATGTAGATGTGGCATTCTCATTCCAACAGATGCCCTTGTAGACGACATGTAATCCGCATTACTAACCAGAGCAGTTGTAAACTTAAGTCCAGTATTCTCCTCTACCTCCGCAACCGAATTTAATCCAACACCAGAACCGGTTCTTCTAAACACCAAATTACCACTACTACTCACAGCAACATTTTCCTCTTTTTTAGGAACAATGTTTTCACTAGATTTTGTTTCGACTTTATCTCCCATGTTTGATGCACATTTCTCGTTATTTATTCCATTCTTATCAGAATCGTTCTTTTTATGTTGCACATCATCCATAGCCTTAATTTCGTTTGATTTGTGGTTCGTCGAATCTTTAACAGAACTTTCACTATTTTCCATTTTGATAAGCACTGTGATTCATTTATATAAACACACAACAATCACACACATAAGGAAATACAGTCGATTTATTCAATGAATCATAAACTTAATAAAAACAATAACTTAATGTGTACAAAGTGATAATAACATTGATGCGCGGAATATTGTTTTTTATTATTCAGATTTAAGTGCAATGAAACAAACAGACAATTCTATACACAATGATAGATTCTGACAAGCCGGTCGAAAACCATGCACTCGTTAAATTGAATTGCCATTATCAAATACCAATCACAATTTGAAAGTTTAAATTATTAAATTTATAGAAGCTCACACGTATAACGAGGAAGCGTTCTACTTGATATATGTATGAGAATATCTAAAGTCCAATAGACGAACCAGTCACTAGGATTTGAAACACTCAGGACGCTGGCATTTCAAAGTATTGGAAAACATCTTAAACCCTCTCAAGCATTCCGTTAGTAAGCTCACTCGTAAGTATCTGTCTTTATTGCATTTACAATTAAATGCATAGATGTCAGAGTTATGCATACAGTTTTACAATTAGAATGATATAATTATAATGTGATGGTGATGACGTCATACGGTAGGACTCGATGTAGAATATATTTGAATTCAAATCAAGAGACTGACTTAATAATGCAATGATAAAATTATCCAGGTATTAATTTATGACTACTTATTATAATTATTTACACTCTTCATTATGATTGCCAATTTCCAAAAGTAAAAGGTCACAACCAAATTAATCATACATAATTCCGATATCATTTTACGTATACAAGCTCGTACACAACATTTCCCCACGTGAATATTCACATACCGATTCTTCCAATGGACGAAAAGGTTACTCAATGTCGAATCAAGACAGTCACTGTATTAACCACAACATCCATAATCACATCATTTCCTATAGTATGTTCTTATAATCATCTTTACAGTGCACAATCACAATGATAAATGTGTCGCTCCGCAGCCAAACACTGTTATAAAGTTTATACTGAATGTCATGATAGTGGCGAGTAATTAAGTGACGCTATACCAATGATCGACCTTTCTCCTATAATCCTAGAAATATCCTCACTATCAATACCTTGCAATAATATTTAATTAGTGGCCAATGTTTAATCATCGATTAGTATAGTGAGGTTGCTATATATAATAATGGATTAACACTTTGTACAGTAATAGTTATAGTATCATTTCCAGGAATTATTCTGTAAAAGCTTGACTGTTTTCTATATCTCCATTCAAAGTAAGAGCTACAGACAAATACGATTCCGTGTATTAACGATAAAATGCGCTTTATTCCAGTATGTACAGATAAACATAAATGATCTGTTTTTCTATGTTATATTATACCCCTATGCTTATTTTGATATGGACAAAACTTGTTAGGACTTGTATTGATCCATGTCATCATACTTACGTGTTTCTATACTCCCTAAGCATTCACAATTGGTTAATTATTCAAAACTCGAAATTGTTTGTTTGTTTACTCGTTTTCGTATTACGATTGTTTACACAACCGAAACCAAAGCAAACCAGTCAATGGCATTTGTCTATACTACAATCTCTTAACTGCCTATGCATTATAGTTATAGTAGCGGAGAAGTTATCGATTATAATTCATCAGCTTCCCTGGTTCAACAGGCATTGATGATCCATTGTGAACTATAAAAAGGCGCACAAACTTGTTATCTCCTAACTACTCTCGTCTTCTCAACCGTCACCTAATGTATACGTTAATAACGATGCGCGGAATTGAACCAATCAACATTTCAGTGACAATAATCATTTCTATGTACCACAAATTTTACTATAATAATCAACCTTCATTCAGGAGGGGGAATACAGACGTAAAGGTAATGCTCAGCTTTTTGTAGGGATATATTAATGATGGTAGTTTTCGTCTGGACTAAAACCAGTCCACTATAGAGTTTAACTTAAAACCAGACTTCCGTATTGACGCTGTTCGGTTGTATTCTGAGGATTAAAAACAAATTGATTAAGTTTGCATAATTATATTCATATAAAAACAAGGAAGGGTAAGAATTAAAAAAATTAAAATGAAGAAGAAAATTAGACAAACTGAAACATTATCATGATCATCTAAATTGGAAGCTTTGAGTTAATGAACTGGGGCAGGAATATGACAATTTCCTCAAACCATTGATTTCTGTATGAAACAAAGCACTGTACATGGAATAATACAATGAAGTCATAATTGACTAATGCTACTAGACATTGAAGGTATGCATGAAAAGCTACTAGTGCAACTACAACTTGACCACATACATGCAACCAAATCAATACGCAATCATTATCCAATAATGTTGCGATGGCATTGTGGTTTACAAGGCTACTTCTTGACTTCAGCATAAGCGATTTTTTTCTTGAAGGTCATGGTGGTACATATAATTACAGAATTCTTGTTTCTTGCATCCATAGATAATTATAAATAACATGCACACAGTTTGATATTTAGTAAATAGTTTGCACATACATGTAAAGTGAAATTTGAATCCGTAGCATACGCCGAAATCGCCTACAAATGGGATGCAGCAAAGCATTATCCAGTCTGTCAACGCAACAAGTTGATATATTCTACTGGATGCCAATAGCAAATGCACAAAATGAATGGCTTATAATGTCATATACAACGCGGAAGTAAAATGTTACAGACGCATAAGATCTGCAGTCTTATTGTACTCCCGAAAAGCATCGGTATTGATGACATATAGAAAAGGCAACCACGCATCTTCAATATCTTATGAATTAGAGTCTCCGTCAGATTGGAGTACCAAACGGTAATGAATTGATAGAAAGCATAGAGTCAGTATCATTGATACGAAAGAGTCTCATTTAAGAATCACGCAACCTAAGAATATTCAATATATCTCCCATTTTAGTCTGACAAACTGAGTGATGGCGAAAGGGGCACGTTAGATCACAGACACAAACGCCATGTCCTTCTTGTCACTCTGGTGTTTCAAACAAAATTACACTAAACAGGTATACAAAGATCATTTTTAAAGAATTATATATTAATTTGTTTCAGGAAACTCCAAATCTACGTTGAGAAATGGTCGAACATTTTTAAATCATGCAAAGAGACTGTAAATCGTAACATCAGCACTATGAATACGTAAACCTTCATGTGTCTGACATTAATAAACATACTTTAACAGACGAATGCAACGATTCTGCTCGTAAATTATTTTACGATGTCGACGCATCCGTCGATCGAATATGTTGATAAAATAATGTAACTGTAATTTAGAGATAAGAACTTTAGTGTGTCTGGAAATGTATCTGTCGTACGGAGTTTGATGACACGAAGGAATTGAAAACTGTTTTTCTGGCTTAACTTATTGATAATGCAACACATACTGTTATAAAATATACTGCGACTATATGTAATGCATCACTTGGTAATTATTGAAACAACAGTAAAATTTCTTCTGAAAAACGGAGGGCAGTAATCGAATTATATGCGTGAATCTCATAACGCAACAAACGAGGAAGTGACAATAAAACACTGGGAGTGGCAAACACTACTAGGACAAATTTTACCAGACAAAAAAACATGATTGTAATGCATGAACGTATTCTCAAAACAACGAGTTTAGATTTGTACATATGCTTGGATTAGATTTGTACTTAACGGCCCCATCGCCTGGTAATGGGATATAGAAAAACATTATCCACACGGTCTTCGCACCAATTCGATATCCTCTACTGGATGTCAATTGCAAACGAATGAGTACATATAATGTGCAAAGGTGAAATGAAGTACACAAAATGTTCTCAGGCTAAGTATACGTACTGACGAATAACATTGTTAATAATGGCAGATAAGGAAAGACATATTTATTGCCTTCTGAATTAGTCTCTCTGCCATATTGTTGTACCAAACATTAATGAAATGACAGACGACAGTACTAGTGCATATAGAGTCATTGACATTGATATAATATCTTCTTATTGCAGGATCACGCAACTTAAGAATAGTTACTATGTCTTGATTCACATCTAACAAAATACATGATGGTAAAAGAAGACACATTTTATCAGAGACAGAGACACCGTGCTCTTCTTGTCGTTCCGGTATTTCAGAAACAAATCCCCACACCAGGTATACAAAGAATATGTCTAAAGACTAAAAATGACTTCGTTGCAGGAAACTCCCAAATTTTCAATATAAGTTATTCCCAAACATATCACAGCAAGGCAGCATCAACAGACGGGTAGAAATTAGTACAGCATTAGATGTAAAGACAACACTTTAATGAGTGAAAAAAATAATGCACGTTCTTATTTCCGTAAGTATCTAAATGCTTAGTAAAACAGTTTTATTTTCAATATATATTTTTACAATATGTTCACATTTGTATATTGAGTACAAAGACAGAAAGTTTGACAAAAATGTCTTGTAGCCTATAAAAACCGCTCTTTAAGCTAAAATATTATCCGCCTTTATATATTTATCCCTTAGTTTTATCGACAATTTGAGTCAGTCATATAGTGAAATATATAATATATATATATATATAATATGTATTATTTGGTTGAAATTGAACGGTCAATTATTTAATAATGAGCCCGTTTTACTTTGCTTAGCTTATAACATACCTACTGGGAGTAGTAGAGAGTTGTTTGTACAACAAAATATATATGATATGATTTTGTCTGATTTATTGTATTTTGACAACTTGTATAATGAGAATTACCATGTTATATTGAGTGGAGATTTAAATTCAAGGGTAGCAGACAGACCCGATTTTGTTGAAAATGAAGATTTAGCGAAGTTCGATTTACTACGTGAAAACTATGTATATGATGACCTATTGCCGAGAAAATCTCAAGATAAAATTGTTAATGAAAATGGGAGAATGTTGCTCGAATTCTGTAAAGCGTCGGGATTGAGAATAGTAAATGGGAGATTAGGGTGTGATGCTAACATTGGGAAGTTTACTTGTGTATCTTCTCGGGGTAGTAGTGTTATTGATTTAATTTTGTGTAGACCGGACACTTTTAAAATAATTACACATTTCGAGGTAAACGATCCAAATATTATGTCGGACCATTCATGTATAAATTTTGAAATCAGGTCAAAACAGTTAGATAAACCGAATACTGCGTTAGGTAGCAAAGATGATTCATATAAAAGTACATATGTCTATAAATGGGATGATAGTAAAAGAGATACTTACCTTAACACACTAGACGATGATAATGTATATGACAAATTGCAAGATGTACTTTGTGATATTACACATGCAAACGACAATAATAAATTAGATGAATGTCTATCATGTTTCTGTGATACGGTTGAGAGTGTATGTACACCGTTATTTAGGAAAAAAATAAATGGTTCGAATAGCAACAAATCAAGCATGAACGATGATTATCAGAATAATAAATGGTATGACGATGATTGCAAACAAAATAAATTCGATTATTATAGAAGGTTAAATCTTTACAGAAGTAACAAGAGTGATGACAACAAAAACTCAATGTCAGAAGCCAGAAGTAAATATAAAAGTACATTAAGAAAAAAGAAATTCATTTATGATAAAGATCAAACAAAGTATTTAGAAAAAATGAGATTTGTTAATGCTAAATCGTATTGGAAATTGTTGCAAGGAAGTACATGCAATTCAAAAAACAAATCTAAGGTATTAACAACAGACAAATTTTGCAAGTATTTTAAATCAATCAATGACCCAGATTCTGTATTTTATCAACCAGACGAAGATGTTATATACTTTAATAATAGATATTTGAATGGTGAACTAAATGTTATGTTTGATGAGTTAAATATTGATATAAGTGAAGACTGCATCTTAAAAGCGTGTACATCTCTAAAAAATGGAAAGTCAGCGGGTCCGGATAATGTAATTAATGAATTTTTTAAACACGGAGTAAACAACAAACAATTTTTAAAAGTACTAAGGTGCCTGTTCAATAAACTATTTAATGCTGGTTACTTTCCTAAGTCATGGAGCGAAGGATTTATAGTACCGATACAAAAAAAAGGGGATATTGATGATGCGGGTAATTATAGAGGCATCACATTACTTAGTACACTCGGAAAGTTATTCACTAAAGTAATCAATACTAGATTAAATATTTGGGCAGAAAAATATAATGTTTATATTGAATCACAAGCAGGATTTCGGAAAAATATGAGTACAGTCGATAATATATTTGTTCTACATGGGATAGTTACACCTCTGCTAAACAAAAACAAAAAACTTTATGCAGCGTTTGTTGATTTCACAAAAGCTTTTGATTACGTTGTACGCGAAAATATGTGGTATATATTGTTAAAAATTGGAGGGGTAAAATTATTGATATTATAAAATCAATGTATGTTAGTGTGAAATCTAAGATAAAATATGATAATGATATAAGCAAGGATGAATTTAATTGTTTTTTAGGTGTAATGCAAGGGGAATCTTTATCCCCGTTTTCATTTTCGATGTACTTGAATGATATTGAAGAATATTTCATGTTAAATGGACACGAAGGAGTTGATATCGGAGTTTTAAAAATGTTCCTTTTATTATACGCAGGTGACATAGTTATTTTTTCTGAAACGGAACAAGGGTTACAACATGGATTAGATGTGTTAAACGATTATTGTATCAGGTGGAAGTTAACAGTCAATATCGGTAAAACAAAAATTATGATTTTTAAGAAGGGAGGACAAAATAAAAAGAATCTAAGTTTTATGTTTGATGGTAAACACGTTGAAATTGTCAACAAGTTTACATATTTAGGAATAGTATTTACAGTAGGGGGCTCATTTTCAAGTACTTATGACACATTAACAGGACAGGCACAAAAGGCGTTATAAAGATTAAAGGCAAATCTGGTAAAATTCCCTTGTATGAATATAAGTCACTATTTGGACCTTTTTGATAAGCTTATTGTTTCTATTTTAAATTACGGTAGCGAATGAAGCTTGAAAGGGTTCATCTTAACTATTGTAAACACTTGCTTAGAGTAAAATCACAAACCCAAAACAATTTTGTGTATGGGGAACTAGGAAGAACAACCTTGATTACCAAACGTCTTGAAAATGTAGTTAAATACTGGCTAAAAATAATACAGTGTGATAATAATAAATATGTTAAAATAGTATATAAAATGATGTTAAACGATATAGAGGTTTATCCAGAGAGCAATAATTGGGCCAAATCAGTACAACATATTTAAGAAAGACTAGGTTTTAATGATGTGTGGCTGTTTCAAGGGGTGGGAGACAAAGACATGTTTATAATTGTTTTAAGGCAAAGATTGAAAGATACTTTTATTCAAAATTGGAAATCTGAACTTCAAAATTCTACCAGAGCAAAATGTTATGTGCTGTTAGCTGATTTTAGATTACAGCCTTACCTTGATATGATACATATTCAAAAATTCAGAAAATCTTTTACACAATTAAGAGTATCTTCACATAGGTTAGATATAGAAGCGGGGCGATGGCACAAGCCTAATAAAATACCTTTCCAAGATAGAAACTGTCAAGAATGTAATGTCATTGAAGATGAATTTCACTTCCTGTTTGAATGCCCTTTATACTATGATATACGAAAACAGCATATAAAACAGTATTACAGAAGAAATTACAATATACCTAAATTTATTGAATTATTAACCTCAGAAAATAAAACTGTTATCAAAAACCTCTCAATGTTCATTTATAAGTCTTTTGAATTAAGAAATAGGAGATACTTATTATGAGTAGCATTATCTTCTCCTCACTTAAGGCATATACATTTGTAATAATTTGAGAATTTAATTGTTCCATATTTGAATCGCATATATAAGATATTTGAAGAATTATGTGCACAATGTAATGACAAAAATATACATAATTAAGCCTGTGACAAGTGTATGCATGTGCGGGTATGTGCGCGTGTGTGAATGTGTGGGTGTGCTTGTCTGAATGCATGATGTGTGCGTGAATGATATTATGCTATTATACTTTTGTAATTGTATTTGTATTTGTATATGTATTGTATTGAGTGTAAACTCATGGGCATAATGCCTAATGTTTCTCGAAATAAACCATCTATAAAAACGTGAAAATGACATATCAGGAATGGATATGTTAAATAAAATATTTGAACAGGATATTAGCTAACAGACAATGTTGGAAGACCATCGGTCATATAAGACCGTAAGCTACCAATATAATATTTCTAAAATCACTTTCCTGTACCTTATGGATTGTAGATCATCATTCTAAGTGAACCAGTGATATTTCAGCATTGCAATCATAAGCACCTGTTGCTACAAGTATTGTAAAGAGCTAATGGCATTTCTCAAACGGAAATGTATTTTTTTATTTCTCAGTAAGCATCACAATATATATTACCATGAATATAAGTATAGTATTTCAACAAAGTGGTAAGTGAAACTAATACATAATTTAGTTAAATGCTACACGACAACAGGATATCTGAAAAAAGTTGATATATTGAAACCTATAAAAATGATCGTAAAGATTATTGGTGGTATTACGAATGTTTGGTGTATTTGTACGTTATGGTCAAAAGAAACAAAAACAATTCCGAACGCAAATTTAATATCTTATTAATAATCATAACAAAACTATTTAAAAGTGGAGGGACTCTTTTGACTTAAAATACAACAGTGGTAAAATGAGAATACGTTTTGTACAAATAAGTTGTAAACCCACATTTAAAAAATTCTAAATATTAAAACAAGTCTCGTATTATTAGCTAATCAATAAAAGCAGAATGTTTAGGGACAAAAGTTAAGCCTATACATATACAGAAACTAAGGTCCAACACAAATCATTTTGCGACTGCTTGATTATAGACTATATACAGTAATTATTAGATGTTTCGGAACTTTGTCACCGCTCAACCTAGGACGTACATTACACACTGCGACGCGATAACTACATTTCTATTCAGAAATTAAGATTGATATGTTGATATCTTGATGCAATAAAAATGTGACAGCTACATTCTAGTTTATGAGTGATTGCTTATTTTTACTATAGCGTTCTACTGCCACAGTTCTACTGCCACAGTTATCGAAAACAAGGAGGTTATTTTGTATTTTTCGTTATATTTTATCAGACAATGTTCTACTTTATAATACAAATGACCCAATTGCAATCGGAAGTCATAATTACAAACGTCATAATATTGTTTGACAAAACGTACTTAGTGACATACATACATTATCGTTTCTACTGATTTGAGTAGCCCACAATGTCGTTTTATCATGGTGTACAGACACACTTGACAGGTCGATATTTGTCTTGGAGAAAATAAGACAACGAGATGTATAACAATGCCATGTTAAACTACACTGAGCGGCAATGAATACACAACACTGATTTAAACTTGAATATTTCCGTAATCCCTAAACGTATAAACTTGCAATTTTATATGCTCTCTTCGATATGTATTATCTACAGAATTTCGTGAAAATACTTTTAAGAATCACTCGTCCATAGCGAAATAGCCTTTAACTGCATTTTTCCGCTAGATGATTGGTGGCTAGAGATTTGCTCGCATATTGGGCAAATATTTTAAAGAAATTGGATGCAATAGTCGGGAAAAAAAACTAGTAGAAAACATGGTGCGTATGTCAAAGGAAGACTCCGAAAGACCGGTCGGTATGCTCAAGTGTGGGGTATCCGTGCTGAAAATTAATGTTTCGTTGATTTAAATCACCGAAGTAAAACAATCATCCATTTAACAAAAGTTTAAATATATATACACCTGTTAAGAAACATAAAAATGCATTAGAAATCGCAGGATGTAAGAAAAATGTATAATTTAAGTGCGATAACTTTTGGATAATCAGCCTCAGTTTTTAAGATCAATCGCCAAACGCTTACACTAAATTGTATTATTGGATATTACTGAACACGTGTACATGCTCAAGTCATGAGGTTTATAAATATTTAGACGTAAATTGTGTTTTAAAAATTAAGCACGCAATTTAAAATCGCATTTTTCTCCATTGAGGACAATAATCAGTTTTAAAAGCATACCCATAGCGTTCATGCAATTTATTCCCAGTACAAAATGGTGATACTTTTACCGTCCTTGGGACAAGTAGAATACAATTATATTAATCTCAAAACGAGCAGTTTGGCGTATGCGTTTAGATCCACCAACTTTGAAGCAGTGTCATGAAGAAACTCGCAAGTTCATTATTTACTAAATTTATTACCTCCCTTTGACCATAACCAATACATATGACTCTAATACAGCAAGTTTGATGCTTTTAGTGGTCGTGCGCGAAACGATGTACATGCTATTTAAAAGTACCTGAACTCCACATAGCCCTTTTGCAAGAACGGAACAGCATCCCACTAGCATTCCATGAACGTTTCATACGATTAATACGCCGTAGATGTACACAATACATCGCCCCAGACGGTGGTTATAAAAGATTAAAAAATGTGACTTTCTGTTTTACACTGACCCAAAGACATCTGGTATATCTATTCTATGACAAAATTTCGCGATGCTTACACACTTATCAAATGTGTTATGCTATACTATGTAAGTGTTGCCGCTCAGTGTACATTTGAGCTGACAGTATGGTAAGTGACTGTTCCTGATTTTATAAATGTCTAAATGATGTACATTAGAAGTATATATTATCTCTCGGACCGTCCAACCAAAAGCATGACTCCGATATAGACCCCATATACATGTACTTTGTATAATATACATTGAACAGTTTCAACAAGAACCAACTTGACAAAAATATTAATATCTTAATGTCATGCAATAGATGCATTAACCAACGCGATAATTGCAGGGTTGTGTCAGACGATAACAGGAGCATGTTTATCATTACACCAGACACAATCATTCTAATATACTCTTGACAAATGGACAATTCTTTCCAATTATACAATTAAGTGTATCGTCCAGACAACAACATATACAACTGTTGTCAGACAGTTAATTATGCACGATACGATGTTACCGCGTGGACTATTGCCATGAAACAAAGGTGACAAGAACATGCAATGTGAAGGTTATATGTCCACGTTATTCAAAGACAAATTACCAGTAACTTATAGACCGTCGTTTCATTAACGATGATGGAAACATTACTGCATACAAGCGTATCCAATAAACACTATTCAACGTAACAAGTACGATAACATCAGCATTTGACATTTTTTTAAGACATCAGCATTTTTCTTTTAGTTCCAACTTTGAAAATGTGCCTCGGGTAGCTTAGATACTTGCAATATATAAACATCATTTTGATTCAACTCTCGTAAGTGAAATCGTCGCAGGAAACTGTTGTAATGTTCTCCAGTAAAACTTATAATGTCTGCGTGTCCGAGGGAATTGCACTGAAATACCGAATCTTCGTGGTCACATAATAGTGTTCAATTATGGCAAACATTTTTTTCGCAGTTTCCTCTTTGACGACGTAGTCCAACGACGGAAATATTTTTGAATGACACAAATAGCAATCAAAGTGTCAATTATAAAATTGGGAAGGACGTTTAATGTATTTATCCGAATAATGACTTTGACTTACAGGACACAAATGACTGTTTTTTGGTCATATTTGCATTATTTTCAGGTGATTGTTCGACAATTTTACCAAGTATAATGGGCAAAAACTGAATGAAAGATAAGTGATGCTTTGTGAGATATCACGGGTGTTGCATAGAAACCACCCATTGAAAGTTGAAGCTATTGTAAGTTTTTGTAAACCAGAATAAAATGTACATGTCCATTTCATTTTGGAAACGTGTGTACGTGTGTTATTGAAGATTATTGATGAAGACTGATAATTATTATGATAGGTGCATACTGATGATGTTAATATCATAAATATATACATTTTGTACATAATAATTATGACTTTTAATGATTGGACTCTTGAAAAGCAGCCCAAATCCTAGAACGACGGTTCCTTTTTTGCGTTCAGTATGCGTGATTGTTAGTAACGATCTACGTCCATGCTCTTAGGTAAATACTGTTAATATATACTTTACATGTCAACACCAGGGGAACTTGTACAAGTACATAAAGGACTCCTCAATATCAATGTTGTAAAATTGACTATGTAAATCAGCACTATTCGGATGAGGTAATAATTTAAACCACAATGACATTTGTACATATTGTGCTTGTTGCAAGCAAAATGTCAACCAATTAGAAACAGGTAAAATAAACATAGACTATAAGGCCACATTAAACCACTAGTGCATTTTAAATCGGTTAAGTTAAAACTTAGGATCAGCGCATACTCTTCTTCCACAACAAAAAAAGTCTTCTGAAGTAATACAATGAATGCAACCCTACTCTCACATGTAAAGAATAAAAGCAATCACTCAGCGATGCCCATAATAATTCAATGAACATTTTTTTTATCAAATTGCTTTCATTTTGTTATCACTTGGGTGTAGTAGTTTCAGAAGTTACAAGCACACTAGAAATGGAAATGACGGGGAAAATGCTAGCGGCGAATTGTTAATAACAGAAATAGAATCACAGTCACCGTGTAGAAAGTTTCGGTACATGAACTAGGATAATATGACTAAAGCTGGACATTTTTAAATTGTTACAGTATGTATACGAGTTTATCAATCAAAAGATACACTACTCGTATGCCTATTTGTTAACTATTGTTCATGTAAAAGATATATATACATAATTGTAGAGAAAATAACACATGTGAGCCAACAATGTTTAAGTATTGCCTGTATATATGGCATATTTACATAAAAATGTATAAGATATTTCAAAGGTTTTGTATCGGAGGGAACAACAAAAGAAGAAAATCTTACTTTTCCAGTTTATGTAGATGTGGTATTCTCATACCAACAGATGCCCGCGTAGACGACATGTAATCCGCATTACTAACAGGAGTAGTTGTAAACTTAAATCTAGTATTCTCCTCTACCTCCGCAACCGAATTAAATCCAACACCAGAACCGGATCTTCTAAACACCGAAGTAACCCCAACAACCTTTTCATCTTTTTTAGGAAAAACATTTTCGCTAGATTTTGTTTCGACTATATCTTCCACATTTGATGCACATTTTTCGTCTTTATTTATTCCACTTTCGTCTGAATCTTTCTTTTTATCTGGCACATCATTAATAGCCTTCATTTCGTTTGTTTTGTGGTTTGTCGAATCATGAACAGAACTTTCACTATTTTCCATTTTGTTTAGCACTGTGATTCATTTATATTAATACACTACAATCACACACATACGGAAATAGAGTTAATTTATTTATCAATCAATGAATCATAAAGTTCATAAAAACAGCAACTTAATGTGTACATAGCGATAATAACATTGATTCGCAGAATATTGTTATGTACTATTCAGATTTCAGTGCAACGCAACAAACAAATACACAAGGACAGATAGTGACAAGCCGGTTGAAAACCACGCAATCGTTAATTTGAATTGGCATAATCAAATACCAATCACAATTTGTAAGTTTAAATTATTAAGTTAATAGAAGTTCAAACGTAAAACAATATTTTTTAGACGAACTATTCACTCGGATTGGAAACACTCGGGCCGCTGGCATGTCGAAGTATTGGAAAACATCCTATACCGTCTGATACATTCCGTTCGTAAGCTTAAAGGCAAGTATTTGTCTTTATCGAATATACGTACAAATCATATTTGTCACAATTTGATATTACAGACACGAAAGATATTTCGAGTTTCAAAAAAGTGAATACGGCATACGACAGGACTATACGTGTATATATAATACATTTGAAATTATTTTGAGACGTTAGACACCAGCTTAAAGACTAACGAAGTAGTACAATGATACATTTATCATTTATTATGTTTATAATGGTTTTTTTTAAATAACTATAATTAATGTTATAGCGACTACTTATACTAACTATTTATTTATCCTCCAAATTATGCTTGCATTTTCGAACCTGAAAGGTCACTACAAAATTTATCCTACAAATCCTCGATGTCACAATGGGTAAACACAATATTTCCTCAACGTTTTAAATCACACACCAATGCTACCAATTGGCAAACCGAATGCATACACCATCTCAGTATTTCAATGTCGAATAAAGACAGCATCTGTATTAACCACAGCATCCATAATCACATCATATTCTATCTTATGCCCTAATGGTTTGTTGTTTGACTTTCTCCATTCAAAGACAGAGCAACATACATATACGATTTCTTGCATTAAAGATACGGGGAATTTGCGCTTAATTTCAATATGTACAGATAAACATAATTGTTTAGTTTTTTCTAAAATATACTCGTATATTTACATCTATATAGAAGGAACCTTGATTTGAATGTGACATTGACCCCATGCCACCATGCTTACAAGTTTCCATACTCCCTAAACACTCACAATTGGTTAAAAATTCTGAACTAAAAAATGTTTGTTTCTTTTCTAATTTTTGTATTCCGATTTATTGCATTGTGGTTTTTCCCTACTTAAACCATAACATATCAGTCAGTGACATTTGTCTATACTACTGTCCCGTAACTGTCTACTCAGTAAATGTATAGAAGCGGAGACGTTATCGACCATGATTCATCAGGTTCCCTGGTTCAACAGGCATTGATGATCTATTGTCAACAATACAAATGGCGCACAAACTCGTTATCTCCAAACTACTTTCGTCTTCTCGATCGTCACCTTATTTATACGTCAATAACGTTGCGTGGAATTGAACCAATCAACAATTCAGTGGCAATAAACATTTCTATGCAACACAAATCTCACAATGATAATGAACCTTCATTCAAGATAGTGAATGCAGAAGTTATACTCAGCTTTTCGTAGAGATAGATTGATTAATTATGGTATTGTTCGTTTTAATAACACCCTTTTACTTTAGACCAAACTTCCGTATCACATGTATCGACTTTACTTTCAAGATTTTGAAACAACTTATAAAAATCTGAATATTACATTTATATGACAGGAATGTAAAAAATTATCAAATTCAAATGCGAAAGAATGTTAGACATGGAATGGATCAAATTTTTTCAACGAACTAATGCTTTTTATAAGGGATAAAGCAATACATTATAAATCCCGCTCATTTGACTTATATGTATCCCGTTTTATATACGTATTCCTCAACATTATTAAAAATTTGTGCCAACCATAAACTTGGTCAAACCTGACATTGAGATGATACTTCAATCAAGAGTATCTTAAATAAATTGTTTGAAAAACATATTAGCAAGAAGTAAATGTTGGCAGATTATCCGTCATATAAACTCGTATTTATCAGTGATAGGGTGTATATCCATTTGTTTGAAAGTAAAAAGGATACACACTGCCATCTAATTGTTACCAATACACCATTTCAAAAAATCACATTCCCGTTCTCTATGGATAGTAGAATGTTATTATATATGAGCCAGTACATTTCAGCATTGCCATCATAACCACCTGTTGCTACCAGCAAGGTAAAGAGCTAATTTCTCAAGCAAAATGTCTTCTTTTATTTTTCTCAGTAAGCTTCATTACAGGCAAGGGGTAGAGTTTTATATTACCATGAATATAAGTACACTCAAACGCTTTAAAATGCACCACTGTTGAAAATAATCAAATTTTGTCAAAATTCATTTCTTTGCTAAAAGTAATAGTTTACCGGGTTGGTTCAGTTCAAAAACTTGACCTTACCACAGAAAACGAAAGGTTTGTCATTCGGAATACCCCGTCCAAAGAACTTTTTGATTTTGCATGTTTTGCACGTGCAGTCCGATTTTGTCGACCTAACGGATCGATATTGATTTAAAACTGCACGCTCTTGGTTTACACATTAACAACAACAACAGAAAATATATTTCTAACGATATTATTATGCTGAGAATATCTCGAATATTTGTTCGGCTGCTTTTGCCTTTGCTTGCAATTGAAAAGAGACTCGTTGCCTTTGCATGGCGTCACCACACATCGATTCCTAGCACATGGCTTAGTCAAAGACCCATCTGGATGAAACCAGCTAAAGATATTGAGGCCATGCTAGGAGGCAACATTACACTGGAATTGCCACTTGGTTACGCAGACAGTGTCAAAAGAATGCTGGGTGTCAGTAATTGTCGATAAACAGGGATGTCGTTTTAAAATTTTAAATGAGTTTTCTCCCGTCTAGAGCCAAATTACCCGACTTTTTGTCTTTAAGCTCCTTCAAAGTGCCAAAGACGCACCACGGGACATATCTTGAAAGTTTGATGCTCAAGTTTTCAAGTTTAAATAAGGCTTAAAACAATCATAGGTTCACATAATGAGCATATTTTGACTGAACTCGGTCGTAAAGTATTAGCCAGATAGCCAAAGTCACACATGTATATTTCAAGTTAAGCGTTGCTTGAATGGTGAGAAACATCACGTCAAACATATTTTCTATCCTATAACGTAATTTATATTATTTTTGAGGAGGAGATACCACATGCATGCATGCATCAATATAGCGTCCTCCTACACTTGCTATTGAAATTGCGACTTTCACTTTCATGGGTCACTCTGTTACCTATATCATTATTCATTTCAAACTCGTAATAATGACATGAAAATCACACAACTCGCTGTGTATTAATTAGAAATTGAATAACTATGGAAAGACGTTTTCATCACTAAAACGGATATTTCAGAATTTTACACCAATTTAGTTTAAAACTATACAGAAACATTGTGGTTAGAGTCCAACATAAATCATCTTCGCTACTGCAGGGTAATTCTTTTGACACATCCTTTTTACAATAATTCTTAGATTTATTTTTGAACATTTCGGCCGCCAATCATAGAACTTACATTAAACACTGTGATGTGTCAACTACATCTATCAATTTACATTCAGTAGTTTGTTTCATTGTGTGATGTTATTAAAATGTGACTAGTACATTCTAGTGTATTTCAGAGCTTTTGCAGTAATGGCATATTTTAAAGATTGCGTTATTCGGCAATAGTTATCGGAAAGAAAGAGGTTATTTGCATTTCTCATTATCTTTTATCAAACAATTTTCTACTTAATAATACAAATGGTCCACAAGTAGTCCTATCGTACGTCATAATTACAAACGTCATAACAATCGTTTGACATAACATACTTCTTGGCATTCACACAGTGTCGTTTCTACTGACATCAATAACCCAGATTGTCTTTTTATCATGATGTACAGACCCATTTAACAGTATCATATTTCTCTAAGAGAAATGAGGCAACGAGATTTATATAAAGCCATGTTTAACTACATTTAATGTAACAGTGTGGTTAATGACTGTTTCTGATGCTATGTCTAAATGATGTACAAACATACAATAAAAACATTAGTTTTGAAAAATGCTCTAGTAAAAAGAAATACAAAAATGTAGTATATGTCATCTTTTGCAGTGATTTCATATCTCTTATATAGCGTTCTACTGTCATAGTTATCGGAAACAAGAATGTTATTAGCATTTCTCATTATCTTTTATCAGACAATATTTCTACTTTATAATACAAAT
This sequence comes from Spisula subtruncata, assembly GCA_963678985.1. NCBI lineage: Eukaryota > Metazoa > Mollusca > Bivalvia > Venerida > Mactridae > Spisula > Spisula subtruncata. The sequence goes on from OY787674.1 coordinate 11,654,120, forward strand.
GACCCAATTCCAATCGGAAGTCATAATAACAAACGTCATAATAATTGGTTAACAAAACGTACTTATTGGCATACACACATTATCGTTTATACTCACTCCAATAACCCACTTTGGCGTTTTATCATGATGTACAGACTCTTTTGACAGGTCAATGTTTCTCTTAAAAGAATAAGACAACGAGATTTATAACAAAGCCATGTAAAAAGACATTTGAGGTGACAATATGGTAAATGACTATCCCTGGTTCTATGTCTAAATGATATACATACATACAATACAGACATTAGTTTTGGAATTATTCTTTAGTAAAAAGAAATAGTATCTGTCATGGATGAACGCAAATCAAATCATGAGTTAATGAATAAATTGTATAGCTATTCCCTGCATGATCGGAAACACTATAATCAAATTGCCTATGTTTGTAGTTTAATCTGTACATAATATTTCAAATAGACCCTACTGTCGCGAAGTTCGCGAATATCGTTTTGCTTGATGTCATAATGATTCATTATATATTTTGTTGTTGTTTATTGTCATTAAGAAACTGTTATTTTTATTGTTAGATGTGTCAATCATGTATTATGATCCATAATATTTGTAGTAAACTGCCCCTAATGATACAATAAGAACCGTTCCACGAATCTATACAACTAGGTCAACGGTTACCTTTGTTATTCATAAGTGAGGTTATGCGTGTTCATCGTGCAACGGATTTCAGGATCAACGGATCTTTCTATTTTTAGTAGGTGCCGATTGAGCGTGCAACGGCTCCATATATCAACAGTATCAATAGTATATAAATGAGATGAAATGTTGTTATTTTTTTTCAGAGTTCTTAACAGTTTCATTCTTTTAGGTCATTAGATTTATCGATAATAATTTGGTTTTAATAAATATAACTGTATGACAAACTGATATCAAATTTGTAACATTGGATTAAAATAAAAAGTAAACGTGTCGAAGATATTGAGTGTTTATTATTATATCATTTGGATTTATGAACTCTCACGTTAATGTGGTGGTCACAAGATAGATCACGGGAGTAAAACAGATGAACTCCGCCACACCTACCACGGTCATTTATTCTGCATAGCATTTAACTATTTACGTAGTATTTATATGTTTAAGTGACAATCAACTCTTTAAACAACCAGCAAACAGTATAGAGAAGTGTTTATTACCCCATATAACAGACTGGTTTATTGGTAGTGTTGAGAAACAAAGCCAAATAAACAAACAGTTCTATCATGCAATAGATACTTTATCAACGTAATTGTGGCGCCGATGATTGCAGGGTTTTGTCAGAGATAATGGGAGTATGTTTTATCATTGAACCAGAGACAGTCATTGAAATATACTCTTGAAAAATGGACATTTCTTTCCAATTACACAATTACGAGCAATTGTCAGACAGATCATTATAGTCAGAATGTTGTTGCTGTGTGAACTATTGACATGAAATTAATACAACAAGAATATGTGAAGTGTTTGTTAGATATCCACTATCTTCTCAAACAAATCAACAGTTACTTATTGTCCGTCTTTGGTAGTAATGATGATGACAACATCACTGCAGACGATTACATAAGATAATAAGTACGATAAATTAGTCACAGGAATTTGACATTTGTAAAGATATTAGCATTTTTCTAAGTTCAAAACTATAAAACTGTGTCTCTGGTAGCTTTGATACTTGCAGTATAATGACATCATTCTGGGTCAACTCTCATGAGTGTAGTCGTCGTAGGAAACCGTCGTATTTTCCCTAGTAAAACTAATAATGTCTGCGTATTTGAGGGTATTACACTGAAATACCGAGTCGGCGTGGTCACATAATTATTTTCAATTATGGCAAACATATTGTTTTGCAACATCATCTTTGACGACGTAGTACCAATGGAAGTATTTTTGAATGACGCAAATAGAAACCAAAGTGTCAATTATAAAAGTATGAAGGACATTAATGTTTTTATCCGAATAATGACTTTGGCATAAAAGACACAAATGATTGGTTTTTGGTCATATTTGTATTATTAGCACGTGATTTATCGACAGTTTCAGTACGTGTAATTGCTAAAAACTGAATGAGAGATATTTGATGATTTGTGTGATATTCGGAGTGTTTCGTGGAAATATACTCCAGTTCAGTAAGAACAATGCACCTTTTAAAGCTTTGTCATGTAAACCAGAATAAAATGTTCATGCCCAGTTCATTTTTTGTTTATTGAATGTTATCTATAAACACTGTTCGGGTGAGATGATAGTTCCTATCACGATGACATTTGCACATATTGTGTCTCTTGTGAGCAAAATAACAATCAATAAGTAAAAAAACTATAAAACCCTATTTCAACACAAGTGCATTAAATCGGTTGAGTGGTATTATGTTCAGTACATAGACTTCTTCCTCAGCATGTAGAGGGCATTTGATGTAATACAATTCATGCAACACTTCTATTACATATAAAGAATAAAATAATCACTAACTATTGCCCGTGAGAAAACAGAAATTCAATTAAACAGTTTAATCTTTTTTTTTTTCATTTTGTCATCACTTTGGTGTAGAGGTTTTAGAAGTTACTAGGATACTAGGAAACTAGTAATAGTACATGATGGGGGAAATTATACTAGCGGCGAATTGTTCATAAAAGAAATACAATAACAGTCAAGGTGTAGAGAGTTTCGGTACAGGAACTTGGATAATATTTCTAAATCCGGACATCTTCAAATAGTACGTATTCGAGTATAGCGTTCCAAGGCACATTATGTGTATTTGTAAACTACTGCTAAGTGGAAACACTAGTTAAATAATTGTATTGAAAGGACACATGTGAACCTCCTTTGTTTAAGTCTTGCATAAAACATGTGTTTGTCTGTTAAAGGCTTATTTGCATACATTAATTTGAATTGGCATTATAGAATACCAATTACAGCTTGAAACATTTAATTATAACGGGTATAGAGGCACGCACGTATAACGATGAAATGTTGCATTTGATAAATAAATTTGCTATCTATATGAATGTATCTAAAATCCAATACTTGGTGGAAGTTTTAGATGAACCACTCACAAGGATTGGAAACACTTATAACGCTGGCATGTCAAAGTATTTCGAAAACATTTTAAACCTTCTCAAACAGTTTGTTGATAAGCTTACTCGCCATTATTTGTCTTTACTATATTTCCGAAAAAGAATTGTCACAAATGTACACATTTGTTTTTTGAGTTTCGAAATATGAATGACGTTGCGTGTCTCAAAATAAGCAATAATGTCAAACGATTGAAATACATATATTAAATACTATATTTTAAATCCTTCGAGATTTTCCACACCAATTCAAAGAAAAGACGAGACGTTTATTTTTTTATTTATGAGACGATTTTTATTTTTAAGTTTTTTTTCTAGTATCAATAAATGTACTACTGACAATTTATTTAAATTCAATATACACACCCACACCCTGTATGTCAATTTCAGAACGTAATGGTCTCTACAAATGCACCTTATCTGCGATATAGTAAAACATGTACAATGTTGTTCTTTCCCAATGTCTCTTCTTGAACAGTTGCAGAATATTGCCAACGGAGGAAACAAAACATAACGGTACAATATCGCATTCAGAACATCCTTGTTTTAACACCATCATCCATAAGCACATCATAACATGTATTGTACCCGCATAACTTTTTTCAGCTTAAATAATCGCAATAATAACTATGACACCACTCAGACACCGTTATAATGAACATCCTCAATGTCATGATGAATTAGTGGCGAGTAATTAGGGGATGCTATATCAACGATCGATATGTCTCCCATCCTCCTAGCAATTTTCATACTATCAATATCTTGCAATAATACTTAGTGGCCAATGTTTTTTTTAATATTTTTGTGATGATGTTGAATTAATGGATTATATAAACGTTGCTTGTATTCTGTAATTCCATATAAAGAAAGAGACACATGAAAATATGATTTCTTACATTAAAGATAAGATGCGCTTAATTCCAGTGTCTACATATAAATCTACATTGTCTGTATTATCTATAATATACTTCTTTGCTAATATTGATATAGCAACAAACTGGTTTGGACTGTGATATTGACCCATGTCATCATACTAACGTGTTACCATACTCCCTTAACACTTACAATTGGTTAATTATTCTTATTTTAAACGTGTTTGTTTGTTTCTTCATTTCTGTATTACGATTGCTCACATTGACGTTATTTCCTACTGAAACAACAACAAACAAACCAGTCAATGACATTTGTCTATATCACAATCTCATATCTGCCTTTTTAGTATTCGTATAGTAGCGGAGAAGTTATCGAACATTCCGTAGTTAAGCAGGCACTGATGATCTATTGTCAAGTATACAAAAGGCGCACGAATTCGTTATCTCAAGTATGATTTTACGTCAATAACGTTGCGAGGAATTGTACCAATCAACACTTCATCGACAATAATAAGTTCACTGTACCACCCGAAAACTTACTATGGTAATGAACCTTCATTGAGGAGGGTTAAAATAGAAGTAAATGTAGGACTCAGGACTTGCACCAGTCGATATGAGACCAGACTTCCGTATTCAAACTGATCGGTTGTACTTTAAGGATATAAAAAAATATAACACAATTTGCATATTTCTATAAAATGCCACGAATGCCAGGGATTATAAAATGAGGAAGAAGCTTTGTCGAGCTAAAAAAATTATCATGACTATCTAAATTTGAAGGCTTCAACAATAAACAAGGAAATAATATATTATATCCACAAACTCATGCATTTTGTATGCAACGAAGTGCTGTACAGGATAGCTGTACTGGCGTTATAGAATATAGAAAGCGCGATAATTATATGAAAAGCTTCACGCGCGTATTCTTGAACACCAGTGTAACTAGAACCATCACTGTCGTGATCAGGGCCCTGTTGTTATCATTGTCAATAAGTATTGCAAGTTTCATTTGAATATCTTGAAAAGTTTTTGAACTATGGCCAATGTAAAAGTTTTGAAGTCAAAAAAGGGGCACAAGCCAAAATTTATTAAAGCTAGAATTGTTGCCCTTTGCTACACATGTGCGTATTGTCACTGTCAATATGTATAGCAAGTTTCATTTGAATATCTGTAACGGTTTTGAAGTAAAGTAGAGAAAAAAGATGAAAAATGAGGAAAATTATAATTTTACAAAGGGCCATAATTCTTACAATATTGTAGCTGGAGTAACATAACTTTGCATACAATAGTGTATTGTTGCTGTGACCTTATGTTTAAAGTTTGAAGTCGATACCTTTAACGGTTTGCAAGTTATTAAGAAAAAACATTTTGAACTATGGCCAATGTTAAAGTTTTGAAGTCGAAAAAGGGGCACAAGCCAAAATTTATTAAAGCTAGAGTTGTTGCCCTTTGCTACACATATGCGTATTGTCACTGTCAATATGTATAGCAAGTTTCATTTGAATATCTGAAACAGTTTTGAAGTAATGTAGAAAAAAAGATGAAAAATGAGGAAAATTGTAATTTTACAAAGGGCCATAATTCTTACAATATTGTAGCTGGAGTAACATAACTTGGCATACAATAGTGTATTGTTGCTGTGACCTTATGTTTAAAGTTTGAAGTCGATACCTTTAACGGTTTGCAAGTTATTAAGAAAAAACATGAAAAATGTGGACGGACAGACGGACAGACGGACAGACAGACGGACAGACGGACAGGGTGATTACTATAGGGCACCTGCAAAAATTTTGCAGGGCCCTAATTATATTATGCAACAATGAAGGACAATGTTATTGTATGTCAAATACGTGTAAGCCAAATACTCGATCGATGAGGAAGTGAAATAAGAACAATAAGATTGGTAACGACAAATATGTTTCTTCTATTTCACGAACCATAAGGAAAACACACGGTACATGTATTATTTGCCGAGACTCAAAAGAATGGACGACCAACTATTGTTTCGTGCACCCATAGACAGTAATAAATACTAGAAATGTGTCCATCAATACGTGTTACATTTATGTACCCATTGGGGAGTTTAGTAAAAGTAACAAAAGGCCATAATTCTGGTAAGAACTGCAGCAGCATCAGGGATGGATGTGTTCAATAAATTGCTTGAACAATATATACTGAGTACATCTAGAAACGCAACACTGGGGTTTCTGTCAACACTTTTCAAACTTTGTATGATTGTCAATCAAACTGTATTTACTTGATGACATTATATTCCATGAACAATACAACTGTAACATTGTTTTCATACAGTGCTATCGATGCAATTGAACAACACTTGTGTGTATAGTGCGGCTAAAAAGTAACGGACCACAAATAGGTAAAATCCTATTTTTTCAGAATCGTTTTTCTAAGTGAAAAGATAAAACATTGATTAATTATTGATTGATTACATATGCATGACGTCCAACAAATTGATTAGAAGTGTTTGAAACAATTGTGAACTTTGCCTAGAAATGGTACGTGTGGAATTACTGGTCTTGTCGGAGAGTTATTTCACATGGATGACCTGAACATGGGTGGTTGTAACCAGTGCCAAAGTGCTAGTAGAGTGTCTCCAGATGAAACATTGTTGGATCATGGCAATTTAGCCAAAGTGAAACCTCCAAGTTGACGTCTCCGTCATAGGCATCCGAATCGCTTGATTTGACCCATGTTCGGACTATCCTGATATTTTTATTCTGAAGCCTAGAACTGTTATTTTGTGATTTTCTTTCCATTGGCAAACCTTACAAAGGATTCGAAGCAATTTACACCAAAATAAATCATGCATAAATAGTGCACGTGGAATTCGTGCGTTTTTGCATTTTCTTGACGCACGGGAGTAACGTAACCCGATCGATAAATTTTGGACAATAGCCAAGTTTCTACATAATTATACAATATTATTTCACAAAATTAAACAATGTATGAGCAATGGAAGTAAGAAAAACCAAGGATGCAAACGTTGCGTTTCTAGATGTACTGAGCATAGTAGCTAGTAGAAAATGTTGGTAGACCATTAGTCATATAAGCTTGTTAGTGTCTGTCATATGGTGATCCATCGATTTGTTTAAAATTTGATCAGATACACACTACCGTCTAATTGTAACCAATATAACATTTCTAAAACCACTTTCCGGTTCATTATGTATTATAGAATGTTATTCTATATGAACCAGTGCTATTTCAGCATCGAAATCGTAACCATCTGTTGCTACCAGCATTGTAAACAGCTAATGGCATTTCTAAAAAGGAAATATCTTCTTTTATTTCTCAGGAAACTTCGCAACAGACAGGAGATTGAGTTTCATATTAACATAAATATTAGTACAGTATTTTATCTGAGTGTAAGTTCAACGAAACTACTAAATTTGTAAATGCATATACGACTACGTATCTGAAAATATTCAATATATTGAAAACAATGAAAATGACCGTAACGATTATTTGTGTCATTACGACAAGGTTGGTGAACGAGGGGTGATCAATATATTCGGGGCGTTCCTAATATTGGATGAAGAATAACGAAAATACAAGCTGACGTTGATCAAATATCTTGCGTTTCCTTTAATTTTCATTTTGGTTACATTACCATTTACTTGATGTCGTCACTTGTTGTAACCAATGTGAAGCACGCACCGTCAAGCATCTCGGGCGTATCGTTATCTATGAGCAACGGTATCCCAAGAAAACTAACGCGAAAGTTGCATATCCTAGCGATATCTCCAAGATGACTTGACTAAATCGTGCATGGATTCTTTGCGCTTCAAATTGGCCATTTACATATCATTCCATTGTGGTCTGTATCAAACGGATGAGTTGATGAAATAAGAATTATCAGCAAAAAAACACCGCGGTAGGGACACAAAAATCTGGACCAAATGTAACTGGCGAAAACGAATACTAGTATAGACTACACAAAAACTAAATCATTGGCTCCAGATCAAAAGGGTCATTTCGATATTGCACCCTTTATAGACACAACTAAAGTTTATAAATATACAGAAACATAGTTGTTCAGGTTAAACAAAAATTCTTTGTACGACTACAGGGTTCTAATATTAACAGTAATTCTTAGAGATGTTTTTACGGCTAAACCAATGAATGGTATTAAGTACTATGGCGTTCAACTACATTTACATTCAGGAATTAGATTCATTTGATGATGAAATGAAACATGAACCAGTCATTGGGAACGTTCTAATGAATTTTAGAACTTTCGATATATGAGTATATGAGCCGTTCTCCAGGAAAACCGGGCATAATGACATTGCATTGTAATTATGCAATAAGACTTAGAAAAATGTATAAAATGAGATAAAAATCGTGTATTTTGTTTTCATATTTAAGTAATTGAATAGAATAGTACTATCCATTAGCTTCAAGCTTTCTTTAAAATTGTGTTAAAATAAAATCTGTTGTTGCTTTGGTGATCGATTTCTAAAAAGAACTCATGTCAAGGAAAACAAGGGTTAAGTGGCTAAAACACTTGCCTTTTTTCTGTGTAAGTAAATACTCACAAGCTGGACACGTTTTATTCAAATAAGAATATGATTATAAAAGTTGCCACAATTTTAAAAGTTTACGTCAAAAATGTGCCAGATACTGGATCATTGAAATGCCACTTGCGTTACGTCAAAAACGTAGATAATGACGTTCGCGACGTCACTCATAAAGAAGGCGGAAGTGGTTAGTTTAAAAAGTCTTTAACTTTGTAAATTTATGGAATAATTTGTTCAAATTTTCAGAAACTGTTCACGAGAGTCTCTTCTTTCTAACCATAAAATTATCAATATTTGCACAATTTTGTCAATAAGCCTGGTTTTCCTGGAGAACGGCTCATAGCGTTCTACTCCAATAGTTATCGGAAACAAAGAAGTTATTTGTATTTCTCATTATCATTTATCAGCCAATGTTCCTACTTTATAATACAAATGACCCAATATATAGTTCGTTTTACTAGTTAATAATTTCAATACAGGTTAGAAACCACCAAATAGATTTGCTCTATAGCTCAATGTAAATTGGCCATAGTAGGCCCCAATTTTCAACTTTTTTTAGTCTATGGCCACCTGGACCACATATATCATTGTAAAGAGGGGCATTTAAGCTTCAAAATAATGAAATAAAAAAGGGGGGTCATGTATCATCTAAGAAAGTTTTTGTCCTTCAAACACGGTCTATCCGTTTTTACGCATGTCCGGATTTATGAGTTCTGGGTGTTAGCCTAGTCTACTTTCACTTTGGTATCAAGAACAAAATAGTGGAATAATACAAATATTACAGTTTTACTACACCACATGCATATTTACCAACCATTTAAACTCAATTTCATCATTCAACTCCACATTTGTCAAGAAATATCTCCATTTACAGGCAAACCAAAGTTTTTTTAAGGACTACTTGAGTGTATCACCACTTGGTCCGCGGAGGCATTTAGTGGTTCTTTACCTTAAGACAGCCTAGTTTTACTTATTAAAGTGATTTTTGCACTTTTTTCAATACTACTATGTATATGCAGCACACAACAATCAATTCTAGACAAATTGTGCATGAATTCTAGAAAAAATGACAAACACGCATATGCGCCTTTAAGGAGAAATTTGGCCAGCACCTGCAAAATATTATGAATAGTGATTTTAAATTGGGTTGTATTTGTGAAAAACTATTTCACTGAACACTTATTATGCTTCAGATGCCTAATAATGTGTCTATTCTTCATTTTTAATCACAATTACTCCTGTCTGACACTAAAATAAGGTCAATTTTGGCATAAAAATGTCAATTTTAGAAGAAAAAAATCTGAAATTTTCTAGATTTTCATGATAAAAATCCAAATTTTCACTTTTTTAGACAATTTAAACAGATATAAGTGGTAAAAACCCTATCTGGGATGCATTTCCATACATTTGAATGCAAAAAAATGAAAACATGAATTTACTAGAATTTTGCCCTTCTTTAGGTTAGAAACCACCAAATAGATTTGCTCTATAGCTCAATGTAAATTGGCCATAGTAGGCCCCAATTTTCAACTTTTTTTAGTCTATGGCCACCTGGACCACATATATCATTGTAAAGAGGGGCATTTAAGCTTCAAAATAATGAAATAAAAAAGGGGGGTCATGTATCTTCTAAGAAAGTTTTTGTCCTTCAAACACGGTCTATCCGTTTTTACGCATGTCCGGATTTATGAGTTCTGGGTGTTAGCCTAGTCTACTTTCACTTTGGTATCAAGAACAAAATAGTGGAATAATACAAATATTACAGTTTTACTACACCACATGCATATTTACCAACCATTTAAACTCAATTTCATCATTCAACTCCACATTTGTCAAGAAATATCTCCATTTACAGGCAAACCAAAGTTTTTTTAAGGACTACTTGAGTGTATCACCACTTGGTCCGCGGAGGCATTTAGTGGTTCTTTACCTACATAGAGGATATTTGTATTTTTCCGTATATGATCGGCTGATAATTCACCGAGTGAGCAGCTGATGTAATATTTTCACGAGTGGCGTAGCCACGAGTGAAAATATAAGTCAGCTGCTCACGAGGTGAATTATCAAACGATCATACACGGTAAAATACTAATATTCTATTTATTTCATGCTTCAAATACCTTAAATTATGGAAATACTCCACTATATACCTGAAATGTTTTGCGTGACGTCGTTTTTCCGCCATGCACGCGTCGAGTTGCAAGCAAGTAGTTCTTCTGCACTGGCTTCAATTTCGTCCATTTGTTTTCCATTTATGTACATATAACGTTCTGTTATTTGTTAAAGATTAAGAGAGCAAGTGAAAATGCTTATTATTTTATTTTTGGCGGCGGGGCGATTTGTTTAAAAAAATAGTCTGTTTGCCGTGAAATTATGAACAGTGAAATTATGGACAGTGAAATTATCGGGGAATAATCCACCGTTATTCCGCCGTAAACCACCGGTAAGCATGAAATAATAATATTTTAATTGTATTATAAGACATCATTTAGACTCAGAACCTGGAACAGTAAAAAGAAAAATTATGTATTTAATATGACCGCAAAACTAATTAAATCATGGGTTAATTACAAAATTATATAGCTTTACTGTATGATCAGAAACACTATACTCAACCTGCTTAGGTTTGTATTTTAATCTGTACACCATTTTTCAAGTCTTATAGCAATAATGTAGCCATTTACGAAGTAAGTGATATGTTTTGGTGATAATCAAGCGCCGTTCTGCAAAGAGGTGTGATAATTTCACCATTTAAAACAGGGTTTAATAAGCAAATCAGCATAAAGATGAAATTATTATGCAATTTAATAAGCAGTGACGTGAAACATAAATTCACAATCAGTTCAAAAGAATACCAACTAAACAACAAGGTTAATGTACTTTTGTCATGCAATACGAGAGGTGTTCAACTTATTTATGAACAGAAAATGAACATCAATATTGTGTTACTCTAACAATGAAATTGCATAAAAACTTTTATATTGTGTAAAGTAGTGTATAAAGAAGTATATATAATAATTGTAAATTGCCAATACGTTACGGTTAAATCATAATTAACATTAGGGTAGAGGGTGTTGTTTTTTGCGTTTTGAAGGTCCGAAACTCGTAATCATTACGTTTACATTTTCCTTCTTTAATCTTTGTTTTAGTATCAACCAGATGAAAAATTATATTGTTAAAGCATGAGAAGACTTCGACATCCACTGTTTGGTTATAATATATGTGTCATATATCAAAGTTATATTCTTATGTTTTTTATTTGGCATTGTATATGGTGACTTGAAGCTGAATCCGGACGAAACACTATGTTCTTGGAACAGTCACTAGGAACGATACGTAACACTTTTTTGTTGAAAACCTGATTTGAAACGGTTCGTACACCGACCACAGCTTTCAATTTCGTCAATTTGATATTGATTTTGATGTGCGTATTTCCATAACAACAAAACCAATGCCTTCCCATGAAAACGGCCGCGAACACACAATGCTGGACAAACATAAACTTCTCCATATCCCTGTGACCTTTTCTAAAATAGCATACCATAATCTATCATAACATTCTTTAAGATTTAGCATTGCTTCCCCATAATGAAACAATTTTTCCACATAATGTTGTTTATTTCGCATTTTTAGATTCCAATACTTTTGGCTGCGAGGCAAGTTTTTCTTGATTTTCAGCGTAGGAACTTTGCATTTTCCCAGAACTATGCATTAAACTGTTTCGAAATAGTGTCACTGATAGTTTCTATGGACACTCCCATCTGTGGTACTATTCCACGTTTTGCTAATGGATTCATCATAGATATCATAAAACCAATTTAACTTTATTGTGTAGGTTTTGGCAATGTTGGGCAATTTTCAATTTTTGGTGCCATTTCACAATTTCTGGAAACAGAACTTTAATAACGCGTCTTACCACAAATATTACCGATGTTCTCATTAAAAATGCAAAATAAAAATTAACAACACTTTCTTAATGTTTATAAAAGGGCCATTTTGCTTTAAAAACAGGAACAACAACATAATCTACTGAATTGTTGTTTTTAGCTTTAACCAAATGAAATATACAATGTATGATGATCATATGTTCAAGTTAAAACATTTTCTTGCATGGTCTAAAAAATATATTTCAATTATTTTCATTCAATATTGCACAATCGGTGTTCATGTTTTGTTCATAAATAAGTTGAACACCTCTCGTAGATGCTTTAACTAATTGTGGGCGCCGATAATTGCAGGATTTTGTCAGACGATAATGGGAGTATTTTTTTCCATTACACTAGACATACTCATTGTAATTATACTCTTGAAAAATGGACAGTTCTTTCCATTTTACACAATTAAGTGAATCATCCAGACTTAATATACTTAACAACTTTTCTAAGTCCTCATTTTCATTTATCCATAACTTTTTTATTATATACAGTGAAGTAATAAACTTTCTCATGAGAAGTGTATACAAGAAAGACATTATAAACCGCGTCTCGAAATGTCAGAATGTCACCTGGTTTGTTCGTCACGAGATTGACGTCCGTTTAATTCTTTTTTGACGCCATGTGTTTACATATTCATGTCGTTTGTTAAAAATGCCTTTAAATTATGTCCAATGACTAACCATATATGAAAAACAGTTTAAAAATTATTAGGCTATTACCATTGTTCGTGGAATGGTGTCAGAAAAAATATGAAGTGACGTCAGTACGGTACAGAGTAGCATTTAGTGTCGACAATCAACGATAATTACCTTAACCTCCACGTTTGATCGATTTTCAACGTACAAACACGTCTAGGAGTGTTTAATTCAAGGTAAACGTAACGTTTCCTTCTCGTATAATGATGATTGCGAGAACGTTTAGCATTTATTGTGACGTTATGACGTCGCATGACAACTTTGCGTCCAGGCGGTAAAATTTAATTAGTCCCTTTGTTCAGCAATGCTCCCCACTGACGTCCTTGACTTTCAATAGAAACATCACACGACATAGTGGTCATCCAATATATCAAAACCTGTCTTTGCGACTTTTACTTTCTTTCGTTCTTATGTTTTGAGTGTAATCATTCAATAAATTTAAATCGAACACGACTTTTTGTTGCACATTTCTGCACACCTATAACACACGCAAATCATAGCAAAATTTCAATAGACTACTTGCACAGTTGACAAATTTATCTTCAAAAATATAAGTGTGGACTTAGAAAAGTTGTTAAGTATACATACGAGTGATTGTCAGACATTTAGTTGTTTACAGAATGATGTTACCGCGTGAGCTATTGCCATGAAATTAGTGCAACAAGAACATGTCAAGTGGTTTTGATGTCCACTATCTTCTACATAAATCACCAGTGACTGGCAGGCCGTCTTTGTAACGGTCAAGGCAACGTCACTACAGACAAGCCTTTCCAACTAACACTTTTCAACAGATAAGTACTATTACACCAGATAATGATGACGACACATTTCTCGCATGGAATTTGACATTTTCTGACGATCTTAGCATTTTTAAAGTTAAAACCTTGCAACTGTGTCACCGGTAGCCGATAGTTTGGATACTTGCAATATATCAACATCATTCTGGTTCAACTCTCATGAATGTAGTCGGCGCAGTTCACCGTTGTTATTTTCCGAAGTAAAAACAAATAAGGTCTGTGTGTTTGAGGGTATTACTCGGAAATACAGAATCTGCGTGGTCACTAAATAGTATAAACATATTTTCAAAATATCATCTTTGACGATGAAGTCCAACGACAGAACTATTTTTGAATGACGCAAGTAGAAATAAACGTGTCAATTGCAAATGCGAGAAAAGCGTAGAGTTTTTTATCCGAACAATGGCTTTGACATGAAACAACACAAATGCTTGGTTATTGGTCGTATTCACATTATTTTCACGTGATTGTTCGACAGTTTCACCAAGTGCAAATGGACAAAAACTGAATTCGAAATGTGTGATGCTTTGTGTGATATTCGGAATGTTTCGTTGGAAGATAATTCAGTTCAGCAATAACAAGGCACAACCCAATGAACGTTTAAGCCATAGCAAGTGTTTGTAAACCAGGATAAAATGTGCACTACCAGTTCATTGTTGAAACGTCTTAACGTATATTATTGAAATATATCTAAAAACAAGCGATTTACAAAACGGTGAATATTATATCTTGAAAAATGCATAGACTCTTAAAAAGAAAGCTCAGTTTCTAAAATGACCGATCCTTGATAAATTGGGTACGCCGCATTGTAAAGAAACGATCTACGTTCTTATATGTGTAAATACTGCTAATATAATATCAAAATGTTAATACCAGAAATACCTTTATAACTACATAGGGGGTTCATAAATAATAGAGTTGTAAATTTGAAAATGTGAATCAGCTCTGTTCGTATGAGGTGATAATTCATGCTACGATGATAATATTTCTACTTATCGTGCTTGCTTCCAGCACAATATCAATCAATAAGAAACAAGTAAACAGACCATAGGGCACCCTTTAATCACTGTAATTGAAATATGTTGAGTGTTATATGATAAACATCTTCCATAACATGTAAAAGGCATTTGATGTAATACAAATGATGCAACACTACCAAATATGTATAGAGAAAAAAATAATCTCCTAGTGTTGCCCGTGAGAAAACAATGATTCAATTAATAACTTCTTTATTAAATTATGTTAATTTTGTCATCACTTTGCTGTAGTAGTTTCAGAAGTAACAAACATTCTAGAAATGGTAAATGACGGGGAAAATAATGCTAGCGCTGAATTGTTTATAACAGAAATAAACTCACGGTCGACGTGGGAAATGTCCGGTACAGGAACTTTGATAATATTATTCAAACTGGATATTTGAAATTTGTACAACTTACTTTAACAATATCATCAAGTTTTATCATTTTAGAAAGTTTGTCTCGATTCTTGATGATCACCCACATATAAATCAATTATAAGAAACAAGATGTCTATTTGTGTATACAATTTGTACTGAAAAGAATACGCGTGGGTCCACTTTATTCAAGTATTGCGTACTATGCCTGTATGTCTGTCTGTTTATGGCTTTTATTCATAATAGCATTTGATTATACACGTATATAATATAATAATTCTAATAACATCGATCAAACAATTTGTTACGGAGAGGACAATCAAAGAAAATCTTACTTTTCCAGTTTGTGTAGATGTGGCATTCTCATTCCAACGGATGCCCTTGTAGACGACATGTAATCCGCATTACTAACCGGAGTAGTTGTAAACTTAAGTCCAGTATTCTCCTCTACCTCCGCAACCGAATTTAATCCAACACCAGAACCGGTTCTTCTAAACACCGAATTACCACTACTACTCACAGCAACATTTTCTTCTTTTTTAGGAATAACATTTTCACTAGATTTTGTTTCGACTTTATCTTCCACATTTGATGCACATTTTACGTTATTTATTCCACTTTTATCCGAATCTTTCTTTTTATCTGACACATCATCAATCGCTTCATTTTCCTTAGTTTTGTGGTTCGAATCTTTTAAAGAATTTTCACTGTTTTCCATTTTTTAACAACCACTGTTGTTCATTTATATAAAAACACAAATTGAAAAATGAATCAATTTCTTTTATAATCAATTAATCATAAACTTCATCTAAACATTAAAACTTAACGTGTACGTAACGATTATAACATTGATTTGCGGAATATTTTTTTTCTGACTTGATGCGACGTAACAACCAGACAATTCTATGCAGAAGGGCTGAAAATTACAAGCCGAGTGAAAACTATTCAATCGTTAATTTGAATTGGCATTATCAAATACCAGCTTGAAAGTTTTAATTGTAACGTGTATAGAAGCACGAACGTATAACGATGAAGTGTTCTACTTGATTCAAATGTTTTACTATCTAATGAAAGTATCTAAAATCCAATACTAGGTGTAAGAGTTAGACGAACCGCTCACTCGGATTGCATACACTCAGGACACTGGTGTGTCAAAGTATTGGAAAACATCTTATATCGTCTCAAACATTCCGTTCATAAGCTTACCCGTCAGCATTTGTCTTTATCGTATTTCCAAATATATGTATTTATCATATGCCACAATTTTACAAAAAGTTTCACAATATGAATGATATTGCGTGTTTCAAGAACGTGATGACGATGAAAGGTAGGGCTTTACGATTTGAAATCATTTCGAGATTTTCAAACCATTTCAGTGAATAACTATAACTAGCACAATGATATATTAAGTATTAATTTTTTATTACATTATTTTTATTTTGTTTTACTTTTAACACTTTACCAAGTATGAATATATTACTAACTAGTTATTAGAATATACTAATTCATTATTTATATAATAAATTATAATTCTTAATCATGTTTACCCATTTTCAAACAAATTCAATCATACATATCTCCGATATCATAATACGTTAACAAAATATTTCCTCATAGGGAAAAATAACACACCAATGCTACCAATGGGCGCAACACTACCTCAGTTACTCGGTATCAAATCAAGACAGTCGCAATATTAACGAGAGAATGCATAATCCCATCATATCCTGTATAATGTCCATATAATCTTCACCTCAAAGATTTCCCAATGATAACTGTATCACCCCTTAGCCAGACACCGTTATAATGTACATCCTCAATGTCAGGATAGTTGTGAGTAATTGGTAGATGCTATATCAACGATCGACCTGTCTCCTATACTCCAAGCAATGTCCACACTATCAATAACTTGCAATAATACTTCATCAGTGACCGAGATTTAATCATCGATTAGTATAGTGATGTCGCTGCGTTAAGGGATTACATGTAACAGTTTCTACAACAATAATTATAGTATCATTTCAAGAAATAATTATTTATACGCTTAGTTGTCCGTCTTCTATCATCTCCGTTCAAAGAAAGATCAACGGGCAAATACGATTTCTAGCATTTAATATTATATGCACTTAATTCCAGTGTGTATAGATAAACATACATTTTCTAATTTCTATACTAGACCCATATGCTTATGGAAAACTGGTTTTGACTGTGACATTTGCCATGCCATCATACATACATGTTTCCATACTACCTTAAGACTCACAATTCGTTAATAATACTGAACACAAAAGTGTTTTTTTTTTTTTGTGTATTCCGATTTATTGCATTGTGGTTATTCCCTACTAAAACCATAGCAGACCAGCCAATGACGCTTGTTTAGATACTACAGTGTCTTAACTGTCTACTTATTAGTTAGAAGTATAGTAGCGGAGACGTTATCGACCATAATTTATCAGCTTCCCTGGTTCAACAGGCATGGATGATCTATTGTGAATTATACAAAAGGCGCACAAACTCGTTATCTCCAAACTACGCACGTCTTCTCGACCGTCACATTATCTCCACGTCAAAAACGTTGCGGCGAATTGCACCAATCAACGCTTCAAGAACATTAATCAGTTGACTGTAACACCACAATTCTTACAATGATAATGAACCTTCATTGAAGAGGTTAAGATAGACATACAGGTAATACTCAGCTTTTCGCAGAGATAGATTAATTATGGTATTTTGCGTCTGACTAAAACCAGTTTAATTTAGACCAGACTTCCGTTCTAACGCTGATCGGTTGTACTTTTAGGATTTAAAACACATTAATACAGTTTGCATATTTACATTTAAATACCAAAAAAGTTCAGCATTAAATAGTTAAAAATGAGGAAGAAAGTTAGACAAGCTGAAAAATTATCATGACCATCTAAATTGGAAGATTTCTGCGAATGAACCAGGAATCAAATTATTTTCGTAAACACATGCTTTTTGTACGAGACAATCATCGAAGTGAATATTTCATTTTAGAAGATGTTACAGGAAATCATCATGTGAAAAGTCCGGACATAATGATATATAAATAAGGTTATTTGTGTAAGTACACGTAGAACTAAACAACGTACATGCAATCACATCCAGGCGCAATAATTAATCAGTAATTAAGGTGAATAAGGTTGCTTATGCAATTAGCAACCAGTGATTCGTCTTGAAAGTCATGCTTGTACATACATTTACCAAATATTCACAGTTGAACATAGGCCTATGCAAATGGTGTTACGCCTGATTTCCGGCTCCAAAATATCAACAATCAGAGTTTTCAAAATAAACAATCACATGTCCTCAAATCCTAGTAGTCATGATTTATACCGGCTACCCTTCATGCAAATTAAGCAATGGGCAATGGATACACTGTTTTAGTGCTTGTTGTTTCTGATATGCTGTACCTTCTATGTCCAATGGTTATTATCTCATTGAACGCATGCATTTATCAGTTACTCACATAATATTTCGTGTCAGAAGATTCCAGCAGGAATGACATAGCACCTGATCAATTATAATCAGCTTTAGGTATACATACGTATGTTAACACATGCAAATAAAATAACACCCACTCGACATGGTTTTAAAGTAAAATTAGAAGAGCACTAAATGAGCATAAGGTTGATCTAGGAGTATTCGAAAAAGTGACGTTGTTAGTTGTGACGACTCAGAATATTAAAGTACACATGTACTGTTTGGCATCCAGTAAACACAAATTTGATAAAGTAATTGGCAACAGTGCATCTACTTTGGTTATATATGGCAATACCGCGCCCCAACAGACAACAAAAACATGTGGGCATAACTTGAATTCAAGGCGATGATCGAAATCACGTTTGGGCCTTTCACGATTTAATAATTAGACTGCTTAAATGATGAATATTTGATGAAACCTAGCAGGTGTTTCTTGCAACAAGCATCGAGCTGCATTCATTGTATGAATCGCCAAAGCCTCCGATTTAGTTTAAGATGTCGGACTGAATAATCGAAATTTCGATTACATAATGTACGTCACTTAAAATAAATTTTTAGTACAGACGTAATGTTTTAAAATGAATGGTGTAACCGCATGTACTTAAACATTAACACAATTATCCAAATCCTGATTGTATCAAAAATACACATGTAGCTCCAATGTGGATAGGGGCAATAATATAATCTTATTTAGGCCTTTCTCAATATGTGGGCTTTTCTCAAAATAGCGATTTTGTCCTTACGAACTTCTAATTCTAAGCCAGCGTTATATACACTGTATTATACATTGGGGGGGGGGGGGGAGATTGAAATATTTATCTGAATTTAGACGTATTTAATAATTTTAAATGGAATAGTGGAATAGAATCCTTTAACACTTAATAAAGTAAACCATTCCTTCTCATAAAAGCCATCGTATTATCTAATTACAATTATCAAATCGCAATGACATTCACGCCAAATCTGGAACAATAGTTTCATTGAAGATAAATTCCTAATTACCATGGAATGTCTGAACATTTATTAATCATTATGTATACCACATCACGACAATAGGGATTATGCCAACTTCAGGAAATTTGAGCTGGTACTTCGAACTCGACAATATGTGGATTCACAGGACCCCAATTTTTACGTAAAAAGGGTATGAGAAAATCATACAGGGAAGGTAGCACTCAACCTAACCAGTCGAACACAGAAATCAGAAAAACCACAACACAACTTCACTGAGCAATGAGCAAGTCTTCAGCTGTAGGAAAATACCAAGTACAGAAAGTTTTTTTATAACTTTTTAAAGAGGCATTCCCTAGAACTAGCTTATTTTCTCTACTATCACATTTAATGAGCTAAATGTACAAATCACTATCAAGTATCATAATTTGTCAGAAGAAAGTGTGCGCAAATATGTCTCTATAATGTCAAAAATATGGTCAAATCACCAATAATAATTAATCGGTCCCAGCCATTTATTATTATGTGATCAAAGGTAAACAACTCGTGTCTATTATAGCTCGTTACGGAATTATATTTTTCAATTTTTCTCGGTACTTGGTGGGAGCTTTTTGTTGAAGATTTGAGGAGTTTAAGCAATAATGATTCTCATTTAATATATAATATTCCTGAATCGATTCAAACGATCAAAGTTATAGGGAACGCCTCTTTAAACCTGAAATAATTAAGAATGATGAGATATCGTACATTGTGCATTATACTGGACATTGTGACGTATGCTTTTGGTTTGAGATATTTCTATTTGAATGTTTCATCAACATGTATGTACATTCCAATAACGTCACGGTAAATAACACGGAATGAATCGTGTAACACTGCTTCTCAGTTCCGTCAGAGAATCGTGCTGTTTTCATTTAACTCTGACGGAACTCGAAACTGATGTAACACTCGGACGGAACTCAAATGTCATGTATCCTAAGTTCCGTCAGAGCGTTACATCGGTTTTCAGTTCCGTCAGAGCCATATGAAAACAGAATGATTCCCTCACGGAACTGAAAAGCAGTGTAACACGATTCATACCGTGAATAAGGGTGGTTTATAACACATCGATGTTTAAAGTTTTTCGTCATTTAAATTTATAAGGTAAATGAAAGTAAATGACACGTGTAAATATTAGTTAAAGAATTATTAACGGAGATAAATTAATTATTGTTGCCACACATAACGTTCATATTAAGAGTTAATACCTAATTAAAACTTCGATTATTTTGCCTAAGGTTATAACTGAGAGAATGAAACCATTTATTGAATGAATTCATGCGTCGTGAAACATGTAGCAGCCTAACAATGCGCCATGTTTTAAAGACCGTTCTACTGAGCTGGTAGACACAGTACTAGAATAATGTTAATAGACACTAGACACCTTCCATAAAACTATAAACAGTAATATCCTTTACCGCGTTGTTCTAGGACTAGTTTAAGATGTAATTTAACAAAGTCCGTTAGTATCGCTTCTGGACGAAGAAATCTAATAAACGAGGTGATGTTGAGTCAAGTCACAAGGTTATAAATAACGAGGTCACATGAACGGGTCACAATCTCATTGGTTAGATGTATCATTGAACACTTGAGAAAAGTCCTCTTATAAGGAGTCACATTTTCCTATCAAAGGAAAGTATACAGCGAAACCTGCACAGTGAACACGATTTTCAAACATAATTGTATTTATAAAGGACACACGCCGAGAGAATGTAAGAAAATGCTTGTTATTCATCATTAGCCTCCCTTCATGTTTCTATTCATCATGACAATGTCACGTGGATTGTGTTAATTTTTGTTATTTTAATATGCAAAGTAGAGCCTGTGTTGATTATTAGACGACACACAATTTTATACAGCATTTAACCGGAAAAATGCATGACTCAGTTCAGAAACCATAGACGAAAGAACTGTCATGTCATGGCACAATATATAACACAATATAAAAAGCAGCACTCAAAGCACGAAAGTAACAACAGGAAGCAATAAAACATTCGACAAAATCCCAGATTGTCACGCAAATATGTTATAACAATAACTAGTACATTTACTTAGTACAAGTATATGGATTTAGAAATTACTTTCCAAAATTATACCAACGTATTTGTCCTTTGCTGAGTAGAATTATTTGTAGAAATGCTATAAAAAAGCATCAATACATCAACTTATGCCACCCTCAATATTGTATACCTGGTAATACTTTTATTCAAGGGTTTTATGTAAAGTTATTGTAATGTCTTCTTTGATCCATTCAACCGAAACCTTATTGCAAATGTAAACATGCGTGAAAACATTTTTATAAGGTCATAGGTACTCCAATATGCACTTACTGCCATGATAATAAATGACATCTTACAGAAATGTTCTGTGTAAAATTTGGAACACAAATGTACCATTTTGTAAAAGCATTCCATGTTAATTGAGTCATGTTTAGGAAAAAGATCCAATTAGTTTTTCATGATATACCGGCAATTGTATCACGGTTTGGAGTCCATATGCGTAGGAGTTCATCACGAAGGCCGTAGTCTTTGGAACTTTAATCAGGAAACATTACTATACGTTTCACGGAGTAAAATACAGACAGTTGTAGAATTGTACTTAAAAGATATGCTATATCGTACAAAACGTATATGGTAAACTGTCCTTACATTATTTATGAGGCTATTGTCTATGGAAATCTATTATCCTTACTTCCTGTTTAATACATTACAGGGATGTCCATATATCTTCACAGTCTCATTCTATAAGCTGAAACTTCCACGTAATCCGTGTTGGGTACCGTAACTTATGATCAATCTTTACTTTACACGATCTACGTATGTAAATCACATCATATATCTCATTTTCTTAGGTAAATCACGGGATTTAAGTCATGATCAACCACTGGAAACAAAACTTTAAGACCTATTCGTTGACTGATATCATTATGTATCTGTTTGGCGAGACAGAACACGTCAGAAATCTAACAATAATTAAGGCTATAAGAGTGTATTGCATTTTATTAGGCACATGCTTAAATTTTGTGTCTATATATCAAAACAGCAGGCCAATGTTTAGGAAAAGGTGACGTCTGTAGCAAGAACAAATGTAAATATGTACTCAATGTTTAAACTGTACCCAATATGTATATGCATTTGAAGATATTGTATATCGAGGATTCTGTATTTGAGTGTTTGAACATGTGTAGGAACTTTGTTTATGATCGAAATGGTCATTCCTGAAACAGGCTGCTATATTTCCTACAAAACGAAACGGTGGTTAAGAAAAGAATATAGGCTGGTAATCCAGAGGTAGCCTGGTATGCATTCATGCTTTATATTCCAGAAATCATAGCCGTCTATTCAGGAAGAACTAGGACATCGCAACTTCTATCATACAACTGTACTTTCCCTAGCAGGTCATTGGTCAATCCGACCTGGAAAGAACGATTGTTAATTCATTTACCACTGTTCTGGTCGTAACATTCCAAATATCATAACAAACGCATTATTTCATATTACTGCACACATCATTTAATATCATTCCCGCTTTTATATGATGATGCAAGTACTGTTCAATATCCATTTAAAGTTATGGGTTAAGAAATCTTCAATTGTCCACTGGAGAGAAATACAAAGAGTTGAAAGATTAGTCTGGAGTTCCCCGTAATCAACATTATGATAGAAAGATGCGTTTACATTAAATAAGTATATACATACAATTTGTGTATCGCTGGCTTAGAATGAAAAGGTCGAAAGTGCCACTTACGACCTTATAAGACTAATGCATGTTTGAAATCTATATCATAAGGCGATTATTATCACGAAATTCGGTACTTGTTATGTTGACAAAACTGAAGCTCAAAAAGCATGTGTTACCACTAGTAAAGAATGATTGTCAGAAAGTTTTTCTTGTTTTCTCAAAATATTGATTTGTAATCACGACCTTCTTATTCTTAGCCAGCGATATGACAGACAAACATTCAAATAGCGTTACATGCTTTTACCATACATCTACTTAAGATACGTATTGTTCTCAATTTGTTAAATTATCATTTAGAAATGACCAATGAAATATTCACAGAAAAGTCGGAACAGTGGTGCAAGTTCTAACAAATAGTGTTGTTGTACGGATATGGTATTTAAACGGCAATCTATTATGTATAGGAAAACATTAATGAATAAGAATAAACTATCCTAAAATGAATAAATTTGTTCCATAAAGGTTTGCAACGAACACAAAAGTTTTACTTGAATCGTTTGTAGATCATATACAAATTTATTCCATGCGTGTTGTGAAACAAGTTGCTTCATACACCCATTACATCTAATTGTAGTATCTTCGCCTTTGTCTTATGTATGCGATAGAGAGACGCCAACGGTTTCTTTTTGTTTTGTTATACATTAGTAATGTCATTATTTAACGATACCATTTTCAATTGTTGTTCAATTTCATTGTTTCCTTTTGGCGTGATACAGCAACGGATCAACCACTGGGCCACGTTCTACTATCATGCATTCATTAATAATCACTCAATAAAATAAACTTATTACATTATTATTATAATGGTTCTTGTCCACTTGTTGTAGTCAGACTGTAACTGTAAAACTTTTGGTTTGCAAAGGTCACACAAAACATTGCTAGACGGTGTAGTGAAGGAAATCGAAGCACATGAACAAATGTTTATCAATAAACTTAGATGAAGCCAAACGGAGATTGATTATTTCCATTTTGTGGTAACCTCGCATTAAACGTAATTGGTAATTAAGTAAATGGATGCGTGTTTCTATCGGAAAGGTTTTTCAACACGTGATGTTACTCTGTATCACTGTTGGACACGGATACATAACGAAACATGTTGCTATGTAATCAATCATTTTATTAATGTAGAACGCATCATCATATCCTACTGTTCGTACGTTTAGGTTTCCGGATGGAATGAGGGGGTACCGCCGTTGTGGAATATCTTTCCGATATAACAAAATCCGTCCTATATTACAGAATTATGAAATTATATGACCCTAAAACATATGAACTTTTCTATCTTTAATAGTGCACACGCCATTGGCAGCATTTAAGTCAATCATAACACTGTTTAATTCATTTAAAGCCATGCATATTTGCCTACAGTTTCTTTTTAGTGTTTTGTTCGCTGATGATTGTTCTTTTGGTGACCTCCACATGTATATGAGCGCTTATATAAATGTATATCTTAACACAATAGTTGCTTTTGAACATAGATTCGTCGTACAAATTCATCTCCTAATTTGAATAGATAATCATATATACATAATTCATTTGGTAAGAACGATTGACATACACGTCAAGTTTGACATCTTATATCATTATAAATGGAATAGCCTCCTATTATGTATTGTAACATGCCATCAATCCCCATTGTAGAAATGGTAATACAATTACTATAATCAAATCATATTGACATGAACGTCCACTGTGAAGACGATATTTCTATTGAAGGATTGGTCCCCTGATATTTGACCAGTCTATATTATCAAGAAAATTTGTAAATCCTCCTAAATGTAAACAATGACAACATGGAGTTGCCAACAGGAGGATCTATTTTATTGTTCCTATGTGTATGGCTGTCGTCGTATATTTGGTTACATTATTTTATTTTGTTTTCTTTTTGTTATTCTGGGTTTAAAGGTAAAGAACCACTAAATGCCTCCGCGGACCAAGTGGTGATACACTCAAGTAGCCTTAAAAAAAACTTTGGATTGCCTGTAAATGGAGATATTTCTTGACAAATGTGGAGTTGAATGATGAAATTGAGTTTAAATGGTTGGTTAATATGCATGTGGTATAGTAAAACTGTAATATTAGTATTATTCCACTATTTTGTTCTTGATACCAAAGTGAAAGTAGACTAGGGTAAAACCCAGAACTCATAAATCCGGACATGCGTAAAAACGGATAGACCGTGTTTGAAGGACAAAAACTTTCTTAGAAGATACATGACCCCCCTTTTTTATTGCATTATTTTGAAGCTTAAATGCCCCTCTTTACAATGATATATGTGGTCCAGGTGGCCATAGACTAAAAAAAGTTGAAAATTGGGGCCTTCTATGGCCAATTTACATTGAGCTATAGAGCAAATCTATTTGGTGGTTTCTAACCTAAAGAAGGGCAAAATTCTATTAAATTCATGTTTTCATTTTTTTGCGTTCAAATGTATGGAAATGCATCCCAGATAGGGTTTTGACCACTTTTATCTGTTTAAATTGTCTAAAAAAGTGAAAATTTGGATTTTTATCATGAAAATCTAGAAAATTTCAGATTTTTATCATGAAAATCTAGAAAATTTCAGATTTTTTCCTTCTAAAATTGACATTTTTATGCCAAAATTGACCTTATTTTAGTATCAAACAGGGGTAATTGTGATTAAATATGAAGCATAGACACATTATTAGGCATCTAAAGCATTATTAGTGTTCAGTGAAACAGTTTTTCACAAATACAACCCAATTTAAAATCACTATTCATAATATTTTGCAGGTGCTGGCCAAATTTCTCATTAAAGGCGCATATGCGTGTTTGTCATTTTTTCTAGAATTCATGCACAATTTGTCTAGAATTGATTGTTGTGTGCTGCATATACATAGTAGTATTGAAAAAAGTGCAAAAATCACTTTAATAAGTAAAACTAGGCTGTCTTAAGGTAAAGAACCACTAAATGCCTCCGCGGACCAAGTGGTGATACACTCAAGTAGTCCTTACAAAAACTTTGGATTGCCTGTAAATGGAGATATTTCTTGACAAATGTGGAGTTGAATGATGAAATTGAGTTTAAATGGTTGGTTAATATGCATGTGGTATAGTAAAACTGTAATATTAGTATTATCTCACTATTTTGTTCTTGATACCAAAGTGAAAGTAGACTAGGGTAAAACCCAGAACTCATAAATCCGGACATGCGTAAAAACGGATAGACCGTGTTTGAAGGACAAAAACTTTCTTAGAAGATACATGACCCCCCTTTTTTATTACATTATTTTGAAGCTTAAATGCCCCTCTTTACAATGATATATGTGGTCCAGGTGGCCATAGACTAAAAAAAGTTGAAAATTGGGGCCTACTATGGCCAATTTACATTGAGCTATAGAGCAAATCTATTTGGTGGTTTCTAACCTAAAGGCCTACTTGCATTCCACCGAAGCTGAGACATGATTACTCAATCATCCAGCTGCATTGTCAGTAAATTAATATGTAGCCATTCGCTTACACCAAGCATGAGGCTACAACGATCTTTGAATGTCACTGACAGACACCTGTGTGTATACCACATACTCCCAGACTGTTTGAAAATCAAGAGGATTAAGAACAGAATTGAAATTGGCAAACATTCACGATTTTGCAACCAACGTTCCAAATCATGGAACTAAACTAAAAGATAGTCCGAATGGTACAAAAAATATATTTGCATTAAGGTTTGGTTCTTCTAAACAAAACATTCTAGCAAATCAATGAACAATGTGTTTAACCACCGAAAACGCTGGATACGCGTAATGGATAACGTATGCAATATTGATAATGTGTTAATTGGTGATGTACAAAATATGTATCAGGGAACGATATGGACGTGTTCTAACAATACTCTAAAACAGGTTGAACTAATTATCCTATATGACATGATACAGCGACGTAACTGCCCGGATGAGAGATCGATTCACACGCCAATGTCTGTAATGAAATCAGTTAACATTCAATTATATTCTAAAAGAGAAGAATTGATGAATTACACAGTGTTCATTATTGAATTTGCCAGACAACCTTGACGTAAAATTTTCCACTCGAAATACCTCAACAGTTTCCGAATATAGCTAAGACTGTTAAGGCTGTCAGAGAATATAATTTTGAGCTCACAAAAACGGATGCTGGTTTTCCATCATTAGCACACCTTGGTGTTTATAATCATCATCTTAAAACCCCGTGAGATATTTTAATAACAAGCGCCCACGATCGTGCATAAGCGCCGTTATTGGAAATGACGTTATAAGATTATAGGATGATTTATAGGCACGCATTGTCTGAAACTATTAAGCAAAATCTACTACAATGTCCCAATAAAGATATAGTAACAAAGTGATTCAGAAACAACAAACGAAGGCACTCACATTAAAAGTCAAAGATGTATCAGAATGTCCGATTGTCACGCAATCGTGTTGTTAAAAAGAGATTAAATAAATATATGTCATGCATAGAAACACCATCAATTCAGTGATTCTGAAATGTCAGTCGAAGGAATGATTTGTAGATATGAACAATGAAACAGAGCACATTAAAATCATATGACCAAAGTTATAGTCACGAATGTTTCCCTTTCTGACACAAACGTGAACATAACATGAAAAAGCGGTCAATAAAAATTAGCCGTAGGGTTTTTATGAATACAGAATTTTCATGCATTCAAGTCAGAATAAACTAATAAAGAAACGCACATACATTTTTCGCACGATGTTTTCTTATTTGCATACGTGGTCCAAACACACGTCCACAGTTACAAGAGCAAACAGTGACATGATTCAAATTTAAATGGGTCCCTATAGCCATTCTCATTAGTATACAATTAAATTTTTGCCACTGTGCCAATCCATGTTAATTAAGCCTATGTCGAGTATGTTTTATACGGACGTTGTTTGACAACGTCATACATTTTCGAAATATATTCAATTCACTACAAAATACACTATCGAACTATACAAAAAGGGTAAGCCATCCCATGCGTATTTCTAGTTGAATGTCCAGATAGCTTTCGTCTGCTTAGATAAAATAAATAGATGATTTGTGATTATCTTGCACAACAACGGTGTGAAACATCTTTATTAATCATACTTTTAAAAGATATTGCATCGTGATCCTCTGCATAACTTGGTTAAAATACTAAATGGTGTTGACTCTTCTTAAACTGGGTTTATTTTGTAATTTTAATACGTACACATCCTCGATGCAATTTATATACAAAACAACAAAATATAACGACTGCTTTCATTTCACAACACAATGTCGGTTCAATACCAATTTGTTATTATTGGCTACAAAAGTTGAAATTGTCCTCTACGTAGAAATGCGAGGCATTTTTAATTTGCTTCAACACTTACACGTTTATGTCAATATATTCAAACCATGAAAGCAAACTTACTTGTGCCAAACAGAATTCCTATTCTTGAAAGAGGAAACGTGTGAAAACAGGAATGATCATTACATTCACTACAACATGCTGTAACGAAAGAAATTCCCGATTCATCAAAAACTCAAGAAACGGAAAAGTCTTGTCGTTCTATCAAGTGTTCTTGATGAATCGGGGATTACAAGGATCACCAAGTGAAAACATCTTCATATAATTAGTGTATGTGTTAGCATGAATGATTGCTTCAATGTCCAAGTGGTATGACGGACTATAAGGATCCACCATGAGCTAGTGCTAGTATGTAATATCACCCGAGGGATCGGATTTTAACCAGGGACGAGGCTTCTTTACGATACTGACCTTTTAATTAGCATAGTTTAACAGTCGAAATATTGTGTATATTTATAACACCGGTTGTGTTTTTCCATAATCGGAAGTATCACGAATACGCTCGAGATGTAATACAAACACGAATACCGATATTGTACGATTTGCTTGCGGAAATAAATATATTCAAACCAAGAACCGTGTTATATATGCAAGAATAAATGTCAAGATAAGGTCGATATCTCCTAGCTTTAAAAATAGTCTATGTATTGTTTGTGCTTAGAAGATATGAACTACTGTAAGTCGTAAATTGAACTTTCATTATTAATTATGAGGCGATTGTACGACGAGGCTAGTCTCGTCACGTGCTGTTTAACATAAAAACAGGGCTGTTCAAACAGCATCCATTGAAACAATACGTTAAGACTTATTCGTTGACTGATACTATTATGTATTTGGTTTGTGATGCAGAACCCACAGGCAACGTCACAATTATTTTGGATTTATAAATTTATTGTATTTTACTAGGCGTATATTTTAGTACCTTTTCCATATCAAAACAGCAGACAATAGTTTAGGAAAAGGTGACTTCATACATTTCTTCTTTTTACTATACATACATATATAATTGATGATGTGTATACTTCTAAATCAGCATATGTATCAGGGAACGTTGTGAACGTGTTCTTACCAGAATATCACCCAGGTTGAACCGATTATCATATATATGACATGATACCGCGGCGAAATAGGCAGGAGAAGAAACCAATTCGAACGCCAATGTGTCTACGGAATGTCGGAAATCCGTTATCATTCAATTATATTAAAAAGGAAAAATAAATTGATGAGTTACACAGTGTTCAATATTTAATGAGAAAGACAACCTTGACGTAAAAATCCTCAATTGAAAAATCACGTTTACACTAACCGTTATTGAAGAGAGTCAAGTCTGTGTTAGCGAATTTGTTTAAGTGCTAGTATTAAACAAAACCGATGCTGTTTTTTCAACAATTATCACGCCTTTTGTTTTTGAAATGAATATTAACACCCATTGAGTTACTTTAATAGCAAGCACCCACGATTGTTTATTACAAAACACGTCATTATAAAAAAGGACAAAATCTCATTTTATGCTTTTTAGTATAAAAGTATTGTCTGAAATTATTAAGTGCAAACGAATAAACTTTCAACCAATAAAGATCTTGTAACAAAGTGCTTCAGAAACAGCAAACCAAAACACTCAAATGACACGCCAAGGATGCACCAAACTATCAGATTGTCACGCAAGCTTGTTGTCAAAAGGAACGAGGTTACACCAATATAGGCCATGAATTGATCAGCACCATTAAAGCAATGATTCAGTAATGTCGGTCGACAGAATGATTTGTAGATATGAAAAATAACACCTTGTGTTCATATGATCGACGGTATATAGTCACGAATCTCTCCCTTTCTGTCACAAACGTGAATCTTACAGGAAAAAGCAGTCAATAAAAATAAGTCGTAGGGGTTTTGTGAATACAGGTCTTACATGCATTCAAGTCTAAATATACTATAACTAAAAAGAAACGCACATACATTTAATGTACAATGTTTTCTTATTTGGATGCTTTGGCAAAACACACGTCAACAGTTACAATAGCCAAAACAACAAAGGGCAATAACTCTGTCAAAAATAGTTGAATAAAAACATCCTGACAATATGCGCTGGGGGGCATCATAGCAGTTATTCTGTGAAAGTTTTGGCGAATTCCCTAAAGAAATGTAGGAGGAGTTGTACATAGAAGAATTTATATGTAAAAAACAACATAGGGCAATAACTCTGTCAAAAATGTTCGAATAAAAAAATCCTGACAATATGCGCTGGGGGACATCATAGCAGTTATTCTGTAAAAGTTTCGTCGAATTCCCTTAAGAAATATAGCAGGAGTTGCACACAGAAGACTTTATATGTAAAAACAATAAAGGGCAATAACTCTGTCAAAAATGGTAGAATAAAAAAATCCTGACAATATGCGCTGGGGGACATCATAGCAGTTATTCTGTGAAATTTTCGTCGAAGTCCCTTAAGAAATGTAGGAGGAGTTGCACACAGAAGTTCGGACGGACGGACGGACGGAATGAATGACGCCTACCATTACAATATCCCCTTCGCCTTCGGTGGGGATAAAAAGCAGTCAATAAAAACAAGTCTTAGGGTTTTTATGAATACAGATCTTACCTGCACTGTCCAAATAAACTTAAACTATACATTTTTGTAAAGTGTTTTGTATTTAGATGCTTGGTCCAAACACACCTCCATCGTTACAATAGCAAATAGTGACACTATTCAAATTTAAATCAGTCCCTATAAGCGATATCAATGTCGCCTAAGTTGTGTAGGCGCAGGGTTAAACATCGTTATAATTTATCAAATATTCCAAAGAGTAACAAACCACACCATGCGTAATTGCAGTTGACTGTTTTGTTGGCTTTCGTCCTTTTAGATAAAACAAAAAAGATTATTGGTGAGTATTTTACACAAAAACTGTAACTGCGTTAAACAACTTTATTAATCAACGTTTTAAAAGATAAAACATCCCGAACCTCCGCATTTTCTTAAAATTAGTTTCAAACAAATATTAAAAATGCTATTAAATATTCTTCAACTGGGTTTGATATGTAACTTTAATATGGACGCATCCTCTAATACAGCAGAATATAATGACTGCTTTCATTTTATAACCCTATTCCGTTTCAATACCCATTTGGTATTTCAGACTATAAACTTTGAAATTGTCCTCTTGTTAGAAATGCAAGCACTGCTTATCCGCTGCAACAATAGCGTGTTTACGACACGGAATAAAAACTAACTTGTCGTATGCAGAATATCTATTTATGAAAGAGGAATTGTGCTTAACATCACATTCATTTCAACATGCTGATCGCGATTCATCAAAAGCACAACAGACGGTAACGTCTTGTCTTCCTTTCCAGTGCTTTTGATGAATCGGGAATATCCTTGTTCTTAAGCGTAGAGAATGACGTTCGCGACATCACTCATAACGTAGGCGGTAGTGATTGATTTCAAAATTATTTAACTTTGAAAATTCATTGAATAATTTGTTCAAATTTTCTAAAACTGTTCTTAAACGTCTCCTCTTTCTAACCACATAATTATCAACATTTTCATAATTTTGTCAATAAGCCCGTTTTTCCTGGAGTACGGCTCATATATTTAATTGGTGATGTGTTTACTTCTAAATCAGCATAAGTATCAGGGACCGTTGTGAACGTGTTCTCCCCAGAATATCAGCCTGGTTGAACCAATTATCATATATGACATGATACAGCGGCGAAATAGGCAGGTGGAGAGACCGATTCAAACGCCAATGTGTTTACGGAAAGTCTGAAATCCGTTATCATTCAATTATATGCTAAAGGAGAAAATAATTGATAAATTACACAGTCTTTAATATTAAATGAGCAAGACAACCTTGACGTAAAAATCCTCGATTGAAAACTCACGTTTACAGTAACCGTTATTGAAGAGAGTCAAGTCTGTGTTAGCGTATTTGTTTAAGTGCTAGTATTAAACAAAACCGATGCTGTTTTTCAACAATTATCACGCCTTTGGATTTTTGAAATGAATATTTAAAATACCCATTGAGTTTCTTTAATAGCAAGCGCCCACGAGTGTGTATTACATAAAGCGTCATTATAAAAATGGACAAAATCCATTATATGTTTTTTAATATAATAGTATGTCTGAAATTATTACGTGCAAACGAATAAACGTTCAACTAATAAAGATCTTGTAACACAGTGTTTCAGAAACAGCAAACCAAAGCACTCAAGTGCCACGCCAAGGATGCACCAACATATCAGATTGTCACGCATGCGTGTTGTCAAAAGGAATGAGTTTACACCAATATAGGTAAGGCATTTATAACCATCATTAGAGCAATGATTCAGAAATGTCGGTCGACATAATGATTTGTAGATATGAAAAATAACACCACGCGTTCATATCATCGACTGTATATAGTCACACATGTCTCCCTTTCTGTCACAAACGTGAATCTAACATGAAAAAAGCAGTCAATAAAAATAAGTCGTTTTTATGATTTTATAAAAACAGATCTTCCTTGCATTCAAGACCAAATAAACTTGAACAAAAAAGAACCGCACATACATTTTTGTACAATGTTTTCTTATTTGGACGCTAGGCCCAATCACACGTCCACAGTTACAATAGAAAGTAGTGACATGAATCAAATTTAAATTAGTCACTATAGTCATCCTCATTTGCATACAATTAAATGTACGTCACTGTCTCAAGCGATATTAATATACCTAGCCTTAGTTGTGTAGGGGCGAAGTTGAACATCGTCATAATTTTTCAAATATTCAAAAAGAGCGACAAGCCACCCATACGGGATTGCAGTTGAATATCTAGTTGGGGTTCGTCCGCTTAGATAAAATAAATAAATGCTTGGTGATTATTTGTGCACAATTAACGATAACTGTGTGAAACAACTTTATCAATCATACATTTAAAAGATATTGGATCGCGATCCTCCGCATTTTGTTCAAACAAATAAATACTAAAATGCTATTGAATCGTCATCGATACAGTTTATTTTGTAATTTTTAATACGGACACATCCTCGCAAAAAGTAACGTAAAATAACAGAATATTAATACTGCTTTAATTTAACCTCGCCATTCCGCTTCAATACCGATTTGATATTATAGACTATAAAATTTGAGATTGTTCTCTTGGTAGAAATGCGGGATATGGTGTATTCACTACAACAATAGAATAAAACCAACTTGTCGCATGCAGAATATCCATTTATGAAAGTATAAATTGTGTTACACCAATAAACATCATATTCACTTCAACATGCTGATCGCGGTTCATCAAAAGCACAAAAAGGAAACATCTTGTTTTTCTATCTAGTGCTTTTGATGAATCGCGATGTCCTTGTATCACCATTTGAAAGTGAAAACATTTCAATATAACTGTGAGTGTTTTTGGATGAAGGACTACACTTCAATGTCTTTTTGGTGTGACGAACTATTAAAATAACAGCTAAAATATGCACGACAGAAATACAATGAATTAAGGAAGTTTGAAAGAAATCAAGATTTTGAAAAGAATGTTGTGTTCCCGATATACTAAGAAACATTTTGAATTTTTAATAAATGCTAGAAAAATTTGAATAATGTTTAAAGAATTGCCATCAACTTATTTATATACATATTCAGATTGTCAATAAAGTCGTCTAATGATTGTCACAATAAGTTATCAAGATATGAAGTATTTCGCTGATAGCCTCTTTTGGCAGTCAACAGACCAATTGTAAAAAATTAATCAAACAATGTCAAACGCAAGAATAATGTTATACACACATGGAACATGATAAACGATATCATATGGTTTGGATATTGAATGCAAAAAGCGAAAACACGAAAGCATGTAATGGTTCAGAAGGACTTACACAGTATTACATAAACTGAGCGGTAATACATCCTTGGACAACTTTCATGTTAGTTTATACTAATTTATTTTAGGTAGATTCTGAAACAAGGTTCCTTACTTATATTAGTCACGCTCAAAACCTCATTTCTGATTTATACATCGCGACGAGGGTATGGGAGAAGAGAAGCAAGATGCCTTTTAATGCTGAGCGCTAAGCACTAGAAATACTTGTACCATATTTATTTCGTCTTTGGTATGACGCGGCCAGGGATCGAGCCGGGACCTCCCGCACTCGAAGCGAACGCTCTACAACTATGATATCGAGGAGGCATGGTTTCAACTTTATATTTTTCTTCATAAAACAGTAGCTGTGTTATGGATACCAATGTCGGAATTGTTGTTCAGTATGTCCTGAAACTATAACAGAGGTTACAGTTATTTCAATGCAAATGTTCGGAATAATTGTATAACCAACGGAGTCATTATTTGTGAATGCTCTACATTGGGAACATGTAAATAATGCTTGTGTCTAATAACTATATCAACGAATGACGTCAACAGTAAATAGTGTTTAACTTATTTCTGCAGTGTTGTCACGTCAGAAAACTGAGACAAATTAGAATTTTCCTCACGAACTTTTAAAAAAGGATCAGAAAAGTTTTGATGCAATAGTAAGTAGTATTATTAAATTTCACTACGACACATAAGACTATTACATGGATGCATTTCAAGTGATAAAAAATTGTACGAAGGCACAGTTTGTATATGTCACAGTAATTATTTTACTTGAGAGGAGTGTATAATTGACTCAGTGTTAATTCATGCCTATTCTTAGTAAATATGTGTTTATGCTTGCTTCTATCTATTTTTACTCTTTGTTATTTACTCTGGTTATCTAAACATAGTTAACTGGGTTTTTTAAAATTTATTTACATGTGCTGAAAACAATTTTATTACTTTGATCATGATGTCAGAATACTTTCAGTCCGAACTTCGTTCAATTTGTTTGTTTTATGCTGTTGTTATGAGAAGTTTTCATGTCTATAGAAAAACCTATATAAAGTGCATTGACATGAATGTGTCTAAGTTGGAACTTTAATACTTACTCAGAAACTTTGAACTAGAAACTCATGACTTAAAACTTGATTACAAGTTTGTTCAACTTTATAATGGAAATCCACTGGAAAATTAATTTAGAATACTAAATTAATAATTAAATTACTTAGAAATATGGTGTTTATTGTTTATAATTTGTGTATTGATTTCAATACAAGACAGTTTTTTAAAGGATTTGCTAGTTTTATCAACCCGGTTGGATATTTTAAGTTAATTCCTAAGACAAGGCTTAACACACATCATCCACCAGAGAGCCTCGTTATATACATGTAATTGGAACCGGTTTATTCCCAAGACATTATTGTCCAGTCCTATTGAAATATTGATATATGGATCAAATAGTTACATACTAGTTAGTGTAGCCGGGTGAATAGGACTTAATAACTAATAGGGGAGAAAGTTGTGTAGGCAGCCGGCTAGCTCAGTCGGTAGAGCATTCGCCCTGTAAGCGAAGGGTCCCGGGTTCGAGCCCCGGTCTGGTTGCACATTTTTCTTTCCCTGTTACAGTTAGTACGAGGGTAATCATTGTTATTATTAAGTTATATTTTGAAATATTTTACAAAATTAACAACCAGAAACAACTTAACAACAACCCGTATTTTCAACGTACGTTAAATGTTTTTGTTACAATTTCCATGTTTACAAAATCGGCACTTTAATGAAATTGTGACGTTTTACCAAAAATCTTAAAAAGACACTCAAATTGGCTATAAAGTAACATTAACAAAATACTTAAACCGCCCGAGGTGCGAAGTTCGACTTTACCTTTGTCAACAATTTGATATTTCTATTTATTGTCACTAAGCACTGTGTTCTTATTCTAGAACAACCTTGTTTCAGTGGGATAGAGTGTGCTCGTATTTCATGCTTATTTTAGATGTTTCATAATCTTTTAGCTAGGTATAGTCGTTACATTCACGTTAACTAATAACATATAACCTATAAAAAAGACAAATACATATCGCTGTAATTGGCACGTAAGCTAAAGTTATCTGTTGGGAATTAGAACGAAAGAAGATTCCGTTTGTGTACACAGTTTTATTATGTTTTTTAATGTCATATTTCTTTCTAAAAGGGTTTATGTATCACTAAAACACCTCATTTACAAAACAATGCTTCCCGCCACAGATGGCCAGGAACATAATCCTAGATACGATATAGATATAGTAATAGAATATCAGAATATGAGAAGTCATTTATACTCTAGAATATACCTTGTTAATGCAGAGATACAAACGAATATCACATAACACGCACCTACTATGACTTATACAGTCCATAACAACTATGTCTCCATCTATTCATTTCCGAAATATCTCAGATACGATACTTACATGTAAAATAATGTTCAGATAATAATTATGCATCCCTAGTATTACAAACTTAGAACTTTGTATATAATTACCTTTTCCAAGGAACGGATGTTCAACTCAATTGCTTTAGGAGTATATTGGTGTGTACTTACTGCATTTCTACATAATGAAGCCATGATTGAATACATATATCAATATTGATGTCACATTGAGGGTACAACACATCCAATACATCTATCGTTGGTATTGTTTTTTAATCACTTATGTTCGTTCTGCCCCACATTTATCATCATTTGAGTCCACATGACCATTGGTTACCTTTGTTTTACATGTAACGCAATTCATGTATATATAACATATTAGTGCACTTGAAAATGATGCTCTTTCTTTTCTATCGTTGTTATCTTTCATATTTGTAGAAAGTAAAATAAATTGAGAGGCATCTTTAAATGTGCCAGAAATAAAACCGGCTTAAAAGAGATAATTTTATCTTCCTCCTTTTGTTTCCGAAACATATAGAATACAATAATAAGAATGTATCAGAGTACAAGTTTGAGAAAACAATTTCGGATAGAATTGACCCAAATATTACGACATATGAGACAGAAAAACACAAAAATGTTATAGCAAATTCTCAGAATGTTTTTCAATCTTAAAAGGATGTATGTATATATATTGATGATCTATCACGAATTGTCAATTGATTTAAACCTGCATTGAACGAGTTTCGGGAATTGTATTAAGCGAGCTCAAATATGCAGTAAGAATTTAGTATAATTTCAGCTCTAAACCCAGAAATCTAATTATTTGTTCATTTTGGGTTGCCAATACATCCATTCTCAAGAACATTCAAGTTTTTAAAATGCAAGTATTCGCAAGTTTTTGTTCGATTGTGATCTAATTTCAAACTTTTTTGTTCGAAAATGTGTTACATGTGCTGTTAATATTTAAGACTGCCCGTTTAGCATAATCATTATATTTATTATTACATGTTGAACAATAACTATATCTTTCAGGAATCCTTCAGATAACTTGAAAAAGAAGTCAAATACATTATCATCATTCCTAGCCGGACATTCTAGAGCTGTAATTGTTTATTGACCAAGTTACTGTGAAATGGAGTTTGAATGTTTGCCACAACTTGCCACTTGTCAGACAGATTAAGACATCAAGCAGTACAATGCAATTGCAAACGTAAAAACGCCAAAAGCTTTCACGGAAAATAATAAATGCAACAGTATTCTAAAATTGAAAAATAACACAAGATAAATTTTCACAAGAAATACAAAGCACTTGCAAAAACAAAAACGTCAAGAGCTTTCGTTGAATAATAATCACAATCAAACAGCATTTTAAGAGTGAAAAAAATAACACAAGAGAAATTTCACAGAAAACGCCGATCGTTTGAAGGTATAAAATATAAAAAATGCAAATTGCTTTCTTTTAAATTTGAACACTAACATACTGGCATCTCTGTCACTGATAACAATGTAGCGCATTCCAATAATATTATCCGGAATCCAAAATGTCAAACACATTCAGCAACACAAAAACAAGGAAATGTAAAGCAAAGCGATTGTATCGCGTATCACAATATAATTGGAATATTTAAGTACGTTTGGTAACTACGGTGCATAATCTACTAAAACGTTCAGGGCAAGAAAATGAGAACTATTTATCATTTTCTAGTAGAAATCATTAAATTCAAAACAGAAATAAGCAATACTAGCATCCCATTTCATTAGATGATACTCAAGTCTATGCGAATAGGATAAACCACAATGGGATCATGTAGACATTTAAAGTGATCCGACATACATTTAAAACAGAATCCCGGTGAGCATTGGCCACGGTTTTGCACTATCACTGTAGTATAGCAATATTACACTATATTGGTTGCTTAGAATGAGAAGGTTGTAACTCCTACTTACGACCTGATAAGACTGATACATATTTGACATCTGCATCATAAGGCGCTTCTTATGAGCCTATTTTCATGAAAAACGGAACTTGTCATGTTGACCAAAATGAAGTTACAAAAGCATGTTTTCCTAAAAGTAAAGAGTAAATATCAGACAGTTTTTCTTGGTTTCTCAATATACTGTCATGCCATTTAAGACGAGTTGTCATCTCAAACAGATACACGATGGCGCTCTCATTAAAAGACTAAATTGCTGCCAATTCCTTGTACAATATCGAGCAAACAACTAAATACTACAGTACGCGAAACGTGAGTAAATCTCCGGTTGAGCTTACTTTCTTTTTACTTATCCGGATTAACACAAAATGTCACCACTACACGGAAGGTTCCTGAAATATAAGATTGGATGTCCGGGATGCAAACAGAACTGCTGATAGAGTCTAGTATTAATATGTCTGTCACGCAAATCTTTCAAATACAGATAATAGCAAATCTTACTGGGAAAAAGCACCCAAAGAAAACAGCAGTTTCCAAACAGGTACAGTGCACAGATTCCTAGCTATGCACAAACTTATAAGAAAATGAGATTGATGAGATGCAATTAGGCCTAGTTTTGAATGATTATTCCACTTTGAAAATGATTTGGTTTGGTTTTCGGGCTTAAAAGGATTAAATCAGATGCACCATTATCTAGTAAAAGATTGTTGAAATACAAGGGGCGCAACAATCTAAAAACCAGTAGGACATGAAATGCAGAAACAGATAACACGAGCAACAAACCACACATACCACAAGAGCACTAGTTACTACAAAAACGCACAGCCATAAATAATATTGTACAGAGCGTCAATAAATAAATTACAAAAGCAACTTTATGCGAGGAGTCTCTATGTCTACAGAATATCAAACGAAAAAGGAGAAAAAAAATGAGGTACGTCGTCTTTATAATGTTACGATTCCAAAACCGATTGTTTTCATGCAATATATTATATGTGCTGTATTATATTGTTTGTTATGGATTCATCCCTAGTTCATTACGTACAGTATTATATAACAACACTGATACACCGAACATTGCAGCTAAGCGAGCCGCGATTTTCTAAATCGGATGGAAATCATCGTTGTCCAAGGTTAGTAAAAGTGATATTTCTCTTACTTTATTGGGTTTCTGTAAGTGGTAGGGTATTACCATAACTATGTTCATAATATATCAATCTAAATATATACATATTTCGATGCAAAAACGTTGTTTTGTGAGGCAAGTATCTTTAAAAGTGGAAAACAAACAACGTTCAATTGTCAATACTCGGTACGCCAAAATTGTATGATTTGCAATCCCCAGTACACTAACATGCAATACTCGGTACACCAATGATGATAACCATGCACTCGATTGAAGGCCAGAGCGCCGCCAATAATTAAGCTACGAATCTGAAATTTTCAGTATAATAAGATGAATGATATTCAAAGAGATCGCCCAGTTCACATTTTTAGTTTCTGTCTGTTTTGGTAAAAAATATCACAAAATATGCGGTAGGGTCGCATTTTTCTGTGCGAGCCCGCGTCACAAATGACACAAATTTTCTCCACAAAACAACGATTTTACAGTATTTAGATTGATATATTATGTACATAGTTATATTAATAACATACCACTTACAGAAACCCAATAAAGTAATATAAATGTCACTATTACTAACCTTGGACAGTGATGATTTTCATCCAATTCAGCAAATCGCGGCTCGCATAGCTGCAATATCCGGTGTACGTTCCCTACCTATTAGAATAAGTACATCTTACACACAAACATTCAATAAATCCCGTAATAAAAGCTATAGAGCAAGTCCAAAATAAAGAGAAAATATGAACCCATTTAGAAGAAGAATTTATTTTAGAAAGTGTGCTAATAAGCAATAGGTGTTTCACATGCAGGTGTTTTATATTGATTTGGAAATAAGACATGCAAATGGAAGACAAACAAGATGACAAGAAGTTGGTTGGACAGGACAACAAACTGTAATATTATTCTTTTCTTCTAGTGTACGTACGAGAAGTGTACAAGAATTACGTAGACTTTTGTACTAACTTTTTTATTTAGGCATATACTATCACCACATTTGCCGAAGAAAAACTTAAAACCTTTTTCAAGAGAATCGGTTAAAATATATTCTAACATAATTTTAGAAAGCCATTTAATCTGTCGCCATAGTAACCAATAGTTGGATTGGCGGGACAGCGAATTTTAAAAACATATTGGCATTATTCAACTGCGTTTACCTCACAGATATCAAGACTAATTTTAACGCGACTTCGTGACAAACAAGTGCAATATCCTTGTAACGTGCGGCGTAAATTTCGACTTTATAAAGGTTACCGTTGTTGATTTATGGTACAAAACAAGCCTCAGCTACTGTGCGTCACCAGTGAAAAAATGACGTTAGCGAAATACTCCAGAAATCGCATCAACATAATGTTTTGTGTGAACCTCGGGAAGACGCCAAAACAAACACTTTAAATGTTGGAACTGCATGCTAACTCTAATTATCTTGTATTGAGTTACCTGGTTTTCAAACGACACAAGCGCATCAGTCATGGTCGAGACCGAATAAAACGACATGGACCGACGGCAAAAACCTACGGCGAACGCTACGTCACCTAGCGTTTTCTAGGACCACATCGACCTGGATCGACGTTCTATTATAAGGGCTATATGCGACATTACTGGTAATATATTGGAACTTTTATCACCTTTAAGGTAGTAAATAAACATTCGTAAGTTTTGTGTACGGTTTTGCCCATCTTTATAGCTACCATGTACACAGTTAGGAGCTTCACTTATCCTGGAAGTTCCGTCGACGTCGTGACGTTCCGTTGACCTGTCGCGCATACCGTACCCCTATCTATCCCCGGAAGCTGCATAATTTGATCCAAATAAGATACGACTTTGAAAGTTCATGTACTTACACAGTAAATATCATTTGCATTCCACACAAAATTATTTTTTTGTATTATGAATGGCGTGGAACGTATGACAAAAGTCTACGTAAGTCTGGTACAACCCTCGTAAGTTACCTCATTCACACTGGACATGTCAAACATCATGTACTGGTGATTGGTGAAAGGCTTAGCGCCTATATGCACCACATATATAATTATATATATTAGAATTGTCAACGTGCAAAACATTGCCAAATGAGAGGTGTTGCTATACCCTGGAAATCCGATTGTAGTATAAGGTCCCAAATGATTTGTTGTATAATGAAGCAATACTTTTGTACATTAATGTACAAAATGATGGATTTCGGCTATTGTAACAAAACCAACAAATATACCGGTATTGTAAAACAATGTGGTTATGTCAGACAAACTGATATTTAGGAGGAGTTTAAGCTTCCCCTTAGTTGTCCCTGATGCATTGTTTCGATAGAGGAACAGACGAACTATTCCTCTTAATATCATCAAAAGAGAAATAAAGTTTGTAAAACTTGTATTATTTTCTAATGAATTTCTAAATATTGTATGACGTTATCATAAAATAGATGGTACCGTAAAACTATGTAATGCTCCTTTTATAAACGAGGTGATTACATTTTATTTGCACAAGTGTATTTCAACTTCAGACAGCATTGTCAATTACAT
Source organism: Spisula subtruncata (assembly GCA_963678985.1). Taxonomy (NCBI): domain Eukaryota; kingdom Metazoa; phylum Mollusca; class Bivalvia; order Venerida; family Mactridae; genus Spisula; species Spisula subtruncata. The sequence goes on from OY787674.1 coordinate 11,696,846, forward strand.
GGGTTTATGACTCATATATATTTAAATTATATATTTCCATTAATGCATGCATTGCACTGCTGCAACAAATGACGGAATGTCGTAAACAGCACTGTGTATTTTGCTCGGTTGATTGTTTTATAATCTTTTTGGTGTACATTGTATACGCTTTATGTCCTTACACCATCGACAATCCGAATGCTGAACAAGAGATGTTTGTAAAGCATGTGTGTCCCCATGGCAACCAAATAGTAGGAAATGGTAAAGGTCACAGAGACATTTAACCTACTGACCTTAAAAGCAAGAGGGTGTCATCTTCTGTTGCTAACCAACCTACATACAATGTTTGAAGATCCTAGAGTCAAGCGTTCTTGCTGTATTGAACGAGAACACGTTAGTCTATCGACCAACCCACTGACAGCCATAGACAGAACAATATACCCCTCATCCAAAACGGGGGGATTAAAATCCCACATATCTAATAACTATCTTGTATAGTAACTTGCCAGGATGAAGGGCATGTATCAAGTAAATATTTTAAAAAGGTCGAAGCGTTCCGGTGAATCTTCGTAACGGAACATTTCGTCTGGTTAATTATAAGAGTATTCGTAGAAACCCAAACTTTATTTCACAGAAATTAAAGCAATTCACAAAGTCTATCAAGTACCAACCTACGCATAATGTGAAATTGTTGCTTAAAATACAACCCGCGGTATTGTGGCACAAACTTATTCTATATCTGTACGATAAATGAGGGAAATTAAATTGGTAGAGTTAGAAATTTATTATAGGAACTCGTAATATTCTCTAATGGGAATAATCCCGAAGAAAAATCATTTACGATGCTAAAATAAGTTTTATTAAGATACTTTATTCAAACAGACAACAAACTATTTTGAGATATAATTATGTGAAAATAGTCAACAATAAACAAAACCAGGCATATTAAAATAAATTACTTGAATTAATGTCAAATAGATTCGGTATTATAAAGATGTTGCACAGACATATTAAATATAAGGCAGATTAGAACAAACAAACCAACCCAAAGACATTATGAAAACAATGTTACAGTGTCGCTGTGACTGTTTTGTGTGTTCTTGTTGTGAACTAGGTCCTCCGCTTGTTTTGTAGTGGGGACTTAGGCTTTCAATTTTTCGTTAGTTTAAGTTAGGGCATTGCTCCGTGTAATTGTGTTATTGTAACTGAGCTCGGCTGCTTAGGTTGAGCGCTGTCTTCCCTGCCCGATATCCTCATATAGCTCTGCATTGTTTAGTGCAAATGGCTTAAGCAAACAAAAAGTTTAATGTAATTAAGAGCTCAAAATTCAGTTCAGGTTAAAATAGTTAAAGGCAGTTTTGTACAAAATAAAAACTAACAAAAGCACGGTATGAAATCTGATGCTGTATCGATTCTCCTATGACCTTACACACAATCCATTATCAACTCAATTTGTCCCCCACATCCATGTATTCTTAAATGTGAGAAAACATTGTCCGGTAAACGTGTCGTCTCATGTAACACAATAATCCTTCCACTTACGAACCTCAACATATTGTTTCATCAATAACTTCATTTGATACAATACGAGAGTCACATTCTCACATCTTATGCGGCACAAACATACTACCTGATCAATTGTTAGCATATCTTATGATTTGAAATATATTGTACGCGTATTTACATTAAACAACATTACATAATGTGCCCAAGTGTATATAGCAAACAAACGTTTGGTAACCCAGTAACGCAAGGATTTCATAAAAATACAATAATGTAAATAAACAAGAGACCATAAACTATTTAATACTACTAGTATATATTGTAGCGTGTTTCTTATCGTTAAATATTATTAAACATATCAATGTTTATGAGCATGTTCAAATGCCGGGTTTTTAAATGAATTTTCCATCTCCTAATAAAGATTTCTGGAGTCTCAAACTTTAGTTCTGGTTAATAATGGAAATTATTACAAGTACATGTACGCCGTTGAATCCACAAACTCTTACCACGAATATTTGAAGCAATTAATAAAATGATGCAGCATCTTAATCCACCCTCTTTGTCGTGTGGTGTTACCTTCGTGATAACAATGTTCCCAGCAGTTCAAATAATTAACAACCACATAAAGAAAAACATCGATCAACAACATTTACAAACCTTTATTTTGTTACTTGGCGCAAAAATAATGAAGGTTAACAAGCAACATGCTCCTCCGCTCCAAATAATTGTGCGTTGTTCTAATATGTTTCCTAGAATCCATAATACATATACATATACATGACACCACCATCCGGTTTGGTCGAGTTTGTTGTGATATTACTATCAAATTTTGACAGGTTTCATTAATACAAGGGAAATTATTAGAAGAATCCTTTAACCATTTTACTTAGAACATATTATTCCTATGCTGTATTTTGTATGTTCTAAGTTAGACTCAACTTACATTATGGTTAGTCAACACTTACAAACCATCGAAATATGTGTAAAACAATCGACACATCAAAAGAGGGAACGACCAATGCCCTCAAGTAGCGTGCATTTATGTCTAGTTACAATGCTTGGTACTTTTTGTCAATGATATTCGTCAACAGTGCTTGAAACGAAACGAAACGAAACTAAACGAAATATCTTCATTATTCTAGCACATTGATAATAATAGTTTTCATTACTTCCATCTCCTGTTATATTCAGGAACAAATCACTTACATCACAAATGAGTTTTACCACATTATTCAATCTGATAGTGACACATTATTAGACAACAATCAAGCAAACAAAATAAAAAAGTTAATAATTTAGCCGGCAGAAAGGACAGCAATTTCATAACAGAGGCATGAACTATGTTTCTAACTCGATAATACGATAATGAGTCAATGACAATGTCCAGACAATCTATCAACTAAACATGATAATCACTCCCTAAAGGTACATCAAGTAATCAAGTTTCGGTGCTATCGCAGAAATAAGTAATTATTATTGTCAATAAGTCTTGGTGACTTGGTGAATTGTCCGGAAGTTATGGCTAACAAGCAACACGCCAGAGAGATTATCAGTTTCCGGTCTAACCATTGGTAAAACCATCGTTTTAATAATGTTTAAGGTATCAATAGGTATTCATTTATTTCAACACAGAGGTTGGGGCAGTGATCAGTCACTTGGTAGATCAATAGTTTGTGTTGGTGTGAAGAAAGACATCGCCACCGGGAAAGAAATAGAACAAACATTTGTACAAAGCCTTTTAGAAACATATAGTAGCATAGTCCTGTAATTTTACTATCCCCCTCTGTGACTATCTATGAATTAGAAAAACGCATTTCTAGAAACATTAACTACGTGTAAATGTATTACCAAACTATTACTAGTGTCTTAAGAAGTCGTACGGCCGGTGAAGATACTATTTTAATGAGTTAATATCGATAACAATTTCGTTTTATAAGTGATAACAAGGTTTACAGCCAGAAACATCTTAACAACAAACCGTATTTTCAACGTACGCTTAATGTTTTTGTTACAAATTCCATCTTTACAAAATCAGCGCTTTAATGATATTGAGACGTACAAAAATACTACAAAAGCCACTCAAGTTGACTTAAAGCGACAGAAACAAAATACATGGTTTCCTCGAGCACATGTGCTTGGCGTTTGAATATGACACAGTGGTCCTCTCAACAACCCAAACACAAAAAACGTGTTTTTTTCAGATCTCAACTTTTTAATGGTTCCCTCAATGTGTTTGTGTTGTGGTGTTTCTAATTTCTGTGCGCGGCTGGTTATGTTGAGTGCTACATGTACCCTATCTGATTCCTCATACATTTTTGTTATTCCTTATGTTTATTGTTGCTGGTATCTCGTATCAACTTTCCTACTAAATAAAAAAAGCAAGATTGTGAACATTAATGGGTAATTAAATGAGAAATGGATGTTCAGGCAACCTATATGCATATTTGGAACGATTTTGACGAGTGGAGTAAACGACCTTGATAAAGTATGACAGAGATCTGACGAAGAGAATATTGTATGTGTTATTGGGTTGTAGAGGGTACCGACAATTGGGTCATATCCACATGCCATGCACATGTGTGCTCGAGGCGCGCAGTTCGGCTTAGATTTTGTAAACAATGTGATATTGCATAAGTTGTTCTTACAAAGTATGATGTAATTAATATTGGATAGCTGTGTTTCAGCGTCAGGCTTGGACTAGAGTGTGTTCCTATTTTATGCTTGCCTTAGATCTTTTAGTAATAAACTTTCACATTAGCTCTGATAAAAAAAATTATAAAAACGACACATACATATAGCTGTATTTGTTATGTAAGCTAGGGTAATTTGTTGGGATTTTGAACGAGGCACAAAGTAGATTCCTATCTGTGCATAGTATTGAATATTTATGTTTAAATGCCATGTTTCTTGCTAAATGGTTTTTGTTTCTCTAAGGCAGGTCAGTTACAAAACAATGCTTCCCGCCATAGATAGCAAGGAAGCGTTAGCCTAGAGTCCTAGATACGGTAAAGATAAACGTATAATATCAGAATACGAGAAGTCATTAATACTCTAGAATACGCCTTGTAAAATACCATATGAAGTTTGATGATACAAAGGAATATCACACACCACGCACCTACTATGACTTATACAGTCCATAACAATTATGTCTCCATCTATTCATTTCCGCAAATATCTCAGATGTTACATTTGCATGTATAGTAATGTCAGGATAATGCATATTTATGTAATAACAATCTTGAACCTTTGTATACTATTTCCCTTCACAGGGAAAGGATGTTCAACTTGATTGCTTTATGAGTATATATATCGGTTTGTGGTAACTGAAATACTTCATCTAGATATTGATTGAATGCATATATCAATATTGATGTCAACACATCCATTGCATTTATCGATGATATTTTTTTGCAATCACTTATGTTCGTTCTGTCTTATTTATATCATCAATTGAGTCAAATGAGCATAGGTACCATTGGTTTTATATGTAAAACAATGAATGTATATATATAACATGTTGGTGCACTTGAAAATGATGCTTTCTTTCTTTGGTTGTTATCTTTCAAATTTTCTTGATAGTTAAATAAATTGAGAGGCATCTTTAAATGTTCCAGAAATAAAACCGGCTTAAAAGAGATATTTTTATACTAAGAATGTATCAGAAATCAAGTTTGAGAAAAAATTTCTGATAGAATTGACCCAAATATTACGACATATGAGACAGAAAAACACAAATATATTTTATAGCAAATTTTCAGAATGTTTGCAAATACTTTGATAAATGACACAAAAATGAAATAAAAACGTCGTCTTATTTGAGCGTTATTTATTTGCTTTAGATTGAAACTCACTTATAGCGAACTCGCTTATAACGAAAACTCGTCAAGGTCAAGAATTGAGTATAATTTCTGCATCAAACCAGAAAAATCTAATTATTTGTTCTCTTTCAGTTGCCAACACATCCACTTTCAAGAACAACCTTGAGTTTTTTGGAATGCAAGTGTTCTACAGTTCTACTAATTTTAAACGTTTTATTTTGTTCGAATATTTGTTACACGTGTTGTTAATATTTATGACTGCCCGTTGAACATTATCATTATGATTGTAATTACATGTTGAACAATAATTATATCTTTTAGGAATCATTTCAGATAACTTGAGAAAGAAGTCAAATACATTATCATCTTTCCGAGCCGGACATTCTAGAGCTGTAATTGTTTATTTACCAGGTTACTGTGAAATGGAGTTTGAATGTTTGCCACAACTTGCCACCTGTCAGACAGATTAAGACATCAAGAAGTACAATGCACTTGCAAAAGCAAAATCGCCAATAGCTTTCACGGAAAATAATCAATGTAACAGTTTTTTTTAAATTGAAAAATAACACAAGATAAATTTTCACAAGAAATAGAATGCACTTGAAAAAAAACGTCAAGAGCTTTCACGGAATAATAATGACAATGAAACAGTATTTTAAGCAAGAAAAATATCACAAGTAAAATTTCAACGAAAACGCCGATCGTTTGAAGGTAAAAATAATTGCTTTCTTTTAAATTTGAACACTAACACACTTGCATCTTTGTCAATGTAGCGTATTTTAACAATGTTATCCAGAATCCAAAATATCAAACCCATTTAACAACACAGAAACAAGGCAGTGTAAAGCGATTTTATGAATATCGGGCATCAAAATATTATTTTGCAAATATTTGAAGTACGCTTGGTAGCTACGGCGCATAAGCTACTAGAACGTTCAGGGCAATAAAATTACAATTATTAATCGTTTTCCAATAGAAATTATTGAATTCAAAACAGAAATTAGCAATACTAGCATCACATTTAATTAAATGATACTCAAGTCTGTTGCTTAATGAGATGAAAATAGGATAAACCACAATGGAATCATGTAGGCATTGTAGTTGATCCAACATCCATTTCAAACATAGTCCTGGTGAGCATTGACTATCATTGTAGTATAGCCATATTCAACATTATCTAATTGTGGGCATCTAGAAAATGGCATTTTTATAACTATCGTCTGCGTCAAGAAATGAAAGCACAATTTTATCACGAGGATTACAAAGAACAGGAAACGTCTGAGCCGGCTTGGACATGGTAATCGGCGCACAAAGCACATTACTGTAATACCATATAATTGGATGACGATGTGATTTTCTTCATAAAATATAAAGCAAGAATGTACAACAAATAATGAATACAATCAAATCACTGCCAAGCAAAACAAACGTTTACCTGATAAAAATCACCTATTTTGATGTCCATACAATATAATGCATATAAAGCTTAAAAAAATGAGATATGAGTAATAAATTAATAATTGCATCCTACATTGATACCCTCTAAGAAAGTATTCAACTATTGAGTCTAAGGCCAAAGAACAACTTTCACATGAGTGAAAAATAATAAGAATAATAAGAATTTGATATGAAGCGGGAATGTGCGATACTTTAAATTGCCGTATCAGACCATGACGATAATGCAATAAGTAAAAAAAAGTTACCAATTTTCTAGGGCTCTTTTCAGCTGTTAGGCCACTCAAGCACCCTTTGACATTTCAACTTCCCCTGGTCATTGGGCTACCTATGGAAACCTACACTCGTGTCTCCCTGGGGAAACTACTTCTCTCCTGTGGTGTAGCAGCCAACATCGATCTGCGGCGCCCAGCAATAGACATTGCGAAAACAGGTACCAGTTTACACCATGGTGGAGTGGAGCATGTGGGTCTTGCTCAGAGAAATTAACCAGTGGTGCAGAGGGGAATCGAACCCGGGACCTCTCGATCCCGAAGCGCGCACCCTACCTCTAGGCCACCGCTCCTCGCAATGTTCTGATTTCAATCAACAGCAGATATTATACAACTTATGCCGATTGTATACGAATGATATTAATGTCAAGCATTCAGTGGTATATCTACAAGCAATGAAAACAATAAAATTAATGCCCATAGCTCCAACAATATCAATGAAACGAGTATATACTAAAGCAAGCGAACCTCCTCAGCTTACAATCCAGCTTACTCTCCTGGTTACAGTTATTTGTCACCATTCATCAAGCTCAACACAAAAATTTCACCTAAGTACTTCCCATAAGATCAAGTCTGGTGCTTCTTGGACGACGACTGAAATACTTGGATATATTAAGATCGATTACACGAGTACAATTAGAGCCTCTGATAATTGTACCTTGCTGTTTTTCCACAAGTAAAATAGCTACTTAGAATATTATTAAGGTTATATTTTCATCGAATGCAAAATAGCATGAATTCATCTCCAAGTCATCATTTAGAACAACATTATGAATTAATTACACTATTAATAGTAATATTCTACGTTTTTCTCTAATTGACCTTCTTGGTAAAATGAACTGGTACATCATTATCCGATCATTCTGATAGTACACTGATCGCGTTTCATGTATATTAGAAAAGACAAGTGTAATAAATTAATTCATTTACCGCTGGCTTAGAATGAGAAGGTCGTACGTTCTTTATACGACTGATACATAACTAAAACCTGCATGCTAAGGATTGGATAATTTCAACCTCACTACAAAAAGACAATGGAAATTCGGACAGGGAAGAAAACAGTCAACAGAAACAGAATCGATATTGCCCACAATCAACTTGTCCCAAAAAACACAAGCAGCAGACAGCAGTCATTATAAATGAAACAAAATCAATCCAAAAATGTCGACAATCCCTTAATTAATATCGAAAACAGGTTTAATGCAACCAAATTACCTAATTTGATGCACTCAGTCGTTAGTTGTGATGCGCATTAGTTATAAAAATCATGGGGATATAATCAATCATCCGAGGAAGGAATGGATTATAATGGAAGTGCTTAATTTAATTAGAACCATGGTGAAATAACTGTAATGACATATAATGTTACATTGATTGATGGTGACATTTCACCTCAAAGAATTATCAATGCACATTAAGCACAGGAGTTTTGTATGGTGACCCATAGTAAATTGATCCACCATTGAGTATACTGAAACCTTTCCAACACAAAGTCAGCCGTAGAATACTTGATCATACATATGTACGAGCACTTGCTCTTGATTAACTACATGTGATATTTATACTCCAACAACTACATTGTTTATACTCAATAAATGATGTGAAATCTTTTGGAAACGTGAATAGTAGAACATGTTGGTTACGCCTCATGTCGTCGCTTGGGTCAGCGTTCTTTTGAATTTGGGGAACTATTTCATCCTGTTCTTTTGCAGCGAGGAAATGGGGAACTAGGTCGGGTCTTAGCTGCTTTTCATTCGGTCACATGGGATCACTGTTGTTGGTATTTCTTTGTGAAATTAGGTCATTCTGCTCTTTTGTAGCGGTGAAAAGGTTTTTTTTATTATTTCGTTGGGCTATGTCTTCGTATTGCTCCGAGTAGTAGTGGTACGTTGTCATGTTAATGTTTTTCTTCAATCGGCAGGTTAAGTCGAGTGCTGCCTTCCCTGTCCAATTTCTTTATTATTAACGTTACCCAGGTTTCAAATGTTATTCAATGACATGCTGCAAATCTGCCTTAACATTGTAACTCGAAACGCGAGGTTATCTCCTGCGAAGCTTATTTTTTCTTAGCTCATCCGTATTAACACAAAATGTCAACACTACATGTAAGTTGTCTGAAATACTTAGAAAATATAAGATTGGATGTCCGGGATACAAACAGAACGTCTGATAGTATTCATCTGCCTGTCACGCAATGTACACATACTTGTAATAACACATCAGATTTGGAAAGGAGCACTCAAAAGAAACAAAGCACAAACAAATCCTGAGTACAAACTCTTACAGCTCTATGGAGACTCCTTGCATTAAGTTGCTTTGGTAATTGACGTTCTATTCAGTATCATTTATTTTTGGTTTATTTTTATAGTAACTGTTGTTCTTGCGACTTGTGCTAGTGGTTTGTGTGTTTTGTATTTAAGTTACTAGTTAATGGTTAATGCTGAATGTTTACTTTCAATAAGTAAACCCAATCCATAAATGGAAGACACATTATATGACATAAAGTAGGTTAGACAGGACAACAAACTATGATTTTATTCTTTTTTTCTAGTGTACGTTAGTTACTTCATTCACATTATAGATATCAAACATCATGCACTGGTGATTGGTAAAAGGTTAAGCGCATATATGCACCCAATATATAATTATGTGTAAAACTTAATATTGCAATCTACGGAACGTTTGGATATTAGAATTGCCAACGTGCACATTTTGTATTCAAAGTATTACTATAGTGCAAAAAGGAAGTTTATGCAATACCCAGGAAACCCGCATGTAATATTAGGTCTCAAAGGATAAGCTAAATCAGGAAGCTATAGTCCTGTACTATAATGTACCAATTGACGGATTACAGTATAACCATGCAACTACATCAAGAAATACACCAATACAAGTATTGAAAAACAATGAGTCTTTGTCAGACTAAGTGATATTTATGAGACGCTTAAGCATAAACTTAATAGACTTGTTGTCTCTGTTGCATAAAGCAAACAGCATAACTTTCGCTATATATAGTCTGGTTTTCATAATAAATTATTTCAAAATGGAATGAGAGAAATAAAACTGATCTTATTTCTAATACATTTCTAAATACGTTATTTTGTTATCATAAAGTATATGGCATCGTATATAATGCCCTGACTATAAACTCGGTGATATTATTTTATGTCAAGCATAATACAACTTCCAGCTATGGGTGTATGACTCACATATGAGCTCTGCTATGCGATTTCTAAACCGCTTGATAAAATACTGATTCTTGAAAAACCCATGTTTAGTTGAGAACACATATTTTTTGAGAAAAAATGCGAAAAATATTTTTTCGTTTGATGATGTCACACTATAGGTAAAAGGTAAATTTTGTTTATTATAGTGTCACCCCTATTGAAAGGGCCAGTCAATTCTGACTTATGAGACACTTACTATATATCCATGCATACAGTACCTTCCCGAATCCCTTCTCGTTATGCCGGGCATCTGGCACAGATGGGCCTACGGTAACCACTCATTTAACTAGCAATCTATATGCATATTTGGAACGATTTTGACGGGTGGAGTGAACGACCTTGATAAAGTATGATAGAGATCTGACGAAGAGAATATTTTATGTGTAATTGGGTTGTAGAGGGGACCGAAAATTGGGCCATATCCACGTGCAAAGCATGTGTGTGCTCGAGGCGCGTAGTTCGGCTTAGTCTTTGTAAACAATGCGATATTGTACAGTATAAGTTGTTGTTACCTAGTATGATGTTCTTAATATTGGATAGCTGTGTTTCAGTGTCAAGCTTGGACTATAGTGTGTTGGTATTTTATGCTTGTCTTAGATCTTCTAGCAATATACATTCACATTATCTCTGATAAAAAAAAACTCATAAAAACGCCAAATACATATCGCTGTATTTGTTACGTAAGCTAAGGTAATCTGTTGGGGTTTTGAACGATGGCGCAAAGCAGATTTCTTTATGTGCATAGTATTTAATACTGATGTTTAAAAGTCATGTTTCTTGCTAGAAGTGTTTTTGTATCGCTAAGGCAGGTGAGTTACAAAACAATGCTTCCAGTCATAGATGGCAAGGAAACATAAGCCTAGAGTCCTTGATACGGTAAAGATAGACATAGACTATCAGAATATGAGAAGTCATTAATACTCTAGAATACGCATTGTAAAATGTTATAAATAAAAACGAATATCACACAACACGCACCTCCTATGACTTATACAGTCCATAACAACTATGTCTTCATCTATTCATTTCCGCAAATATCTCAGATGTCAAATTTGCATGTATAGTTGTGTCAGGACAATGAATATTTATATGTATTATAACAATCTTGGACCTTTGTATACTATTTCCCTTCACAGGGAAAGAATGTTCAACTTGATTGCTTTAGGAGTATATCGGTTTGTGGTTACTGAAATACTACACAACACGATCTTGCTTGAATACATATATCAATATCAATGTCTCATTGTGGGTACAACACCTCCATTACAGCTATCGTTCGTATTGTTTCATAATCACTTATGTTCGATCTGTCTCATATATATCATCAATTAAGTCCAATGAGCAAAGGTACCATTGGTTCTATATGTAACGCAATGAATGTATATATAACACGTTAGTGCACTTGAAAATGATGCCCTTTCTTTTCTTTCGTTGTTATCATTCACATTTTATTAATAGAAAAAATCAATTCAGAGGCATATTTAAAGGTTGCAGAAATAAAACCGGCTTAAAAGAGATACTTTTATTCTCCTCCTTCGGTTTCGCTAGGATATAAAATACATTACTTAGAATGTATCAGAAAACAAATTTGAGAAAACAATTTCTGATAGAATTGACCCAATATTGCGACACATGAGACACAAAAATACAAATATTCTACAACAAGTTTTCAGAATGTTTACAAATACTTGCAAATAAAAGACACAAAAAATGAAATAAAAGCGTTATTGAGCGTTATTTATTTGATATAAATACAACATAAAGAAGATAGGATATAGGATTTGTTTTCAATCTTAAACAAGATGACGGATTGTATGTATAGGCCTATGCAGAGGATCTATCACAAATTGTCAATTGATATAAACCTATATTAAATGAGTTTCGGCAATTGAATTAAGCGAGTTCTAGATATGACAGGAAAAAGAATGGAGAAGAATTTCTGCTCTAATACCAGAAATCTAATTATTTGATCACTTTCAGTTGCCAACACTTCCATTCTCAAGAACAACCAAGTTTTTTAGCATGCGAGTTTTTGTTCGAGTGTGATCCAATTTTAAACGCTTTTTTGTTCGATTATTTGTTACATGAGTTACCGGGATTGTTGTGCCTCATTTGGTCGCCGTTTTGGCTTGGGTTTATGTGGGCATTGCTCAGGGTAGTTGTGTCGTGGTGTTTATGATTTCTGTGCTCGGCTGGTTAGGTTAAGTGCTACCTTCCCTGTCGGATTTTCTCACACCTTTTTTGTTAATATTTATGACTTTCCGTTGGGCATTATGATTATTATTACATGTTACACAATAATGATATCTTTCAGAAATCCTTTCAGATAATTTGAGAAATAAGTCAAATACATTATCATCATTCCTAGCCGGACATTCAAGAGCTGTAATTGTTTATTTACCAAGTTACTGTGAAATGGAGTTTGAATGTTTGCTACAACTTGCCACCTGTCATTGCAGTTGATTCAACATACATGTCAAACAGATCCCTGGTGAGCATTGGCCACGGTTCTGCACTATCATTGTAGTATAGCAATATTACAACTATATATAATAGTGGGCATCTAGAAAATGGCAAATTTATAAATATCGTCTGCGTCAAGAAATAAAAGCACAATTTTATCACAAGGATTACATGAAACACCTAAGCCGACTTTGACATGATAATCGGCGCACAAAACACATTACTGTAATACCATATAATGGATGACGATGAGATTTTCTTATAAAATATAAAGCAAACTATGTACGACAAATAATGAATACAATCCAAACACTGCCAAGCAAAACAAACATTCATCTACTAAAAATTAAAAAATGAGATATGAGTAATAAATTAATAATTGCATCCTACATGGATACTCTCTTAGAAAGTATTCAATCATCGTTTTTAGGATTCTCAGGCCAAAGAACAGTTTTCACAGGAGTGAAGAATAATAAGAATAATAAGAAATTGACATGAAGCGGGAATTTTCGATACTTCAAATAACCATATCAGACATGACGATAATGCAATGTTCTGAACTCAATCAAAAGCAGATAATAAACAACTTATGCCGATTGTATGCGAATGATATTAATGTCAAGCATGTAATGGTAAATCTACTAGCATTGAAAACAAGAAAACTATTGCCCATAGCTCGGGAAATAGCAATGAAACTATTCAATACTAATGCACGCGAACCTTCTCATCTTACAATCCGGCTTACTCCCCTGATTACAGTAATTGGTCACAATTCATCATGCTCAACACAAAATATTGCCTAAGTACTTCCGATAAGATCACGTCTGGTGTTTCTTGTACGACGACTGAAAGACTTGAACATATTAAGATCGATTGCACGAGTACAATTAGAGCATCTGATAATTGTACCTTGTTGTTTGTGTTGAGTAACTTAGCTTCTAAGAATATTGTTAAGGTTAGATTTTCATCGAATGCAAAATATCATGAATTTATCTCCAAGAATGATTTAACTGACGGAATTAATTAGGGATGTGTAAAACAGGCAGTCAAACACTAATCTAAACAACCATTTCTCAGTTAGAACTACATTATGAATTAATTACACTATTAATAGTAATATTCTACGGGTTTTTATCGAATTGAGCTTCTTGGTAAAATGAACATGTCCCTCATTATCAGATCATTCTGATAGTACACTGATTGCGTTTCACGTATATTAGAAAAGACAAGTGTAATAAATTAATTCATATACCACTGGCTTAGAATGAGAAGGTCGTACGTTCTTTATATACATATGTAAAACCTGCATCATAAGGCGCATCTTATGAGCCCATTTCCTGAAAATCAGAACTTCATGTTGACCATACTAAGTTGAAAAAGCTTATTTTTCCGTAAGTAAAGGTTCATTTGCAGATAGATTTTCTTGTTTATTCAAAATATCGAGCTTGTACTTTTCACTCTAAGCCATTGATTTGGTGTTCCATGAAGACGCAATCAAACAACCCAATCCTTAGTTAAATCTCGCAAAATAATAGTATAATTCCAAAACATAGTTTATAAAGCATCGGAATATATTTGCAAACAAGGTGATAAGAATGAGGGTTTATGCGAACAAATAGTGAAGATGCAGAATAAAACGAATGCGTAGAAAACTATGTAAAACACAGGTTATGACCTAAATATGGACAAACCCTATCACAGGTTTGAACGATTCCACCCTCACTACAAAAAGGTAATGAAAAATCGGACAGGGGAGGAAACACTCAACAAAAAACATATTGTTCACAATCATCTAAACTCGACCAAAAAAAAACAAGCAGCAGAGAGCAATTATTAGAAATGAAACAAAATCATCCCAAAAATGTCGACGATCCCTTAATTAATGTCGAAAAAACACGTTTAATGCAACCACATTGCCTAATTTGCTGCACTCAGTCCATTGTGTGATGCGCATTAGTTATAAATCATGGGGACATAATCAATCATCCGAGGAAGGAATTGGTTTTAATGGAAATGCTTAATTTAATTAGAAACATTGGAAAATAACTGTAATGCATTATAATGTTACATTGATTTATGGTGACATTTCACCTCCGAGAAATACCAATGCACATTAAGCACGTGGAACACCGTAGGGTTGTGCCTAGTACGAAGGGTGTTTCAGAAAGACGAGGAAAAGTGCTCTATAATGTTTATTGTGCCATTTTGTATGACATTTTTCAAGGCAGCCACGTAGCTAAGCGTGCCCTCATGTGGCTCAGTCTTATAAATGTCAAATACACAATATAAGATACCGACTAAAATGACCAATCGCCCCAGGAAAGAATTCATTCAATTAGACACAGAACGGGTCTCGAATGAATGTTAAAGTAGGAGATACGAATCAAATGTGTTTAACATCGAAAAGCATATCTACTCTAACATTAGAGAGTCCAAATGCGGCAACTGGACCATTCTGAAACCGAAACAGCCGATAACGATCGGTACAAAAAGGATCACACATGCAGTAGAAAACTCACGGGCCACAAACACAAAATTGAAGTTCATGTTTTCGTTCAGTTGTGTGTATGGATAGTGTCGTGTAATTGAGGTATGTGATGTTTTTATGTCCATTGTGCTCGGTTGTTTCAGATGAGTTAAATCTTTTATGTACATTGTATAAGATTACTAAGTCTCTAAATAGTCAAAACCAGGTACTGAAATATTTGCTTCTATATCGGCTAGACGTGACTAAGGCATGCGTGCATGTTTTAACATTCATCCCTTGTACATAATACTTTAAAAGGTCGATATTTTCTGGCCGGGTGATTATAAATATTTCTTATTCTCATACTCGAACTCCATACTCCAAGCTCAGATTTAAACACTGCTTTTTTCTGACAATTGCACCAAAACCAACACCAACTTGTAGCAAATGATCTAACTAAGAAAATGAATCCCCGTTGCATTTGTTTCCATTCAGAAATAAAGAAGTTACATCAGGTTTTTTAACTTATAAATGCTCCCATTAGAGTACGGAGTATGAGTTGGAGCATGGAGTACATAATCCAATGTTGATAATCACTGGGCCTGATGTATCTTCATCTGGTAGTTTGTAAATTATTTCGCAGAACTCTCAACTTTAATTCATAGACAGAATGAAATCAAGACACAAATGATATCAAGTACCAACCTACGCATACAAGCAGAAATCGCTGCTTAAAATACAACCCGCGGGATTACGGCGCAAACTTTTTCTATATTTGTACGATAAATGATGGAAATTAAATTGGTAGATTTAGAATTTCTTTATGGGAACTCGTAATATTCCCTTATGGGAATTATCCCGGAGAAATATCATTTACGATACTAAAACAAGTTTAAATAAGATACAAATACCTTCTTCAAATAGACAACAAACTATTTTGAGACATAATTATGTGCAAATAGTCAACAATAAACGAAACCAGGCAGATTAAAATAAATGACTTGAAATAATATCAGACATTTTGAAAATAAGCATACATTGTTGGTGTCATCCTTTATTGTGTGTTTTTGTGAACTAGGTCCTCCGGTTGTTTCGCAGTGGTGACTTGGCCTTTTAATGTTACGTTAGATTAAATGTAGGCATTGCTCCGTGTAATCGTGTTGCGTTATGTTGTTACTGTTTTCTGTGCCCGGCTTATTTAGTTGAGTGCTGCATTCACTGTCCGATTACCTCATAAGTTTTTGTATTGTTAAGTACAGATGTCCTATTAAGTTAACGTAAACGTTAATGTAATTAAGAGCTCAATATTCAGTTCGGTATAAAATCGTTAAAGAAAGTCTTGTAAAAAACAGTAAGAAATCTGATCAATGTTGTAGCCATTCTCCTTTGACCTTACACAAAATCCATTATCAACTCAATTTGTTCCACACGTCCGCGTATTCTTAAATGTGAGAATACATTGTCTTGTAAATGTGTCGTCTCATGTAACACAATAATCCTTCCACTAACGAACCTTAACAGATTGTTTCATCAATAACTTAATTTGATACAATATCAGAGAAACATTATCACATCTTATGCCGCACAAAAACACAGTATGAAATTTGTAGCGATTCTCCTATGACCTTGCACAAAATATATTATCAACTCAATTTGTCCGCCAAGTCCGTGTATTTTTTTTAAAATATGAGAAGAAAATGGTCCTGTAAATGTGTCGTCTCATGTAACACAATAATCCTTCCACTAACGAACCTTAACAGATTGTTTCATCATTAACTTTATTTGATACAATATAATATGAGAGACGCATTGCATACGCTGCACAAACACATTACCTGATCCATTTTAAGCATTTCTTATGACACAAATTTGAAATATATAGAGATATAACAACAGTACTATATATGTCCAACACAAAATGGCAGCTCTAATAAAATACAGAACCAACCTTCTCGTCACATAATGAGCATAAATATTTGCACATCATAGACAAAATCTAGCATATCAGTAAGTTATATCCGAAATTTATTCACATAATCAATGTATGACGTTTCAAATCTAGTAACGCAAGGATTTTACAAAAATACCAAACTGTAACCAAATAAACAAGACACCATAAAACATATTTATGGTCATATACGTATATTAGCGTATAACAAAAGGTGTTATGATATGATGAAACTAGTAAGCGTATAACGCTTCCTATCTAGACCAATTATGTCAATTATGCAGCCCACCAACAGTTGAAGACAACATGCATTTCGTTATATGGTCTTCTCATTGAATACTCTCATGTATGATCAATTCAAAATCATATTACGACGTGGGTCGATCTTAGAAAATAGAAAAATATAAATAAAATCAGCATTCTGACTAGATGACGTTTAAACATGTCCGTGATCTGACGTACTTGTATCAAGGAAATGTCTTTAAAAGGTTGAAGCGTTCCGGTGTAGCTTCTTAACGCAACATTCCGTCTGAAAAATCATATGGCACTTCGTAGAAACCCAAACTTTAATTCACAGAAATAAAATCAACGCACAAAGGCTATCAAGTGGCAACCTACGCGTAAGCTGAAATCGTTGCTCAAAATACAACCCGCGGACGTTTTCTATATTTGTACGGACGATGAGGGAATTAAATAATTTACAATGTTAAAACAAGTTTAAATAAGATACAAATACCTTCTTCAAATAGACAACGCACTATTTCGAGACATATAACTATGCGAAATGAAACGAAACATTAAATAATTGTCTTGCAATAATTTCAAATATATTCAGGAAAAAAGGAAATGTAGCACAGGTATATTAAATAAATAGGAAGATTTGAAGCAAAAAGCCAACTCAACGAACATATGAAAACAATATTACATTAACATTGTTAAGTGTAAATTTCTCAAGTTAACGTAAAAGTTCATATAATTAAGAGCTCAGAATTCAGTTCGGAATAAAAAAAAGTTAAAGAAGCAAAGAAACAAAATAATCAGTATGAAATCAGATCAATGTTGTAGCGATTCTCCTTTGACTTTGCACATGATCCATTATCAACTCAATTTGTCCCCACGTCTGTGAATTCTCTTAAAACGTGAGAAAATATTGTCCTGCAAAAGTGTCGTCTCGTGCTTTCCACTAACGAACAATCAAAGATTATTTCATCAAAAACTTCATTTGTTACAATATGAGAGACTTATTGCTTACGCCGCACAAACACACTGCCTGAAACAGTTTTAGCATTTCTTATTATACAAATTTGAAATATATTGAGATTTAGCAACATTACAAAATGTGCCCAATAGAAAATGGCAGCTCTGAGAAAATACAGTACCATCCTTCTTGTCACATAATGAGCATAAGTATTTGCAAATCAAAGACATAATCTAGCATATCAGTAAGTTAAATCCGTAATTTATTCACAATATAAATACATACAGTTGATATGTATTGCAATCAGACGTTGCATAACCCAGTAACGCAAGGATTTCACTAAAATATCATACTGTAAACAAACAAACAGGACAACACAAGTAAACGATTAATGTAGCGTTAATGCATGCTTTTTCGTACTATTAGACCTGCAGAGTCCCGATGGACGGTTGGTGCCCAACACTCTCGAGGGACTCTGCAGATGTATTTACGCGAACAGGCTAGCGTAAACACAAACAACACTTTATAAGAATGTATTTCAAAATTATGACACTTTAGCGGGAAGTTGTGGGCGACTTCAGGAAAACAAACACGACGTCGCTTAGCAAACGTTACGTCATATACCAAGAATACATTGACATGAGGGGTGTTTATGTTTTTATTTTACTAGTATAGACAATTGAGTAGTAGTTACAATTAAGATGTCTATTACAGTTCATATGAAACTGTTAAATCATTTATTTTCGTCGCCTGGGTCCTGAAATGAGCATACTTTAAACTGGACACCAACAGCGCGTGAATCCTTATATAAACGTATGAGCAAAATTACCGTTTTTATGCTATAATGACAACTTGTATTTTTTTGTAGCGTGTTTTCAATCATCGCTGATGGAACCAAATTAATCAGACACACTAGTAATATTACAATACATAACAATGTTTATGAGTCTGTTCAAATAAGCCGGGTTTTCAAATGAATTTTCCATCTCCTTATAACGATTCCTCGAGTCTCAAACATTAGTTCTAGCTAATAATAGAAAATCTAAGTACGTCGTAGCATCCACAAACTCTTACGACGAACAATTCAAGCAATTAATTAAATGCTGCAGCATCTTAAATGTTAATATACCCTCATATGCAAGGTTGTAAGGTTTATGGGGGATGATTCTCCGACCCCCATAAAACCATTGGACGGGGAAAATAAATGGGGTTACCCTTCTGGGGCCCGAAAAAAAAGACTCGGACTGAATTTGAAGGACTTGAAATTGTTAATCAGTACCATATCATATAAACGAGTCAACTTCTGTTGATAAAAATGTGTTGTATATTCAATGTGTATTGTAAAGTATCACAATAAGTCTAACTTTGATTAATGCATAACATGTACGTATAATAACTAGTCTTTATCACTGCTGTCATTGGATTGATGTATTTGTATGAATATTGTTCCCATGGTAAATGGAGGATACTGAGTCGGGTGTGTGTTTATTGTTGAATTTATAGACATAACTTCAATGATAACTATTTAACACTCATTGAGTATCTTAATTTTCACCCGATAAAATAAGACAAAATACGATATAGTTTAAACAATCTTTTTATGCTATAGCGGAACAACAACAACGTTAACTTATCAATCTAGAACATGTTAACAAATGGTGTTTTAACAAGTGTTAATTTCACACGCATGTATAGCTTTTGAAATACAATTTATCAAATTTAGATCTATCTTTTGTTTTGAATTTTAATACATGTACATACTTCGTATGAAGTGTCTTTTATGTACATTCTTTCCAAAAATCTTTTTAATTCTAAGCATACTTAACGCCATGTCTTTGTGCCATTTTCTATTGGCTGATCAAATTGCAGGATACTATATTCTAAGTAAGTTAGAAGTTTTAATGAATACAAATGACTTGTTACGCTTGCACCGTCCGGTGCAATCATCACACATAATCTGACACAGTTTTATAATAAAGCATCCTACTTTGGTTGGCAAATAGGTTTACTCTCTAACACCTGACACTTCTAAAGGGACAACCTATAAAGTATGGTGTTTATTATATGACCACCACAAATAGACCTTTAATATCATTGGTTGAAAATGTAGAACACATTTTTAATGTGATAATTATATGAATAAATGATTCGGTTGACAATCGTGAATATACATGCTATAAGGTACATAAACAAACAATGTTCAAAAAATGTTAAAATAGTTCAAGATCATTTAAGTCACTTCTGTAGTTATATCCCTTTCCACGTGCATCACAGAAGAAGGCAAATGTAGACTTATGTGTATTATTTACATGTCGCGTCAGTCCGAGTTTTGAGCTATACCATTTCTTACATGTTTCACAGAAATTTTAGATATGTATACAGCTACTAAGTATGCATTGGTAAAGTATACTTTTCCACATCGAACATATGGCACTCCCATTGACGCATGTCTTTGCACATGTCTTTTCAAATAACTTTTTCTACCAAATACTTTATCACGATATGTATATTTTAGTGCAGTTTTCCCTGTCATTTCACCACTGACGACCTCATTTACACTTAAATACTCATGTTTGTTGTCGTTTGAAACAGTCCCATGGCATCTGTGACTAAATGTTGGCGTCCATGCTCGATTAGTTGGATATATGGAAAGATCACCGATGATTTCATTTTGCGTATGTAGACTGTGCTTTGGTGACCAAGAATGTTTAGTTGACCAAGCAAGGGTCTGGTTTTCTGCCGATCTGCGTCTTTTTGCATGATGGGTTTGGTTTCGGTTTACGCTTCAGAGAGCTAAAAAAGAAATGAAAAATCCTATTCAGTATAAAACAAATACGTTGAGTGCAGAAATAGTAACGATCAAAAATTGATATATTTGATTTTTTGGCAAACAAAAAATAGCTTGGGAATGTCAATTTAGTTATACATACATGTATGAAGATGCTACACTTAAAATAGTTTTCAAAATTATTTTATCCCGTCATCGAAATGGACACATATTTTGTTAACGCGCATAATTTGGTTATTGTATTTAGCACAACAACTAAATACATGATTTGTGTTGGTTTGTATTGAATACTGCGATTATGAAGGGCTTTAACTACTAATAATATTTGATACTTCAATAAATGCATTATCAAGCTCAGGGTGTGTGTCACTGCCTTTGCAACTGGAAATATAGTTGTCTGACCGCGAGAACCAGACTGTTCTTTCAGCGCTAATTAGCGCTTTGATTATTGCGAGCACAGAGAGGGTGCCGGTGCCAGTAAGCTGCAACACACAGAGAGGGTGCCGGTGCCAGAACAGAGAGGGTGCCGGTGCCAAAACTAAACCGAAGGTAGGCTGTTTTTAACGTTATTTGATTAAAATAACCATATAAAAAGCATTTAAAGGCCGGATTAGTTCAATGACTTTCCATCTGAGGTGCGAGATATTTTTATATTGATGAAAAATCGCATTTAACTGTCCGCAACAGAGCTCCGTGTTCATTCTTACCAGTACCCTCGGTCAACATTCCATCTTAGTCTGAACTTGTGGCAACTGATATAACAAATCGAACAACATGGAGACAGTGTTTAAGCATTGGGTTGTTCCGTGGGCTATCGTTTTTTAAGCAAAAATCTGTATTTTTGGCAAAAACAATGATTTTCTTACCTCTCGTGTCGATTTTGTCCTCAGAAAGCATTGTTTTGCACAGAGAAAGTCCGGTGCCAGCACAGAGAGGGTGCCGATACAGCGTTTTGCACAGAGAGGGTGCCGATACGGGTATACACCGTGCTCATTGTCGTGGGGTGTCATCCTCATGATAGCATTTTTTCCAGCAGTTCAAATAATTAACAACCAATATAAACGAAACTTCGATCAACATCTTGTACATACATTTATTTAGTGACTTGGAGCAGAAATATTTAAAGTGAACGAACAACATGCTCCACCGCTCCCATAATTGTAATCCAGCATTTATGTAATAGCAAAGAAATCGGGCAATCTATATTGTTTCTTCGGTCAATCAATTACACTTTTTTGAGCCAGTATATACTTACACTATACCTATACATGATACAATCATCAGGTTAAGTTCAGTTTGCTGTAATATTACTATCAACTTTTGACAGATTTCTTTAATACAAGAGAATTGTTTCGAAGAATCCTGAACCATTTTACTTGGTTTATGAAATACCAGCAGATCATGAAACAGTTGAATAGCATATATAACAAGTATGTTCATGTCCTACGTCCGAGATCTCTTTGTAAACCATCACATATAGCATTACCTCGGGGAATTGAGAATAAGAATCAGCAATAATACAGTGTAGTCTGGGTAAATACATACCTGTTAATCATCGACATTAGAGCGACTGTTTCTGTGGTACGCCATATGTCAACATTTTTATATTCCGAAACGACAGTCTATATTACTGGGAATATGTCCTTATGTCATATTTTGACGAGGTTCTTGCAGACAAAGTATTGCCTGTGGGGTAATAACTGTACGTAGACAGTCACAGAATCAGGTAGTGCTAAAGATAATGTCTTCCAAAAACACATTAACCATATACCATTTGTCCATTGTGAGTTGTGAGTACATTAACAAGACAGAAATACAGTCCGCTACATTACAACAGACATAGAATAGTGGCATTATAAGCTTAAGAGATTCTTTAGATCAAATCCTATAGTATATATTTTATTTGAATTCTACTGTGTTTATAAGTACGTAAGTACAAAAAAAACCCAAATACTTTAATACCGATATGGTAGATTATAATAAATTTTATGAATCTTGTGTACAAGTGTATTTAGTATTGCTTTAGTTAGACTCAACTTAACATTACGCTTAGTCAATACTTGCAAACCTTCGAAATATGTGTTAAGGAACCGACACATCAAAAGAGACTGTGCGAACATTGCCCTGGAGGAATGTGTATTTATTTCAAGTATCAATTCGTGGTACTGTTTGTCAAGTACATTCGTCATCAGTGCTTGGAAATTGTCCTTTAGATAAATGACATATCTTTATTATTTTAACACATAATAAAATCTGATAATCGTATTCATCACTTCAATCCCCTGTCATATAAAGAAAGCAAGTTACTGCCATCACAAATGAATGTTACCACATACTTCAATCTGATAGCGATACATTTATCGACAATAATAAAGCTAACGTCATCCAAAAGTTAATAACCTAGAGGACTGAGAGGACAGCAACAGTATACCAGAGATATGAACCTTGTCTTCAACTCGACAATACGATCATTAAATTGAATCAATGTCCAGACAATCTATCAACCAAACATGGTAATCACTCCCTAAAGGTACATAGAGTTCATTATGTTTCGTTTTTTATAGCGACAATAAGTGACTATCATTGTCAATAAGTCTTGGCGACTTGGTGAATTATCCAGAAGTTGTGGCTAACAAGTAACACCCTAGAGAAATTATCAGTTTTCAGTCTGACCATTGACAAAACCATCGTTTGTATAATGTGAAACCATCATATGCATGTCTTTCAACACAGACAGGGGTTGGAGCAGTGAGTCGTCACTTGGAAGATCAATTAACCTTACATCGTCACGTTCAAGGAATCGTAATTTTCTGAAGAAAGAACATATACCTTGTATCGTCATCGGGAAACGTACCAACCATTTTGAGACATAAACTTGTTTTGAATAATTTTATAAACAGAGTTATGTATGTTTATTAGTGTCCCTCTGTGCACATATGACGGCTAAGTATTTCCCATGGTACGGCACACAATTATCGTACTGAGTAGTTAACTACCGTTTTATCAACAAGTGCAATGTTGATTCTTCATTTTTGAAGAAGGTCTGCAATGAATATTTTGGTCAGGATCAAAGGCCACCAACTTCATATATTGCCAGATTGAATAAGCGGACCTCATCAGTGATGTACAATTCTACTTTAGCGACAAATACACCCGTAATGATTTTATCCACATGATATTATACAGAAGGTTATAGAGAAAACACGTATGTATTCTGGCAACATGATCTGTATACACGACTTTCTGTTTATTTAAACATTATTTATTTCACTGTTACGATTAGACGATCTGTGTAACACATGCTCACTTTCTCTAGAATAACCGTAACTTGTCCATAGGAGAGATCATGAAATTGTGTTACTATTACAAATGGTAATACATAAGTTGCAAAGACATATCACAGTCGTGTGTATGCTTTTAAATATTACATCAATTATTTTCTAGGCAAGTTACAACAAGGGAATAATAATAATTCTGTTTTTATTGGTCCCTAATCACACTAAGCAGTTGGTGATTATGAATAATTATGAAGCTACATGGAAGCCTTTTACAGACATTGCTAGATAAATATCTCCGTGAATGCTGATATAACACGAGCAGTAACAAACTATAATCAATTGAACGGGTTTGGTGTTATCGCTTCATTACTGATTATATTGTGTCATTTATAAATTATTAGACCACCCAGAATGACAGGATAGGTGGAAACGTAATTTGTCGTAATTTGTTATGATTTACAATTATTGATATACGGCCTTAAACCGTTATATCTGGTGTCTTGAAATTCGCTTGCTGACAAATGGTTTTGTGTGGAAATTAATACATTCAAACACAAATGTACAGAAATTGTCAACTGTTTTTTTATCGGTCCTTGTGCTCGTTATTTTTGTATGCAGAATCAGTAAACAGTTTTGACTCGATTGTTGAAATACTAAGGGGCATCATAAATTTATTTTTCTATATCAAATCGGAACGCTACTTACCTGCTTTAGCAGCGTCATGGAAAATAAAAGCATGTGACATACTTGAAGTATACTTAAATAATGATGGTAAAGGCGCAACATACATAAACATTTAGAAGGGTACTTCAAACATTTCAAATATTACTATTATTTCTTGTGCATTGTATTGGTGCTGATTACTTTAGCTTTTACAGCTGGTTTTACCATAAACGCAATTATATCATAATGTATCTCACAAAACTTAGACAAACACTACTTTAACTATAAGATAATAATTAAATATTGTGGTGCAAAATTAGTTTCTGTTCTATATCCATGATGTTATGGTGTTAGGTGTAATTCTGTGATGAAACCGGTAGTCGTATAATGATTCCTATTCAGACAAATTACGTCTATTGTGTCATCCACAAACAGTTGAATACGACGTTCATTTCGTTATATTGTATATTCATTGAATAAACACAAATGTGATCAGTTTAATCACATAACAGCGTGGCTCAATTTGGAAAGTAGAAACATATACTTAGCAACTTTTCTAAGTCCACACTTATATTTTTGAAGATAACTTCGTCAATCGTGCAAGTAGCCTATTGAAATTTTGCTATGATTTGCGTGTGTTATAGGTGTGCAGAAATGAGCAACAAAAAGTCGTGTTCGATTTAAATTAATTGAATGAACACACTCAAAACATTAGAACGAAAGAAAGTAAAAATCGCAAAGACAGATTTTGATATACTGGATGACCATCATTTATTGTGATGTTTCTATTAACAGTCAAGACGTCAGTGGGGAGCATTGCTGAACAAAGAGACTAATTAAATTTTACCGTCTGGACTCAAAGTTGTCATGCGACGTCGGCGTAGAACGTTGTTACGTCATAACGTCACAATAAATGCTAAACGTACTCGTAATCATCATTATACGAGAAGCAAACGATACGTTTACCTTGAATTAAACACTCGTAGACGTGTTTATACGTTGAAAATCAATCAAACGTGGATGTTAAGGTAATTACTCTTGATTGTCGACACAAAATGCTACTCTGTACCGTACTGACGTCACTTCATATTTTTTTCTGACATCATTCAACGAACAGCGGTGATTGCTTAATAATTTTTGAACTGTTTTTCATACGTGGTTAGTCATTCGACATTATTTGAAGGCATTTTAACATACGGCATGAATATGTAAACACATGGCGTCAAAAAAGCATAAAACGGACGTCAATCTCGTGACGAACTAACCAGGTGACATCCTGACATTTCGAGACGCGGATTTTAATGTATTTGTTGTACACACTACACATGAGAAAGTTTATTACTTCACTGTATATAATAAAAAAGTTATGGATAAATGAAAATGAGGACTTAGAAAAGTTGTTAAGTATATACATTAATTAAGGCCCAACATAACATTGACTTGTGAATAATCAGCTAAGGAGATTATTACGATCAAATCCTACATTAAATACTTTATTTAAATTTCACTGTGTTTAAAAGTACAAAAAACATATACTCTAATAAATATATGGTACATTATAATACGTTTTAGGAATCTTTTACATGTACACAAGTGTGATGTATGCTTAGTCAACAAGCCCTGAAGTAATGTGCATTATTTCCAGTTACAATGCTTAGCAATTTTAGTCAAGTATATTCGCCCACAGCGCTTGAAAACTGTATATGATAAACGAAATGTCTTCATTATTCCAGCACATTGCTGATACTAGTAATCGGTTTCATCACTTCAAGCTGCTGTCATATTCAGGAACAAATTACTTACATCACAAACTAATTTTACCACATACATTAATCAACAATGATAAAGCTGACATCACCAAAAAGTAAACAACCTAGCGGATAGAGAGGACAGTAATATCAAACTAGAGACACGAACTGTGTTTCAACTCGATAATACGATATTGAATCAATGTCCAGACACAATCTATCAACCAAACATGATAATCACTCCCTAAAGGTAGATAGAGTTCATTATGTTTCGTTTTTTATAGCGACAATAAGTGATTATTATTGGCAATAAGTCATGGCGACTTGGTGAATTATCCGGAAGTAATGGCTAACAAGTAACACCCTAGAGAAATTATCAGTTTTCAGTCTGACCATTGACAAAACCATCGTTTGTTTAATGTTTAAGGAAACCATCATATTCATGTCTTTCAACACAGATAGAGGTTGGAGCAGTGAGTCGTCACTGGGAAGATCAATTAACCTTACATCGTCACGTTCAAGGAATCGTAATTTTCTGAAGAAAGAACATATACCTTGTATCGTCATCGGGAAATGCACCAAACATTTTGTGGCATAAATTTGTTTTGAATAATTTTATAAACAGAGTTATGTATGTTTATTAGTGTCCCTCTGTGCACATATGACGGCTAAGTATTTCCCATGGTACGGCACACAATTATCGTACTGAGTAGTTAACTACCGTTTTATCAACAAGCGCAATGTTGATTCTTCACTTTTGAAGAAGGTCTGCAATTAATATTTTAGTCAGGATCAAAGGCCACCAACTTCATATATTGCTAGGTTGAATAAGCGGACCTCATACAATTCTACTTTAGCGACAATACACCCGTAATGATTTTATCCACACGATATTATACAGAAGGTTATAGAAAAAAACAAGTATGTTTTCTGGCTACATAATCTGTATACACGACTTTCTGTTTATTCAAACATTATTTATTTCACTGTAACGATTAGACGATCTGTGTAACAAACGCTCCCCTTCTCTAGAATAACCGTAACTTGTCCATAGGAGAGATAATGAAATTGTGTTACTATTACAAATGGTAATACATAAGTTGCAAAGACACCTATTTAAAAGTTGCTTTTAAATATTACATCAATTATGTTCTAGACAAGGACAACAAGGGAATAATAATAATTCTGGTTTTATTGGTCCCTTATCACACTAAGCAGTTGGTGATTATGAATAATTATGAAGCTACATGGAAGCCTTTTACAGACATTGCTAGATAAATATCTCTGTGAATGCTGGTATAATACGAGCAGTAACAAACTATAATCAATTAAACGGGTTTGGTGTTATCGCTTCATTACTGATTATATTGTGTTCATTTATAAATTATTAGACCACCCAGAATGACAGGATAGGTGGAAACGTAATTTGTCGTAATTTGTTATGGTTTACAATTATTGATATAAGGCCTTACTCCGTTATATCTGGCGTCTTGAAATTCTCTTGCTGACGAATGGTTTGGTGTACAAATTAATACATTCAAATACAAATGTACAGAAATTGGCAACTGGTTTTTATGGGTCCTGTTGCTCGTCATCTTTGTATGCAGAATCAGTAAACAGTTTGGACTCGATCGTTGAAATACTAAGGGGCATCATAAATTTATTTTTCTATATCAAATCGGAACACTACTTACCTGCTTTAGCAGCATCATGGAAAATAAAAACATGTTACATACTTGAAGTATACTTGTAAATGGTGGTAAAGGCGCAACATACATTAACATTTAGAAAGGTACTTCAAACATTTCAAACATTACTATTATTTCTTGGGCATTAATTATTGCTGGTGCTGATTACTTTAGCTTTTACGGCTGGTTTTACCATAAACGCAATTATGGCATAATGTATCTCATAAACCTTAAACAAACACTCCTTTAACTATAAAATATATATTGTGGTGCAAAATTTGTTTCGGTTCTATATTCGTTACGTTATGGTGTTAGGTGTTATGCTGTGATGAAACCGGTAGGCGTATAATGTATCCTATCCAGACAAATTACGTCTATAAAGTCATCCACAAACAGTTGAAGACGACGTTCATTTCGTTATATGGCCTACTCATTGAATTAACAAAAATGTGATCAATTCTAAATCATATTACAGCGCGGCTCAATTTAAGAAAATGACAAATATACACTAATTAAGGCCAAAATAAAACCAGTATAACGACTAGATACCATTAACAAATTTAAATACAACCTCGATCCTACAATTTTATGGCGTTTACAAACTTTATATTTTATGATGTTCTGTACTTTTCAGTACTGAAGTACGTAGCTCATTCTCTATGTTAAAGTACTGATGTCCCAACAGTATGTTTGGTGTGTTACCAGAAACCATCAATTTTAAAGTATTTTATTTTCCAAAAGAAAGGTCTAGAGTAAGAGCCAAATGTAAAGATTTTAAAGGGTCAGTATACATAAACTTCACAGTATTTACTTCTATAGTTTCTAGTTATGTCGGGAAAGAACCTGTATCGGCACTCCATGGCATGATGGCGTTTCCAAAGTTATTGTACAAGGTCCTGACAAAAAGCTGAACATTTGATATTGTATAAGCATGTGTGATCGTACATTGGCATTACACATATACTTTATGTAGTTATATGTATAATAGGCTATCTTAAAAAATGTTAAACGTTAGTTAAGTTTGGAAACGTGACATCTTTCAAAATTAAATCTTACAATCGATTAGTGGATTAGAATGTGCATTTTCTCTCACCTTAAACATACTTTAAATATCCACTTACCTTAAATGAGTCTCTTCATCTATCAGCTTGTTAGCACTTTCAGATCTTCGTCGTAAGTCTGACATGTGTCCATAGTCATTTAATGTCATAATTCTACGTGCAAATGTTTCTCCTGTTGTCATGAATTCCCCCTGAAATGTGAACAAATATGGATGTCTATTTAGCTAGCAGTTTGCACTACTTTTATAACAAAACAACATGTATGTATGTTTGAACTGTTCAGATCACTATTGAATTCAAAAATTATATTACAAAATATATCAAATGCATGAAGCATGTAGAGTTTTTGCCAAGTTTATTTTAAATGTTTGTTGTATAACCTTACAATAAGACCACAATTGGGGTTACCGAAAGCTAGTTTTCCCTCTTGAAATAGGTAAAAGATGATTACTAAAAGGGGAATCTAAAAAAAGACATAAATATGTTCATCACATTATTTAAGCCAATACATTATTTTCTAGTATTGACCTTCAACCGTATAACTTTAAGATTGTTTAATACCTTCAGAAATACTTTAGAGTCGTCAGAATCTTCCTCAACCTTGCTTCTATCCATTGATATATCATCTCCAGTCAACCAATGATCAGTATCACTTACAGCACTAGATTCTACATCTGTATCAGTAACCTTTCTACCATCTAGGTCACCATATCCATTTACACAGTGAGTATCAGTATTTATTACAACTTTCTTCATACCCTTCGCTGTTAGAGTTTCAACAAGATCTTTCTCCTCAATCACGTCTTCTGTTGGTTCAAAAGTATCCACACTACGACCTTTCTTTTTATGAATCCTTCCAGTTCCTTTACTTGTTTCACCATCAAATTCTTTATAAACATCTCCGTTTTCCTTGAAGTCTACAGCAGATCCAGAGATATTCTCGAACTCTTCCGAGTCTAAACTTCTTCCTTCAGAACCAACACTACTCCTAGATGCATCAGCAAAGTTCCTCATCTCGTAAGCTGGTGTTTTATCATCGGTTTCTACATCTGCTGAATCACCAAGTGTCTCAACTATCATTTTCTTGTACATATTTGGATCAACATTCTCATTCATGTTACCTAATGATGTGTCTGACACACTGTTGTTATTATCAATACTGGAATCCATTTCTTTTTCTTCTATAACAGACATTACAACAGCTGAAAAATGAAACCATTTAGTAATGAATTGGAAAAGGTGTTATAAACCAGTACTATTTCAAGTACACATATACTTCCATAATTACATACATCCTTTTTTCTGCAAGTAATAACAAACAAATATGCTTGTAATACTGTCAAATTAATAACTCCTATCAATAAAGAAGAGATAAGGCTCAAAATGCCAAAATATGAAATGACAGAAGTTGATTTTCACTGACCCTTACGCAAATAGCAGAAAAATTACATACAGTCGGCATCTTTATTTGCTAATTAATCTGGTTTCCAGCCAGACAGTGATGTGTCATTTAAGAATGTCTGATGTTTAGGTGAGTAATGTAAATATTCATTGACAAGTTGTATTTGCCTTGCATAAATGAAAGTTATGTACAGTATGTAAGCAAAATATATCAGAAGATGCTACAACAGCTCAGTCATATTCTGTATGGTTAATATCTAGTGTCTTGGTTTGATGTCACTGGTAAGAGATGGCATACAGACTAAATATTCTTTTCCAAGACCAAATAAGCATACAAACGTACATATAAATAGCTAAATTACAGATTTTTATTTATTTCACTTAGTATGACATTCTTATCTATGTGCTTAAAATGAATAATTTCCACTGCCAACAGTTATATTCACCATTCACAAACCATTTGACCATGGGAAGAAACTCTTGGAAAATATTTATACAGATTTATAATTTGTTTTCTCCCCTTGTCATTGCCTCGTTTTTTGTACTGAGATGCATGCACAATAGCTAGCTTAATAGCCAGATGCTATGTTTATTTATGTTTGTGTATTACTAGTATATGCTTGGCGCTTTATTTATCACTGACAGCAATTTTCAGTAGCAATTTCTGTAACTTTAAAAAGCATTTTTTAATTCTGCTTCAATCATTAAAGTGGTTGAACTAAGGTTAAAGGCTTTCTTTTTTCACTGAATAAGTTGTTCCTTTAGCACATTCCAGTTTTACAGATGGTTTTCTGAAAAGTAAGTGTAATCATTTTCAAAATTATAACAAAGAGGAGCAACTCTGTAGGTATGTTGGTATTATTATGAATACAGTTGCTTCCCATTGTTATCACTACACAATTCATTTTACAGAGCGAATAAAACATATAAAGGCGCTTATGTTACCTAAAAGGGAAGAAACTCTGAAGTATTTTTTCTATTATTTTTAATGCAGTTACTTCCCTTTGTTATCACTACACCCCATGCACTATACAGATAGAAATCTCAGAGAATAGACATATAAAGGCACTTATGTTACCTAGGTGTCAAAATGAGGCACCAGACAGTCTGAAGGAGGAGGGAATGTAATTAAGACTTGATTACATTGCATTTGTAACACAAATCTAACGTTTAAGTATCAGCCTTGTAGTGTTACAGAGTATGCGCTTGAAATGTGTTCATTTATAACAAATATATAGGATTTCAAGTATTAATTAATCATAGTTCTGTGTAAGACTGACTTCAGCCCTTGAAAATTGGTAACTTAACTACTAGACTAGTGCATATCAACGGTGCCGAACCAAAACCCCGCAACTCAATTTTGGCGGGAAAACTTTTTTTGCAGCTTCCGCATCTGCTAGACGTCCCGCGCATTTCTGTCTTGTCGCCATCTAAATAACACGATTGGCTATTTAAGTTGCGACAAGACAGAAATGCGCAGGGCGTCTAGCAGATGATGATGCTGCAAAAAAAGTTTTCGTGCCAAAATTGAGTTACAGGGTTTTGGTTCGGCACCGTCGATATCCTGTAATAAAACTGCATGTAATACACTGTACTGCTTATAACATGTGTGAGTCTTTTTTGTAACCAAACCAGTATTGTACCATTTGATTACAAATTGTGAAAATATTAACAGTATAAAGAAGAGGTTTGTTTTAGTAATGTTATTTGAATAAAACTAGTTGTAATACAATATTGTACTAATATAAAGTGGTGCTTTTTGTTCCCGAACAGTACCATTTGATTATAAATTGAGAAAATATCATTCTTATGTTATTATATAAAGCTGAGTTGTTTTCTTTGGGAATACACATGTAATGCTATTTTTCAACATTTTTTCTGCCATATGAACATCACATAGTTGACTTTACTTTACTTTCCAAGATTTGAATTTCATCCAGTGCTATTAGATTATAAAGTTGTTCCACAAACAACTGGTGACTTCTCCACATGTGGAGGACAAAACCTTCACCAATACCATGGAAGAAACCTAAGGTAATGGAAACAATATCAACTAGATGACTTATAACCTAGCATTCAACTGTCAGAATGAGAGGGGCTTGATAAAATATGAAATTACAGGTTTAAAAACACAATCATAGTAACCTCCATATTTTATGCACAATGTACCAATCAGGGCATTCAACTTTAATGTTACAAGATGGCATGTATACATTCATGACTTGAATATTTAATAAAGCATTAGTCCGAAAAAAATCTAATTTCATATACTGCAAAATCATTTAATTTCGTTGGGACCAAATTTCGTAGTTTTAGTAAAAGGACAATTTTGTTGGGACTTGAATTCGTGGATTTTGCATTTCAGGTAATAAAACAAGGGTCAAAATTAATGTTTGTTTTGATTTAACCACAAATCCACGAAATTTAATCCCCCACGAAAATTAATGATTTTACTGTATATATAGGGTAACTGTATGTAAAGCTCTGAAATGCTTTCTCGGCATGAAGGGGTACATGCCGGGGTCCTATAAAAAATCCAGATTACCGAAAGGTATGGGACGATACGAGGACCTTATAAACTCATATCAAATCAAGCTCTGAAATTTATATTGTAAGTATACATTATATAAGTACTGCTAAACAACAGCACCACATTGTTCATGGTGCTAGAAGTGTAACTAACACACCGACCAGTCAAACAAATACTTCACACAGAACAAAAACATTCTTACATTCAGCTGAGGTATTTTTGGCAGGCAAATGTTCGGTTTTATGTGCAAAACCTCCAATCAGAAAGTAGCAACTAAGGCACTAATGGCTGTTTAAAATGAACTGATGGCCATAAAAATGTCAAATCACATCAGTCTGACAGAAATGAATCTATTCCTCGGATAAAGCATTAGAAAAGACCTATTATTTGGTTTATGGTGCACCCCACTAAGATACACGGAAAACAGAGTAGAAACTTTGTGTCTGGCTTTTATATGATAATGCTGTTTTATTTCTTATTCAGCAATAAAAGTTAATGTTCATATATCTAAGAAGATTTTTGTTCTGTGTTTTAAGCAATTAAAACATTTGTTTAGGCTGTAAAACAATTATGCCTGTAAATTCTGTGAATCAACAAATTGCATTAAATTTAAAGCCCCAAATGAAGGGATCTTTAAGTCCAATGAAATGTAAAACATGAAGAAGGGAAGCCATTTTGTTGGTTTGCTTGTTTCAATGAGATGTGCAACTTTAGTGACACCTTTTTATAACTTCTGGGTGGGAGTGAGATTCTTTGAGATTTCTGTCTGGTATAAATATCTCCTTTTCCGGTAGTCATTTTCAAAAAAGTACACAAACTTTTCTTGAATAAATTATCAACTGACATGTGCTCTGCTGCAATCTGCACAGGAAGATGACATGACCTGTGATAACCAATATAATATATAACCTTCCTGAAAGGCCCTTATCTAGGAACTAACCAATATATTCTGGGACCAAGGTGACACTAATTTGCTTGCACTAACTGGGGTGGCTTCCTGGCTGCCAGATAACAACTCTAGCTGAAAACCCTTGGAATTGAAATAAATCATGCAACTCATGCATTAGGGAAAATATGGCCTTCCATACTTATGTGTCCTATGCATTTATATAAATCATGTTATTACATTAATCACAAATATCTTTTTTTATTTCACAGAGTTCAACTTTAAGTGTTAAACTTTAAAGCAGATTGAAATTCCACTTTAGAAATTACACAAAGAAATCACATATAAGACGATTTTGGCTTTCCATACTTCTTTAACGTTTCAATCAAAATTGCATTTTTGAAGTAATTATCATAATTTAAATCAAATCAATACCAAGATCCCTATCAGTGTTGATATTATAATGATAGAGTTGATAGTCATTTTCATGCTCAAGTGAACATCTCTCAGCTAACATAGAAATATTCATTGCACACAATTTAACAATTTACAAACACATTTGTTAAAAATTGTATAAGGTTTTTGATGTGTATCCATCCTTTAGATCATGATATTGCAACATTAAATTAGATTTACAAACATGATAAAGCTTTTTTATTGACTACCGACAAGATACCTAGGAGTAAATAGATTTAGAATATTTCAACCGGGTAGATTGGGGTACCATACATTTCTTCCAGTATTAGTACAGAGGAAAAATTGGTTTTTATTTAATTTGAACTCACCTGAAAAACTGCAAAAGAGAGGAGGTGATCTCTCTAAACAGGTTTAGCATCGTTGAATATGATCTAATGAGGGATATAATAGGTGGTCTTTGCAGACAGGTGTCAGTAGGCTTTGTTTCCACAGGTGCTCTATTACAGAGGTTTGACAATATATTTAATATTCACAATAGTAACAGCTAGCTACTGATACTTTTGAAAAACCATTTAATTTCGATGGAAAAAAATTGTGGGATTGGTAAAAAAGACCATTTGGATAGGTTGTTATTTTGTGGATTTTGCATTTCAGGTAATAAATATAAGGACCAAAATTATTGTTTGAAGGGATTTGATTTCTTTGTTGAATGTGAAGCGCGAAATATACGAAATTTAATCCCCATCAAAAATTAATTATTTTGCAGTATTTCAATTTAATTTAATAAAACCTTCAGTATCTAATGGAGATAGAGATTGTCCTAATACCATCCAGAATTTATTTATTAGTTATCAGATTTTAGTTCAGCAATTTAATGATAAAAAATTCAATTATTTTCTCGTTATCAAGCAATAAAATTTGTTAACAGCCAAATTGTCAATCCATCTTGGGTAATACTTCCATGGTATCGTTGACAACATATGAGTAGATAAATGCCATATTGACATGAGTAAACAAAATTTATAAATTTCAAATATAGAGGATCCAACACCAGTTTAATATCAATTTATCAATTGACAACTTGGGATAGATTCTTTATATCTATAAGACACAAATAATGCAAAATACACAACATTTTATTTTATTCACAATTATTAAACAATATAGACCCCTTCCTGATGCTATTATTAATCTACAACTGGGAAATGATATCTTATTATCATAATTAGTAATATTTTTATATTAGAACATAAAAAAATATTAATTAATGGCATGATCTTGCAATTATGATAACTAAAAAACTCATTAGTAATGATCTCAAGATTATGAAAGCAGGACTGGTGACAGTAATATGGTAAACATGACAATACACAGTTAGTATTATATTCCTTAATTGGTATCCTGATTGCAATCCAGAACCAAGATGCAAAATATGGGGACACACAAGCTTACCATAAAATTACGAGTCTGTTAGCTGACCAATAAACACAGACAAAACACACTGCTGGACACACTATTGAATGCAAACACACTGTTGGACACTATTGAATGCATGAATTAAAGACTAACATTACTCAGTCACGCTTTCCATGTGCGAGATGTCCACCAGAAGACACACTCATTATCACACACACCATGGTGCCACGAGCTACATGGCTACTCAGATAGGTGTCCAGAAAAGTTGGAAAATGAATTTTTGCTAATGTATGAGTATTTGTCACAATTCAGTATAGTTGTAAATACTGTTGACAAATCACTGGCTTAGAATTTTAAAGAAGGTCGTAAGACATCAGGATCACAAGGGCTTCTAATGAGCCTATTTTCAAGAAAATCGGAACTTGTCATGTTGACCAAACATAAGTTGAAAAATCTTGTTTTACCATTTATGTAAAGAGTTGGACAGTGTTTCTTGTTTTCTCAAAATATTGATTTTTTACTTATGACCTTCAGTAGGGGAATTCGTACTGATTGAATATATATTGTATTTCAGGTTCTGATACCCTTGATCCGTGATGGATGCTATTTAAGGCATTGATACTAGTATTATTTTACTCGTTTACTTTATTTGGGTGTACAGATATTTTCGAATTTCCTTCAACGATTATGAAACTCTACGTTATGTATATAAATAAAGTTGATTTCTACAGTTTTCTGCAGTCTTTGTGTTAAACCTCCAGATAATGAAATCAGGACGATCTTTTAAGCTAATTTCATACACAAAGGGCCAAATAATGGATGTTTAAAACCTGTTTGTTTAATTCAACATCTACCGTCCGTCGGATCATGAAGGTGCATTTGTGGACATGTACTCTGTACACTCAGTCAATGAACGGATATCAAGTCACGGTTTTATCTGTTTCGCCACGTGCGGTAAAACTTCCCGCCTTTTCTCCGTATTAAATTATGGGACAGATGACAGAACTTGGCTGTATTATGCAAAATATAGCTTTGGTCGAATGTTTATGTACACATTTCACGAATACCCGAAGTTTGTTTGTGAACTTTGTATGCAGTTACAGGACTAGCCCCAAAATCAGAGTAGAAACTACTTCATGGTCTTCATGGTGTTAATTACAATAATTACACCAGGGTGGCAAGGCACAGTATGAGGGTAATAAATCACAGCTGATAAACCAAGCCAGATGTTTCCATGACCAGGATCTTGTCTATTTATAAATGTTTGATATCAAGTTGTATTATTTGATACCAGAATGTATTGTGAATCTGATTTACTTATATTCACTTATAACAATCAAGCAGAATAATGAACAGTCATTATTACATGGGTGAAAGTAAGAACTTTTGAAAAACCTGAAATTCTCAAAAATTGACAATTTATGTAGGGAAAATAAAGAAAAAAGACATCTTGATTCACTAAAAAACCTGAAGTTCAGGCATATGGCTGAAAACTTTCACCCATGTTATTATGACATTGAAACAGTAACATGCTAGTCTGACAGGTCA
Organism: Spisula subtruncata; assembly: GCA_963678985.1. Lineage (NCBI taxonomy): Eukaryota > Metazoa > Mollusca > Bivalvia > Venerida > Mactridae > Spisula > Spisula subtruncata. The sequence goes on from OY787674.1 coordinate 11,734,603, forward strand.
AATAAAACAAAAACATACTCCCCGAGAATTTAGCACCAATTTGAAGCAGGAGTCCAATACTAGTACAGAGTTTCCACGGTCAGGGAAATGTTAGGGAAAAACATAATTCTTTCAAGGTCAGGGAAAAGTCAGGGAATTTTGGAAATAAGTCAGGGAAATCCAGAAATTTACCTAAAGTCAGGGAAAAATCAGAGAATTTTTTATTGAAGCTGTCAATAAGTGTCAATTCCTATGAAGTAATACCTAAGACTGAAAAAAATCCTCGCTCGCTATGCTAGCTCGGAATCATTCTACATTATAATAACTTTATGTCAATCAACAGCCTTAAAATCTGCTACCTTAAACTTTTTTGTTTCATATAAAGCAAACATATCCTCATTTTCTCTATTTTATTGCCATATATTGCTTGAACAAAAAAGATGCTGTGTCGCCCGATTGCTCTAAAAAGTTAGGGAAACTGCTCTGTGGTCAGGGGAAAATCGGAAAAGTCAGGGAAAAGTCAGTGAATTTAAATTTGTCTTGGAAAGTTTGTAGGAACCCTGTAGTATCAAGCCAGGTATGAGTTTGTGATTCAACATGATAAAAAGTCAAATTTGGATACGGGTTCGAGACAGCTATGAGTTCGTTATTCAGCTTGATAAACAGTGATAGTTTTACCTGTGCGTCCTGAGTCTTGGACTCACAAAAATCAGTTAGAATGCAAAGTTTAAAATTATATGAGTCCAAATTATGCATTGAGAGTTCTAAAAAATAATTTTGAAAAATGCTTCATATCTTAAACATAATCAGTACTCTGGTTTTTAACTTCTAATACTTTCGCGGATTTTTACAATCCGCCAACTCCGAGAACTTAAATCGCGCGAAATAGTTTCTAGGTTTACAGTAGTGTTAAAAGAAGCCAGTTTTCCACATTTCTTTAATAAGTTACTTTAAGGTTAATAACCACTAAATGCCTACAGGGACCAAAGTCAGTAACTCAAATAGTCCGGTAAAAAACTTTGAAGCGACTGGAAATGGGGGTATGCCTTGACAAATCCGTAACAGAATCATAAAATTAGGATTAAATGCTTTGTATGCATGTATGTCATGTAGTGAAATGGTTTTATTCAGAAATATTTGGTATTCTGGCTTAAATATGAAAGTGAAAGTAGGGTCGGGGCTTACGGACATAGAGTATACGTACGAGGGATGATCAATATATTCGAGGACTTTCCTTCTCAATGTTGAATTAATGGAACTAGTGTAATGAAATTACACGCTGATGTAGATCAATCAATTATCTCGCGATTTGTCTAATTTTCTATATAGTAACGTCACTATTAACTTTATGACGTCACTTTTTGTAACCATGGTGAAGCGCGAACCGTCAAGCATTTTGGGCGTAACGTTATTTCTGAGAAACGACACGCTATGAAAATTAACGCGAAACTTGTAAATTCCTCGCGATACCTTCAAAATGAAGGATTCTGTGCGCTCCCAATTCGCCATTTTCATATGATTCCTTTGTTTATGTGAGTGGTCTCTGCCAAACGGTTGAGTCGATAAAATAAGGATAAACAGCAAAAATAACACCACGTGAGGGACATTTTCCGTTAAATTCTGCGAAATAAGCAAACAGATCTCAATCAAATGTAACTGGCAAAAACGAAGACTAGTATAGGCTACAACACATAAAATCGTTGACTCCAAATCAAAAGGATTATGTCGATATTGCGTACTAAACCTGATAGGTCCTTTTTTCAGTCTTAATTGAAATAATCTAATTTTGTAAAGTCAACCGCCCTTTTCTGAGTTTTGTTTCCAATAACGCATAGATAGTCTTTTTATTCCACCTCACACTCTAGAATCGGCTATTAACTACTTATTTTAGTAGTAAAAGACAACCAGTATCATACATGGAACCGGGTATCAGTCCAGAAAGGAGCTATGTGCTGCTACGACGCTTGGAATGACGTCGCGTGACGTCCAACGTCACGCGCCACTTGAATAAATCAAATAATTTTATTAGTGCATTCGGTCGGAGACATCTTACTCCGAATGATGTTAAATCGCCTTGAGCCTTGCTGCCAATATGAAATTGCTAGATGAAAAGTCCTCGAATATATTGATCACCCCTCGTACATGTGAGGAAATCTGTCACCGCGCAAATTTTTCTTATATGATACATGAACCCCTAATTTTTTCATTTTCTTAAAGCTGTATGCTATTTCTGTTGATTAAAAGATTTTGAGAGGTCCCCATGGTAAAAAAGTTGACATTTTGGGCTGAACTTGGTCACTTTACATTGAGCTATTTGGTGTTTTTTTACCTTAATGTCTAACGTTAAATGGAATATTTGGACACTGGACTTGTTGTTGAAATTTGTGAAAACAATCAATGGATAAATATTTAATTTTAAGCAGTGTTCAAATTACAATCCAGCTATGAGTTCGTTATTCTACTCGATAACTTATTTCTAGCTGGGTTTGAATTATGAGCCCGCGATAAGTTCGTTATTCAACTTGTTAAAAAGTCCAAGTTCGTGCTGAGTTGGAATTTCTTGCCACTAACGTTATAAGTTTGTTATTTGTTTTAATGTAAACGCAAATTTCAAGATTTCGAGACAGCTGTTAGTTCGTTATTTGACTTTATAAATGTCAAATTTCTAGCCGATTTCAATTTTCGAGCCAGCTATGATTTCGTTATTCAACTTGATAAACGAGTTCGAATTTCGAGCCATCTATGAGTTCGTTATTTGTCGTGGTTTAAGCATGAATTTCGAATTGATTCCAAATTTTGAGCTAGCTTCATGTAAATGTGTTCGTTATTCAACTTTCTAACCTAACGTTTTCAGCTGATTCCGATTTTCTAGCCAGCTATGAGTATGTTATTCTACTTGATTCAACAGGTCAAATTTTGAGCTGAATTTGAATTTCATGCCAGCTACGAGTTTGTTATCCAACTTTATAATGTCAAATATCAAGCTGAATTTCGTGCCAGCTATGAGTTCGTTATTTGTCATAAGTTCAGCACAGTTTATACGAGAGGACTCCGAATTTCAAACCATTGTGAATTTGTTACATGTAATTGTAAATGTGTTGTAAACACAAATTTCTAGCTGATTCCGAATTTCAAACCACCTCATTATTGGACTTTATAAATGTCAAATTTCAAGCTGAATTATTTGAATTTCGTGCTACCTTCGAGTTCATTATTCTAATCTTTGAGTCAGCTATGAATTTGTAGACTATGACGTAATTATAGTTAGGCTGTGTTCAAATTCAGAAAATGTAATTTAAAAACCGGTACATATTGTAAGATTCTTGTTGCCCAGCAACTGTCTCGGAAATAAGTCAAATTAAGGTACAGTAACTTCTATTCCATGTAGAATGCTAAGTCACGATAAGAAGATTGTCATAATTCCATTTTATGCACATAAATGATTTTAATGCTTTAAATCACATAATATAGGTGTAAGATTGGCACAGTTGTTTCTCCTACTTTGTGTGCTTTTCAATAATTCCCTTTTATTTATTAAAACATTGTGAATGTTTGAAACTTGCTCCAAAGTTAGCCATACATATGATCGAACATTGAGCCTAGAAATTCATTTTCCATTTTCTCCTAGATATGTGTGTTGGATCTTAGATTACATTGTTATACAAGCTATACAGATGCATGTTGTTTTGAGATAAAGCCTGATAAGCCAGTGCCCCTACACCTGTCAGAATTAATTGGGTAATTACATGCCCACTACAGAATGACATGTTAATAGATATCAATTTCCATGGCTCACCAGGGTGTAGAAAGGGAGTTGGGGCTAGTCCTATAACTGTATGGTTTTATTGCTGTATGACATTGAATTTGTTTTTGAGACGAGAGATGAATACTGAATAATGTAACCCAAACCTCGGGATAAAGAAATAAACCGAAATTAAGGTACGTACATTTGTACTTCTTGCAAGCATACAAAGAACTAAATTTAGGTATTTGAGACATATGAAAACTGCTACATGTAGTAGTATTACATCGATTGGTATTAAAATGACTGTGATGCTGGGAGCTGACATAATTCATTGTCTTGTTCTCAATTTGTCAAAGATCTTTTAACCTAGTCAAAATCTGCTGTTTTACTGCTAATTAACTTACTGCTCATATTTAGATTTAATAGAGATGCTTGGTTACATACTGATAGTTGTGATCAGTTTTGAGATGATACTATTCATCTCAGTCATTCTTCTACAATGTTACACCTGATCAGCTGATTGAAACTAAAATTCACATTTTATTATGTAATCATTTGTGTTGGTAGGGAAACTTTGAGTTAGACCAATATCTTTTGTCTTCTATATTTAAAGATGACAAAACAAAACAATACAATGCAAAACTGCAGAGATTGGGAGAAATAAGTTCTAAGAGCAATTCCTGTGCTATTATTTCATGCACTACAAAATAATTTTATCACCTCTTTTTAGTATTATTCAAAGAAACAAATGCTCATGTATGTGCATGTTGTTGAAATCTTGGTAGTTCAAGGATGATTGACACAGTGTCAGGATATTAATATTAATGAGTCTTGTCTCCATCAAAGTGCCAGATCATTGCTATTAAAAATATACTCATATTTTTAAAAATAACTGAATGTCATTTATTCATTGTTGTAGTGTATGGGATAGTACACACCACATCTTGCACCTTTTGTCTCCATATCATGATCAGGGGCCTTATTCATCAACGATATACGTCTAAAATTCAGACTTAGACTTTATATTGCCAAATGTTCTATTCGCTCTCATGTTGTTATAAATGTACCGATTTTAATAAAAATATATATACATATTCAGTGGGTAGCACACTATAATCAGAAACAATGTCATATGGTTAAATCTTATTGTTAAGAAATGAAAGAATATTTATAATTTATCAATTTTAAGTCTTAGTCTGAATTTTAGACATATAACGTTGGTGAATAAGGCCCCAGGAATAACAAAGTATAGTATCACTGAAATTGTATTAAAGTTGGTAAATTAAACAGACATTTGAAACCCAAAATTAAGAAAAAAACAATTTTGATACTGTACTTTCTCAAGTTAGTTCAATAAATATTACAGCTGTCAAACATGCAATAGAAAATTAATCTTTGATCTTGGCTGCCTTGCAGTCTGAAATAAATACAACAATGGAAATCTATATTTCACTAAAAATAAATTGGCTGCTGTATGAAAAAAGTGCTCTATGTTTTAAATCCTGAGTTCATGTAATTTTCAAGTTTTTCTTTGCAGTTCTGTGATATTTAAAAACTTTGCATTATGTTCAAGCTTTAGTTTATTAGCAAATTTTCATCTTTTACAATAAACCTTTGGTCATTTAGTAATTATATAGAGCCAATGCATCCAGACAAAATAATTATTAAATTCGTACTATGATTAAAATATTGTCTTAAAAAATAAATGACAAAATAATGTTTTTTTTCTGTGAAGTTAGATTTTCATTTCACAAATTCAGGAATGGAATATTATTTAATCTTAATGAATATGTCTGGTTATTTTGATGTGTTATCTTGATTATTGATGTGTGGTGAAAATTTATCTAAATTATTTTTCTGATAAATTGTGGGTATGTCATGTTTTATTGGACATCAAACAGTTCCAGGTATTTAATAATGTAAACTGTGATGGTCTACATAGAGGATCTATCATGAGTTGTCAATTGATATAAATTTATATTTATAAACAAGTTCTGGAAATTTTTGGCTCAAAAGCTTAATAATATTTCCTGATGGAGTTTAATATAAATATATTGATAGACATGTCTTAGATTCTTTATCATATGACACTATTAACACAAAAATATGAGTTTTCTATTGAAAAACATGAACGTAATACTACACATGTGTAGTGTAAGAATATACATACAGTATAATACTCACTATACTAAACCTGTATACAAGGAAAATTAGTGATATAACATCATACAAATAAAATGTTCTATCAAAATGAGGGTTTTATCACAACTTTGTGGTAACTTTACTCTTTTCTTTCAGTCAGTTCCAATAGTTTTGTGGTCGGCCTTCAAAATGGAAAAATATGTTTTGTCTTAATTTTATTAGACCTCTCTCTCAAGTGACCTCACTCTGACAGTGTTGGTGCCTTTTGGGCCATATGAATTAATTATATTATAAATAATGGTTAAAAACTGTTACATTTTTTTAGAAATTTACAACCCCTGTTGGGAGAACTTCATATCCTTGTTGACTTCGTTCATATCATATGGCATCCCATATCCTATCTAGCAGAACCATTTTGTGGGCTACCGATGACTGTAGTAAGCTGCCGTCTCTGGAGCATTTCTTTCATTACTGATAGCAATTACTTACATGATTAAAGTAATTTGTTCTCGGTTTCTGTGGTAATTTAGCGTTGTAATCAGAAGTTAACTGGAAATTATACAGACAAAGTCTTGCTCTCATATGCTCAATTACAGATCTCGCCTTGTTTCTTAATGTCCATGATAGATGATAATTGTCAATATATACAGCACAACCTCTGTAGAACAACACCTTTTTGGAGCTCTGCAAATATTGGCCATTTTTAAATAGGTTGTTGCTCTACAGAGGTTAAATTTATTGTAATTATCGACATAAATATTGACATAGGAAAATTTTGAAGGTGTTGTGATAGAAATAGTGTTGCTCTTAGTCCAAGAGCCGAGGGCCGTTTATTTACAATTCTTGTCCAAATCTATAATTGGTATCAATTGAAAGCTTATAGTGTCCGGTTTAAGAAAAGTGATTTCTTAAAAAATTCTGCTTTCACAACGCTGAGATATCCAAGATGGCTGCCAAGATGGCCGCCATTTTTTCAAATATCACCATTGTACTATATTTAGCGTACTGTAAGTATCGCATGTGTCTTATAACATGTTTTATAAGGTTTTCTTATAGAAAACATGTTCAAAAATACAAATCATACAAAAAACATGAAGGTTTTGTATATATTTTATAAAAATCTTGCTTTTATGACGAAAAAATGACGAAAAACGGTAAATTATACAATATCGTTTATTATAATTCGTATACATGAAGTATTTTTTATCCAAAAATCATTCTTAATTGTTCTTATGATAGTAATACAAATCATTTGATATCAAAATCACTTAAATATGGTGTGTTAATGAGATTTTGAAGCATACTTTGTACTGAAGTGGGTGGGGTAAATTGACCCCCAATCTTTTACAAGTTCCACCTCTGTGACATAGTACTCATACTATAAGATTCCATTCTGTCTTATATCATGTTGTATGTTTTACTGTGATAGAAAACATGTTAAAATATACAAATCAAGCTCAAATCATGATATTTTTGTTTTGAATATTTAAAATTTATAGGTTTAATGACGAAAAAGTGACGAAAATAGGTAAAATATGGCATGTCTTTTATCATACTCAGTATACTTGTTGTAATTTTGGCCAAATGATTATTTCAAATAGTTACAAAAATAGCAATATAGATCATACAATATTGTATTTACTTGTATGTGCTGAGGTGGTGAGTTTATAAGCATAATTTGTTTTAAAGTGGGTGGGGTAATAATTTAACACCAAAAATGAAATTTCGTTTGTCAATTAAAAAGTTTCATTTTGATCAGGACAATTTATTGGAGTAACATTTTAAACTGTTATACACACACAGCATTGTATCTGTATACATGTTTTATTTCAGTTATACTGTATTAAAATATTTTCCCCAAATAGATTTGGCCCAGGAGTAAATCACTGCTGACAATGACAAACATATTGACTACGTAAACATCAGATTTTCTGTTGAGTAAATATTATAATAAATAAATAAGTTTGAAAGTATCAATGATACATGTATATAATGTATATGTACATTTGTGTATATACGATATGAAAGCTGATCAATGAACTGAACTACATGTTTACCGGTTTCATTAATTATACCTGATTTGTTTCATATTTGTTACAATTCAGAAGTCTTGTGTTATCCAATTTCAATAATATCAATATAGTTGTGTGCATGCATATATCACCCTTTAGTCCTGCCATTGTTCTGAATTTCAAAGATAACTCATTTTAGGTTAGTCTCTTAACATGACCTTACTTAACGGATACTTTCCGGCAGTGGCAGCTAACTGGTACTATAGGAAATAGATGTTTTAGTTAGCGTAAGGTACTTCATAGAACCCGAAAAGCTTTACTCTACAGTGTAAGGTACCTGTCAGAGCTTGAAACGGCTATATCAGGTAGTGGTATGTACATCATAAAACATAGACTGTATATGATAGAGGTAAGTACCCCTGAAATCAAGAAATACTATGTCTGGCTGGAAAATGTACCACAGACACCAAAAAATTGGCTGTATCCAGCTGTAATTTGCCTGTATCAGGATGTGGTAAGTACCTTAGAAATCAAGAAATGACTGCATGTTGAGGGGGATAATACCTAAGAAATCAATGAATGGCTGTGTCTGACTGTAGTATGTAACTCGAGACCTAGAAATTACTGTGTCTAGCCTTTGTAAGTTCATCAGAAACCCAGAAATTGTTGTGTCTGGTTGTGGAAGGTACGTAAGAAACATATAAAGGGCCATCGCAGGCTGCGATAAGTACTTCAAAATCCAAGGACTGACTGTGTTTGGCTGTGGTAGATACCACAGAAACACATATAATGCTGTATCGGACTGCTGTAGGTACCACAGAAAGTCAGAAATGGCTATATCCAGTTGTAATAGGTACCTCAGACACCCAAAAATGACTGTATCGGGCTTTGAAAGGAACCTCAGAAACCCAGAAATGGAAATATCTGGCTGTCATAGGTACCTCAGGCACCCAATAATAGCTGTACCTAGCAAGTATAGGTACCATAGACACCCAGAAATGGCTGTATCTAAATGTGATAGGTAACTCAGACACCCAGAAATGGCAGTACCAGCTGTGATAGGTACCTCAGACACCCAGAAATGACTGTATCTGACTTTGATAGGTACCTCAGACACCCAGAAATGGCAGTATGTGAATATGACAGGTACCTCAGACACCCAGATATAGCAGTATTCAGCTGTGATAGGTACCTCAGATACACAGAAATGGCAGTATGTGAATATGACAGGTACCTCAGACACCCAGAAATGCCAGTATTCAGCTGTGATAGGTTCCCCATACACACAGAAATGGCAGTATCTGAATATGATAGGTACCTCAGACACCCAGACATGGCAGCCTCTGAATATGATAGGTACCTCAGACACCCAGAAATGGCAGTATCCAGCTGTGATAGGTTCCCCATACACACAGAAATGGCAGTATCTGAATATGATAGGTACCTCAGACACCTAGAAATGACAGTATCTGACTGTGATAGGTACCCAATTCACCCAGAAATGGCTGTATCTGACTTTGATAAGTACCCCATACACCCAGACATGACTGTATCTGACTGTGATAGGTACCTCAGACACCTAGAAATTGCTGTCTCAAGTTGAGGTAGGTACCTCAGTAACACAGAAAGTGTTGTGTCTGGTTGGGATAGGTACATACAAAACAACTCAGATATTGCTGTATCTGGCTGTGACATGTACCTCAGTGGGTCAGAAAAGTATGTATCCTACTGTGGTAAGTACCACAGAAAGCCTGAAGTTTATAAATCTAGATGTGGTAGGAACCACAGAGAGCAATATCTGACTGTATGTGGCAGTACCGAGGATATATGTTACCGGTACATGTACCACAGAAACCAAGCTCCATTTATTTGTGTACTAGGCAGTATTATCTACTCTATTTAACCATTTTACCAGAAAATGAATAACTCAAAAGTGTATACCATATAGAGCCAGAAATACAATTACATGAGTATGAGTTTATTTTCAAATACAATTGATATATACAATCAAAGAGTATAGAAAATTTTCACACATTCAATATCATCATCAGAGTGGTCAAAACACATGTATTAAGTGTTTTAGGCAGGGATATAAGCCGGTGTTCGTTTCTTCAGAAGGTTTCAAATTTGTATGATAGTATCACTCTTTTAATGTTGTTAGCAGCACTTATGTCCTTCTCGTTAAAAGCAAACAATTATTGTGAATGAAACAAATTCAATTCAAGAAACATTTGAAAAAGACTATTTTGCCAATTTTGTTCGCCACATTCGTGTCGAATTTGCCTCACTTAGTTATAACAATACATTAAACTAATAATTAAGATGCACTTAGATATACTTTAACACGAATATTACCGTTGAATGTTATTCAAGTAAAATATTTCATGAAAAACATTTGTTTTTAATGTCAATACGAATTTCATTTTAGGGGTCAATTTACCCCACCCACTTCAATACAAATTCTGCTTCAAAATCTCATTACCATACCATATTTAAGTGATCCTAATATTGAATGATGTGTATAACTATCATAACAACAGTTAAGAATGATTTTTGCGTGAAAAATACTTCATGCATACGAATTATAATAAACGATAATGTATAATTTACCGTTTTTCGTCATTCTTTCGTCATAAAAGCATTTTTAAAAAAACAATATATGTAAAAAATTCATGTTTTTTGCATGATTTGTATCTTTCAGCACGTTTTTAGTAAGAAAACTGCATCATACATGACATAAGGAATATGTGGTACTTATAGTATACTCAATGTGGCACAATTGTTATATTTGAAAAAATTAGCGGTCAATTTACACCACCCACTTCAATACACTTTTTCTTCAAAATATCACTATCATACCATATATAAATTAGTTTGATGTTGAATGATGTGTATTACTATTATAGCAACAGTTAAGAATGACTTTTGGATAAAAAGTACTTCACGTCGTCAAATTATAATAAACAATATTGTATAATTTGCCGTTTTTCGTCATATTTTCTTCCTAAAAGCAAATTTTTTTAAAAATCGGTAAAAAGTTCATGGTTTATGCATGATTTGTATCTTTTAATATGTTTTCTATAAGAAAAATGCATAAAACTTGATATAAGGCACATGTGGTATTTATAATATGTCCAATATGGCACAGATGTGATATTTTGAAAAATTGGCAGTCAATTTACCCCACCCACTTCAATACAAATTATGCTTCCAAATCTCACTAACATACCATATTGCAGTGATTTTGATGTTAGATGATGTGTATTACTATCATATCATCAGTTTAGAATGATTTTTGGATAAAAAGTACTTCATTTATATGAATTATAACTAAAGATATTGTATAATTTACCGTTTTTTCGTCATTTTTTCGTCATAAAAGCAAGATTTTAACAAAATATATGCAAAACCTTCATGTTTTTTGTATGATTTGTATTTTTGAACATGTTTTCTATAAGAAAACCACATAAAACATGTTAATTGTAAGTATCAGTTCAGACAAATTTTGATGGTATTGAAATACTAGAAAGATTGTTAATCTGTTAAAAGCAATTGAACCATTTAGGAGCTGCAAATAGTAGCTGTTTAGAGGTTGTTTCTCTGCTAAGACACAGTTTAAATTTATTGTAAATAGCAGCTTCGGGAAATTTGGATGGTATTGTGCCTCATCATGTGCCTCAGTGGTTAGTGAGCTTGCCGTCTAATCTCGCGACCCAGGTTCAAATCTGGGCGGAGGCACATACATATACTGAGTACATCTAGAAACGCAACACTGGGGTTACTGTCAACTCTTTTTCAACCTTTTTATGACAACCAAACTGCATTTACTTGATGATATTGTATTCCATGAACAATACAACTGTTACATTGCTTTTATAAAGTGCTATCGATGCGATTGAACAGTGCTTGTGTGTATAGTGCGGCTAAAAAGTAACGAAACACAAATTGGTAAAATCCTATTTTTTCAGAATTGTTATTCTAAGTGAAAAGTTCAATTATTGATTAATTATTGATTGATTACATATCCATGACGTCCAACAAGCAGTGTATCAATTAGTTGTGACTTTGCCTAGAGATGGTAAATGCGAAGTTATTGGTCCTGTTTGAGAGTTATTTCACATGGATGACCTTGACATGTGTGGATCTAAACGGTGCCAAAGTGTTAGTAAAGTGTCTCAAGATGAAACATTGTCGGTTAATGACAATTTAACGGAAGTGGAACCTCCCATTTGACGTTACTGTCATAGGCATCCGAATCGCCTGTTTTCGCCCATGTTCTGACCCTCCTGGCATTTTTATTCCGAAGCCTAGAACTTTTCTTTTGTGATTTTCTTTCCATTGGCAAACCTTATAAAGAATTCAAAGCAATTTACACCAAAATTTATCATGGGTGAATGGTGCACGTGGAATTCGTGCGTTTGGTGATTTTCTTGACGCATGGGAGTTACGTAACCTGATCGATAAAATTTGGACAATAGCCAAGTTTCTACGCGATTAGAGATTATTCAATAGTATTACCCAAAATTAAAAAATGTATGAACAATGGAAGTAAGAAAACTTCAAGGATGAAAATGTTGCGTTTCTAGATGTACTGAGCATATTATATGCCTGTCATGTCAGTAGAAATAAAGCAAATAAAGGCTATGCTTGGCTACTCACGGTGTACAAAGGGCTGTTCTGGAGGGGTTACACTGTATATAGATGAGTGCATGGTGTAAGGTTCAGTGCAGTATAGTTGAGAGAATTTTACACGATCATTGACCATTAATTAGCATTATGTAACATTATATTTTGATTATATTTAACATTATATTCTCTATATTTATTCCCAGGTTCTATGTTTCCATAGGCAGTGAGTATCACAACCCTTGATGTGTAATACAAACACGAATATAAAGGACTGATATTGCATGATTTGCTCATGGACATTAAACGTTATGTATTCAACACAAGAATGTCTTGAAATACATTTGCCAGGATCAGGTCAAATGTTCCATGCTATAGATCGTACTGTAATTGGATGCTGGTAGGATTTAAATTGGCTTAATCTTACCTGTGGTGGAGGTGGTTAAAGTATTATGTAGGATTATTGTGCTGTAATTTGATCATACAGCCTCAGTCTACCAAATACCCGAATACCTTGGTTAGTCACACTGGGTGAATGTCTGTTTTACCCAGGGGAGCATTAGGTTCACATATCTGCTGTTGCATGAAATTGTAAATTGGAGTAAAACCCTAAACCCCACATAATGACCACACATTTGAATTTAATTTTCTGCAGGTTTAATCCAATTTATTAAAGCATTAAAATTTTGTTGCTGCTTAAAATGTTTATATACCTTGTAAAGGCAAGGGAGGTCCTACACGGTGACCGTGTAGGGGTTAACTTACAAAGTTTGTTGAAATGATTGTTTGAAACTTTAATGTAATCTGACTCAGCTGGTCGAGTGGTTCTAACAAATTCTGTATCTGGAACATGGGGATGTGTGTTTGTCAATCCTGCATGGCTCTACCATGCCAATGGTAATATTGCTATGTTATGAGTCTCTGCTCACACTATCAGGTAATTAAATTACAAGCTTAAGTTCTAGACATTCAGTGTCAGGTCTGCAGAACCAGGTTACAATAAGTCCCAGTCCATTTGACTGAAATAATACTAATAAAGATTTATTGCTTCACAAAAACCTTACTGTAGAATCATTTTTGATTGGACGAAATTTCCTGGTTTTTGGGAAAAAGTACCATTTTGATGGGACTTTAATTGGTAGAATTTTGCATTTCAGTTAAAATACAAGGGTCAAAATTATTTTTAGACGGGATTTGAATTTGTGGTCGAGGTGCACCTCGAAATCCAAGAAATTAAATCCCCCATGTCAATGAAAGATTTTACAATATCTTTCGTTGAAAGATAAAAATTTATGCAAAATGAAATTGTACCTAGCCACAATTGATGCAACTGCTTGAAACAATTTGCCAAAGGCATCAAATTACTTTTTAAATCTGATAAGCTTTTATCAACTAAAATTAAAATTGAATGTACTATTTGTACACTGGATGTATTTCATTGTAATTCCACAGTATTGTTACCAAGGTGTTACAAATTACACAGGTTTTTCTGTAGGCTTATAAATTTAGAAATAAATAATCAGGGGCGTAGCTGGGTCAATTCAGAGTGTACGCCCGTTTTCTGATTTATTTTTGGGGATTAAATAGCAACATGCTGCTCGTGAAATTAACTAACAAAGGTAGTATGCGAGCGAAGAGAGCTAGAAAAAATCAGTTAACCTGCGCAGCAAACACATATATTTGTTCTCAACCCGATAATATTCACTTATTACAGTACTAAGTGAGCGAAACGAGCTAGAAAAACATTGTTTGCCAGAGAAGCAGGCATAGATCTACATGCCATACATGATCCCTACTTGATGATATTTACTTAGTAAAGTACTGAGCTAGCGTAGCGAGCAAGAAAAAACTGCTTGTTTGAGCAGCAGGTCATACAAACATGTTTCCTACTTGATGCTATTCACTTAGTAAAGTAATGAGCGAGCGAAGCGAGCTAGAAAAAACTGCTTGCATGGGCAGCAGGTCATACATACATGTTTCCTACTTGATGATATTAATTAGGTAAAGTACTGAGCGAGCGAATCAAGTTGCCTGAGCAGCAGGTCATACATATGTGTTCCCTTCTTGATGATATTCACTTAGTAAAGTACTGAGCAAGAGTAGCGAGCTAGAAAAAACACTGCTAGCCTGAGCAGCAGGTCATACAAACATGGTCCCTACTTGATGATATTCACTTAGTAAAGTACTGAGCCAGTGTAGCAAGGTAAAATGTTTTAATGTTTTGTAATCATGTCACACAAACGGAACTCTGGTTTATCATATTTTATGAATCACAATATTCTTATAAATATATTGAGCGAGTTAGTACTGTTTATTTATTTAGGCAGCATGCAACACATGTCTTCTCGATCTCTACCAGATGAAATTCGTTTCGATAGTTGACGAGCGAGTGAAGCGAGCTCGAAAAATATCGAGATATATACTGAATTTCAAAACGGAGAGTGCTTCGAATATTTATGCCTAACCTTAGGGAGAAATCGATTTTTATTGCATTTTTGAGTCAGTATATTTTACCATTTTTTTTAATGGAACGTACGCCCGGGCGTACGGGCGTATGCCTGGCTACGCGCCTGATAATGAAAAGATCCATTGAAAGAACATGTTGATACTACCTGCAGCTCTTGTCACATTTAACAATATACCTAATTTGTTGTCTCCAGTAATTTAAATGACTATGTATTATGAACCAGTGAACTTGCCTTCAAGGCATTGTACAATGAATTAATAGGACAATCTAATTCACCTAGTTTTGGCTTCATTCACTTTTCAAGTTAATCATTTTGAAACTTTTGTGGGTTTGTACTGTATGATTGGAAATAATAAATTTATTTGTGACAGACTAATTTTATGCTAAATTCAAAAATTAGTTCAATTGAAATCAACAACACAGTATAATGCAGAGAGTGTAGAGGTAAATATTACTGGATTTAAATGCTAAAAAATTATTGATTTTCGCAGCATATTGATTTTGGTTGATGAATAGTGGAAGAGAGTTATGTATAAACCGTGAAATTGAATCTATTCCAATAATTTAATTCAAAAATACGTAACCAGGGGTTTTTCGTTCAATGTTTTACAATCTATGAATGATTTTACAGTAATCGTGAATATTTAGCCTAGCAAACAACTTCTGAATATAAAATTCGCTTTTTATATCCCTACCCTTGTGAAAATGTTTGATTTACAGTACCACAAGTATCATGATTTATTATCAGTGTCCCTCTAAGCTGCTGCAGGGGAACAGTTTCAACCACTGTAATTAGGTAACATAATTATATTTTCATGTTTGTTTAGAGACTCCAGGGAAATTTTTGTGATGAATAAGTTAAATAATCTTTCACCACCTGTGAAATATCCCTACAATTTATGTAAAATTGTGTGGGAGAATTTTTAGCTCAAAACTGGGGCAATCTTCAGAGCAAAGTAATAATTGAAACCCCTAGAAAATGAAAATACATTTTTTTAGTTTGCATATTTGTCAGTTTTGCATATTTTACAAGCAGTTAGGCTACACTAAGTCTTGTGATATTGGTGCAGATGTTGCTGAAATATGGTTCATCTTGCATAATTTAGTTTATCGTCAATTTGTCAAATTCAACACTGATGAAAAAATGGTGTAAAAATATGACATATAATCAGACTTAGATATATAGCCTAGATCTGTATAAAAGTTAAATAGTAATTTAATTATTTTTCTATCAAATTAAAATATCTGCCCTGTTATAGGACCAATAAAATGGTTGAATTTTAAAGATTTCTTCAGAAATCATGTTATAGCTATAGGGACATAAATTTTTTACTTTGATATGTGATATCCATTAAAATGCCAAGTTCTGTTACAGATATGTGCACAAATACTTAGATATCTGTCAGATCTAAATGAGATTTTCTTACTCAAGTCTTATATGATCAGTCACTAGATGATGATAAGGACAAAAACATTTTTAGTGTGGTTCCAGTAACCCTATTGACGCTATTTTCTGCCCCTGTTTTAAACATTATACTGTAAAATCATTAATTTTTGTGGGGGAATAAATTTCCTGGATTTTGTGGTTCACTTTAAACCACGATATCAAATCACATCGCACAATAATTTTGACCCTTGTACGTATTTATCATTTGAAATACAAAATTGATTAATTTAGGTCCTATCGAAATGGTCATTTTTACCAAAACCACAAAATTTCGTCCCAGCGAAATTAAATTATTTTACAGTATAAGCATTTTGCTGGAAGCTACTGCGGATAGCCTTTTCCAGAAAGTGCAATTAAACCAATAGAATAGTTTAAAAAAAGCATTTCCCAACTACCTACCCTATTTCATTTCAGCTTGTTATCAGAACCACAATAATGATTTGGTCTGGCTTACTTAGTAAACTAGGCCTGGTGTCTGTTGCCTAAGCAAAGTGCCTTGTATATTGAATCAAATGGGAGTTTAAACTGAATGAAAGCACTCAGAAGCGCTTTGCTTGATGACAGACACCTGGTATCAAACCCAAATTTGGAAGATTACACAATACTGTGCTAATTGTCAATGGTTGTGATATAGTGATATGCTACTATGATTTTGAAGTGTTAAAATGACTTTATAATGTAAAGTTTGTCAATGTGTTTGCTGTCAATGTGTTTGTGTGTCTAGTTTGGCAGTAAACAGTCACAACTTGCACATTGTACAAACATTACATCACCTTGTCTGGTTGATGGTGGGAAAATCAGAATACAGAGCCTGGCTAAAGAATAAAACATGGCAGATTTGCGAAAAAAATAACTGAAATGTCCACTGGTATTCTTCTTCTTGTAAATTCCCTGTCTTCACGTGACACATCAGGGTATTCCAATGACTATTTTTTAGGGTAAAAGGATTGTTTGAATGACAAATCGAATTCAGCGGGAGTTTGCTTAGTCGTGGTAAGAATTAGGCATTGCTTTGCAGACATCAGTATTTTTTTAAGTCGCCTACATTATCTTTAAACTAGAAATATCATCCCTGAAAGTGCCAGCCATTTCGGTAAAATCATTTAATTTCGCTTGGACGAAATTACTTTGTTTTGGTAAAAAAGACAATTTCCTTGGGACTTGAATTCGTGGTTTTGCATTTGCATAAATTAAGGGTCTTAATATTCGTTGGGATCAAAGTTTGTGGTTGAGGTGAACCACGAAATTCACGAAATTTAATCCCCCAGGAAAATTAATGATTTTACAGTAATCAGTATTTTCCAATTTAGGAAAAGAAACAGTAAAAAAGTTGGTGAAATTCACTGGTATACCATTAGTACTGCACTGTCATTTTAATGGGGTAAAACTAGTTATTGAAATAACAATCTATAATCCAGCGGGTAGTTTGTTAGGTCATGTTAGGCATTGGACATTGCTAAAATGCAGACATCTGCATTTATAAGTTTCCTACAATATCTTAATTTAAACTAGAAATAGCACCCCTATAAAAGAGCCAGCCAATTTTGATTTATATCTGAGACACATACCTTTTGTGTGCACAGTTTCTGAGCCTGAATCCCTTCTCTTTTTGTCAACCACCTGTCAGATATGGGTCTAGACTATGGTAACCTGCTTCTTTTATCTAGATGACATCTGACGAACGACCACAGGATTCAGACCTTTGATCTCCCGCTTGGCAATGTCCAAGACATGCAATCTGACTCAGCTGTCACCATTGCAGTATAGCTGTTGCATTCGGTTTTCAATTCAATAAAGTTTGACACACCTGTGTAAGTGGGTCTCTTTTTGTATCTCTGCCATTATTGATAGCCGGCCTTGAGCCGGCTATCTAATGGAATAGGAAATAAATTTCTGCCATGTAGGTGAAAGGACAAGTTACTGATAGTTAATAAAATGAATACATTTGTTTACGTGGATATTGAAGCTTTCAATTGATTACTATTTTAACACAATGAATTACTTATTTATTCCACCATAAATTACATTTTTTGGATGGATAATGTTCATAAGTAAAATAGAAAATGTTTCCGTTTTAATAATTCAATTGCTGATCCCTTTTAGCGTAGACTTGCTGGGGTGTCTATTTTTTTTTTACTACTGAACTGATCGCTAGTTTTATCGTTAGTTTTATTCGTTTACCGATGATGCTAATGATTTCGCGTGATAACAATAATATAAAGTTTCATATAAATGTCCTTATTTATCAAATATAGATAATGAAAAGAAAATATATTGCTGAAATTTATCGTTAAACATTTTGTGTATCACCGGGTTAAGTCTATTTATAAATTCATTACTACATGTATAGACCCCTTTCATCAAATCTCTACCTGACTGATAAGCTCATGAATTATATAATGTAGGCTGGTGATAAGCCTCCAGTAGTAAATTCAGTATACATGTGAAAGTATTTGCAACAATATGGTACATAACTGTTGCATTGCTGGTTGTGGGAACCGCCAGAATAAAGAAAAGGGAGTAGTATTGAATAGAATTCCTAAATATCCCATGTTGCTGAGAGAGGCATGGTTTAAAAACATTAACTGACTTCATAAAGACTCAACTCATTCAGAGCAAAATTCATGGACAAATACTTCTCGTGTTTGTAGATCTAATATGAATTTCATAGCAGGTGTTTTTGCATTTATACTGCATTTATAAAGCATTTACACAAATCTTTTTATTTATAAATTATTATTTTATATTCCGTGTTTATAGTATAGTATGCACATTTTCAAGTAAAACAACCTAGATCTACTAGCAAGCAGTCATACTTGAAAGCTTCCTGAAATGTTGTGATTAAATACCTACATACGATCACCTAAGGTAGTGTGCTAAAATAGTTACCACATTAGCAGGTTGTCTTTTATTTTATTTATTAATTCTTTATAATAATCTACATGCATGTGGTTTCAGAAAGACAAGCACATGACCACTTCCTTAAGATCATCAGTCAATGTTTTGCCTCCAGCTAAACATGTGGTCAAGATAATGATATACATAGGGCTTTTTTTAGTAACGGTGAAAAGGGTCTATAAATAGCCTTTTATTTTGGTTGCTGGTCCACTCATAACTCTTACCGAGTGAATCGGGAACCAAGCGAAGTGACGCTATAGTCTAACATGCATACTAAGTTTTAATCAAATATCTTTGACGGTTACTGAGAAATGGACCTGACCGAAAAGGTTAACCAACGCCGCCGCCGACGAGTGGGTCATGACAATTATAGCTTCACTTTTTTCTTCGAAAAGTGAAACTAAAAACGAAACAATGTTTTTTTTGGAAATTTGTATTTTAATTTTTTTTTCGTTTTCAACGATACAGTTACCTGTGGTTTCATATTTGATATTAAAATGTGTAATTAGTATCTTTATTATGTTGTCATTTTACCTTATTGTTACCTGCAATCCGATTTCTAAAGAACAGTTGGAAATAGGATTCTCAAAGTTTACATGGATGTTGATCTTCATTAGAAAATCACCTTTATTGATGTTGAGGTCACCAGATCAAAAGTTATGATTACTGTGACCTTAGACTGGAAACAGTTTCCATTAGATTATTTGGCTGACATAGGCGCATACAGGTATGTTGGTCATCAGCAGTATATATGACATAATTTAATTTTGAGTCCACTAACAGAAGTTCACTGTGACTGTTGCCTGCAGTGCAAACAATACTCCAATATTATGTCAAGATCCCTGTGGCAGTATCCATGTGTATTTAATTTAGTACTTAGTACATATCATATAAATCCCAAACAATATCAATTGATATTGATTACTGTATTAGAAATTTCAGTTGATAGAATAATTTATAACAGCGTTATTGTTGATGCTTTATATAACGGTATTCATGTCATGTAAACCACACAATTGCGGCTATTTTGATGCATTGCATCAACATTTGTCTTGTATATAATACTTGAGTAATATTCAATGAGGGCGATTGATAACCTGTTTATAGGGAGTGTTAAGAGATTGTAAATATCCTTTCATGTCATTCTATGAAGTATTGAACATTTATTGCCCAAAAAATAATCATAAATTTAACAAATGTGTGAAATCATAAAAAGTACAATGTAATAAAAAAGTATGTAGTGGTTAAGAATTTTGTTCATTTTGTGTTCAAGTGTGGAATTTGTTTGTTTGTTTACTTTGTCATTGTGATGAACTGAAAATTAAATTCAGTCAATCAATTATCATTAAGAATAAAAATTATCTATATCACACTTTCGTGCTAATGGATATGTTCCTAATAGGACTGCAGCTTAACTGAAATAACGTCAAATTCTTACTTTAATGCCATTTTGGTCATATTTATATTTTTTATACTTTTCAAAATAATGTTATGCACATGCTTATGTCTGTACCACCACTGGCCATGCACTCCCCCGATAGAGTACATAACTATAGATATAAATAAATTTTGCTCATAGACATACAAACATTATGATTAGAAGCTAGCATTATATCATAATTTTCATATAAAAATATATTCATATATTCATAATTTCGTATTGAAATACATACCCAAAGAAATTTAAATTCACAAAAAATATAGCGATAAAGTGGTTCAAAATCTGATATTAATGTTATAGTTGTGAATATTAATTTACCATGTTGTCATAAAACTGTGAAATTTGTGCAATAAAGATAATATAAATTCTTAATTGGCACAATAATTCTGATCATATCTGATTTTATCTTCAAATTTTGAACGTGGAGTACTCAGGTACTATATTTTATATATTGTGTTCATGAGGTATATATTTTATCCCTTCATTGTTACTCACCAATAAATAAAGGTACAAGCATATTAATTGAAAAATGATATGAAAGTTAGGAGTCAAAGGTGCTTGCCTGTACCAAGGAAGAATTGATGTGTTACTGATTTATAGTTCTGAAATATCATATGACAAATTTATGGCTTCAATTATTGCCATAGTTACCATAAAATCATAGTTGTGCTTAGTCAATGTTTACTTCGCTATAAAGTTAGTGAATTTAAGTTATCATTCTAGGAGGGTCCAGTGGTTAAAGCACTTTGATTTGTAACCCAGCATTTAATCCAGGTTCAACTCAAGTTGCTGTTGCAGCTTACACCTTTCATAAACATTCATTTTGAAAACAATGTAACAATTTCATCCACCTTGTGGAGAAGTTGCTTGTTCTTGATGGAAAGTCCTCCACATGTGGAGAAGTTGCTTGTTCTTGATTGAAGGTCCTCCACATTGTGGAGAAGTTGCTTGTTCTTGATGGAAGGGCCTCCACATTGTGGAGAAATTGCTTGTTCTTGATGGAAGGTCCTCCACATGTGGAGAAGTTGCTTGTTCTTGATTGAAGGTCCTCCACATTGTGGAGAAGTTGCTTGTTCTTGATTGAAGGTCCTCCACATGTGGAGAAGTTGCTTGTTCTTGATTGAAGGTCCTCCACATGTGGAGAAGTTGCTTGTTCTTGATTGAAGGTCCTCCACATTGTGGAGAAGTTGCTTGTTCTTGATGGAAGGTCCTCCACATTGTGGAGAAGTTGCTTGTTCTTGATGGAAGGGTATTAAAGTTTGATAGAACTGCACTGGTTTGGTGAGAAGAACAGTCCTGGTTATAATAATGTAAATCCAGGAAAACTGGTTAGGAAAAACATATGGTGGGGAGTGCTGGCCTAGAGGTAGAGTGCACGCTTCGGGATCGAGAGGTCCCCGGTTCAATCCCCTCTGGACCACTGGTCAATTTCTCTGAGCAAACCTACTTGGTTTGGTGAGAACAAATTAAGTCCTGGTTATAATAATTTAAATCCAGGAAAACCGGTTAGGAAAAACATATGGTGGTAACTATAATTGTTTTCTGACTTCTTTTTCTGAACAACATATATTTTGATTCAGGGATTGTTGAACAATGGTTGATGGCAAAACAAACACTGTGCAGATGAATTCCTGTGTATCACTTACAGTTCCTCATTCTCATTTCCTCAATATCAGCTCTGGTTTCCAGCTTGAATTCCAGCCTTTACACCATGTGTTGTTTACTGGCATGCTAAATCAATTAAGAACAATCATAAACAAATAAAAAAGTAAATTAAGAAGCACTTGATGTAGTAGTTACTGAGCAATCAGAGCACCACATAGTAAGTACCATGTGGCACAATATGGCACCTCACAGCACAACATGGCACCAAATTCTTGGATTCTCAGAATTTGTGAATTAATTAATGCAGACAACAGGATGCAAACTTGTCTTTCTGTCTTGTTGAAAGATTCATCATGTTGAAATGTCTGACCTTTGACCAGATGTGCTGGTATTATAAACATCTGTCATGTTTTGTTTGTGTAAATCGTGAAGGAAATA
This sequence comes from Spisula subtruncata, assembly GCA_963678985.1. Lineage (NCBI taxonomy): Eukaryota > Metazoa > Mollusca > Bivalvia > Venerida > Mactridae > Spisula > Spisula subtruncata. The sequence goes on from OY787674.1 coordinate 11,757,403, forward strand.
TAAACTATCTGCCTGTGTAGTCTTAGAAGTGGTCAAGTCTGGAAAAGCTTTCAGTTTATCTTTCTGGGAAATATAAATATTATAACTGGCTTAATTTGTAGTATTTCAGTTACACACAGACTATCCAATTATCCTGATGCTGGGTCAAACATATAGCATGAGACTTCTAAAAATATCCTTCAGTATTTCTTTAAGAAATACACAAAAACTGAAAAAATAAGACTACCTTTGGACACTGAATAGTTGATCATACCTGAAAAAATAGGATTTGAACTTATACTGTGCCGGACCATCACCAGTAGCAATGTGAAGTTACAAAAACACATTTGCCCACTCATTTTTGTGACAACACCACAACTGGACATGTCTTACTGAGTCTGATTTATTTTTTAGCAACTTGCCATCATTTTGATCAAGTGCAAGGTCTTCAAATATTACAGACGATTTGACTACATATTGATCACATTTTACAAGTTAGGAATTTCTAAATGCATATTTCACATTCCTGCATAATTCCATTGTCTGTTCCATGTGTCAAAGAGAACACAGTCTGTCTTAGAGATAGGGACCTGACTATCACTTTGTTCCCAGACAAATCTAATTAGCTCTGATTAGTTTTTAACTGTTGACAATTTGTGTTTGAAAATCGATATCAAATTGTCTTGTACCATGGTGCCCTGGTGTCTGTTTTGTACAAGAAATCAATCCACTGACCAGGAAGTGGGTATGATGAGAATTCCCCTGCGAAAAATGTTCTAGAACCTGGAGTAAGTTCTAGAACATTCAAGAACTTTAAAAAAACTTTAAGAACTGTTCTTGAACTAGTAACATCATTCTTGAACTATAGTTCCAGAACATTGTGAGTTCTTGAACTAGACCAACAGTTCTTGAACCTTGGTTCTAGAATCTTAGATGCTCTTGAACTAGACCACCTGTTCTTGAACTATGGTTCTAGAACCCAAATGGTTCATAAACTGTTCCTGAACATGATTATGTGCACAATTATTGATGACATCACAGATTTTCAAAATGGCTGCCAGTATGACATGTGCTCAGATGTTTGAAACATTTAGTGGTTGTTTTCATCTAAATAAGCAATCTTATAACAGGTAAGTTGCATAGTTTAGCATGTTAAGTGTATAAGTATCTTGTGTGACTAATATCTTGCTCATAAGAATAGTGGTGCAAACTTAAAATATAGGAAAACAAATTAGTAAGTGGGTGGGTTATGTTTAAGATGAGGTTCCAAGAATAATAGCTGAACTATTAAGCTAAGTTGACAGGCAAATTGATCATCCTTCGGCTATTTTCACTATTTGAAACCTCTGGGAACATGAACATAATATTATTCTATTCTACTTTGAAGCATCATGAGGCATTCATTATAAAGATAGTATATTTACTGTTCAATACTTTCAACACATCTGTCTGACTCAAGAACAGTTCTTGAACACTTCATGCCATAAGTGTTCAAGAACTGTTCTTGAAATAATCCTTGATTAAAACAGTATTGCTCTTAGCGGTAGTTGTAGAAAATGGAAATTTAAAGTTAATACAAGGGAAATATGATACATTGACCAACTGTTTGTTTACATAAGTGATAAGAACTGATATTTTGTACAGAAATATGACTGATAGAAAGTAGCTTAACCTGGTATTGATTACAACTTAATGAACATATTTAGTAGAGTCACTTTAAATATTACCTTTTATATGTTTTATCTTTGTTTTAATGCTAATGTAAAAGCCTTAATTTCCTTATTTCTTTAAATTTTCTTGCAAGCATTTGTCATGTACTTGAACCAGTTTTCTGTCTCATATTTGTTCATTTCTTCACGTTTTTCAATTCAAACAGTAAATGCCTACCACTATGCATGTTTTTGACTACAAAAAGTTCATGTTAATAAATTGTTGGTAGGAAACCATTTTGAACTTTTGTTGCTATGTATAGTAATGAACAGAAAAAAATAATTCTGAAACATGTTCTAGTAAAGTTAAAAAACAATGCCATCTTTTATTTGGTTTTAAAAGGATGTACATACATTTCTGTTCTTGAACTTAGTTCTGGAAATCTTGATTAAGAACAGCTATTTAATGTTCTTGACTGTTCTGGAACAAGTTCAAGAATTTAATCAAGAATCTCTAGAATGTGTTCTTGAACTTTTCTGGTACATGTTCCAGAATAATTTTTTCCTGTTCTTGAACAAGTTCTTGAACTGAGTTCTGGAAATCGTTATTCAAGAACGGCCATTTTCTGTTCTTGAATGTTCTGGAACAAGTTCAAGAATTTAATCAAGAATCTCTAGAATGTGTTCTTGAACTTTTCTGGTACATGTTCCAGAATAATTGTTTCCTGTTCTTGAACAAGTTCTTGAACTGAGTTCTGGAAATCGTTATTCAAGAACGGCCATTTTCTGTTCTTGAATGTTCTGGAACAAGTTCAGGAATTTAATCAAGAACAGTTCTTGAAGTTTTCGCCGGGGTTGTTATGTATTTTATGTGGAAAAATTACTTGGAATATTGTCTGCAGATGTCGGAATATTCAGTTTCCGATTTCTGCATCTTCTCACTTATGTCTAGACATATTATTATTATCATCATTTGTAGTTTATAAGGTCAAGCGTTTTATACCATTGATGTTATATTGTCCTCGACTACTGGGTATTTGCAGCTAAAAATGTTGACCTGCTATAAATAAGTTTTCCTGTAATTATAACTAATAATGAGAATAATATTCTTTTGCAATTACTAATCAATCAGTACTACAATTATCTTGCTCTTTCACAAGCAACTGATTGCAAATTTTGAGGAAATGGCCAATATGTCACATAAAGTAACAACAATATAGTAGCTGTGTGACTCAGTATTCGACCCTGGAAAGCTTAAAGGTGAAAAGCAGGTTACTCACAGTGCTCTATCCACTGTGCTTGCAACTGGCTTTGGAAGAAGCTGCATATCTGCATACAGCTTTGGATATACATGTATTGGTATACAGTAAATGCATCAAAATGCATCTTTGATAATGCTGCAATGAGTTTTCTCAGATTCTATGCTGAAAGTTCACAGACACATTACATAATGTTATATGGCAGAAACTTCAAACAACAATACAATGTGTCTATATACCCTGGCATCTGGCTTGTGTCTTGTGTTTGCTTATCAAAAATCTTATCTGTTAAGTTAATGAGAAAAATGGACGAACTATGCTTTAAATCAGATGCAATCACCGTATCTAGTGAAATGTCCCATTACTTGTCTGCCCTGATGAGGGCAACACTACGTAAATCTCATGAATCAAACAAAAACTCATCAATGTTATGGAGAATAAAACCAAACAATAGGATAGGAGAAACAACATAGTTTTACAATGTCTGAATGTAGTTCGAATAATCTGGAACTGGTTTTGTTTTGTATAAAATTATCTGTTTTTTGTTATGAAGGAAACGATCAAAATTGCTATGTAAAATTCACAAGTCTCTTGTAGTAAAGCACTACCAATTTGTTACCCAAGGTCAAATTTTGCAATCCTATGATGTAATTAGTTTATGCACCAGTCACCAGGGGATGGGCAATGGATATCCGCGGAATTTGATCTCAGAACTAATACCCAGGGACAATATTTGGGTTAGGGTTCCTGGGAAATACCGGATATTTTACCATCAGCTATCCCCCGCAGGTCCTTGGAAGGGCTGGGGTTTTGACAACCCACAATTAAAAATCACGGCCTATCCCTGGGGTGGGGGCCGTTGATGCAAATGACTGGTGCACTACAAAATATGAAAGATTTCCTACCTTCCATAAGCTTACACTGTTACTGACGGATGCGTTATTATGCAATTCTCTAACTTGCTTCTTGCGGAGGTTACTGTTTGAAGTAAAAGCCTTCAAGCTATATCAACGCCTTATCACAGGACAATCTTGCATAGTTGCTTTAAAGGTATTGAAGATCCATATACACCCTACTGACATTGCACCTAATCAAGTGCAGTTTGAGATACCAATAGTTTTTTCTAATCATAGATAGTGGGTTCTAAGGGAAGATATATTTTATAATATAAGATTTCTCAGTCTTTCTAATCATAGATAGCGGTTCCAACCAAAGATTGCTTTTATAATTATATAGATTTCTCATTGATAGGTGATGATGTTTAACCTAAGGCAAATCTGCAACAGTTTCTAGAGAAATGCCAAGAGAAAAAAACCCAGTAAAATGAAGGTTAACTTGCATTTTCTAACAACGCCTTAAAACTTTTACCCAGATATTTTAAGTGTTTGGAATAATGGACTTTAAAATTCTAGCTGATAGACCACCGGGATCTTTTGATTGGTATAATTGAAATAGATGAGAGTTTGCACTTAGAATATTAGACTTCACTCCTGCATGTGTGTATCATTAGTTCTGTGAATCATATGTTTATTGGTGTTGGCAGGAACAGTGAAAGTTGCAGTTTAGAACCTTTGTGAAGGTGTGAAAACTTTAATGTATTCATGCAGTCTAGTTAAGACTAAAGTGGATGGCTGCAATCCATGCATACCTGATACTGATTGATGGCTCTCAGTGGATTCAAAATCCATTTCAGTCGAACTATTTGAAAATGCACATACTAATGCATTGGAAGTTCTTGGAAACTTTTACAGTTCAAAATGATAATTGTATGACTTTTTCTCAGGGGACCTTGAATGTATAAAACACTTTCATTACTAAAAATAGTATGAAGTAATTTCAAACGTAGATGCTCAAATTTATAATACTCATTTTAATAATATTTTCTAGATTCAAATATTTGAGTCATAAAATATTTCAGTTCAAGTTTACAATGCTTGGATTGTTCATGTTCAATAAATCTCAATGCTGAATCTGATCTGGAGGGTCATATCTGGTCGTTATCAGTTCAATTGACAGTGTCTCCAATGATTCAAAATATCATTAATATAATTTATTGTCCTTCTGTTCTGATATTGATAGATGGGTTATTTTATTACTGAGTAATTTCCATTGTCCATTAGTCCATTATAGAGTGAACAAATTTACCTGGTCCTAAAATTTTCTATTTGCATGGCTTAACAGTTGATTTCATATCATTAATATTTAATTTTGGCATTTGCTTTTATATTTATTTATTTAAGCATTTAAAAATTAGTATTAAAATTATATACCATACTGTGTACTTAATAATTAATGGTAATCGAAAATCTCCTGCAACACATACATAATATGACTTTCTCGCGGAAATTAATATATGCTTTGCAAGAGGCTTGTAATGTTGAAGATATTCATGCATGGAAAGTTGAGGATCAATTTAGTTTGATTGTATTGGGGAATCCGGCCCCTCATTTTTGACAGGGTGGATATAATCCCATGGTGGCTATTATGTCCACTCTGAAATTTAAAGGATGGGGATTTTGTCCACCCTGTAAAAAACATGGACGGTGTTATGTCCACCCTGTCAAAAATGAGGGGCCGGTATTCTATCGGCCCGGGATTTTGTCCTACACTCAAGTATTGGATAATATTTTATCATTCATATTAGTGTTTTTCTTGAAACTGCATGCATAGTATTTAATTGTCATGTTAATCTAAAGGACAGAATTAATTTGTTTGGACTAATATAAGTATGGAATAATATTTTATGATTCATATTTGTGTATTTCTGCTCCGCCACAAAGGCAAAAAACATCATAATCTTCCGGGCTTCCCTGTTACATCAACATCAGTTTGTATATTAAATTCTGCATGTTTATCATATTTCCTGCCACCATGGACTGCATGCTGCACATAACACATAACTGGATGTCATAAATCTTGTGATAAAGTTGATTGTAGCATGAAATATATGACAGTTTCTGATAACCAACTGATTTAATTAGATCCTTATCTCGGATACCACCAGATGGTGGGAGCTACACCATTGTTTGAGGTTTGCTTAATGCTGATAAATGATTTATTTACATGGGTACATATTGAGAATGTTGTACTGTCAACTGATAGCAAAACATCGGAGCTTTTCACTGATTCATGGATCATGGATATGTTTTCTGTCATCATTGGTTGGAAAATGGTTTAATAATTTACTGTGTATATAATTTATTATGATGTTGCTGCTGAGTCACATTCACCACATGTTCAACATTTTGTTGTCATTTTAGCTGGTAATAAATAGCTCCTCAGTTCTATGTCATATGGAATATGTAAGGTAGAAAGGCTTACTTTTAAATCAACCCTCCCCCTCCCCCTTCAGTTGGCTAGTGAAAATAGCTTCCTCAATCACGTTTGGAAAGTATATAAGGTTTGGTGTTTGGTCTCACTGGTGCATCATATGTATTCACCTTTAGATAATGGTGTATTTGTTTGCAGTGTGCATATAACTTGCATAATTCATCAATGTTATCTTGTTCCCATGTTTACCCCCTACAGATGTGTCCCCTAATCCACAACCCCTATCTGTGGTAGGGTACAAACCCCCCTATCTCTGATATGGCTATCTCTTTGCTAGGGTATAAATTATGTACCAGTATAAGGGCCAATTTCACAATATTATAGATTGCAACTATTAGGACTAACTGGTAAAATGTGAATAATGTCAACAATAAAATGCCAATTACATGTATTTCTTATTTAATGATGAGAATTGCTTAGGTTTATTTTGTATTATATTACCAAGGCCTTTCATATATTGATTATTCTACAGAATATGGTTCAAAGGTCGTTAGGTGCTACATGAAGCCATATCTTCCCCTGAATCAGACAGAAGAAAATCCTCACCTCAGATTGTTGTTGTAGAGACTTGTAAATAAAATCTCAAGTGTTGCAATCAAATACATCAGAAAGTCAAGTGGTTTTTGGAAAGTTTGGAAGTATTCCGGCACACAGATAAGTGGGAAATCTCACTTGAACATGTTGGATATATATACAATCCGAGTTTGTTTTGGCTTGATGGTTTCAACAGAACATGGATGGAAAAATGAAATATTCCATTCCAGTAAAGCTGGTTGCACAAACTTTGATTATCCTGTATATTTTATAGAGTTTCAGATTGTTTTATAGAAGATGTTGCATTATACCTTTCTTAAGTTATAACTCAATATTTCATGAAATAAAAAGAGCCCTTAATTGAGCAGTCCTTCATTGAAACAACCCCCTGCGAAATGTTGTTCATGATTTCATGAACACTTCACTCCATTCAGGAACAGTTCATGAACCGGTCTTGATAAGTTCTTGAAATCGGTTCATGAACTTTTAGACGTTAGCGTTTAAGAACTGTTTATTAACTTCAAATTTTAAGAACACTTTGCTGACAAGTTCCATTTTCTGTTCACTGACCATTCATGAACAATTTGTGAATATTTCATGCATGGTTCATGAACTGTAATGCTTCATTTTGCAATGTGCACACTCTAGTAAAGTGCTCTTATATTTGTTTAGTGGTGTTGGCAGACAGTCAGTCTGGCAGTTGATTATTCTACCATGGCAATGACCATGGTTTGTATCGATACATACAAGATTTACCATATTGAGACGGGGCCTCTGTCATTGCCACACTGGAGGCTATACCACCACATAGCCATATATTGCCAGACTGACTAACATTATATATTACTGTAAAATCGTTAATTTTCGTGGGGGATTAAATTTCGTGGATTTCGTGGTTCACTTAAACGACGAACTTTAATCCCAACGAACATTGATTTTGACCCTTGTTTTGTTACCTGAAATTCAAAATCCACGAATTCAAGTGCCAACGAAAATGTCTTTTTTACCAAAACTACGAAATATCGTCCCAACGAAGTTAAATGATTTTACAGTATATAGTTGATGCCAGCTAGGGAATACAAATTTGTTATATGAATCAAACACCTAATATATAAAATTTGTTAAGAAAAGCCAAATGAATACAAATATTCACTTTGTGATATCTAGAAGCTCCTGAGTATATGGCCATAATATGATGTCAGATGATGCATAATTATGTACCATACAGCTGCTGCTTCTTTGAGTTATAAGAGGATCAATATGTGATACAGAAATGGAATTGGATTCTATAAGATAAGCTCTTACATATGTCACGTTTTATATAATACCATGTAAGCCTTTATTCATGAATAGCTTCATTTCTTTGACAGAAGGAAATTGAAAATTATCTGCTGGAATGGATTGCAAAGCATTACTGTTGGATTGAATAGCAGTATGTTACCACATTATAACTACTACTGAGAGGTCCTATATTTCAATTTTCCCCTGAATTTCTAACCAGGGGAATAATGAACACAGCTTGTTGTTAGGGCCTGCCCCAGTAAAATTGTTGTGGAATATTTGTAGAAAACCAGTGGTATTGAATGTCTCTGGTATTGCCAGTGTGGAAGACCAGAGGAATGTGATCCCCTTACCAGGTAAATGATCCCTTTACCAGGTAAATCTACTGGAATTCCACCAGTTTGCACTGGTATTAAAGGTATACTTATAATATACTGCTGGTTTTTAGTGGCTATATTTATTGATACCCTAGTCGTAGAGCGTTTTGCTTCGAATGCAGGAGATCCAGAGTTCAATCCCAGGCCACTTCATACCAAAGACAAAAAAACAATGGTATCAGTAACTCCCTTGTTTGAGGCTCAGCATTAAGGGAATCTGGTTTCTCTTCTCTTGACTTACCCTGGTGGCGATGAATAACATCAGAAATGAGGTGTATAAGTTGTAAAACTTGTTTCACAATCGACCTAAAACAAAATATCAACTATGACACCGAAGTGTATGACTATCAAAGCAGGTTATTTTCAAATGTTATTATAAGACCAACGTTTTCGACTTTTGTAAAAGCCTTTTTCTTCTTCTAAACTAGTATAAACTATTTAACCAATGGATACCCATAATGATATAAATCCAGTTATATTCCAGTTAGAAGCCTTCCTGGGAAATTATGTGCAGCAATGCATTTAACTGTTGTTTCCACCAGTAGTTTCGCTGTCATTTTTACTGGGACACTGCATGCTTGATATGAGAACATACCCATGTATAACTGTTCTTGTGAAAATTGAGATATCTATTATATATAATTCTGAATAATTCTATAGAGAATTAAGGTGTCCTGTTTCCAGCCTCATCTATGATGGGTGACAGATGAACTCATATTGATAATGTATAAATCCCGGACATTGTATTGATTGATCATATTAAATTGCATGTTGGTGTTTTCTATGTTGTTTTATTCCCTGTAGAATATAAATGGTTATTAGAATGAGGAGTTAATTGGACAGGTGGATTGTGACAACATTTTTATGCTGTATTTTATAATGTAATTTCAGTTATGAGTACTGTGGCAGTGTGTGAAGATGTGTGCCTTGGGTTGTTTGTAAATCAAAGTTTTAATGGCACAATGGTCCTTGTTTGAAAACTGGGTTCGCGCAAAGGTATGCAATATTATGTTTTTATGCTTCATTGAAATTCTTTATCTTTGCATGCTCGTGTGTACTGTGTAGGTTATTGCATGATCATGTGAAGGTTAATGCATGGTCATTTGTAGGTTATTGCATGGTCATGTGAAGGTTATTGCATGGTCATGTGAAGTTTATTGCTTGGCCATGTGAAGGTTATTGCATGGTCATGTGAAGGTTATTTCATGGTCATGTGTAGGTTATTGCATGTGGTCATGTGTAGGTTATTGCATGGTCATGTGTAGGTTATTGCACGGTCATGTGAAGGTTATTGGATGACAATGGTCACTTATTAAAGTCTTCTGTGTACCTCAAATGTCTGGTATTTATGACTAATACGGAAAAAAAGTGCAGCCAGAACGGGTCTCCAACGCCTGACATTTTACTAACGGAGCGAATGCTCTACCAACTGAACTAGCCTCAGCTGCCTTTACAAGTTTCTCCCCTAATGGTACACACTGCTACAAATTGGTCATCGGAGGCCACCCACCATAACTGTTCAAATGAAATAAAGCAGCTGTGGGTATTTGACAATGTTATATGGTACTTACTGTAAAATCATTTAATTTTGATCGAAATTTTGTGGTTTTGGTAAAATTGACCATTTTGATGGGTTGCTATTTCGTGGACTGTACATTTCAGGTAATAAAAACAAGGGTCAAAAAAAGTGCTTGATGGTATTAAACCACGTAATTTAATCCCACATGAAAATTAATGATTTTACAATATGCCACATATATATATTATGTATGCACTGTGTTTCTCTCAGTTTCAATATCTAATTTATTCGGATGTAACTGCAGTTACATTATTAAGTTACCCTCTTTACATTTAGATAGATATGCAAATGGGGTATATTTCACTGTACAAGATTGCCTTTAAATTAAGGTCTGAAAAAAACCTTGTGATTTGCATAATGTAATAAATCAAAAACGTTTGAGTTAAAGGGGTATTACATCATGCGTATACCGGTACTTTTAAATTCTGTAAACTCATTAATTTTCGAGGGTATTAAATTTCGGGTAATTCGGTCAAGTGGTAATTTTGTGGATTTTTAAATTTGTTGATTATCAACATTGAAAGAAAAATCCCATGCAGCCTATTTTGAGGTCAATTTTTCGAGAGGATTTAATTTGAAAAATAATGAAAATTAATCCACTGTGATTAATAACTTTACAGTAGGACATAATATCACATGACTTTCCTTGTGCCCGGGTTAGTATTTAACGATTATGTATATTTTTATACTACACATGTGTGATATAACTTTATACTACATGGATTTGTTTTTCCAATAAATAAGTAAATTTCTGTATCTGTGTAAATTATGATATAAAGAATCTACATCTCGTTAATTTTGATATATTTAGATTAAAGTCGCCAAAAGCTCGTTTAATTAAATTTCCAGAACTGGTTTTCATATAAATTTATATCTGGATAGATCCTTTATTTACAGCAAATTAAAAATGGCGAAATTACCTACCGTACTACACCATGACTGTGTAAATAGTTGGTGTGTTTAAATAGGAGAAGTGTGGTAATCTGATATTTCCCAGAGTGTTTGAAGGATTTAAGATAAGCTATTGAGACAGATATATAGTTGTATGATATCACACTTTATTGTGTGGCTTTAACACTAGGATGAAGAGGTTATATAACGAATGGCCAACTCTCTTTGATCAATGATAAGAATGCTATCACACATAACTGCGGACATTTGAATAGCGGGTGTTCAAAAGAGGTGTCAGAGTGTTTGAACTAATGTACTGACTTCTTTATTCATCGATTTGAATTTCTTTTACACAATTTTACAAAATTTTATACCATTTTTGTACTGTTTTGAAATGAGAATGAATGGGAATTAATTGAATTAAAAGGAAACTATAATATTTTAATATTCTATTTCTAATAATCCGAAAAAAATTTTACACGACAATTTTCATACTGTGATGATTTGGAAATAATTGAATTAAGAAAGAATTGTATTTTTATAATTTCTAATTGAATTTAAGAAATAAACTATATTTCATTTCTAATATTCAGAATGTTTTAATGAAACTGTTTGTGTAACATGTAAATCAATGGATATTATTTGTAATGCTGGATATATTGGTTTCGCAAACTGTTGTGGCAGCTAATGTTCAGGTAATTGTTTTTGCAGGTGTCTTATCACCAAAAATATGTTAGTTATTTGTTGTGTTAAATAATGCTATATTCTAATGCAAAATGCTCAATGGTACACTTCATGAAATTAATGTTTTTCGATATTTTTTTTGGAAAGTAACAAATTTGTTGCTTTCCTTAATAGTAATATATTTTTAATATGCCTAAATGTGTCGCCTAGTGCCGTTATATTCAATAAAATATTTTGAGAGAAATGTTAAGTTTTTATCCAAAACATTGTTAAAATTTATCATGCATCTGTTTGTGCATGTACCATATTTTGTATTTATCTAATTAATTAATAATAATTGTGAATATGTGTAATTTAATATCATCAAAAATGTTACTATATTTTGTAAAAAGTTAAAAGGTTACATATATTGCAGGATGAGATAAAATAACTTCCTTTTCATGGTGGGCTTACTCAGATGTCATGTTGAAATCTAGAACATTGTGTTACCTTATTACATTTAAAATACCTTGTTTGTTAGCATTTATCGTATTTCTTGTCTGAATTATACTAACTCAGAGTCACAGCTCTAGCATGTAATTTATGTATAAAAAGTAAATAAATTCAATTTATTTGAAATATCTTATTTGTATACTCTTAGTGCTTGATAAACCTTGCAAGACTTCCTTTGTCAATACAAATACAGCTCTGGTCACATTCAAACCCTTTGTTGTGTAAAAGAGTTTTAGTCTAAAAGTTTTGATGTTTTCAAAATGAAGCAGACAAGACTAAGTGTCTGACTACAATGTCTAATATTCTGGAATTTTGCGGATTCGATCCTTGGAAGTGACCCTGCTTGGTAGTAGTTATATATAAATGTGTATCTTTCTATTTTATTTTTCTCTTAAGCAAGACTCTGGGACATTGGCAAACTATGTGACACTACCATGTTTACCAAATATAAAAATAAATGAAAAAAACGTCTTTGTAATGTAATGTCTGTCAACTTACTCAACCAGCCTGAAGCACAAAGACACCTTAACATGAATTTATATCAGCATACAGTGTAAGGCAAGACTTTATAAACACACAGTCAAGTAATTCAATACCACATCTTCAATCAATGTATCATTGATATGGCTGACTATCAAACCCACTCTGTGTGCACCTCCGAGGATTTTAAGGGTCAATAAAACCATTAAGTTTGGACCTGAGAATTTATGCTACAATATAATCAACTTCGCCCTAGTGTATTAGGCTATTGATTGAAAACTTGAAAATCTAGGGATAAAGCCTTCATAGTTATGGAGTATTGCTGTGAGTAAATTCTCTCTCTCTCTCCCTCTTGGTTGAATTTTCTCAATTACATTTTCTTTGTACAGGAAGTATTGAGAATATAAGAGAAAAAGTGTTGGATTTAATGTAAAATAGCGGAATTTCTTTGTTGTAGTTATATAACTGTGTGACATTAAGTTTGTTGCAATGATTATTAAGACCTACTTTTAGGAATCATGAATATTATTAAATGGACTGAAGGATGAATATTATGTGTTAGATATTTTGTAAATAGTAAGCTTTTGTCGTTTTAAACTGTTCTATTTATTAGTTTTTATTTATTCTTCATGCAGCAAGTGTATTTGTTATAAAAAATAACTTAGTGGAAGAGTTTAATGTTTAATAATTTCTATCATGTAGTATATGCTTTTTCAGAGATTTTAAATAATATTTATAGAGAAGATCCTGGTGATTCTATTTAAAGTACAATGTTATACTATACAATCATGTATAATTTTTTTCAATCTTGTTAATATAATTAATCAATTTATTTATTTAATCATTGTGTGTATACATGCAATTATTCTGTAATTACACAAACATGTACAACCAATTACCCACAATTATTACATACACTTGCCTGTAAATGAGTTCCTGTCTGTACAAAGTACCCAAACATTTGTTATCTCTATTTTCATAAGTAAAAATAATGTTTCTTGTACAAATTACTTGGTAAATTACTTAACCATTTAATTTTCTTATTTTTCAGTGTTTTTATATGGCTGAGTAATAAGAATAATGGAAACCAGTCTTGGGGCAACACAGGTGGATCAGATAAGCAATTTATTCCTAATTAGTGACACACTGCCTTCCAAGGTGTTAGACAAGAGGCTGTGCTGACTTCTGATTGGTCGAAGCGTTTGTTATCTGGCTGCTGATTGGTCGATACAGACTTCACACAAACACCAGCAGGATAAACACTTGATTAGTTCTCTTTATCCCAGTTAGAGAGATGGGAAACACATGATGTAGTTACTTTGAAGGATATTCAACACATAATGTGTGAAGAGAAGATATTTGGATTAAATCTGCCTTTCATGTGAATATCAGATAGGATAAAGCAATTAGGCGGCTGCAGGTTCCGAAGGAAAAGTTGCAGTTTGGTATAAAATCTACATGATTGACAGACGTGATGCAATTCATAAGAATTTTCATATGTGGGAATTTTTAGCTGGAGATCTTGAATGTACCCAGTACCGCAAAATGTGTGACCATAAATAATATTCTGTGATATATATAAATTATTTAAAGGACCTGAACCGCAATCATGAGGATCCGTTTGATGAGAAAAGCGAAGACGTTAGTTCTAACATTCGGTGTGGTCTGCATATGTATGTTTGTACTCCTTAACACTCTTGTCTCGGAAATCTCTTCGAAGAATATGAAATTGACAGAGTTGGAGATGGATAAAATTCAGCTCTTAGGTGCAGCACCAAAACATGTGAAACACGAAGCATTCCAGGATGTGTTTGCTGCACAGGGGCAACGGAAACAGAAAACTTTGTTGAATAATGAGTATAACCCTACAGATGATAATTATGCTTATGAACAAAATGAAAGCGATATTAAAGATGAAATTAAAAACGTTAATTTAATCGGAGATCTTAAACATGAAAATGATTTCAAAAATTCCAAACTTGATATAAACCAACATCAACTTGATCAAGTAGAAGAAGGCCTAAAGGAAAGCTCAAATTATCAAAAGGGATTTCCAAATGACAAAGTTGACTCTGATGATGTTAACAATGATTTAGGTGATTATGAAGATGATGATGATGATGGTGATGATGATTATGATCCAAATGATAAAGATGAGTTTAATCCTGAGGACAGTGATGAAAATAATAATGTTGAGAACTTGGTAGACAATTATCATTATGACGATGCAACCAATGCTCCGTTCCAACCGGGAGACTTCGGTGATGCTGCCCGAAATATGTATTACAGAAAACCAAAGTTAAAATTCGCAGAAGTGACCGATAAAACTCGTCATGGTGATGGTGTTGTAAAAATGTCAATTGATGAAGATGACAATCATGCAGCTAATAAAGAACTTATTGAAGATGGAATATTCTGGTCACAATATGTAGAAAACCTTATTCCTAAAGGTGAGAAACATGTACACTGCAATTTGTTTTATACACATTGCACCATTTTCAGTTTGATTATTTCACAATATTCCTCTTTTTAAGCGATAACAGTATATATGATTAATAGTTTATCATTCCTAAAAGTAAAGAAAACCAATAAACCAGTATAACATTGACTTCAACGTTCAAACATATTCTAAAATACTCTGTTAAATCCGTTTTCTTTTCATCCTAAAAACCTCGGTATAAAGAATTGATACAGGTCTGAATTTTAGATATCAGGTTAATTCTTGTTCAACTTAAAATCAAATGGACTGAGCTTTTAAATATCATGTTACATAATGAAACAATTCCTTACTAAAACATTGTAATAAAGAAGTACACTTAACAACTTATAAATTTATGCTTTGCCACATTAATGCACTTTCGATTGTCTTGTAGGAAAATGATCTTCTGAGTAAAGCAAGTATTGCTAGTATCCTATATTTTAATTAAGGAAGTGCTTTTTTCCTCATGATAATTGATATATTATTTATAAAGCTGATGAGTCACATGACCTCTGTGAACTTTCGTTTCCTATAAATAATTCATTACAACATTTAATGAACCAATTACATTATATATCTGTTAAAAATGCTTAATTCTTTCAAAAAAAAATAAAAATATACCCATAGCTTCAACAAATAAAACCATGTGCAAAGTCACAGTTTTAGCTTTTTATGGTATGTCAAAGACAAAAATGAAACGCATGCTTAAGGTACTGGATTAAAGCATTTCAACAAATAAAAACCATGTACAAAGTCACAGTTTTAGCTTCTTACACAATGTTATGTCAAAGACAAAAATGAAATACGCTAGTCTTGATGATTGCTTGATTAAGGCGGTATTTGTGCACCTGCCTGTTGAGATATAGCATTAGCAATCCTCTTTAGAAATGTCATTTATTTCAATAAAATACCAGCATGAGTTTATTTAAAACTCTTTTCTCTTGATATTATTCTTTGGGCTCATTTAACTTTTCATGCATCATGACTGCACATTCTTTGTTTGTTTGCTCACCTACTTAGGAAGTCTTGTTGATCGCAAATATATGGACATGAATTATTTTGAACATGCACAGAATTTTGCTATAAATTCCATTTGCTTATTAATACTGTAAATTCCTGATATATTGTAAAAAGTTAGTTTTTAAGGAATCTGGGAAACGAGCACTAACATTTTACTGGCATAACTTGAATATTTGTACATGAACCTTAAGGTTTAAAATGTAAAATTAAAAAAAAACATTTGCATAATTTAATAGCCCATTAAAGGGGGACTTTGGTTTACCAGGAAAAACATTAGTGGGTCAGCAGGCTCTTCATTAATGGCAATGTGTGAAAACTAGTATATGTGAGGGTCAGTCAAAACATGTGTTGTATCTTTCCTTATCATCATACCTATGGTTAGGGTAACTTGGACAATAATATGCGAATGACAGCATCTCTTTATACACACAGAAACTGCATTGATTTTATATCATAATTAATATGATAGTAATTGAAGAAAAAAAAATTGAATTTTCACCAATTACAAGTAGGAATGGATAAACACATCCACATAAATTATTTGTATAATGGGATTCTAACCCATATAGTCATCATGCGTACTGTACATGACTAAAGTAACATCTCAGGCCGATATGAAATAATCAAATCAAATTATTATTCTTTCACAATGCCTGGGAATATATTGAAACAGATGCTAACAAAATTTTAACTAGAATTAGATTGTATCCAAACTGAAATATTGCAATTTAATTATTTGATACTTAATTATTCACCTAGGTAAATGAACTGAAGCAAGTTTTTCAACTACATTTATTTTTTTAAATGAACTAAAATTGTTTTTAAATGATTAACATGTTTTTCTTTATAGGGAATGGGCATAAAATTGAATTTTTAAGTGTACACTTTGTTCATCAATATTGAGGAATTATTCAAATTTATTTTACAACTAAAACATAATTATAAATGTTTTTAATATAATGATGTATGATTTATGTGAAAGCGTGAATGTTAGAATAGAAACAATTTATCCTAAGTTTATCAAGGAACTTTCTATTACTATAATAGAAAGTTCCTGCACAACCTAACACTCCTCATCACCAGAATATTTCTTGATTAAAAGCTGAGACTTGTATTCACAAGTATTGAAACTACAAACCTACCTTGCCCCATACAGTGATATTGTAACATAGTCAGTTTAGTATGCTACATACCCAGATGGTCAAAGATATAAATACATCCCCATCATTTCCAGTTATTGCTGTGTAATATATTGCATAAAATAATGATTATCAATTACATGAAAATAAGATCCATGCTGTGCCCCCTACCGCTGGCAAAGTCCCCCTTTAAGTTTATTTTTTTCAGCAAACATGTTTGAAAACATTCGCAGAATTGAAATATGGCATTTGTCATTTTAACATGATACAGTTGCTTATACCCTTAGGAAATTTCATGTTTAGCTCATTTAGAAAAGTCATTTGACAATGTACCAATGTTCACTAACTAATTCTTTAATGTACAAGATTTGTTATTTAAATGTGCAAATGTATTCAAAAGTTTCAAAGAACTTAAGTGCAAGAAGGGGAACTGCTGAACTACAGTAGTGATATAATGTGCATGTACAGGGTGTCCAAGTAGAAAGTTTACACTTTGACGCTTCAGTTCCCCTTCTTGCACTTGTTCTTTGAAACTTTTGATTACATTTGCACATGTGCCTTCAGCTAATCAGAAAAATCTTACAACTTTCTTGTATAAATATTTGTAAGTTTTCTTTGGGGTAGCAAAACATAGAGATTTGATAATAAATGTAAAATGTGCACTGAAGCTGTAAACATTTTTGGACACCTTGTATGTGTGATTGTTCTTTTAATTGCCATCACAAGATGCTGATATCAAGAACATTCCAAATCAAACGCTTAGTGCAAAACTATGGTATGTGTCTCTATAAATTGATGTAGCCACCATAGTTTTGCACTGATCGCTCGAAAATGTTCTTGAACAGTTGATCGCTCGAAAATGTTCTTGAACAGTTCTAGTAAAAAATAAGAACTCGTTTTTTGCAGGGGTTAGTTAGTTGATCTAATAAGCTTCAGATGGGATTAACAAGCTATATTTATTTAACTTTACACTTCTAAACAATCCATAACTCTCCCTATGATGTGAGGAGAACATGATGTATTATGTATTAGGCTATTGAAAAACATACCCAGTGAATGCAACCTGGCAAAGTGGCAATTTGAGCTAGATTGAGCAGTTCGGTGACAGCAAGTAGACAGTTCTACCAACTGTAACTATTAATTTATCTTAGCTCCCGAGCCTGCCAGAGAATCTAGAAGCTTATGATAACTATATACATGTAACCTTCATTTAAAACACATAATTTCTTGTTTTCACCCCAGGGCTTAATGGTAATCCCTCCAAGTATTTTGATTAAACATAAGGGATATCATTATAAGCTATAAATACAAATTTTCTTGTCAGATAGAACGGTTAGATGAAGACGAATGGGAATACGGCTTTTTTAGTGAGCAGTTTCATAGATTTATTTGCCACTAGCGGAGAGGTTATCTCGTTTTATCAAGCTTTGCTCTGATAAATGCATTTTCCTAGCTCTCTATTTCTGATGTAGGATGAGATAAGGCTAAATTTGCGAGAGGGAAAGTTTTTAACCTGTGAGGTTTAGGGATAATAACAATTCTGTCTGAGTTTTACCCTTTCTACTCTGAATTCTGAAAAACAAATTTTTCAAGTTGTCCTAGACGTTTGCCTTGCTGCCAGCTGTATTGATTTGTCAAGAGAGAAAACACAAACATTAAAATGGTGAAATGTTGCTATGAACTGAGATCTGTGAGAGCTGTTGTCAGAAGGGAAAATTTCTCCAGACTTTAGCTGCTAACTGCTTCTCAACTGTCACATCATTGACAGATGAGAATGAACAACTGTCTGTGAGGAGGTTTTTTTTGGAGAAAATTAGTTATTTATGAACTTGTATTGAATGTTACAGTGCATACCTTATAATTGTTATAAATGGGTTTTCCATAAATCCTCTGTGCTCTAGATAAAGTTCATTCTCTGCTAAAAGCATATCTTCGAAATCTCTAAAAAAAATAATTGTCATGAATCATTAAACTTTATTAATTAATATTGACTTATATGTCTGCCATTCACTTTTAATGAAGCAATTATTGCGCATGTGAGTGCTTTTGGTAAAGTGCTTAAACTGTCACCACAAGAACACCCATGTTCTAAGGTTTTGGAGGCTGAAGTTTCTCATGCTATCCACATGTGTCAAAGTAAACACTAGTACATGGTATGTACCTTTTGCTGGCTTAGAATGAGAAGGTTGTAATAGTATAAAATCGATACTTGAAAAAATTGTTTGAAAGCTACTGGAAAAACTAACTCTTTGGATTTCAGTTTGGTCAACTTTTCATTGTTTTTTTTAATGTAAATAGTCTGACAAGGTCATAAGTAGTATCACACTCTCATTCTAAGCCATTGCTTTGATAATTAATTCACAGGAAAACTTGTTAAAATCTACTGGCCACTTATTATCGCTAAAAGAATGATGAATATGTGCCGCCATCCCACCCCTTATAGGAGGGTTGACCAATCATTGGCTCAATAAATACCGCATAAAATAGATCTAACTTAAAACACTCAGATTGACCTTAAATGTTCACTTTCTGTGTTGCTACACTAACATAGCTGTAACCAACTATAATTTTCTTCAGTACACCTATTATTTATTCCAGCTAAAAGTCCCCAAAATTAACAGAATAATCTAAAGCTAAGTGGGTTTTCTTGTTACGTAATTTTTTTTATTATATTTCTGATAATTTAGATAAACTCAAAGTATGTCCATTAATTACCTGCTGTTGTTCTTGATAAACTTTGATAAATGCAAGTTATGCACCCTTGCAAATTGATACATGTTGATTTATAGGAAATAATTCAAGTAGCAGTGGTGATAGCTGTCTGCTGTGTTGTGTTTTAGACCCACCCACTATCATGCTGGGTATTATAACAGAATGAGAACTGACTTCCTGGAAATTATGACCTACTGTAAATTCATTAAATATTGTTGGGTCCATTTTTCTTTAATTTTGCAGCTAACGCACCAGTCAATGTTATTGGGGCGGCAGGGATACAGGGGGATTTAGACTGACAAATCTTCCTGACAAGTGGGAATTTGACAACCTCAACGACGCCTAGTCCCATGGAAAACCAGGAAATCTTAAACCCAGCAATAAATTGAATGATAGAACATAAGGCTTTCCCTTCCATGCAATATTATCCAAAACTTTTCAAACCCACAAAAATTGCATTATCTCAAAATCCACAAAATTTAATGACCATGGAAATAAGTGATTGTACAGTACTGTAAGATCATTATCATGGTTTTGGTAAAAAAGACTATTTCAATAGGACCTTAATTTGTTGATTTTTCATTTCAGGATATAAATACAAGGGCTAAAATTAGTAATCTCATAGTTAAAGGTACGTGAACCACGAAATCCACAAAATTTATTCCATACAAAAATTAATGATTTTACAGCATGTTGTTTGATCTAAACTTTAAGTTGCATAAATTTATTTTATTGTTCCCGTGCATCAGACTATTGCCATATTTTCCTTTAAACTTGCGAGCAGCAGCCCTGTGGTTTATGGTCTTCTGGTTTCTCTGCATTCTGCTTTGCAGCGTGTAAAACAGTATTGATTGATCGTATGAATATTTTGAGTAATATGGCGTTCTTGGATTTATAAGAAACCCTTCAAATTCACTTAGACTAGTTCACTAAGCTGGAGTCATCTCTTGTGCAGCTTAATTTTCCTTTAACAATATGTCATAGTAAAACACTATTAAAATTCTGTAACAGTAGACTGTGTGGTACATGTTATTCTTTATGATATGTATTTTGCTGCCCTAGGGACCACCATATCTAGAGGCCACAAAGGAGGAGGCAAAGTCTTTTTTCGGTCTAGTTGAGGCATTGTTAGCTCACCTGAGCACGAATGTGCTCAAGGTGAGCTTTTGTCATACCGAGATGTCCGTCGTCGTCCGTCGTCGTCAACAATTTCTTCAAACGACATCTCCTTCTAAACCACTTGGCCAATTTCAACCAAACTTCTCAGTAATGATCCTTGGGTGACCCTCATTAAAAATAGCTAAAATCGTTCCCCTCACAACAACAAGATGGCCGCCAGAGCTATAAATAGAAAAATCTTTAACTGACTTCTTCTCCTTAACCACTTGGCCGATTTCAATAAAACTGTACAGGAATTATGTTTGGGTGACCCTTTACCAAAATAGCTAAAATCGTTCCGCTCCGCTAAACAAGATGGCCGCTAGAGCTAAAAATAGAAATATCCTTTAAACGACTTCTTCTCCTTAACCGCTTGGCGAATTTTAATAAAACTTTACGGTAATGATCCTTGGGTGACCCTCATTAAAAAAAGCTAAAATCGTTCCGCTCCAATAAACAAGATGGCCGCCAGAGCTATTAATAGAAAAATCTTTAAATGATTTCTTCTACTTAACCACTTGGCCAATTTCAATAAAACTTTACAGGAATGATCTTTGGTTGACTCTTAACCAAAATAGCTAAAATTGTTCTGCTCAGCTAAACAAGATGGCCGCCAGAGCTAAAAATAGAAATATCCTTTAAATGACTTCTTCTCCTTAACCTCTTGATGGATTTTGATTAAACTCTACAGGAATAATCCTTGGGTGACACTTATTCAAAATAGCTAAAATCGTTCCGCTCCGTTAAACAAGATGGCCGTCAGAGCTAAAAAAAAACAAACTTTAAACGACTTCTTCTCCTTAACCGCTTGGCGGATTTTGATAATTTTTTATCGGAATGATCTATGGAGTGAAGTCATATCAAGAAAAAAACTGAAATTTTCCCACATGACTCAGGTGAGCGTTACTGGCCCCCTTCAGGGGCCTCTTGTTTCTTAAAAAACAATTATATTTTGGTTATGAGCCTGCTACCCCTTAGGTGCATTTTCATTGACTGTTTCAAATCGTCATTTTAGACTGATGAAGGGCAATTGGTCTT
Source organism: Spisula subtruncata (assembly GCA_963678985.1). Lineage (NCBI taxonomy): Eukaryota > Metazoa > Mollusca > Bivalvia > Venerida > Mactridae > Spisula > Spisula subtruncata. The sequence goes on from OY787674.1 coordinate 11,779,484, forward strand.
TAATATTAACTTATTGCAGATACACCCTTTTCATTCGAAAGGGGATAATAGATAAATACTGTCACAATTATTCTTGCTCCAAGCTTCTAACTGTTACATTAAAATAAAAACATTATGTTTTAAAAACTTTCATGTCAAATAATTGTAGTGCCACGTCCATGGATAATGCTTCTACTGTATTTTAAATGTTTATACCAGTGTGTAAGTTCCCATGAGTATTAAGCCATTTAAAGCTATTATAGATCTTGTTTCAAGACTTTGTTTCAAATTATGCTGTCCTTTCAAGTCAAGGCGTAGGACATGATGTTATCAAATATGATCAAATATTACATGAAGCTGTTCGATGTTTGGGAGATCTTAAGGGATATATCATATAAGAGAGGTTTTGGCTTGGATTATTGTTGACAGTTTGATATTTTCCTGGCTGATTTCTAATCTCTAATAGATTATGACTCAATACTATAAGCTGCTGATTAAGGCAGTTTAGTATGATGTTTGATATTTGCTATGTAATGGTCATCTGTTATCTTCAAGCTGCCAATAATTATCAACAAAGGAATCTTATCAGTAGAGTTTATCAATCACTCGTGCAAAATGCTTCCTGAAATATGATAATCAGAGGCAATTTTTTCTACAAATAACTTTTTTGAAAAGTTCTCGTATTTAACCAAGGCAAGCCCCTCGCTGTGCCTCAGCGTGTTTAGGGGCCTGTGTGGTGTTCAGCCCTTTACCCAATAGATGCCTATTTCATTAACCTATATTGACCTGATTAAACAGTGCCCACCAATATATAATACCACAGGAATCAGGTATGTCCATATGTTCCTAAACACTTTCGAAGACCAAGCTAAAGAGAAAGTAGACAACAGTAGAAATTTCATTGAAAAATATTAAGAAATGAGGATAGTTCCGCACTTGTTTGTTTTTGACTCCATGGAGTAAAGCGGAAATTTATTTTTGGTGTAAAACCTTCAAGAGTCATAGAATGTTGTATCATAAAATGATAGATATGAGTTTGGACATAAAATGACCCATCAAACAAGTAAAAAAATGTTAGTGTGGACATAATACATGCTCAGCAAACATAAGTCAGGAACAACATGAATAGGAAGTATAAGGGGGTAGAGCATTCCACAGATTGACTTCATCAATTTCCTGGTATCTCCTGATTATTCTCCTATGCTAACAATGTACAACATCAAAGCAGGTAGCATCTGTGAAGATAGGATAAAAATTGCATTATATTTGTATTTATCTAATGTATGTGGGTTGTTGCAAAAGTTACGATGCTCATAAAATGCATTATATTTGTATTTATCTAATGTATGGTGGTTGTTGCGAAAGTGAGCCAGTGCTGGTATTTTGTTGTTTACTGAACATTATGCTTTGATTAGTACCCCTCCCAACAGTTCTTTGATTCTTCTGATTCTCAATTATAAAAAGTAAATATGTATGTATCAGAGTAGCCACTGGTGCTACAGGAGGGCACTATTTTACATACATTTGGTTATATCATGCATCTATGAAATAGATGCTTTCCATGGGAAAGAATTTCAATCAATAAAAGAACAACATGATATGAAAGTTTACCTGATGTCATTGGTGTTTTTATTTTATATAACTCAGATGTAGCCCAGGAAAACATGATAGGTGCAACGGCTGCTGTATATATACAAACAGATTATTGAGAAATGACGTTAAACCCAAAGCAAAAATTATTTTCTGATCCATCCTTGCATCAAGGAAGTTAGATAAAACATTTGATAAAAATTGATTATTATTTCAATAATAACTTCATTACATTTTAATCACTTCTCACACTAGGGAACTTTATCATCGACCCACTTTATGTAAAATTGATCATTATTTCAATAAAATTCAATTATATTCTGATCACTCCACACACTAGGGAACTTTATGTTGGACCGACTTGCAAAATTGATTTTCTGAATATTCATCCTAGGCATTATGGGAAAATATGATTCTGATGACTTTCTGATCATTCCTCAGGCCAGGGAACTTTATGATCATCCCTCATGATGCAAAATTGATTCCACTGATTTTACGAATTACATCTATCGAAACAGAAACAGCCCGTACATTACAGGCAATGCATTATGGGGAATTACACCGATGTGTGAACATGAGACACGTCTGTAATTGACTATCATTAAAGTATGATTATGTTGCTGCTTGCTGACTGGGATAGCTGGGATATTATGCTAGATAAGTAGGCAATTTTCCAAACATAAAGGGAAAATGTTGCAGATATTGTAGTCATTCTTGATTATGCCATTATCTTTACTGATTTGATACATACAATTTATTGCAGTCTGTAAGATACAGAGCATCAAGAAATCTTTCATTATCAAACATTTCTCTTTATTCCAGGATAAACATTTGTATTTGGTAATAAATGTTTGAGCTGTTTTCTAACTAAATTATATCTTCGTTTTTTGTGAAAAATGCTTACCAATCAGCTAAACCGTACTCCTACTAAAGTGGAGTTATTCCTAATTTTCGTTTTTAATGTCTGGTTTTCCAAATTTACCTTACTTTGAACTAAAGTGCATTTGATTCATTTTAGGATCTTCTGTCCAATATTTTAAACCACTAGAATTATTGTTGTCCTTGTTTATGCATCCAAATCCCTTTTAAATCACACTCCAGTGCATCTTGTGACATGTTTTGCTTAATCATTCCTATTTTGGATTGAACTAGCTTGGCAGGTATGAATAAACCGACAAATAGACTAAAAAAACACCACCAACAACAGCAACAGATTCTACATCATTCCAAGTTTACCATGTTGAATCATTAAGGTGCTTCAGGAATTCAATTTTAAACTCCCAAAAAAGAACCAGACTTTCAAAAAAGAAAGAAAAATGTGAACATTCGGTCTTCAATTTAAGTTATTGTGGTTTGTTTTGGCAATGAACTCTTTACAACCAAATTTGAAAGAAACTTGCAGTTTATATCATGTTGGACAATAAAGCTTATTTATAGCTTATACAATTTGACTTATATTTCAATATTATTAAATTTCTTAAGGTCATTTAGGTCATTATTTGACCGGCCAATCATTGTCTTATCTGGTCTTAAAGTGATTAATTTGTAGACAAAACCTTAGCCCTGTTATTTTAAGCATGCCAATACTCAAAATATTATGAGATTTTTTGGTCCGAAGCACGTTTTGATATCCTGTACACTAAGCCCTATGCAAAGACACAAAAATCTTAACTGTCTGTATACCATGATAAAATATTACAAATTTGTATAAAAATCGTTTCAAATCATGCGGGTGTCGTACTAAATTATCTTGTTACTTAGTAAGTGAAATATTTAATCGTAAGATGGAGCAACATATGTGTTTGGATTACTATAGAATACCATGTGAAGGTGACAAATGTGCAAATATTTCACAAACAGATCTATTTATCAAACCTTTCCTTCAAAGACCGATAAACACGGACATTTGGAGGGGTGAAGTTGACAGAATCTCGTATTTTTAAAGTGAAATCTCCTGCTATGTTGTATAAATCTTTGTAAATTTACTTCTTCAATTAACTTCGCTTAGATCAAATACAGTTTTAAGGATTAAATAAATGATCATGTATACCTGTCTGTAATGGTATTTATGCTATCTACCACTGACATGAAAGGATGATTAAAATGCACCCGTGACTTATTCAGTTTTTTGCAGTTTCTTGGCATGGAATGCAGTAAATTGCACACATGTCTGGAGTAACCTCCCTTTGATCTTTAGTAATAAGTGTGTTGGAGTTGTTCCCCTTCCTTATGCATATTTAGATCCTGTCTAAAATATTCTAAAATTATGATTTACCCTTTCAGATTCTTGTATTTGTATTTTCTGCACATAATTGCACTTGATTGCCTACATTCGGTTGTACAATTTGGTTTTGAGTTTAATGTTTCAGTCATGTTATGTAGACTATCCGGTCACATTAAACTGTCCTGTATTTAATAATCACTTTGGCATGGTGGCAACCCACCTAACATTCCTTCTAGTAAGTTAAACCAATGTAGTGCAAAATAAATTATACAGTAACCCCGAAGTAGAGCAACTAAACACCCTTTGGGAGCTGCAAATATTGGCCACTGCATAGAGGTTGTTGCCCTACAGAGGTTAAATTCTTATTGTAAATATCAGCTTAGGCAAAAGTTTGGAAGGTTTTGTTATATAGAGGTTGTTGCTCTACAGAGATTAATTGTACATTGGCTTAGAAATTTTTGAACATGATGTTAATTATATGTTAAAGAGAGGTACTTGTTCTACAGAGGGCCACTGAAGAGAGGTTATGCTGTACTTACAATAAGTATTATGATTGTTATATTTTCAGGTAAATCATACACTGAAGTTACCCGACAGATTGCTGAGTTAAAGAAACAAGTGGTGAAGACGTTAGATAAACCAGGTTGGGATAAATGTGGACGTCCAATGAATGGCTATGCTGTATTGAGTGATAACACCAAACTATGTGTACGATATAGACAACCTCACTCCTCATTTGTATATGGTAGGTTTCTTCACCTCTCTTCAATGGCTTCTGTGTCAAGCATTTTATTGCTGAAATATGGCAAGCATAATTATATATGTGTCTCCACCCGTATTTTGACCCAGGTCGCCAGACTAGACGACAAGCGCACTAACCACTGAGCTACAGAGGCACAGTGTACAAACCAAATCACTGTATTACTTATTAGGATTGTGTACAATTCAACTTGTATCAACTTGTATCATTGTATGACTTATTGTGAACAAAAGCATCGGTGATTTCCCATCACTTATTGGAAGACTATACTATTTGATATGTATGACTTATTGCGATTGTGTACAATTTAACTTGTATGACTTATTCGGGCAAATGCATATGTGATTTCTCATCACTTATTGGAAGACTATACAATTCAATATGAATGACTTATTGCGATTACTTGAAGCTGACACATTTATGCTCTGGGTCGTTAAGGCCTAAATTAGGTATTTGCCAAGCTCTATAGATGTCAAATACAAGAAATGCTGAATGTGAAATATTTCAGTTTAGTTACCTTGATAGTTTGAGTACATTGTTACCTTTGCCACAAACAGCAGCGGTGCTGTGAATGTTATGTCACTTATGTCCAGTGCATGCCCTGACATCTATTGATGAAGGAGGCTTATAGTATTTGTCATGTTCCTGCATGCGTCTGAAAATGGTAACTAAAACTTTCAAGTTGTTAAAACGCAGTTATTTTGTAGTCTATCAAAGTATTGTTTTGAAACTTGGCATACTTGTTACCATCAAAAACATCTTTAAATTTATATTGTCAAAACCATGTAACACTATCCAACATATCAAAAGTATTATAACCCGTGATTGACTTAGCTAATTTTTGTGGAACTGGCTTCCACCGGGGCATGTGTGTAAGCATTTATTGAACACAGTCTTGTTTTTATTTGCAGGTGAGGCATTATCATTTTATTTGTCTCGACTTCTGAAAATGGACAACGTACCTACAGTTATTCTTGCCAGGACTAATTCTACCTCCAAACAGTGGAGAAATGTTGATATCAGCTCTTTAACTTGGGAGGAAGATAAAATGGTTGCATTAATCACTTGGGTTGATGAAATTAACTCTGGTGCAAGGTACTTGTTTATTTGATTATTCACCCATAACAGTAACAATGCAGTAATAAGATAACCAGTAGAGCCCCTGTGTGCGCTGTTCAAACATACATTGTCGACCGAGCTTGATATAGTCCAACTTGTCTGAGGCAGCTTATCAAGTTCTACATGGTATATAGCTGTAGGTGACTATTTAACAGTTTTCTATGTGTATTTAATTCAAAAATGTTTGTCTGACATTCAATAGTATTGGATGCTTCAAACATGTGGCTGTATTATGGAAAAGCTCACTAATAACATGAATTATGTTTCAAGTGTTCAGATTGACCTCCATAGAGCTGCACCACCCTTATGGAGACATATAGTTTTGGAAATTTAAAGTTTGGTTTCTGTGCAGAGGGTGTTGCTCTGGAGAGATCCATATTACTGTTAGTGGTTACTGCTTGAACAAAATGATAATGTTGCCAAAAAGATATTAACAATTATTACTCAAGGGAGGTTACTCTGTACATGTACATTACTCAAGGGAGGTTACTCTGTACATTGTTTTTTCTTTATTTTCAGTTCTAAAGCTTACATTCCACCATTATTACTGGACTCATACAGAACGGGTAAACCTGTAACCAGACAGGTGATTCAATCATCACATGATACATTGACAGATAAATCTACAATATCTGCCATGGTACAATGGGGTACAATGATTGTATTTGATTATTTAACAGGAAATTATGATAGGTAAGTGCGTAATATATTGTATTCAACATTCTGTACATCAAACTTTTTATAACCTACACATACAAATTGTATTTGTTGGATAATTTCATCTGAGCATAATTCAGGAGTTAGTTATATATTTCTGTCACTCTTATACATTCGAGTTCAACCAGCATATTTTTTATGTGAAATAAGTCTGTGGACTTAACTACCCACAGATTCATGCCCCTATATAAAATTAATGAGTGTAATTTAAATATTGCGGGACTATGTTTTTCTTTCGTGATTATTTGCCTAATCGACATTTGGAGTGTTTCAACTCAGGCTGTGAAATTGTCAGTTTTGTTGCAAAATTATTATTATTATAATTCATGATTGAAATAAGATAATGATGTGTCAAACAGTTTTACATCGAACACCATTGCAACCTTGAACAAGTTCTTGGGTCCCAGTAAAATGATGGCCGATTTACTTGTATACAGTAAGTGCCACTGACAGGTACATGGCCACCAGGACACCAAATTTGGGCACTTTCTGGTCCTAAGGCATCCTTGAAAACCCAGTGGTGACTCCACTCCAAAACTGGCTGCATCAATGTAGCGAGTGTATGAGCGGAGTGTCACCTGGATTTTCAAGGATGGTCCTAAGGCATTTCGAGGTTGTTTTGGAAGCTTTGATGTCTTGTTGGACACTAGAATTCAAATTGTTTCTCTTAATTTCCAGGGTTGCTAGTATGCAGGATGCTGAAAATCGAGAAGATGATCCGAACATTATTGAAGAATCAATACGGAACCTTAAAAAGTCAGCATCAACCGGTAAACTATGGTTGATAGACAATGAATGTGGCCTCCTAGATGCCTACCAGTTACTGAAACCTTACTCACCAAACACCAGATTCACTACATTCCATCAGCAAATGTTACAAACAGTGTGTGTTTTTGAACGGCCCTTCTTGCAAGCTTTACGGAAACTACATCAACAACCCTCTCCACATAAAAGACTTGAAAATTTCGCAATATCATTTGAACCATATTTGATTGATCTTCCAAAAGACAAACATTACGAGAAATTTTCTGAACTTTTTGATAAAAGATTAGCGGAAGTGATTGAGTGGATTGAACATTGTGAAAATTTGAATATTTAATGTCAAGGTCATGTGACCGTAATGACACACCTTGATTTATTTATATCTGTGTTATATACCATAATGCATTAATATTAATGAAATGTGAAAATACAATGTATTCCATCGGACATATCACATTTGAAATACATGCACACCTATTAATCCAAAGTGTTTGTAAAATAATCATTGCCAGAAAATGAACCTCAAATAAATGCATTTCATTGGTCAAATTATTGCATATTTATGAATAGGCGGGTGTCATTCATCTGTTCAATTATCAATTGTTTAGAATTTATGTCAATTACAGTTACCATGTAAAGTATGCAGTATGCCAAGTTCAGTATTAAAATTCACCAAACCAATAAACACCACATGTTCTACTATGTCGAATATTTGATTCAAAACATTGAAATGGCAGTGTTCAGTAAAATGTTTGTGTGAAGAAATTTAGTTTCTAGTTTTGAAATTGTTAGTAAACAGTATCATAATTTATTAAATTGTGTGTACGTTTTCCATTTGGGTGTGGTGATATATATTCTATGTGATACTTTCTAGTTGCCTTGGTTATACAGTACATTCTACACTGGCTTGCCATCTTATATGTGTTCTTGTCACCTGTAACTGTTACTACCAGTCTGAGGAATTCTTACATCTGTTAATTCATTTAATTTACTGGTAGAGTGCAGTCCTGGTATTTTTCGAGCTTGTTCTGAAATTTCCTTCTTTGTCTATATTGAAAGGTTGGCTTTCAGGCTTATCATTCTATGAGACGGTCACCACAAATAGCAGTTCAGCCTGTTTCAGTTTTTTCCATAACAATTGACTGAGTCATGTTTTCCACATGTGGATAAGTGATGATCTGGTACTTCATCTGGTATTTCTTAGAAACCAGTCAGTACTGGTTGATACTGTAAAATATTTATTTTTCGTTGTCGATTAAATTTTGTGGATTTCGTGGTTCATCTTTAACCACGAAATCAAATCCGATGGGAAATCCACTAATTGATGTGCCATTGAAATGGTATTTTTTACTGAAACCTCAAAATTTTGTCCCATCAAAATTAAATGATTTTACAGTAGTGTCATGTCAACCAGAAGTCTTTTACCATACCTTTTAGAGATCTCTTGTTTTATTTTTGTCTCAGATAATAGTGCAATATGTTGTTATTGTTGTTGATATCAGTGATCATGTAAATACAAACGAGATTTGTTGACTATTCATTGAAATCCATTTTTGTAAAATGTATGAATAAAATATGAAAATTGTGCCGATCTTTGTCATGACAATGTCTGAATCCCTCTATAGGATGGTTACAGACATAAAATGTGCAGAGCATAGCCTTTTTATGCTTTATTTCTACTGAAATATGGCAGGCATATATATGTACTTCCACCCGGATTTAAATCTAGGTCCCCAGACTAGACGGCAAGCGCACTAACCACTGAGCTACAGAGGCACATAGTGCAGTCACCAAGAGGTTACTCCAGTTCCAAATACCAAAGAGCTGGTTAAAGACCGATGTGTTATCGCTTTCCATACTGGTAATCCTGAGACCTATATGATCTGCCCTTGTTTCAGCCTAGTGCAGAGATATTAGATTTTGAACATAAACTGAAATTCTCCAACACTTCAAATCGAAGCAATACATTTCTGCCATGCTTGCTGTCTCCATGTGTCTTGCTGATGTACTTTGTTCACTGTATACATAGCGTTGTATTTGTTCAACTAATAACTCCTGAGAACAGGAATGAAACAAGTCCATCATTTTATAAGAGTTATTCCCCTTTTCTGAAATAAACTTTACACAAAAATGTCTATTTCTCAAATACTATCAAAAGTATCCACTTGAAACTCAACGTAGTTATTCACCATCACAAGGGGAGTCCATAATGACAAGGCTGGTTACCCTATGACCTATATGTATTGAGTTATCTGCCCTTGTTACTCTAAGAATTTTCTCCCACAGGTGAACAAGGGTACTATGCTGAGCGTACAGCATTCGTAAACAATGCTTTATTCTGATGTGTAGTTCAGCTCAATCCCCCTGCTTCTTTGAAGCAGGTTATATTGTTTTCCTAAAGTCACACAAATTTTCCATGCTTGTAACAGAGATAATGGAGACTATTTGTCTGCCATATGATAATGGACATGCATGTTTTATAACCAGCACTTGTTTATTACAGAATAACAGGAATGAATTGTTCACATTAGGTAGAAAAACAAGGACAATTTTTACAGAAAATATAATATTTTATTATTTATTCAGTAATATACATCATTAACAAATAAATGCTATCAGCTTACAGCCAATATAATAACAATAATATTACATTTATATAAATAAGGATTTCAATAACAAATGTATAAGCACGAGCCATTTGAATGTAATAAATGCAATAACAATATAGATGTATCAAAGTTTCAACACTGAGTGAACCCAAACCCCAGATACATAAATGCATACAGCACCCACATGTAAATGCTTATCTGCTAGTCATATGGGCCATGTGCAGAGAATTTTGGGGTAGATATTTCCACTGCTTCACCACTGTAGGTAGGAGTGTATCCTCAACCCCCCCCCCCTAAACAACACTGCCTTATGTAATTAACACATTACAAAGTTCTACATAAATAAAACTCTATGTAAACCAAAGCCAAGACAGTGTTTAATGCATATGCCTTTGGATGGCAAGGTCAAAAGCTCAACTTCAGGAAGAGGTTCATTTGAATATGACTGGTTATAAGTACAATAATGGTAACTGTGTCTATCAGTCTGGTGCGTAGAAGAGAAATTAGGTACATGTAACCATAGTCACTAGCTTGTTTCGTAGCCATCTTTACTGACCCATTAAATAGGGGTGACACTATAAAGCAAGAGCTGTGACAAATCTGCAGTCTAATAAATAAAACTCAATTCTTCACATGTCAAGAAACATTGCAACTTTCTTCCCTTTATGAACATACACATAATCTAGTCGTTCATGAAGGAAACTCTTCAAACTTACATGAGTTATGTCCCCTGAATGCATCTTAAGATGAACAAATGCAATCCAGTATACCACCTCTTACAACTTGTGTGCTGGGATATAATAAATAAACAGTTACTGCAAAACCATCAATTGGGAGTTAAATTTCGGGGATTTAGTGGTTCACCTTCAACCACTAAATCAAATCCCATCGAAAACTAATTTTGACCCTTGCATTTATTACCTGAAATGCAAATCCACAAATTAATGTCCCATTGAAATGGTCTTTTTTATTAAAACCAACATATTTTGGTCCCATCGAAATTAAATGATTTTACAGTACCCCTAATACAACTTATGTGCTGGAATATAATAAATAAACAGTTAATGCGTATATGTTCAATCAGACATGAACATTTCACCCATCAATGACAGTCTCATATGGAATGGTAAGGCATCACACATCAGTTTATCATGTACTGGTTTATGAAATAAGCTGTAATATTTTAACTTTTCATGTAAAATTTTCATACTTTTCACACCACCACTCATCAGATAGTCTTCAGTAAATCCCGTGATTAGTTTTATAACATCTTGAATTTTATCAGTTCCTAGTTTTACCGTACTCTGAGACGTTCGAATGTCTGACACTTTGACACTTTTATCAAATTTTACACCAGTGTTGGCCTTATCTGTAGCACCAGTGTTAACACTTTCACCAGAAAAATCAGCAGCATGAGAAGTCTGGTCTGGTTGTCTCACATAATCTTTAGTACTAACTTTACGACAGCTTCCATCTTTTTCGCATACTTCTATCATATCTTCAACCTTTGGTTTAACAAGTTTAACATTTTCTACACTTTCTCCACCAGCAGCGTTTTTATTACTACCAGTGGTTTGTGTATTTAAAGTAATTTTCGTCACCTGGGGATTTTTCACACTGAATTTTGTACCTTTAGTAGACATTACTCTTTGATGACTTGCACCCTTACTTATATCAAACTTGAGCACATTTTCTCCAGGGTTAAACATATTCATCATCTCATCACGGTCATTTTGTTTCTTCTTGCTCCACTTCACACCTTTAAATAAACTTTCTGTGTTTTCTGTTATGTCAAACAATGCTAGAAGGTCAAGGTTATCATGGAATTCTTGAAGTTCAAGGTCATCCACTTTCTTCTCGGCACTACAGCAGTATAAAGCAGCAGTATCGATAGGATGTGCTTCTGTGTTGAATATATAACTTCCTGAAAATCAACAGATCGTTTTTTGTATTACTAAGACCATATGATGACACAGTGGTTGATTGGATAACATACTAGCCTACAAAAAGAGAGGTCCCTGGTTTGATTCTTGGCCACACTTTGTCATTTCTGCAGTAGTCGATGTCACAAAAAACAACATTAACCCATGGACCACTCAGGGACAAGCAAGTGCTCTATCTATTACTGATAACCAGGCAGACTTGAGAGGTAAAGCAGAATAATAATCATTAATTAGTCAAATAGGCTTGACTTGAACAGTGATTCACAGTTTATATAAATAAGGTAAAAAATCTCAAGAGAAGAAAAAAGAATATAACATGCCCAAACCCTCAATTTTCACCCAGATGGCTCGGGTCTGCTAGCCACTATACTATACAAGTGGGCTGACTCCACAATCTACATTGAGGAAACTACCAACCTGTATCAATGACACATTGTCCATTAGGTGTATCTATGATAGTACCATGATCACCGGTGTTATGCATGAAGTTATCTGGATCAAACAATAAGTATAGATATTTGGTTGTCTCGGCCAAGAAGAAACTCTCCATTCTGTTCTCTAGTGTATGAGTAGTCACATCCTTCACCTAGTTAATAAGGCAGGAGGTATTACAGTATGGAAATGTATGGTCTGTTAATTTTTTAAAAACATTGAGATGGAGATATAGGATCTGTCATGAGTTGTCTTTGGAGATCAACCTTTCTTACCCGAGTCTAGAAAACAAAGTTTATTTTGTGAGCTTTTGGCAAGCCTAATAATTTATTTTCGTGATGAATTTAAGAAATGTTGATCTCAAATACATTGAATGACAGATTCTATTTATTACATTAACATGGTTACTGAACCAAAACAACATCAGAAATAACGAATTTAAATCATTTTGCGCCGAAGAGTTGGTGACGTCATGCATTTGTTATCACACGTGTTGGGAGAACGTGTTTCGTCATTTGTTATCACATGGAATATCACGATAGTTATGTGATACGGATATTAAGATTCACATTGAAATAAAATGTATTTAAGATTCTCACTAACAATAAAACCAAATACAAATTCTCAGTAAGATCTTACTGTAGCGTATCCACATTTAGTCCTGGTTTGTTGTTCTATAGATTCTAACATATCCACGCCAATCTCCAGTAAATATGGATCCTTGGTAGCTTGGTATAGATACATGGCTCCTTCAACCAGCTCTACATACAGAAAATGAAAACAATAAAACAGCAAGAACGTATACATGAAAAGTGACTTTTTTTTAGTCTGTATCAAAACTGTTTTAAAAATACATGTACAAGATTATTAAAAGAAAAGTAGTGAACAAGCAGTAGCTCAACAAGGTTTTAAATACTTAACAATATTCAATTATTGAATGAAAACTTATTTCTTTATCTAACAGACTTGTTTCAGCAACTGGAAGTATAAATCAGCAATAGGTCTCACAATAAGTATGTTAATTTGTTACAGTCTCCATGTAGTAAAACTGCCCTATGTTTAGTTAAAGCCAGGCACTGAATCTAAAGGGTTATTTTTTAATCCAGGAAATCTACTGCTTCATGAGTCGTCCCGTCCATCCGTTTGTCCAAAAATGTAAACCAAAACTTTCAAGTTGTTGTATTCAACATTTCAACATAATTTTGCCTGTCTTACTTAAGGTGGTTTTATGGACAAGGCTTACACTAGGGCATAAGCATTTATTGGACACAGTCTTGTATCTTCATTAGACTAACCAGGTCTGAGGGATAACCCTCCCTAACAGCATAGGCTTCATTCTTCACAATATTATAAAACTCTGGTAGAATCTGAGAGTACTTGTTGTTTATTTATTAGACTTACCAGGTCTGAGAGGATAGCCTTCTCTTCCAGCATAGGCTTCATTCTTCACTATATTATAAAACTCTGGTAGAAATCCAAACTGTTTCCATACCTGATGAAAGTTGTGTATAGTCTTCATTGCTTTATCCACATCCCCTAACATAGCCTGAGAAAACAAAATACATGTATTTATTACTATGTATACCTTTATGTACAGTGAGAGACTTTAAAAACGCAACAAATTTTAAATGATTGAAAAAGTTAGTTAACATTCGTATATTTTCATGAAAATTGGCATAAGTAGACATTTATGCTTTTTCAATCATATCTGAAAATTTTATGGCATAACAATAATAAGTAACCAAATAATCTGGTTCCAAAGAGGCACACTCCAAAAACGAAATTCATAAAAAAAATTAAAGTGATTAGTCCAACCGGAAACGGTGTGCCCATTCAACCTCAGCCACATTTGGAGAACAGTATGTGTTGTGCCGTATAATTAGGTATAATTGACGTTTTAGGGGTGGTGTTATGTGCTTGCAAACGCATTAAGTTTATCGAAGAAAAACTCAATACCTAGAGTAAAAAATGACCAGACTTAGGTAAGAATGCCGATTTGTAGCGAGATCATCAGTCCGCATTATGTCAATCGGCAACAATATTTCTCTTAGTATGTCAAAGAAAGTTGTAAACAAACACAACAAAACATTCGTCTCATAGTTATGGCATAAGTATGGAACGCCACGAATACACATGTTATCAAATTTTATTACTTCGATGGACATTTTCATTGCGTTCAAGTACAAATATAGTTTTAAAATTGGTCAAAAACTTGATATCGGATACTAATGGTTCGTTGTTCACTCTAGTTGGTGCACCGGAAGTGGAAATTTCTGGTTATTGGTGAATGTTTATATGCTGTTGATGCGTTATTATTCAGGTCTGTCCGGGTTCAAACCGATTGTTTTCACATTCTGTGTCGTGGAATCATTCACTATGACGAAAGGTTGTGCTCTGTGTGCATTTGTTCTGACACACCATATCCGGTACTCTACATCCGGCTTTGAATATGCCTAGAGCCTCTGGGTCTTCATGTTTTGACAAGCGGGACACCGTTACCGATAAAATAACTATCATTTTTTGTGTTCTTTATATATGCCGATCTGTATGGTAAACATAAATCAGGTTTTTATCGGAGTGGACGCATAACTTTCTGAACCACAAGCAAAAAGCACCAAAATAGCTAAAGCGTAACCAGCATAACCATTTATTACAATTTCGTCAATTCTTGTAGCAAACATGATAGTCGTTAGTTTTAAAGACGTATTTATCAAGGGAACATTGGTAAACTCAATTTGGTTTAAAAAAAAAAAAGTTTTAAAAAGTGGAGCGTTTTTAAAGTCTCTCACTGTATATACATTTGTACATTTTTTAAGATTTTTACTGGTTATGCTTCAATTATTATGTTTATCCTCGAATCTTCACGTTTCTTTTTCCTATCTGCATCTATTTACATGACCATCACTAATCCATGGGGAACTATGGTATGTAGTGTACTTTATGATGATGAGACTGCACCTTTTACTCCATGATGAGGTACAAATATTGAGACACATCAACCCTTCTCCAAATAAACATAGATTGACACATGTTGCATGAACCTGGTAACACATTTACATTAATCAAATTCCACAAATGAAAATGCAGCATGTATAAATGTATACAATAGTGAGATAGGATTTTATTGGAATTCTGATTTAGAGTTACGAACAATTTCCAGTTTATTTTGTGAACTTCGTTATCCATGGACCTGTATACCATTTTACCTACATCCTAATAAATGAGTAAACTATCTAAAGTACAATGGTATATAAATGTCAAGCAAAGCTTTTAGTTGCCAGTCAGCTTTCTGCAGACCAGAAGGCAAGTGCAACACTGGGTGAGCTCAGAAACAAATTAAATTCACATCAGGTAAGAATGAAGCATTGTTTGACTGATAGAACCAGTAAACACACCTGTATACCTGGCCAGTAACAATCAAGGGAGGTAAATAATGGCAGACTTATATAATCTATGTACACACCTGTATACCTGGCCAGTAACAATCAAGGGTGGTAAATATTGGCAGACTTATATAATCTGAGTACACACCTGTATACCTGGCCAGTAACAATCAAGGGAGGTAAATATTGGCAGACTTATATAATCTATGTACGCACCTGTATACCCGGCCAGTAACAATCAAGGGAGGTAAATATTGGCAGACTTATATAATCTATGTACACACCTGTATACCCGGCCAGTAACAATCAAGGGAGGTAAATATTGGCAGACTTATATAATCTATGTACACACCTGTATACCCGGCCAGTAACAATCAAGGGAGGTAAATATAGGCAGACTTATACAATCTGTGTACACATCTGTATACCCGGCCAGTAACAATCAAGGGAGGTAAATATTGGCAGACTTATAGAATCTGTGTACACACCTGTATACCCGGCCAGTAACAATCAAGGGAGGTAAATATTGGCAGACTTATATAATCTATGTACACACCTGTATACCCGGCCAGTAACAATCAAGGGAGGTAAATATTGGCAGACTTATATAATCTATGTACACACCTGTATACCCGGCCAGTAACAATCAAGGGAGGTAAATATTGGCAGACTTATATAATCTATGTACACACCTGTATACCCGGCCAGTAACAATCAAGGGAGGTAAATATAGGCAGACTTATACAATCTGTGTACACATCTGTATACCCGGCCAGTAACAATCAAGGGAGGTAAATATTGGCAGACTTATATAATCTGTGTACACACCTGTATACCCGGCCAGTAACAATCAAGGGAGGTAAATATAGGCAGACTTATACAATCTGTGTACACATCTGTATACCCGGCCAGTAACAATCAAGGGAGGTAAATATTGGCAGACTTATATAATCTATGTACACACCTGTATACCCGGCCAGTAACAATCAAGGGAGGTAAATATTGGCAGACTTATATAATCTATGTACACACCTGTATACCCGGCCAGTAACAATCAAGGGAGGTAAATATTGGCAGACTTATATAATCTATGTACACACCTGTATACCTGGCCAGTAACAATCAAGGGAGGTAAATATTGGCAGACTTATATAATCTATGTACACACCTGTATACCTGGCCAGTAACAATCAAGGGAGGTAAATATTGGCAGACTTATATAATCTATGTACACACCTGTATACCTGGCCAGTAACAATCAAGGGAGGTAAATATTGGCAGACTTATAGAATCTGTGTACACACCTGTATACCCGGCCAGTAACAATCAAGGGAGGTAAATATTGGCAGACTTATAGAATCTGTGTACACACCTGTATACCCGGCCAGTAACAATCAAGGGAGGTTAATATTGGCAGACTTATATAATCTATGTACACACCTGTATACCCGGCCAGTAACAATCAAGGGAGGTAAATATAGGCAGACTTATATAATCTATGTACACACCTGTATACCCGGCCAGTAACAATCAAGGGAGGTAAATATTGGCAGACTTATATAATCTATGTACACACCTGTATACCTGGCCAGTAACAATCAAGGGAGGTAAATATTGGCAGACTTATATAATCTATGTACACACCTGTATACCCGGCCAGTAACAATCAAGGGAGGTAAATATTGGCAGACTTATATAATCTATGTACACACCTGTATACCCGGCCAGTAACAATCAAGGGAGGTAAATATTGGCAGACTTATATAATCTGTGTACACACCTGTATACCCGGCCAGTAACAATCAAGGGAGGTAAATATTGGCTACTTATATAATCTATGTACACACCTGTATACCTGGCCAGTAACAATCAAGGGAGGTAAATAATGGCAGACTTATATAATCTATGTACACACCTGTATACCTGGCCAGTAACAATCAAGGGAGGTAAATATTGGCAGACTTATATAATCTATGTACACACCTGTATACCCGGCCAGTAACAATCAAGGGAGGTAAATATTGGCAGACTTATATAATCTATGTACACACCTGTATACCCGGCCAGTAACAATCAAGGGAGGTAAATATTGGCAGATTTATATAATCTGTGTACACACCTGTATACCCGGCCAGTAACAATCAAGGGAGGTAAATATTGGCAGATTTATATAATCTGTGTACACACCTGTATACCCGGCCAGTAACAATCAAGGGAGGTAAATATTGGCAGACTTATATAATCTGTGTACACACCTGTATACCTGGCCAGTAGCAGTCAAGGGAGGTAAATATTGGCAGACTTATAGAACCTTTAGTCATGTGTGCCCACATATACCAATCATCTCTCTTCAAATATTTCTCAACAGATTCAAGATATCCTGAAATACAGACAAAGAAATGTAAACACCGTTAAAGTTATAAGTGAACTGATATTATGCTTATAATTACATACATGGTATTTGGATATGGAGTTAGTCACTCTTTTGTAAATGAATCAATCAGCTCATTTAAAAAGACCAATTTTTTAATGAATTTTAAGGGTCACAAAGCTTGTCTTAGAATTGAGGTTTTACTGAATATAATTTTGCATTTAATTAGCAAAGCTGACTAACAGCAGCAACATTTACGTAAACTCCGTTAACTCATGCTACATTACAGTTGGCATTACGTCAGGTGTCGATCAGTACCCTATAAAACAATTTTAACCGTAAATTATACTCACTTTGCCTAACAGAATAACTTGAAAACCTTTGCCAAGCAAAATTTGACAAACAATGAGGTGGAGCAATCTCTACTCTGGCGTAATGTCAGTAATATAGGACTATACATACCATAGTACATATCCAGTAGTTCAGTATTTTCAAACATGACAGATCCTTTCACAAGATACTCGAAGTATGAGTCCACACCCCCTCCTATACCAGAATCCAGAGCTGTCCATTTCCCTGTAGCAACGTCTATATGGTTTCCTACCTGAGGAAAAGTTCATACATAAATTAATAAATTGCTGTCGGAATAGATTCATGATTCATACACAATTTTCACACTTAAATTCATGAACATTTCTTATTTATTTTTTCAAGATAGAATTTGTATTCTAGGCCGTTTTGCAAAACATTTAAAAAGGTAAAATTGTAATTTCAATTAGTTGTGCTTGATAAACATGAAAATTCATGACTACTGCTTAGTACTTCATGTCTCCGACTTGCAACACTACTTTTGCATACTTTAAAATTTCAAAACAAGTAGTGTTTCTTCACCAGTTTTTATGCATATAATGCGACATTTTAACTTCATTGATACACATCCATGTATATTCCGGGCTTCTTGTCTAAATTAAGGATTTTCAGTGAAATTCAAGTACCATTTTGGCATATATGGTAGTCAATTGACTTAACAAGTTTTTCTAGCATAATTAATTTTCATACGTAATATGTAAACAAAGTTGGTGACAAATAACACAGGTGTGCAGATTTCGATGCGAAAAGGTAGCATCCCTGGCATGTTATTTGTGATATTGTTTGAGCGGTAACTATGGTTATGATATGAAGTCCAAGCATCCTCATCCTTCAGTCAATATTGAAATTACTTACCAACCCAATTGCTGATTACTTTTAGCTGCACATACTAGGGAAACAAGTCTCAGAACATTGCTCTCCAACATGGGTGAAAACAGAAGTGTGATGTTGCAGCATTTTCGAAGCTAAAAGATAACATCCCTTGAGCGGTAACTATGGTAATATGATGAAGTCTAAGCATCCAATTAAACTTCAGTCAATATTGTAACTACTTACCAAGCCAATGGCTGATTTTGCCTTCCACAGACTTTTCATAGCCCTCATGGCAACCTTTTCAAATATCGGATCCCCTGTTAACTTGCTTAATGCTCCAAACTCTATGAGGAATGTACCAACCCCAGCAGTACATGTAACAGTTGTCTCCCCTGTTGGAACTCCGTGCTTCAGATTCACCGTACCGTATGGCATACCAGTAGGTGTATCAAATGCTGTATCAAGAAGATGTTAACATTCAGAATTAAATAATTATTTCACAAATTCTGTGGACAAACTTATTTCAAACCAGTTAATATGTAAAAGGAAGTTCTATTTAATAGTAATATATTATGTACAAATGTAGATTTAATTTTAGCTGAAGAAAAATGTTCCACTTTAAAATTATCAATAATTATGAAAAAGAAATTAAGTGGGTAGGCTTACAGGTGACATGAGAAAGTCAAAAGTTTTCTCCTTTCCTAAATCCATTCCTTTCGATGAATGTCAGTGAAATCAATCACATGCCAAGGATGGTTCTATTTGAAACCACATTATATTACAAAGCATATATAATTACCTGGTAATAATCTCCTTGCTACATCCTCTGCCATCCTAAGTAATGGACCAGAACATGGCCAGCCAGGTTCTAGTTCTAATCCGCCACGTTTTGACATCAGATGAGCTGACAGTAGACCACCAACAACTGAAATACATGTACATTCAGTATTTTATACATGTACCAGTCTGCAAATTTAGTACTTGCATGGGACAAAAATTGTTGACTTGGGCAAGTTACTTTTGCAGTAATTTTGCATAAAGTATATATAGGAAAACTGGTCATTTTTGCCCATTCGGCAAGTAGTTTCAAATCCTAAATTCGCAGACTGTTATAGCTGTACTTAATAAGTTTAAGTTGATTATGGAAATAGGGAAATATTGGTATATATGTTCTTTATTGTCTTTTGACATTGCCAAATGGTGAAAATAGAACAGTCAACACACCATCAAGACAGGTCAGGTTCAGATCTTTTAATTATAGTAAGAATCAACTTATTCTCCCTGTCCTTTCAAAGATTCTTGAGAAATACATTGCCTTTCATCTTCGTGCTTTTGATGACCAACATAAACTACTTCAGATCAACCAGTCTGGATTTCGTACAAACCATTCTTGTGAGACTGCTTTAGCTTCAATTGTAGATGACTGGCTATCAGCAATTAACGATCACACCTTGTTGGTACTGCCCTACTTGACCTCTCTAAAGCATTGGACATGGTAAATCACATCATTCTTCTTGAAAAACTCAACCTTTACCACTGCAGTTCTCTTGCTTTGCAGTGGTTCAAATCTTATATATCAGCTTGTAAAAGCTTGTTTTTCCAAAAGTAAATAGTAAAAGGTTTCAGACCTTTTTTCACGTTTTCTCAAAATATTGATTTTGAACTTATGACCTTCTCATTCTAAACCTGCGAGAAGATGCTCTTCCTTTAAGAGTTATCTCCCTTGGTGGACACATTCGATGCACTATATACGAATTAAACAATTATAAAAATGTGAAAGTTATGAAACTTACCTCGTATATTTGTCTCAAAGACAGAAACATTAATATCATCATCGAAGTCTAGACTTTCAATGACTAGATTAGCAACACGTTGAAATTCTGTATTATTGCCCATAATAACCAGCATGTCTAACGCATCAATCAGTGTCAATGAATAACTGGAAGTAAAGAAGAGAACTATTACCAGGGGCCTTGTCCGGTGCATGTTTGGCAAGTTTCGCGATGTCTGGACACCTGCTTAAGAATTTATTCCCAACTGGAAGGGAAATACTTTATTTTGTTCAAACAGTAATAATTTAAACAATCTGATTAAAGATATCTTAGGTAGTTGAACTGTTTTTGAGCTATTAACAGCAATACATTTACCTTAGTTATGATATCAACAATGTCTCATTTAACTAAAATGTTAAGCAGATTGAGTCAAGCTTAGGCATTTTTCAAATTTCCTCCCTTTGAGTAAAAAGAAGACCATTTTTCAAATTACCTCCCTTTGAATAAAAATAAGAACATTTTTCCAATTACCCCCCTTTGAATTAAAATAAGATCATTTTTCAAATTACCTCCCTTTAAATGAAAATAAGAGCATATAATTTACCCTTGCATTTGTGAACAACTCTTACTTGTAGCATAAAAGCACGGTTCCTATGATGAAATGTGTTACCGTAGCTATATCTCACTACATACCAATTCACTAGATTCGACAAGAAACAGAACTATTTATCTACATTTTCTGTATTCTCTCAAGACCTTTTGTGAATGGTAGAAGTTTTGACATCCACCAATCTGACAGATAGACTATGGTTGATAATGAAAAGTAAAAAAATGTTGTATGAATGAAAACCTAAGCTTCCCATTCAGTACTATTTAGGTTGCTTGAGTACTAGTATAAATTTGAAATGTGATCAAGAATCACCAACTCACCTTCCCCACGTGTCATGACCATCACATGTTAATGGACGAAGTTCATCATAAGGATAAGCATATCTGATATAATTGTCATATGCATGATGAAACATATTAATTACTTTGTTCCTGAAAAATAATAAAAACATCTCATTTTTAAAACAGACTTCTACTAGAAAGAGTGCACAAATTTATGCAAGATTGTATCCTGCAAAGCCTTTAAGGGATGTCATTAAGAATATACATATTGATTCACATGGCAGTGAGGGACATAAGAAAGGTAAAACAAGGGATTGTCCCCGCCCTTCCTAAGTGCAAACATGTAAAAAAAGATGTCTCTTTGTGGTTGCTTCCTTTAATGTACTTAATATACTTAAGCCAAAGATACTAAGAAGATGATATAGCGAGTTAAACGGACCTCATGGTTGACACAACAACAACTTCTTTTTAAAAGACTTTTCGGTTGACATGTTAATGATTTTTTGCGAGCCTGACTCAGAATGACAGTTTTACTGTATCCCCATATCTTTAAATTTCAGTGTCCAGAAAGGTGTTTTAATCTGTTGTGTTGAGTCGAAATTGAGTACATGTTAAACAGTTTACTAAAATTACTGTTTGCCGAATCGCCATATTCTGTATTCTGTATATCTTCACCCCCAACAATTATGGCGAACCCCAGCAGAATACTGGGTATAACTATAATTATCCAAAAACCACAAATTATTGTCAAATAGTAAATAAAAATGTCACAACAATGAATTATGATATATAATGTTAATGGATCATTTATTTATGCCACATCTAAAATATCTATTTACAAGTCACTTTGTTCTGCACTCTTCGACTACTTTCCAATCATGCCCTTCAGAAATGCACAGTTAGTTTTGTGCTGTGTCCAATTTTCCATTAGACATTTGGCTCCACAGTATTTCACTGCCTTACATTTAGAGCAACCTATGAAAAGTTTACCCTCTGCTTTACCGCACTCGACACACCATTCAGGGGCTTCTTTCAGAAGCGGTGTAGTCGTGTCAACACGCTCATCTTCGAAGTCCAGAACAGAAGTATTGTCACACTCAACAACACAGATGGTCACAGAGCTTTTGGAACTGTTCGGAGATCCCACAACTTTCTCTGCAGCTTCCTTGAACGGAATATCGTTCGGTCCGACCGCCACAGATTCAGTCGCTTCCTTGCACAGTTCGTTGAGCTCAGGAGCAGCAGGATTCTCCAGCACTCCCTGCAGGTATTTGTCCGGCAGACAGTCTGGCTGGTTTTCCAGTAGTTGGTCCGATGCTTGACGATTTTCACGCGAGAGTTGTTGGCGAAGTCGCCATATAGCCTGGCGCCTACGGTCCCTGTTTACTTTGGATGGAGGTTTCTGACGGCGTTTCCTTCCCGTGGAGTGAGTAGACTTTGGTTTTTCCAAAATCTCGGGGCCAACAGAATCTGGTGAAATGTCCACATTCACATTGGAAACAGGAGACGACGGTACGCCATGTTTGGATGAGTTCACAAATCTGTCACATGACTTTTTGGCGCCAACTTTGTTTTCAGGAAGTGTCCAGAATTTTAAAGAAAATTGGCCATTGTGTGATCTATAAAGTGTCCAGGAAATGGAAATCTTCTCAAATGCTGCTGGGATATTAGCGGAAATCACCAATATTATCCAAAATCAGCTGCTGGAAAAATACGTGCCGCCATCTTGGGCCGCTTATACATCATATTACATGATACAAATTTTGCAAAGCAATGTTAGGAATTCAATCATGATCAGTAAACATTTTTTTCGTTTAAATCAAACACTACACCACCATTGGAGCCCGATTTTAACCGTCGAGTAAATTAAATCAGTTCAATAGCCAATATGTTGAATAAATATCCGAAAATTATAGTACAATGTTGTCTATCCGAACACTATGATACTTCAGAAAATTATTGATTATTCGCTTATCAAAAGCATGTTTAGACGGAAATTTTGTATAAGTTAATAGCTCATACATATACCTGTAATGCGGAATATCTTTATCGCTAATTATTCTACATTCACTGTGCATAACGTAAAATATTGAAAAAATAATAACACGTCTCATGAGCGCAGACATCTTGGATTCAATCGAAGTCCTCTGTCATTTACGTTCTGATTAACGAGATGGATAAAGTCCGTTCAGCAGGTCTTCCGAATAAATGAAATCTACTTCCTTTTCCGGTAGTGGTGAAAAACAGCCACAAGTGAGTATCACTATGCTTAAGAAATCGGTCTATATCATAGTAACCCTCTTACCGATCATGAATGACGTTTCGTTCATGCGTTTATGGAACAATGGTTGAACATTTGGTGGGCCATTATTAACGTGATAAAGCCGTAAATATGCCTAAAACTTGCAATAAACCTAGGGATGAAACAGTTCACTATCCGAATTCTGTACCGCTATGCTAACAGTTTGCACGGTTTATGCTGTGTAGATTGCGAAATAGCGAATATAAATGAAATAACAACCAGCACAAGACTTGGTTAATGTAACTGAGTAGGGTATATTTCAACAGTTGTCATGTTTTTACTAAAATTGTTCAGTTTTCTGATTGACTTGTGAGGTCCTCCCAAATTCATTTCATCAAATTCATGTTTTGCTTCATTGTTGATATTTGTCAAGTGTTTTTACTTTTTATTGATATAATGGCACTTTAGTGTGTCAATTTATGTGTATAATTCTTCATTGATGTGTGTTTTATCATTGTTTGTAGCGTTGTTAGCCCCGGTCGGAAGCACATTTACCTAGGCACTATCAAATGCTCACTATGTCCATGTATTTTTCTGATTTTCCCTCACGAAATAATCGTGACTTCAGAACAAGAGTACAAAACATGGGAGTTTGTAAAATGCGAATTCATGGCTTACAAATTTATAATCGACCTATCAAAATATGTTTTACAAAAGAACGTACCCAGATACTAATGTAACTAATGCCACGGAGGTATATAAATAAAGGGAGGTGAATGTTGATGAACTTCCCGATTATCCTCGCCTCGGGAGATCGAATCGTTGCCATTTTGTAATTTCTTAACGAAGCGGCCTGAAACATCGTTTTTACAAGTTAACACGTATTAACTAATTATATTTTGTGTTTTATTTTTAACAGAACATATTTGAGTAATTATTCAAGTTAAACCCGCACGAATTAGTCATGGTTAACGCGTCAAAACCAAAATAAAGTGCATTTTAAATTTCTTGATAAATCGGCCCGCCGCGAACAGAATTAAATGGCGGCAATTAGAATTTGTCATAATGTTGCAGTGCAAACTGTGAAGTGCTGGATGCAGTATTTAAATCAATTACCTGCTACATTTGTTCCTAATACATGTATCTTGGTCAGGGATGTGTTAATTTGTTTATTTTCGCTTGTTACTGTTCACAATTAATTGTAAAAAATAGAGTCGATGAAAATCGTTAATGGCGGCCGAAACCCTCAAAGTGAAGAGGTGATAAAATTTAAACGCATCTAGTGATGTTGAATGTGCATAATTTAGATTAATTACCCGCGTACTTAATAGATATATATTTGCAATTATTTGCTTATTAGTGATTACGCTCATTAAATTCCTTGCGCCCCGTTGAGCATACTCTTATCAGTTTATAAGCAGACGATATTTTCTACGGCGAGGATAATCTAATCTCGTCAGTGTACTGTATAGGGAGTTTCAAATCCTTATATGTAAATCCTTGCTAATGCAAATGTACCATGACAATTACGAAACATTGGACTGGCCGTCTGACGGAGAAAATAAAGCCGAGTTGCAACAGACCAAGACCGAAATTGTCGGACTCGTCTTGACGGCTATCTGAAAGTCTGCCTTTCTTACCAAGTTAACACAACCGTAGTTTTGTGAACTCTTGAATCAGGGTTCTCGATCAAAATTCTGTACCGCTATGCTAACAGTTTGCATAGTTTTTGCTGTGTAAATTGCAAAATAGCGAAGATAAACGAAATTACTACCAGCACAAGTCTTGGTTCATGTAACTCAAGTTAGGTAGATTTCAACAAATGCTTTTGTCATTATTCATCTGCTAAATTTGTTGTGTTTATAATGTAAGTCGTCTCATAAATGAATTTGTCGTCTTGAGCATCATGTTGTCTGTTGATAAAAATATGTCAATAACATGATATTCCATTTCCATCCATTAATAGCCATTTTGTCATTAAAGACATTGTGGTCGCTAAGTGATGGGACATTAATACAGAATTATTGTTCAAGGTACTTTCATCTTTTAGGTTAAAGTGCAGGTACATATTCAGACATGGTATTATATTCACAAAATTAGTTTTAACTATTCCTCTTTTGATAGATGACATTTTCAGATAATTTTACCAGACATTTTCTATTTTTCTTACAGGATGTTGATGCCCAAGAAGAATCGAGTGGCTATCTTTGAATATTTATTCAAGGAGGGAGTCCTGGTTGCCAAAAAGGACTTCATTGCCCCAAAGCATCCAGAAATTGATGTTCCCAACCTTCATGTGATCAAAGCTCTCACAGTATGTTTTACATTGACCTCGTAAACTTCACAAATTTATTAAAACGTGGATACTCTTTCCTTTACTGGAGTCTATACATTATTAAATCATGATGGTCCGTGCACAACATATTTTCAGCTTGTCTGTCTGTATTTCCATCTGTCCTTGGACAGATTCTTGTGGTGCAACTCCTCCCTACAGTTTTTTCAGGATTTTTTTAAAACTTTCACACATTAAAAACTCGACATCTAGATGCGCGCGAAAAAGGAATTCGCGCTATGATGATTTTTGTCAAAATTATGGCCCTTTCCCGGCAGGGGTATATTAGTCGGCTGAATGGCGATAGCTCTTGTTTAATGTCTGTTAAACATGAATTTATACTATTGTGTCTGCTCTAAATTCTTTCTTTGTGTTCATCATATAATTTGAAATTCAAACTGGTTTTGAAAGGTCTTTCTGCACTCGTTACATATGATATAACATTCTATTGGACTTTCACTCAATCACTATGATTAACTCTTTATTCAATATGAAATGTTCTACTTTGAACAGTCATTGAAGTCCAAGGGATATGTAACAGAACAGTTTGCATGGAGACATTTTTATTGGTACTTGACAAATGAAGGTATCCAGTACCTCAGGGATTATCTTCACCTCCCTGCTGAGATTGTACCAGCTACATTGAAACGTCAAACCAGACCAGAAACCACCCGACCCAGACCAAAGGAATCATACGGTAAAATATGTCCAAACCTTTATTAGCTCACTGTCAAATCATTAATATTCGTGGGGATTTAATTTCGTAGCGGACCTGATTATTTTCGCTGTTTTTCATATGAATTGCGCGAAATTCCACGAATTTTCGTCCCAAAAAAATTAACCCAATGAAATCAAATGATTTTACAGTATCTGAGCTTATTTAACAATTTGACTGAACATTGATAATTGTGTGGTGACAATTTTCATTTTATCTACACTATGTTTGTAAATTTTGTATGTTTGAAATCTATTTTGGATGACTTCGTTGTTGAGGTTAGGATTGCTGCTGCTGATTTGAACCTTAATTTCTGTAAGGAGCAACACATCCTGATCAAATCCATGATGTAGAATTTATAATTGGAGCCACTGAAATAACTAGCAGAATGTTTGGTGTTATATATATCTAGGTTTGGCCACAGCTCAAAGTTTTACTTGAAATAATTAAACGGTGCCTTCTTTCACAATGTTATTGTTGTTATACATGCAGTGCTACAGCTAGGCCCTTTTAGAAGGGCGGGGCGCCCCGCTAAAATCCGACCAATCACCGAGCGCCCTTCTGAAATAAGGGGCGCCCTTCTGTGCCCCTCATCAAAGAAATTAAATTGCTTTTACTGTTTTGACCCCCTGATTACGTAATCAAGGTCTCAATAAAGATCGGAGGTGTCATAAATCTTAACTAACAATCTAACTGGGTGATTAACACCTATCGTCTGCACACAGCGCTGACAGCGGTCATAAATCAATAATTGCCCAAAGCTACAAACCTAGAAGGTAAACAGACCTTTAATCCAATTAAATGCAAGCTAATTAAGCAACACGTGTAAAAACATCTTAATTGTACCAATTAACATCATTGTTTTAGTTACAAAATCTCGACACGGCCGTAGAATACCATTGCCTATCACAAATCAGATTTTTTTTAATTCACCGATAAAAAGATTGTCAATAGACACTTTTTAGGCTTAAATCAGTTGAATTTCTTGTTTAAAATAGATAAAACTCACAAAAAATATGTTACAAGTCGTAATTTAATGAAAATTAGGGAAATAAACATTGGCGGGCACCTGTCATTTTTTGCCGACGAACGAAAATTGTCTGGTGAAAAATCGTCTTTAAAAAGCAATTGATCAACTCTTTAATGATTTATCTTACTTAATTATGTCAATTAACACCAAAATTTAGCTTCACTGTGATTAATATATGATAATATGGCATATATTGCTAGAATTAAAATCACCACCCCCCCACCCACCATGGTTATACAGTAGGCAGGGGAGGAGTGTTGATTTTTTTTTGTGCAATATTGCATCAACTTTATGAGAGTCTCAATCATATTTATGCTACTTTCGTAACATTTATATTAGCAATGATTAAGATCCTCACTTTGTGGCAAATTTCACTGAACCTTATTAATAAGTTTCAGGTGGATGCATGTGGAGACTGACTTGCAGCACGCTTCACTCATAAGTTTATTTAGTTGCCGTAAATGGTCTGAGAATGAATCAATGATGCCTTGGGGCTCGGTGAGGGTGTCAATAGTGGCTTGACATAAGGTCCCATCCAATAAATAAAGGGGGAAGAAGTGTAGTGACTGACTCCCAGCCCAGCAACCAGCTAGTTAAGTTGGCTGAGCTTCAGTAGCAGGGACAAATAACACCAAAGTCCTGTTTTTTGGCTCAATGTCGGGTGCATTTGTACTCCTTGTTGTACATACTTAAATATGGAGGTAAAACTCCAAAATTTAATAGATAGATCTATTAAGTTTCTAGTAGACTACAGCAAGTCATGGAACTGAAAACAGTTATCAAGGGAAAAGTGAAATGCCTATCATTCTGAGACATTTTTTGTATGTCTACCCATCATCTGACATGCTGAAAACTTGTTCATGTTATATCTATTTCTGAATAGTCAATATCAAGTTAGCATTGATCATGTGACATCAGTATATTGTGGCCTGAATGGACAGGTGTTTTTAATTTGCAAGGATATTCCATTAATTTATATATGGTATGCCACTGGCACAGTATACAAAGCCTAAATTGATAAAAATTGAAATGCTTGCAGCATGCAAAAAAAGAACCTGTGTGGGAGGAAACACGCGCGCACACAAAAACGCCCCTGTAAGAAGTGACTGCGCGCAAAAAGTGCCCTTTTCAATAGGAGCTCCCCTCTATTTTTGAATCCTAGCTGTAGCACTGACATGTATATGATATGTGTTTTGTTTTCCTGTAGGTGGTGAAGGAGGTCAGAGACCACAAGCTCAAGACAGACAAGAATACAGAAGAGCTGCTGGAGCTCGTAAGTTCATGTTGGTTGTTCTACAACTGTATACTGTGTCTGAGCATTACCCCTCATTCTTTCCTGTGCTAGGATAAAGTGATTGATATTTTGTACTGTTGATTTTGTGGACTACGTAGTGTCTAGTCTGTGAATTTAAGTTCTGCTGCAGAAGTTAATTGCCCAAACTAATGATAACTTGTCTTGGAGGGTTGTCCCAAACAAGTGCTCACTTTGCAGACTGTAAAATCTACGTACATGCCATCCATTAATAGCCATTTTGTCATTGAAGACATTGTGGTCGCTAAGTGATGGGACATAAATACAGAATTATTTTCCAAGTCACTTTCATCTTTTAGATAAAAGTGAAGGTACACATTCACACATCTTACAGCATGAAAATTTATAGCATTTTCAGATTAAAATGTATTGGATTTGGTATTGCAAAAATAATTTTATGAATGAAAATTTCAAATATTGACATAGCTTTGATATTGATTATCATATATATCCCTTGAACATGTGCACTGCAGTTTTAATCTAGCAGCCTGAAATGCTTAACCAATGGGTCTGATAAGGTCCTAAGTGCAACTATTTTCTTAAAAAGGTGTATAAATTTTCCGTCTGCCGAAATGGTTTCTAAGCAGTCAATTTGGTCTTTAGTCTGCTGTTATTGAGGACCCTTCACTGAAATTTAACACCATGAAGTATTTTGTATTTTTACTTCCAAATTTCTATAAAGTTTTACATTTAATACCCATTTATTTGTTCTAACAAGATATTATTGTGAGCATTATTTTCCATATTTTTTCAGCTGGTGGTGATAAAAAAGCTGATGCTGGTGCCGGAGGTGGTGATTTCCAATTTGTAAGTGAATTGTTTCAATTATTTTTCACTGGCTTAGAATGAAAAGGTCGTAACTACTACTTATGACCTTATAATAAGTCTGATACATATTTGAAATCTGCATCATAAGGCGCTTTTGTATGAGCCTATTATCATGACAATCCGAAATTGTCATGTTGACCAAAATGAAGTTATAAAAACTTGTTTTTCCATTAGTAAAGATAATTTTTTTGTTTTCTCCCAATATTGATTTTGTTCTTACAACCTTCTCATTCTACATCAGCTATT
The DNA here is from genome assembly GCA_963678985.1 of Spisula subtruncata. Taxonomy (NCBI): domain Eukaryota; kingdom Metazoa; phylum Mollusca; class Bivalvia; order Venerida; family Mactridae; genus Spisula; species Spisula subtruncata. Next base: position 11,809,923 of record OY787674.1, read on the forward strand.
TAGTCAGTTGAGAGTTCGATGGTATGGGATTGCTGATAGTGTGGGCCATATGTTAATGTGTTTTGTTTACTGGCATATAAATCAGTGTTCACTAGATAGATAAATAGTAAAATTGAATTGATGTCATAGGCTTTTGATGGTGAATGCTAAACAAACAGAATTTGGATATCTTGGTTTGTACCTAATACTGTTGTCTATAGACTGAGATATTAGATCTGTAAATGATGTTTTCACGATGGTCTTCTGAGTATATAATTATGAAGACAAATGCCAGATGGCATTACTGATACAGATGATACATAAAGTGCTGTCGTTGTTGTGGTGTCTAATTTCTTTGTTGGGTTATGTGGAGTATTCAATATTGCTGCTGCTGATTTTGTTTAGATCACATTTCTTACCCAGATCTGCTGGGAACAGTTGTACAAACTTGTCAGCAGCATTCAGGGGGCTAGGCAATCCGTAGAACTAAATATTATAAGCAGGTCAATACTGTTACTCAAGACAATCTGTATGGTTTTACTTCATATTTAAAAGGAGCATTGGCTTTTGATAATTTGTACATGCCCTGTATTAGTTGAGGTTTTCAATAAAGTTTCACACAATTTATTGTCAATACCAGTCATTGGGGAAAGTGACTAGTCTATAAACAAAACTCTAGTTACCACTTTACTCCAGTTTATAATCTGAGCAACTATTTTAGCCACGTCCCTCATGGCACATGTTGTTAGCTCACCTGACCACAATGTGGTCATGGTGAGGTTTTGTCATACCGAGATGTCCGTCGTGCGTCGTGCGTCCGTCAACAATTTCTCCTCCTAAACCGCTTGGCCAAATTTGATAAAACTTAACAGGAATGTTCCTTGGGTGGACCTCAACCAAAGTTGTTAAAAAAATTCCAGTCCGTCGCATAACTAGGTCACACAGGCTAAAAATAGATTTTCAAAAAGGAAACTTCAAAAATCTTCTTCTCTGAAACCGTAAGGCCTAGAGCTTTCATATTTGGTATGTAGCATCACCTTGGGGTCCTCTACAAAGATTGTTAAAATTATGTCCCTGGGGACAAAATTGGCCCAGCCCCGGGGGCCCTTAGTTTTACATAGAGTTATATAGGGGAAACCTTAAAAAATCTTCTCCTCTGAAACCGCTTGGCCCAGGGCTTTCATATTTGGTATGTAGACTCAGCTAGAGGTCCTCTACAAAGATTGTTCAAATTATGTCCCTGGGGTCAAAATTGGCCCCGCCCCGGGGGCCCTTAGTTTTACATAGAGTTATATAGGGGAAACCTTTAAAAATCTTCTTCTCCAAAACCGCTTGGCCCAGGGCTTTCATATTTAGTATGTAGACTCAGCTAGAGGTCCTCTACAAAGATTGTTCAAATTATGCCCCTGGGGTCAAAATTGGCCCCGCTCCGGGGGCCCTTAGTTTTACATAGAGTTATATAGAGAAAACTTTAAAAAATCTTCTTCTCCGAAATTGCTTGGCCCAGGACTTTCATATTTGGTATGTAGACTCAGCTAGAGGTCCTCTACAAAGATTGTTCAAATTATGTCCCTGGGGTCAAAATTGGCCCCGCCCCGGGGGCCCTTAGTTTTACATAGAGTTATATAGGGGAAACCTTTAAAAATCTTCTTCTCCGAAACCGCTTTGCCCAGGGCTTTCATATTTGGTATGTAGACTCAGCTAGAGGTCCTCTATAAAGATTGTTCAAATTATGTCCCTGGGGTCAAAATTGGCCCCGCCCCGGGGGCCCTTAGTTTTACATAGAGTTATATAGAGAAAACCTTAAAAAAATCTTCTTCTCCGAAATTGCTTGGCCCAGGGCTTTCATATTTGGTATGTAGACTTAGCTAGAGGTCCTCTTCAAAGATTGTTCAAATTATTCCCCTCGGGTCAAAATTGGCCCCACCCTGGGGGTCACCATTTTACTTAGACTTATATACTAAGGGAAAACATATTAAAATCTTCTTGTCTAAAACTACAATGCCTAAGAGCTTTGATATTTGGTGTGTAGCTTCATCTAGTGGTCCCTTACCAAGATTGTGCAAATTATGCCCCTGGGTCAAAATTAGCCCAGCCCCGGGGATCACCGTTTTACATAGACTTATATAGGGAAAACATATAAAAATCTTCTTGTCTAAACTACACTGCATAGAGCTTTGATATTTGGTATGTAGCATCATCTAGTGGTCCTCTACCAAGATTTTTCAAATTATGCCCCTGGGGTCAAAATTGGCCCCACTCGGGGGGTCACCGTTTTACATAGACTTATATAAGGAAAACATATTAATATCTTCTTGCCTGAAACTACACTGCCTAGAGTTTTGATAATTGGTATGTAGCATCATCTTGTGGTTTTCTACCAAGATGTTCAAATTATTCCTTTGGGTGAAAATTGTGCAGGGTTTATAATCAGGTGAGCGATATTGGGCCATCATGGCCCTCTTGTATTTATAAACTATGCCTACAATGATGTTTTCACGATGGTCTTCTGAGTATAATTGAAGACAAATGCCAGATGGCATTACTGATGTAGCGCTGTAATATTCATTGATAAAAGCAATGATGTAAAACAAGTCAATCTTATACGACCTATTTAAATGAACTTTTTGTTCGTTTTGCAATGATGTCATTTCTCAAAATAGCTGTTATGAATTTAAGGACAATAAATCGCTGGCTTAGAATGAGAAGGTCGTAAAGTGCCACTTACGACCTTATAGACTAAGTAATGTATTTGGAAATCTACATCATCAGGGGCTTCTTATGCGCCTATTTCCATGAAAATTGGAATTTGTAATGATGGCCAAACTGAAGATGAAAAAGCTTATTTTACCATAAATAAAGAAAGATTGTCAGACAAATTTTCTTGTTTTCTCAAAATATTGATTTTGTAGTTACGACCCTCTCATTCTAAGCCAACTAATACAGATATGTTCTTGCTGAGATGTCCGAGTCATTCAGCTTCTTTTACACTTTTAAGTTTCAAACAAACTGCACTTAGCATTGTGTCCAAGATGGCTGAGCTGTACTAATAGTAATACTTTTAAAAGGTTAGAAACCACCAAATAAATTTGCTCTATAGCTCAATGTAAAGTGCCCGTAGTAGGTCCAAATTTTCAACTGTTTTTAGTCTATGGCCACCTGGACCACATATATCATTGTAAAGAGGGGCATTTAAGCTTCAAAATAATGCAATAAAAAAGGGGGGTCATGTATCTTCTAAGAAAGTTTTTGTCCTTCAAACATGGTTTATCCGTTTTCACACATGTCCGGATTTATAAGTTCCGGGTTTTACCCTAGTCTACTTTCACTTTGGTATCAAGCCCAAAATAGTGGAATGATACAAATATTACAGTTTTACTACATCACATGCATATTTAATAACCATTTAAGCTCAATTTCATCATTTAAATCCACATGTGTCAAGAAATATCTCCATTTACAGGCAAACCAAAGTTTTTTTAAGGACTACTTGAGTGTATCACCACTTGGTCCGCGGAGGCATTTAGTGGTTCTTTACCTTAAGACAGCCTAGTTTTACTTATTTAAGTGTTTTTTGGACTTTTTTCAATACTACTATGTATTTGCAGCACACAATAATCAATTCTAGACAATTTGTGCATGAATTGTAGAAAAAATGACAAACACGCATAAGCGCCTTTAAGGAGAAATTTGGCCAGCACCTGCAAAATATGATGAATATTGATTTTAAATGGGGTTGTATTTGTGAAAAACTGTTTCACTGAACACTAATTATGCTTTAGATGCCTAATTATAAGTCTATTTTTCATATTTAATCACAATTACCCCTGTCTGACACTAAAATAAGGTCACTATTGACATAATAATGTCAATTTTAGAAGAAAAAAGTCTGACATTTTCTAGATTTTCATGATATAAATCCAAATTTTCACTTTTTATACGCCCGTTGAAAAACAGGACGTATTATGTGATACCCTTGGCGGGCGGGCGTGCGGGCGGCGGTGTCCAATATTTGTCTGTACTCTAACTCAAACAGTTTTTGTCCGATCATCTTCAAACTTGCTGACAATGCTTATGGGTGTAATATCTAGGCCAAGTTCGATTATAGGCCAAATCGGTGCAGGCCTTCTTGGGTTATGGTCCTTCTTTTACCCAAAAAATGTGAAATTGGCCTTGTCTGTACTCTAGCTCATTCAGTTTTCATCCAATCGTCTTCAAACTTGCTGACAATGCTTAAGGGTGTAATATCTAGGCCAAGTTCGATAAAAGGCCAAATCAGTGCAGGCCTTCTTGGGTTATGGTCCTTCTTTTACCAAAAAAAATGTGAAATAGACCTTGTCTGTACTCTAGCTCAAACAGTTTTCATCCGATCATCTTCAAACTTGCTGACAATGCTTATTGGTGTAATATCTAGGCCAAGTTCAATTATAGGCCAAATCGGTGCAGGCCTTCTTGGGTTATGGTCCTTCTTTTACCAAAAAAAATGTGCAATTAGCCTTGTCTGTACTCTAGCTCAAACAGTTTTCATCCGATCATCTTCAAACTTGCTGACGATGCTCATGGGTGTAATATCTAGGCCAAGTTCGATTATAGGCCAAATCGGTGCTGGCCTTCTTGGGTTATGGTCCTTTTACCAAAAAAATGTGAAATTGGCCTTGTCTGTACTCTAGCTCAAACAGTTTTCATCCGATCATCTTCAAACTTGCTGACGATGCTCATGGGTGTAATATCTAGGCCAAGATAAGTTTAAAGATGATTGTTCAAAAATGTTTTGACATAATATGGGCTTTTATTTCATAATCAATTTTTTTTTCACTAGCACAACCAAGACGGGCGTATTTGTGACATTTCGGCATCTTGTTTAGACAATTTAAACAGATAAAAGTGGTCAAAACCCTATCTGGGATGCATTTCCATACATTTGAATGCAAAAAAATGAAAACAAGAATTTAATAGAATTTTGCCCTTCTTAAGGTTAGAAACCACCAAATAAATTTGCTCTATAGCTCAATGTAAAGTGCCCGTAGTAGGCCCAAATTTTCAACTGTTTTTAGTCTATGGCCACCTGGACCACATATATCATTGTAAAGAGGGGCATTTAAGCTTCAAAATAATGCAATAAAAAAGGGGGGTCATGTATCTTCTAAGAAAGTTTTTGTCCTTCAAACATGGTTTATCCGTTTTCACACATGTCCGGATTTATAAGTTCCGGGTTTTACCCTAGTCTACTTTCACTTTGGTATCAAGCCCAAAATAGTGGAATGATACAAATATTACAGTTTTACTACATCACATGCATATTTACCAACCATTTAAGCTCAATTTCATCATTTAAATCCACATGTGTCAAGAAATATCTCCATTTACAGGCAAACCAAAGTTTTTTTAAGGACTACTTGAGTGTATCACCACTTGGTCCGCGGAGGCAATTGTGGTTCTTTACCTAAAAACTAATAGCTTGATAAAACGGTTGTTAATGGAAATATTGTTGCCATGGTTATGTTCTCTAAATACATCTTTGTCTACAATGATGTTTTCACGATGGTCTTCTGAACTTGTTTTGAAGACAACTGCCAGACGGCATTACTGATGTAGATTTGGAATTAAATCGAGTAGCTCTATATTCCTGACTATCGATACACATGTTTTCCAACAACAATTAAATCATAGTTACAACAATTTATATAGCCTTAATGATGATGTTCTGTGCTTTATAGTCACAATTTGGCGTCAACTGTTGAATGTTTCTCATGATAAAGTCTTCCTGTTATTGTGTCTAGTGTCTACCATGATGTTTTCACGATGGTCTTCTGAACTTGTTTGAAGACAACTGCCAAATGGCATTGCTGATGTAGACTTAGAATATAATCGACTTGCTCTATATTCCCGACTTACAATTCACACAATGTGTTTCAATAAACAATTATATCACACAGTTACAAAATTTACAACAATTTTAAAAGAAATGATTATTATAGCCTTGGTGGTGGTGTTCTGTGCTGTTGGTCGCAATTTGGTGTCTACAATGATGTTTTCACGATGGTCTTCTGAACTTATTTGAAGACAACTGCCAAATGGCATTACTGATGTAGACAATCTGAGATAACAAAGAGTATATTAAGTATATGAATCTGTGACACTTCTTGCAGCTTAAATTGCCTATAGTATATAATACCCAAGTTTTCAAATATATCTTATATCATTTCTATACCAAAGGGGTATGAGGAAATCAGACAGGGAAGGCAGCACTAAGCTTGAGCAGCCAAACCAAGAAATCAGTAGCACCGCAACGTAGCTACACTGAGCAATGCCCACGCCTAAACCAAAATGCAGGATGACCCAATTTTGCTAAGAAATTACAAAATAGCTGTGGCATGGCTATTTTGCATCATATTGATGTGTTTCTATTACCTTTATAAATATAAACATGTATGTATTGTTGTATATTTACAGAGAGGAGGTGCTGGAGGCGGTGCCCCGAGCCGAGGAGGTTTCGGTCGCGGTCGTGGAGGTGGTTTTGGCGCTCCACCAAGTGCTGGACAATAAAACGTTCTGTGTACATAAAAGGAAAAAAATAAAGAAAAAAATACCATAATTTTTGTCCTAATGTTTTGTTGCCAAGATTAATTGTGCAAATGAGCTTGTGCTGGATTGATGTCATAATGTCCAGGCCCGGTGATTATAAACTTTGGAGAACGTACTCTATGCTCCAACTCTTACTCCGTACTTACTCTATGCTCCAACTCTTACTCCGTACTCCAATTGGAGCATTTCTTAGTTACAAAAACTGCTGTTCTAACTGAATGGAAACATATGATATGGGGGTTCAGCAATTCTTAGATTTGTTATAAAAACTTTTTACCATTTAATCCTCATATTTTCGTGTTGTGCATGAATTGAGCAAATAAAAGGTTGTTGTAGATAGAAAAACTGCAGTAACTCTTTATTACAAAATTCAAACAATTGAAATGGGAGTTCATTTGCCTAATTAGATCATTTGCTACAAGTTGGTGTTGGGTTTTTTAATGCAAAAAAAAACTTCTAAAGTGGAGTATGAGAAATGTTGATAATCACTGGGCCTTGTGTTTCCATAAAGGAGTGTACATGTACTGTCAATAATGCAAACAATCATCGTAGGTAACGTCAAACAGCACAGCAATAACTTCTTCCACTATCAGCAAACAGCACAGCAATAACTTCTTCCACTGTCAGCAAACAGCACAGCAATAATATCTTCCACAATCAGCAAACAGCACAGCAATAACATCTTCCACTGTCGGCAAACAGCACAGCAATAACATCTTCCACAATCAGCAAACAGCACAGCAATAATATCTTCCACTGTCAGCAAACAGCACAGCAATAACATCTTCCACTGTCAGCAAACAGAACAGCAATAACATCTTCCAGTAAACAGCACAGCAATTACTTCGTCCACGGTCGGCAAACTGCACAGCAAAAACTTCGTCCACGGTCATCAAACAGCACAGCAATAACTTCGTCCACTGTCATCAAACAGCACAGCAATAACTTCGTCCACTGTCGGCAAACTGCACAGCAAAAACTTCGTCCTCTGTCAGCAAACTGCACAGCAATAACTTCGTCCACTGTCGGGTCCTGAAGTGACATAATATTGTAGTACAGGCCCTGATCTGCTGTAATATTTCACATAAAAATTGCAACATTTGGACTTTAATTTCCATGTGCCTCACAAAACAGAATTATTGTTCCGTGTTTATAAGCTCACCAGACACAAAGTGACCACTCGTGGTCTGCTGAATTATAAACAAAACCTCTGGTCAAATCACCAGTAAACCTAGTATAGACACTAGACCAGCAATTTTGGTCCTCGTTATGAATTTTTTGTCGCGAGTAAAGATTGTCGTTAAATTAAAGCCCCATCATCGCTCTCTGAACTAAGGTCGTCCCGCAAATGAAAGTAATTAGGGTGTTCTCCACAAATGACCAATAAAGAGTCGCTTCCCTTAGACTACAAGTGAAATGTTGATGCTGGGCATCAAAGATGCCGCTAGTTCTTTTTAAGTAAATCTTTTTATTTAGTAAAAGGTATTGGTAGAAACTTGTAAACAAACTAAAATTCCGGCGTGATGTGTTATGCACAAGGGAAGTTATTCTCATGTGTTGAGTGTACGCTGCAAAAACTTAAGATTGCTGAAAATGGGTATTTTTCACTAATTCAAGGGCAATAACTCTGGTTGTACTAAATTGAAAGGGGAGTGAAACCCCAGGTGCACTAGAGTACATGCTGTCAAACATTTCTATAAAGGTTTCATGATCCTAGGTCAAATACTTTTTGAGTAGCATGTGAAACAAGTCAAAAATGGCTATTTTACACCATTTCAATGGCTAATAACTCTGGATGTACTAAACTGAAAGGGGAGTGAAACCCCAGGTGTAGAGAAAACATCCTGACCATTTCTGTGAAGGTTTCATGACTCTATGTCGTGTACTTTGAGTACCGTGCGACATAAGGAAAGCGGCCAATTTTTTCTGTTTCAAGGGCCATAACTCCGTCAAAATTGGTTGAATCATAAAACCCTGATAATATGCACCAGGTCACATGATGACAATCATTCTCTGAAAGTTTGGTTGAAATCTATGAAGAAATGTAGGAGGAGTTGTGCACAGAAGAAATTGTTAAGGCCCGCCGACATTCAGCAATCTAATAACCAGAGTTTTCCTATGGAAAACCTGGTTAAAAACTTGAAGGCAGTGAAACACCAGGAAAGAATAGAAAACATGAAAACATTCTATTTTCTATTGAAATATTTATTCAAATGAACATAACATGTTTTAGAAATATGAGCACCATTATAATATTGATTAATGCTTCACAGATGGCATTTAGCATGTTTCATAAAATAACAAAGTGTATTCCAATAACGTGGTATAGCCTGACAACGTGAAACTGACACTAAAGGACATTGTTATTTCGTGGTTTGTGAGCTTGATAAGTAAATTTATTGCGAATTAATACGTTCAACATAGTTTAAAATATGCATAGAACTAGTTCCATTTGGCAGGAGTATAGGAGCGCATATGAATATTTTGTAAATAAGAAGTGTCAGTTCAATGTTGGCAAGCTATATTTACCCGTTTAAATTTTGGCAAAACAAACTATTCTGACATACATAAATAAAGAAACATAGAGATTAAAAAAACACTTGCATTTATCAAATTTAGATTAAGACAAAACCTAAGAACTGGAAAAAATCGAAAATCATAACTAAAAAATATCTGACAGACATGAAAGTATTTAACATGTTCCATAAAAGTTCGAAAGGAAAATCGCCGCTCCGCGCAAATAGTTTTTTTTTACTTTTTAATAGCCCCTGCTAAGACCCGCAAATTGCAACATATGTAGCCGTTATATAAACACCCGTTCCGAACTGATTTGGACTTTAGTACCTACCGAACATTTATCATCCTATTTTACCCCTGACGGGCGAGTCCAACAGCGTTATAACCAATCAAATCTTGTATCCTCCTGGGACTTGGACTTTAGTACCTACCGAACATTTATCATCCTATTTTACCCCTGACGGGCGAGTCCAACAGCGTTATAACCAATCAAATCTTGTATCCTCCTGGGACATCTGCTTGCACCCTTTCATACTCGATGCCGCCTCCTGGCGGCATCGAATAAACGGAGCTTTTAATACTCATTGATACTGCAATTCGTTATTTTGTTACCAAACCAACCGGTGGCTGTATATTTCGTATTTCTTTTTCTACCACCTTATGGTGTATTCCACCATTGGGAATCGACTCAGCAAGGGATGATATTTTTCAAGGTAGGTTACCTAGTTTGAAGAAAGGCTTATTCCTAGGACTCCATCAACAATGATCTCTGTGTATTGTAATGACGATTTGCAGGTTACAACCTTCTATAGGCATTGGTTTTAAATATGCATAACTTAATTATTTTTTATAGTAGCCAACCGTACCGTTATGTATCCATCTCTTTTATGGGTTCCAGGCAGTGGGTAGGAGGGCCCGTACCCCCCCCCCCCAGTTGGCTGAGATTTTTTTTTTACTTTGAATATATAATAAAACAGATATTGAACAGACACACTTGATTTTGTTCCTGAATGAAATGAAAGAAAATAACTTTAAGTACATATTACGACTATCCTACAGAAAATGAAGTAATTAATACGCCATATTCCCACCTTAATCAAAGTTTGCGAATGGTACTTCTTACGACGAGCCCAGATTGTTCATTATTGCCGTTACACTGATTCACGGGCCCCAAAAAACCCAAAGAATAATGTGTTGAAAGCGACTGTCACAGACTTTATAGGTGTACATCAATTACTATTGTTTGAAATGTGCCCTTTGAAGAATGTTATGACTGTGGCGATAAAAACAACGTTTCTAAAAACTGAACTGATATAATTACGTCTGAAAGAAATATGTACATGTACAGGGGCGTAGCTGGGTATATTTAGAGTGTACGCCCGTTATCAGTTATAGTTTTATGAGAGTATCTAGCAACATGTACCATGTGATTAAAGAAAATAGTAAAGTTTTTTTGCGATTGAAGTGAGCTAGAAAAAAATACTGTTAACCTTGCAGCATGCCATACATACACGTTCCCTCCTTGATGACATTCACTTGTTACAGCACTGAACGAGCGAAGCGAGCTAGAATAATACTGTTTACCTTGCAGCATGCCACATATACACCTTTCACCCTTGATGACATTCAATTATTTCATTACTGAACGAGCGAAGCGAGCTAGAAAAATACTGTTTACTTGAGAAGCAGGCCATACATACACGTTCCCTCCTTGATCATGGCATTCACTTATAATAGTTATGAACGAGCGAGGCGAGCTAGAAAAATCACTGATTCCCTGAGCAGCAGGGCATACATACACGTTCCCTCCTTGATGACATTCACTTATAATAGTACTGAGCGAGCTGAAAAATCACTGATTCCCTACGCATCTGGGAATACATACACGTTTCCTTCTTGATGACATTCACTAATAATAGAACTGAGCGAGCGAAGCGAGCTAGAAAAATCACTGATTCCCTAAGCAGCAGGCCATATATACACGTTCCCTACTTTATGGCGTTCACTTAATACAGTACTAAGTGAGTGAAGCGAGCTAGAAAAAAAAACAACGTTAATACGTGAGCAACAAGCCGTATATGCAGTTTGTATAGAAAAGTATTGAGCGAGCGTAGCGAGCAGCTTGCAAAACTTATTTTGGAAGCATACCACAGAAACATGATCTCTATCAGATGGTTCATTTTAAAGCTAATGAGCGATCGAAGCGAGCTAGAAAAAAACTAAAATATGAGGTGAAACCAAAAAGAAGAGCCTCCAACATTTAATTTTATGCCTAACCCTAGTGAGGCATCAATTTTTATTGCATTTTTGAGTCAGTTTATTTTTTCATTTTTCTGATGGAGCGTACGCCCGGGCGTACGGGCGTATGCCTGGCTACGCGCCTGGTGTACATAGAACAGCATAGGTACCATTGTTCTATCGTATTATGTGGGTTAACTAGCTGACAGTATGTCTACAAAACTTATACTTATAAACTGTAAATATATAATATATCTTGTAAAATAATTTACCAGAAAAAGCAATGAACTTATTGACTATTTTGACTAAGCGAATGAGCACTTAAAATATACGAAATATGCTTCTGAAGGTCACAATTCATGGGTATAGGAGTCATGTGACCTGCAGGGGTCAGGTCCCCGATGTCAGAACAAGGAGTCATGCATAGTTTTGCCTCCTCAATAATTCAGATCAAATGTATAATGTTCGGCCTAAACTAGTCTTACATATCTCTAAATAATCTGGGTACTTTTTCTTATGTTCTAGATGAAAAGGTATTTGTAAGATGTGCATTTTTCGAGCTCGCAGAATATTTTTTAATATACACGTATATGTTAATACCTAGCTGTTGCATCACAGAAATCAATTACAAGAGAAATTTTGCCCTAGCTCATTATATTTCCTTTTGACTGTTCAATAATCATTACTAAACCATTAAGGTTAACTCTCAGAATTAAGAAAATAAAAATATATTTCAGGGCTCCCAGATAGGCTTAGAATGCACTAGATCAATCCATTGCTTTGAAATTTTTCTCGGGGGACTATGCCCCCGGACCCCCCCCCCCCCACCTACTTATGTTATAATATTCCAATGGCCAAAAGAATGAAAGCTGGTATATACAAACACTGTATCTGAACACTTACTAATATGCACGAACATACACATTGTACATGTTGACGCTGATAACATAAAAAGGTAACTATGTATCCCCCCACATCTACAAATGTACCAATTCCTGTGCATTTTCACACACATATTAAGCATATCCCCCCCGGAATCCCGTACATACCTCGTGCCCCCCACTCAGAAATTTCTGGATCCGGGCCTGGGTACTTAACGGGACTTCTTTGAAAAATAATTAATTTACACACATTTAAAGACAAAGCCTATGGTAACACCGAATTGTCTACCCCAAAGGCATACACGTTTGTTGACACGCGTACATTTATGAGGAACATTGGAAAAATATAATCAAAAGGTCATATGGGTCTGGCAAAGGTTTCATTAATTTATAAGTATAATTGTGCCCGATAATTCGCGCGCATAAAATTTTGTATTTGCCCGTGTAACTCCTTCTGCTCATAACTGTAATATATTCGCTTGTACATGGGTATATCCACGTACATAAGAGTTATGGCCCTTGACATAGTTAATGGCAAGTGGTGGCATATGTGAACTATGGACACATTTCTAGTCGGTGTATGCTCCATAGCTTTCAGATTGGATATTAAAATAAATTGTCACAAATGGCCTAACCAAATGCATTGACCGTGTAGGTGTGGTACTCAACACCGTGTGTAAATTAATTATTTTTGATCGGGTGACCCAGGAAACTAATTTTCGCACAGTTGAAACCAAACGCCTATGGTTTGTGGTGTGTTGACTCCCATACACATGGGTCAATGCAATTGGCTATTTGTGAACACCAAGGAAGCGAGTGACATGCCAATAGTAAAGAAACTACACACAGATATTGACGAGCTTGACATTTCGTTCTAGGAGATGTTTTAATGTAAAATTTAGTGAAAATGTGCCTGCATCAACGGTTCGTCAGTTTTTAAAAGAATTAAACGTAATGCATGAACGTTTTACTAAAGAAATCGTAGACATGTGACCTGCTCAGCGTTTACTATTTGTGAGGCTTGATGTATTGTGTCATACTGAGTACATAAAAAGCACGTGAAAATTCTGATTCCTTCTCCTTCAAAAACCGATGTACGTTCAAGATGAGATTTCTCGCGTCGTCGCTATATCTGTGCACTAATTTAGACATAGTCTGTGCTTTTTACATGTGTACTAAAACGCATCTTTTATAGACACCGCTGTGTACTTAAACAAGCACGAAACATGCTTGCTGAGCGAAATGTAAAAAAATATATTAGCAGCTGAATGAGATTGGAACGCATTCGCTCAGTTCTTAAGTATTCATAGTAGATTAGCCAACTGCGCTATGCGGAATACATGATAAGGCTGTTCTCAATGTATGATTTATTGGAAACTTATATATAAACCCCTAAAACCTGTATTAATCAAATGTTAACTTAAAAGTGCAAAATTATAAATTTAAGTCCGTTTATTCGGGGTCACCCCTCGTACATTTAAGGTTATTGCTACCTTTTGGATATTTCTGTACAATGTAATTGAATTTTATATTTATGAAGAACACATTTAGGCCAACCATTTTGAAAATTCCCAGCCGTTTTGCATACCGAGTTGTCCGTCGTCCGTCGTCGTCAACAATTTCTTCAAACGACATCTCCTAAAATTCAATTTCAACCAAACTTCACAGGAATGTTCCTTTGTGGACCTCTACCAAAGTTGTTCAATTTTTTCCTGGGGAGCTACTGGAAACACCATTTTTTAAGTTTTTGCATACTATTTGATCATGGTAGATAGATACTTTTGTTACATCCAAGGAACTTCCGCTCAACTGAAAAGGTAGCAATGACCTTAACGTAACTATATGCGCTTGAAACAAGTTTTTTTATTTACTGTATTTACAATACGTACGTGTTTCATAGGGTCCACCCAATGTCGTCTGAGCAGCACACGAAGACCGTATACCAATATTTACCATGTAGGCTGTCGTAAATAAGTCGTACGTATCTGTTGATGTATTCTATTTTATATTTATCAATGATGTACAACAGTTACGAATTATAAATCCATCTGTGAGGACAGTAACATTATTTATTGCTGGCAATAACCGGGGTTATAAATATCATCCATATTTACAGATGAAAGGACTATCTGAGGAAAATACGACTGCGTGGTATATTATTCTAACATGGAGTACGATATAAGATACGATGCACCCACCCAACAAACCCTTTTAAGGACAAAAACAATAATTCAACATTCTTAAGGGGGTATATTTTAATTTTGAAGAACCGTTAACCAATCTAGAGGTGTCAGTTTTAGTGCTATGAACTTATTATAACAAGGTCATGACTAGAAAAAAATCGGATCCGTCAGGAGCTAGTTCATGAATGCGTCGCATGCATAGAGGTGTCACCGAGTCCTGCAGATGCTCGAGTGGCGCGACTTGATTGAGTACCCTGGGTGATCCATATTGCAGACAATTGTAGTAAATTGGACTGTTTGTCACGTGATTCATCTTGGAAATACTGTTTGAAGATCGTCAGTTTTATTCCAAATCCGTTGAATGACAAATAGGGCCTATACAATGTACTGCAAGAGGCCAAGTTTCCTGGATTTATCAGTGACCGGGTTAGCCACGGTGGCGTTGATGTTGCACACAATCGGGATCATTTTCCCGATGTGGTGGACAGTACACGAGGAAGACAGTGCAGGGAAAGCGTTAACATTTCATTATGGTATCTGGGCGATAGTGGACTGTATTAACGACGAATGTGTAACAACATCTTCTATCATGCATGGAGACAGAGGTAGGTCGCATTATTATTTTATTCCGCGTGGATTCTTTTAAATATGTATATTCACCGCCTCCTCGATAGCCAAGAGGTTGAGGTCCCGGGTTCGACCAGGGACGCGTCGTAAGCGAGACGAAATAAAACAGCACCAGAAATTCCTTTGCTAGAAGCTTAGCCTTATAGGTATTTTAATACCCTCAGGGCGATAGATAACAGCAAGAATGAGATACCGAGGGTGATTGGAAAAGATGCCGTTTCACAATCACCCTTAAAACGAATTAGTATACGCATTAACAAAATGCATAAAGTCAAAACAAGTACAAAATGAATTACCAATACAAAAACAGTCAAACAAATTGAAAGACATGTATCCTTGTATATTTTAGCGTGGCTGATTGGTCCAGCAGTTTTGATTGTCCTTGCTGATGTTCTGTTATGTACTGTCGTCATAACAACATGTTGGTATTTATTCCATGATAAACATGGTTTGTTTCTAAGAAGACTGTGTGCGGCACTCAGTGCTGGTGGAGGTAAGATTATGTTTATTTTAACGGGTTTTATTCAGAAATAATTGCGGTTTGAAGGGATTTTTTTCGAATTTTGGAAAAAATCAGTTCTTTAAATGAGAATATTCCATTTTTTTTTTAAATAAGTTGAAACATATGATACATATTATGCAATTATTTTGTTGTACAATACAAAACATTTTTGTGTGTTTTCAAGAATTAGTTCCGGATAAGTTCTAAACATAAAAGAAAATTGCAATGCGGCATGTTGTTTAAAATTACTATGGTTATTTAAATTAATGCAAACAACTGCATTTCAGCTGGAACGATCCTTTTGGCAGTTATGATATTTTTCAAAAAGAAGACTGGTTTACGGCCATCAGACGCCCCGGAAACATCAGCCGGCAATCCAGACTGGTGCTTCTTTATGTCAACATTTGGCGCCATATTTGCGGTGGTTCACTCAATAGCGTGTGGTGTAAGTGTAAGACGCCTTCATAAAACCGGAAGTACCGAAAAACAGAAACAGAAAAATACCATATTTGGAATTGACATTGAGGATTTAGAAGTTGACATGAAGGCGCTCCGTCGTGGAGAACTTTCGTTCGGTAAAAACGTCGACTTCGTGAGAAATGACGTCAGTCGAATTCCCAGTGTGAATAGTTTACCATGATGTAAAAGACATGTTTTGACCCTTGAGTGATCATGGCAAATTTTGATATGGGTCGTTTCGGAACTATTTATCTATCAAGTGCATGTATGTCTTTCTCTGCTTTGAAACAATAAACTTCATGCAAGCTGGTAAGCACTTATGCGCAACGACTTTGAAAAATAAAAGACAAACTTCAACACGTGCCTCACAGACTTATCTAGATTGTAGAGTACCTAATATTATATTCTATAATCTATATATTAGTATAGTGTAAAGTGATAAATGTTTAGTCGTGTTGAATCCCTAAAGCTCTCAACACATTGTATGGAAGAAATGTTGCGTATTTACTTTGTAATTATATGACTGACATAACAGAAGAGAAATTGGGTCACCAGTATAATACTATTGGGTGTATTTTATGAGTGCAATTTATATCGATTCAAAGTTTCAAAGTTGTTGATGTTGTGATATCAGGCTCGTATACATTTGCTGTACTGTAAAATCATTAATTTTCGCGGAGGATTAAATTTCGCGGATTTCGGAATCAACAGACTGAGAGGGGCCTTAGACTATACCAGGAATTCCTGACTATACAGAAATAGCACAAAACGTTGATTTGCAGTTACAGAAACGATTTTATCGTTGCCTTTTGTAATCTATACTGTCTGTCACTTCTCATAATTGAATTTAACAATTTCCATATGCTTTGCACTTACTCTGAGAAAATTCAGTAATCGCATGAATATTTCCTCGCATGTTTAGTATTTAATTTCGTTTCGTCTAAACTAAATATACAATGTGAGGTAAATTAAATGGTCTAGTTACACATGTACTAAATCACGTGTTTGTACGTCTATACTTACTTGATACTAATATATCTAGACGTTGGCCTGCACCTCGTTTTAAGCGTTGACATTGTTTCGTAGACGTAATGGTCTCTGGTGCAATGTTTTCTGCAACTTTTTGGTAATACATTATGACAGTTTGAATCTTTTCCATTTATGTAAATGTACAGTTATGATAAATTTTATATCAATTTAAATATGTCTGTATAGTATATGTAATTCAAATAAAATTCAACTTTTAGTGTTTGCTTGTTTTTCAGATTTTCGGTGACATAGGCATTAGACAGAGAATTCTAACGTAGTCTCTGACAGAGGCATGCAAAACTTCATATTTACAACCAATTTACTGATGTGAAATAAATACAAGCCGCTGGCTGAGAATGAGAAGGCCGTTTACTTTTAAAGTACACAATCGGTATTTTGAGAAAACAAGAAAAAACTGTCCGAAAATTACTCTTTACTTAATAAGGTAAAACAAACTGTCTCAACTTCAGTTTGGTCAACATGACATGTTCTGATTTTCATGAAAATAAACTCATAAGATTCAGATTTCTCATTCAAAGCCAGTGAAATGTATTTATCAAGTGCATACTTGTGAATGAAACATGTTTGTTTATTTCTAGTATTATTCATTCCGGTATCAGTAGTTAGACCTATCTAGTTAGAGCCTACAAAGAATATCGAAAACGGAAAGTTCTAGAAAAAAATTGATCAGATATTTTACCGGGGTAGTCCGCAAAGCGGCAAAGACAATTTCTTTCAGCTTTCAAAAACACATTTCCACTGAAAAGGCAGCGAAAAAAAAACGATTTTAGCGATTTCGGTTGGGTACGCAGGTCTAGAGCGACACGTATTCTGTATTTAGGTGTATTTTGCAATCCTTTTGACAATGATTACTGGCATATCGATGGCTTAGAATTAGAAGGTCGTAAGTGCCACTTACGACCTTTTAAGATTCATACATATTTAGAATAAGCATCACAAGGCGCTTCTTATGAGCCCATTTTCATTAAAATCTGAACTTGTCATGTTGACCAAATTGAAGTTGTAAAAGTTTGTTTTACCAAATGTCAGATAGTTTTTCCGTGTTTTCTCAAAATATCGATTTGGTAGTTACGACCTTCTTGTTCTAAGCCATCGATATATCGCTGACTTAGAATGAGAAGGTCGTAAGTACAAAATCGATACTTTGAGAAACTGTCCTAAAATTACTATTTACTTATGGTGAAACAAGCTGTTTTACCTCCGTTTGGTTAACATGACAAGTTCCGAATGTCATGAAAGTAGGTTCATAAGAAGCACCTTGTGGTACAGATTTTAAATATGTATCAGTAATAGTTACGACCTTCTCATTCTAAGCAAGCGATATTTCGTTGAAGCGCTTAATCTTTTAGCAATTATTACAAAAATATGAACACACATTCGTCGAGAAAACAGTTTTTTAGTATACAATGTTTGCAAAAAGTTAATAACCTTCGCAATTGATTTTGAAACCTCGATTTTATTTGTGGTTTGAAACAATTCTAAATATTAATTGGAAATAAAACCCCTTTCCCAACAAATATCGTCTCAGTTTTATGACTATGTCGGCTATTCAAAATTGCTTTGACATGGAATATTAGCTCATACGTATAGGGGTCTATATAGGCCCTTTTGTATGTTAGCAACAACACTAGCACAACCTACGAATTCTGAATGCTCGACTTTCTCGTTCTTGAAAGTACTGTACCCCTGAAAATTCTAAGAGTAACAAGGGCTGATAACGCAATAAATTAAGGTCACAGAGTTATCAGTCTTGTCAGTATGGATCCTCGTGTGATTGTGAATAACTATGTTGAGTTAACTGTATACCTCTGATAGTATTTGACAAAATGTCTTTGACAATTAACTTAACCAACGCACACGAACCCGTCTGACACGGCAATAGCTCGACTTTTTAGCTGGCCTGAGCCAGGATCTTTTCTAATCCCTGCCTGAGCACAAAGCAGCTCACTGTGAGCAATTGTGATCAACCTTTTGTCCGTCCGTCGTTAACTATTGGACTGCTGAACACTCAAGGGGTCACACTTCCACTTAATAATTTTGAAACTTGGTCTCTATGAAATCTAAGCCTAGTTTGTAAAAAAGGGTAAAAACTAGGTATTTTTGTCAAATCACAGGAAAACCTTGTTAGTACTCTTGGGGACACATTATTACTCCGTCTTTTTTTAAACTTGGTCACAATGTTTGTCTCTATAAATCTAAGGTCAATTTTGCAATTGGGTCATTTTGGGTTAAAAACTAGGTCACTAGGTCACTAGGTCAAATTACTGAAGAACCTTTTTAACACTCTGTGTCATTTTTTACTTCTTTGTTTTGGAACCTGGTCACAATATAATTCTTTTTATTTGGCCCTGTGTCATCTGAGATTAATAATAAGGTTACCAGACTATATCCAGAAAAGCATTTTTGTGGTCAAATTTTTTTCTGATTCTGTGTAAACTGCGCTTCTTCGGGTGAGAGTTTTAGGGCCAATTGCCCTCTTGTTTTAGTTGGTCATGGGGCCCTATGCTCTTATTGCATAAAAATAAAATAATGCGTTACTAAACAGAGGGAATACTTTTGTTTCGGTCCTTTGCTACTGTTCATTCTCTGAGAATATATAATATGTAGTAGTAAGGGACCCCAAACAAAATAACCCCCTTGTGTGTTACAAGTATGACATCCGAGGGTTCCGTAAATTCCGTCGATATTCCGCGTTTTAAACTTACCCGGTAGGAAATCATGTGACCATTCAAAATGGCGGACATAAACAAACTTGTTTTGAGTTTTTGTTTGGTTTTAGATTTGGTTTTACTGTCTGCTTCCTCGTTCACAAAGAAACCTAATATTATTTTTATACTTACTGATGACCAAGATGTCACGATGGGAGGACAGGTAAGTTTGTTTAGGAAGTTTTCTCAATGCAAAAAAGGAATCTTTGAACTCGCTTTTTGCGGAAATTTAGTCAAGACTAAAAACAATCTCGACTCGTACAGTAATTATTGTCAGTGGCTGGGAGTCAGTAATTGAAGCAGTAACTTGGAGACTGGAAGCGTGTCTCACTGAAATCTATCCCCTGTTGGGGACAGCTGATGGTAAAATATCCGGTATTTCCCCGGCCCCTTACAACTAAATATTGTCACCATGGCAGGGTATTAGTTCGAAGAAAACCCCCCAAAAATTTCCCCTCAATGCGGGGGAAGCTGAAAGGTAAATAACACAGCCATTTCCCCATCTAATGATATATCCACTGCCCATCCCCGGGGATTGGGGGCCGTGGATGCAACTGACTGATGCCTGCATGACAAAACAATCTCAGTACACAGATGAAGGTCCACACAGATTTCAACTTCAATGCAATACTTCACTCAAAATCTTAATTGGACATATTGGTGAAGGAAATGATGCAGCACAATGATGTATTCATCAAGTACAATCATAACAATGCCATTAAAACTTACATGCATGATCAGAATAATGATCTAAGATAGCAAGCTGATTGTTAATTCACAGAGCTCTCTATTTCACTTTTCTATTCAATTTCTATGCAATTTCTATTCAATGTATTTTACGTCTTTGTTCATAGCAATTTGCCAAAGTTCATTCATGCTACTATTTCACAAAATTGATACATGTGTTTGTTTACGATTGCAACAAATCATAAGAAACACACGCGCAAATTAACATGCTTGAAATAATCATGGAACTGTTTTTTTTACTGTACTATTTTTAGCAACAGGATTTTCCAATATTCGTCAAGTCATACTTTTTGATAGATCGGGCCAATTTGTTTTTTTTCGGGCCAAATTCGTTTTTTTTCGGGCCATTGGCCCAATTGGCCCTCGACAGCGTGGGCCCTGGAACATATGTTGATTATAACCAAGACCTAAATTAATAGTAATTTAGGTCTTTGATTATAAGCATGGATTTTATATTATTATGATATAGACGAGGTCCTGCTACAATCTGTGGAATAATTCAATCTGATACAGACAAGTGAATGTGTTTTGTAGAAATCCAGTTTATATTGTGTTTAAATCTCGGATGAACTTTCTGTGAGTGCCACTATCTGACAGTGGGAAAATGCAAGAAGAAAAGAAAGACTGTATAATTATTAATTTGTCTTTCCAGTAGGGGTGTAACGGAACGCTCACCTCACGGTATGGTACATACCATAAATTTTTCTAACGGTTCGGTACGTTTCGGTATGGTACAATATTCTCTAAAAGCAGCTTAAATACTTCATTATTAAGTGACAATGGATTTATTGCTTCTATATAACAGCAATTATTATGTGCCTATCAAATATTTTAAATTAATTTTAATAAGATGAAGCATATCTCATTCTCAATACAATTGAAATGAGTGACACATTGTAATTATACATAGTCAGTAGGCTATCAGATGTTTTCCTTGTCTGATAAATATTTTGCTTATAAAAAGCTAGCTTATACCGAACTGTGCCGAAATTTAGAAGTTGTGTACCGTGAACCGTGGGGGACTGAAGTCTGTGGTGTTTAGACTAGTGTACCGCGGTTTACCGTTTCAGCCCTACACTCAGTGACTTACCAGATAGTTCAGTGAGTTGCAGATCTTAAAATAATGGCACCTGACAACTGTTGATGTACTATTCTATGTCAATGAAATACGGTTCCAGGGTATAACATGTATTATAATATTAAATTTTACTGATATTCACAGACTCCCATGGCGAAGACAAAAAAGATTATTGGAGACAAAGGGATGATATTTAACAACATGGTAGGTCATTATCATGCCCCTATACTGTATCTTTGATGTTGGTTCAGGGCTTTCACTAGGCTCCAGAAGTGAAGAGTCAAAATGACTTCTGACTCTCAATTTTCAAGAGTCATCAAAAGATTGTAAGAAAATTTGTATTAGAAGTATAGCAAATTTGACTTTTCGCCCTAAATTTTCAAGAGTCAAAATAGGCACTGTTGTCAAATTCAAGAGTCAAAATGCAGTTTCAAGAGTCAAATGAAAGCCCTGTGTTGGATGTGTCTCTGTTGGCTAGACTAAATGCGCTATGGTTTCCAATCAACAACTAAAATGGTTGGAACCAGGATTTCCAAACTTGATAAGAATATGGTTGTTGGTCATTGATTGATTGATCATAAGTTGACCCGTAATGATTTGGTGGTCAGTACATTATACTACATGTAGTTCAAAGGTCAGCTAATTTTGACTGCCATAGGGACATACAGGTTTTACAAACATATATCTTGTTTAAGAAATACATTTTGTGTTGACATTGTTTCTAAGGCATGCAATTACTATAGAGTCAACACGGTGGAAAGCCAAAGCCAACTGGCTAGGTAATAGACCTACTCTGGATCTCCACTTATCTGTAGGTACAAAAAGATTTTACCCTTTTAATCCTTATGTCACTTGAATATTCATATCTGGACAATAGAGTGGGGGTCAGTTGTGGTTGCATATGAATACAAATTTACAAAACCGGTGTAACTAGGCCAGATTTGTTTGTACCTACATGTAAATTAAAGGGAAAAACCCCCTTGCACAGAGTTCCGGCAATCAACTATAATTCAAGTTACTCAATTCGGCAATACATCATACTGTGAAGAATATAGTGATAGGTACACTAGTCTACATTCTCTACATACATTGATCATTTGAAATCATTTTCTTTCAGTTTACAACAAGTCCGCTATGTTGTCCAAGCAGATCTAGTATATTCACTGGTCGCTATGTCCACAATCACAGGGCAGTAAACAACTCTTTATCTGGAAACTGTAGCAGTCCTGCTTGGCAAAAAACTCAAGAAGTTGATACATTCCCAACATACTTGAAGTCTAAGGGATACTCGACATTCTTCGCTGGAAAATACTTGAATCAGGTATTAGTATCATGACAATCATACATATTTCAAATTGATCATTATTTTAAAAAACATTTTATGATATAATTACTTGTGTCTTGTATTGAAACTTGCCCCCCAAAACTAGGGTTGGTAGATCAGAAAATTATAATTACAATGTATTTTTACTTAGAAAAAAGCAATAATGATTCTCATTTAATGTATAGTATTCCTGAATCGATTTAAAAGATCTGAGTTGTAGGAAACGCCTTTTTAAGATGACATTACTTTTACATAGTGCACTATGTATATTCCTTATTATTGAATTGTTTAGTGTTTGTTTTTTTCCTTTTGCCATTTTTAATGTGACTGTTGTTGTATATATTATGTAAATGTGTTGAATTTCAGAGGCTCGTAGGGATGATTGGGCAAATGCCTAACTACGTTGTCTCTATAAATAAAGTCTTTATTATTATTATTATTATAAACTCTATGTTCATAGACACAATAGTGGTATTTGAGCGAATTTGATTAAAAACTCCACAAATGTAAATGACTTGTATTCATTAAGACAATATTTATTTAGCATTCACATCAGTAAATGTTGGTGTTTCCATGTGTGTCCTTGTTTGTGAAAACACATGTACATCTATCTAGTTTTATTTCAGTATGGTTTTGACCGTTCTGGTGGTGTGCAGCATGTTCCCCCAGGCTGGGATAACTGGTATGGACTGGTAAGACAAGTGGTTTATTTTTCTTTGATTTTTTTCTATTTAGATATAATTAATTTTCTTTCTGATTATTGTTAATCATATAATTATGCATTAATTGGCTATACTCACTACATTGTGGCAATGGACCTGTATTTCTATGAAATTTTGTCATTGCTGGTAAAAACAACTTTTAATTTCTTTTTTCAACAATATTTTAGAGACAAAAATAAATGATGGAGATATTCATTTACCAGTAAGAGTAAACTTATACGAGGGATGATCCAAAATAGCGTGGACATTTACTGCAACTTTCGTATGCGTCAATTAATCACTTACAAACTTATATAAACATAAATCGGAATATGTGTGGCATATTCCTGAAAAATATCACGGAAAAATATTTGTTCAGTGAAAAGTTACATGAAATAGAAAATGGTCACTAACTGAGACCCGGCACACGTCAACGTTGGTTTCATGACGTAGTTGACGTCCTGTATCTATGCTCGTCACTATAGCAATTACGAACCTGCACATTTCTATCTAAAATGTCATATAATGAATCAGATGTTATTTATTACTGAAATATATAAAATAACAATTAACCTTAAATTTTGCTAAATGTTTTCCAAGTACGGCTCCATTGCGACCTGCTAATTGCCTAATATGCAATCAACGGCCAGTGCCAAGGCATCGCGGATTACGTCACGAGTGTCGCGTTGTATTTTCTATTTCTGGTGTGATGCTTGTGCTCTCTAAGATCTTTATCTGTCCACATATTCACGATGGCAATTAAAAATTAGAGTTCAGCTTGTAGGACTTATGCTATTAGTCTGCTAAATCATTTAAGCGACTTTGTTTGCATGTATCCGATATTAGGGTAGATATTTATTATTAAAAGTATTTCATGCCGGTTCGACAAAGTCATTTTAACGTAAGTTAGTTCAGATGGTACCGCTCGAAGAATAATGTGTATGTTCAAAATGCACTGTTCCAACGATGTCAATTTTTGACAAGATGTCACATGTGC
Source organism: Spisula subtruncata (assembly GCA_963678985.1). NCBI lineage: Eukaryota > Metazoa > Mollusca > Bivalvia > Venerida > Mactridae > Spisula > Spisula subtruncata. The sequence goes on from OY787674.1 coordinate 11,834,499, forward strand.
ATCCCATCGTGCGGTGATAAGTTTAGCTCATTCCGTACTTGCATTTCATTTTATGTAAATGCATATGTAACTTGAGAAAAGTGGCACATTTTTTGTGCGACGCTAACACGTTACTATAGTTATGAAAACACGGGGCATGCTTGCTATATTGTGTCGATGTGAAATTTGATGAAATTATAGAATGCAATAAATGTTCAGATAATTCGCCATGTTAATACTTGGTAGAAATAACGGTGCTGTTTGGAGCAATAGCAAAAGTCCACGTTATTTTGGATCATCCCTCATATACTGGACGAGTATGTGTAATATATTTATAGAAAAAAATCATCTTCTTTGGGCTTTTAGAGCAACTAGTGTGCGTTAGGGCAACAAGTGGGACACTAAGGACCAAAAAATGGGACAATAAGGTTAAAAAGTGGGACACTAAAGGCAAAAAGCGGGACACTAAGGTTAAAAAGTGGGACACTAAAGGCAAAAAGCGGGACACTAAGGTTAAAAAATGGGACACTAATGTTAAAAAGTGGGACACTAAAGGCAAAAATCGGGACACTTAGGTTAAAAAGTGGGACACTAAAAGCAAAAAGCGGGACACTCAGGTTAAAAAGTGGGACATTAAAGGCAAAAAGCGGGACACTAAGGTTAAAAAGCGGGACACTAATGTTAAAAAGCGGGACATTAAAGGCAAAAAGCGGGACAGTAAGGTTAAAAAGTGGGACACTAAAGACAAAAAGCAGGACACTAAAGGCAAAAAGCGGGACACTAAGGTTAAAAAGCGGGACACTATAGGCAAAAAGCGGGACACTAAGGTTAAAAAGTGGGGCACTAAAGGCAAAAAGCGGGACACTAAAGGCGAAAAGCAGGTCACTAAGGTTAAAAAGTTGAACACTAAAGGCAAAACGCGGGACACTTAGGTTAAAAAGTGGGACACTGAAGGCAAAAAGCGGGAAACTCTGGTAAAAAAGTGGGACACTAAAGGCAAAAAGCCGGACTCTAAGGTTAAAAAGTGGGACACTAAAGGTAAAAAGCATGACACTAAGGTTAAAAAGTGGGACAGTAAAGGCAAAAAGCGGGACAATAAAGGCAAAAAGTGGGACACTAAAGGCAAAAATCGGGACACCAAAGGCAAAAAGCGGGACACTAAGGTTAAAAAGTGGGACACTAAAGGCAAAAAGCGGGACACCAAAGGCAAAAAGCCGGACCCTTAAGTTAAAAAGTGGGACACTAAAGGCAAAAAGCGGGACACCAAAGGCAAAAAGCCGGACCCTAAAGTTAAAAAGTGGGACACTAAAGGCAAAAAGCGGGACACTAAGGTTAAAAAGTGGGACACTAAAGGCAAAAAGCGGGACACTAAGGTTTAAAAGCGGGACTCTCAGGGCATAAAGTAGAATAATTTTAAGGGAAATAAGTAGGACTTTTGTGGCAAAAAGATGGACACTCGGAGCTAAAAGTGGGACACTAAGGGCAATAAGTGGGACTTTTAGGGCATTAAGTGGGACTCTCATGACAAAAAGTAGGACACTATAGAGTCAGAAGTGGGATTCTTGGGGCAAACAGTGGCACAATTAGGGCAAGAAGTTAGACTGTGTGGCAAAAAATGGTTATTTTAGGGTTATAACTTATAAAGTCACTTCCCACTTTATTGGAACATTTTCATTATTTTGTTGATTTGTATACAGGTTGGGAATTCGAGATACTATGGGTACTCCCTGTCAGTGAATGGTAAGGTGGAGAAACATGGACATGAATATCCACAGGATTATCTTACTGATGTCATTGTAAGTATAGAGAGGCCACTGACAGATTACATATCAGGTGACATAAGGTTCTTGGTATCTGTAGTCGAATAATAATTATTGCAATAGAATGTAATCTGTCGATTCAGGTTCATACCCTTCTATGAAATTTTGTAGAATGTAGATACTCAAGTTGTTACTTGTTAGAATACTCGTTACTGTCCAGAAAGATTATTCACCTCCTCGATAGCCTAGTGGTTGAGCGTTCGCTTGGAGTGCAGGAGGTCCCGGGGTTGATCCAAGGCCGCGTAGACGAACTTAAAATGGTACCAGAAATTCCCTTGCTAGATACTCAGCATATAAGGGAAACTGACTTCTCTTCTCTCATACACTCGTGGTGATGGATAACGTCTGGAATGAGGTGTTGAAAGTGATTAATATAAGTTGCAAAAACTTGTTTCACAATCGACCTTAAATAAATTAGTATAAACTAAACTAAAGATTCTTGTTAGGTTAATTATATTACTGAAAAATTCTCGAGAAACAGCATTAACAGACTTTTCTATTGATCTGTTAAAATCTTTAACTAACTATCAGTTCAGCAGTCTTCATCAGAACTATGAAATTCTTTTTTGTCATATCAACGGACTTACTGTTGTTTACAGCACAAACGAGCCAGAAACTTCCTAGATAAACAACACAAATGGTCTGATCCATTCTTCATGATGTTATCCACACCAGCGTGCCATGCACCATTCACGCCAGCCCCACAGTATAACAACACATTTAGCAATATGACAGCACCTAGAACGGGCAGTTATAATGTCAAACCGCAGGTATGTGTTGAGTCACGATTTTAGTTATTAATTATTCTTTTCAGCACAAACGGGCAAGAAATTTCTTAGATAAACAACACAAATGGTCTGACCCGTTCTTCATGATGTTGTCCACACCTGCATGCCACGGTCCATTTACACCAGCTCCACAGTATAACAGCACCTTTAGTAATATGACAGCACCTAGAACTGGCAGTTATAATGTCAAACCACAGGTATGTATAGATAAATCCACCCTGATTGCATAGTGGTAGAGTGGTCATTTCGAGTTTCAAAGGTCAAATGTTATATCCAAGGGTGCTTAGTACAGAATACATTTAAAATTACATAATGGTATATCTCCCTTGCTTGACACTTGGCGAAGTTAGTTTTAGACATAATGGCTGGTTTATCCACTGTTAGGATGAAGTCATTGTGTAGTCTCCATATGACTGAAATTCTGTCAACCAGCAGGTGTAAAACAATGCCAGCAACATTTAAACAGTTTTCTTATGTTGGAGAATTACATGTATGACTTTTCACTATCGTGTTTTTATTTTCAGAACAAGCATTGGTTAATTCAGCAAACCATTGTTCCTATGCCTGCTGATACAGTTAGTAAATCTGATACAATCTTCAGAAACAGGTATGTACTTAAACTATGTAATGAGGATGGTTTAAGGAAAGGCGAGTATTTTTTATTTTGTGTTGGACAGCTTATAGATTTCCATGCTTTTTGGCTAGACTGTTTGAAGGAAAAAAGTTGAGCTATTGTCGTGACTTGATCGTGTGCGTCAGCGTCTGCATGTGGGTTGGTTAAGTTTATTGCCAGCATCATTTTCTCAAAGACTAACAAAGGTATCCACTTGAAACTTAGCATAACTACTCTTCATCACAAGTGGAAATTTTTAGGTAGCCCGAATATAGCCTGAGTTATGGCCCTTTGGGGACAACATGCGTTTTTTGTTAAACCCCTTCTTGATTCTTTAAATATTGAAGCTGCTTAAAAGCAGTTTGTCAGTATGTCTGTAAATTAAATTTGTCTACATTATTTCCCAGTTACTATTGATCAGAATTCAAAGAGACATCACAACACTCATTTAAGCACCTAGTTGTGTATATCAGCATATTCAGCTTGGATCTATATTCAGAGTGTTATGGTATTGCCCTTTGAATCTGTCAGTTATTCACGTTTAGTGATAGCTCTTCTTGTATAGCTTGGCGAATTTGATCTGATATTGACCTTAATGCATGAATATATTACAAGGTTCTTTCTCTGAATATATCAATTTTCGCAAGCAAATCGTACAATATCAGTATTTCAAATTGGTGTTTGTATTACATCTCGAGCGTCTTCATGATATCCACCGACTATGAAACATACATCCATGGTTATAAATATAGACAAGATGTGGACTGTTAAATTATGCTAATTTAAAGGTCAGGGTCGTGGCAAATTTGCCAAGCTATACCACTGTCCTTAATAATAATACTATTGTTCTTGATATATCCCTGCAGGTGGAGAACTTTGTTATCGGTGGATGATATGATTGCTGATATTGTTGATACCCTCGACAGACAGGGCAGTCTAGATAATACATACATCTTCTTCTCATCCGACAATGGATATCATCTTGGTAAGTGCTTATGCCTAGCTCCCACTGAGCATATTTGCATCAGTGATGTAATAATTCTTTTATAACTGTGCATCTGAATTCCTCTTGACAAGGGTCCTCGTGGTCCAGGGGAAGTCATTAGAACATTTGTGAAATCCCCAATCCCAATGCCTTCAGAAGCTAAGTTATTTAAATCTGGAGTATATCGACGAGTGAGACATAGGCTTTACTTGTCTTGGTGTTTTGTGACAACAAACAGTAATAGAAATGAGGCTCCTTTGCCGGATTACCAAATTAACCAATCAATTCATCTCAAGTTGGGTGCCTCCTTAATTGTGGCTGTATTGTATGCTACCTTGCTATATGTTGTCTTGATAACCCACAATAAATTTATGCCCCCTGATTGACTTAGCTAGTTTCTATGGACGAGACTTGCGCCAGGACGTTTATTGAACCCAGTCTTGTTCTCATCTGAGACCGAACATATACTCAAAAGTCAAAACAGAACAATAATGCAGAATGCATAGTCAGCAGACTCGGATTTGAGCACAATCTCAATATGAGCTGAGATTTGTATTTGAGCTGAGATTTCTAAATGAGAGGCCTCAGGAGGTCAGATTCAGGTTTCTCCCCTGTTGTTAACTTGTTATTCACTCTTGATACATTGAATTCATAATCATTTGTATTTAATTTCTACTTTTGCAGGACAGTTTGGACTTCCATATGATAAGAGACAGTTGTATGACTTTGACATTCGAGTTCCACTGATGGTTCGTGGCCCCGGTATAAAACCTGGCACAGTATCAAATGTAAGTTATACTATTATGTGTCCTTGTTTCACTTCCTGAAGAGTTGATATATTATAAATATTGTAATGCTTGTAAATTATATCAAAACTATGGAAATTTGTTGCGCACCTACATGTTTTATTAGGATTTGAATAGTATGAGTAGAGTTTTTGCCCTTGAATTGATAATAATTTGGTCTCAAAACATTGTTCATAGAGGCCATTTCTTTATCAATTTCTTAATTAGACAACAACATGCCTTAAGCATCTGATATGTATAAATCCAATTCAACTATGATAATTTATATAATTGAAAATATTTATATAGCGCTTTATAAAGCAAATCTCTAAATTGCTAAAGTTTTTCGTTTAAAATTCACTTGGAAGTCACACATATACTATTTGGTCCAGGTGAATTCTCAGTGCTTTTTTTATAACAGCCAGAAAGTCAATAACTATTCTTATATTACACTCACCTGTATTTAGCAGTTACCTGTTTATTTAAGAAAGTTAATTTATTCCATCATTTGACTGGCTGCTCTAAACATGATTTTTATTGTGTTCAGTAATCTTCCTGCAGCTTTTGTACATAGCGCTGGCCTAGAATGAGAAGGTCGTAAGCGTCACTATACATATTTGAAATCTGCATCATAAGGCGCTTCTTATAATCCTATTTTTATGAAAATCGGAACTTTTCATGTTAAAAAGCTAGTATTACCATAAGTAAAGAGTGATTGTAAGACAGTTTGTCTTGTTTTCTCAAACTATTGGTTTTGTAGTTACGACCTTCTCATTCTAAGCCAGCGATATTGTGATAGCTGTTTTTAAACAAGATGTTATGTTATGCTGTTTTGACAATGTGTGTTTCTCCGTTATTTTCAGGACATTGTTTTGAACATTGATTTCGGGCCGACGTTTGTAAGTCTGGTAGATGACTCTCAGATGAATAATGTGGATGGTATAAGCATACGTGGGATACTACATCCACAAGAAAATAAAACACATCCAATGCGAGATTCCTTCCTGATAGAACATACCGGAGAATATTCCAGTAATGTTGCTGGATGTCCACAGTATAAAGATCAAGACATGAATGTATGACAACCATATGTTTAATTCAGAATTACTTACTTGCTTGTTTACATTTCGAGGGATTGTTGCAGTCTATGGTAACTACATAAATTTATAGAGGCAGATACCTTAGTTATGCACTGAGCCCTCAATTTCCTCTTCATTCCCAGTAAGACATAAGGCTACATCAAATTCTCTCCATTTTTTGTGGTCCTTTGCACTGTCTATTGGGGTTGGCCGAAGGAATGTCACAGTCATCCCCAAAAAATAGAAATATTTGATTATGCCGAACATAGCCTTTATTTGCCAGTCTGTTTTCTGCTGAAATATGGCAGGCCTCCATTCGGATTTGAACCCGGATCTCTGGATTAGGCAACAAACTCACTAACTACTGAGCTACAGAGTGTGATGATTACTTCTAATGTGTGACTTTTATTCAATATATTTTAATGACTTTGTAGTTTTCAACATACACCCAAGTATGAGTGCTCCTATGAATAATCCAGAGCACTAGTTTTTGGTGTAGAGACTGCTAAGAGGACCTTATTTTCAGGATTGGGCATTAAACCTCAGGTCACCTAATTAATGAATGTCATTTTTTGTTTCAGAACTGTGATAGCCACTGTGTCTGTGAAGATTCTAAGAATAATACATATGCCTGTCTTATCACTATCAACAGTACAACTCATACAAAATATTGTGAATTTTCTGACTATGATGAGGTATATATTTTATTCATATTTATTAATTTGTGTTTGGAATTATATTTAATACGGGTTCAAACTGCTCAAATTGTCACTTTTGTGTATCAGTTCACTAGCAACAGTTACTGTTGGCTTGAATAATGATGCAATTCTGAATTGAATGTGGTTGATTTTTGATACTTAACTGGATTACAATTTTTCAGCTTCTGTAACTGAATGAAAACGATGGAATCATGTTATATTTTATAGAAATGATTCTATTATGTTTTACTTACATCAAATGTATTTGCACAATTATCAACTTAAAAAATTAGACATTAATACCAGATCAAACAATGAATACTGAATAATGCATGTAATTTTTACTTGTGCTCACATGCTATGCTATGGGAATGCAGTTGTCAAAAACAGTTAATCTAAAACACTTTATTTTGAATTGATGGCTTTATTTTCTGAAGAATTCAAACTTCAGACTTAAATAATCAGATGCAGATAAACAATCTTTCAAAACAGTCGCCATATCTAAGTACCACCAGATTATATATCAATATTGACTAGCAGCTTAAAACATGTAAGAAATGTATTACTTTTTATTCTTTTATTTCAGGATTTTGCTGAACTGTATAACCTCAAAGCTGATCCATCAGAATTGAAGAATTTGTATCCAGGTTTAACTCCTAAAGATGTCCAAGATATGGAGAAAAAATTACGTTTCCTATCAACATGTTCTGGACCAGAATGCAACAGTTTACCTACTTAACCAAAGATCATATGATATTAGACTTTGGAGATGAGAATCTCAATTTTAGCATTCCCAATTGTGATGTACCAATACTGAATAATGTTTTATGTTGTGGTCAACGAGGACAAATATGATGAAATATTCCTCTTGACCTGCATGCTTTGCTCACTGAAAACTGATATATAATTTGACAAATGTGCTGCCACCTTATGGAACAGTCTTCCTGTGGAAATCAGGCACATTGACTCTCTGACAGTCTTCAAAAAGACTTTACAAACACATCTGATTAAAAGTGCATATCAGTGAATCAAGTGAAATTGTTTTAGACTTTTAATGAACTGTCACTAGCTGACTTTCCTGTGTTAAGCGCTTTAGAGACTTGTTATATAGATATTTTCAACTATAACTATATAATTTCCCTAAGCAGATATTTCCATGCACAGGCATCTACTGATGCTTGAGGTTTATAGGGATTTCTCTGTTAGTTTGTTCTTTCGACCATTATATTGGAAATGTTAACCGAAACTTTCAAATTCTTGAAACTCAAATATTGTCAAAGTCTATCAAGGCATTGCTTGCAAGCTTCGCATAATTCTTAATTATCATAAGCACCATGCATTTTCAACATCACGTAACACTATCCATTTATTTAACAGAATTTTGGTACCTGATTCACTTATTTATTGTAATTGTTAATTACATTGGGACATAAAAGTTTACTGAATGCAGCCTTATTTACTAAAAATCGGACCCTTTAAATGACAGCTCATATTAACAGCGCTGATGGGCGTTCCGATTTTGTCCTCATATGTAGCCCTACTATGGACAGCGAGTAGGATATTGCAATGAAATTATTTTGCATAATAAACATGATAACTGTATTATACACTGAAGGCTCTTTTTCAATGAACATATCTTTGGCAGTGAACATTACATTCAGTACTTTCATAGACATATTTGGGCACATGTTTATACATGTGCCTCCGTAGCTCAGTGGTTAGTGCGCTTGCCATCTAATTATCTGGCGACCCGGGTTCAAATCCGGGTGGAGGTACATATATATGCCTGCCATGTTCAGTAGAAATAAAGCAAATAAAGGCTATGCTCTGCATAATTCATAATTCATTCATTGTAGTTATATTATTAAGTACAAATGTTTGCATCACTGTAGTCTACCATTAGATCTGTGAGTGTCTAAACTTTCTCATGTCATTTAATCTCTTGTGCATATAGCTAAATATTATTTTGAATAGTCTGTCAATGGATGCCATTTTAACAGTGGGATATATATGGTACTTCCTTGAATCAACTGTGTTATTCTACTAGACCTGTGAGTTGGTACACTGGTATTAATGTGTGTTTTTATACTTATATAGATTTTTGTGACTTATTATTTATTGTCAAATTAAACAGATTTATTAGACCGATTGAATATTGAGTGGATACATGTACATGTATATGTTGATATGTGACGACATTTTGTTAGTAATAATATACTTGCATTAACATGTTTATATGTGATTTGTAGTACGTATGAGCTTAGGTTTATAAGTCAAATTTCATTGTATATGTGTGACTAATTAGGAAAATAATCAATGCTAGGCTGATACAGATACATCCCTCTTGATAACTTCACCTCTTGTGTGTGTGTATTATTTTGTATAACTGTCTCTCATGTTTAAAATATGTACATGTACTATTAAGAGTATCTGCCCTAGGAGCGGGAAGTTGATGAATGGCAACAAGGCTATGACATGCCAAAGTCACTAAAATTGGTATTGGTATAGAGCTTGTGTTTATTTGTAGGTGTGTAAGAGTTTGAGTGGTTATAGTACTAATTGATCAAATATCAGCATAATATGACAGGTAGTTGCCATAATAATGATAAAGCCTTTAATAGCACCCTATCGTTTTTCTACCAGAGGGGACTATTGGTTTGCCCTCTGCCCATCCATCAAGAAATCTGGATCCTACCATGCAAATAGTTTTCAAGGTAGGTTTATAAAATTTGGTATGTGGATAGGGCATGTCTAATTTGTTTTTAATTCAGACAAAAATTGTGGTTGCCATGGTAACAGAAACATTGGCAACCTGAAAACCTGGTAGGGGACTTCAATATTGCTTGAAATTCCTAATTACTTGTTTAACAAGGCAACTTAGTTATGTATCCCTATGTCATCCCAATCAGATTGAATTACTGTCAGTGGGTTGCAGTAAAGGATCAAGTATAATGTCTTAAAATTGTGATTTACTATAATAATAATAATAATAATAATAAAAATAATAATAATAATAAAGACTTTATTTATAGAGGCAACGTAGTTAGGCATTTGCCCAATCTTCCCTACGAGCCTATACTTAACAGAATTTTTGATTTCATACCTTATTAGACACAAATACCTATCCAATATGACCTTGTTTATTTAGATAAAACAAAAGTAATGTACATGTAGTCCATTCATCAAATTTCTAGATTTGTCCACAAGTCTGTCAAAATGTTATGTTTTAGTATTTAACATTACTGTGTAATTCAAAACATACATTGTAGTGTATGTTTATATTGAATAGTGTCAGACTAGTGTCAGCGTGAATAGAATACTGATTCCATGCTGTGTTATATTGTATAGCTTTGCTTGTATCTGGGTTAGTATAGCTAATATCATTTTAATACATATATGTATATTCTTATATGTAACATGTGTGATATAATGTTATACTACATGGTGTGTTTCCAATAGAACATTGTGTACCTTTGGTTATTTGTGTCATATGTTATAAAGAATCTATCACTCATTGTAAATTAATATATTTATATATCAATTGACAATTTGCGATAGACCCTTTATATATGCACTCAGTGCCTATGATTTTTTATAATATCGTAGGAACATGCAAGGGTATCATTTGTGATATATTTTGTTATTGAATTGACTGTATGATATATAATAAATTAATAATGTGATTACATACATACATTGTATGATGGAGCTTGCATATATCAGATATCATGTTGAATCTCTTGTACAATATGTTGACTTATTATGATAATTTTGATTGATAAAATAAATGACTAACAAACTTCACTCTCTGTTTTGATTATTAGCTGAACTGTCATCATCCTCAAAACCCCAGAAGACACTCCGCTCCTGCACTAGCTACACTGTGAGTTTGGAAGTGAAGTCACCACCAGGTTTTTGAGGATGAACTGTCATATAGCTTTTGTCCTTCGACAATTTTCTTGTCTACATAACAGAAGTTTCATTAATGATTTGTATTAAACCAAACTTTCACACAACTTGTAGGGTGTATCACCATAGGATCTTGTCTATAATAACAAGGCTGATAACACTTTACCTATGTACTACCTTTTGTCTTCTGGGGAACTTGTTAGCCTCTTATCAGGCTGTCTTCCCCTTTTTACTTCTTGGTATATTAGTATAAACTATATATATTTAAGATCGCCGACCCGGTCTGTGATCACACTTATGACGACTCAATTAATAAACGTTTGACACATCAAAACGTTTTTGATGCCAATACTTGTCCAATTTTGTTTTAAAGTCGATTACACCCTTTGCATTCACTATATATTCAGGAAGTCCATTCCAAACGGTTACTGTTCTGTGGGAGAATGAATTCTATCGTTGGGTTTTTCTTGCACGTGGTTTATCTAATTCGAAGTTATGACCTCTAAGATGGTCTTTATCTGAGAAACTGAAAAACGTACTCATGTCCACACAATCAATTTTATGTACTATTTTGAACACTTGTATCATGTCAAACCTTTGACAACGATATTCTAATGATGGCAAATTTAATTCCTGTAAAGGTTCAACCTATCAAAGACTCCTAAGTTCAGGAATAATCTTTGTTGACCGTCTTTGAACATTTTCTATGACTTGTTTATTTTTCTTGGTGACTGGGTTACTAGGTTCCCGTAGTCCAAATGAGATCTCCCTAAAGATTTATATAGTTTTGACCTATAATTATTGAATTATCTGCCCTTGTTTACGCTTAGAAAGAGAAAATCAAGCTTGGTGGTGCTCTTGTTTATATAATGATGTTGATGACTTTATTAAGACCAGGAGCTATACATATCCAGTACTCAGTAGGCCTTTATAGATCCTGTGACTATGGACATCAAACTGGTTATAAGGTATGGTCATTGAATAAAACAAAAAAGTGATATAAAAAGATAGTGCCAGATAGCTTTATTCAACAAACTCCATTTTCAGTGTTCAATCAATAACAATTTGACATGGTACTGTCGATTCAAAGATGTCTGTCAAAACCGCCAGAATGTTTAATTTCTAAATAACTAAATCAGGGAGGTATATAAGAAAATCCTTGACTAAATGCAGTAACCACTATGCAATAGGACCATTAGAGTTTTAATCATATAAGTATACGTATGATGGTAGAATTTAATCCTGAGAAACCCGTAATAAATCACCGGGGTTGAATGTTTGTTTACCGGTTGTGACAGAGATCTTTGAATCACCTATATCCCCTATGTGAATGAAGTGTTGGTCAATTTCGTTTTTGAACCCATTTCGTTTTATTGTCCATTTCGCTACAAACCCGGCGTAATATTCACACATCGTGAAAAATAATAACAAAAAATGGCATCGAAGAAAAAATCCGTGTTGTTTATTTGTCTGGGTAATGTCATGACATTTTGATAAAAGTTTTTATTGTTTTGTAGACACATTTACTGACAGGCGAGTTGCGTATCAGCAAAGATCATCTGAGAGAGCGCTTTCCAATTTTTCGTAAAATTATTGTTTTCGGACAAAACATTTCGGATACTTGCTTTTATGAATTTTATTTGTTACCAATATTCTCTTTTAGTCTACTCAAAGACTAACATAAATTTGATTCTGTAAATTAGAAGATTAACAGGTTACATCTACTTTAATCATTTACATGATCTCATAAATTGAAGTTAAATGCTGCTAATTGATTTATAATAATTGAACCTTTACCTTTTGACCCTGTTGCCTTAATTTGACTCAAATTGAGTCTTTTTTTTTTGACTGCCTCATTGACACCCAAGCTGACAAGTACACACACAGGTGTACCACCAGATACCTACTCCCTTTTCGCAGGATGCATGTATACCACCATTTGTTCTTCTCTGCCTATATCATAATAATATCCGACTGTGGAATCAGTTGCCAGAACACATTGCCACTGCCCAGACCAAGGAAGCCTCCTAGGATAGACAAGAGGCCAGTGGAGGGCACCATGGCCATGATGGGGAATTAGACAGTTAAATTTTTTGATGCTATATCCCCACCCTGTAGGCAATGCTTATTGTCTAAATTCCTGGGGTCGGGGCACTTATATAGTAATTCCCAGGTCTTGGAACCGACCAGAGTCTATTCCCCTGGACGTGAGTAGATATATTTTCATATTCCCACCTGTCGTCAAACTTTATCTGTCTAATTCCCCCATGCATCCACGCTGCTCCCTGAAACCCTCACTGGGCGGGCATAATATTGACTTGTGCATCATATCTAACTAATCCTGAGTTTTATTTTATTAGGGAATATATGCAGATCTCCAATGGCAGAAGCAGTGTTTCTAAACTTACTTGAAGAACAAGGATTGAAAGATCAGGTAAGGCAATAACACAAACCATAGGGAATCAAGCCAACCTGCCAAGTTATCTTTTAAAGTGGAGTTACTCCTATTTACTTTGACAAATTTCTGGGTTCAAAGATCACATACCTTGTACAAAAGTACATTTGATTTATTTTATGATCTTCTGTCCTATATTTATAACCACTAGAATGAATACATACCTTGTTTATGCATCTAAATTACTGTTGAATCACATTTAAGTGCATCTCGTGACATGTTTCACTTTATCACTCTATTTTGGATTTAATGTGCTAAAAGGAATTTTGATGTTGTATGTATTTTAACGAGTGGTATGAAACTACTTTATTTTTGAGGTTAGCAAGTCTTACTGTCTAATATTCATTGAATAATTCTTTAAAAAGAATACCTAAAATATACAAGTATAATGTTTTTCATTGTGGGAGTAGAAAATAGTTTCATTTAGGAAGTATGTAAGATTGTTTTATTTGTATACTTTGTGTTTAATGAAGCACCAACATTTTTATTGACTTGTTTAAACACTACTAACAAAATTTCATTACAGACAGCTGAGGCTCGACCACTGCAGTCAGTGCTATGTCGGTGTAATTGTGATCTGTTTACTGTATGTTTGATATATTCAGTGGGAAGTTGACAGTGCTGCACTAGGTACATGGCATATTGGTATCGGTCCAGACAGTAGAACTATGTCTACATTGAGTAAACATGGAATCACTACATACAAGCATAAGGCTAGAGAAGTAAGGAACTTATTATACTCACACTCTCATAATTATGCGGTACTTTGTTTGTCCATCCATCTCAAAACTTGTCTGGGAATTACTATCTGATTACCTTTCCCAACTCTGGGGATTAAGAAATCAAAATATTAAAAATATCAAATTCCCTGGGGGTCACCCGCCATCCCCCTTGTCGGGCAAAACATTCACTGGTGCATAATTTAGCTAGTCCTCATTTATTGTGGAATTTTACAATCTCTCTAGCGCCATTTCTAATGTAATCCTAAATCAGTCAGACATGTGTTGAGTTAAAGTACTCAGGCTTGTTTAAACTGTTAACAAATATTTTTCATTGAATAGTTGGGAGTTATGCCCCTTTTTTGTGGGACGAGCCTAAATCTTGGTAGCCTTCAGCTTAGTATGAACACATCTCGTAGGAAATTCCCATTGCAAAATTGCTGTAAATTATGAAAATCTTTACATTGTTATATTTTTTGTTCAAGTTATGTGATGAAGATTACACAAAGTATGATGTCATATTTGGTATGGATGAAGCTAATATGAGGTAAGTTTTGTTAATGTTTTTATCACATGAAAAAAAGAAGTTACATGTAGTAATTTGTATGCTTACCAGTATCACATATTTACTGGTAATGATATTATGATACCAAACACTTTTACTAGAAATGATCGGATGTCTTGTAATTTGTGCAATACCTCTAAAAGACATATGATATGATGTTAAATGACATACAAACAAACCCAAATAAAAATAATTGGGCATGTAATGCCACTTAATTTTATCAAGAATTTTGGCGAAGTTATTGCTGTTTTAACTAACATTTTAACAAGCATGCAACATCTGTAGAAATTGATCATGTTAAGTTTATTCTTTTTACTTATTTCAGTGAACTTGAGGACAGAAAACCTAAGAATAGTACAACTCGTCTACAAAAATTAGGAGAGTATGATCCTGAAAAAGTTCTGATCATTGTTGATCCTTATTTTGTAAGTCTTGGTATTTATTGTTGTTATCTCGACTTTTCCAAGAAAAAAACGCGAGTCATTGTTGTCATTTGATCGTGTGCGTATGTGTGTGCAACAGCATGTGCGTTGGTTAAGTTTATTGTCAGAGTCAATTTCTCAAAGACTATCAAAGGTCACAAGGGGAGTACATCTTGACAAGGTTGGTAACTCGGTAATATATTGGGAGATATCTGCCCTCTATACTCCTTGAATTTCCACTCACAGGTGAGCAAGGGTACTATCAAGTATCAGAAAGTTGTGCGTCCCTCACTCGTATGTGGTGCTTCTTTAAGCTCAACTGTAAGTTTCTATTTATTACATTGCCTAAGGGTAGGCTCATTATCGTTCAAAATGACGATGTAGTACGCTGCATTGGTTGCATTCAAAATATCGCTGTACATTCATGACAACGTCATGACTACATTCATGACGACGTCATGACAACATTTGTATTTTCCTGACATCATGGGTCGATCAAAGCATGTATTTACTTACGTTGCTCAAAGCTATTTTAAAAAGTTATGAAGTGCTGAACAATATTTCCGGCACCCCCAGACCACAGGTTATTTGATAAATAATATTAAGTTGCTGAAGAGCAAATTTTACATAATAAATTAATTATTAGCAAGTTACATTGTAAGTTACTGCGTGCATACAGTATACATAAAGCTATTGAACTTATCCTCTGGTAGGTATCTGAGTAAAGAAATAAGCCCTTTGACTTGAGTGACTTGCGCTTTTAATTATTTCTTTAAAAAAATTGTGGGCATTGCTCTGTGTGGTTTTGTTTTGTTGTGCTTTTGCTGTTTCTGTGCTCGGCTGGTTAAGTTGAGTGCTGACTGCCGTGTCTAATTTCCATATTTTTTTTAAGATCGATTAGATGCACTCCTGTATGATTGGGCTTATAGAGACATAAACATGTTGCTCAATTCTATAAGAAACTCCATATTAAAATCTGTTATGTAATTATTGAGTGATTAACCAATATATTCCATTTATTGCAGGATAGCAAAAAGAACATGACTGGATTTGAGAATGTCTATACACAGTGTGTACGTTGTTGTAAGGCATTTCTGGAACAATCTTAGAACTGTTAAATATACTTACTAACTTAGTAAACTGTTTGCTGAATTTTTGCTTAGTTTATCAAGTGCTACCCCCGACTCCCTGTATGTGTTTTATGTTTTTGTTGAATCCTTGACTGCATGCTCAGTCAATGGGCAAGGTAATTTATTCCTACCCACTTATTACACATACTACATTGTATACAAACTGGGTATGTACGGGTAATTGAACAAGGCCTGGCTAAAATGCTTGCCAAAGTCATAGTTTTGCAAAGATTTTATAGTCAAACATTTTGCTATGATACTTTTATGTGAAACAATATCCCTCGCGTGGCATACTAATTTTTGGGATAGGCATGCTTATTTTTTGGGATATTCTATGCTATAATGCTATGACAAACTAGAAAGTTATACATTATTTGTTGACAAATCAGTAAACAATACTATTAAAATCGCATTTAATTGAATAATAAATGGTGCTCATATTAATTATACTCCTGTGTGTAATGTGTGTTCATGATTTTATATCTCCTGCAAATAGTGAGGGAGAGTCAGTCCCACATTAAGTGAGGGGGAGGGGGGGGTTATGTTTTTGTGCTTATATTTGGCACTAACCCAGCAGGCACACAACGTTTAATCCACGTGGATTAAACGTTGAATAAACGTTGACAATCGTTGCAACCATTTTAAACGAAAGTACAACCTTATATCAACGAAAAATTAAATGGTTTCTTCTTCAACGTTGATAAAACGTTGAATAAACGTTGGCATTGGTCAGAAAGTTTCTTCTTAGCTTTAAAACAAGGATTATAAAGGATTATATCACCATACTGGATTCTTATCAGATAAAGTAAATAGCTCAATAGGAGATTGATAAATTGTGCACTTAATACATGGACTTAACATCACCATAAATTTGCCAAAAAGATTAAATTGATTATTGCAGATCTTAGTGACATATAACATCCTCCTTTAATGGTGAAGCCAGCAAAACTATTAACCAAGTGCTATACTAAAGATCAGAAAGTCCTGATTATAAATAACATTTACTATAGAATTTGCCTTTTTGAAAGTTGTGGTTACTTTGTACAAGACCAAGACTCTGCTTGTACAGGGGTCCGAGTGTTGCTATATGGACAGAAGTTTTATGGTGGTAATTAACTAAAATACCAGCAGAGTTCCTGGATCAACATTTAAACTAGGATATTACAACTGACCACAACTGTAGAACAAGTGATTTTATATACAGTTCTATGAAACAGCCTCAGTGTTAGAATCGACAGAAATGTAAGTAAAGCTATACATATTGATTTTATTACTTTATATGCGCTTCATTATGTTATATTTTTTATCATATTTTTATGATCCATTTGAAGCATATCGCTGGCTTAGAATGAGAAGGTCGTAACTACAATATCAATATTTTGAGAAAACAAGAAAAACTGTCAGATAATCAATCGGTTATTTATGGTAATTTTTTTCAACTTCAATTTGGTCAACGTGACAACTTCTGATCTTCATATAAATATATATAGGCTAAAACAGGTGTCACCCACTTCAATTTCATACTTAAATAACATCGATAAATTGTGCACACAGGTAAATCAATTGATGTGGGTTATACCAAATTTTCCCACCATTCTTGTTAACATAGGCACACTATTTCATAATGTTTTAACTTTTATTGATCAATGTATTTTCAGAAGCTGTTGGTCAGTGTCATCTTAGTACTTAGTTACACTAAACTCTGTGGAAATAACGATGAAAGAATGGTTTAATTACGCCAGGGACAGAAATGGGGGATCAAGAAGAAGA
This sequence comes from Spisula subtruncata, assembly GCA_963678985.1. Taxonomy (NCBI): domain Eukaryota; kingdom Metazoa; phylum Mollusca; class Bivalvia; order Venerida; family Mactridae; genus Spisula; species Spisula subtruncata. The sequence goes on from OY787674.1 coordinate 11,852,216, forward strand.
AGACAGGAACTAAAGAAGGCGAAATAGGCTGCCAAGGAGAGACGGGCTAGGAAGGAGGCGGTAGACTTTGGCTGATAATGTCAATTGCTTGTTAACTTACGTAGACAACAAATAAAATTAGAATTTGATATTTGTTTCAATTCGAATATTTATGTAAAGTTGGTAGTGAAGAATCTTAGATGTATTCAAAAACATGCTGACTTGTTCATTTGACCAGGTAGTGTGGTACATATTGAGCTTTCCGTTTTTACTTATTTAAGGTCGATTGGGAAACCAGTTTTTCAAAACTTTCGACACCTCATTGCTGATGTTATCCATCACCAAAAAAGGTATACATACTGAGAGAAGAGATGCAAGTTTCCCTTTTATAGGGAATTTCTGGTACCATTTAAAGTTCATCTTTGGTATGACACGGCCACACATGGGATCGAACCAAGGACCTCCTTACACACTCAAAGCTGGCTCGTTACCACTAGGCCATCAAGGTTTTGTGATCACTTTTTGTCCGCTTTTCAAGAACAGAATTTCTGGCGGACAATGTTTATGCAACCTTATTTCAACGTTAATGCAACCTTTTTTCAACGTTAATGCAACCTTATTTCAACGTTGATGCAACCTTATTTCAACGTTAATGCAACCTGATTTCAACGTTGATGCAACCTTATTTCAACGTTAATGCAACCTTATTTCAACGTTGACGCAACCTTATTTCAACGTTGACACAACCTTATTTCAACGTTGATGCAACGTTATTTCAACGTTAATGCAACGTTGCATTTAGGTTGTATTAACGTTGAAGTTTCGTTGCAACATAGTGGTTGCAAATGAAACGCTTATACAACCTTATTTCAACGTTGCCCCGCAACGTTTTTTCAACGTTGTATAAACGTTGCTGTGCCTGCTGGGAAGTTCGTGTGCCCTTGATCGCTTTTGCTTACCATGGTCAGATTAAATAAAACTTCAAAGTGTTGAATTGTTGGTACCAAGCCTGCATGTTGATAAAGTTAAGCACATTGTCAAATATCTTAGGTCAGATGATTATTGCAAGAGATCTATGTACTTTTGATGCTAAAGAGATTGGGTGGCAAACATATGCTTTGTGAAAAAGCCAATTCTTGTGCTTATGTAAATGTCATTTTAGTGAATTATTTTACGAAAATGTGTAATAAATCATCAACAGCTATAAATATATTTTTTTTAACTTTGTTGTCCAACCACACTGATTTTTAATTGTGGGCCATACAGCAATGGTGCTCTCTGCTGTCAGTAAATTGCATTAATTTGGCTGCTTGAAGAAGGTGGTTGTTAGTACAAGTGAATTAAAATTTGGATGAAATACAAATGTACATTATATCGTATTTTGGCATTTGATTCAAATCGAAATTGGAATCTGATTAATGGGTATATAACCCAGGCTTAACTGCATAACGATAAGGACGGATTAGAGAGAATCATACTAGCTTCACTCAACTTAAACAGCTGAGCACATAAAACATGCCACCTCATTGTGGGGCAACGGTGGCCTAGATTGTGAGGTCCCGGGTTCAACCCTCGTCTGGAACACTGATTTATTTCTCTGAGCAAAAATAACCTACATGCTCCACTCGACAGGGTGTAATTTGATACCTGTGAGGACAGTGTCTATTTCTGGGCACCGAAGACGGATGTTGGCTGCAACACCCACAGAAGAGAACTACGTGGATTAAGTAACAAATTGAAGTAATTGAGAAATTTGGGTCCGCGTAGGCATTTAGTGGTTATTAACCGTTTACACAAGCTACTCTATACAGAAATGTTTTGATAAATTAAGCAAATTGATACTACCAACCTAATGCAGCAAGTTTTTAATGAATGCGATGATTAATAATTTTGTGATCTTCTGATTCCCAAAAATACTTAATTTCTGTTTATATTCTGTAATGATTCACCCGCAAAGATCACGAAATGAACAACTTTTTAGAACAGATTTCATCATTATTGATTTATCATGCGAAAAGACAGCAAGTGTCAATCTTAGTGTTTAATTATCAAATAACACTGTTTGTGCATTATGGTCAACCGATTCCAAAAATCACTAATACAGTTTGTGATTTGTGACATTTTACCACAAAACACTTATCTTCAACACAAGTTACCAATTTCTTCCTATATCATATTAGATATAAGATAAGATAGGTTTCTTAATGTCCCCCTCATACATGTATAAGTTTGTAACAAATATACATATAAAATTTTCAAATGTATAAACATGCACAAAACCACTCAATTTGAGTTATGAGAGACAGGACTACGATCATCTAAAAAGACCACATACGTAAAACTTCAAGGGAACTATAATCCTAAAATACAAAATTATTTGTGATGGACAAACTTGTGTAATAGGAGGGCCCACTGAAGGAGCCCGCAACACAAGCTGGAGGGCACGTGTATGCACTTAGGGTAGGCATTGTGTTGGATATTGGATCGAAACCCACGTTTTAGTACCAAAGGGCCAATACACATATCATAAAGCCTATTTTAACTCTGGAAGTGTACAGAAATGCAACCTCTTTCAGTGTATGACTGTGTGTGTTGTATGTGTTTTGTGTTCGTTGGGACTCAGTTTCAACAAATTAACGGGCCTTGTTTTTAGGATCGTAAATTCTACTCGGAAATGCGTTCGTTTGTTTCCTGTTTAAAATTGTTTTGGATTTTCATGGCAGTTGTAGCGTATCGTATAAATCAAACGGATGTAATTACAGTGATGTATTCTTATTTATTTCTAAATTTCTCAAAGGCATCATACAGAATATCATAATTGTTTATGAAGTTTTAATGGTTTCACATTGTTATTTCTTTTTGATACTCCCGACTCAGCTGCTTCAAAATCGAAGGTTAGCCTCGAAAATTATCACACAAATCGGCAAAACAATCCCCACTCTAAACAAAATATTATCATATTAGCAACGTGCTTTTGGAACGCAGTGGATATTTAAACGCTAAACAAATTAAGTTTTAAGTCACTAAGACCAAATTCACTTGCTTCAACAGAAGCTACTTGACACAAAATTCCACGCCTGATTAAAAACTAATTATCTATTGCGTAATTGGAATAGTTGGCATTTGCAGCGCGCCCCCTTCACAATGTGCAAATGTCAAAGTATACAATGTATTCGACTCATGTAGGTGAATTTTAACTCTGTTGTTGACCGCAAATGCACACTGAACGTACATGAAGAGACCCATACTCTTTTTATGAATTAAATAGAGGACATTGGTGTGTGTTAGATAAGTAGACAACTACCGGGTTTCAACCGGAGGAGACTATAGGTTTGCCGCCCGTCTAGTGATCTGGATCCTGTCGCAACTCAAACAGGTTCAAATACTGGTGGAGGCGCTCATATGCCTGCCATATTTCAACAGAAAGATAACTGTCAAATAATGGCTATTCTCCGTATTTTCTACCTATACAAGTCTATCTAAGTAGTTTCCAAACGCAGGAACGTCAATTAAGTGTTCCTCTATATTTGGCTCTTTGTTATCATCTTTACTTGTTGGTCCGGTGTAGCTTTCTTACTTTCTTTAGCTTTTTATAAGTTGGGTTCTCTTTGTACATTACCTGTTGCATCGGTTGTCAAACAACCCTCGCACATTGTATATGATGATGTATCACTAAAATATGCATAGTGGCATTGTCGTACCAAGGTAACGCTCCATGCAACTATACAACATATCGCTGGTTTAGAATGAGAAGGTCGTAACTACAAAATCAATATATTGAGAAAACAAGAAAAACAGCCTGACAATCACTTTTTACTAATAGCAAAACAAGCTTTTTTAAACTTCAGTTTGGTCAATATGACAACTTCCGATTTTCATGAAAATAGGCTCATAAGAAGCGCCTTATGATGTAGATTTCAAATATACATTAGTCTAATAAGGTCGTAAGTTACGACCCTTCTCATTCTAAGCCAGTGATATTTACGTCTTCTCCATAACTGTTGTTATGCGGGTCATTCAACTGGGGAATACGGAAGAACTTTATCAACAAGCAGCCTGTCAGATGATTGATGTTCTTTTAATAGCCGCTCGAATTTGGTTACTTGGCGACCCTGTGATAAGAATTCAATAATCACTGAAAATGTCAGTCTAACTTATAGGGTATAAAGCAGTTAACAGGTACTTGGTACATGTATTTCTTTGTACATGTATTTCAAATTATTTATTTTGAAAAGTGTGCGATTACTCACGTTCAATGAATTGGTATCTGTCATGAGACTATTTACTTCCTGACTTTTACATAAACAACCTTAAAATGTCAAGCATTTTCCAATCCAATAAATTGACACCTTCATTTTTAGCTGAGAAACTTCTGTTGAGGTTAATTTTAATGTGAAAATTCCCGACGTGTTGCAGTATGCGCGCGATTTTTGTTGTCAATTGAATTGCCGCGTTCATCTTAGTTAACGTTCCTATAACACTTTGAGCTTTTTCCCTATCTTGGGACTTACTGAAACTCGTCCAATTGAAAGCACAACAGTAGTGTTAGTTAAAACGTAATTTTCCAACACAACCGTTTGGTTTACGTAGTGTTTTTAATACCATGTACGCGTTGCATGCCACAAAACGTTAGTAGAATAACCAATCAACTATCCAATTATACTTATCCGCGCAGATTTGGAAGGTGTATCATTGATATGTTTGTGGAATACATTTGTATACTAGTCATATTTTGTACTTTAATTGATATATATTTTTATTTAAGATTTCTACCGACACAGGGGGCATGTATTGATTGTCCTGGTTACCCGTTCGTTCCAACATGTTAACTAAAACTATCAAGTTGTTGAAACTCAAATGTGTTTGAAGTTCATTAATAAAGGCAATAGTAGATACCCGGAACTTTGTGCAACGTGAGTTTTCCGTTAATTTACATGTCGGTTCAAATAAATCTGGCCTAGTTAGACTGGCTATGTGTTCATATGAAAATACAACTGACCATAACACTATTGTCCACATATGATTATTCATATGACACAAGGATTATAACGGTAAAAACCTATTTGTACCTACAGATTAGTGGAGATCCGGGGAAGGACTATTGCTTTCTAACTTGGTATACTTGTTTGCCATCATTAACACCGTTAGACTTTGTCTTGGCTGCGTTTTCATTTGGTCTCATTCAATAACCGCTGTGAAATTGGATCATCCTGCATTTTATTCGGCGGTGACGTGATATTTTTATTGTTTCTTTGACTTATGTGTGGGCATTGCTCAGGGTAGTTGTGTTGTGGTGTTTCTGGTTGCTGTGCTCGTCTGGTTAGGTTAAGTGCTACCTTCCATGTCTGATTTTCTCATACCTTTTTAGTTTGTTTTTAGGGACAATGCTTCCGCCGGGGCATACGTATTTATTGAACGAAAAAGTCTTGTGTTACATCTATAGCCTATTTAATTTTCCTGAGATTAGTTTCAGCTACCATTTCACGTTTACTAAGCAGCTGATTTTTGGAACTGACTAAATTTACATGGAATGGTCGAAGTCTACGTGTCTTCATTGATATGAATTAAATTGCAACTTAAATAAGCCGTTTGTTTTACTTCTATATTCGTGTGGCAGCAGATATTTCGCATCCCAGCGATTTTGGATTATTTCAAATGAGGGAGAATCAATTTTATTCCAAATGGATATCATTTTTACCCTTCTACGTGCTATGAGTTATAATTCTCAATTTCTAGTAGTTTTTGGTGCGACAAAATATCACTTATGCCCCCAGGAATTTTCTATACTGTGATTTTGCAGAGGTTACGTTCAATTCGTTTGTAGCTTAGTTATCCGTTGTACTTGTCTAAAATGATAATGCTTGATTTAAAATATGATTTTGTCTCTCACATGTATCATATGTAGAATGTGTGTATTTTGGGCCGGTGGCACTGTATTACAATAAACTTGAGTTGAGTTGAGTTGAGTTGGGTTGAGTTGGGTTGTCTCTTTCTTGTTTTTTTGATAATGCTTTGTTTATGCATCAAACAGCGAAACCGACGGCCGTCATATGGTATGCAGCAAGAATCTTACAAACACGGTATATATTAAATTCCAAAGTGCTCCTAATACTTTCTACATTTTTGCTTAAGGGCCGTACACACAGTAAGTTTTGGTGTATACATCTTGACTTATTCTTGACTATAAGTCAAGATGTAGTGTGTAGTTACGTCTACCATACATTTTCACGAGATGTACACCTTCAATGTTACCAAATGGTATGAGGGAGATGTATGGGCATGATGTACACATGGCGAAATGTACATCCTCGACTTATACACCAAAACTTACTGTGTACGCACCTTTATATTCCACAGACGCCGGGAAAATACCCCCGTTCACACCCACCGGAATTTCCTCATGTCGTATAATTTTAATGGACCGGTTGTCGTGCAGTTACATGATAATCGCAAGGCTATTATGGGGATATTACTACTTTGTTAAAGATGTTAAAGATGTCGTTGTCTACTTTTGTTTATTTACGTCAAGGTTTTGCATGTAAATGCACCTAATAATTCTTGCAAGCGCGTAACATAATATCGTCTTACACTACACTTGCATATCTTCTTCATTGTTTCTTCTTCTTAATTTTCTGATTTGTTGTTTGTGCTGTATAAAATTCGCGGTATAACACATGATTAGCAATGAATACTGGTGCATCATAAGTATTAGACTGTATGTTGGTATTTTTCATTCATCTTTTTTTTCAAACTTCAAAATTGCCAAATTCATAAAAATTTCACTCATTATAACAAAAACAAGTACTAATACATTGCATTGCAACTAGGTTCACAGTGGTAAAATATTCTTCAATCGGTGAAGCCTCGGTCGTGGTCCAGGGGTTAGTATGTATTAGTGTGTTGGAGATGTAAGCCTGCGATTCGGATTCGATTCCCAGTCATCGCAGGTCATACCATTTCATGTGGAGAAATTGCTGGTTACTTTGGAAGGGTACACCAGTACGTGTAAGATTAGACCAGGAAAGAAAACAAAGTATCTATTTCCTGCTCTGAGTACTAACCCATACTAAAGGTGCGTACACACATTAAGTTTTGATGCATACATCACGACCTATAAGCCAAGATGTACTGTGTAATTACCTCTACCATACTTTTTCTCGAGATGTACACCTTCATTGTTACCAAGTGGTATGTGGGAAATGTATGGGCATGCTGTACACGTGTCAGGATGTAAAATAGTGATATTATTGTCGAATTTAATGGAAATATATCCACTCATGTCTGTATAATAAGCACGCTTGTAATACCTGCTCCTTGATTACCTAAGTGTATAGTGAAGCAAAACCTACACACGCTCCCGAAAACTAGTTTCTTTATTCAACAAAAGCCAAAGTTATAACATTTTAGTCTTACATTCTCGTACTGTTGATTTAAATACATGTAACTTGTAATACATTTACGGGTGTTAAAAATTGCGTTTTCAATGTTTTAGTTTCATCGTATGGTTTACGCATGTTTTTTGTGCTAAACCTTCTACAAGAACAGGAGGGACGGTTGGTGTCCAAGCTCGTCAGCATTAAATGAAGCTATTGGAGTAAGAAATTAAAATTGTACACTGCATACAATGCGCTGATACAAATAAGCATGCCTTTAAATTTAGAGAAAAAAAAACGTTTTAACACCCTGTATACATTATATCACCGATGCTAGCTTGGAAGCTTGGAAGTTACAATGGTATGTTATTTATAGAAATGAATCGGCCGTGCTCTTTATTTCATATCATCTTGCTCTTTACTATACGTATTTCTCAGATTTGCAGCAATGTATAAACGTAATGAAAGTTAAGATATATTGGACTTTGCTAATGATCACCCATGCTTAAATAAAGATCCCACGACGTATTTGAGAATTGAGGTAACAGTGCAAACACAATCATGTATACAATGTGCAATTAATTCATATCATTTAGAGTGTCACCAAATTCTTCACAAATAGCTGGAACTGTTTCAGATAGCTGTTTTATTGAAATCTATCAATATCACAATACGTAGAATTATTGTATTTATTCAAAAATGCCAGCCCTTGAAAAACCTAGTCATTTGTCGATTTGTTGACATTACTCAAATATTCTCACAATGTGGTTACAACTGTACTGACTTCTTAACAAATATTTTGCAATGCCACGAATACACAGTCAAATTTCGACTTATTAAAATTCAAGATAAAACAATATTTATAAAATATTGCCCGGCATCAGCCAGCTTCCTTTGAGTTTTACTTTGTGTACATCATATAGTTTTCAAGGTAGCAAACACACTAACAGATTCATAATTTTATTACCATGGTTATTAAGAGCCTAATCATTATGGCAAACACTTTTATCAGTCATAAATACAATGTACACGTACATCGACGCCCTATAAAAGAATAATGATAATTGTCTTATAGTCCATTTTACGAGTATTTTCACTCATTTTTTTTTATAAAGTCATTTTAGTATATTAAGTTATTTGACATTTTACGTTGAACGTCTGTGTCTTATCACCAACGTTGACGTTTCTCATCCGAGTCCAGGTAGTTTTCACCTTCAAACACGTCGGGGCGAAGAATAAAATCATTTTCCCGCAATCTTGGAGAGCCTGCCCATTTCTTGCCTCTGTAAAGAGGAAAATAAGTATGCATATATACTTAAATAAAGAATATTACAGCAATGAACGACAAAATCAGAAATTTCGTCGCTCCAGTTTCACAACGAACTCGATCTTTGTCAAATTTGGTCATTTTGGAGTTTCAGCTTCATTTTCCGGTCGAGCTTATAACATTCAATCGCTGCCTTGTGCTACGTATAAATAACTAGTTTAAATCGCATTTCCAGTCTAAAGTCGTAAAATATGGACCCTCGAAAGAGATATCATACGGAGAAACTCATGGTGCTTTCTTGAAGGTAACATGCGTGAGAAAATGTGCCTTAGAATTTAATTCACTACTTGTATTAGTCTGGTTCTCGATACCTAAATCTTTCATTAAATTACAGTGTAGGTCCTTGATGATTTAGGACAGGGAACCAGACTATAATAGTTACAGTGTTTTAGTATTTACGACTACAGTGAGTATCGTTGTCATCAGCACATGTTTACAACGCGGACAAGTGCGACCGAACATGTGGACTCAAAATAAGAAATCCGCGTTACTTGTGGCCAAAAGTTCAATTATGGTAATTATTGTCATATTTTTGTTTGTCTGTGTTCTAAGATGTGCGGCCGAATCTGTGGAGTCCAAATCGGATGTCTTCGATACTTGCGACCATACGTTTAATTATGTCAATTATTGTAGTATTAATGTTTGTCGCACAATAGTCAAAATTGGTAACTTAAATTGATAAGTTTAGCTCATATTAACATGTAAACGTTCTCGTATTTCACATTAAGACAATAATTTCTTTAACAATAGACACTGCCCAAGTTAATGTATACTGCCGATTTATTCATTCAATACAACTGTAGATCAATTATTCAAAACCACTCGTCTAATTAATGGCATGCAATACGATTATCGGTATATCCATAGATTTAATTGTTTTTCAATCAGACATGGTTTCTTTAAGAAGTATCAATGACACTTCGTATATAGGACACAATATGTTCAGTTGTGAACAATATGTACTTTAAAAATACACGTATTTAAAACAGTGACCTTCTTATAAGTATACGTGTTGTGATACAATTTTATGAGAACTTATTCGGTTATTCTTCGAGCAGAGCTAGTTTGGCTATTGACTGTCAGTTATATTAATTGATGTTCTGACTTCTTAAATTTACAAAACTAATTGGACGACAGAGAAACTTGGACTATTTATGTGAATCAGTTAAAAATGTTGACACTGTTCAGTGAACTTATAAATTATTTCTGCGATCATCAGTGATGCGAATGGTGTGTTTCGATATACTAGTACATCATATTAACTTGATATATTATAATCAAATAAAACAAAATGGGAGCAAAGAAACACCAGTTGGTGGTTTTATTTATAGCAGTAAATTTTGCGATCATTTTAATGTTTTCGTATGTTTCAATCTTTAATAAGTTAAATAGGCATATTAAGGAAGCTAAACGAGCAGACTCGATTCGCTCAAATATGAATAGTAAGAAGCTTAAAGAAGCCGACTCGGTTTACGCATTTACTAAAGAGCTCCACGATAACCTTTATACCAAGCCGGTAAATCAAACGTGTGTGAAACAATTCCCATCATGCATTCTATTAGGTGTGTTTAAATGTGGCACCAGGGAACTGATGGACTTTGCAAGCATCCATCCAAATATTCAGATTAAAAGAAACCCGTACGAATTTGGATTTTTCATGAAAGGCAAATATGGTAATGGTAGTGAAAGCAGTTTGGACTGGTTCCGAGAAAAAATGCCATGTATCTATGAAGACCAGATAACTATGACGAAGGATGCAGGATATTTTGCGGATTCTAGGGTACCAGAAAGACTGTATAAGTTCAACAAGGATATTAAAATGATTCTTATGGTACGCGAACCGGTGCAACGTTTTATTTCTCATGTTTGGTTCAAGCACAAGACATTGTCGATCAAAAAGATTAATACAATGATAGAAAATACGATAAATATGGTAATAGAAACAAGAGCAATATCTGGATGGACCAACAACAACAACAATGACACCGGAAGTACGTCCATAACCGGAAGTGGAATAAACCTGAAACGTATGTCTAAACTAGAACCAAGGACTTTTGTACCGGTTTATTCTTGAAGTATTCAATATACGATGAATCATTTGCTCGTTTTCTGAAATACTTTAAAAAGGAACAGTTGCTTATAATTGAATCGGAGGAATTCAAACAAAATCCTGCGTCAGTTCTTAATAGGATTGAAAGTTTTCTTAGCCTTCCACGACATATCAACACTGACATGTTCATCTACAGTGCTGACAAGAAACATTATTGTGTAAAATCATTGAGTGGAGATCCGGCATGTTTCGATAACACAAGAGGCCGTGATTATAAGAAAGACATCAACAATGTCACTAAACAGAAGCTGAAGGACATCTTTCGTCCACATAATGAACGTTTCTTCTCCCTGCTAGGAAAACGTTTTGATCATTGGGACTAATGTTATGTGAACTGTTCTCCATTTAACATTATTTAAAGACATGCTTTCCCGTGTGAACAATTACAACAGAAACAATTCTTATAAGCATATACTGTTTTTATCATAACTTTCGATAAAACATCCGTAGACTTGTGGCTGAAAATATCTCACATTATCGTGTGAACTAACTTTAAAAACAAATGTAATGTGTCATTTTTCTAGTTTTGTAATAATGCATCATAGAGATGCATTTTCAGCTGCATTTGATTTTCGAAATGGTTGTAATTTCGAGTGTTTAAGATAATTGATCATGTTCAATTCGTGTACATTTGTGTAGCTCAAATTACAATGTACATACATATGCATGTACTCATTACATGTTTTCATAGAAAATTATCATTCTCTCCCCAAAATGATATTTCCCGGGGTCGAGATGGGGGTAGTCAGTGTTTCAATTGACTGGTGTATTAAACATTTATTTACAGGGTCTAGCCCCTTATTCTCAGTATTAAATGGACTTACATTCTCTCGAAGAATTTCGATGGCTTTGTAGTTCCTTTAATGGCTCTCTGAGCTTTGTATCCCATTAGTATAAAATCTGCCGCTTGTCGTTTCCGTCTGTAAAATAAAAAAAGTACATGTGGTAGAGTAGTAATGAAATCATTTTTGAAAATGTCCACGAATTGTTCCAAAGTACGACATAAATATCAAAATATATTTTTATATTGTTTTATAATTTTTATTATATAAAATACCATGATATGTTTTCAAACGTTCTCATATTAAAATTTTTTTTTTCGAAGTATCAGATCTCGCGACAATCGTTTTATCCTTTCAGGCCCCAATCTCTATAAACACCTCAATTTGAGTTAAATATAATCCCACATATTGCTATGTGTCAATAGAAACAATTCGTTGTGGACTGGACTCAAGATATGCAACATAAAAACGGAAAACACAATTCTTAGTATATTCTAGTAAAACTAAAGAGCTCGAACAACATATCTATCCCAAATTAAAGACGACTCAGAGTTGAGCAAAAACTCAATTTAAGATGAGATTAAGATGTGACGTTCATTTTCAGTTTAGATAAGTCAGGTCTGGTACAAAATCACAACTTCACAAATCAATGCAAGGGAAAACTTAAATTAATTTGACTCAAGTTAAAAAATGGAGCTGCAAATAGTTCCAAAAGAAACGAAAGATAACTAATGTTTTCTTTTTGATTATTGCAGCTCTTTAAATAATGATTCTGAACTATGTACACTTGATAATCTTGATTTTCATGTTAAAGTTGATCCACTGAAGGAAAGTGTTACGGTTTAGATTCTTTGCGAATAGCACTCAGATCTTAGATCACTGCGCCACGTCGCGTACACTACAGCAAATTGATGAGGCTGCTTTTAATTATATTAGTGGTTTATTTACCCATGGAGGATAAATCAAACAACAGGTATACTCTTAATTCTGTTTTTGACCATAAACACAAAAAGTACAACAATTTACCATCTTAAATGAGGACCGAGTTGGTATGTGGGTGACCGACTTATTCACGCGAGATCAATGTTATTTTTCAACGATTGAACTTTTTAGATAGCTTCTTAATTGAAAGAAAGCGGATCATGATGCCGTTGTATTTCAGCACCGGGTTAATCTTAATCACCGGGTTCACATCTCTATATGGAATTATGTCCTTCAGTATGTCATTATGTTTGTTGACTGTCTATACTTCACACTTGGTCAAATCTCATTAGAGAAGTCATTGTAACAGTGAACTTATTTTGTTCAGTGATATAATGCGTTAGCGACTAAGATGGACCCCCATAAACCTTAAATATCTTAAAAAGTACAATGCCGATTAGAACAAAAATAGGTATGTCTTCGTAAAAACACCCTTACCAACTCTCATAAAATAAAAAAGATTTTTCAGTCCAGAGAAAAATGTACTTTGCATAGACACCTAATGCAAAATTTTAAGTCTCAAATCGGGTAAATAAGTATGGGTGATAGAAGTGACAGGAACAGCAAAGGTCAACAATTTGGTACAGTATAACTACATACATTAAGTCACACATCTGTCACTGTTGAAAAAAAGTATATAGTGAGGCCCATATATGAATGTTTATTTTAGTTTGTATGACGAAGCAACTTCGTAGCAATATTTGCAAGAAAAACAATGTATTTTTGTTTGTACAAATGATCATTACAATCAGAAGATGGGCCTCAATTATATACACATTAATGACCAGACAAATGTTGGTCAAAGTTACAAAATCATCCCGTTATATTTGTTACGTGGTACAATAGCATTATTTTAACTAGCTGATCGTTATAGCTTAACTTACTCCCTGTCTATTTGTTGATTAAAATACCAAAAATAATACATTAGATCCAATGTGAAAAACATTAATTTGACAGTAAAAAAATCTGAAAGTTAAACACAGAGTTGGTAAACGTAATTTAGTAAACTATGCCAAATTTTAATGAAATTGCATAATTGCCTTTAAAGATATTTAAGGTTTATCGGGGTCCAGCTAGGTCGCTAAAGACCTATATCACAAATATATCTATTTATAGTTTACCCTACTTCTTTTTCCAATAAAAAACCGGGGATTTTCAAATTTTGGGACCACTTATTCATTCATTTCTGCAATGGACATAATAACTATTTAGTAAATCTGTTATTATGACAACTTTGCTGATTCCAAATATGGAAAACTAGACCCACCTACCCTCATAATTTTACTGTTATTCTATCAGGAACAGTTCAAGCAATTTTGTGCAACTGCACTCTCATTATTCCATAAATGCGCATGCTACTGTTTGCATTACAAAGTGTCACTAAAACAATAGTAAATAACGTATTCTATTACAATAGATATTAGAATGGCTTTATTTCTAGTAAGTAATAACTGAACACTGCCTTTCTCAATTGACAATACGCCAGTGGTCAATCAATACCCTTTATATCAAATTTAACGGTAAATTATATTCACATGGTCCAATGAATTAACTTGAAACCTTCGACAAACAACCTTCGACAAACAATCAGGCGGAGCGTTTTCTGCTCTGGCGTAATGTCAATAGTTTGGTAATATTTTGACAAATTTACGAAAGAATATTTATGCCATTTTCATTGCCAATGTTTGTGGTGAAATATTCCACAAACAACATGATGCCATTCATACATTCAGTCCACAATGCAAGGTCTGATAATCCTCGGCGACTTTCTCTGAAATTATTTCCAAACATGCCAATGCTAGATCCTTTATCCCATTGTGCAGAGGAATGCAAAGTTTGCAGGTTATTGTACACGGACAGCCAGTCTGTGTTTGATTATACCATTTATATCTGGTCTACAGATTCTCAATACAATGTACACCATATTATGTAATGTGAAATACACGACTCTTTGCCACAATCAAGAGCTATTGCTCTCTGATTCCATACAATGGTACAATGGTACAATGGAGGAGACATAGCTTGTTTATATGTCTCGTATTACGGTATTAATTAAGTTTTTATAAAGTATCAATAGCGATCGTTAAATCAGTTTCTTTTGCATTATCCAAAATGTTTTCCTTCTTTAACTATACCCATAATCTAAGGGATTTGTAGATATATACGAGTATTGCTCCAATTTGCCAGTCGCACAGTTTTCGTCTCGTCACATTATCGTCCTTTTGTATCGTACATCATGTGATTGCATCTTCCAATTGTACCTTCGGGCAAAATGTGATGAAGCGGAGCTAAGATGAGACAATTCGAAGTTATGATTCGAAGAAAAGGCAACTGATTTCCCTTATAGAATCGGATACTTGGATATCGTCCTTAATAAGTCGCGGAATTATATATGGTAACCATAATGATAATCACAGCGCTGATAGCGCTGAAAGATTACAGTGTCCTTCCTGTGGTCAGACACTTATAAACACAAAGTCTGTGACATGCCCCCGCGTCTGAGAAGGCATTTATTGTAGTGTTTGAAAAGTAATTTTAATCCCTACATGTTCGCTGTATTAAATCTAAATAAACACATATGCTGAATTGTGTAGCTGTGCTAATTACAATTAGCAACATACGTACGTATGTGTCAATAAACGACGCGTGAAGTTCAGTTAATTAAAACGGTATTCCACATGAACCCTATATGTGTTCCTTCACTCAGCAGATCTCACACAAAGCTTCGTAGTACGTTGCAATTACCGCTTTATAAAATACATTTCCACTGTATTACTCGTAAGTTGATCGCTCACGTGATGTAATCTTTATCATTGACCGGATGGTTAACTCGCTTACGTAACATGGTACAATCACTTTCTCAAACTATTTATCGAGCAACGGATACACTTCTGTTTTCTTTGGTAAATGTACTACTAGAACCACAAGGCGATCTCCCCGTGAACGTCCACTTCTATTGCATATTAGAATCAAGGTCCCTGCTAATGCACCCTGTTCAAAATGACTTGTTTTATACATTAAACCAATAAATTTATTTTGCTTACGGCACATCAGTAATTCAAAAACTTAATTTGTAAAGTTTGTGATTACCTTTACAGCTTGTTCCATTTCTCGAAGCATTACCAAACGCTTTCACAATTCAATTTGATTCGTGGATAAAATTTAATTAGCTTAAAAATGACAAAATTCTAATTATAGAAAGCACCATTATAAAGGTCTTTGTCACTTTTCATGATTGCATAATCCAATACCTCTGCGGATATCTTTCTTTTTTCGTATTATTTACAAGAGCATTACATTTTGTTAATGTTACTGATAGAACATTTAGCACATTTCTGCTGCCACTTAACCCAACAAAATAGCAATTGGAAATGATCACACCATTACTACTCGTGTCAGGAATTTATTGTTCTATAATGTTGTAGAAAAGTATCCCAATGGATACGATTTTATAACACTTTGAATACCAATTTTATTTTGTCTCAATTAACACACTGTTCGTTTTATGCGCCCTCTGTGTATCTGCTGTTACAGTCTGATAAAAA
Organism: Spisula subtruncata; assembly: GCA_963678985.1. Classification (NCBI taxonomy): domain Eukaryota; kingdom Metazoa; phylum Mollusca; class Bivalvia; order Venerida; family Mactridae; genus Spisula; species Spisula subtruncata. The sequence goes on from OY787674.1 coordinate 11,868,313, forward strand.
CCTTCCAAATAAAAGCTCCATGTTATTGTGTTTTATGTTTCTTCCCATTTGTAGGGGTCTCTTGTGCATGTATTGAAAGCCTGTTCCACCTTGTGTTTGATTATTTTCTCCTTAATGATTCACCGTCATGCTGTAAGTAGTTGGTTATTCAGGACATTTTCCTTTGAATGTGCATCCAACCTGTAGGGCCTACTCCGTCGAGGTCTTGGAAGTTTAGGGACTTGTAGCAGTGTCAAACATGCACAATATAATTTATTTGTGTAAATAAAGCAATGGTTCGATTTAACCCTTAAAATGACCCTTTCACAGCTAAAAAATCTTAATAATCCCATTTTGAATCTTAAAATATTTACTGAAGGATAAGACTTTCTTTGACTGACCGGTAATTTTGCATTTACTTGTAAACCCAGTTCAACAAGAGGTGTTTGTAAAACAGCCTACTTGTCCAAAATGGTAAAGGTCACAGTAACCTTGACATTTGACCTACTGCTCTCAAAATCAATAGGGGTCATCAACTTATGCTGCCCAACGTCCATTTAACCTTTGAAGACCCTAGGGCAAAGCGTTCTTGTTGAGTTATTGGAAGGGCACATTTGTTCTATCGACCGACCGACATACATACCGACCAATCTGACCGACAAGAACAAAGCAACATACGGGACATCAATATATCCAAATGACCCTTGCAAAACTGCGTGTGCATACATGCGAAATTATACCATATTAAAATTAGTTTTCCCAAGCCTATTCCATGTGACCCGACACGAACCATGTCAATTGGAAAACGAAGATAGTATTTCAATGCCCCCACAACTATTGTTTGACTAAGAAAATACAATCAATTGTTCTTGTATATTAAATTAACACGAATTCAGTAAATGTACATTGGATAGCCATAACAAACAGAAATATGAGACCGAGGCAAGCGCGAGATGGTTCGTGTAATGACATCAACAGATAATTTGGATTGGCTTCTGAGGTATTGTCTTTCACATTTACATAAACGATTGTAAACATGTTTTGCGGTTTTATGACTTAGGTTCAAGATGGATTTTCGGATTTAAGTTATACTGATCTAAACTGACTGACCACACCAGCATATCAGCATGACCCCCTATTTACCCTAGCATTCAAGTTATTGAGTTGGGCCTATTATATTACCACAGTGGCTAGCGTTACGCATTTCATATAAAATTATGATGTACTGATTTAGAACTGTATTTGGTGGTTTGAACAGAAATGAACCGGTCTCAAGGAAAACCCTGTTAGTTTGACAAAACTATTGGATTTTGAAGTTTTTCTTTCTTAATTTGAAAGAGTAAGCACTATTTAGCAAATGCAATAAAAACTTTATTCTTCATACTTTTATAGAGGTTAAGCAGGGTTTGAAGACACACTTCACATCGCTCGACGGTGTATAACAAAACATTGTGTTCGTTTCAGGACGTTCTCCTATAGATGCTCGTGGAGATGCAATATAATTATTTTAATGTTTTGTTTAATTGATTCACTACTTTTAAGATATTGAATTTGTTACGATATTTTGTGATAGCGCCATAGTGACACGGTAACAATACAAGCCAGCGAAACAAGCAATGTTAAAGAGGAAACCGAGGTCGTAGAACAGCCGTGCACTTGATTGTCTTTTATAAAGATTATAGTAAACAATTTCCAACAAAAACATATGATTACAAAAAACTATAGTAAAGTACGTATGGCACGCTTAGAATTGATATTGAAGGTTTGTTGCGAGGTTTGTGACTAAAGCAAGTTGAACCATAATTCTACGTACCTAACTCGTTATGAACATCATGTATTACTTGGTAGAACAAAACAACATAATTAATTCCACATGCCCAATTATCAGATATTTGTATGGCATATGGGAATGAAAGTAAGGGAACAAATCGCTGGCTTAAAATAAGGAATGAGAGAAGTTTGTAACTACTACTTACAATCTTATATGACTTATACACTACCCAAAAGTGCTAACCCGCCACTTAGATATTTCAGTCCTGTAGTGTCAAAAATTGGTATATTCAAGTGAGATTTCGCATACCGATACATTTCTAGTAGATGCAGCTGATAGTTAGTTTAATTTAGCGGTATTGTGGCTAAACTTGGTGCATTCGGCGTATTGCGTAATGACGTATTTTTGCACGTGCATTTCATGTGCACCAACATTTAAGTGTACATGAACGAATTCGGCATTATTGATGACTGCTTATCTTGAAAAACACTTAACATCATGAAATTGACTCGATAGGAACACTCACAGGATTTCGAAAAATCACTGGAACACATTTCGTAGGTGTCAATGTTTCATTTTTTTAAATGTTTTTTTTATAATGCATTTATTAGCATGAACATCCACATACGTACGTATAAAGATATATTAAATTCAAATATGTGTCGATATTTGGCCTACTTGCAGTTGAATTTACCATGTTTGACGTGTTACGTAATATAGCATGTTTACACGTGTAAGAAATAAACAACGGAAATCACGTGCTCACGAACGGTTTTGATTAAAAGGATGAATTTCCTACGCGAAAAACACATTAAAAGCCAAATTGTATCAGCAGAGAACGCACCAGACCTGTCGGAATGTTATGACTTTGGTTAGAGTCGCGGCCCTTATTTTTTTAATTTCACATGCATATTATTTTATGTTTTTGTTTGTTTTTGAAGTTTAAGTGGTTATCTCCATTTTTTATTAACAACAAACTTAGTTTTGTGGATATTGACATACAAGCGTGATTTTGCAAAACCAACCGTTTTGACAAAGCCTTTTTTCTCATTTTGTTCGAAGATTGTTACTCTTTAGCAGAGTTCGTCTGGAGTAAATCACGGCATGTAACGTGATTTTCGTATAGGGACAGGGATCAGTTATGCCAAAATGTTAATGAAAACGTGCTTTCCACGCGTTGATTTATGCACACTGCCATCAATAGTTTGGGTATTTTTGTGAATTGGTGAAAAATACCACATTACGTAACACGCCTGTGACAACGAACATAATCGTTTGCCGACCAAAGTAAATTCATAATTGACTGCATCTTGGATTCAAGTACGGGTATACAAAATTTCATGCGAGTACATACTTAAATAAAAAAGTTATGGAGAAAAATGTAAGGTGGCGGGTTAGAACTTGTGGGTAGTGTACATACTTAAAATCAGCATCACATGGTGCCTTGTTAGCCTATTTTCGTGGAAATCGAAACTTGTCATGTTGACTAAACTGAAGTTAAAACAGCTAAAAAAAACCATATAATTAAAGAGTGATTTTAGTACAGATTTTTCTTGTTTTCTAAAATTATCGATTTGTACTTACGACCTTCTCATTCTAAGCCAGCGAATTATTGTATTAAGGGGACTAACTCCATTTTGATGATAAAAACACGTTTTTGTAGACGTTTTAATCTCAAAACTATGTTTAATGAATACATAAATTAGTCTTACAATTTACAATACTATTCAAGGCGCTATTGATGAAAACTACCGAACATGTTTTACCGACTGTTAATTAGGTAACGGCTTTTCTTGATATTTGAATACCACAGTACGCTACACAACGTTAAATTATCTTTTAATGCGTTAGTCTTGCAATAGATTTTTTTTGTGTTTTAAATTTAATAAACCGACGTTATGCGATAATTTTTTTCTCCTAGTTGAATAAGTCCAGATTCATATAAAAATGTGTTAGGTAGGTCAAGCCGAACACTTGCGATTTAAGAGAACTATTTGATAAAATTTGCAATTTACCAACTGGAGTTTAGTCCCTTTAAAATGTACCTACCTTGAGTGTCGACCTGTGTCTGTTTTATCCAGTTGACTGGCGGCAGAAATTTGATAGACTTCCGTTAAAACAACCATCACAAGTAGGTATAGTGAAACATGTGATAACATAAGTGGTCCTGAAACGAAACCAAATAAATTTTAATGACATTTTATTGACAACTGTATTTCATGACAGTATTGTAGTTACCGAATTTCTAGACCGTAGGCACAGACCAAATGTTACTCTGGCAAACTAGTATTCGAACGGGTAGCTAGTCTACAAAATTTCACCATTTTGTACTAAGCTTTGTTTCGATATTGCCAACGAACAAAGGCAACTATTGCAAAGAAAAGAATGTTCTGCAAAGTCAATAATTTTTCCACTGTCAAGAATATTTTCTATGATATATAACCTGCAGAAAGAGACTTTTTTGTCAACAATGATCTCATCTATAGTTGATTCAAAGATCTCTGTCACAACCGCGTAAACAAACATTCACCCCAGTCGATTATTAAAGGTGTCAGGATTAAATTCTACCATCAATAATACACTTAAATGATTAAAAAGCTAATGGTCCTATATAGCGTAGTTGTTGTACTTGTTGCAATAAGTTATTCAGAAATGGAACATTATGGCGGTTTTGACAGACATCTTTGAATCAACTATATCTAGATTTTCCCAAATGGTAGGTCTTTACAAACAGGGTTTACTGTCTGTATGATTGTAGGAGCATGTAATGTTTGTCCAAAGCCGGATTATTTTTTTTCGTAGACGTTATCTTGCTATTGGATTAGTATATCAAGGGTACGATGAAAAACTATGGTAACTTCATTGATTGTTAGAGGCACATACCATAGTTTTGCACTAAGCCCTCGATATGCTTAAGTAACTGAATGTAATACTAGTGCTTAATTACTTGATCAAGACCAACTGTATGTTTAGCATATAATTTGTCTGCTATTTTCGCGTAGCATGGAATATTTGTTCTGACAGGGAATGGTAATTGTAAACTAGATTATAACATGGTCGCTACTATACTATGGTTAATATTTCACGCCTTGGGGGCTTGGAGTAAAATTGACCCGTTTACACTAGTATTTACAGTGTAATTCTAGAATTCAACATTAAATAAAAGATGAGGACTTTATCCAGTATCATATCGAAAAGAATATTTCACAATATATCGAAAATAGCTGACAAAGAACGTGGTCATAATTTACATAAATCGTCTTGAATTCCGATCAACGCAATAGAGAAAGACGTCATTTATTGAAGCAACGGGTTGAGTTTACGGCGCCACTTTCGCAATTTGTCAAAACGAGGCATAATAAAAGAGAATAGTAGAACGAAGCCTTTCAAAACCCTCACTGATATTGATGACTGTTTATCGTTTATTTATAGCAAACATCGACATATAAATACGTCTATGGGCAATCAAAGAAACTTTAAACCGCCCACGCGAACTTCTTTCGTGTTAATAATTTTCGAAGCGATGATAAAAGTTGTGTTCGTTTTTTAAAATCGTATAAGATAATACATTATGTAATGCATGTACGAGTATATAACTTTTTATTGTAAATATGCTATATGCCTAACTGTTTGATGCGATAAAATGTTAGGAGACACTATGCTATGTTGTCAAAATTATATCTGTATCTACACGTAAATCTATTGCTACTGCGTAACACAGTTTAAAACATATTCGTGTCAGCTGCATAACGAGTTATAAGATGCGTTGGAGTAAAGCTACAGCTGTTGACACTTGTTTTTGTCAAAGTTTCCAAGAATTGCTTAACGAAACTGTATGTTTTAACAAGAATGTTGTTTTGTTCGGAAGTGACACCATCTGTAAAAGGACAAGGTTCAAGTTAACGCTATATTTGGTGAAGTTTGCAAACAGTTGTTCGATATTTGGGGCATTTTGTGTTAATACATATCGATGGCTTAGAAACAGAAGGTCGTAACTACCTCTTACGACCTTATAAGACTCATACATATTTGAAATCTGCTTCATAAGGCGCATCTTATGAGCCTATTTTCATGACAATCTGAAATTGTCATGTTGACCAAAATGAAGTTTTAAAAACGTGTTTTCCCAAAGGTAAAGACTAAATTACAGACAGTTTTCTCTTGTTTTCTCAATATATCGATTTGGTAGTTACGACCTTCTTGTTCTAAGCCAGCGATATATAACTTTCTCTCTGTATTTTGTAACTATGACGGGCGTGTTTCTAAGTTTTCACGCAAAAATATCTTATTCAGATGATGTTCAGTGGCTTTATTCACCAACATTGAATTTGTAAGACTCAGACTTAGACTAAAATTGACAATATTGATAATCACTACTATTTCTTTGCAATTTCACTTAACCATGTGCAATTTTTATCTGACTTTTGTTGTTACCCACTGAATATATATTCCCATTTATATCAAAGTCGATACATGTATAACAGCATGAGCGCGAATATAATGTTTGGTAGTATAAAGTCCACGTCATAGTTTTCTAGACTTACAACTTTGGTGAATGAGACCCTTGTACGGACATGTAAACATACACAAGCAATAAATGTAAGCCAGGGATGTCTTAATTTGTCCATAATAATAATAATAATAATAAAAATAAATTTCAGAAATGACACGTGGTGTTAGCGAGTTTATCTCATTCATACATAATCAATTAATAATACAATCTCCGCTCTAAAAGAACAGTACGTGTGTTTCAAATGGCACTATTAAAGTTGTATAAAATGTAATGAATGTTATGGTAACTAAGAGACTAGCCAGTATTGCTCACATAACCTTATAATTACCTTATAAGTCACAGGTAAGCTCATGTTTTCTCACATCAATGTTAAACAACTGTGATCATACGCAGCATGTCTGACATTTTGCTAAACAGATTGGAATATTGGTTGTGAGACACCGTCAATAAATCAGCATAGATGGTTTGAATATCGTGTATATGTTGAACAAAGTTACATGATTTCGTGCCGTTTCATGCCGTCCACTATAACACCGTTTCTTAAGCATAACCCGTTTATGTATTTGTAATGAAATAATTTGTTATTTCAACCATCTGAATTATTTCTTTCCAATTTGTTTCATTTTTACGCGAAGCAAAACGGACACTAGTTTTATTAAAGTGGCATAATACAGTTGTACGTAATTCTTCTTTCGAGACATGATAATCTATGTTCTTCTGTTTATAGTGAAAACATTCAATAAACGAATTACAGCATATTGTAACCATACAGAGTGAATATTACGACTACTAGCACTCATTAACAACCCAATATTCTTCAGCATTATTTTACTGACAAAATGAAATATCATTTTTACCGAGGATAACTAATCTATATACAGATAAGATAAACTTTATTTATCGTCGATTATAGTTAACATAATAAACATAAGCTACCAGCTTGTATTCGACATGTAGAAACAGTAAATTGAAGCTCACATTCAAGCATTTTTTTTTTTATTATTTATGTGTTCCTTATTGGCTTCGAAAGTAGCCAAAATTTAGAACAAAACATAAATTACATATATATAATATAGAACAGTTATATGTATAAGACTAACGACTGTTGCGAGTTTCATTTATTCTTATTATAATTAATTTAACTGTATAGTAGATGGTATTTATTGTTTTGCCTGGTTTATACATTTCTGATACTAGAACACTTTGCAAGTATTAAAGGTCTAGATGGAACAAGTCAAACCTAATTGTATCTTACATGTTTCATATTTTGTATTATTCATCATAAATGCAGAACAGCAAAATGAATAAATATGTCTGAATAAGTTTTGGTCTTTATATCGTTTAAAATTATATCACTATAATTATACGTCGTACGTATATTAATAGACAATGATTCATTATAGCTATTGATTGTTATTAGAAAATATAGAAAAAGCAAATCATTATCGCTGAAATGGTCATTCAAGTAAAAATCATTCTAAACGTCTAATATAAATTAATAGATAACCATTTACAGACAAAACTATTTAAAATAAAACGCATGTAAACAAATCATCATTCAATAAAATATCCTATTATACAAATAATAACGTATATCGTTTTACAGAAAACTCGTAATTAATCTTGATCTAGAATTCATATAGCAGATGAAAACACATAAAGAGAATCGACAATCAAACATTATTGTATATCGTCTAACATATTTGTCTCCACCAATATTGCAGATTTTCTAATAAATTGAATTGATAAACAGAACTATTTATGCCACTCTTTCTTGGCTTCAAACACGATTCAAGTAATGCCAAATGTGATGCGTACAATCCAAAAACAGAATAAGCAATAAATGCACATACCTTTGTGTAGTTTACCCATTTTAATAAAAATTTATAAGTTATTGTTTCCTTTTCACGACGCAGCACTGTCCACTAACACGTTGCTTTCCTGTTGAACTGATCTCGATGTTAATCAGATATCAAATCGCTGTTATCAAATACTACAGTATTTATAATATCTGTCCGGTTCTATACTAGAGTGGTGTTACATTCTGTCATTGCATTGTTGCTGCCATATCGTCGATGGTGAAGATTTTAGAAGCAGGAAGACACGAGAATCCAATCAGACAAACTTACGAAGCTCGTTGCTGTCTGGTTTTATACAGCACGGATCTCTTCAGACGTAATAGCAGCTGGAGCCGCTCCAACAAAATCACCAATAATACCATCACCCACTTCAATGGTTTTGGTAGGCGACATGGCTAATTACTTAAGGCGTTATGTTCGTATTGTTTTGATATAATTTATGGATAAAAACATCCGGGATCATATTTAATAATCGAGTTAATTATGACGAGAAATACTCATTAAAACAAATAAAAGACAATGTGTATTTATTTTATTAGACGAATCGTTGTTATGTTTCTTGCGTTAATAGTATATTAATTTATAGGAAATTTTAATTGCTTTAAAAAGTACTTGTAATGAAATATTTACTATAAGTGAACATTGTGTAAGTCATTTTCAAATTCAAAGCGGCAGTAGATCAAGTAACGAGGATCGACGCGATCTAGTGAAACTTTCTACCTAATTCTTTTCGGTATTGACTTTTAACGTGATCTTTGGGGCTCCAAAACTGAATGACACTGTTTTGTAACAATGGAGACGTCTATGTGTCTTTTGTGAAATACTGTATGTCTTCTTTAGTCTGGAGTATGTTTGTGTCATGCTTATAATGCTTTACGTTGTCATATTTAGTCATCTCTATTTTGTTATTATACATGTCGGGACATAGGTCGAACAAATCACACAACGGAACCTGTATCTCTTTATCAATTTCAACTTCAGATAGGTGTTTGATAGGACCAGTGATATCACCGTGACATGATCTAAGGTTCAAATTAGGGTCTGACAAAGTAAAATACTCTGATAACTAGATGTAGTGTTCAGATTATAATATTTTTCCGGACTGTAAAATCTCGAATAGGGCCAGCGATTGAGAAAATTTGAGAGAATTTGTTGAAAACCCTTCATTACTCCTGCGTAACTTTGAACTGCATTAATGTCCTGTACAATCTGGACAATATCGTCTCGCCAAATCTTTTTCATTGTAAAGTGCACTTGATAATGAAATAACCACTACCGTCAAACCATAAAAAATACAACGGGCCCACCTCCATCTGGCAGAACAATACTTCACATCGGGTCACGCCGTGCTTGTACCTCTTTAGGCCGCATTAACGTAAGGTCACTGTCATTGATGTTTTAAACAAGGTCACGGGTGGTGTTGTTTCATTTGTTCGCCACCCCTGTCGCCCTGCAGCTGGGCCTTTGGGAATTTGGTCGGGCCTCGGTTGCGTTTCATTCGATACGATGGAATCACCGCTATTATACAGTTTCTTTGTACAATTGGGACACCCTGCATTTTCGGCGTGAACTTGGACTAATAATTGTTTCTTTGGCTTATGTATGGGCATTGTTCAGTGTAGTTGTGTTGTGGAGTTACTGATTTCTGTGCTCGGCTGGTTGCGTTAGGTGCTGCCTTCCTTTTCCGATTTCCTCATAATTCACTGACAACATTGCGAAATTATTTAAGACAATACAAACAATTCGGCTTCATAATACCAAAATTACACACAATTGTGGTCGCATTAACGTTATGCCCCCATCTTTACTAAAAGCGTATGTTGACTTGCACGTGTTGGTCATCATTCCCTCAGAGCCTCAAACTTCGCTTTGATTGGTCATCAAGACTCATTGCTAGATAAGAATGAGAAAGTCGTAAGCACTACTTATGACCTTATAAGACTGACACATATTTTAAGATTGATACTTATTTGACATCTGCATCATAAAGCGCTTCTTATGAGCCTATTTTCATGAAAATCTAAACTTATCATGCTGACCAAACGGAAGTTTAAAAAGCTTGTTTTTGCATCAGTAAAGGGTAATTTGCGGACAGTGTCTTCTTGTGTTCTCAAAATATTGATGTTGTACTTACAACTTCTTATTCTAAGCCAGCGATATGTTGAGTTCAACCTATTGAATTTGTGCACTGTGGCCTCAACATGAATAAATAACATACTTATAGACAATTATACCTGAATGGTACCTAATCAATAGCTTCCAAACTGTAAAGGGGTGTTGGTTACCACCAGTAGTTGACCCCTATTGTATTTGAGGTTAGTAGACGTTCAAATTTCTGATGATGTTTATTTCTTTATCGTTTTTCACATGTCTGTACAATGTATTAACTTTGAGACCAGCCCTCTATCCAATTTAATGGTGCCATTTGAAACACGTTACTCTTTACCTATAGTGGACCATATTGAAAATTGGTCTTGAACCAAATATGTAATCCACTATAAATAAAGTCGTTATTATTATTATTATAGTAAAACAAGCCGCTTCAATGTCTGTTTGGTCAACATGATACGTTCTGAGTTTTATGAAAATAGGCTCATATGAAGCGCCTCGTGATGTTGATATTAAATATGTATCAATCTGATAAGGTCGAAAATGTGGATGTCATACTACAAGTAGTTGGTATATGACATGGATTTTGAAATGAACAAGGTCTAATTATAAAGTCATAATAAACTGATAAATCATGCTCATTAATCGAATCATGTCTTCAAAGTCAGTAGCATGTTATTATTTTGTTCCTATTAACATTATAAGCGTATCGCCCTTCATTCCCTTGATAGTACATATTACAGATTTTCCTTTTTATCAACTGGTGAGGTCAAACGTTTGTTCACTGTTTAATGTACGAAAAATGAACAGTTTAAATAAGACAAGTGAAAAGAAACTTTAACCTACTAATCCCTGGTTGTGCTGTGCACTTCAGCTATGTCATATATTGGACATGTATTGATTTAAACAAGAGCAACACCTGGTAAAACTGGTAGAATTGATATAGGTCTACAATTGTTATTGTCTGCTTTGGAACCCTTTTTATGAAGAGGAACTATTTTTGCCATCTTAAATTGTTGTGGCAATTGTCCAATAGAAATACTTAAGTTCATAATTTTCATAATTGGTTTTGCTTTTATGTTGCAACTGCATTTTAAGAACTTGCCCCTATACCCTCAAGGCCCCGCTGCACGGCGACCCTACCACACAAAGGCATGCCAAAACGGTGACCAAATGAGGCACATCCACCCGTGACCTAAGTCGGAAGTCCTGTAGGCAACCTTCCTTTGTGTATGTATGTTCTACCTCATAGTAAAATAGCTGCCTTTTTGTAACTGTTTTTTTTTGCAATTTTGCTGTCCATCAACAGGCTGCCTCGTATCTATCAAAAGTGCATGTACCGTATACCGTATCAGAGTGTCTGTTGTGAGTGGTCATTGTAATGTATGTTGTCCCTTGTTCAATGTTTGTCACTTGGATCTTGCTCCAGTGTGGTATAACTGACTGAGAGGCGGCCAATATTCGGGTGAGTGTTCGGGTGTGTGTACATTGTGTACCTCTTTCATAAAGTTATATTTTGTAATAGATGTTTTTGTTGATCATTGTCTGTGTCCCGCTAACTTACACTTTTTTTATTATGCTGGATATTGTCTCCATGTGAACTTTCGTGGCCTTACTGGTGGATATTGTTTCCATGTGTACTTTCGTGGCCTTTCTGGTGGATATTGTTTCCATGTGTACTTTCGTGGCCTTTCTGGTGGATGCTGCTTCAACTATTACATATATCGTCCCTTAAAATGCCAACTAACAATTTACTAACACAGTGGCTTATACAATGGGTATTTTTCGTTTAAACTCCCAAACCAACATCATCTACTGCGTAAATTGTTGTCTTTAGCTCAAACCAAATTGTATAAAAACTTAAAATTGTACAAAATACATTTTCAAATATGGTTGAAAAAGAGATATGCAAATTGTATTAAACTAGCAGTGTAACATACGGCGTTTTTTGTTCTTATATAAGATGGACACCTATCGTATGAGAATAGAAAGTTGAGAATTGTCTTGTTACTCATACCATTTGAGTCCTAAAACAAGACGACATTATTTCAATTCATATCAACTGCTTGATACAAAAGTTTCAAAATGTTAATAACGACGGAATGTTTTTTTCATATTTGAACAATGTTTTCTTAATCGGTTTGGTTAGATGGACATTACTTTATTGATCCTAATAGCAATTGAGCTGTAACGTTAGACTAGTCCGTAACTTTATTACAACTTCATGAATAGTATTGGAGGTAATATAACAGTAATAAATAGTATATTATAAAAAAGTCCAAAAAAGTCCAAGTTCGTTATTAAAGAAATGCCAATCGAAAATGATTTGTTTCAAATAACGTATCTCACACACGCCTTTCCTAACAATTATACACCACGTGGTACGGTTTATATTCCAATACAAAACCAGCAGGGATGGGTCGTTGTGCATCTAATATAAATGGCATGACACGACTAAAGACGTCAAGGAATCCTCGGGGTGGCTGATTGATATATAATATGACAACAGGTGGTTCCTGAGGATATTGGAACGAACACGGGTTGCACGTGAATTGACTAGGAAGTTTGCCTGTGGGGGTTTACTGTTACAATTCACACAATTCATCTACTACACATTAACATCCCTTCACATCATATGGAAATAGTCTGTTTTCGTTGGTCACAATTCTGAATGCGTAGATGTTCTAGTATCTCAATTCAAGACACTCTGAATGAGCATCTTACGTTACTACGAACCGATAGACTTTGCAGTGTTTATTTAATCATTCCATATTTGGAGTGACATCTCATGAATTCATTACGGATATTAATTCGGATAGACATCCAAGTATAAAGTAATGAGTATAAACATATTCTGTTCAACATATTTACAGTATGCAAACTCCAAACGATAGTTGCTGCAACAAAGAAACCGTCCAACCATATATATTGGTGTATATTAATTGTATTTCGAAATGCATTGGGAGAAGTATAATAGTACTACCCAGGGTGCATCGAATCACTAGTTTTAGCATAGAAGCATCCATTTCCCGGATGTATGCAGTATTATTCCCTTATAAAGGTTGGTAGTTGGCAGTGACCGAAAGCACTCACTTAACTTTGGCAGGTGATTCTCATAACTAAAACAACACTGAATGCTTGAAATATTTTGACTACATTAAACCCAGTGACTCTTACAGGTGCTTGGGCACCGAGTGCACCTGAATCTAAATAAATGGCAGATCCTTTGTATTGTGGACTTATGATGTATCCGTTTATATTGTTCTACGGAAAGTTTAGAAATAGGATCGCTGAAATAAAATCGTATTCAATTCAATGAGAGACCACTTTTTATAGGAATATATGGAAGTTATCGTCTTGTCGCTGAATTAATGTTATTATATTGGTTGCACGATTCCGGTTCAATCCGTCATTTAAGTGGGAGTTACATCGAAAACTTGAATAAAGAGCTGGCTAAAACAATACCCTGATTTATTCGATACTGTGTTAAGTGCAACTCCAGTCGTCAATTTAGTAACCTGGTTGCTAGACGTATGTTTAGTTGTTTGAAACAAGTCACGTTTGTCGCCCTGAGAGGTCTGAATGGTTCCAGGGACTCGACATATCGACAAATTATATAAAATGTCAACACGATGTTTAGTTGTTTTAAGGGTGATCTCAGTGTCCACCTGTTTAACATTATGTTAATGATTCTTATATTAATTCAGAAGATAATTGCCTTAATGTGCGTTCACTTGCTACTGTTTGGCCTATTTTAGTCCCCGTACTTTTATACTTCTGTGTAGTAGCCGTTCATAATTACCCCATCCTCTTCATGATTAATAATGCAAGAACTTCAAAGTTTTTCATTCATTGCTTGGAGAGTATACGTTTGCTTGATAACTGCTTTTTCGTTATATGTATGGTTTGTTCTGTAACCTATGTGCGTGGCTAGGCGCTGTCACCGTTACTATGTGACATTGGATTCTCTGTGCGATACAGTTTTTATGTTAGGATTAAAAATAATAAAGCTTAAAAATCTTCGTATACATGTATATTGATTTAAAACTTTCTGTGTTTAGTGAAGGGTTATATATCCAATAAATTATTCAATCCTGTAATTAATAAGAAATGTGATAGTTTACATTGTTATGTCAACTCATGAGACATAACTTTATTTTCATCCAATACATCGCTGGCTTGGAATGAGATGGTGGCATCTACAACATCAATATTTTGAGAAAACAATAAAAACTGTCCGACAGTATATATATACATAATCACTTACAACACACAATCATAGCACAGAAATCAGAAAACAAAAATGGAAACTTTTTTTAAATCAACAATTTGGACTATTTGAGTTTTAATACTATAAAGTTTCACAAAAAGTGTCACATTTGGGAAACCCAAGAATTGTGTTATACAGTTAAATGCTTTTTATTATTATTATATTTTGTACAATATTATTACCATGTGAACAATTGCTAATAAACGGGGTTACCCAAATGGGTCCTCAAATAGAAAAAAACTGTCCGACAATTACTCTTTAGTCTTTACTACAAGCGTTTTTCAACATCAACAAGACAAAGTCCGATTTTCATGAAAAATAGGCTCATAAGAAGCGCCTTGTGATGTAGATTTAAAATATACATTAGTCTTATAAGGTCGTAAGTGGCACTTACGATCTTCTCATTCTAAGCCAGGGACATTGCCTATGGTTTTTACTGTTGAATACAACTTTTTTTCAGTGACCAAAGGTGATTTTTTGGTGATTAGCACTATTCGCTAAACACAATAAATTACTATACAAGTAATCAGGGATACTCACTCACTACTGCAGTGGCCCCTATCACCGTCTCATTTTCCAAATTATGAAACAAGGTATCAGAATTAAGAATGCAACAGCAAAACTATCTATATTTCTTTGTGAAATTGGGTCATCCTGCATTTTTACGGTGGGGACTTGGGCTTTTAATCATTTATTTGGGTTGTGTGTGTGCATTGCTCCGTTGTGGTGTTACTGTGTTCTGTGCTTTGCATGTTTTGTTGAGTGCTGTCTTCCCTATCCGATCTCCTCATATTTTTATTTGTTTTTGCCTCCAGCTGCTACTTTGACATTGTAACTGTTTAGTTTCATTTCCTTGTTAAATGTTAGTTTAAACAATATTTATTCAAGAACTTTTTACAACATGTGGTAATCAAATGCAAACTAAAAAGGATTTGGAAACAAGTTTGAAAAAACTTATATAAATCCCGCTCCTTTTTAAAATATAAATACATTTTTATATACAAATACGTGTTCGTGCTTGGCTGTTTATGGTGGACGTTACATGCATGTCCAATGTATTTTGTCTTTTGTCTTCGGCTGTTTATGTTGGACGTTACATGCATGTCCGATGTTTTTGTAAGGTTGACCGTGTTAAACTTGTGCTGAATTCGACCGACGAACTATTGAGCTTATGTTTATACTTGGCATTAATTTAGCTGTATTGTACGATTGTCTGTGTCAACGTGACTTTTATGGGGATGAGAATTTCAAACTTCCAGATATATTAGGTCATTGTCACTTAAACAGATAAACCTCAATGGAATCATTAACATAATGTTTGACAGAGTGACAATGAGATCATCCTTAAACCAGACAGACGTTGTGTTGACATTTTATATAATTTGTCAATTTGTCGTGTCCCTTGAAACATTCAGACCTATCAGAGATACACACGTGACTTAACATACGTATAGCAACGTTGTTACTAAATTGACGACTAGAGTTCATTCGCACTAAACCCAGAATCGAAAAAATCAGGGTATTGTTTTAGCCAGCACTTTATTCAAGTTTTCGATATAGCCCCTACTTAAATGACGGATTGAACCAGAATCGTGCAAAAAATATAACAACATTAATTCAGCGACAAGAAGATAATTTCCATATTTTCCTATAAAAAGTGGTCTCTCATTCAATCGAATACGATTTTATTTTCGCGGTTACCTTTCTAAAATTTCCGTATAACACTATTAACGGATATGTTATAAGTCGACAAGATAAATAATCTGCTATTTATTTAGATTCAGGTGCACTCTGTGCTCAAACACCAGTAATAGTTACTGGGTTTAATATAGTCAAACTATTTCAAGCATTCATAGTTGTTTTATTTTAGAGAATCATCGTACAAAGGCAAGTGAGTGATTTCGATCACTGACAACTACTCGAGACTCACTGATGCTAAATATCCTAACAGTATTGCTGAATGGGTCAAGGTCCTCCGGGTACTTCTTTACCATACACGGGGTACTTCACCGTACCCCGATTTCACAGATAATACATCACCGTACCCAGATATACTCAACCGTACCCGGGTTTACCGCGCGCCAAAAATCGATGCCGTAAAATAACAAATAACGGAATAACGTTAACCGGGCACAATCTCGGCATTAAACAAATATTATTTATAAAAAAATGAATTTTATTCGATAGTACGTATCCAGCGGAGAAGAGGACGAAGAAGAAGAAGTGAATATTCAGGCTGTCTGAGACGCATTTGAATACTTTTTGCATATAATAATTATGTTGAAATATTTTTACGACAATGAAATCTTTTTTTTAGAAATTTGACGGTTAAACAAAATTAATATTATGGGTCGAAGTATACCGAAATGAAACCTGCTTACAATCCTTTCATGTATAAATGTTGTGTTCGGCAATTAAAATCATATCAATTTAATTTTTTCATCAGTAAAAATTGGGTACCTGCAAGCATACTGGGGTACGGTGAAGTATACTACAAAGTACCCGGGAAATGGTGAAGTAGTACCCAGGGGGACCTTGGCCCATTTTACACGTCCTATGTGAAGAAGTAATGCTATATATTATATAAAGTACGTTATTAAAGAAATGTCAATCGAAAATGATTTGTTTCAAATAACGTATCTCACGCACGCCTTACCGAGCAATTCTACACCACGTGGTACAATTTATATTCCAATACAAAACCGACAGGGATGGGTCGTTGTGCATCTAATATAAATGGCATGACACGACTAAAGACGTCAAGGAATCCTCGGGGTGGCTGATTGATACATAATATGACAACAGGTGGTTCCTGAGGATATTGGAACGAACACGGGTTGCACGTGAATTGACTAGGAAGTTACCCTGTGGGGGTTTACTGTTACAATTCACACAATTCATCTACTACGCATTACCATCCCTCTACATCATATAAGAAATATTCTGCTTTCTCTGCTCCCAATCTGTGTACGTGTACTAGTATTTCAATTCAAGACACTCTGAAAGAGTATTTTACGTTACTACGAACCGATAGACTTTGCATTATTTATCAAATCATGCCATATTTGGAGTGACATCTCATGAATTCATTGCGGATATTAATTCGGATAGACATCCAAGTATCAATTAATGAGTATAAACGTGTTCTGTTCAACATATTTACAGTATACAAACTCCAAACGATAGTTGCTGCAACAAAGAAACCGTCCAACCATATATATTGACGTATATAAATTGCAGTCCAGAATGCATTGGTAGAAGTATAATAGTACCCAGTGTTCATCGAATCACTAGTTTTAGCATAGAAGCATCCGTTTCTCGAATGTATGCAGTATTACTCCCTCATATAGATTAGTAGTTTGCAGTGACCGAAAGCACTCACTTAACTTTGTCGGGTGATTCTCTAAACTAAAACAACACTATATGCTTGAAATATTTTGACTTAATTAAACCCAGTGACTCTTACAGGTGCATGGGCACCGAGTGCACCTGAATCTAAATAAATGGCAGATCCTTTATATTGTGGACTTATGATGTATCCGTTTATATTATTCTACGGAAAGTTTAGAAATAGGATCGCTGAAATAAAATCGTATTCAATGCAATGAGAGACCACTTTTTATAAGAATATATGGAAGTTATCGTCTTGTCACTGAATTAATGTTATTATATTGGTTGCACGATTCCGGTTCAATCCGTCATTTAAGCAGGAGTTATAACGAAAAACTTGAATAAAGTGTTGGCTAAAATAATACCCTGTTTTATTCGATTCTAGCTTAAGTGCGAACTCCAGTCGTCAATTTAGTAACCACGTTGCTAGACGTATGTTTGGTTGTTTGAAACAAGTCACGTTTGTCGCCTTGAGAGGTCTGAATGGTTTTAGGGACTCGACAAATCGACAAATAATATAAAATGTCAACACGATGTCTAGTTGTTTTAAGGATGATCTCAGTGTCACCCTGTCAAATATTATGTTAATGATTCTATTGCGACTTATCTGTTTAAGTAACAACGACCCACTTACTCTGACATTCTCATCTCCATAAAATTCTGAGCATATCACAGAAGAGTAAATTAATACCATTTTTCAAATTGCTCATCGGTCATTTTGTATAGGACATAAAGTTATATTAATTTAGACGATAATTGCCTTAAGGTGCGTTCACTTGCTACTGTTCGGCTTATTTTAATCCCCGTACTTTTAAACTACTGTGAAATAGCCGTTCATAATTACCCCACCCTCTTCATGATAAATTATGCAAGAACTACAAAGTTTTTTATTCATTGCTTGGAGAGTATAAGTTTGCTTGATAACTGCTTTTGTGGTATATGTATGGTTTGTTCTGTAACCTATGTGCGTGGCTAGGCGCTGTCACCGTTACTATGTGACATTGGATTCTCTGCGCGCTACAGTTTTTATGTTACGATTAGCTCTGGGCTGTTAAAAATATTAAAGCTTAAAAATCTTCGTATACATGTATATTGATTTAAAACTTTCTGTGTTTAGTGAAGGGTTATATATCCAATAAATTATTCAATCCTGTAATTAATAAGAAATGTGATAGTTTACATTGTTATGTCAACTCATGAGACATAACTTTATTTTCATCCAATACATCGCTGGCTTGGAATGAGATGGTCGCATCTACAACATCAATATTTTGAGAAAACAATACAAACTGTCTGACAATTACTCTTTACTTATGGTAAAACAAGCTTTTTCAACTTCAGTTTGGTGAACATGACAAAATCCGATTTTCATGAAAAATAGGCTCCCAAGAAGCGCCTTGTGATGTAGATTTGAAATATGCATTAGTCTTATAAGGTCATTTTTTTGGCACTTACGACTTTCTCATTCAAAGCCAGCGATATTGCCTATGGTCTCTACTGTTGAATACAACTTTTATTCTGTGACCAAATCAAAGTAAAAGGTTATTTACCGTACTAAATTACTGTACAAGTAATCTAGGATACTCGCCTAAGACCGTCTCATTTTCCAAATTATGAAACAAGGTATCAGAATTGTAAATGCAACTGCAAAACTATCTATATTTCTTTGTAAAATCTATTTTTCCTTGTGAAATTGGGTCATCCCGCATTTTTGCGGTGGGACTTGGGCTTTTAATCATTTCTTTGGGCTGTTTGTGGGCATTGTTCCGTGTAATTGTGATTTTACTGTGTTATGTGCTTTGCAGGTTAAGTTGAGTGCTGTCTTCCCTGTCCGATCTCCTCATATTGTTATTTGTTTTTGTCTCCAGCTGCTATTTTGACTTTGTAACTGTTTAGTTTCATTTTCTTGTTAAACAATATTTATTCAAAAACTTTTTACATGTGGTTATCAAATACAAGCTATAAATTATTGGAAACAAGTTTGAAAAACCTATATAAATCCCGCTCCTTTTGAAATATAAAATACATTTTTGTATACACATACGTGTTCGTGCTTGGCTGTTTATGGTGGACGCTACATGCATGTCCAATGTTTTTTTGTCTTTTGTGTTCGGCTGTTTATGTTGGACGTTACATGCATGTCCGATGTTTTTGTAAGGTTGAACGTGTTAAACTTGTGCTGAATTCGACCGACGAACTACTGAGCTTATGTTTATACTTGGCATTAATTTAGCATTTCTGTACCATTGTCTGTGTCAACGTGACTTTTATGGGGATGAGAATTTCAAACTTTCAGATATATTGGGTCATTGTCACTTAAACCTCAATAGATGCATTAACATAATGTTTGACAGGGTGTCAATGAGGTCATCCTTAAACTAACCAGACGTTTTGTTGAAATTTTATATAATTTGTCAATTTCTCGAGTCCCTTGAAACATTCAGACCCTTCAGAGAGACACACGTGACTTAACATACGTATAGCAACGTGGTTACTAAATTGACGACTAGAGTTCATTCGCACTAAACCCAGAATCGAACAAATCAGGGTATTGTTTTAGCCAGCACTTTATTCAAGTTTTCGATATAGTTCCTACTTAAATGACGGATTGAACCGGAATCGTGCAACAAATATAACAACATTAATTCAGCGACAAGAAGATAACTTCTAATTTTCGTATAAAAAGTGGTCTCTCATTCAATCGAATACGTTTTTATTTTCGCGGTTACCTTTCTAAAATTTCCGTATAACACTATTAACGACAAGATAAATGACCTGCTATTTATTTAGATTCAGGTGCACTCTGTGCTCAAACACCAGTAATAGTCACTGGGTTTAATGTAGTCAAACTATTTCAAGCATTCAGAGTTGTTTTATTTTAGGGAATCATCGGACAAAGGCAAGTGAGTGATTTCGATCGCTGACAACTACTCGAGACTCACTGATGCTAAATATCCTAACAGTATTGCTGAATGGGTCAAGGTCCCCCGGTTACTTCTTTACCATACACGGGGTACTTTGAAGTATACTTCACCGTACCCCGATTTCACAGATAATACTTCACCGTACCTAGATATACTCAACCGTACCCGTGTTTACCGCGCGCCAAAAATCGATGCCGTAAAATAACAAATAACAGAATAACATTAACCGGCGCAATCTCGGCATTGAACAAATATTATTTATAAAAAATGAATTTTATTCGAGAGTACATATCCATCGGAGAAGAGGACGAAGAAGAAGTGAAAATTCAGGCTGTCTAAGACGCATTTGAATACTTTTTGCATATAATAATTATGTTGAAAGATTTTGACGACAATGAAATCTTTTTTTTAGAAATTCGACGGTAAAACAAAATAAATATTATGGGTCGAAGTATACCGAAATGAAACCTGCTTACATCCTTTTCATGTATAAATGTTGTGTTCGACAATTAAAATCATATCAATTTAATTTTTTTCATCAGTAAAAATTGGGTACCTGTAAGCATACTGGGGTACGGTGAAGTATACTACAAAGTACCCGGGTTATGGTGAAGTAGTACTTAGGGGGACCTTGGCCCATTTTACACGTCCTATGTGAAGAAGTAATGCTATATATTATATAAAGTACGTTATTAAAGAAATGCCAATCAAAAATGATTTGTTTCAAATAACGTATCTCACGCACGCCTTACCGAGCAATTATACACCACGTGGTACAATTTATATTCCAATACCAAACCGGCAGGGATGGGTCGTTGTGCATCTAATATAAATGGCATGACATGACTAAAGACGTCGAGGAATCCTCGGGGTGGCTGATTGATATATAATATGACAACAGGTGGTTCCTGAGGATATTGAAACGAAAACGGGTTGCACGTGAATTGACTAGGAAGTTTCCCTGCGGGGGTTTACTGTTACAATTCACACAATTCATCTACTACGCATTACCATCCCTGTACATCATATAGAAATATTCTGCTTTCGCTGCTCCCAATCTGTGCACGTGTACTAGTATTTCAATTCAAGACACTCTGAATGAGTATTTTACGTTACTACGAACCGATAGACTTTGCAGTATTTATTAAATCATGCCATATTTGGAGTGACATCTCATGAATTCATTACGGATATTAATTCGGATAGACATCCATGTATAAAGAAAGTAATGAGTATAAACGTGTTCTGTTCAACATATATTCAGTATGCAAACTCCAAACGATAGTTGCTGCATCAAAGAAACCGCCCAACCATATATATTGGTGTATATAAATTGTATTTCGAAATGCATTGGCAGAAGTATAATAGTACATGTACTACCCAGTGTGCATAGAATCACTAGTTTTTGGCATAGAAGCATCCATTTCCCGGATGTATGCAGTATTACTCCCTCATATAGGTTGGTAGAAAGCACCCACTTAACTTTGTCGGGTGATTCTCTTAAATAAAACAACACTGAATGCTTGAAATATTTTGACTAAATTAAACCCAGTGACTCTTACACGTACATAGGCACCGAGTGCACCTGATCTAAATAAATGGCAGATCCTTTATATTGTCGACTTACAACATATCCGTTAATATTGTTCAGCAGGAATGTTTAGAAATAGGACCGCTGAAATAAAATCGTATTCAATTCAATGAGAGACCACTTTTTATAGGAAAATGCGGAAGTTATAGTCTTGTCGCTGAATTAATGTTGTTATATTTGTTGCACGATTCCGGTTCAATCCGTCATTTATGCAGGAGTTATAACGAAAAACTTGAATAAAGTGTTGGCTAAAACAATACCCTGTTTTATTCGATTCTGGCTTAAGTGCGAACTCCAGTCGTCAATTTAGTAACCAGGTTGCTAGACGTATGTTTAGTTGTTTGAAACAAGTCACGTATGTCGCTCTGAGAGGTCCGAATGGTTCTAGGGACTCGACAAATCGACAAGAAATATAAAATGTCTACACGATGTCTAGTTGTTTTAAGGTTGATCTCAGTATCACCCTGTCAAACATTATGTTAATGATTCTATTGCGGCGTATCTGTTTAAGTGACAATGACCCACTATGTCTGGAAATACACGTATCCATAAAATTCAGAGCATATCACAGAAGAGTAAATAAATACCATTTTTCTCAAATTGCTCATCGGTCATTTTGTATAGGACATAAAATAACATTAATTTAGAAGAGAATTGCCTTTAAGGTGCGTTCACTTGTTACTGTTTGGCATATATAATAACCGTACTTTTATACTACTGTGAAGTAGCCGTTCATAATTACCCCACCCTCTTCATGATTAATTATGCAAGAACTTCAAAGTTTTTTATTCATTGCTTGGAGAGTATACGTTTGCTTGATACATGTATATGCTTTTGCGTTATATGTATGGTTTGTTCTGTAACCTATGTGCGTGGCTAGGCGCTGTCACCGTTACTATGTGGCATTGGATTCTCTGAGCGCTACATTTTTTATGTTACGATTGTCTCTGGGCTGTTAAAAATAATAAAGCTTAAAAATCTTCGTATCCATGTATATTGATTTAAAACTTTCTGTGTTTAATGAAGGGTTATAAATCCAATAAATTATTCAATCCTGTAATTAATAAGAAATGTGATAGTTTACATTGTTATGTCAACTCATCAGACATAACTTTATTTTCATCCAATACATCGCTGGCTTGGAATTAGATGGTCGCATCTACAACATGAATATTTTGAGAAAACAATAAAAACTGTCCGACAATTACTCTTTAGTCTTTACTTATGGTAAAACAAGCGTTTTTCAACTTCAGCTTAGTCAACATGACAAAGTCCGATTTTCATGAAAAATAGGCTCATAAGAAGTGCCTTGTGATATGCATTAGTCTTATAAGGTCGTAAGTGGCACTTACGACCTTCTCATTCTAAGCCAGGGACATTGCCTATGGTTTTTACTGTTGAATACCAATTTTATTCTGTGACCAAAGGTGATTTTGTGGTGATTAGCACTATTCGCTAAACACAATAAATTACTATACGAGTAATCAGGGATACTCACTCACTTCTGCAGTGGCCCCTATCACAGTCTCATTTTCCAAATTATGAAACAAGGTATCAGAATTAAGAATACAACAGAAAAACTATCTATATTTCTTTGTGAAATTCGGTTGTCCTGCATTTTTGCGGTGGGGACTTGGGCTTTTAATCATTTATTTGGGTTGTGTGTAGGCATTGCTCCGTTGTGGTGTTACTGTGTTCTGTGCTTTGCATGTTAAGTTGAGTGCTGTCTTCCCTGTCCGTTATATATATGAATATGGTTTACCATTGTCTGTGTCAACGTGACTTTTATGGGGTGTGAATTTCAAACTTTCAGATATATTGGGTCATTGTCACTTAAACAGATAAACCTCAATGGAATCATTAACATAATGTTTGACAGGGTGACAATGAGATCATCTTTAAACCAGTCAGACGTTGTGTTGACATTTTATATAATTTGTCAATTTGTCGTGTCCCTTGAAACATTCAGACCTCTAGAAGACACACGTGACTTAACATACGTATAGCGACGTGGTTATGTTAATTGAAGACTGCAGTTCATTCGCACTTAACCCAGAATCGAATAAATCAGGGTATTGTTTGAGCCAGATCTTTATTCAAGTTTTCGAAATAACTTTAACTTAAATGACGGATTGAACCGGAATCGTGCAACAAATATAACAACATTAATTCAGCGACAAGACGATATCTTCCTTTTTTCATATAGACAATTGTTTCTCATTGAATTGAATACGACTTAATTTTAAAATAGCGGACACATTTCTAAAATGTCCGCATACTAGTAACACTATTAATGGATATATTATAGTAGATAAGATAAAGGATTTCTTATTTATTTAGAATCATATGCACTCGGTGCTCAGGCACATCTTAAAAGTCACTGGGTTTAATTAAGTCAACTTATTTCAAGCATTCAGACTTGTTTTATTTTATAGAATCATAGGACATAGGTAAGTGAGTGTTTTCGATCTCTGCCAACTACTCGCGACTCACTGATGCTAAACAGTATTGCTGAATGCGTCAAGGTCCCACAGGTACTACTTCACCTGATGCCTGATGCTAAATATCCTAACAGTATTGCTGAATGGTATACTGGGGTACGGTGAAGTATACTTTAAAGTACCCGGGTACGGTGAAGTAGTACCCGGGGACCTTGACCCATTTTACACGTCCTATATGAAGAAGTAATGCTACATAAGAACTTCCGGGAAATGGGTGCTTCTTGGCAAACTAGTGATTCAGTGTACACTGGATACGATTATACTTCTGTTAATGCTTTTAAAAATATAATTTATAAACACCAATATTCATTGCAGGACCAACTATTATTTTGAGTTTGCATAATTTAAATATGTTGACCAGAAGACTTTCATACTCGTCACTTCATACCGAATTAATTTCCTTAATAAATTCATGAGATGCCATTCCAAATATGCGGAATGATTTAATAAAAACTGCAAACGTCTTACGAAAAATAAAACTCCCCTAACGTAAGTGTGTATTGTTCAGTGACGGAAATGCCCGAGTAGTTACGATTGACGAAAGATACTCACTGAGAGCGTCTTGAATTGAGTCACTAGTAAATCTACTCGAAAACAGAATATTTCTCTATGATGTGAAGGGATGTTAATGTGTAGTAGATGAATTGTGTGAATTGTAACAGTAAACCCCCACAGGGAAACTTCCTAGTCAATTCACGTGCAACCCGTGTTCGTTCCAATATCCTCGGGAACCACCTGTTGTCATATTATATATCAATCAGCCACCCCGAGGATTCCTTGACGTCTGTAGTCGTGTCATGCCATTTATATTAGATGCACAACGACCCATCCCTGCCGGTTTTGTATTGGAATATAAATTGTACCACGTGGTGTATAATTGCTCGGTAAGGCGTGCGTGAGATACGTTATTTGAAACATATCAGTTTCGATTGGCATTTCTTTAATACAATGCAACGGACTTGGACTACTTCATATAATATACTATTTATTACTGTTATATTATCTCCAATACTTTCCATGAAGGTCTTACGGACTAGTCTAACTATACAGCTAAAAAATATGATTATGATCAAGAAATCAATGTACATGCCATGTTAGCTGAACGAAACCGATTAAAAACATTGTTCAAATATAAAATAGCATTCAGTCTTATAGACTCATAGACAAAAGAAACGTAAAACTATTTCGGGGGTCATATTTTTCTAAATAAGTGTGATATTCTTATTTGTGTTAAATGTAAATGATTCATGTGTTATAACCTTGACACATGAGCACTTTTTGAAAACAATTATATTTGTTCTTTGACCGGTTTACCAGTTAAATGTAAAACCCCTTTTTCGCATATGGAGCACATGCGAAATCGAAAAAGGGAACATTTCTGTTGCCGAATGACAGGGTATCGATGAACACTTATGAAAACCCATCATGTAAAAGCATAGCAACAAAGTTTAAAAATGTCACGTTTGCCTGAACACACCATTCTCATGAATCAGTGTATAGTCAAGTCCCTATAGTCCCTGTATTACGGAGGAAAAACACGCTGGTTAAACGAGAATGGAACACACTCGGTCTGAAGCAATTGGAATGCTCCGAATGGGTTTGAGTCCTTCTGATATTGTCAGGCGAGTTCGTTGTCACTATTTGACCATTACATGGCTAGATGAATAGTAACAGGTCACTGGAAGGGTGAAGGACCGCCCCAAACAGGGAGACAAAGGGTAACCACGCGACAACAAGATGGGGCCGTGCGCATGCTACAACCGCTTCCGATCAGCCACAATTACTGCTAGGATACTCAAAGGGACCCACAGTTAAGCCAATTGACAAAAAAAGAAAAATAATAAAGTTCCTTTTTCTAAATATAGTACATCCATTTTGATTCATATTGACATTCATAATTCACATTGAAGACGATACACTTCAAAGTCGTTTATGTTTAGCCAATAAACGTTGCACCTCATAAGTATTTCACCAGCAGTATCATGAACACTGGCTTAATTCATATTATCATTAATATTTGCACGTTGTTCCAGGTTCATCTTCCCTCCAACCGAAATCATAAACGTGCATGTACAGTTAAGTAGTTAGCATTTGTTGGTAAAAATCAATGAATCAGCTGTAGCTGTGTGGCTTTGGTTTATGCCCTACTATTTATATTAACCATTATCTGACAACTCATGTTTTTCTTTGACAGCACGTGGAAATACACCAGCTCTTATTCATGAGTAAACAATGCAACACGAACATTACATATCGTCGATGAGTCCTTTTGATGTTGTCAGGCGATTTCCTATACAGGTATGCCATTTGAAAATAAGATGTATGCTGTTTAAAAACTCTGTTTATTTTATATGTAACCTTCGTTAAATAAAGATGTTATTACCGATATTATTATTATTATTATTATTATTATTATTATTATGAGGCGTACACCAGATAGTGAATGTGACAAATATGTGAAGTTTGCCATGTTGGCATGCTAGATTAAAATATATGTAGAAATGTTATCAATTTACCGAAATGAATGAAATTTTGAATAATGCCTCATCTATATTTAACGTATAAGTGTGTCAAATTTCAGTGAATTGAAAAAAAACGATAACTTTGAAAAACACCGTTATATAAGTTTTACGTTTATTTTGTCCCTGGGTGTATTAAAGTTCAAAACATTCATGTGAAGCATTTGATATAGTGCGCCCGGGATAATGTGATGTTTACAAACATTGACTGGATTGGTCTACTGTTGCAAAATTGGTTACTTAAATAAACAAACACAGTCAATTATATACTAAATAGTAGGACACAAACCAAAGCCACGCAGCTACGGCGGCAGCGCCTAGCCACACACGCACGCGTCGGGCATAGTACAAGCATCCACATCCGCAAAAATGGATGCTTCAAGCGAGTCTTATATGCTCACTCCGCAATGAATAACACACTGCGGACTTCGAATTTTGTGCATAATTAGCCATAAAGGGAGATAATTATAAGTGATAACTACACAAAAACACCGATAAATCATGCTCGCTTGATGTTCCACCTATGTGGCTTATTTCAAGTTTTCCCGGCTTTATGTTATCCTGGGCGCACTATATGAATTGAATTGTTCCAGGGTCCCAAATGGCAAAAGTAAGACGACATGCAATATAAATGTCATGTTTCTATTCTCATGCGGGAGGTGTTCAACTTATATTTATAAGAACAAAAATGAACGCCAGCTTCTGTCATGGTAGTTTAATACAATATACACACGTATCTCTTTTTAGCCATATTTGAATATGCGAACTGAACACAGATATAAGGTCGATAGTATTTTGAAAAGTTTTTGACAAAGTCAAAATGGTCGAAATAAACTAACTAAACAACGAGAAAGGCAGCCATATGTGTTCGTTTCCTGGAGATTACACCTTTATTTTTTCGAATAAAATCCCTAACAGTGTGCTTATCTTAAACAAGAAACAAAGAATTATGGTAGACAAAAAGTGCAACATTGAACTCCACACACTGTTGTGTGGTGAAAATCTCTGTTATTTTGTGCTAAACATAAATTATAATGCGATAATGGATTATACATTGCTTTTATGTGATGTTCTTATTTTAGACACCAGGGAATAGCTGACCCTGTGGTGAACCGATTAATGCATTATATTTATAATGTTATAAGAAATGATGTACTGCTTTAATATCTAAAGGAATGGTCAATATCTGTCTTACATATTGCGATAGTAGTTTGGTACCTGCAGTCACTTAGATAATTAGATAAAGCCTCAGTGTGGTTCATTATTTATGTCTAGGTGAAATTTCTTCCTAATCACCAAGATGTATGTTCGAGCCCCCTAATGCGTTAAGTCTGGTCACTTCTTCATGGTCAGAGGAGAATATCATAGGTACCACTTTAACATTAGAAAGTGAAAAGTATTTAAAGGATAGCTTCACAACAGATGTTATAAAAGTACATTGGCAAAAGTGTCGGCGGCACGCTGATCGAGGGCTTAAACGCTTTAGACTACCATACTGTACCCATGGGTCTCTAAATGTTCAGTGTTTTCCTCTTAAAGGTGTCCTGCGTGTATCGGTACTGTACATTGACCACGTTAATGAACCGGACTTCTTGTATTACATAAATGCCTCTTCCATGGATGTCGGTGGTCAGTGGCCGCCCAAAAAACTGGATGACCACGTTTAGCAAGAGCGAATGCCAAACAATCATGCATTACTGAATGGTATTTTCAAATGTCCGTGTTGTATTAATTTATAACCAAATATTAAAAATTGCTCAGTATAAGCTGGAAGCCTTTGTAATGCACATGTATGCATTTAGGTGAAGTGAACTGTTGTTCTGAGTGCGTTGCTGAAGGTTGTTCTCTCCCGCGAAAAGAGCATTCGCTTATGTTATTAACTGTAACAAAATGTGATTTATTTACGTTCTTGTACAAAAACGGGGCTCATATTAGCAGACTTTCGACCACGAAACCCACTGTCCACACGTCGCTAGCGGATTTTCTTTTTTCCGAAATTCCCTGAGCATATTACACGACTTTTTGATGCGTTTGTAATTATGCTCTAGGCGACTCTTGTAGGAATAAATGCACTTCTTAAGTCGTATTACAAATTAACCATCAGATCAAATAAGTCGATCGTCTGTAAACCCCCATGGGTTCGATCAAAGATATGCTTTAAATAGAATATGTGTGATACGTCAACCAACATAGGCACCTCATCTTTATACGAAAATGTATTTGATAAGTTTGATAATTAAAACATTTTTATATTGCATTACTTAACATCGTCAGTGGATCTAATAATAGTATCATGTTGGCGCTTGTTGTAAATGAAATCCGACTTAAAATAAAGATTGTATTGTATTGTTTTTTATTTTTTGTATTGTTTTGTATTGTATTGTAGTGTATTGTTTTGTATTGTATTGTACTAGTGAAATACACAAACACATGAGAGTTCGGTGTGCCAGTGTATGGCTATGTGGTTTGCGCGTTTGACCTTGAATCTGGCTATCCTGTTTCAAATCCGGATGGAGGAACTCATATTAATCTAGAACATTTCAGCAAATCTGATTGACAAATAAAGGCTATACTCTGTCTTTAAAAAAGTAATCCGCGTTCATTCATCAATAAACAACTCTTTTGTGAATATGATGGAAAAGTAACTTTAGAGATCTAAGCATTCCAAACGTTGTGAAGAGTTCTTTTCGTTTACAAACAATAAAAGTATATGTCGAAATCCGCGTTATAACACCCACCGTATGTTGAATGCTTTACGGGATATGCTATTAATAACGAAATCATAACTTAGGCTGTTTTCATGACAGATTCCCTATAACATCAGACTGTATCGAATTAATTCAAACATTAAGTAAAGTATCAATACTTGAATATGATGCCAAACGCATAATAGATTACCTCATTACATATTCATTTATTCAAGCGTTATGAATATTGATACTAAGGGAACGCTGCTATGAAAATGATTGTACAGAAACCTGCGCCAAAGATAATCCTGTTATTATATCGCAGACCAGTCTTAGATAGTAGCTTTCCATTGGTCAATACTTAAACTACAATCTGGAACAACCAATCAGATGCTTAGGGTTTTAGACTGGATACCGATCTCCATATTTGGACTAATGCATATACTGGACATATAACAGATACTGTTATCTATTGTCTCTGGGTATACAAGTTAAGTAAAGACTACATGTATAGGTTTTTGTCAATCAGAAAAGTCTGCAAAGCCAGACTCCTCACCAGTGCATATGGCTTACGGTCAGTTCAAAACTATACTCATCACATGCGTTGTGTTGAAATTCGTGCTGGTGTTATACTTTTTGTCAAACATTCCTTCGCTATTTCTCAGATTACCGGTATTTGCTCCTTGATCACGCGCCGCAAATGTAAGTTTTCTTGCTAAGCAAGGCAGACAACCTCGCTGCTTCTAAATGATGAAAGTTTTCTGAGTTTTCTCTCTTTGCAAGTTCAATATGTGTGAGAAGGCATAATGCTTGAACAACACGTGTCTCGCATATATCGTGATCAAACAACATAGGCCTATATCATAATAAAACAAAAAGAAACACAGATAAATAAATACATTTTAATGCGATATGTGCAATGATAAAACAATAAATAAATAAATGATAAAACAACAACATTTTTAATCATAAAAACATTTGATAAAATATATTCTCTTAACATAGTACTGACATAACAAAACAAGTGATATAGCTAGTTTGCGATAGAAAAAAATCGTGTTTTTTAAAGATTTCTGAAAATCTATTTATCCGATTTTGGTAAAAACTTACACAGAACTACATTAACTTCCTACCTACTCCCATTTTGAATTTCATAATTTTTAGTCACCAATTAAAAGACATTTATTCTTTATTACATATTGAAATTACATGCTCATTTACAGTTTAACGCAGGGAGGTAATATGGTATTCCATTGATGATTTACTATCAATTATTTAACCGTTACAATCCGTGATCGGCGGAATTCAGATTGCTGTTATAAAGACAATACTTAGGAGGCCCGTATGATTCGGTTTATTTAGGTGTGTCGCCTGTAAACAATGTACAACAATTAAATGTACTTTGTCATATTCACAGACGGGCCTCGCATGTGTTAAATTGAGTAGGTTGCAAATACGCAAATATACCGTTATGCGTATCACGTGACCGTAAAATTGGCTGTTGCAAGTATCAAGTCTTCTAACTTGATATTTCATACAAAACTACAAAAATGTTACATAGAACTTATGAACAAAACTTTTTTAACTCATGTCTGATGTTGCTGAAATTTCAAAATTTCATACTTGTAGGTTTAGTAATTTCAGAGAAATGTTTAAAAAACACGATTTTTTTCTATCGCAAACTAGCTATACCACATACCAGTAATATGTCTAGATACTCCTACAACACAGTTAGTCTCAGGACCATTTGAGTTTTTGGGGAAAGCTAACAGATGCAATGGAACCCGATTAACTGACCAACTAACATACATACATGAACAAAACCATAATATATTCCATCATTTTCAATAGAAGCAGCATATTAATCACAGACCCTGTATACTCCAATCTGAGAGTACAATTAATACAGGTTTTGCACAACCCTGGACCAAAATAAGGACAATAATTATTTTGTTAATGTGACCTTAATAAAAAGTTAAGCAACCACCAAATCATGCAAATGAAATGTTTATTTTTAAAGTTAGACCATAACTCCATGGAAAATTCGTTAACATAGCATTAGAATAAAATGATATTATTATTTCAAAGGCAATTGTGTGGTCCTTTCTGGCAATGTAAGACATATTGTTTTAACACATGAAAACCTGAATGTAAAGCGATTCTTAGAAAATGAATTTCAGGTTAAGTGTTATATATACATGAACTTGTTTTTGTTCTTCATAATTATTTTAGAATAAAACATCGTCAAAACATTTTGCAAGGTTCCAGATTATTTTTACAACACAAAACGTACATTTTATCAATGTTGTCCTCTAGAATGATCACAAGCTGTTCCCAATTATTTGTCCTATTGGTCCCAAACACCACAGATTCAATGTAGCCAAACACCTTATTGAATCAACAATTTACTTGTCGTGCATCGTGCTTAAATGAAACAAAAGATCCCATCTCTTCATCACGATTTCTTGCCAGTCATTGCATGTTTGTACCACTTTCCTCCTGTGCTCTGTGTTTGAGGTGAATCCATTGGTATGCTGCTTTGTGTTTCATTAGAATCACTTGGTGTTGCTGGTAAACGACTTCGTACAGCTTTGTCAAATCTCAACACCTCTTCCCTCACTTTCTTGGCTTGCCGAGCTCGGTGATTATCATGTGACTTAAAAATAAATTAATAGAAATAATTCAATTACCCAAAATATTTTTGGATAAAGCTAAATGATAGAAAGAAAATACTTCAATAGATATATAAGCTTGTTTTAAGAAGACAAGCACATGACCTTTCAATAGGAATGTATTTTTAAGCAACAAATTAATTACCAATGCTATCCTATTGGCTACTTATGAACCTAGATTTTTTAAAATACTGTACTATTTAAAGAGAAGATCCTGTTATAAAAGGTGATTTCCAGATTAACAACAAATTCAATGTAGTCAAATCATTATTAAATCTTATTGGCTGCACAAGACAGGTATTTGTTAATGGAAGTGACCACTTACACAGCTTTGACTGAACATATATGATAACTTGGTGGTATATTTACCTTCTTTCTATC
Organism: Spisula subtruncata; assembly: GCA_963678985.1. NCBI lineage: Eukaryota > Metazoa > Mollusca > Bivalvia > Venerida > Mactridae > Spisula > Spisula subtruncata. Next base: position 11,901,479 of record OY787674.1, read on the forward strand.
GGCTGCCTCTTGTTGCCGTTGAGATATTTGTTCAGCAGTAAGCGGTTCTTTCTTATACTTCAATAATCTGTGGTAGAAATGCATAAACAAATCTTGTCAATCATAATAATCTTTCTATGGAGACAGCAAATCCTCCATAATATATCTAGACCATGCATACCGTTGTTTCTTAAGGGTGGGGGTTGGGGGTAATAATTTTGAAATTTCCCTTTAATCTGTAAACCCCCAAAATAATATTGTGGTTTACAGGGTAAGTTTACTAATCCTATGCTTTACAGTACCCCTACACTGATTTAAATGATTGATAAAGCTTACCCCCATAGGTTTTCTTCTTAACTTTCTTATGCTGTTACATAAATAATTTGATATGCAATAGCAGGCATCTGGTTTAAGTGATGCCAAAGTACACATGAAATAATTTTAAAAGACAAACAAATGTTTTTCGCTATTTACTACTGTTGATAATTTAATTGTCCATTCAAATGATTCATTTATTATTTAAGTAAGGACAAAGTCAATGAAAATCTAGATTTAAACTTACCAACCTCTCTGGTATTTTGCCTTTGGGGTTATGATGGTTGCCAATTGTTAAGATTACTCCTTTATCGTTGCCATAGATACAAGATCTATCTCCACCATTCCAGTTTTCTCCATCTCCACCAAGTCTCTCTTCGCTTGCCATGGTGTGTACACGCAGTGAGTGATGATAATATAGTATTAGTAAAAGGTCTGAAAGAATAAAAGAAATATATACATTTTGCCTGGATACACAATTCTATTATCACATCCATGTCCAATTGGCTTGTCAAAAAAACCTGATTACATGTCATCACAGGGATTAAGCTCATTGAGTCGAAAATATGGTAATATACTATAAGATACAACAAGGGAAATAACAATAACGTGTACTCGTTCTATCAAATAGTATATTGCCATATTTTCCACTCAATGCTCCAAATCCCTGTGATTACACTGGTACCAAATGAACAAAAAGTTTCAAGAAGTAACTTTCAACTAGTGACACATTTCAAACTTTTCACAAATCAAAATGTACCCACAGTCATACCACTGTATATACAGAACGAAGGGGTGTGAAATTCCAGTGTTCTACTTGCCCAACTTGGGGTTTTTTGCTTGAGGACAAGTGGATTTTTCTATCCAGCTTACCCATGGGCAAGTGCAAAATAATGAAAATTATCTTGAGTAAGTAATATCAAATGTCCTAACTTTACCTATTTTAAACTTTTAACAAATCAAAATGTCACCATTAATACGGTAGGTACACACAGTCATACAGTTGTATATGCAGTCAGCGTACATAAATCCGTACATAATAATTCAAGCGAGACCCATTCTAGCTGAATCCTTCTAGCTTTTTTAAAAGCTAGCTTTGTACGTAATTTACCTGTCCGTTGTTTTGTTAAAAAACACAACGATATAAAGTTTAAATATGGTAGTATGTAGATAACCTTTCAATTTTTTTTTCTTTAACTATCATATACTAAGCAATACTTACAAGAATTTTGACATTCAGTGAATTTGCATGCAAGGCGAAATGAACCGGAAGTTTACATAATTGACAAGGAAACGGTGTTCATGTTTTCTACTTGGTTATGAAAAAAGCTTTCAGGCAACAGACATATAAATCTTCACTTCTAATTATCATTGGAGGAAAACTGGGTATTTATGCATACAGAAACATTTTTAACAACTCTACCAAATAAAAAACGTGCGCCCCTCGTTAATAGACTCATAAACTTTATTGTTTACGAGTCCACAGTCCCGAAGACCCACCGTCATCCATAGACGGCCAAACGGACGGACGGACTCTCTGGACAACGTGCGTTATCTTAGGTAGTTCCATTTGAGACCAAAGAAATGATCAATTAAAAAACAACAACACGGAATGAATTTTTATTGTGTTAGGCCGTATATCCGACCTCGCAAGGTAGACTAATAACGCTTGTGCGGATCAGGGATTCTATATTACTAACTATATATAGAGAAGATCCTGTGCGGATGGACAGGCGATCTGACAGGATATCATTATAATTATAAGCCGTCCTCCAGGAAAAGCAGACATTGTGAAAAAATGAACATCATGATAACGATGTGGAATTTGGAAAACACTATTCTTGCCTGTTGTTGTTGTAAATTTGTAACATTGTTACACAATGTATAGCACTGAGCACTAACTACTCCCGAAGCTATATGTCGTTTCTTAATCAAACTCATAAGATTGCTAAAATCTTATTTTGTTGAAAAATATTAACGTTGTACATATATTAATATTTTAGTACTACTGATTTTGGATGTATTGCATGCATAAATGTACAAAATAATGCTGACCATAATGTGTAATTGTGTAAATACCTTTAGTTGATGTACCTACGTTGGTGCAAATAAAATATATTATGATTTTCACCATGTCTGGTTTTCCCATTCTCATAAATCAGTGGTAAGTCAAGTATGTAATTGAAAAAAACATACTCTGGTTGAACGAGAATGGGTTTTCCTGGAGAACGGTTCATATATTCTGCTATATGTTTTGTTCCTGCTGAGCTAAATTCACTATTTAATATCAGTTTTATTCTAAGTCAGTGACATGTTTGAAAATGGTCATGTAATCTTAATAGCCGAGCATATCATTTATTTGATTGATTTATACTAAAATATGGCAGGCATATATATGTACATCCACCCTGATTTGAACCCGGGTTGCCAGATTAGACGACAAGCGCACTGACGACTAGGCTACGGAAGTAGCTCACACACACTTGTTGATGGATATTTCGCTGTCTTAGAACGAGAAGATTGTAGTACCTACGACCTTATAAGACTGATTCATATTTATAATCAGCATCACAGAGCGCTTCTGATGAGCTATTTTCATGAAAATCGAAACTTGTATTGACCAAATGTAAGTACAAACTGCGTGTTTTACCATTAGTAAAGAGCAATTTTCGGACAGTTTGTTTTCTTGTTTTTTTTAAAAAAGACAAACTATATAATGTACTTCTTTAAATGTATAAAAAGTTTTTTACATGCACATACATGCACATGATGGGTTAAGCAACAATAAAAAAGTTATCCAAATTGGTGGGATTCAAACGCAATATAAACTGTTGATTTAGGTCCATAACATGCATAAGCAGTATATATTAGACGACTGCGCTGGAGACCGATATACAAGTTATTATTTCGATTATATGTTTCTATTCTTATTGGTGAGAATACAACCCCTTTGATTATTTCGTTATTCATTGATAAAAGTACAGTTACGTCTAAATGATCTATGTAAATATTGTACCAGTATTTATACGCAGTCTCTAAGCGTAGAGTTACTATATATTTTGATGTTTCCCAATTTCATTTCAGACTCTATTGAAGCGACTTTTATAAGCAACTCTCGTTGAACTCGTTCGTGAACTCTAAATATCGTCTGAATCATTTTTTCAATTCATATAAATGATGCAAGTACGCACCCATTCGCCATGTTATGCCAGGGCACGAGGAAGTTGACCCTCCCACTTGACCCAAATATATGGTCATTTCGCAAAGGGTCTCTGACAATTAATTGGGGGATTTGGGCCAAACACCAATGTGGTTTATATATTTAATCAAACTAACACTTTTCAAGCTGTGCTCAGTAAATCTTAGGTGAGAAACGCTGACGGCTTTTCAATGATGTTTTAAGGCTTGTTGTCGGATTATCCGCATCAATTTTACACCATCTTGCTTTCGATGAATCAAATTGAATTTTAATTACACGTCGCTTAGGATACGTATATTTAAGACGCTTTGTAACACCCTTAACCATTGTTCATTTATATAACTTATAAGGGTGGGCCACATTCATGTAATTTTAAAAAGAAAATACTGTTTAACATTAATACCTTGTTGTTTTTCTATCATCGGCTGGTCAATTACGCAAACGGTTAGATAAGTCCAAGTGACAGACTGATCATTCCGTTTCGAATGTCGACATTATTGTGTGCGGTGCTCTCACTAAATATATTTTAAATACATGTCATTTATGAATGAAATATGTTTTCCTGAAGGACTTAAAGACTGAGTGATTGAAAGCCTGTAAATTCTCTTGATTGGAATAATTTCATAATAACCTTTTTAATATAAAAAAATGAGTATGCTGCAATTCGGGTGGAATCGACTTAATGAACAATTTTGAAAGGCCATTTTTTATTCATGTGACATAACAGTAGCTTACCAATTTAAGGATTTTAAGTAAAAAACATTATTGTGCTGTTTTTTTGTTGTTGTTGTCGTTGTTGTTTTAACTTAATGTAACTTATTGAAGAACAATGTTACTGTTACTGCTAGTACCGTTTATGTATTTAGTTCTCTTACCCTCTGTGAATGGAGCTAGTGATGGGGTTAAAGGTGACGGATGTGCTAGCATGTATCCAGGTCATGCCGCATTAGAACAAGACAACGATTCACCATACACAGTCTCAACATCATCAGTGTACTATGGTTGTGATAGCAATGTATCAAGTAAGTTAGTTTTCATTTAAAAACACACGGACTCATAAATTATATCACAAAAATAGAGTTTTAACATCCTTAAATGTTCACTCATTCATTAGATAAAAGAATGTACTATTATATTGAATGGATCAAATATATACTATATTGAATGGATGAAAAATTGTGGAGGTAAAAAATGTAGGTTGTGATATAATTTCTATAATTTTCGATGGCTGTTTCGGGCTGTTCAGCCGCTCGACCACTCTTTGACATTAATTTTAACTTTCCTTGTCATTGGACTACCTAATGAAACATACGTTCCAATTGTCGAGGGCAGGTTTTAGCTGTTCTGTCGCTCAACCACCCTTCCTTTGACATTTAACTTCCCCTTATCACTGGGCTATCTAAGGAAACATTCGTTCTAATCTCACTGTGGAGAATATTTCTCTCTTGTGTTTGCCAACAAGCATCGATCTGCGACGACGAGGAACGCTTACCTTACGGGTATCATTATCCACTTAGTAACTTTTATTCTGTTTAATATTTCATTATTATTACCAATTCAAGTCCATTTTCACAAAAAAAACTCACCGATGCATAGTTAATTGCCTTTTAATATTTGAATTTTTCTTATTTTTTTCCCGAAATTCACCTGAAATTTGAGTCGTCAAAGTCCACTTATAAATATCCAGTTATAACTTTAAATTTGTCAGAGCTAATTTTGCGATTGTACTGTACGAGAATTAAACTATGCATTCGTTAGTGAGACAACTTTTTAAAACAAATTATTTGAATAAATTTATAGAAATCATTCACATTAATGAAAACACAAATTAGTAAATTCACATGGGTTTTCATAATATCACCGTTTAAGTAAGTACATGTAACGAACGTGAGTTGGTCGAAGTCGTCATAAAAATGAAACCATATTTGATAATACTTGTAATAATTTTATTCTAGTTACGTTGGCATCAAATGAGGTGCTTGGTTTCAAAGGTTTCCTGTGTCAAGCAAGAAGAAACATACCTGAGTATGTAACTTACGGGACTCTGTTAGCAGTTGGTAGTGTGTCAATGATCAACAAATGTGATCAGGTAATTATTCGCATAATTATACTGTAAAACTTCCTTATCTCGAGGAGACACAAGAACAGGTGAATTGCTCGACATAAACCATGTGCTCGTAATACTGATGCTTATCATAAAGTTGCAAATTCGTCGGGACTTTGCTCCACATAGACTAATTGCTCGTATTATCGATGCTCGTCATAACGCAGTTTTACTGAAGTATATACATTTTGGGACATGAGTCATAATTAGTTGAAACCCCCCTTGTTCTTGTAGAAATTCCACTGTTATTACACATGAGCGTTCGAATTTCTCTACCATATATATTAAGACAGTCTGAATAATAATTATTACAAATACAGTTTCATATTAATATTACAGTTTATTTCAGAAATTAAGGCAATATGCCCAAAGTTTAAGTTTACAGTAATTACAAAAATACATATGATAAAATATACTCATTATTTAATAAAACGGTCTCAAAGTTATCGAGTCACACCAATCAACAATAAAGTCCGAGTTGTTTGAATGAAAGACGAATGATGCAGTGATGTATTCAATGTAATTAGACAGCTCGGTCATTTCCTTTGTGATTTTAATCATTTCTCATTCTCATACCCATACTAAAAATCCATACCCCATGCTCCAACTTGGAAAAAAGAGAGTTTTTTTTAGAATATTGCATCATAACCAACACCAACTGAAACGATCTAATTAAGAAAATGAACCCCATACAATACGTTTGGTATCCATTCTGTAATAAAGAAGTTACAGCAGTTTTCATAACTACGAACATGCTCCAATTATGGAGTTTGAGGATGGAGTACGAACTCCAATTTTATAAGAGAGATAACTTGTACAAACATAAAATAACCAAATAGCACGATTTATCTGGCAGGGCAACTACGAAATTATTATGTGCGTCAATTTTATCACAAATATTTCAATATTGCTCAACTACTCTTAATCATTAAAAAGGGACAAGCGTATCTTTATCATTTGAAACACCTGGTGTCCGTTGCCTAAGCAAAGGGAAGTAATTCATGTCCTTTATTGTTTTCAAATAAACGGGAGGAAACTGAATGAAGGCGCTACGTAGCGCTTTGCTTAGGCAACTGACACTTTGTGTCCCGACAGGAACTTGCAACTTCTATAAAATCATCGTTTGGATTTTGGTAAAAACCTTGGTAGTAAGTTGATTGTTACACTAGTACTTCAGAAAGCATGGGCCTCGCACAAAACATTGCTATTGGTCGGCTTTAAAAATGTGTCAACGTACGCTTCCATGTACACAGCACTTTCGTTTTAATTTGTGCGATGGTTTGGGGGAAACGTTGTTTTATGAGTATGCGAAGGATGTTCAAATTAAGAAGGGCCGTTTATTCATGTTGACTAAGTCCGAGGTTAAAACTTATGTATTGGTGATAGTGAGCTGTAGATTCTTGGGTTGGTTAAACAGGGTGACCATTAATATATGGTAACATAAATAAGTTTAATAACGATGTCAGTTTGTAAGATAATATTTGTTGTTATGCGCTATTGATTAAGATGTTTGAAGCGTTTTCCTTATTTCTGCAAAACTGCCAAAACCAGCAGGAAATGACGTCGTCAACTACCAATATTTCCTTGCACTTTACACATTGATGCTTCCATTTACACATCGTATTGTAGTTTTCAAATCAATTAAATATACCGGTTTTGTAGTACACACCCCTTCCTTCAGGGATTCCCATGATCAGAAATATAAAGCGTTTATGTCCGGCGAGTGATGGAGACAAATTTGAATGTGGTTTAAACGAGGTTCCCCATTTATATTAACCATAGAACAAGTTAAAACAAATTAAAATAAACTATTTCATCATCTCATCTTAAATGTGAATAATTCAATTAAACATTTTTCTCTATCTCTATTGCAGGCCGGGTCATTGTCGCACTCTAATCCTAGTGTAAAACCTTCAGTGACGTTTGAATGGTCGCCACCAGGGTTCAATGTGGGGGATATATCTATAATGTAAGAATTTGGTTATTGTGTTTATAGTGTCTGGGTTCAAGTGTGGGATTGTATATATATACTATAGGGACTGTGGGGCAACATATGTGGACTGTCGGAATGCCACAAAGGGAATGGAGTTATAAGTTGTTCATTTCAAAATATCGGCTTGTAAATATTTGATAATGTTTGGTAACATTCGGCATTTTACGAGCATGCCTAGTCATATACTAAGCGTTGTTACAGTTTTATTAGTTTAAACATGTACATTTGTTAAAACAGTTGATAAGCATTGACTTTGTTGTATGTAGGGTCAATTAATATAGCTGCAACACAATCTACATTACATTGTATAGCATATTTCATATATTACCGTGCGAGTTCTTCGTCCAAAGCCTTCTATGTTTTAATTCACACCTGAATGAAGCAACCACATCAATTTTATACGTAGATCTATAGCTATATTTAAGAAGCGCCGACTGCTTAAGAAAAGTTGCAGTTATCTAAAGCGTTGCATGCTTTACGACGGTGTGCAATGTATGCATATTTCGTGACATTTTATAAGGCAGCATTTACAATGGAATGTATTTAATAATTAATTATCTGCAAAGATAACGTCATTGATTGGCATTTATCTTTACGAAGTACATGGTTTTTAATCGATTGATATCACCAGGAATGAGGCGTCAAGAGTGATTAATATATGATTTTGTACTTAGTTCGAACTTAAAATGGTATCTACTAAAAAACTTCACTTTCATGGAATAAATGTACGCGAGGCATGTTGCATGTAGCAATTAAAGACAAACAAACACATGACGCGAAACTATTATCATTAAATTTTATTGACAAGTCAAAAGCTTTTTATGTTATGGATGAAGTAGGCTATTTTTCAACGATTATTCAAAACATCTTCTTTCGTTTGAAGGTTTTTATATGATACATGTCAATATAACTAATACCATACCACACAATTTGTCAATTTGAATGCATAATTTAACAACCAAAGCTAACCTAGGTAATTTGCCCTAGGGTCATCACCGGACGGATCGTAACAATTCGGCCTTGATAGATATTCCGGTATTTCTATGTCTAGTAACAACTCAAGAACCTACCACTTATCACAGAATTAGATTTATACAAACTTTCTACATACATAATTAAATCTACACTGTTCTGTATAAACTCATTTTTATAGAAGAGTGTTATTTTGAATATTATTTTGAATATGTTATTTTCCTAACATATGAAAGGACTTTATAGATCTACTGAGTTTTTATTTACATACAAGCAAAATGATTACCGACGTACATGTCGTTGATCTGCACGTAATGAACGTTTAATTTGAGTAAAATTGCCTACCCATTTCTGGTTGTTATATCACCCCATCTTTGACGAGGAAGTATATTGCTTTGCTCATGTCTGTTGGTCGGTCGGCCGGTCAGTAGACCAAATGTTTTCCGTTCAATAACTCAAGAGTGCTTTGCTGTAGCGTCTTCAAACGTAACATGGAGGTTGGTCAGCAACAATAGATGGCCCCTTTTGATTTTGGCGCCAGTAAGTCAAACGTCACTGCGACATATACCCTTTTCGACTATTGGGCTACCATGGGGGCATACGTGATTTACAAAAATTTGATGGATCGAAAAGTGATATTCACAAACAGTGAACAAACAGCGCGCATTCTAACATTTTGTATACGTATCTGTTTTTGGTTGGTGACCACGTGTTTATTAACACGTGACTACTGTGTCCTTGTGGTGTTCACAATGGTGTTAATCATACATTAGAGCTTTTAGACTGGGCTGTTACAGTAATCTTACAATACTACTACTGTTATCATGAGTCGAGAACAAGACCATAAAATGTTCCACATAACGGTCCAGTCACAAAGGCAGCTTGTATAATTATTTACAAAGGGTTCCGAAATGTTTTGAAGTCATGCGAGGAAAGATTAACGTTGTTGATCAACGTTGTGTCGCTTTAACAAGCATGTATAAATAACATGTACCAACGTTCCGGACATTATGTAACTTCATTTGTAAATACAAGTAATTACATATTTTCAGTTGTACCGTAGTTAAAGAATTTGGAATATTCTGGACGAATATCATATCGCCGAAGATGACCCACACAACATCATGTCAGACTGTTCCGACATCTACATCAAACGTGCCGTCATCAACTTCAAATGTGACGTCATCACCTGACGTCACAATCTCTTCGACAAATTCTACTTTCACTAATTCGACTAGTACACTTTCGGATACATATTGTGTATTTTGGTTGATGCTTCTATGGTTTATAATTGCTCACATTTAGGGCATTGTTGTGTAGTACGCATGGCGGTACATGTGTGGTGATACATATTTTTCCGAACAAATTCACTGCAGTTTATCTTTAGATAAAATGACCTGCGTTCGAAACGCGTTTGGACAATTAAGACAACATGTGATTTTATTGATTGGTGAGTTTATCGCTCAATTCGTTACATATTTGATTTATTTATGATATTTATTTATGTTTTAACTGTGTAGATCTACTCCTATAATAAAGTGTACAAATGTATGTTTTTTTTCAATAAGAATTATTTCTTGTAGACGTGAATTCCACCTGATACTACACGATGTCATAGCCTGATTCTATATAATAAAAGGACGTCCCTTCATTGAAACGTCAATAATTTGCTCCACAAATTCGAAAGTAGACTCTAGTGTGTCTGATAAATGAAACAAATCACATAAATACTTAAATGTTTCTATCAGCGATATATATTGACCTAGATTCTAATGTTGTTTGATTGCTTTCAAAACATGCCAATTTCCATCAACGACATGTCGCGTTGTTTTGGGTTTCGCTCTACCATACGTATATCCCATTGGAAGGACAGGAAAAGAACGCTTTTTATAAATATTGTATAATACTTATTGTTATTGTATGTATGTACAGAACAAATACATGTCTATATAGCGCAGTATATTATATTCCGTTGATTTACACACTGAATTAGTTTTTCGTGTTCAAATTTTTGGCGCCAAACTAAAAATGTACTAACATATCAACAGGTTAGGTCCAACCGTAATATTTACCGGAAACAAACCGGAAATGGCCGAGCATTTACGAATGCCGTAATAGCAGAACAAGAAAGGTTCATGTACCGAATGAAAAACATATCAAGTTACAATGGCAACCACATAAATAAACAAGAAAAAATGAACTTGAACTGAAAACACAACAATCTAAACAGATGATGCACCTCATCCGCCAAATATAATCAGAGCCAAATTCAGCAAAGACTATTCAGAAAAGGTCGTGTGTGCATCGCAGTCATGATACATCACGTTCCATTCGTCTTACTAGAAGATGGAACGAGTTCTCTGATTGGACGATATTCTTGTTTTCGCTAATCAAAATGTAAGTAACAAATACTAACACGTTTAGAACTATGCAAGTGTGAATGTGAGACTAATTATACTGGATTTCGCCAAATGTCTTGAGTATGCTGAAATATGATAAATTACCATACTAATATTACACATAATATCATAAATGATAGATAGAACATGGTACGTTGGGTCGTCGAGGATTAAGTCTATAATATCATATCTACTATTAAGTGCATGGTCATACCGAAATGAAACACAACACGACGACATCACGACGACTGCTGATATTATACTTTTATTCACAGAAAGTCCCAGCATGTTGGAGTTGAAGTGAATGTCCGTAAAGCAACATAATGGCAGTTTAATACCGAACAACACGAAAAGTATGTATGCCTTTAAAACAACGAAGTTAGATGATGAATATTTTCTTAAACCATTGTGAGATTTATTTACAGAAAATGCTTGCACGTCAACTGATTAATTTGGATCTGTCTGGTGACACTTTTGAACTTTTATTTTAACATTTTTATAGGTTCACTATATGACTGTAATGACTTATTCAATGGATGGTTTAAATATTTGCTGTTGTTCATTATCTTATCTGTTTCTAAAGATGGAAATACCAAACAATCTAACTTGACATCGTCCCTTATGTAACCATATTTAAGATGGTGTCACCAAGTAAAGATTCTACTCGACAAATTGCGGGCAACATTCACAAATCTAGGCCAAGCAACAGGCATCCCTCTACCACTAGCTGAAACATATGTAAACACGTACATGTGCAATGTGTATGAGATATGCAATGTACTATTGATCAGCTTTCAAGAGAACTGGTTTGTTGTGATGTGGAAAAATTCCAGTTCTTTTCAGGAAAGCATGTAGCGCAGAGAGGTTTGGTCAGGCCAATGGCCCTAGTATATATTTGTATTACTCAACAAACAAAGTTTGTGACACAACAAAAACACTTCACTTACAGTGTTATATTGTTAGAATACACAAACATATTTATCTAAAGGGAAGTAGGTGGCTTGGCTCCGTATGTTTTGGTCAGGCCAATGACACCAGTATATATTTGTATTACTAACCAAAAACAAGTTGTGACACAGCAAAAACTCATCACTTACAGTGTAGTATTGTTACAAGCTACAACACACAAAATATTTCTCTACAATAATTCGAATTGAGATCATTGCCTTCATCATCTGTATTTTTGTGCATGCCAATGCCTATTTTTGTCAGCCATTCTATTTCAACATGATGATTTTAAAATTAAATTAAATACCTACCTTTCGCTGGCAAAATCGATATTTTGAGTAAACAAGAAAAATCGGTCTGTAAATTACTCTTTACTTTATGGCAAAACAAGTTGTTTCATATCCAGTTTGGTCAGCATTACAAGTTACTATTTTCATGCAAATAGGCTGATAAGAAGCACCATGTGATGCAGACCAGCCTTAGAAGATCGTAAGTACTACTGTCCGACTTTCTTATTCAAAGCCAGTGATATGTTTGTGGGAAAATGTATTATAATCACAGGGGATTGTCCAAGCAGAAAAGCAGCATAAAGCAGCATAAAGCACAACTTTACATCTAGAATCAGTTACAATTTCTTCGGTAAAAAGGTATTTTGAATTGTATTACGTAAGTTATGTTCTTCAATGTTCGCTTTAGCATTCTAGATTATGACGGAAACCTTGGTGAAGAGATAGCAAGAGAATGTATGCCGGTGTGAAGGGGCTTGAAGCAGATGTAGAAAAATAAAACTTTTATCTTTTACAAGGTATTCCACTCAAACATTATGATTAAATTCGTGTAAATAAATGACAAATCTATACGGAAATGACAGATAGTCGCACTTCAAAGGTGATTATGAATATATTTGTGACGATTCCTTAAACGAAAACACATATAATAGGGATTCCTATAAAGTCAATGACATAGATACTTTGAAGGTTTTCAATTTACGATTCATTTTCACTAGATCTAGATGACATTGTTCAGTCTTTTGTATTTTATGAATTGTGCTAATTGAAAATGTTGATTATTTTCACTTGATAATTTTCTTTGTTATTTAAGCATTTGAATTGCTTCAGTTATAAGAATTTGACCAAATGTTTGGAAAAGGCTACAATTTCTAATGTACCAAAACATGTTTGTGATATGCATTGTTTTCCTATCAGGTGAGTTTGTTTTCTTATTAATTTATTTATTTGCCCAGGGGATTATTTTTGGAAGTCTTAATGTTTGACAATGAAACGTCCAATATTTCATGATGCTCAAATGAAAACGACCATTAGGTAAACTGCGGAAACATTTTAATTATGTCCGATATACGGTGTTTGACAACACAGGCGTTTAAAGAGTTGTCTCTTGAAGCATTTTTACAAAAGGCATCATGACTGGAAAACAACGTTAATCCACCAGCCTATACCTGTAGGAATGTGAGTGCACACTTATCACTGGGATGTCCGTAGGCAGTACAAGTAATCTAAGATTTGATTCATTCATTATTTCAGTAGTCAGCAGTGTGCATGGTTATGACTGTGTGAAAAGACCAAAGGTAAAATAATAATATAATATATAAAATTGTATACTCCGCCCATACGTGTTCTCCTTTCGCATCCGTCTGGAACTTATCAACATTGTAACTATATAGCCTAAGAGCATAAGGCGGCAATTTTTTCAGAATTAGAGCCAATCTCTTACATTTGCACCAACGTAAGCTATATTACCGAATATATAAAGCTTACTTAGTTTCTATTTCACAGCCCTTTAGGATCCAAAATTGCGTCAAATATTTTTCATGTGAAATAGTAACTAAATTTTTATTTAGACCAGAATTGTATTAATTGTTAGTATAACAATGGTAGACCGAATTATTGTATACTGTTCATATGATATGTCGGACAATAGCTATACACAGCTAATGTTATTTGTTGTAAATGTAAATCCGACTTAAAATAATGATTATATTGTATTGTATTGTATTGTATTGTATTGTATTGTATTGTTATATGATCATCCTGAAAGCACCGGCGCTGCTTGTGTCTTGGTGACGAGGTTTTGCTTGTACGTGTACATCACATAGATAGAAACCGAATACATCTTGTAACATAAAACATAACATAAAATTGCGTAACCAACTATGGTACATTAAGCGTTATTTTGTAGCGGTAATACAATGATGAACTATTCAGTATTGTAACGGACTGAAATCAGACATGTCTTAGTTATATTGGTGCTTCCGCTTCACATTGCTCTTGGTGGTTTTCAATATTGATCTTACTTAACTCGAAGATAAGAACAATCAATCAGATAACAGCATATTGAACCATTAGTCAGTAATTAGAGATGTGATTGGTTATCCTTATTCTCCAAGTAAATTAAATTAATATTGAATGCCATCTCTGGTTGTATGTTCCTTCTAAAGGTCAGGTACCCATACTGTCAGGACAGATATGAGGCAAGGAAAGGCCACACCATGTGTTTGGGTACCATACGACAGCGTAATATCAATGATACAGGTATTGGTACCATTTATATGTATATCTCTACTAGTACCTAGTACCTTATACTCTTCGGGCTTGTTTATCCCTAATGTCATAATGATTCCTGTAATTTGTACCCCTACATGTGGCATGTTGATTGTCCTGCGTACAGCCATCCTCAAGTTATAATTGCATTCACTGGTTGTTATTATATCTCTGAAGTCGGATCTAATATTTGAGCAAGAAACAACAAACATTTGTGAGTTCTGGAAAGTGTCAACACCTGATCAACAGCGAACGGTTTTGTGTGTCAGTCATACACAGTCATGTCTGCCACACGTAGTTCAGAGTTAGCACGCATGCAATGGAAAACATGTATACTATGTTTTGTGTAGTTCCTTGATTTTGGTATGCATGGCTTTGTTATTGATAATTCTGATCTACTTTAATTTTTATTATATCCATGTTGTTTTATAATAACCATGTACGTATATGTACAATCTAAGCACATATTATGGTTTTAGTTCGACGAGAACTGGCTGAAATGCATAACGATATCAGAGCTGCAGTAGCACCGCCAGCGGCAAACATGATCAAACTGGTATGTATGTCATTTTTATCACTAGTTAATCGGAGTGTTCGACTGGGCATCTTCCTTTGAGCAAGGTGTATAAAAAGAATAGCCAACGTTTCCTTGTCGAATATGCCTAATGTCATTATTGTCATTTAGCTCAAACTTACTGTTTATTTCACATTGACTGCAAAACAAGTGATTTGACCTATATGATAAATATTCCAGGACTTGAACCATCAGTAGCCTCTCCTTATTACGAAATTGGTAAACTCAAGGTGGGATTGAACCAATTTTTCTTTTGCAACAGTCATTTTTCCAACATACGACTGTGTATAGAGTATTGGAATGTGTGTACAACTCCCAGACCGTTCGGCAATTTCGTTACTTGAGGAGAGCAAATGGCCATATATAGTCATTGTCGCCGACAAACATACACTTTGGATACCATTAAATATACACCACAATGTCAATATTGTTAGAAGGTGGCTTGGAATGGATGTCATCTTACTGCTTAGTTTGGAAACCGAATGTTATTAATTATCATAACAATATTACTTTACAGCAAATCAACATGTTGCTCGAAAAGGAAGCACAGTTATGGGCGGAACAATGTAAGATGACACATGATAGTCCAGATTTAAGATTTCTGGCAGGTACGGAATATTATACCTCTTATCAGAAACATCAGTTCCTATATTTTCGTCAAGCAATGAATCCAATGCGAAACAAACTCCTACGCATTTGTCTCCTACGCTCAGACATCAGATTACATACTTAGTATACTTAGGAATTAAAGTAGCAAGTTGTTCTGGTAAGGAGTTTCATATGACAAGTGAAGTCAGTAGACTGCTATTGGCTACTAGAATGAACCCTAGCGAGGCGATACTCATTCGTCATTTAAAAAAAATAGTTGTTAAGATGTATGGAATTGTTTATCGTATCAATTAATTTTGTATGCACACATGATCTGTCGTTTATATGTATTCATGTGAATATGAATTCACTTTGACATGTGTTATGTATTTTGTATTCGCAAAACAAATGTATACGATAAAACAATGAACTTGACCTAAGACCTTGCTGTCAAAAAGCATCAAACAGTGGGATATACGAATGTCTGTACTTTGATTTAGCATGTTGTGGCCGGGTGATAACATTTCTGTTTATTTCTGTATTTATGGTATTAATTGAAGTGTTTCAATCCATTAACAGCTTATTACCTACATAATCAAAGTGATAGAGTAGCTTCCGGATTAAACACATCATGTCAAAAACCATGACTGCAATGTCAAAAAGTATGCCAAATGTTCATTTATAGAAAACACAAATCCAAAATATAGTACACATTACTATCCTTTGATATTTTATACAATTAGTACATGAGTGCATACGTACCTTTATGGAGAAACAAACCAACATTTTCCCCAACACCAAAACCGTTTGTGTTAAAACAACTGAATTACATACTATCTTTCAATACTACCATTTTCGAGTATTATTGGCAGGCCGGATGATTGATAAACGATAAAAAGTAAATGCCTTTTAAAGAAGAAAAGAACAAAAAAAAAACAAAGCAAACACTGATGTTAATAAAAACTTATAAGACGGGGGTCAAAATATTTAAACTGATAATATAAGAAAAAATCGGTATGTCGAAACTAATATATTTTGTACACTACTGTATGTTATTAGATAGGTTTACGGTTGGTCAGAACATAGCGATTGGTGGTCCAGTAATCAACTGGACAGATATAGTGGTCAATCAATGGGGGCAGGAGAAAGCACACTTCACATATGGTGGTCCTAATATGGTGTCACAGGTCAGCAATTACGCACAGGTATGAATATGTAGTGTCTAGAGATGCTTCTTCATATTTTGTTTACTCGCTGTAAATTCATGTATGATAAATCGCTGGCTTAGAATGAGAAGGTCGTATGTGCCACTTACACATCTTTTAAGCCTAATGCATATTGGAAAACTAAATCATAAGGCGCTTCTTATGAGCCTTTTTTCATGAAAATCGGAACTTGTCATGTTGACCAAACTGATGTTGAAAAGGCTTGTTTTACCAAAAGTAAATAGTGATCATCAGACAGTTTTTCTTGTTTTCTCAAAATATTGATTTTGAACTTACGACCCTCTCATTCTTTGCCAGCGATATGTACCATAACGAATGCCTGCGAAGTTTAACCCGTAAAATTTTCTTCCTGATGAATTTAATTCGTTTAAATGTATTTCAAGTTCATCGTAGGACAAAAAACCTACTGCAAGAATGATTTGGATTGATTCCAATATGTTTCTCCAATGTATGTACCAAGTTTGGCAACTTTCACCAAAAATTAATGATTACTCGATTTTTTGAGACATTATTGTTGGACTATTGTCTATACAAGTCCACTCAATGGGCTGTACAGAACACTCGGTGCTGCTGTCAGCCAATAAACATAGGCGTACACGTAGGTTATATGGTAATTCGTACGCATTTCATACTAAGAGAAAACATAATGTGTCATAGGCGGTCATAGAATTCCAAACGTGTGCGATACCTCTTGGCTACCGTTTAGCACTTTAAAATATGTACGAACGGCAAAAAGTACACTGAGTACAAAAATGCATTTTTAAAATGGTTATCTTTTTCAGATGATTTGGGGCTCTACGTTCCTATTCGGATGTGGTGTCAGTAAATGTGGAACGGATCACTTTTATGTGTGCAATTATGCATCAAGGTTGGAAAACATAATTATATTTATAACTTAGAATAACGTTTATTGAAAACACCGTTAATCTCTTTTTCATTTGATTAAACTTGGTGTTACAAGTCATTGGTTTATTATTTTATGTTCAGATGAGCCAAATGCATGCGTTAAAGCAATACTTATGCATTTTGGTCAAATTGACTGGGATTCTTTCAGTGCAATACATCCAAGCAGAATTCGTGCAAAACAGGTTTAATAATTGTAACATACAACTGAATGTTTCATAAACGTGTATAACTAGATAAGTCTTACAATAGTTTATGTACTGTCTTCACAATTTATTTTGAGAAATAATTTGTAAAACAGGATTCCATTCATCGATAACTTCCCAGTTAGTTTACAATTCTCAAATTTTAAACCTTACATTGTAACTTATATTCGATAACAAGGCTTATTTATTTTCATGTTTTATAGTATGGATGAAAACCAAATGAACACACCCTACCAAAAATCGAGTACTGGGTCGTCATGTGAATCCTGCGTCAAAAACTGTGATAATATGACGTCATCACTGTGCGGTAAGTTTGGTTATTACTATCAAAATGAGCATGCACTGCCAGATAGAAAAAAACTACCCTTTTCAAGCTTATATTTGTTTGGTGACAGCGTTTGTCGATGTACTGTTTTATTACTGCTGAGACGAACCAGTAATGCACAAGTACGTTGCTTAGCTTAGTTCACATTGGCAGGAGTGACGACAGACCAGTGCGTGTATCGATATAACTTTGTTCTACGGTATTCAAGTGTGGGCCATTGGTAGGGAATTTTATATCACCGCGAAACTGTATGATGTCAATCTAATAGTGTGTGATTTAGACGTTAGACGTTTGAGATTGCCCGCTGCAATTATGTTTTCATTATTGACAAAAAACCTCCGATATTATCTATATTTCAGATTGTAAGGGCAAGCTATGTTTGAATGGTGGTACCTTAGATCTAGTCACGTGTACTTGTATCTGTATCACTGAGGTGACCTTCTATCATCCAGAATACTGCGACTGTGCGTATAACTTTATCTGTTGTTCATTTCTTCCATTTTCCGTCCGATATCTCAAGTGGTCCACAGTGCTTATGTGCCTACTAAACTCTGCTAAACTCTTTAATTTTTACATGATGCATTTTCTGAATATTTACTTAAGCCCGTTTTGTTAATACGATATTCCCTGCATCACTTTACTTGTATCCACTACATTCGTTAGTACAATAAAGATGTACATTGTACCCTCTTATTCAGCCGACTATAAGCATAACAGAGCGCATACAATACCAGTAAATCATGAACTATCTGTTAATCTTCGCCTAAGATATCATACTCCTGTTTAACCAGAAACTCATTTGACACTCTCTTGAACACATATCAGTTACTAATTCAGTTAGTAATGAACCTCATTCGTTTCTCTATCAGTACATTGTAATACAAGCGGTGATGATCCTAAATGTGGAAGTCCGCCTTATGAACCTTCAAGCTGCCGTAACAATTCAGACACTGTGTTCCATTGTCCATGGATGTGCGACATTTGTCCATGTAAGTATTTGTCCAACAAGTAACTTTACATTATCTAAAACTGTAAAGTAATCAGCTTTCAAAGTTGTTTTGTTATTGCGAGTTGGAAACAGGAGAAAATTCCAGTTGGTTATGGAAAGGAAACTAACGGCAATGCAATTACTTTTGGTAACTGGAATTACACACTGTATAGGTAATTGTACTCGGCAAAATCTTATTTAAAACGTCATAAATGTCTATGAAAAATAACACAACATCGCAATACCGTATGTTTCATTTTCGCGGGTTTTTTTTGTGTGTTTCTGGAAGTACGAGAACATGTTGTTTTTACAGCAAGTACATCAGCAGCAGTAACTATTATCTAATGGTGAAAAATCAATGCTATGAATATATTGAATTCCAGATTCGGACCAAACGTACCGCGAAAGCAGTGAGCTATTGCCATGGGAACGAGGACTTCCTATGTGTACAACCACAACTGCGTCCACAACGACAACTTCTACAACATCATCTTCTACAACGTCAACTTTTACGACGACATTTCCTACGTCGTTTATTTCTTCCGTTGCACCTGCCAAAGTATCGACAACATCAGTGATGAACAAAATGTCTTCAAAATCGCCTACTTCACCTAGTCACACATTGTCATCAAATATGGGACAGCACAATGTAGCATATTTCGTTGGTCCAAACTGTCACGTAATCTTTCTTGTAGTTCTACCACTGTATCTGAGAAAGACATTTTAGTGCACGGACATGCTTTATTTAGAAGACTCTTTGGTGTATATTATGCTGAAGTATGCACAAACATTTTCCCGATAAAATGATTAAATACAATATAACTAATGGTAACAGAATGTTTGTGATCTTTTTATATTCGTGTGTCTTTTTAATTTTTCACTCCAAATTAACAATGCAATCTTGAGATTTGGACCGTTTGCCAATCAGTCTTGGAACAACCTCGTACATGTTGGGCGTAAAGTAAAGAAGAAACAGTCGGGCAATGTTTGTTACCTGCAACAAAATACTTCGCGCAAAAATGTCAAAGCTAGTTGTTGCATTATTTTTATATACTTTTTGTTTTTATGTTAATTTATGAAATTTGTATTTCTATTCCTGCTTCTTCCCGATAGAAGAGCGCCAAGAGAAGTTTTGAAAGTAAAGTTGTTTAATTGATATTTCTGTTAGTTGGCACCAGGCAATCATCTTAACTAAAGCCGACACGGTTGCTTCATTGCTTGGGTTGGCAATTGTCATTTGATTGTGCACCATGCGAACGACTCTCGACATATCCGCTTGTCATTTAACATGTTTATCATATTCTGCCGTGAGAGCGGTTTCCGACATACAAACCAGTGTTGTCAAATATCTTGGGGAAGAAAACGTTGAACTTATGGCAACTAGCAGGCGCATCACCATATAACAATAAGTGCATGACTGTTCCTCGTGAGAGGATTATCACTTGACAGGTCCGTCCTTGTACGAATGCACTAGATCTGTTTTCAGTTATGACGTTGCCGATATACATGTATAGAACAATGTTGCCAAGTCTTTTGGGGAAGATTAAGCTAGATCGGAGATTCTTATCGTATTCTAGGAAAACTCCTCAGGTCAAGTATGAACGGAATATTGTTGTTAACAATAACTAGCTTATTACTCGATGAAAACAGAGTGTATCGTAAATAAACAGTATAAACATATAAGCCAATATTGTGTTCTTATCTTTAATGTCATTCACGTCAGTCGGAAGCAAATTTTAAAATACACACAAAATGTAATTAAATCTTTAGCACATCAGATAAGATAGGCCAAGAGATAACCATTTATCATATTTCACGCCATAAAGTAGAATAAAATTAATTCATCTACCATTGTCAGCAACACGAATGTGGGATTTGACAGAGCATAAATTAAATAATCTTAATAAGTTTGGATTATTCGGTAGATAATTCCACTGAGCAATGGTATTTATTTGTAGCCAATAGTTAAATGAGGACTGTCCTAAAAGTCCTGATTGTGGCACAAAGTTACACATATACACAAATGCAACGCGCTTTAAAAATATATAAGAAAAGTTCATTGCTGAGCTAATATGCTGCAAGTAGAAAAGGACATGTACAGTCGATCAGCGTAAGGCCAATGAGGAGTTGAGGCTGATCCCAGTCGAGCCAACTAAACGACGAGCCATTATTGTACAAATAGTTGCTTTACTTTAAACACATGATGATGAATACCGTCGAGGCTTATATTTTGTGAATTTAAACGACTATAAAATTTAATGACAATGTTTTTTAAATCCTTTCCGTTATGGCGTCAATCGTGTGACGTTCTAAATGGAGGGTTTTTGTTTTTATTATGACTTCCCTTAAACATGTACGTAAGATTTAGATAAATATTGGAAGGGTTATTGTTTCCTTATACGAATCCTAGGCACAACATAATATGTTTCAGAGTTTCTTAGCGTTTCCTGTTTCTAATCATTGGCTTCAGTATTATTTTAAACTTTTCCTGGTGTGTATGCCGCGGTTCCCATGTTGTCCACCGAAATGTGTTTTGACAACCAATTTTACTGATTTCCGCATACCCTTAGTTATTAGCCATTACGTACATATTCTCAACAAAAATCTTGTTACTTTTTGTATGGGACATACGCATGTCTTTTTAATCTGGTAGATATGGAGTTCCCTGTATCAACGCAATTCGTAATGACCGAATTAGCTAAAACCCCGTTCGCGCACGTTCTATGCAGCGTATCACAGAAACAATGCGCCATGTTCGATATTTAAACGTAAAATACAATCAGTATCTTTCACCCAATCCTTAGATATTTTAAGTGTGCTTATGTGGTTTAATAATAATATACTCAAATACCCTTCTAAATCTTTATCTACACATTGGTATTAACGCGATTATTATCGGCAAGATTGAGATAAAACCACGCTTCCGCCGAAGCACTGAACTTTAACACAAACCCGATTCGGTATAAGACCCAGCGCTGCTGCCTTTCGCAATCACAGTTTGATTCGGCTTTTGTTAAAACTTATATTTATTTCAATTTCGGATATCTTTTATGATAAAATGTTGTTTTTACTTATAGCATGCGTGTTCTCAACAACTGCAGGTATTTGCAATACATAAATATCTATTCTAATCAATTTTGATATTGGATAAAAGCGAAAATGATGGATGAAAATTAACAGAACAAATATTAACTCAATGTGTTTTATTTGTTTATAGTTTATTGCTACTATCATGCATTGATTGATCTTATATTAAATATTTAATTTAAGAAAAAGGTTTTTATAAAAGAAATCAAGCAATGATGATTAGATAATTTTATTTGCAATGTATATTGAAGGTTTCCATGACCATAAAGCACAAAACAAAACCTTAGTTAAAGTATGTTTTGTTTTTTCCATTTAAACTCTGAAATTTAGTATAAATAATACTACTTTTGGTGTATATAAATCAGAAAAAAGTTTCTTAGTACAAAACCTTTTTAGTTTTGCCTTTTAGAAACAGAACTATGGTTCTTATTTCGGTGTATTCGTACATTTATGATCGGGTTAGTGCAATGCAGTTAATAATTATTGAGCAATGCATTTTAATAAAATTAGTTATACTTATGACGAAGATTCAAAACGTTTCATTAAAACTAAATAATTTCTGATAAAGTAATTTTATTTTCTTATAAAATAATTGTATTATCTTATAAAAAAAAATTATTTTCAGAAGTTGTGTTTTTCAGTTAAATCTTGTTTTAATTCGTACTTTGCAGTATTGCGTTCAGGGGCGACAACTCCGGATCCCGGATGTTACACGGTGACTAGTGTAAATATCTTTCTTTTTGTCGTCTTCATAAAGTTCATTCTAACAAGTATAACATAGTTACCGTGTTCGAAATATTTAATTCTAATTGACAATTATTTCTTACTATAGTACAAGGAAACGAAAATTACCACCAATTATCATTTTAAATAAATTTAATTATACTTATGCTTCACCATCCTGTGTTCATATTTTATTGTAATTAAGGCCCTATACAGATTTTACTAGCCAAGGCGGCTAGTTGAGTTAGTTGAACTTAACGCCACATGATCCTACTAAATATTAGAGTTCTGGATAGGACAGGTTTCAAACAAGAAATCCGGTGACAGGCGGTTGGTAATCCACGGGTCTATCATATAGGGATAGATATATATTCTAATGACTTTGTTTAGAATAAATCTAACGTTACTTCTATTTAAACATAAACCGTCTTTATGATACGGAAGCCACTCGATCGCCCGTGAAGTAAGCGCACGTCATTTTGAGTACGAATTGAGGAGATAGTTTGAACCTGTCTTGGGATAGCTTACTAACAAATACGTAAATTACATCTTTAGAGAGACATATGTTTATATTTCAAACCTCGAAATGATTCTCTTTGCGATTTAAACTGTTTCCGCTGTAAAATTTAGAAAATTGATAGATGGTTTCGGTAGTTTGCAACAAGTACTTATATATGGATGGTCATAACACACCAAACTAGGAAATCGAACAAATCTCTGATTCTCTATCAGTATGGATCGTGTTTTGGAAAGATAGACGATATATTTTGAATACAAACAGAAGGCATTATACATGAATTGCTCAGCACTTTCAATGAATTTCATATTACTTCTGCTGTACATTGCTTTTGGTAATGATACATAATTTGCAAAACACAGAACCATTTGCCTTACGTTATATGAATAAAATACCAGTGTAACCGAATATGATTGATATACTCGTAGTATGAAAAGCTTGTCAACCCACATTTCAGGCACCTAGTCATTCTTGCCTGGAGAAGTATCAAGTTGTTGATGATCATATATACTGTCAACTGGATCCTAGGATGATTCACCCTTCTGATGCAGGTATATACTCGCTAAATTGTATACTCTGGTAAAATGTTTGACCTTTGTTCAAAATTTGTATATATCTTTCACACTCAGTTGTTTTTACTACACATTTCTTATTTTATTTCCGATGCTTTATTATTTAGTTTGGTCAACGTGACACGTTCCGATTTTCATGACAATAGGCTCATAAGAAGCTCCTTATAATACATATTTTAAATATGCATGAGTTTTTACAACGACTTTCTCATTCTAAACCACCGACGTGCACTTAATTTTGCGATTAGGATAAGAAAAATGATTCACCGTGCCATCATCAATACATCAAGAAAAGATGAAATAAAATATATTCATGAAATTATTTTCAGAAATGGCAGAGATAGCTAGTGTTCACAATCAAGCTCGGTCTCTAGTTAGCCCGGCAGCAGCAGATATGGTTGAAGTGGTTAGTGTATATGTTTTACTTTAGCTCGGTATATTTAGGTTTCAACTCAGAGGATCTACTTTTATAGATACCAATAAAATGTCATACTTTGATAACAATTATAACGATTTACATTAAAATGCAATGCATAGTCAAGACTGGGTACTTCACAACATAAAATAGACAAACTATTAACAAATGGAATTATCGACACCAATATTTAATTGAAACACACAATACTAATTTCCATGAACAATCAATTATACACGTACAGGCGTAATTATTTTCAAACTATTCCGATTGTGCAACTAAGCACAAAAGGTGGATTGTCCCAGAAAGTACATGAGCAGATGCTATACAAGATTCAAGAAGAATTTTTGTGCAGAAAACTAAACTGGAATATAGAATGTACATTCGGATAATTATATTAAATAAATGCAGACATTGCAAATGTTGTTTATAGAATTTATCGAAAATGCTAGTACTTTATTTCAGAAATATAGCAAAGGCAATGAACGACCAGCTTTGATATGGACACAAATTTGCCGCGAGAAGACGTTCACACAATATCAGAGGTTTCTACCAGGTACTTATTTCTTAGAACCAAGGATTTCCCTTTGACCCGCATTGATTAGGGGTGAATGAAGGCCTAAGTAATTTTGGTCGATCATGAAAAAGTTTAACAACATTTTACTGAAACAAATGTCTTTCGACACACATTTTCCCCGATACATCTGTGTTATATTTTTTAAGCGCGAAAGTTAAAGTTGGGCGCCAATCATTCGAAAATACGACCAATGTATGACGCGACAATGATGTTTCTAGGAAAACAATTCGTAAATCACAAATCTAGTCTGCAGTAATGATGTATTAAAGACGCATAAAGTTGGCATACCAAAGGTCGTATTATCCACAGATAAGATGGCTGAATAAATTGTTACTACAGGTTATTTTGCTTTGATGCAGGGTATACCTTTATGGGACTGAACACACTGGTCAGCAGTAAGAACTTAACATGGACACAAGTTGTGAATGAATGGCTGCGTGAAAACTCTTCCTTCACGTACGGTGCTTCCAATGATGCTAAACTTGTATCAAACTTCACTCAGGTACGGGTAAACTGGTAGTTGCATCTCAGCTAATCGTTTAAAAATAATTTTAAGATGGCTTATGCACGTTGTTATTGCTTATCTGCTGGATATAGGCCGCTTATCCAATTGTTACATTGTATTCCTTAAGCAACTTACCTATCTGTTATATGCATAATAATTGAGTTTCTACGTAGTCACACTCATAATTGGAATTCCGAAATGAAGTAACCATATCAATAATCACACAAAACCAGTTTAGTGAGCGATTTAGTTGTTGTTGAATCATACGGATTTCTAAAACAAGAAGTTTTATTTATTATAAGTACTTTATACAAGATTGTAATAATAACTTGTTTTCTGCCAATTTCAGATTATTTGGGCATACACCTCTGTGGTTGGATGTGCAAAACATGTCTGTCCAAATGGTGACCATCGCTATGCATGCTCTTATGCACCCGGGTAAGGGCTTACAATTGATTTGATGCATCATATACTGTAACTTGGATCATTTTCATGTTCATATGTCTTAATTATTTATTCCTGCTTAATAACTAAACGTTTTTGACGTTTGACCCTAAAGTTTGACGTTTTTGTCGCGTTATCATGGATAAACGTTTTACATGTAGTATTATAATGAAATCTAGTCATTTTAGATATGCGTATGAGAATCCAACCTCCCATGTAGTACCGGTTAAAAACGGCCATTATCAGAACGGACCTCTATTCGACACATCTTTTGGAGAACTTGTTAACAGCTCCACACAGATTGACCATTTAGACGTGTATTATAATGTAACATTCATGTATTCCTGATTTGACTTTCAGTTTGGAAGTGAGTCAAATCAACAAACCATACACGTCTAATGTTTCCTCGTGCAGTGCCTGTCCTGGAAACTGTACCAATGGTCTTTGTGGTAAGATTTAGCCGACTGTGATACTGTCGAACCTTCTTTAACGATATGGTTCACGCATATATATCGCTGGCTTAGAATGAGAAGGCGTAACTACTACTTCTACTACTACTACTAACAGTATATATTTGATACATATTTTAATCTGCTTCATAAGGCGCTTCTTATGAGAATATTTTCATAACATCGGAACTTGTCATGTTGACCAAACTGAAGTCCAATTTCTTACAATATTGATTTTCTACTTACATCCTTCTCATTGTAAGCCAACGATCAACCGATTCATCCATGCATGTATTGTCATTCATTGGCCAAAGGGACTGACAGTTAAAATTGATGTAATCATTATTCGTTGTTACCTTAACCTTCGCAAGGAGCCGACAACTTCTCCATAATTATTGTGCTGGTGTCACGATTGTAGCCAATGATAGGAGAGACATGACCTCTGTGAAGCGTATCATCGTTTTATATTACAAACCATACTTGCTGCGTTAAAAGGACATACTTTTCAGACGGAGAACGTTCTTACAGGAATAACTGCCAAAGTTTAGATTGATAAATGAAATATTTATATGTATGCGCAAAACCATGTCCAGTGAGGCAAAACAAAATTTCGAACAGGGACATCATGTTGTTTGCACACTATTTGAACGTCAGATCAAATGATCCTCTAAATTTATAATGTATGCAAACGTATGAACAATACTATTGTACAATTATAAATCGTATAAAGTTTTATCTCTTTACCTAGATTGCAATGGCATCCTTTGTTTGAATGGTGGGGTACAGGACCTAAACACGTGCACCTGTACATGTCCGTCAGGAAACAACTACTATGAAGGACTATTTTGTGAATGTAAGATACATAGTTACAATAATTCTAAATTGCTACGCTGAATTGTATGTTTTCTTTAATTCCATACATACACGGCATAGTAAAATTTCTTATTAAAATAAAACAGATATCTTGAATATGGTATACACCTGCTATTTTCACTTTACCGTAATTTGTTTAGTATTATGTAATTCATTCATTTGACTTAAATGGTGCGGGATCTTCTTGGATCGATTGATCAATTTGTGGTTGATAACTCTGACAGTTTCGATTTGATTTCTGTATCTGATGTAATGTCTTTTATTTTTTTCAGTATATTGCAAACCGAACGGTGACCATGTTGAATGTGGGACTACCTACAGCAAGGCCTCGTGTACAACAAACCGACAAACTGCTTTCCATTGTCCTTGGATGTGCGATGTTTGTCCCTGTATGTATCGTTGTTTTGTTTGTTTCCTTAAATAATATCCTGGGGTCTTATTCACCAACGTTGTAAGTCTAAAACTCAGACTTAGACTTAAAATTGTCATTATTCATAATCACTGGCATTTCTTTGAAATCAGGTTTAACCATGTGTAATGTTATTGAACTATTGGCTGTTACCCACTGAACTCGTATTCCAATTTATATAAAAATCGGTACATTTATAAAAAAATGAGAGCGAATAGAACATTTAACGATGCAAAGTCTAAGTCTATGTTTTAGACTTACAACGTTGGTGAATAAGGCCCCTGTATCTCAGATTTATAACCAAGTAAAAATATAGACCTGGTTGGTTCAAATATAATAGTTTAGTCTAAGCATGATTATACAGGGATGTTTTTTCTACTTCTTAAAGAAAGTAGTGATTATTATTTCTTTTAAGCAGGGGGTCTTCTTAAAGGTTTGGGTAATTCAGGTTTTTTCCTCAAATTTGTATATTCATTACTGGTATGTTTATTCGCTGTCTTGTTATGTGATGTTATTATAGATATTCTTGACTCTCCAAATATGGAGGACAATAATGATAACAATTTAAATTTAAGCATCTCTGTATTTCAGATGCTGGCAAGAACTACACTCGTCACAGCGTTCCTTT
Source organism: Spisula subtruncata (assembly GCA_963678985.1). Taxonomy (NCBI): domain Eukaryota; kingdom Metazoa; phylum Mollusca; class Bivalvia; order Venerida; family Mactridae; genus Spisula; species Spisula subtruncata. Next base: position 11,929,955 of record OY787674.1, read on the forward strand.
GCCGTACCAAAGAGGGAAATCGCTGTGTACAACACCTGATCCAAACGCAAGCACCACAGGAACTGGAGCGCTAACCAGAAGTAGTGGGAACGCTGGTACTACTAATGCCACCGGAAGTGGGGCTAATAATGTCGGCCAGCATGGAAAGGGGAGAGATAATGGTGCTGCGTCACTACAACAGTCCCTATACACAGCCATGGTGATTGTTACTGGACTTTTCTTTATGATAGACATGTGAGATACTTGCAGCGGAGACTTAAAACGACTTATACGTGATGTCAGATTGCCAGTTTGTCAATGTTTATATATTGCTCAGATGTGACACCACGAACCAAGAATTAAAAAAAGTTCTTGGTATCTGATGACTCTGCTATCATTGTTTTAAGCCTACAAAACTACCGTATATAAACATGATGATGTGTTACTAGTGTTGTTCCTGATCTGTATTTTAAATTGTGTGATGTATATTTTCAAATTTCCAAACGATTGTAACATGCTTATGAAACGGAAAAAGCAGTGTTACCATGTTACCTAAATAGATTTTTTGTTCTACATGCATATATTTTATATGAGAAAAATGTTGGAGATTGATATAAGAATGTACCAAATCAATGTACCAAAAGCTTTGCAGCATTCCTTGCAGTACATGCAATAATCAACAGGGCCTCCACTACACCGACGTTCTCTGGTTCTCTACAAGGTCTCAAAATACACATACTATCACGAAACCCATTTCACATACTTTTATATTTTTGTTAATACATGTAGCATGTTTAGAGTGTGTAAATAAAAGTATTTCTTAAAAGCCTGTCTTTGTATTTGTGCTTTTGTGTATAAAATGTAATAACATTCCAGTCTCCATCAAGAGAAAACTGTTTCAATGGAAGGGGTTACTAAAGGTAAAGATGGAATTCATAATTCACATTCGAGTTCACTTTATACTGTCGGACACCGGCAAGATATGAGGAAAACGGAAAGGGAAGACAGCACCCAACTTAACCAGTCGAACACAGAAAACAGAAACAACAGTAAATAGCACAATTAAACGGAACAATGCACATGCATGACCTAGCGAAACAATGAAAAGCCCAAATATTCGCTGTAAAAGAGCTGGAAAACATGGTTTTTAACAAATATGCCAAGCAGAATGTAAAACACTATATACATCCGTTAGATCAGTGTCTAGCATACGTAATAGTCAACTGATCTTCCATTTTGGTAACTGTACTCGCACATGAGCCAAATACCAATATAACCAGTTTCAATTGGGTCAGTTTCGACTACAGGTTTTTATACGCCCGAAGGGCCGTATTATGTTATCGCTTCTGTGTTCGTCCGTCTGTCTGTCCGTCTGACGTTAGCAATTTCCCTTCCGCTCTGTCACTCTTGAACCTCTTGGAACGATTTTAAAGAAACCTGACACAAATGTTCACCACATCAAGACGACGCGCAGAGCGCATTTCTGGAGGGGTCGCATTGAGGTCAAGGTCACACTTAGGGGTTAAAGGTCATATGACTTTGTTTCCCTTCCGCTCTGTCACTCTTGAACCTTATAAAGGATTTTAAAGAAACCTGACACAAATGTTCACCACATCAAGACGACGTGCAGAGCGCATTTCTGGAGGGGTCGCTTGGAGGTACAGGTCAAACTTAGGGGTTAAAGGTCTTATGACTTTGTTTCTCTTCTGCTCTGTCACCCTTGAACCTCTTTAAGGATTTTAAAGAAACCTGACACAAATTTTCAACACATCAAGATGACGTGCAGAGCGCATGTTCTGGGGGGGTTGCTTTAAGGTCAAGGTCACACTTAGGGGTTAAAGATATATGACTTTGTTTCCCTTCCGCTCTGTCACTCTTGAACTCCTTAAAGCATTTTAAAGAAACCTGACACAAATGTTCACCACATCAAGACGACGTGCAGAGTGCATGTTCTGGAGGGGTCGCTTCAAGATCAAGGTCATACTTAGGGGTTAAAGGTCGTATTACTTTGTTTTCCTTCCGCTCTGTAACTCGAAACCTGATGTTCAAAATCAGTATCGAAGTACTTAATATGTTTCATTTCAACTTTGGTAATATGTTTACGTAATATGTTTTTGTGGGGGGATTTCTTCCATTTTTTGTTCAGGGCTGTCTTTTTGCCTTCAACTGTAAAATGTTTGCTACCAAAACCTGAAACAAAACCCTTCGTGCGTATATTGCCCCGTATGGCGGTGCTCTTGTTCTTGTTTTCTCAAAATATCGATTTTGTACTAACGACCATCTCATTCTAAGCCAGCGATATAGAGATGATAGAAGTTTGTTCTGACAAAGGTACGAAACCAGGGAATGACGCGAATACACATATTTATGTCCACACTGACCACATACGTAAATACATATAAAATACATGTGTATTCAATTTGTTGTATTTAATAACATCCGTGCTTGAAGTACCGTTAGATTTAACACAACACATTGCAGGTTGTCAAATGGTAACTATGATTTAATTAGCTGGTGACTCAATCGATCATTTTGTTTAAAACTAGTCTGGGAACTTGACTAACCTCTGATTACTGAGGATGCAAACGGTTAGAACCTGGCGGACTAGTTAAACCTCGCATACCCAAAGGTGGATACCTAGTCCAATCATTCTTCTGTAATACGAACAACAACAACCATTGCTGAACATGACCAAAATTGAATATGTTCGTGTACCTTATTTTCATAATATTCATAATATAAACAAAGTCGGGCGAGTAATCGGACTCAGCAAATAGTCGGAATGATAATGATTTCAATTTTAAGTGGGTTTTGATGTTAATCGCATGAAAATAGCTAAATCACAGCAGATACAGACGCAAACGAAACACTTGATGGAAGCACTTAATAGATACACGACTTTTATAAATATTTGGGGTTTAAGTGCAATCATTTATTGATAAATACTTGTATATAATCCGGGGTTATCAAAAGTCAATTTTAAAACGAATTCATAAGCACATAAGCACCAGACGTACATCTACTATAGTGATAAATACTAACAAAGGGAAAACAAAATGGATACGACAATTTCGCTTTTAATTAGTGTTATTGTGTTGGGTAAAATGCCTTTATTGTATTTTCGATGGAATTATGTCGGGTTATTTTGTAATTATTAAATAAATTCATAGAAATGTTATTTTTGCATTGAATTGTCGAAAGCCTTGTCATTATTTTGAAATAATACAAGGACTTTCTTAACGATGGCTTCTTTTTATAGAGTTTCGAGTTCACGATTTGAAAAAAGTATATAATGCAATGTGTATAAAAATACGTCGTGATGTTTTATTTTTTGCATACAACTATGTACATCTAAATGAATTATTAATGGATATGCTTTATGACATCATTTCAACTTTTGCATAAATGATTGCAATTATACGTTTTTTTGCAATATAATTATTATAATCAATTAGTTTAAAGTCAGGCATTAGAAATAGCAAAAATTATACCATAATATTTTCGATAAAAGTATTATAAACTCTGGTTCAATATAATATACGATTGTTTTCTAGTCTCTCAGTAAGTCAGTTATTAAATGATATAAATAATAAAGATTCTGCGTTCAATATATCAATATTCACTGTTCATTGTTGAGGATCTTATAGAATATTGACTTGGTATATTGTCAAATAAGTTTCCTCGTTAGATAAAGTCTTTGTTATTACTTATCAATTTTCGAGCTCATTTTCTTCTTCATGAACTTAATTTGGAACCATACCATCTTGTTTTCATAATGTAGCCATACATGTGACTCCAAATTAAATTTCTAAAGAAAAGCATGAGCTGGAACATTTGCACTATTTATAACTTTACATCATCTGTTTCAATGTCTGTTTACGTATCAATATAGTAATGATGCGGATAATTTATCATTGCAGTTATGTTTACATCGTCGACAGCATCTGGATCGGGTTGTTATACCACCACACAGGTTAGTATACATCTTGATTCACTACATTCAGCCTAACATGGTCAACGTGTTTAAGTAATACCCTGGTCACATTACCCTACGAGCTCCGTACGAGCTCCGTACGAGTTGAGTTTTCAGAACTTGCACGACGTCCGTACGGAGAACGTTAGGAGCCCGTACGGATATCGAGACTCGTACGAGCATCGTACGGATTTTCACAACTCGTAGAGGACTCGGTGATCTGGTGAAAACTATACATTCTGTACAACTCGTACGAGATCCGTACGAGCTGTGACCAGATGCTAAGAACGTACAAATACTTTTAGGATTAAAATATTTCAGACTCGTTCGGGTTGGTGAATCCGTACGGATATCGTACGAGCATTGTGACCGTAGCATAACATACATTCTAAGCATGTTTAAGTGTTAATTGAGTAGAAAAATGAAAAGAAACCTGAAGCATAAATGTTGTCTTTTGTCTACTGGAGACAAGTATGTACTTGTCATGCAGGGTAAATATTTTACTTTGTTGAAAGAAATAAGGAGTTCACTGGGTACACCCTCTATTTTTAGAACTGGAAAAACCGTTACTTGGGATGGTTGATTTTGAGGTAAATAGTGATTTTCTGTCTACTTACTTATGATCCGTAAGCCTCAACTAATGCACCGTATGCCTTAAGGGTTGCCACGTTCAGGTTGTGGTCAATTGTTTATGAAACGATTCCAGGATTAAATAAAATAGCCGGTACAAAATTTAAATTTCCAAATAAAAAAATGGTACCGGCTATTTTGTGTAATTGGAAAATCATTTCATAGAAAATAATGATAACCTGTACGGGGCAGCTCTTAAGGCATACGGCGCGCTAGTTGATGTTTATGGATCGATAAAAAATCAGATAGTTACCTCGACCGAATCGAAAGTCACCCGTCCGAAGTAACGGTTTTTCCAGTTCTAAAAATAGAGGGTGTGCCAAGTGGAGGTTGTTCGTAAATAGTTATCACATTTTCAGGCTCCAGCTCGAAGTTGTATAGAGAAGTACCAAGTTATACCTGACCATATATACTGTCAGACAGACATCAGCAGACTCACGGAGGATAGGTTGAACTATGCGGGTATGTCCAAATATATCATTCAGTAATTCACTAGTGTCCAGTTATACGACCGTCATTAGGATCCACATGAAGTGGTCTTGTGTTGGTCTAAATTCTGTCATGTGCTTCATGTGTAGAGAAGTGGGATATAATAAAGTCAGATAATTAATGTTTGGTCAAATGACTGCCATGTCTATACAAGGAAGAGAATATAATGATGTGATAAAATAAATAACTTGGAAAATATTATGCTCATTGAACTCTATAGTCACTAGTTTTGAGAAAACATGTGTACACTATATTTATACCTTTTTCCATAATTGAAATTTCAAATAACAATAAAGATGCACTATGGTGTATGTTTAAATGAACATAAAATGTGAGTTGCGATTATTTTAAAGTTGCTTGAATGTTTTTGTATCTCCAGAGGTTGACGAAATAGAATATAAACACAACACAATAAGAACACTCGTCAAGCCACCTGCGGGAGATATGCTGTCCATGGTATGAATAACTGTACGGACTCGTACATAGTCTAATTATTTACAGTTAACAATAATGATAAAACATTGAGTATTTTAGTGGACAAACCCATTCTTAAAATGCTATATTTTGTTACTTTCAGTTTTTATATCAACGTGACACACTGTACAACTAAAATATGCACCAGCTGTGGCGACTTTTAGATTGAGATTTGTTTTGAATTCTACAGACATAATAGTTATGAAATAACAATATTTATATAACATGTCATTCAGTAAAAACCTAGTGTCCAGTTATACGACTGTCATTTGGATCCACATGAAGTATATATATATACATTGAAATACATCATTGTATGAGGATAAATCTATAAGTGACTAGTTTTTGACAGGGTAATATTACTGGTGCTTCAGAACAACGATGCACATCAATTAGACGAACATCATCTCGTTATAATGAGCAGTGATTATATTTTACTCTATTTTAGGCATATAGTGTAGGATTACAGCGACCAGCCCAGGTTTGGACACAGTCTTGTTCCTCAAGAGAATTCACACAACATCAAAGATTTCTGCCTGGTAAATTTTAAATCCTAGAATTCCGATATCGTTTGTTACACTATTAGTCAAGAACAGCTCGTACAATGAACGTTGCAATATTTTGAGGAGCCCCCGTGCTCAAATTGTCTTTCAAACCCTCCACCCGCTCAGTTGGTCTACTATGTGATTTCTGTCTGCAACTAACGCCGTACCAATTAACGTATCTATAATAACTACAGGCCAAATGTTATTTATAAGTCTTTGAGACATATACTTGTAATCTATATGTTTGTGTGCCATTGGTGTTCTGCTGTTTATGTATTCATGACCGTCTCGACAGCACTAACAAATGCCTCTGTTTATTTTTCAGGCATGTCGTTCGTTGGTCTGAACACGCTCATTAGTGCAACAAATTTAAGTTGGAATGGAGTTATCGATACTTGGTGGAAGGAAAATACGTCATTTGTTTATAATTCTACAAGAAACAATCAACAGTCTGTTTCAAACTACACACAGGTGATGCATTATTTATCATAACATTGTTTATAAAAACACGTATGATAAAATGTACGTTAATAATTATTTGGGCAGGCAAAGCAGCACTCCACAGAAATAGACCCAATACCGAGCAGCAAAAAAGCACACCCAAGGACAAGGTAACTAAAACTCAACCCTTCAGTCTGCAGCATCAGTCAGTCCAAAGGAATCACAGGGACTACCACGCGTCACAAGTACAGCATTTAAAACAAAATAGAAACTGACAAAAAGGTTGCGTAATTTTTTTAATGAATACCTGTCGACGAACGCTTGCAGAAAGCAAATACTAGAAGTTGATTGAATGAGTCAATATTATCAAACATGAAAGACACGTATAATGGTTTCATTTTGCAGATGATTTGGTCCAAAGCATCAGTTGTTGGATGTGCAAAACATACATGTGGCGGAAGTTTTCATTACGCATGCGCGTATGCTCCGGGGTAAGTATTTCCGGTTTAATTATCTGCATACTTCAATATCACGAAAGGCTTTCTATTGTGAATTGCACCTTTTGTTTAAGATGTACATTTTGGGCGTATTTACATTTTATACATGTAGTTCCATCGGGCCAGCGCTAATGTTCACTTTAAAGGATTCTTGATAACGTAAATGAATATACCTTTATTACCACTACCCTTAAGCCGCACTACACAGACACACCGCCTCCTCGACTGGTGATTGAACATTCTTTTCAAATGGAACAGGTCCCAGTTACAATATACCAGAGGCGAAACTGTACCATAAATTTCCGTGTTAAACGTTCAACATATAAGGTAAACTGACCCTTCACTCTTACCTTTGTGGCTATGAATAAGGTGCAATTAAGTGTTGAGAGTGATTAATATAAGTTATAAAACTAGTGGTGTCACAATCGATCTTTAAAAAAGTATACATTACCACACACAGGACACTTTAAGTTTATATAGTTTCGACTGTCCATGCCATTTTATGAGGGTGCTGTTTGTATACTTTTTTGTATATTGCAGGTTGGATGTAAGTAAAATAAACGAACCCTACAGCTCAGCAACAAAGTCATGTGATCAATGTTCTAAATTCTGCAACAATACTTTATGTGGTAAGTATTTAACACATTAAAGTGACACAACCTTCCACTCATCGGTTCTGGTTGCTTATCCAGGATTTTTTGTGGTAGAAGTTAGAAAATATATTTTAGACGTATAGAAAAGACTTTCATTGACGGCACGGCGAACGTTTCTTTCAAACTTATCTTAATCGGCAATTTTTTTTGTTGATATGGTATTTTTAACCTACCTTTTTAAAATCTTTTTTGTCGTTTGCACGTTTGTCGGTGCACGCCAATTACTAACTCATCAGAAGTGCATAGTCCTTTCTGGTTCACTTTTAATGTTCCAAATAATTATATATGTTTCCATTTTGCACGTTTGTGCTGCTGCTGTAAGACTCTCATACTTTTTAAATTATAACTTTCGATTGTTTGACTCTAGCTTGTAGTGGTATATTGTGTTTGAATGGTGGAGAAGTGGACTTGACCACATGTACATGTACATGTCCGAGCAATGGCAACATATACACTACAGCATTCTGCGACAGTAAGTTTTTTTGGGGAATTTCGGACAGGGAAGGCAGCACTCAACTTAACCAGTCGAGTACAGAAAACATAAACAACATGGTATAACACAATCCAACGGAGCAATGCCCATACATAACCTAACGAAATAATAAAAGCCCAAATTGCCGCTGTAAATGAGCAATGGGATGACCTTGTTTCACAAAGAAATAGCAAATAGCAAAGATTCAACCACTAACAAAGTTAGACTTCCCTAATTCTTTATTGTAATGTCATGCACCAAGCATACTTTGGTGGTTTATCAACACGTTATTTCAGAACACATTTCTGTCATGGCTCCCACATTTGACTACCTGTTTCCAATGTGAATGTCATAAGCACTAGACAGGGTCTACATGGTCATGTTGAATTTCCATTATCCAAAACAACATATTTAAAAAATGCCCAAACACCGTATAGATAAAAAACATAATCCTATGTAAGATGCACACGTATACAGTAAAACTTCGTTATCTCGAAGAGTGATCGGGACAGGTAAAATGCTCGAGATAAATCAGGTGCTCGAAATAACCAAAGAATGCATAATGATGATAAGAATGGATTCTGGTTTACAACTTGCTCGAGATAGGTCGGGTGCTCGTGATATCAATGCTCGTCATAATGAAGTTTTACTGTACTTATAATAATACTTATGATCCGATATTGTTTTACAAGTACACACTTCATATTTCTAGTGTACTGTATACCGGGTGGTGATGACAGTGCATGTGGTACCACGTACACCAAGAACACGTGTTCCACAAATCAGCAAACTATTATAAACTGTCCATGGATGTGTGACATATGTCCGTGTAAGTAATTTAAAACAATTTCACCAAGAAATATTTATGTTGTTATATTGAGATATTCGGATATTATATGATGAACATCAGTGCATATAAGCTCCTGGTGGATTTTACTATAACCATTAGATGGTTCTGTAGATATGTCTTGTTAGTTAAATTAAAAATGTTACATGGATGTCCTGGAAAGACATGAACTCGTGTTTTCCCAGGTTAGAAATGTTATATTCCTCAATGGTATTGATTAATTCGGGTATGTACGTTGGGGAAGACCACGTAAATACTGGTGTATAGTAGAAACAAGTTATGTTCAAGTATGCTATAGTATAGGTAGCCTCCCTACTCGAACAAACATCAATAACCCAAGTCACCAAATATACAAGGGTGAACGTAATCAACAAATGCTATAACAGCAGTAATAACAACCATGTTTCCTTTTCTATGTAGATGCCAGTAAGAACTATACTTTCGGAAGCGTTCCGTTACCATACCAACGCGGACTTTCAGAATGTACAACTGGTGGACCACAAAACAATGGAGGGACTGCATGTGAAACTATGGCAACCAACTATCTGTTGATGTTGCTTGTATTCTGCTCTTTTGTGAAATATCGACTATGTTACTAACACTAGACAAGAAACAGTGGTTTTAATAGTATAACATTTATACTACTCATGCAATAGTGTTTAAAGTAATGATGTTCAATGGACCACTAGCATTCGACTAAATACATGCACAGTGTATGGATCGTCAATGCTAAAGTTAAACAGTGTTGGAAAAGAGACATTTGCATTCACGATATGTACATTAAGTTTGCTGATTTTACTAAAATGAAGAATTATATGTAAGTCGAATCTATACTTTAAGACATCTTCCCCAAACTGGGCCTTAGCCTTGTTTTGCTGAATGTGTAGTACTTGACATTGACTTTGGGAGAAACTCGATGCGTTCAAGTAGCATAACAAAATTAAATTATGAAACACTAAATATGATTTGTTGATACCTAAATATGCCAAGGTCAAAAGGTTATTTGATTTTATCAAAAATGATCAAATGTTTGCATACAATTAGTAGACTTTGCTTTCAATCTTAAAACATAATAGGCGTTAAATTAGTCCTTCAACTTCGAAATCCTTTGATATAGCATATCAAAGAAACAAACAAACCACTCAACGGTTTGAAGGGCGTCAATTCAACTTTCCATGTGGGCAAGACATTGAATGAATGTGAGATATGCATCTACCATAATATTGCACTTGAGGTGTACAGGGGTCGTTCGAGGTTCGAATATCGACAGGGGGTTTGATATGATGTAGCATCAGTTGATGAAATATATAGTGATATAATTTGCTAATATACGTACTTACAGTGTTTGACATAGGAGAATGGATATGCTAAGAATGGATATGAAGCAGAGGTCATAAATGACTGACCCTACAACGTTAAGTGATGTCTCAAGTATACGAAATGTATCTAATGTGACGTGTTGTAGTTCCGCTCCTTTTCGCACTGTCTGTCCCGGCAATGCAATGACAATAAGATAACTCCTTCCTAGTGGATGCATGAACTTATGCATGCAGTTTTTGAATTATGCGCGGGCCACGACACATCAGTTTATACTAAACAATAGAGCCGACATACACAACTAAACGCAATTGAACAGTTATTTGTATTTATTCATATATACTACGTATAAAAAAGAACCTCAAATAAAAGTGTTTATCACAAAGAATAATTTATGGGACAACATGCATATGAAATTAAATTCGATAATCCATATATTTAGGAATACTAATACTCCTGAAGATGACGTAAAACACGGGGTTAGTGTGATGTGTGAAGTTACCTGAGCAACTTCGGTTCTTATTTTAGCCCTATTGATGTCAGCCTCATCATTACACACTGAACATCACATAACAAATGTATGTTATAGTGTCAGTTGTTCTTTAAAACAATGCATATAGTAAATACTAATGTGATAATCATGTTCCATCGTAGAGTGGTGGCCGTAGAAGATGGCAGTGGATAGTCACCGTCTGTATAGTTTGCCCCAGCGTCTATGTGAACAGTAAAATATCATACATAAAGATCATAAGATCAGATAAAAATAGGACACATCGTTGGCTAAGAATGCGGAGGTCGTAAGTGCAAAATCAATAGTTAGAGAAAACAAGAAAGCTACTCGTTACTTATGGACAACCAACATTTTGGACTTTAGTTTGGACAACATGAAAACTTACGATTTTCATGATAATAGGCTCATTAGAAGAGCTTTGTAATTATAATTGCAAATATGTACCTACGACCTTCTCATTATAAGCCAGTGGTACTTGCTACAGACGATATACGAAACAATTTCCATAATAATTAGATACAGATGCTATCTTTTGTTGAGAATGTTTTAGAGCCATTTTGAACTGGTTTTAATCATGCTGGAACGTTATGCTAACAGACTTGGCTGATTTGTTAAGCTTAATATTTTTCATTCTGCATTCTAGACTAAACGTGCGGTAGTTACATATTTGCCTGAACCACGTGAACACTAGTTAAAGATGTACATTATGCTTTTAACGCATTCCTAACTAGTAATACCAGTACATGCACAACTTTCTCATATAAAATATTGCATCATTCAAGATATGCACCTAATAATTATACGCCTGGATATCTTACAAATGACACAGTTATTCGCGGACTCGTGCATATGTGAAAAGGGAGATTACAATATGATATACTTACATGGGCATACATTACACAGCCATGGACAATTCATAATAGCTGCTGTATTAGTCGGACAAGATTTCTTGTCAAATGGATAATTACCACACAGTGAATTGTCACCATCTTTGTCACAATGCACTGGAATTGATAACAAACGTTTCAAAAATATATGAGGAAATCGGACAGGGAAGGCAGCACACAACCAGTCGAGCACAGAAACATAAACAACATCACATAACACAAATACGACTTGATAAAGACTAAAACGGAAAAATGTACAATTTACAATTTTACATTTTTGTTTCGTTGGAATGATACAGTTACCTGTGGTAAAAGAGCAAAGAGTGCAAAGGAGAAATTTCCAGGGGCCTTATTCACCAACGTTATAAGTCTAAAATTCAGACTTAGACTTTATATTGCCAAATGCTCTATTCGCTCTCATGCTGTTATAAATGTACCGATTTTGATATAAATCGGTGTACATATTCCGTGGTAACAACAATTAATCAGATAAAACTTCGCATGGTTAAGTTTAATTGTCAAGAAATGGCAGTTATTATAAATGTTGTCAATTTTAAGTCAAAGTCTGAGATTTAGACTGATACCGTTGGTGAATAAGGACCCTGGAAAGGTTACAAAATGCAGATGACCACTTACGTTCACATGTGTTACTGTCGTAATGTTTTACTTTACTGTTACACTGACAGTCACATGTTTTCAGATTCAATACTCCATCATTTTGGCATACTTTGTTTCCACAATCTGAAGATGTAATAAACAAGATAAAATTGATATTGGTCTGCGATTATCAGTATAACGTCGCGCACGGTGTTGCGTCATGGAAGCGTCACACAGAAAGTAATGTTAAAATATTCGAACAGTCATTTTCATATATGTTTTATAGTACATTTTTTATAAAATAAACTTTCAGAAGTGACAACACAACACAAGGACATACGTTTAATAATTGTTTAGGCCAACAATAAATGGTCTCCCCTGTCAAATGCTATTTTCTAAATAAAATATAACCAACCGTTTTGCCTGCAATAAGCCAAACGATTTTGATAAAAACGAAATTCTCTATTAAATACAGTTGATGTTCGTCTCCTGACTTCATCGGCATATCATTATTTAATAGTCAGTTTATTTGTGTTTTAGACAATACAATCAAATATGATCATATACAGATGTAAACAAGCATTAAGATAGATTAGCAGGAACAGGACCTTACGTGCCCTTTTTCACCAAATAAAAAAGATAGGTCCATCCGTACATAGGCCTAAGAAATTATTTCACAAACCAAAGTTTTTACATCCCAAATTTTTCATCCATTTAATATAGTAAATATTCTTTTATCTAATGAATGAGTAAAACTTTGGGGACTTTAGTCTCTGTTTTTTTGTTAAATAATTTCTTAGCCCTATGGTCCGTGATGTTTGTTGGAGACGCGTATTTTTGACTGGAATATATTTATATGGTTTCCAATCCCGGATTCCCTACATTATGCCACCATAATTCATCAAAACACCTACTTACCACATAGCGTCCCAGCACAATGTTGTGGACAATCACCACATGAGGTACCGTTCTTGTATGGTCGATCTATACTGCCCATGTTTCCACTGCAATCAACAAAACACGGCGTATGGTAGTTTAAATTAATTTCATGACGGTTGTTTGACCGAGTCCTCCTTCGAGATTCATCTAGCAATTACATAAATATTGAAGGGAAAACAGATAGTCAAAAGTCACGGAAGGACAATATTTAACATAAAAAGTAATCGCATCTAATAATACCATAACCTTATCAACCATCAATCAATTCTTAATTTCCCTCTATGAAGAAGATATTGAACAAAATGTGTACAAAGTCACAGAGTAATAAGTGGTTATACACGACAAATGAACATTGCCTGGACGTAGGTCAAAACTGTTGGCATACATGTGCAAGTAGGCCTGTGAACTTTTAGTCAGATAAACCAATATGTACTATACTAGTAATGACAGTGTAACCAACGTCCTCCTTCTCGCCTTTGTAAATAGGTCTTCAATAATAACCACCACCTGAGGCCATAAGCCACAACTTACAGTTCGGTTGATCATATCGAAATACGATGTAAGGGAGACAATCAATAAAAACAACAAATCCCGCATTTCTAAGTTATAGTTTGCCTGATACGTCCCACCGAGCTTTTTTGCATCGGCGATGTACTTTCAATTTAATACATTGGCATCAAAAGGCATCAGGAAAAGGCTACTCGTAGTTTAGAGTAGCTTCAGGGAAGTCATAATGTAAGAGTGGAATGGGTAAGTTATCGTATAACATATATTTCAATACATGTATATATTTTCCACGTCAGACATGCGAGGCAAATTGTCGATGTGGCGATGTAATGATTTCTACATGAACATGAGATTCGGTCAGTATGATATGACAGATCGCCGTGTCATAGTGTTACCTTGGTCCATAGTTGCAGACATAGTAGTACGTATTCCCACATTTGTTCATTCCGCAACCAATCAGAGCTGTCGTCGCCCATACAACCTGGAACATGGCATTTAACATGAAACATGGTCGAAAGAGTACGTTCAATTTGCGCTGCATTTTTACCACCACTCCAACTACGCATTCAGTTGAATTATGATACAGGACAAATTAAGATTCGATGGATTATATGATAAGCGGTGGGCGCAAATATTCCGTCGTACTCCTATACATACACGTGTCATTTGATTTTGTGTGAACATTGAAGAAAGAGTATGTATGTTTTGATTTTGCTTAGATACAAATTAATCGTAAAGGCTAGTGCACAAAGTTGACATGCTCAAGGTAAAGTAAAAAGTCTGCAATGACCTCGTGCTATTTATACTAATTCGATCGTTTTACCTGTGTATAATGCCCAATGTCCAGAAAGTTGTATTTCTTGTTTCCGTACGTAAACTTCGTGTATTCATCATACCACAACTGTATAACAGCATCCCATGCTATCTCGCTCGGACTCGAAGCAATATTCTGTCCAACATGGTATAATCCTACAATTAAAGGGACAATATAAGATTTAGCACTAGATTTGTATTCTCCGAAAGTAACACCGGTTGCCTTTTTCAAAGAAATGGTTTTAGAAAATAGAAAATTCCTAACAACGAATATGTTCACTTCGGTGGAGTTATCATTTTGCAGTTGTCTCCCTTGGTAATATGTAAATCCATGTAGCGTGTCATTCATGGTAGGAGTCTGTACATAGATTCGCTAGGATTATCCTTTCTGGGGGATACGGATGATACGCGATGCTGCGTTTGTCTCATGATGGTTGGCTAGACGCTGTCGCGCTTCTGTATGACTTGGAGAGTAGTCTGCCCTTGAATACCACGAGAACACACATTTTGAGATAAACAACAGTTTTAAGGCCCGACAACCCTTAAACAAGTTCGATGACGTTTGTATCTTTTTCGTCGGAGAAAATTGATTATTACAGTTTTCCTTATGCGTTTATTATTTCGACCTTTGATCAGCAGAATCGTTCCAGCATCAGAGTATTTATTCTTTATATCTATTTTCATTTACATTTATTGGTCCCACTGAATAATTTTTGGCCTCTGTGACGTACTCTTGATTTAGATAAATTAGCTTCGGGATGCATCGGGAACAGGGATAGCACAAATGTTCTATTGATTACCACAAATCTTTCCCTAGAGCACGACGACCCTTTTCCCGATATTTTGCGATGTTTATTTATTAAATCTGGAGTTCGTCGCCGATGCAAATAAATCTCTGTGGGACCAAGGCATCACCGTTTATTGTAACATGAGCAGCAGTGTTACCTGGTAGAAAACGTTGGATGTTTTGATCATGCGACATCTTACATTGTTCTGCCCATATTTGAGACTCTTCCTCTAAAACGTCAGAATAACTCTGAAATAGACAACTTAATTTCATACCATTCAAACATAACTGACGTAACTCATTTGTGGAAATATGCAATCTCATTAAAATCAGATCCTAACATGCAGTAGTGTTATAATATATCAATGTAAAGAAGTGGAGTGTAGTTTAAGTCTGATTTAAATGAGATGGGGAAATAAGCATTTAACATCACATGTTTAAGCGGCAAACTAATATGTTGCGAGATCTAATTTTGGGTTAATTAAACAGTTTGCACATAAACTGGAATCCAAACTCATACCACATGGTACCATAGTTTATCAATAATAAATAAAAGTGTGGCACTCATAGTGAGAAACATTTTAACTTCAATGAAAATAAAAGCATTCTGATGGAAACAAATGTACGACGAAAGGCATGTTACAGTCCAGTTAGGATAAAATACAGTGACGCAGTGGAACAATCCACTAGTACGGTGTCAAAACAAGTATAAAGGCTTATGCCAACAGTTCAATACCAAAGTAAACTCTACCTATTTAAGCAGTGGTTTTAATCTTTTGGGTACACATAAACAATGAAGCCACTGTCACTTTATCCTAACTGCACTATAACGTATGCATTGTACAATATAGGTAAATTATGTTGTTTATTATGAAACACTCACCATTTTCATCATATTTGATGCAGTCGGAGTCACTTTACCACGTAAATCATTATGTTTGTCCACTATTGCTTTTCGAACTTGAAAAAAGATGGAAACATTTATAGAGTTTCTCATCAACCATTGAAAATGTCATTACTATATTATAACTATTATTATGTATAACCTATACTAAGTTTAGAAACATTGCCACACAGTATATCCCATGATAACTAATCAAAGTGTTCATTATAAACAACTCTCATAAAACCGGACCTCACAGAAAACCGGACTTTTGATCCGGTCCGAACGGGTCCGGTTTTGAGGGAGTCTGCATGAGGTAGACAGATATATGTCCATAACAGAATTGAACCATCCAATATTTTCTGTATGCTTGTTACTCAATTGATCGGATAAGATAAAGACCCATCTCAATGTCCTATAGTATTAGAACATACGTTTGGAGTACATTGGATCAAGGGTTAAATCCTAGGCCATTACATTGTTAAAATAGTACTAGTATATATCCATTGCTTGTCGTTCAGCGTTCAGGTAACTGTCTTGGGTTAATGCGACTGAACTACTATAGACCGGAGAAACTGGTAGCTTTTATATTATGTTATATCATAAGCAAACTTACTTGTTGCATTGATCGGGTGATGTTTTCTCTCAGACAGACACATTGTATGACCAAATAAAGCCGCGTATCGATCATGGCAGCTCCTCTGTACATAAAATAATTAAAATTATAGCAATGAGGTGCATTCGTTCACCCTTCACCAAACTTATCTAACATTTCTTTTTACGTTAATTAAACAATCTACACGATGGTGTCTATAATAACACACGAGCAAGGAGCACTGAAAAATACATACACAATGTATGTGATTGCGCCAAGGCAAGGTGGCTGCCTCAAAATGCGACTCTGTACAATAAAGATTGATATTAATATTCTTTAGCTTGTTTGTAGTATGTACACTAATATAATATTATGTAGCATTTGTTTCTCAGCAATTTATCAGGACGGTGGACGTAAAAGCTGCCACTGGTTTACAGAACTAAACTAACGTACCTTCTCCCCCACAAAAAAAAAACCAAGAAAAATATAGACTCTGATGTAGAAATATCATTGGTTAGATTCCAACGCATAAAAGCATCGACAAATCATCGAAATTACTCCTCAACCATATCAGTTCTACAGTATGTGTAAATTTATAATATCACGCCCCTTTGTAATAAAATTTATATAAGTGTTTTTTTTATCAAATTTCATTATTATACATCATGGACACAAGGTAGTTACTTAGTATCTCAGAATTATATTCGTTTTAAGATTCTCTTACCGTATTCCTTTTCACTATCCTGTGTTCTTCTGTGCCACGTGATTCAATGCCTAAATAAATACACGTACATTGGTAACCTATACAAACACCCTCTACTATACAATACAATATCGACGGTGCCAAACCAAAACCCCGTAACTGCAAAAAGACAACTTTTCAGGAGACGAAAGAACGTATTTACTCCGATGAAATAATACAGACGTCTTTTTACGAAATGACACTCTACCTGATCCTATTTGGAACCATAATCAACTCCGACATGTACAAGAATATGTTGACTTGCAGGCGCGTAGCCAGGCATACGCCCGTACGCACGGGCGTACGCTCCATTAGAAAAATAAAAAATAAACTGACTCAAAAATGCAATAAAAATCGATGCCTCACTAGGTTTAGGCATAAAATTAAATGGAGGCTATCCTTTTTGGTTTCAGTTCAAATTTTCCGATTTTTTTTCTAGCCCGCTTCGCTCGCTCATTACCTTTAAAGTGAATCATCTGATAGAGATCATGTTTGTTTGGCATGCTTCCAAAATAAATATTTTTCTAGCTCGCTACGCTCGCTCAACACTTTTCTGAGCATACAAACAGCATTTTTGGCTTGGTGCTCACGTATTAACATTGCTTTTTTCTAGCTCGCTTCCCTCGCTCAGTACTGTAGTAAGTGAATGCCACAAAGTAGGGAACGTGTACATATGGCCTGTTGCTTAGTTAATCGGTGTTTTTTTCTAGCTCGCTCAATACTGTAATAAGTGAATGTCATCAAGGAGGGAAAGTGTATGTATGGCCTGCTGCTCAGGTTGACAGTGTTTTTTCTAGCTCGCTTCGCTCGCTCAGTACTGTAATAAGTGGATGTCATCAAGGAGGGAACGTGTATGTATTGCCTGCTTCTCAGGTTAACAGTGTTTTTTCTAGCTTGCTTCGCTCGCTCAGTACGGTAATAAGTAAATACCATCATGGAGGGAACGTGTATGTATTACCTGCTGCTCAAGTAAACAGTCTTTTTCTAGCTCGCTTCGCTCGCTCAGTTATGTAATAAGTGAATGCCATCAAGGATGAAACGTTTATATGTGGCATGCTGCAAGGTAAACGTGCTTTTTCTAGCTCGATTCACTCGCTCAGTAATGTCATCAAGGAGGGAACATGTATGTTTAGGTTAACAGTGGTTTTTTTCTAGCTCGCTACGCTCACTCCGTACTGTAACAAGTGAATGCCATCAAGAAGAGAACGTATATGGCCTGCTGCTCAACAACAGTGTTTTTCTAACTCGCTTCGCTCGATCAGTACTGTAATAAGTGAATATCATCAAGTAAAGAACAAATATATGTGACCTGTTGCTTAGGTTATCAGTCACTGTGATTTTTCTAGCTCACTTCGCTCGCATTAAACCTTTATTAGTTTCTTTAATCACGTGGTACATGTTGCTAGATACTCCAAAAAACTATAATTGATAACGGGCGTACACTCTGAATATACCCAGCTACGCCCCTGACTTGTACTAAATCGGAGTTTGTACTGTCATATACGGGATTTTCGAATAACCTTTTTGAATCCAATAAAAATACGGTATTGAGTCACCTGACTGTATTGAAGTAACGTGATTGGCTATTTAGACGGTGACTAGACAGAAATGCGAGGGGAAATCTAGCAGATGTGGATGCTGCAAAAAGTTTTTCGCGCCAAAATTGAGTTACGGGGTTTTGGTTTGGCACTGTCGATATACTATATACAGTCTAGTGACAATGGAGCTAGGCAACCACTTATTGGTTAGGAGGTCAACGGTACGAGTCATAGAAGGGAGGAACATATGTATGATTATTTGTCCAGTATGTGTGTCCTTGGTAGCTGGACATGGTTGCAATTAAAGGAAAGAAGCCTAGATCTTAACAAGCGGGTACATACACATACCGGTAAGTGTACTGACAATATGAATGCATGATCTATTTTTATTATTATACCAATATTATTATATGTTTATTCGGAATTTACCAAAACTACTACAGAAAGTAAAAACAATATGGTACTGCAAACATATGACATATTCATGTACATACACTTACGAAAATACCATTCAAAAGGAAATAAGCTACCATGAGAAATGCATTAAATATATCAAATAAATAGGTTACCTAAAAGAAAAATTATTCCAATAACCACTACTATGCGCTCCATTTTCGAGTGAATTTCCTTAAATGCCCGACACAACTGAGGTAGAACTAAAATTCATCATCACTCAGAACCCATTCATATACCGAGATCTATGTGTATGTTAGGCCGTTACCAAAGTAACAAATCCCAGTTTCTATAAGCGGCATCAGCATTCAATATTGTCAGTGCAATTTGTCAAACAATCCGAGGTATCAGGATTATAAATAGGAGAATTATTTTCTATTTATGCTCTTATCTTAATGTCCATGTTGCTAGCCAGGATTTAACAATGTCCAAGGCGAATGTTTACGTCGTAATTGTCAGCTTTCAATGTATTCTGGCTTTCAAACTTTTCATACTATGTCCATAGATTAATTACATTTAATATACGCCCTTCTATAGTACACATCGTCCTTTCATCACTTTAATACCCTTTCATTGAATGCCTTTAATTTACGTGAAGAGGATGGACCGTACAGGTGTTATGGATGATTTTATCTCCTACTCTTGATAACCTAAGTGTGATCGAACTTAGGTCGGACATACATGTATAGTTGAAGATGATAATTTACAATTACGATAACATTTTATTGTAACTATAATATTCTTCAGTTCTTCTAGTGGATATTAAGAACCCGTTTGGGTACGAAGTCCTTAAGACCCGTATCCAACTAAAGACAATTACCTTCAGTTGCCCATTAGTGGCTTTACCTACAAATAATGCTGTTGAATTAAAGTACATGTATAACATACATGCACATGTATTGTTATTCTACCACTTCAAATATTGGATTTGAAGCCATAACCAACAGAGTAGGAATGTACCGGCCGGACCAAGTTCCGAGACAAGATCTAGCGATATTGATAAGTAAACATATTGCAAGAACAATACCAGTTATTCAAATGCATATTATTTGGGAAGCAGTATCTTAGAACACTGTCTTGAAATTATCTTTATTTTATTCTCTGTATATAACGATATAAAAATCAGACATAACAATTAACAGATAACAACATACACTGGATCAAAAGATGAACACACTTTTCATATGATAACGTTACTATACTGGTAACCATCACATTACCTGCATGTGACATTTGAAAGATGTCCAAGGAGTCAAATCGTATGACTGTCAAAAGACACAGGATCTTGGTTTCACATGACACAGTCAAAGAAAAGGTTTGCACACGACATATACAGTATTATACACGATCCAATTATCATCGGCATGCAATCATCAAAGGCAAGAACATACAAATGAATATGATGAGACTACTCCAGAATGGGGAGTTTTGGCAATGTGTTCGCTAAATATACATAGCTTGTCTGGTTCCGGACATACTTGCAAGAAATAGAGGATCATGTATTAGTAAATGGCTTCCACAATGCCTATGTGTAACTTTCACATGCGATAACAGCAACAATAATATGTTTCATTGTGTAATGTTCCTGGTAAATAGGTTAGTGTATGTAGTTCTGACTAATAATGCATGTTCGAGTGGGATGTTTAAATATTTAATTTTTGTTGTTGTTGTCGTGAAGAAAATTTTATCTCCTACAGCGATTTTGACCACATTAATAGTTTTGTAAAGAAGACATATGCCAAGGGATATAATTCGTAGATTGGTAGAACACTCGGGACAAAACATCTAGCTTGCCGTGCGTTATCCGTCGGAAAGAAGTATGTTTCGTGATATAACGTGTTCTTGGCATGTAATAAATACAAATATTATGTCCCTCAAGGCATATTTTCGTATGGGAACAACACTCAATAATAAAAAACATTTTCTACTAAGCTAAAACAAAATTCTCAAATAGAAAGTCATATTATCACACATATGTTGAGCTCAAACAAAAAATGTTTAGTTGAATAATCTGTAGTTTTGGATGCATTATTAATTCATCTGTTCTGCCATCTATTTCCTCCACTTGGCTTTCTGTGCGAGAATTTG
Source organism: Spisula subtruncata (assembly GCA_963678985.1). Classification (NCBI taxonomy): domain Eukaryota; kingdom Metazoa; phylum Mollusca; class Bivalvia; order Venerida; family Mactridae; genus Spisula; species Spisula subtruncata. Next base: position 11,951,612 of record OY787674.1, read on the forward strand.
TTCACGTAATGATCTAGCCAGGTACATAAAATACATCTGAAAGATAGAAAAACAACTATGGATCAGAATTCTTTCCGACATACCTCTTAGAAATAGTTAATCAGACTTTAGCAAAAACGAAACCGAATTCTTGTTTCATTAATTTCACAGATAACCTATCAAACTTCACATTAAAAACCTTATTTTACACTCAAGCCTCTGAGCTGAATTCATTATTGATAAGCATAAATCTACTCAAATATTATATTCGCACTTAGATGTATAATTAATTAGATTAATAACCACATACTCCCACTCAATTTACAGTTTAACCCTCAAATTACAGAATCTGATTAACTCTCCAATCACAGATTCATGATTCACATTCCAATTTAAGGTAAACATTCCAATTTAAGGCAAACTCTCCAATTTAGGGTGAACATTCCAATTTATGGTACACATTCCAATTTAAGATAAACGCTCCAATTTAAGGTAAACACCCCAATTTAAGGTAAACACTCCAATTTAAGGTAAACACTCCGTTTTAAGATAAACACACAAATTGCGTAGGCCTACTAGAACCTGCTCAAAATGGATATTTACACTTACCTGAGGAAGTAGAATGCCCAGCAGAACACCACCAATAGTCATAGCATGATCGTTTATAAATGTACCAACACTTTTCAGACACCCGACTTTGTATATAGGATTATGGTCAGAAGCTTCTACTACAGTTTGTGACTGAAATATGATATAAACACATCATTTATTGGACCAGAGACCCGACCCTGTGACGATAAACATGTTCTTATTTTCATAATCAAACTCCATACCCCACGCTCAAACTTGAAAAACAGTTGTTGATTTTAGAATTTTGCATCAAAACCAACACCGATTTGTAGCAAATGTTCTAAGTAAGAAACTGAATCCCATATCATATGTTTCCATTCAGTAATAAAGACGAACAGCAGTTTTTGTAACTAGGAACATGCTCCAATTGGAATATCGATACGAAGTATGAGTTGGAGAATGGAGTACGTTCCCTAATGTTTATAGTCGCCGGACCTGATTGGAAAATAATTTTGATATTATAACATTGTAAAGTGCCGAAAGGGTTATTTGACATTCTTCGGGCTAAATATTTTAAACGATGATGACCTGGAAGTGATGACAAGAATCCGTTTTAACTGACATGCCAAAAGTACCGATGACCATATAGTGCAATTAGTATTCAATGACCAATGATATTTTATCTGGGACATTTTGAAAGAAAAAATGAGTGTCAAAATATTAAGAAACACATGCAAGAAAGTTATTAGGTGATTTTTAAAAATACGTTTCCATGTGTATTCATATGATCCTATCAACTGTGTCCATTTCGATGGTATAATGATGTTTTGGAATAATCATTATGTTGAGTTAAAGGTTTAGAAAAAAATATTGAAAAACTTACAAGTTCTTTGTATTGCATAACCTTTCTTCCGCATAGAACATTTTTCATTTGTCCCTGAAATACAAAAAACACATCGACGATAAACATTTCAGTGTGGTTATTACTTACTAAGTATGAGGTGTGGCGTTAATTGTGAGTGGCGTTTTAAAGCTTACTTGAAATGTATCCTCTTTACGGGGATATTGATTAATAGTAGAACATTTTGTGTCTATCGCTTGTGTGGGTGACTAGGCAGTACCGTGGCTTGGAACTACATGTGTGTATGCATATATAGTATGCACTATTATTAACTTAAACGTCCCTTTTTACAAGAATGCTAACAATATCCATACCCCCTCCCTGTACTATACATATTCAAAAATACCAAGAACAACTGATTGAAACTTTTTTGAGAATCAACTAAAGCTCGGGTAATTTGACACGATCCTGACCTGACATGCCTGGATTTATTACAAGGCGCATGGAATATGTTAATTTCTGCGGGCAAATCGTGCAATATCGTTCCTTTAGATTTGTGTTTGTATTACACATCGAGCGTCTTCGTGATACATTCCGCTCACGAAAACATACAACCGGTTTACCGGGGTTATAAATATAGACAATATATCAGTTGTTAAATAATGCTATGAAAATATCAAGATTGTGTAAAATTCTCTAGACATATACTTCAAATGAAATACAACCAAATGGTAAATTGCTTACCGGTTGAAGTATACAACAAGAAGCAGGTACGGAACACGCTTCTGGTCCAGTTGATGTGGACGTACAGTTATAATATTCATTCTCATTCCAGTCCAGGAACCCAGTGTCTGCATTACTGAATCCACAACATCCAAGCTACAGTAAAACATTCAAGCTACAGTAAAACATTCAAGCTACAGTAAAACATTCAAGCTACAGTAAAACATCCAGGCTACAGTAAAACATCCAAGCTACAGTAAAACATCCAGGCTACAGTAAAACATTCAAGCTACAGTAAAACATCCAAGCTACAGTAAAACATTCAAGCTACAGTAAAACATCCAGGCTACAGTAAAACATCCAAGCTACAGTAAAACATTCAAGCTACAGTAAAACATTCAAGCTACAGTAAAACATCCAAGCTACAGTGAAACATCCAAGCTACAGTGAAACATTCAAGCTACAGTAAAACATCCAAGCTACAGTAAAACATCCAGGCTACAGTAAAACATCCAAGCTACAGTAAAACATCCAAGCTACAGTAAAACATCCAAGCTACAGTAAAACATTCAAGCTACAGTAAAACATTCAAGCTACAGTAAAACATCCAAGCTACAGTAAAACATCCAAGCTACAGTAAAACATTCAAGCTACAGTAAAACATTCAAGCTACAGTAAAACATCCAAGCTACAGTAAAACATCCAGGCTACAGTAAAACATTCAAGCTACAGTAAAACATTCAAGCTACAGTAAAACATCCAGGCTACAGTAAAACATCCAAGCTACAGTGAAACATTCAAGCTACAGTAAAACATCCAAGCTACAGTAAAACATCCAGGCTACAGTAAAACATCCAAGCTACAGTAAAACATTCAAGCTACAGTAAAACATTCAAGCTACAGTAAAACATCCAAGCTACAGTAAAACATCCAAGCTACAGTAAAACATCCAAGCTACAGTAAAACATCCAAGCTACAGTAAAACATCCAAGCTACAGTAAAACATTCAAGCTACAGTAAAACATCCAAGCTACAGTAAAACATTCAAGCTACAGTAAAACATTCAAGCTACAGTAAAACATACATGCTACAGTAAAACATCCAAGCTACAGTAAAACATTCAAGCTACAGTAAAACATTCAAGCTACAGTAAAACATCCAAGCTACAGTAAAACATTCAAGCTGCAGTAAAACATTCAAGCTACAGTAAAACATTCAAGCTACAGTAAAACATCCAAGCTACAGTAAAACATTCAAGCTACAGTAAAACATCCAAGCTACAGTAAAACATTCAAGCTACAGTAAAACATTCAAGCTACAGTAAAACATTCAAGCTACAGTAAAACATCCAAGCTACAGTAAAACATCCAGGCTACAGTAAAACATCCAAGCTACAGTAAAACATTCAAGCTACAGTAAAACATTCAAGCTACAGTAAAAACATCCAAGCTACAGTAAAACATCCAAGCTACAGTAAAACATTCAAGCTACAGTGAAACATTCATGCTACAGTAAAACATCCAAGCTACAGTAAAACATCCAAGCTACAGTAAAACATTCAAGCTACAGTAAAACATTCAAGCATGTGTATAGATAAACCATGTTTTTGAGCCGTGACGGAAGGTTACACTTCTTAGTCATGGTATGTGAATATACCTTGTTAAAATCTCATTGGGTCATGGACTGGTTACTGTCATTGATCACATATATTGCTTAAGCCTTAATACATACCCTATATATGTATCCTTTGAGGTCGTATTAACCTTCCTGCATAAATTAGTCACGGCTCAAAAACATGGTTTATCTATACTCTAACAGTATGGTCAAACTTCAATGTATCCTTGTGATAAAGAAGCAATTGAAGTGACAGTTGTAGCCTTGTACTCCTTTGACATATAGCACAAAAGCAAAGTGAAATAACTCCAGCTGCACCATCCATGTTACTTTTTGGAAAATCCACATTGAACCTCCCGAGTGGACGTCATGTGATAATTAGGTAAACTGAGATATCAAGGCGAAGGCCCTTCATGATACATTAATATATGTTTTAAAATTAATAGAATCAAAGCCACATTATGCCCCAAATGACCATTTTTAAAACAGCAAGAAATTGGTAACCTGACTCTGTTAATTCATTTTTTAGCATTTTAGTGTGGTCCCTTAGATAGAAAACATAAGAAAACATTCAGTTGGAAACGTATGTTGACAAAATAACGAATTGTTAACAATTTAGTATTTTTCATCTATACATATATACGATTAGTTAACATTATTTCATCAATTAATGGTCATTTGTGAAATTTTTTCTTAGGGTACCATTATTCGTTGGGGCGATAATATGGCTTTCATGTGAAATTTACTCACTGATTCCTGCATGTTGTCTATCAAGTTCTTCATGTCGTCATCATCCACAATGCCGTATTTCTTTATTGCTTCTTGAAATGTTTTCTCCGGGAACAAGTTTAACTTTTGTTTGGCATCGGGAACGAAGTAAAAGACAAATACGAAAACCACCAGAATTATTTCTCCGAGGAACAGAATTGTCATGATCCAATTATACTGAAAAAGCAAAATATTTGGAAATGGACAAATATTGGAGGATCTTGACAAAGGTCCATCGATCGTATTGCAGTTATACATTCGTCTACAAAGAATAAGACTGATATACGTCTCAAATCAACATCACAAGACGCTCCTTGTGAATCTTTTTTCATGAAAATCGGAACTTGTCGTGTAAACCAAACTTAAGTTGAAACAGTTTGTTTCACCAACAGTAAAGAGTAATTTTCGAACTGTTTTTCCTTGTTTTCTCAAGATATTGATTTTGTACTTACAACCTTCTCATTCTAAGGCAGTGTAATGCACGTAGTATCTCATCTCCAAAGTAATTTCCTGATCAAGAACAACCAGTCGTATCATTACTAATACAATGTCGATTATGCTGATCTCTTTCAAATGAACAAAACAAACATACTCGTGTAATATTTGCTTTACGATAGCGATGTGCTAAATAGGAATATTGGTTAATAAAATGTTTTCATAACAATATTAACTAGATTTAGACCAACACAACCATTTATCTTATCTGATCAAAGGGGGAAACGCTCTTCAAGCGTAGGATATTGCTTCGTTTCGGACCGTCAGTTATATTCTGTAGATGGGCCACTACATATTCCAAAAGTTGTCCAGTGCCCAAAAACGACAATTCCCAACCCATGGAAAACTGGTTGATTCAACGCCGTGTCATTCCTAACTCAAGGAAAATTAATTAATTCATGTATCTCAAACTGCCGGAAGCACTATGTAACCTAGGTATACTAGTAATCGGAAAGACTATGTGACCAACGTATTATTAAATAACAATAAATAGGTGATAAGAAAATGTGATGAATGCACATTTTAAGTTAGTGAAGACATGCACTATTCAAGTGGTTGTCTAGTGGCTTTATCAGTATTTGAGGAAACACTTGTCTAGTATTACTGTGTCAACTTTTATCAATGATTGAATAATTCAGTAGAGAAGTCAGGCTTTGGTGTGTTGCTGATCCAATAATAATCTTTAAGACATAATAAATTGTTTTCTATAGTTGAAAATAAAGATGGTTAATAACTATTAATGATTAACATAATCGTTTTAAACAATCGTATGTTAAAATTTCATAATGAGGTTATTGTTTAGCCTGTTACAGCTTAGCCTGTTATAGTTTATTTTCTCATAACCAGGATGGCCTGGAAACAAATCCAGCATACTAGCAACCAGTCCGCTACAGTGTCATTAGTCTGTCCAACATACCCAATGTTTGTAAAGACTTCAATCTACTCTTTTCTCATGAAATTATTTCCCTTTTCATCCTCAAACATAGATAATTAAAGCCCAGAATAAAATCTAGCTAAAATTGAAAAAAGTTATGTTATTTGATTGATAAAATACATTATCTCGTCGGGTAGCCAGACGGTAGTGCCCTCTATCAGGAGACAAATACCTTACCAGCCTGAGGAATGACGTATATTCTCTCAATGCTCCCATCCATCCTATCCACGTGATCAACATAGTAATAGAACCAGCTGTACACATCAATGTGGAGGGGTCGAAGAAGAAATCTATAGCATCATGGACCTTCTTCTTCTTGATGACCAGGATATACACACCTAACACTGTCACTGCTAGACCCAATATCTGAAACCAGGGACAATCATAATCATAGACAATAATGTTTAAGAGGAGATTTTAAACAAGTAAACAAGGATCATTGCTTATTGAAGGGAGCAATCCCAGTGAAAGAGGGAGTGTCCACTACTCCACAGTAGAGTCCGTTTAAATCTTAATTAATAACGGTTGTAAACATAAGCTCTTCTGTCTATGTCTCAAACTATGTTTGTCTAGGTTTAACTGGGTATATCTGAGCTAACGGTAGTCCCTGCTATTCTTTCAAATGGGACAGTTCCCTCATTGTAATTGTTTCAACCTTTCGGTCAAGGATAACCCATGAAAGTGCAAGCACTTATTTCCAATTGGGTCCTGTATTTTGCTGAAGGGACAGCAAATGGAAGAGACCGTAATATGACAAGGTATCCGAGCGCGATGCCCTAGCTCTTTCCGAAGAGTCACATTTCTTTAACGTGCTCTGTGTTTAGCACCGATAGACGCGTGACTACCTCTGGGTTGCTTACCATTTTATATCTAGTTGGGTGGGAAACACAGAAATGTTCAGCGTTTCAGAAAATGTCCTAGGATCGAACCCGGGACCTCTCGGTCAGCAGTCAAGCAGGCTATCCGCTCGACCACCGACCGACCATCATTAGTATTACTTAATATGTTTTTTCACTTATTGAATCGAAAATATACGAAATCATATGAAATTATCTTTATCAATACATATTTATGTCATCGGACTATATAAAGGGTTTATACGCAGACGTTGTCAATGATAACACGATAGTACAGAGTCCGTACAATGATTTCTCGGTATCATAATATCCCCATGAATCACTGGTTAGTCAAGTCGCCTATATTCATACGCTGGTTGAACGAGAATGTACCATAAACAAGAAACCAAATTTTCAAATTTATTAAAATAAAAATAACTTTGAACATTGCATTGTCCCATGTGATGCACATGTATTTATTATATGAATGTTCCCCTTTGAGATTCAAATCAGTTTAAAAAAGGTAACCCCAGGCGATGGATACCATCGGGAATGAGATGTCGAGGGAGTTTGATATAGAATTGAACCCTTACTTTTAAAACGAACTGTTTTAGAAGAGGATCAATCTGACTTACGGGACCCCTACTTGTTTCAAACACAAATTTACTTTTTTCACTCGTATCCGAATATACTCCGCATAGCAGACACTGCTTTACGAACTCGCTGCCCAATTTGCGGACAATTCCGAAAGAACCTCTTTCTAGACCTGACACCTTTTACAAGACTCTATGCCCAAACAGATCTTTCGGAACAGCAACAAACAGAACATGTCGGTAATGAGAAGGGAATAAGGATTTACATAATCATGTAAGACCTTCAATAATATCCGTACTACGACCTACTTGATATTCACTTTTGGATTCTTCCATATAAAATGTGAGTTATGTAAATGACATTACAAGCTGCTTTTAAATAAGATTTGATTATAACGTGCGAATATATATATAAAACAGACTTACCCATATTATAAAGTTTTCAAAGAACAGGGCATATTTCACAAATAGGCTCACGGCTGAGTTTTCCCGCCCCATTTTGACAAAAATAAGTTTTTTAACACTAATCCAAGTTTTTAAGCTGGCATTTTCAACACGGAACTGAATAAAGGTATGAGATACAACCTATTCAAATTTTTATTTGTTATCAATAAAGTTCAATGATCAGGCTAAGGTATTTAAGATATGGTTTACTCTGCTGGTAACTACTTCTACTAAGTACTAATGTCGATTCAATAAGTACGTAATACAAATAAACCAATTAGGGAACTGCCTATTCGAAAGAATAGCGGGGACTATTGTTTACGCAGTTTCACTCAGTTAAACCTAGAAAAACAAAGTTTCCTTACGGGCGAGCATATATATAAACTGTTCTCATTTAACTTAGAACGGACTGAAGCCGTCTAGCTTTTACGATAACGTTCGTGGTCAGGTATAAGCTCTTTCAGTTTCAACCCTTTATCTGGAGTCATTATATTGGACCCAACTTAGAAAATTTGATTAAGACAAACTTAGCAAGTTTGATCTAATAATAGAATAAAGGCATAACACACCTATCAATATTTTTCCATTGTCCTGGACGTGTATGCACATAAAACTTGCCTGATAAGATAACACTTAAACATGTACTCACTAGGATAATAAACTCAAATCACGGAACCAGTCTTTGTTTGTTTTCAATCGTTTATAACTCACGTGTTTAACTACAAACCTACAGAATCCATACAGGGACATCTCACACTTTATCGCATTTTCATATCATTTCGTTTGAACGAAAAAATATATTGCAAAAATGATCAGGTATTTCAAACGTTTTCGTTTAAGATAATATTCGTTTAGACGAAATAAATTCAACTTTGGAAAAATGCCGCGTTCGCTATATTCATAATTTAATTCAAAATTCAAATATAGTATGTAATATTTAATAATGTAAGCACTAAATTTGAAAATCTCGACACTGTTCAGTAATATTTTAATGATGTGTGTGTGATTGCGCTGTATAAAGCACCATATTTTGCGACCTTAAGACAATTTGCACCATGGCAATGCTTAAGACAACGCTAAGCCTGACTAGAGCATGGTCTTCTGGAACTAGTATCCCTGTATAATATATCGACGGTGCCGAACCAAAACCCCGTAACTCAACTCAATTTTTTTTCAGCATCCGCATCTGCTAGACGTCCCACGCATTTCTGTCTTGTCGCCATCTAAGTAACGCGATTGGCTCTTTAGATGGCGACAAGACAGAAATGCGCGGGACGTCTAGCAGATGCGGATGCTGCAAAAAAGTTTTCGCGCCAAAATTGACTTACGGGTTTTTGGTTCTGCACCGTCGATAGATACAGTCTGCTTGATGAGGACATGCACTTTTCTCTATTTGGTCACATTTATAGTCTACTTTTTATAAAGCAGAAAAATGTTTCGCCCTGCATTCCGTATTTTTTTATTTCAAGTTGTACCTGCACTTTAGTGATCAATCGCCTTTAAGTATCTAAGCTGTAATGTTTATTGTTATTGTCCATAGTGTTATCGGTACTACATTGCTTAAAATGGTGGGCAGATTTGGAAAGGTCATCTGATACATTTATGAGTGTAAGATAGAAACTGATGAGGCCATCATTGTTTGTTTCCGATAAGATATCTCAAAAATAGAGAAAAAGTTCGGCTACTGATCTCTGTTGTTTATCTTTACCTAGAGAGCTAGTCTGGCCACCCGACTAGATCATAATATTATATCAATCAAATAGCATAACCGTTTTCAATTTTAGCTAGATTTTATTCTGGGCTTGAGTATCTATGCTTGGGTAGCAAAGGGAAATAATGTCATGAAATAAACATAGGGTCTGTTAGCTTCAAAATGTATACAACATGGCGAATAATATGAAGATTGTTTTTATTTAAATCCCAAAGAAACAATAAGGATCTAAGTATAGTTAAGGGTAGCGAAAAATAAAAAAAATTATTCACACAAAGACATTATAGTGGCATTAAGTCAATGTAAAACTTATAACATGTTATTTTCGTTTGCCAGATATAAAACATGTCACACGCTTTTGTGCATGCATATGCATGCCTATATGGAGCCCGACCACAGTTTTCAAGCCTCATATTCGAATTGGCCATGTATAAAATTGATATAATAGAAGACATTTTGGCAAATTTTGGGCAGTTGCATATTTATACAATATTTCATTTCTGGTTTTGAGTTTTCATCTCTGGCAGTGACCATAATATTACTTAATAGTGCATGCAAATTTCATGTGTATACATTTTTGATGGAAAGGGTTTCTGGTGACATTCTTGAAGTTTTCTAGTCTTGATCTGTAAATATCAGCAGCTGTTAGACTTCCATCATTGACCGTTAGCGCATAAATTGGGAGTCGAACATGGCTTTTTCGGCCTCGGACGGGCAGTAAAATTGATAGTTTGTGATAGAGTGAATTACAGTAGGCTGTATATGAAATGATGTTGCATTATTGTAATCTGGACTTGATATCTTTGTAACCATGAAATTTTTTCTATTCCAGTTTGTTGTTAAAGCCAATTTGCAGGTGTTTGAAGAATTGTGGTCAGTTGCAGGACTTGGATTTTGTTGGAAACTGAGGCCGGCAGCCCATAGGATCTACAAAGTATTAAATGTGTAGTGAATGCCAATTCTTACTTCGATGATTAAGAGACTAAATATCATATTTTAACCTGCTGACAACGTGGATACGTGTAAGTGTTATGCACATAAATGTAAATCTGAAAGCAAACATTTAATCCATAAGGACAGGCTTCTTGGCGTTAAAGGGAAGGCAATCGTACATTGATCATTTCTGTGATAGCGCCGGTTGTCTCTCCAGTTATACATACACACTCTAGACAATTCCATTTGGTAAGCAAAGTAGTTAAGCTCAGTTTGTAGTTCCGATAATGTTAATTAAGTTGGTAGAGTGCGCCAGGTTAGCTTATTTGGTACCGTGTGCCATATTAGCTCGTTTAGAGTATACCAGGTTATTTTAGTTGGAAGAGTGTGTCTGGCTAGATCAGTTGGTTTAGGGCTAGACTGCAACCATGGACATCAAACTTTTAGTTCTATTGTCATGCCCTCAATAGCATGTACATGCAATGTCGGTCATTTGTGGTTTATATGTACTTTAATTGATGCTGATTAATCACAGGAAACTAAAATTAAAGGTTAACAGCCAAGTAATAATTTGGTTCACCAAGTTTCAAATATAGGTAAGAATTATAAAACATTGCATTAATTGCCTTCCTAAACAAATATAGAAAGATCTATTATATAGGATCTGTGCAACAATATCTCTTGAAAATATGTTCAAGGATATAATTTGCATTTATAAACAGTAAACAACAACAATAAACGCTGATTGACAACTCTATGCAATATTTCCTCGAATAAAAATTTAAATCATTCCAGGATATACGGCGTCATGCTAACTAATCAATGTAATGGGCGTTTACCTTTGATAAGCCATACTTAGAATGGACACTTGCATGTTTTCCTGTTAAACATTTTAACATATAACTTTTATTCCTCCAATTCTGAAGAGCATAAATTTACATAAGTATATACATTTGTGTACAACAATACAATATAACTTACAAAACAGCCGAATTATGATTGAAATATATGCAAGTATGTATGACAAATATGGGTATATACAAGTATGTATGAAAAATATGAATGATCAACCATGATGTTTATATAATCCACTACGAAGATTACTGTTCGCTATCTGTAGTTATGCAGAGAGGTCACCTTATCATAACGACCATATCAAATATACTTTAGGCACCTGGCAGGTAAGGCAAAAATCACATATCAAAAACTGACAAAAACATACGAACTTATTGTACCACTGAATATCCAGCCTTGTCCGAAAACGAAACACAAGGACGAATTAATGGTAGTTATGATGATAAATAAATAAATATATCAGGTATTACATATAAACAACATCAATTACAACATATCACAGACCAACTTAAGCAGGTTGAAATGGCAGAAATATTTGTTTTCTGCAATGTGCAAAGCACGATAGACCAGTCGCCTACTCATTTCAAATGTGGGTAGATGTATGAACTGAGAGTAGTTATGTATCCCTATTACTTTGGAATGTTCAATGATTAGTTGACATCTTTTCTCCTCAGACGTTTCACAAAACCAGAAAACATGGTCGACGAGGCATTCAGTAAAGCGTTCGCATTTCACACATTTAGTTACAAACTGTCTAGAGACTATCCAACTGAGCAGTCTCATAACCTTTTTACAAAGAACTGATAATGATGGAGTTGTTCTAGCGCTCGAAAAATAAGACGAGGTGTTGGTCGTTCGTAAATAAATACGGCACATCACATTTTATTTGTCCACGCACACATTCTCTTCGTTTAAGTCTGTTCGCTATTTTAACATTGTTCTTAATAGTTGTTTTCCAACACAATTTACTCGGAAATATACCACTCGCAATGTACACTTGAATAATTGGCAATAGATTATACTTCTGCAAGAGTCTATATATTTCGGGAACAAATCCCAGCGTACTACGATCACTCACAAAAAAATCGTACAAATCTGTGAATGAAGACTTGTTTTGCTAGAAAGTGTTCAGGAAGCCGACACAACTGTCCCAAAAACTGCAATTTTTCATAGTCTATTAGCTCTTCCACGGATTCAATGTTCAAACATGCCAACGAAAAGTCTGTATTTGTACATCTACTGACACTAATTATCTGTTTGACACAACGTCTATGTGAAATTTCAAGCTGCCTCAAATCGCCTTGAGAGTAATTTGACCATAACGGAGCGCCATAAAGAGCCTTGGGCAAAACAATATTCTTATAGATTTTAAGAGTTGTAATTGGGTTAAGATCGGTCGGGCTTAAACCACTGTTTATAATAGAATTGAGAGTTCCTCTTAACTTCAACGAGGCGTCACACATGACTGTACCGGTGGACATATAATTGTCACATCTTAATCCAAGGTGTATGTATGAATCAGCTTCCTGTATACGTTCCGGTCCAAGAAACCAAGTACGATTTATTTCAGTATCACGTTGTTCATTGAATACGATCACAGCACATTTAGAAGGGTTATAATCGAAACGCCATTTACACGAATAGTCATAACATATGTTCAACATTCCCTCAAGCGCTTTTCGAGAATATGAAATGAGTACCATATCGTCCGCTACAGTTGGGCTGTTCATGTTCAAATCATACATACAGAATCCAAGCCCCGATTGCTCTAGCTCACATATTAGTCCATTTATATATACCAAATAACAGTCCGGGGAGCTCTTTCCTCCTTGTCGCGTTCCTTGACGTACAGGAAACCATCTGGATGTATAACCAAGATTCCTTACACAACTTGTCATGTTCGAGTACAATTCCATAAAGGCCAGAAGTGATGTAGAGTCGATACTAGCACTAAGTTTGTGAAATAGTCCCTGATGCCAAACTCTGTCAAAGGCTTGCTTGCCGTCAAGAAAGCACATGAATAGTTTCGAACCATGTTCGCGCGCGAAATATACACTTTCCCGTAGCATAAACGATGTCATGAGGCAGCCTAAACCTTCTTGGAAACCGCATTGTTGTATGTTCAGATCTGCCATCATTGCTGTTTTACATCGTTGAAGCACTACTGCTTCAAACAATTTTAGCACAACAGAAGTCAACGTGATCGCTCTATAACTGCTAGGATTGTCCTTACGTTTTGAACCGCCTTTAAACAATGTAATTATTATTCCGCGCTTGAGAGCATCAGGTATGTAAGCTATGCGTAACATACATGTAAATAGTTCTGCCAATTTTGAGGACACTACCCTCGCCACACACTTCAAATGTTCATATGAAACACCATCTCATCCAGAGGCTTTACCTTGTGGAAAAGCAGTGATGATTCTTTCCACATCATTAGGTAAAACTATCGCTGTTTTGTCAGGAACTAGATTTTCCTGCAATAATTTGACTTCATTGTTCACTTGATCACACCATTGTTTATCATATTGCGACTGCTAAAGATAGACAATATATGATTTGTAAACATACGCACATCATGACAAACTATAGTGTATAAAGATAGACACACCATTGTGTGTAAAGATAGACAACCATGATTTGTGACGAACCGCTACAGAAACACGAGCAGCGTCACTGACATGTTAGATCAACTGAAGTGGGAGTCCCTCAAGACCAGAAGGGAAAAATCACAACTTACCATGCTGTACAAGGTAGTCCATGATCTTGTGGATATACCAGCCTCCACCTACCTAACACCAGTTACCTCCAGGACTAGGGCTGCACATTCGTACAAGTACCGCCAGTACTCTACATCCTCCGACTCCTTCAAGTACAGCTTCTTTCCACGTACTATACCAACATGGAATAAGCTGCCGGCATCTACAGCTGAGGCTCCCTCCTTGGCACTCTTCAAGAGGGAGCTTTCAACCCGACCCTTCTAGGGGAACTATCCACCAACTGCTGCACTCTGATGAGAGCGAGCTGTGCCGGCGGGATCTAGAATCCTGGTAGCGCTACGCAAGCCGGATTGGTCGCATCAACCCTCTGACAAGTGCAGTAGTTGATCCAATTTGTATTTCTTTCTTTTCTCTTTTGCATTACCACTCATTTTACTGGACCGCTTCTATCTTACACTTTCATGTTTTTCTGTTTTCTTGCGCACCGTTGTATAGTGGTCAAGTCTGACAGTACAACGTATAATGTAGATGTAGATGTAGATTTCTAAAGATATAAGAAGTCTTTATAAATATGCCTTCTAAATAAATCTATAGAAAAATATGACCTTCAAATGATGGGCAAATAATGACTTCCATAGGGAGACAATCTATAACTCCTAAACAAGGCGAACCATGTTTTCAAACCATAGATACGTCGTGACTTCTAAAGATAGACAAGCTACGACCTCAAAAAGATAGACAAACTATCATCTCAAAAGCTAGACAAACTATGACCTCAAAAGTTAGACAAATGTAGATGGGCACAAAAGATAAACTATATGACTTCTTAACAAATGCAAACTATGTCTTCTAACCATAGACACATCGTGACTTCTAAATATAAAAAAAACACTATTACTTCTAAACAAAGACACGCCATGACTTCTAAGGATATACACGCCATGACTTCAAAGGATAGACACGCCATGACTTCTAAGGATAGATCAACTATGAATTCTAAACAAAGGCAAACCATGTCTTCTAACCATATACACGCCATGACTTCCAAGAATAGATCAGCTATTACTTCTAAACAAAGACACGCCATGGGATAGATATGCTATTACTTCTAAAGATCGACAAACTATGATCTCTGATCTCTAAAGGCCCCAAAATTTGATATCAAAAGATAGAAAATAAAATATGGCGTTAAAAGATATAATAACTATGATTTTAAAAGCTAGACAAACTATGATCTCAAAAGCTAGACAAACTTTGATCTTAAAAGCTAGACAAACTTTGATCTCAAAAGCTAGAATAACTATTATCTCAAAAGCTAGACAAACTATGATCTTAAAAGCTAGACAAACTATGATCTCAAAAGCTAGACAAACTATTATCTCAAAAGCTAGACAAACTATGATCTCAAAAGCTAGACAAGCTATGATCTCAAAAGCTAGACAAACTATGATCTTAAAAGCTAGACAAACTATGATCTCAAAAGCTAGACAAATAGAGAAACTCGGGTCCCTGTCCGGTGAGAACAATGTTATCAGGCGAGGTGATATCGTTCGGGTGGCGAGGTTTACCGAGCCATCCCGGGCGATATCGCCAAGTCTGATAACATTGTTCGAGCCGGACAGGGACCCGAGCTTCTATTTATCATGAAACCAACAACGGGGCACAATTTAGAGGCATATTTTATAATTTTAAACTAAGAGGTGTCGATCGTTCTTAGACCGCCCGCCGATTAACACAATTCCATTTGCTTCCGTACACAAAATATAGTTCTCAATTCTACGATGTTCAATTAAAAAAATATTAAACAATAAATAAGATCTATTTCAATTTTTTAATCAAAACGATAAATCTAAGCAAATTATAAGTATTTCCAAAATAAGAACATCGTGTCGTAAAAGTAGAATGAAATTCCGCTCATGAATTTTTGATGATTTTGTTCTAAATGATTCATCAATGAAACGTCATCAATGACGTAGTGTGTGTGGAGAAGGTCGCTAATTGTGTCAAACTTTCTTATGTTATGCTTCACACAATGACAAAATACGGATTAATTTAAATCCTCGATTGTTTGTGGCAACGGGTAGTGCAACATTGAATTCAGTGAATGGGAAATAACTTAAAGAATGAACAGTAGACATGCTTGTAAAACCTTGTAAAACCAAGTGGGTGGAGAACAGTTTTCAACAAGATCAACTTAATCACGGCAGAATACTAAGGAAAACAGATGGAAATACACAATGGTGAGTAAGACATTGATCTGTGGAAGAGTCTATTAAAGTTTGTTTTATTTTTTGTAAAAGCTGTAGGGTTGTGTACTGAATTTAACAATGTTTTGATTCTCCAAAAAAGCTCGGTGTTTCATGGTTTTCGTTTTGTAGGTCAACCTTCGTGAGTCGTGAAAATGAGATTAAAAATTCCTTTAGGCCAGTGAATTAGATATAGAGTCGATAGCTATGAATATTCTAATGTTTATTTATCTTTGACGATGCTTAGCCAGTGTATTTATCTGTGTTTGTTGGTTTATTTCGGGGCCTTTCAAAACGATCGATCCGTGGGTGACCCGTATGAATTCAAGAACAATGTCAGTGACGTAGCCCTACCGTGCGAAGAATTATTGCTTATCTGGATTGTAAAACTTAATGTTTAATAAATCATAGCTATTGAATGCTTAATTCTGTTGTTTTCAATGATATTTATGCCAATTTAAGACGGAATGAAAAAAATGAAAAATAGTCCGTTATTTGTGGGCGGAGCCAAAAAGTGTTCCCAGGTCATTGACCTGAGAACACATACTTTTCTCAGGTCATGTGTTATCAGGCAGTTACCATGGTAGTTGCATGATAAACTATTATCTCAAACGCTAGACAAACTAGGATCACAAAAGATAGACAAAATATGATCTCAAAAGATAGATATCATTAGGTAGCATTCTTAGTTCAGCTTTTCAAAAATTAAACCATGCGTTGGGCCAGCAGTGTCTTCTATATTTATGTCCGACAGTCTGTAGTTCATTGTAGTGTGGTTTTGTAATTCTTTGTGACAATGGGTTTTAAAATTGTGAACCCATTCTACGAACATTTTGAACAACCCTCGGGGTCGCCAAGATATCTGATTGAAGCGTTCTATGTATTTTCCTTCAAGTGGATAACACTTGAATGTCGACCAAGTGGCGTTTAAATTGTTAAACAATCGCACGATTATTTCAAGAAGACTTATATTCAAAGTAAAAATAATTAAAAGTATTTTAATTTGTTAAATATTTAAAAATCTTTTGACAAGAATTTCAGGTTAAATGGTATTTTTATCACATTTATTAAAATAAAATGCTTGTAGTGAAATAGTTGGATGTACACCGTGACATGCTTTTCATGACAGTAATATGCTTTTATTTCTGATTGATTTATCTTACGAAAAATCGTTTGAAATATTTGCAAAACACCTTGTATGTGCACATGTCTATTATCTAACGTCTAAGCTATAGCTATCTAATATTTGCTTCCGTAGCTCAGTGGTTAGTGCGCTCGTCGTCTAATCTGGCGATCCGGATGCAAAGCGGCTGGAGGCACATGCATATATGCCAACCATATTTCAGCAGAAAAGCTGCCTGGCAAATAAAGGCAATGCTTGACATTTTTTACAAATAATCCTAACTCATGAAGATGTTCGTGTATCCAATGTGTGATCGGTGGCTTGGCCTCGTGCGGACGCCGCCAGAAAAGCAGCAGTTCATATTGCAAAATAAACATAAAACTACTCCGGCAGTCAGCTATGCAGTGACCGGCTGATATCAGTTTAGAACGAAGGTCTACGCTCTGATGGTGGTCAGATTAGTTTTGTGACAAACGTATTAATGTAAAACTTATCAAATACAAGATGCTGTATTTATTTTTGTAATTAGTTTTCACAATAATATTACCAATTGTATTTTATTATATTCCAACTGCTTACTTTGAGGCGTGTCTTAGTTCGTGTGACCATTTACACAGGTTTAATTTAGTACAATAAATTCTCACTCAATTACCTCATAGGTATTATCATAACCTCATAAATAAATGGACTCAGTTGTTTGTTAATTGAATTAAAAGTACACCATTTACATAATGTTGTATGATGTGGCAAGCCAGTCATTCGGTGTGGTCATGATAAATGAGTGTCACATTACTTTTCATTCATAATTAAAATGCAGAAACTATAATAAACATGTCACATGAGTCCACTTTTGTTTTGTTTTTTATTATTTCATGCAAAAACATACGATGAAGATACACGTTTATTGCGTCACGAACGTTTCTTCGTAATGTTGTATTAAACACATCAGCAAATCTAAACAACATACTTAGTAATGTCATAATTTAGAAGACCACACCTGCTGATAGATTTCTGTATTTTATGTATTGGTCAATGTGAACTTGTATGGAATGAGAAACTTCGCAAAGCTGCTGAATTGAAAATGTGCACTTATTTTGAAATGCCATAATGACATAAAAAGTTTAAACTATTTGCTTATGTTCTTAAATGACATGACTGGGTGGATAATTATTTTCCTACGTGTTGGCTAATACATTTGAATAATTTCTTTATTAAGTACCATTAATGTGCATAATCATGTCTGTTTACTTTTGTTTAAGTGGTTGCAATACTATATTTGCAACAAGCGCCGCATTGCTCTCAGAAGTAAGCTGTTTCAAATGGTCTCAGTCTAGGTGGTCTAGTGCTTTGACGTTCGTCAAGTAAATCGAAGGTTGTGGGTTAGACCTCGGGTCACAACATCCCAAAGTCTTAGTAGGACTTGCATACGTTTTCAGTAGAACGTTCTGTGAATCTTTCTGCGCTAGTGTGACTCTACACCAAGGAGAATTACGCGAACTAAACAAATCAATCATCTTAGATTTTATGCCATTACATCGGATCAGTAGGCCTTCTCTCAACAATTTAGTCTTCATGAGGCCCACCAGAAATTGTCCAATCGAGATTCAAGCTATCTTTGCGCTAATCACAATGATGATGTGATATGATATATATTGATATAATTTTGAATAAGGACGGATGAAAGTACGTATGAACGTGAATTATTATTTGCACCTGCTAAACGTGTGCTACGATGATTTACTATTTCATTATCAGCTCTAATTGACGCGTTTTATGTTCTGCCCTGTTCTCTGTTTACAAAACAAACACACGTGGTGTTGAAACCTTCCCGTATCCCATAAACATATATTACAATGACTGTGAGTCCAATCCTTAAAAATATGTCGTATTTTAATAATTCTATGCATAATTAAAACATATTTTAATTATGCGTCACAATACGTGGTGTTGTTTTTTGTTTTTCTCCAGTTTATGAAAAGTGCAATTAAACTCGTTAATTTGAATGCAAAGACGTTATTATGACTTAAAAACAACATTTTACCAGGAAATCGGTAAACATCCCTTTGATAACAATACACCTCGTGACTGAATCACGTCCGTAAAACAGCCGAACCTAGGACCGGCTGTCAAATATGGACAATTAAAACCAGACTGAGGCATAAACAGTTAATAGGATAATTAATCAAATTATTGCATTCATATATTGTAAGTTTCATTACGTCATGTCGACTTTTTTAATGTTGCACATTTTGTAGCGTATATAAGGGACATGATATGTCTGTGTTGGACAAAAGATCGCGTCCTCTTGTTTAACTTACTGTATTCACTTTTGTTTAAAAGATGGAAAATAAAGTTTTAGTCGCCATACTGATTGTAAGCTGTTTAGCTGCCATAGCAACGGCTCAAATGAATCCACTACAACAAAGTAAGTCTTCAAAGTTCTCATTTTTCTTAAAAGTAAATAATGCATAACATTTTAAAACAAATGAAAACGTTGAAGGTTGGTATGCATCTAGTTTAATGATACAATGTTATTTCTGACGTCCAAAATTTACATAATAACACAGTAGTGGTCTTCACCAACTTGTCGGCATTATGCAGATACCGTGAAGTTATGTACTTGTTATTTTCGACTGAATATTTTTTTCGGTTGTATTTGTTTTTCAATGGTACTATCGCCTGTCTTGAGCTGTCAGAGGATCAAAATTGTGACTGCTTTGAGAAGATGTTTATAATATAACTAATGTTGTGTTTAATGATTACGGCAGTTTAAAAACTACAGACCTTTGACGTAGGTGAAACTGTATATAAGGTTTTTCGTTTCTTAACTTGTACTTTCGATGACAAACAAAGCTTCCGTAAAATGCATGTACATATCTCTCAGTTGTCAAAAACTGTGCGACAAATCTCATAATACGCCTGATGCGACATTCACATTATGCTGATTTCTCTTAAGACTATTCACCCATCTTCAAAAACAAAATTACACTGTGATTGTGATAAAATTGCAGCTAATAGCTGTATACGTATGTGGCATTATTGTGTGTCTGTTCTATCAATAAAAACATTTTTTTTACAAATGTACCGTATTATGTTAGTTTTGTCACATTTGATAGAGTTTTAATATTTTTCAAATGCAATCTTATCAAAATGTATCTTTTAATGGCTGTTGTAGCCAGTGTGGTCACGTAATAAATGAAATAAGTTCGATGTAGATTATTCAGACGGAGTCTTTAAGTATACTTGCCTAGTCTTGATATGTAGCTTGCTCTGTTTCCAGGACATTGTTTAATTGAATCTAAGTCTAAACTTGGCATAAACTACAGTGTAGTATATATACCTAGAATAATTTATACGTTCATTAAAATTTATTTTATCCACAAATACATTGTTTATCTGAATATCACAATATTTCGTAATATAAGACATGTCACAATGATATACTTCGTTGCAATAGTATTAAATGTGTTTATAACGAGAATCTAGGAATATAATTTATATTGCAACTGTATAAATAAATATAGTGAAATACACGTGTTGCTTTTGCCTCGTAGATTGTTCTGATTCTCTCTTTGATTAGAATGCTGAAGTATGGATTAATTTCTAACTTATATATTTTAGTTAAGTTTATTCAACCTAATCATTTATATTGATTGCGACACAGGTTCTTACAACTTATATTAATTATGAGTACGTATTTCAAGTAGGGTTGTTATTCAGTATTTGCACATTTTCAATATTTGACGCCGTCATAGCCGGTGGAAAATAAACTCTGGTGGCAGCACTATTCTCATCGATAGTTTTGAACAATTAATAAATTATCCTAAGGTTTGATACATCGATAAGTCATTCCATGATTTTTGTTATTCCCGGATATTTTCTACATTGATTGTTCATTCCTGGGGATTTTTTTGGAGATTTATTGATATTGTCCAATGAGTTAACTATTATTTTCCATATAAATATTCCATATTTACAAGTTTTCATTATTATTAGTAGTATCATCATTATCATTTTATTATTTCAGGTCAAATAATGACTGTATGTCGAAGATTTGCGCCTAGGTGGAGAAACCTGTGTATAATACAGATGATGAACTACTTCGATATTGATGTACCAGGCTTCGATTAGACGGTTTCCATAGCAACAATACGTTACCATAGTCCATGACGTAACTGATGACGTAATAACTTATCCCGAAAAACTTTGACAACTGCACTGAGAGTGCAGTATTGATGTCAATTCTGTGAACATTCAGTGTTAATTTATAAAACGTTTCGTCCTCAGTTTTGTTTCCCGTGTTACTGTTAATAGTGTCGTGTTTTGACACGTTGATGTGAATAAATTTGCAATGTTAATTCAACTGTTTATCATTTGTCATTATTCTGCATCATAAATATTGTTTAATGATTTCTCGTACTGCCATTAATAAATTATGTAGGCGACAAACGCTCGTTAAATGATGATAATGCTTTTCAATATTAATTGACCTTATGATACTTTCAGGTACATAACTTATATCACTAATGAACAACTGGCAAGTTATCTCCCTTTATTACTATCTAATGGCCAATTCATTTGGCCTCTTTATGATAATGCGTCAATCAGTTACATCCACGGCCCCGACCCCGGAGATGGGCGTTGAATAGCCGTGGACACGACCGTGTTTGTACAACCCAGCAGCCGAGGGAAAAGTAAGGGCCTTTTTCTCCGTACAACCAAAAAGTAAAATTCCCGGTTCATCACAGGGGTAGAGGCCGTGGATGCAACTCACTGGTGCATAAGCAGAAGAGAGTTGATCATTAATAGTCTACGATTGTTCATAAGTTTTTGTTGACATATTTGTACTCTTTTCCTTAGCCAAAACGTACGTCACATACGTGATATGTCCAGAATGTATATAGAGCAATACAAGTCAAATTGTTCTATGCATCAAGCAATTAAGTTTTGCGGTCACCTCTTGGCATGTGGATTTCGTATTTTCCAAGGGGTATAACCTAAAGCATGGAGAATGGTGGTTTAAGTAAGACTTTCCATGGAGATTGGTGCCAATGGCCGATATTTTGATGTTTTAAGTCACTTGACGGACACATTTTCAGCAAAGTAAGTTCATTTTCTTGTTTTATATGTGGTGTGTATGCGATAACCACATAGCCATAAGTTTAAGCCACCTATCGGCGGTCTGTTTTAGTCCGTCAGTGCAGCGATAAAAGCCTGAAAGAAGGGATGGTGACATCGGGTGTCCGTAGTCCGCATTTATTTTTATTAATTCTGAGGTATCCGGGGCATTCTGACTGGTTTTATTGTGTTTGCTAGGTACTTCATGCATGGTTTTATGGTTAAATACTGTTTCTGCTTATTAAGGAGGCTCCATGTGTATATGTTTTATGTTTAAGATTTCATGGAGAATCGTCAACTTTAAGACCCTCTCCATGGAGACTTGCTATTACTTTGTAAACAATATGTGATGGTATTATAATCATGGAAGTAATCTCTTTTTGTACGAATTTCAGGGCTACTGTCTTACAGAGGGTCTTGACTTGGCGAGTAACATATTATTGGAACCAAATTGTATACAGTGAAAACACCACCTGGCTGCAACAATTGTTGTGATTTTCTTATTTGTACTTCAAAGATATGCATATAATAATAAAGGATGATTTTTTATTACAATTGTGTGCTCTGTTTTTTATGCACCAGTCAAATCAAACCCTGACTCCCCAACCCCGGGTTATAGACACGAGTTTTTAACTTTTGGTGTCCCCTCACTGGTGAATGAGAGCAGGACTTTTGCCCCGCACCTAACTACGTAGACCGGGAATATGTTTTATTGATAAGGGCGGTATTTTTACCTTTTTTAAGGTTCTCGGGCAGGGATTTTACCATAGTTTAAATAGTCAAACCCTCCTTTCCCCATGCTAAGGGTTTCAATGGACTGGTGCATTGTGTATCTGTAATGATATTCAGTTGAACTGACAAAAGGCTTAGTAATAGCCGTCTCCTCTACTAGATGGATATTATCTTTTTCGGAAATGTGTGCTACAGGCAACATCAATTTGGTAGATTGTGGTTTCAAATAAACATGTATTTGAAACACCCACCGTTTTCTTCATCGCATTTATAATATAGAGGATTTGGAATCAGTTTTCGGATCAGTATTCTTTCAAGCACTTACTTACAATCCACAAGGAACCAACAACTTCTCAACATGTGGAGTAAAACCAGCATTGACAAATTGAAGCAACTAGGAATCAAACCAATATTGGTGGCTACAAACACTGCGCGTTAACCATTGCAGCAGTTTATAAGTGGCAGCCTATATAGATATTGCATGTCAATGTTCAAAACATCACAATGAAACCTCACTTATCCGACCACCCTTATTTATTTTAAAACATACTTATCATCGCTGTTTATATATTAATAAAGGCTTATCATACTTGAAACTGTCATATTTTAGAGTTGGTTATATTATAAATCAAGAGTACAAAATGTAATCATGGGGACTGACTTCGAACGGGAGGTTTTAATTTTAAGGTGGTCTTTAAGTGAAGTTTTATTGTTTGTTACATTCATAAGAGTGAAATTCAATATTCGCTCTCATCTCTATAATGCATTCATCTTGTTAAATGCATCGTACCATTGACACTAATTTCAAATGGGTCCTGTGATTTTGCTGTAGAGGCAGCAAGTAGAGAACACAGTATGGTGTTACCATGTATATGGGCGCACTCCCCTACATACATTGGTTCTTGAACGTACCTGATGTACAGCACTGATACATGCGAGACTACCTCTGGGTTACCTACCAAATAGATCATCTCTAGTTGGGAGGGAAACACGGAAAAGTGTTCCAGGAATAACCAAGTACACCGGCCGAGGTTCGAGCCAGGGACCTATTGATCAGCAGTCAAGCGGACTATCCGCTCGACCACAGTACCACCCTAGTAAAAACTTTGTATACTATTTATGAAGATGTCATTGCCGAGAGGTCATGGTAGACCGATGGCCACTTTTTGTGCAATAAATATAGTAATAATTACGTAAATTTGTTTGATGTTTTTTGTTTACAAATTGTAGTTTTAAAGATTCATTAGCGCAGATGATCAATGTTATAAAGGCAGTGTGATCTGATGATTTGTGAACCAAAATGTTCCAGGCAGTATCTTTACATATTCAGCAACAGTTATTGAACAATTAAATTAATTTAAGAGTAAATAAAATAAATAATACTTTGCAACAAAACAAAATAGACACATTATTTCAGGTTCTTTTATTATTTTATAGAATCATAACCTTGAACATGTATTAAAATACGTGAATAAAGTCTTATCATGAAACTTTACTCTATATTTTTTTTTTATTGTCTGGCTTTTCACTTGGGTTCTTCGGGTCGATACAAATGACAAGGTGATGCTGAAGTTAATCGTTTTCTTTTTGATGATGAATATCAATATTAATGGTGACGGCGTATTTAGTGTTTAATTTGCGACACAAAGCTTCTTAGTTACACTTTTATAAGGCGATGGAATTTCATTAAAATTTCTCGTTCGTTTTCTTTTCTGCCACTTCCTTCTTGAATGAAGTAACGTCTTTTTGGTACGTATTTTTCAAATCAGGAGTCTGAAAAATAAATAGAAACCATATTTTTAATCAGTGAAGGTAACACACTATGCTGAAAACATTTTAGAACAGAATACTTACATTGATTTAATTCTCCACAGTTCGGGTCTTAAAGTTGACGATCTTCAATGATAGCGTCTTAAACGTTAAAAACATGCACATGGAGCCTCCTAAATAAGTAGAAACAGTATTTTGACCGTTAAATCATGCCTGAAGTACCAAGCAAACACTGTAAAACCATCCAGAATGCCCCGGATACCTCAGAATTAATTAAAATCAATGCGGACTAAGGACACCCGATGTCACCATCCCTTCTTTCAGGCTTTTATCGCTGCACTGATGGACCAAAACAGACCGCCGATAGGTGGCTTAAACTTATGGCTAGGTGGTTATCGCATACACACCACATATAAAACAAGAAAATGAACTTACTTTGGTGGAAATGTGTCCGTCAAGTGACAAAAAAACATCAAAATATCGGTCATTGGCACCAATCTCCATGGAAAGTCTTACTTAAACCACCATTCTCCATGCTTTAGGTTATACCCCTTGTTATCGTACGTCATGATCGTGTACATTCAGTAGTATGCATATCGTTTTTCTAGCCAATGCAGTTCCTTGTCGTCTTTGTACCTTTGAGATGTGTAAATAATACTACTAAATATGACGCATTATATTCTTTTTTCAAGCATATTTGGTTGAATAATGTCTGCTATACTTGTTCCAACAAGATGTTTCGTTAGTCTACAGAAATGTTTTTGTAAATTAATACATCTTTAATGAGTATAACAAAACTACAAATATGTTATTAATGGTACAGTTACCTGGCAACAGAACAAAACACACACGCATTAAAACAGTGATGTCCACAAACTAGGACACGGTGATACCTCAGTACTACCTATGCCACGATAGATATGACATATTACATGTAATACATCACTGACATTATCCCACACATTTTTGGAATAATAAAACATGTTTATTAGCAAGGACGGGATATACGCATTGACTGTTTTTTTGCATCCATCTGTCCGATAGTGGGCGCCATCTCAGAACATAGGTAAGGGTACCATTGATAAAAATGTAGAAAAAAAATGTTGTTTTATCCCGTTTTCCACTTTATCAATGCTACAGCACTGGCAATCGTGTAAACTTGGAATCATACAGGAATTAAAATATCATTCACAGAACGTCAGTTTTAAAGTAGTATTGTAATATAACAGTGTACTAAAGAGCAACCGAACAGGTATGAGTACATTTCGCTGGCTTAGAATGAGAAGGTCGTAAGTACAAAATCGATATATTGAGAAAACAAGAAAAAAACTGTCTGCATTTTATTCTTTACTTCTAATAAAACAAGTTTTTATAGCTTCAGTTTGGTCAACATGACAAGTTCTGATTTTCATAAAAATAGGAGCATTAGAAGCGCCTTTTACTAGAGATTTTAAATATGTATGAGTCTTATAAGTTCGTATATAGTAGTTACGACCTTCTCATTCTAAGCCATTGATTTGTACTTCATGAAGTGAAGCCAACTATAAGAATGATGTCTTAGCATCCGAAGTGTATTCGCCTAGTAATGTAGCAAAGATTGAATATATCCATATCTCGGAAAAAGGTATTTCCATTAAGCATATACATGTACGACCTCACATAAGGAGCGGCACAAAACATAGTTTCTTAAACAAGAGATGATTAATAAACTCAATGGAGGCGACGATTCAAGAAACTGAAAGTAAATTTGCTTCAAAAAACTATATTAGACAATTAATATGCACTGATCGAATGAGACAAGGCTGTATTATATAAAGGATCTTACATGTGTGACTTTTCATATTGAATTTATTAAACGAGTTGGATAAAATTTGATAAAATACAAGGCTCTGCCGAGTATTTTATTACTTTCATCCCACGAGTTTGATCAATTCAATATGGAAAATCACGAAAGTAAGATTCTTTCTATCACATAAACAAAATAAGTCATTTAAATGAAGAAAACTAAAAATTGTAGACCCGCTTCCGCTTAAGAGAGAATAAGATTGATATAAGTAATGCGGTTAAGAATAAATGAGCATCTAAACATAGGTAACTATATCGTTGAAAACGAAAAATAAAATGAAAAAAATATTTTTTGGGAAAATTTATATTTTTCTTTCAAGGTCCATTTGTACAGAAATCCACGAGCCGGTTCGAGAGGTGCACTTTGTTTTTAGTAAAAAAAACTGCTTTATGCATACAAATTATCTATAAAAAGTTGTGTGTTTACACAAACAATGTTATGGGATAAATGTAAGCCTAAAAATAAATTTTACTTTAACTGTCGCTGGTGTAACACGTTGTGGGTGACAGCCATATAGATTTGTGTTGAATGCACCATAAGAATCGGCTGTGAAACAGTATCTACATTTTGTAGTATAACTTTTTAACTATTGGATCGATTTTGATAAGATCTGACATGTAAGAACTTTAAGCATTGCTGTATAAGAATATAATTAGTTTATGATGATACTGTTTAGTAATTTTTTGTTTTTGATTGGTTGAAATTATGGTTCGTTTAGAACAAATAAACCTTTATAGAAAAATATAAATTTTCAAAAAACGATACAGTTACCTGTGCATCTAAACATAGTGCAACACAGTGACTGCATTTGATTTACATTTTATTCAATGTTGAAAACAAAAATGAGCCGAGACAGGTATATTTTAACGGTTATAACGCCACGGACCTTTTTAGTAGGCCCTATCCAGTCTTGAAATTCAGTCGGGAAACGTCGGCATCACTACTTCGAATTTCCGGAATGAGATTGGTGAATTTTGAAGAGATGCGATTTTGAAACTCAAAATGCATTACTAAAATGGTGCAGGAAGTGTTAGTCTATGCTATGTTCAATACATAAATGAAGGTTTGTGTTTATTTATTATAATTGAATTGAAATGCCTTTGAAAATTCTCGTTGAGATTTTCAGATTCGCCTTGTCCATCGACCTGAGAAAAAAATCGCGGTCGTCCATGTTTGTTTATTTTTTTGACAGCGCGTATGAATACATAAAAATAGTGATTTGCTGCCTTATTTGCATAGTTATTATATTGCTAAGTAGTGTACTATCGTTTTTATGTAATGGACTTTATAACACTCCCACACCGTGATTTAAGTGATAAGTATTGTTATCAACCCATAAACTGTCCAGGCGATGGAGTTCAGTTGGCGTAGTGGGATAGAGAAATAATTATGTAAAAATAGTTCGAGTTTACTTTCGTTTTGACAAACAACTGACAAATATGGTACACTCCTTAAGATATTAAGATAAAGATCTAATATTGCTTCTGAGTGAGTGTTGGGAAATTCATCTACATACTTATTTAAATAATTGCAAGGCCATGTGCTTGAGCAATAGACAGGTTCAATCTCTATCAAATATAAATATAATTGTCTTTGCGCGTCGCACGAAGGATATGAGACCAGTCCAGTTAAACAATTGGTTAAACACGGATCCACGTGTTCGTGTGACGCCCATATTAGCGAATTTACAGGAATACAAACGTCGTTACTAACCCATTTGGTGAATAAATAATACAATACATTAGCCGTTTTTTATTTCAGTTTACTCAAACCGTTTTCAAACGTGTTTCTTGCACATTATTTGAAGTTTCAGAGGCCCGGCAAAAGTATTTAAATCCACCAATAATGTATGTCACGGGCGCCTCTATTGGGTTTATAGAAAAAGTAACACAATTTATGGCCAAAACTAGCAAAACTTCCATCATTTACGGCCAACTACATATCAAGGTTGTTAATCTATGACAGTTTGAAGAAATTCCGCCCATCAGCATGTGAGTAATTCAACACACAATATTGTGTTACGTACGGACGGTTGGGCGTACAGCCGGACAGACCGACATCATCAATGTTACATATCCCCGCTTTTAAAAAGTGCGGGGGGGGGCACAAAAACGTACTCAGGTGAACGGTTCAGTGCCGCATTGGCCCTTTTGTTTATACAGTATTTATGTAGGTGGTGATGACTATGCCGTGAGGTTAGAGTTAATTGACAGGTCCATCCTACGCTCGCTACTCCAATGGATAAATTAGATTCAAGAGCAAAGTTCGTTCAAGTTCAAGTAAAATCCATTTTTAACCACTGTTATTGTTATGAATGACTATTATTGACATAATCAATCTTTGAATCGTTCTATCATGTTGCCTTTGTCAATAATAGTCTTGAAATGTTGTGTGGTGACTATATTTGTCAAATGACAATTAAACGTTTCATAATATACTTATAATTAGCATTTTTAAGAATGAGAGGAAAATTAGACCTTCACGTGATTATAAATAAAATATGTCATGAGGGATTTCATAATGAATTGCCCTCATATTTTAATCAGGTCAACAACACATTTGTCACAATGTTGATCTTTCGTTTCCGATGTCAAGCCACAAATCATTTGAAACATCAATTTGTTGATATTTATTGCTTACCTTTTATGGCTTTGTCCCAGTAAGACCAATTGCAATCTATACATCATGCATTCAAATCATATCACATGGATCTATTTTACAGTCATTAACATTTAAAATTAGACACTAAATGTCAAAAAGGACAAATTATCGATCGACGTAATAAAAGCGCATAATTATTGATGCGTATAAAAAATCAAGCGTTGAGCGAATATATAAATCTGTACCGGTCCCAGTTTCACCAAAGCCGCTCCGTGTTTTGGAAAATAAGGATTCTTATTTTGGAATAAATCCTCAGACAAAAGATCAAGATGACTGGAAAGTGTTTTGTCTTCGTAGCATGTGTTGTTCTTACACTCTTTGCTACCGTATATTCAGACACAAGTGATCAAATGGGTAGGTTTGATTTAATATGTCATTATGTAAACGTATTTAATTACCACAATTCTACATCAAAACTATTATCAGTACTTAAAGCAAACAAAAACCATTTTGATATTCGCCAAAATAAAATAAATTGTGATGATTTGAACAAAATAATAATAAATATGATATTAAAGTTGCTGGTGGTGAGATAACCAAAAGATAATAATGATATGATGATTTTTATTGAAGATAATATCCTAGATAATTATGATAATGATAAAGGTGATTTAAGCATTCCAAATCCTGATGCTGCTGAAAATCGGGCACAAACTTTTCCTATAATATAATTTGTTCACATTACGGTGTATATGGACACGGTATCATGTTAAAAACGGAATGCTTATGACTGGGTTTTGTTTAATGTTTTCTTGTCCTTTAATTTATATTTTCTTGAAATTTGAATATTCCGGGCAGAGAGCAAGCAAGGGTATCAATGATAATGTTTGCATAATTGCATTTCCAAAGTGATGCCATGTCTATTTGCCATAATTTTAAATTCCAGTTCTGTTGTAATAAGTTCTAACTGTCCTTAATATTAAATACTCGTAGATCTACATTGGATTCAACACAATTATTATTACATTACTTTTCACACACATTTCTTATTATTTCAGTCACGATGCAGTTAGCTGCTCTATGTCAGAGGATGACTGGTCGTTTACAGACGTTTTGTTACCTCCAACTACTCGACAGACTCGGCTACAATACTGGATTCAACAATGACCTCGTGTCATCATTTTCTGATATGCTGGGTTCCTAAACAGACGATAGTATCGCAACAAGTGTGCGTGTCGCAGTTATGATCTAAAGTGCCAATATGTTGTATAATGTGTTTTTGTACAAAATTCAACGCATGCGTAATAAAAAATAAAAAACACACGTAATGTTCGTAATCCGAAATTTAACGGTTATTGTCGAAGGTATTTCTGAGTGAATTTTTGCAAAACACTGCTGTGGTTGTGGTGGAAAATACTGCGTTCATTTTGGACACGCCGCTTATTAAAAGTGACAAAACGATGGACAATGGACTTTGGAAATTTATGGCAGCTCAATTATGGTGCTATTTTGAATGTTCGGTATTAACACATCTACGTCAGAAAGATGTATTTATTTATGATGCCAAGGTTCCAAATGATTTGCGGAATTGACTCAAATAATAATATAGTTTCTGGGAAATCAAAATACAAATTAAGATGTCTATATTTGTTTGTTGTTGTTGTGTAATGTTGTTGTTTATTGGCTTTAATGTAATATATTGTACAAATCTTAAAATACATTTATGTAACTTTTGTTACTCTTATGTAACTCATGTTACTATTTGTATCATGTGTCTTGCATAATATCAATGTTTTATTTGAACATGTTATTGTTGTTTATATTATGCGTATATTAATACATGTTTGGATTAAAATTTGCCATAATTTACCAAGTGTTGTGTGCATTTTAACTCTCATCTAGCGGCTTGAAATTTACGGATTGAAGAGTATCAATGTCAAAATAAGTTGTTGCCAGGTACCTTATGCACCAGTTAGAGAACTGTTGCAACCACGACCCACCTATCCCCGGGGAAAGGGTCGTGTTTTACCTTGTAGCTCCCCGACTGCGGGGAAATGTTAGGGATGTTTAGGGTGACCATATTTAGTTGTCTTGTTGTGTTACTCTTGTTCACAGAAAACGGACAGGTTCACATGCGGTAATCGAACCCGTGACCTCTCCAACCATATAAATAATTGAGAAAGTCGGCTGGCGATATAGCTAAAAGGTTATTTAGTTCATTTGTAATCAATTTCGGCAATTGCTTTGGTCGCATGAAGATTTATAGATGAAGTAAAACGATATACATCAACATTATCATCCGATGATGAAAAATAACTTAAAATGAGCTACAGTACATGTTTTACTACGATTGTTGATTTACACACCAATTACCAATTGTACAGTCCGTGTCGGCAGATGTCTTTCCTCAAATATAAAGTATTGTAAATATGGATGGTCATCATATGTTCGGCAAACATAACATTTCACAAAACAAAACACAACAGTTATCGATGAAAAAATAAAAATACATTTACATAACGTGCCGCTGAGACGTCAAAAGCTTATTGGGTAAGACTTTAACACGAAAAGTACATTTTGCATCGGAACAGACATAAGAGACGAAACGGAGATAAAAATACATATTTTAAAATAAGGTCATACCAAATCGTTTCCACGTTTAGCGTCCGAGGACGGATGGGTTTGAGCATCTGGGGAAAGAAAAAAAAAACACCAATGTAACCACTTATATCTTCAAAATTCATTGAGATATTGTTTTAATACCTGTTCACCATCATGTCCCCAACCCCTAAATATATTGTAGTAGTAGTTCATATACAAAACAGTTCCAGTTATTTCGGTAAGCTATTATGATTGATAATGCTTGGAAGATATGTACCTGTATATGTAAGCCATAAAAGGATGAGGATAGAAGTCGGTATGAGTGTTTTGTCTTAAGAAGGCTAGATAGGTTTTCCAACTTAGGGTGAACGCTTTAACGAAAGCAAATTGGTTTGGCCTAACTTTGTTGATGTAGATCTATTTGTTCGATGATATTGAAGTTGATTAAGAATAAAAATCGAACGTTTTTAATTTGTTGAGTTTGCATGCATGTACACCATAAGAAATTGACGATATCGTATTTTGTAATCTACTTTTCGTCCTTTTCGTAGGAAACTGTACGTGTGTGTTTAAGTCATACCACTGTTGCCGTGGTTTTGGTATATGGAAGACTGGCAGGGATTTATTATCTTAAAATAATTTAGAATATATATAAACTGTTGTCATTAAACAGCCATATTTCGGCACACAAATTATTCATACATATAAAAACGATTTGATTTTGTGCATATATTTCATTAAATGCGCTAGGGGTTAATGATATCTTGGGAAAAGGGAGTGCCTCCTTAAGTATCGTAAGTATGCTGCATTAACCTGTCGTCACTTATATAAAAAAAGGATAAAATTGAACATGGAAGACGACACTCAACACAAATACAAGGTTTTCATGATGCCTTGATCAGTAACCTTGCTATTTACGTTTCGATACATCATACAAAAGGTTTTGCTACGAATTGACCAAGCTACACTGATCCCAATCGCGAAAGCTCGATCATTTCCATTTGTCTCCACTAAATGATTTACAATGTATAAAGGCCGAGGTGATCACAATGAGACTGATCAGTGCAATCCAAACCACACAAACTAAAATATTCCCAACTACACGGACTGAAACCACATCGCATTGCACGGACTCGCAATTTACAAACAGCAAGGAGACACACTATCCGACAATGACATGCTACACGGGACACGCATATTTTCTGCACTCACACATATCTAAACGACCAACAGTCGCATAATTACATCTTTTTGTCGAACCCGCTTGCGGTGAGAGAGAGACTTAAGGAGCGTACACACAGTAAGTTTAGGTGTATAAGTCGAGGATGTACATCTTACCACGTGTACATCATGCACATACATTTCCCTCATACCACTTGATAACAACGAAGGCGTACATCTTGAGAAAATGTCCTGTGGAGGCGTACTACAATAACTACAAAGAACATCTTTACTTATAGGTCAAGATGTATACACCAAAACTTACTGTATGTACGCACCCTTGGTCGTTGTTGTATGAGCGTGTGAGCGTCCGTTAGATTTTATTCGGACCATAACTATATGTCATGCATTTATTAATCGTACTTATGCTTGCCATGAATGTTCATATCTCAAAGGTCAAGGTCAAATTGAAGCTTGTCCGGACCATAACTTTGTCATTCATTGTCCAATATTTCTTACATTTGGCATGAATGTTCACCTACATATTAAGATGTTGTGTCATGGCCATCCTATCTCAAAGGTCAAAATCACCGTTGTAGGTCAAATTGAAGCTTGTCCGGACCATTACTTAGTCATGCATTTGAGCGTGTAATTACATGACAAAATCGGGCAATATAATGTCAGTAGAATAATACGTTTTCGGCAAATTTTGTTTTTAATTTGGCGCCAAATACTTAATTTGCCGTGAAAATCAATGAAAACTCGGAAATGTTTTTATTCAACATGCAAATATCGCGAAAAAATATCAACACACAATAAATAATCAATACAAAGCAAACCCGATCCCCCAAAAAGTCATATGGCTTAAATAGATTTTTCCCCTCCAACTTTTTGTAATGTAATATTTTATCAGAACGTAAACTGTGACTTTCATTAATATTTTCTACTTTACTTGCATTAAACTTATCAAAACTATCATATTTGATATAGTTTGGATATCTTTGACGCATTTTTAATTTTAATTGCATACACAATGCACTGTGGCATAACATGACAAGTGACGCATGCTCCCTAAAACCGATCCAGTATCCTTAATTACTTTACAATGACGTAGCGTATTGTTTGCTTGGTTAATAAAGAAATCAGTTGATATTGAACCTTTTACCCGATTCTTTTGTTGCTATGACGAACGTCTTATTACTGATTGATCTAATTACCCGATGCATATAAACAGCATAACATCGTTTTATGTTTACCCTTATTTAGAATTCAAAGGCGAAGTCGTCAAAGTATCTAAAAATTCTATTCAGATAAGTCATTTTTTCTTCCCATAAAATACTGGAAATCTATAACCCGATCTTCCTCTCTGATCAGAACTAAAGGAATGATATATTTCTACTTCATTAATTATTAATTGACGGTAAATTGTTTTCCGGTGCTACCCAGTCATTTCCTTTGATATTTGTACCAGTATAACGCTAGAAGTGACTTAAAAAAGTCCCCATTTTTATCAACAAGCCCATCTTATTTCAGTGGTTTCTAGTTTTGCTTTAATTTACAGAGTTGTTTTTTTACCATACCTTGACGCAAACACATTGGAGCAGTTTCAAAGACATATCTTAGCACAAACCAAACCTTTCCGTAGACAATGCAAACCGTTCCATTTTCGAAGAGTATGTACTACAGTTCTGTATTACGTTAATTGTACGATTCTTGTCTTCACAATGATAATTGGATGTAATAGCTGTCTATAGCTCATAATTCCATATTTAGTATATGAACAAACAATATCTTAGCTAAACTATGTCTGTGAAACTGGCCCCTGCTGCACAAGTTAGCAATTAAATTTATTAGCACCGGATGACAGATAAATGTTGTAGACGTTCACAATATTTCTCAATAGTGTTAGAATATCCTACAAAACCTGTTTACAAAATTCCATTTTTAGACATGCGTTCCATGCAAGCGAATGTAAATTTACTGAAATTGCAAGCCGACAGTTACATTCGGAACCACTTGTAACGTTAGTCCCAGTACATTGACTTGTGTCCGTCTCATGTAATACCGAGTAAAGAGGTTATTATGCCCCCGGAACCGATGGTTCGGGGGCATATTAAAATCGCACCGTCCGTCCGTCCGTCAGTCCGTCCGTCAGTCCGTCCGTCCGTCCGGATTCGTTTCCGCTCAATAATTCAAGCAGTGTTTATCCGATCTTCACCAAACTTCATGAAAATGTGTAAGGCCATGAGATCTAGGTCAAGTTCGATAAACAGTCAAATTGACCTAGCCGCTTCAGAGTTACGGCCCTTGACACATAGAAAAATGGCGTTTTTTTTGGTTTCCGCTCAATAACTCAAGCATTTGTCATTGGATCTTCACCAAACCTCATGAAAATGTGTAAGGCCATGAGATCTAGGTCAAGTTCGATAACCAGTCAAATTGACGTAGCCACTTTAGAGTTACGGCCCTTGACACATAGAAAAATGGCGTTTTTTTTGGTTTCCGCTCAATAACTCAAGCATTTGTCATTGGATCTTCACCAAACCTCATGAAAATGTGTAAGGCCATGAGATCTAGGTCAAGTTCGATAACCAGTCAAATTGACGTAGCCACTTTAGAGTTACGGCCCTTGACACATAGAAAAATGGCGTTTTTTTTGGTTTCCGCTCAATAACTCAAGCATTTGTCATTGGATCTTCACCAAACCTCATGAAAATGTGTAAGGCTACGAGATCTAGGCCAAGTTCGATAACCAGTCAAATTGACCTAGCCGTTTTAGAGTTACGGCCCTTGACACATAGAAAAATGGCGTTTTTTTTGGTTTCCGCTCAATAACTTAAGCATTTGTCATTGGATCTTCACCAAACCTCATGAAAATGTGTAAGGCTACGAGATCTAGGTCAAGTTCGATAACCAGTCAAATTGACGTAGCCACTTTAGAGTTACGGCCCTTGACACATAGAAAAATGGCGTTTTTTTTTGTTTCCGCTCAATAACTCAAGCATTTGTCATCGGATCTTCACCAAACCTCATGAAAATGTGTAAGGCTACGAGATCTAGGTCAAGTTCGATAACCAGTCAAATTGACC
Organism: Spisula subtruncata; assembly: GCA_963678985.1. Lineage (NCBI taxonomy): Eukaryota > Metazoa > Mollusca > Bivalvia > Venerida > Mactridae > Spisula > Spisula subtruncata. The sequence continues at coordinate 11,987,915 of OY787674.1, forward strand.
TAGCCGTTTTAGAGTTACGGCCCTTGACACATAGAAAAATGGCGTTTTTTTTGGTTTCCGCTCAATAACTTAAGCATTTGTCATTGGATCTTCACCAAACCTCATGAAAATGTGAAAGGCTACGAGATCTAGGTCAAGTTCGATAACCAGTCAAATTGACCTAGCCGTTTTAGAGTTACGGCCCTTGACACATAGAAAAATGGCGTTTTTTTTGGTTTCCGCTCAATAACTTAAGCATTTGTCATTGGATCTTCACCAAACCTCATGAAAATGTGTAAGGCTACGAGATCTAGGTCAAGTTCGATAACCAGTCAAATTGACGTAGCCACTTTAGAGTTACGGCCCTTGACACATAGAAAAATGGCGTTTTTTTTGGTTTCCGCTCAATAACTCAAGCATTTGTCATCGGATCTTCACCAAACCTCATGAAAATGTGTAAGGCTACGAGATCTAGGTCAAGTTCGATAACCAGTCAAATTGACCTAGCCGTTTTAGAGTTACGGCCCTTGACACATAGAAAAATGGCGTTTTTTTTGGTTTCCGCTCAATAACTTAAGCATTTGTCATTGGATCTTCACCAAACCTCATGAAAATGTGAAAGGCTATGAGATCTAGGTCAGGTTTGATAACCAGTCAAATTGACGTAGCCACTTTAGAGTTACGGCCCTTGACACGTAGGAAAATGGCGTTTTTTTTTGGTTTCCGCTCAATAACTCAAGCATTTATCATCTGATCTTCACCAAACCTTTTGAAACATGAAAAGGTGTACGGCCATAAGATCTAGGTCATGTTAGATAACAAGATTTCAAATTGACCTACACGCTTAAGAGTTATGGCCCTTTACACAAAGAAAAATATGTCAATATCACATTTGCCCAATATATTATGACACATCTGTGACGGTGCTGATATCTTAACGTTACGTTACTATCAAAGCATGCACGGGGGCATGTGTCGTCCTATGGAGACAGCTCTTGTTTTTAGCATTTGTAGTTGTACATGGTGGTCAGCCAAACTTGGCATTGTTGAAATAAACCACATGCATCAAATGTTGAAAGCAATACGACATCAAATTCATGCACAGCGATCACCCTTGTCGCAACGCCGAGTGGAAAGTAGAAACAAATAATAAAAACGCTATGAAGAGTTCGACACTACTTTTCGAAATCAATTCTGAATCCCGTTGGTAACTGCCATATACTGTCAGTTACTGCTGCAAGGGTCTCCGATATGGCATAAGGCCAATTGTTTGGGGATTAAGTAATAGATACAGTACTAGTTTTTGATCAAAAGTGTCCTCTTACAACCGTTATAGGATAGTTTTGTAAGGACTGACAAGAAATTTCCGAGGCGAAGCCGAGGATAATTTGTTGTTCGTCCTTACAAAACTATCATATAACGCTTGTAAGAGAACACTTTTAATAAAAAAAATTGTACTTTATCATACTTATACTCCGGCAAAAAGTAAATGATCTCCAGAGAAACAATGATTGGCACAATCAATTCTGGAACAATTCATGAGCAGACCACATATTGAATTTTAGAAAATATGACTCTATGTAACATAATAACCTTAACCTAACACATCTGAGGGATTAAGGACATTCGTTCCATTTCAGTTGAGCTGAAGTTTAAAAATCGAGGTCTCTTAGACGTATCTCAATCATCTAATTACCATGACCAAAACGTATGCAAAAGTTTAAAATTGATGTTATAGTACATTTTCATGTCTTAAAATCGCGATAATTCTGAATGTTTTATACTAATTTACAGTATTGATGAAAATATCGAAGAAACTACTGATGAGGCATTACGAATGATTTATTCCAAATAGTTTTAAACACCAAATCTCACGAGTTGGTTACAACGTTTGTTAAACGTAGTACTATGCGCTCGATCATTTCAAAACTAGTTATATTTTATAACCGCACCCCTATCTAAAAGAAGATTTGTTTGTGTTTATTTCTAAAGGGTATTGACAAGCAAATGCAGGAGAAACAACCCTTAAACTGTTAACATATTTGATTATTAACATTTATTAAATGCGTATTATCGCAAAATCTATAGACAACGGATGCAAAACGTTGATACGTTTTGTAACCTCCCCTGATTTCAGCATTTCTGAAATCGCAATAAGTTCTAGCCGAGCAATCGTCATGAAATTTGCTATGAAACTTCTATAATTGTTACTGTACGTGTTGCATATACGAAAACCGTATGTTGTTCAACGATTTTTTACGTAAAACATATTTTTAAAAAAACAACAACATATTTTTTAATATTATTAAAAATACAAATAACTTACGAAGTATATGATAAACTTTACTGCTTGATTCCTTACATGCGTTATTTCATGTATGCCAAGTTTTATGCTTTTTGAACCCAAACTTTATCGGTAAAATACATTTTTCAGTTTTTAGGGGTTGTCCCCTAAATCTAAGAATATCTTTAAAACTAGCCGAGCAAAATTGTTGGAAATTTTCTAAATGATTGGCATTGATCTGATCTTCATAAAAATAACAGGTTTTATATACCTTGCACAGAAAATATCAAATGGAACGAATGTCCTTAACTGTCATATACTTCGAGTAAAAACCAAGAAACTATTAATACAACATATAAAAGCTAAGATTATACAAGTAATTATTTTCTACCTTCATGGGTGAAGGCTTGATGCACAAAGGTATATAGCATATTATTTGTCTTCATTTGTTGTTTTTTTTTAAAAATAGATGATTGTCATGGAATTATTTATAAAATTAATGTAAACATGTGTATAGTACAGTGAAGTTCCGATTCTTATATATAGCTAAAACTGCTCTGTTGATGTTGAAGTTGGCCGATTCTTATATATATCTAAAACTGCTCAGTTGATGTTAAGACAGTGTGTTTTATTTTATAGATATTAAAAAAATGTTTGTATTATAATAGCGCCGTAATGAATTGACACATGTTCTGATTTAAACATTCATTTTCATAGGGCTAAATAATTTGATGATTACTAACTACAATATAATGTTGTATTCGAGTGATTCTAAGTGGCATCACGTGTGTTCATGAAGACAAGTAGAAAGTTACAACTGCTTTCGATAATTGTATAATAATAATTCAGGATTCTTGTCGGTTGCACAATGTAAATTATTTTTTTATACATTCTTTATAGGTTTGCTGTATTCCTCCTGATAACCAATAACGTAAAATCATTCAATTTTGATGGATTTTGCTCTCAACTTTGTGGACAGCAATATTAAAGGATTAACCATTGCCCTATAATTGTTGGGATATAGATAAATTGTGATTATTTTGTTTTAGTATTTAGTTCAACCAAGACTAAAAAATGTAATATAAAAAATCAACGCTACATTTCTTTGTTTTATTATTAAGTTTCACAAAAGACACTGATTAAAATGTAATGTTGCAAATTTGATTAGTTTACAGTAGCACAGTCATGATAATCCCTGGTTGTGTGTTTTTACAATTTTTAGTCTTCAGGCAATCAGTAGTGAGATTTATTTAACTGTGTATGTGGTAATGCAAATCTGAAATAGTTTGAAGCTTAAATTGACCAATCATTTTCTGAGAAAATGTCTCACAAAAGTGTACATTTACAGAAATAATGTACACTTTATGAATGGAGTCAGTGGGCATGACGGAGTATAAGCCAACATAATTGTATTGTTTTGATATATCGGTTATGATAATATTAGCAACACAGAAGAACCAATTGAAGAATGGAAGCATAATTCTGTCGGTTACACCAGATAACACGAAACATTGTTTATTTGAATTGTCTCACAGATGTATTTGATTTGTTTCATTTGAAGCAATGATAACTATATTCTAATTGTTGAGACTATTTCAATGAAGTGTAGGCGTCATTATTTTGCGTTCAAACAATGTGTTTAAGTTGTATAATATGATTTATGTGTTGTTCATGCACTGACTGAACTTAAAACGGTGGTTCAACATAAAATGTATTGAACTACAAATATGTCCATGAGACACGGGTGCCCCAATTATAGCACAATATCGTTGAAATGTGGAAAGAGAGGCGATTTTTGTTCATAACGTTTATAGTAAAAGTAATAAATGGTCATATCAGTTTAAGAAAACTCTCGCACAGTAATAGTACAAAGTCAATTGGAATCCCGACCATTAAACCCGCTAAAGGGTAGGGACAGCCGAGGATTAGTCCCGGTGTTTTACCTTTTCGACGTGCCCGAACAGCCGGATGAGTGCGGAGGTTTTGTTCCGCTACGAAATAGCGTGGATGTATAGCCGGAACTATGTTTCACTGGATTGGACATGTTTTAACAATATTTTGTGACCTCATCTCTAAACAACAAGTAGCCATGTAAGTTAATTATTTCCCAAAACAGGATGTTGAATCGCACGTACTATGTAGTATAATGAATAGTAACGATCAATAATTTTTATATCAAACATGACTGATTGTTATGGTTTATTTAATGGATGGGACATTTTTAAAATGGTATAATTTACATAACGTACTGTGTGTTCATTGCATGAATATGTACACATGTCTACAAGGAGGTTGCTGGTCGAAATGATTTAGAGATTCAACTTATTTGTAAAAGCAGAGACTCACTTTTGTTTTAGTATAGTTTAATAATATTTTATTGCATGTTATACCGGTTTACACAAAGGGATTGGACACAAGTTATTTAAACATTATTAAAGCCTCTCCCACTTTTGTTGAAAATAAATTCAGAAATGATCAAACGTGCCAAAAAGTGTCAATTAGGGACTTGATTATACATTATCAAACATTATGTTGCTATTAAGTATATGAAAATAATTAAAATGTACATGTATAGATTTTTGGTGAAATTGACAAAAATTCGAATATTCGGTCCCGCCTCTAGACTCTAAATGCATATAACATTTAGTTATTTTCTTTGATAACAACAAGGCCTCCGCCACAACGCCTGATTAACAAGCGCAGTAAGGTTAACTCATCGAAGCGGTTATGATATAAATAATTATGCTGTTTGATGTGGTCGTAGTCATGAATTCGATGAATCTAAAAAACACGAGATGGCAAATCTGAGAATAACTGTATCAGTTTTTTTTAGGTTGCTATACATTGTGCAGTTGATATATATGGAGTGTTGGAGCAGTGGCCTAGAGGTAGGGCGAGAGCTTCTGGATCGAGAGGTACTGGCTTCCACCCTCTTCTAGACCACTGGTAACTTTTTCTAAATAATAATAATTCACAAGCTCCATTTCACTAAGGTGTTAATTGGGTTTTGTCTATTCATGGGCGCCGCAGATCGACGATGGCGACCGCTCACACAGGAGAGAAATGGCCAGGGAGACTCGTATGTAGTTTTCATTATATGGGGAAGTGTAAAAGTCAAAGGGTGATTGAACAGCTGAAAACAACCCTCAAACTGGTAACTGAACTTTTATATATATAACATAGAAGATAATATCAACAAAAATGCCAGCCCCTTCTTATAGGTAGATCTCAATCGCACTGGTGGTAGTAATATGCTCACTCCTCAGATACTGTGAACTGATTTGTGTAATTATTGTCGGGGGCAAGATTGTCACATTGTTTAATATTGTGTTGGTTACTGTAGCATGAAATATGAATAATACGTCAAAGGTTAGGTTACTTATTAAAAGTGAAGAGTAATAAATGATGTGAAGTTTATGTGTGGGAATATGTAACGCAGTTGAGAGAACTAATAAGTTTTCGATAATTAGTACGTTCGATACCTAATACTAGTATGCGATAAGTTTGTACCTATTATGTTTATGTCAAACCCTGTTTAAAAGGTTACCTACAAAGCCATCGATAGCAGTGAGGTAAAATCCCAAAGCTCACCGACTCTTGGCCAAATAACAGGGCCACATAAGCTTTTAAGTTTTAAACATGCCGTTGAACATAATATGTGCGATCACACTTTCATGTATTCATCGGTTGTTAGATGTCTATTTTATCACTCCACTCCGGCACCATACTCTGACAAAGTCTCATAGTTACAATAAAGTGAAACCTTTAAAACTTTCTGTAATCCGATATTAATAGTTACCGGAGTCTAGTGTTACTAAATAAGTGAATCGTCAATAAGAAAGTCGACCGTAAATCCTTAGTTTGAACTACATGTATATATCGACAATGGTTGTCGGAAACCGGCCACTGTTTAAAAACTTGTATAGAACACTTTTTTATCAACCTAATACCTTGTACTTATTTACAATAGAACAGTAGAATTAGTTATACGATATTTAGCACTATGTTCAACAGAAACATTCTCAATATGCTTAGAACATCCTTGGGAAAAGTATATGGATCGAACAAGTGCCAATTCTGCTTCAAGCGTTCTATAGATGGATTTAAAACTTGGATATTGTGTCATGCTCCTTTTAATCGAAGTGTCTAAATACGACGTTATTGTCAGGTTTGGCATTAATGTCATGTAAATGACAAAGCAATTTTATTATGTAGCATTTGATGAGTATATCTGCAGCTTTACATTTCAGTTCTTGTAGAAAACACTTACGAGGCCATTGGCAAAAAGAGCCTGAGTTGATACAAGCTTATAAATATACGAATAAACATGTGTTAATTCGTTGGTCTCATTGTAAATTGAATGTATAAATGTATTTCTACCAAAAAAGAAACAATTCTGTAAATGTATAACTAGTCTTTGACGCTATTATCTTATTGGATAATTTAACGTGAATATCCCCAAATTTAAATACTGCTACACAGAATGGATAAATATGTAGTTAATACATGTAGCTACGTGTTTGGCAACGTATGAGATTGTGACTGAATTGCTGGTGCAATGTAAAAGTAAACTAGTTATCTTTAATAGAATCAAATCGACCGGATTTCTCTGTGCAATCAGCTACGCTGAATTAGCATCCAGCAAATATTATACTCATGTTAGAATTGAACTACACCAGCCGCCCATTTAAGTATTCAAAAATAACACGCATATTAATTCTTTTTCTTACTAATTTAAACCAATAGTGCTTATATAAATCTTCTAACTTTATTCTCTATTATATATAGACAGTCAATATCAATCTGTTAATTTTCTGGAGACAGCATGACAATGTCAGGCATAACAAAGTGCAGAACAATTCATCTACCTTTGTTTGAAATGTATACCGCACTTACCGACATGACCTGACCGTGCACTAATTAGTTTCTTGTCGAGACTCTGATCGAGATTTGTACCTCTCAAATTGACTTTAGAGAGTTTACTTTACTTCCCACACAGTGTATGATGCATATAAATCTATTTTCATAAAAGATAAATTCTAATCAAAACTACATGTATACATTGTATCTATCTATATAGCACAATTGTGTGTAAACTAATGTCGTGCGTTCATATAAAAATAAAACTAGAAGTTTCCGGAATTATATATATTAAAGGTTAACCGAATATCGTGGGATAATAACTTCTTTATTTTGCCATGGCATTTGTAATTAAATCACATTTTCATACATGAGCAAACGCGTAGCTTATAATCTTTAACTTTTGAATCTTCTTCGTATGTGTAGGCTATGTTTTGGATGCTGCTCTCAGATGGTCACGGAGTCATTCAAATAAATGATTTAGGAACAATGTGTTATTTCCTTACGTCTGGAATTCTTGATAGTTTCAAGCATGATCCAAATGTCCGGCTTGTTTACATGAATAAACCCCAATGTTTCCCGATGCCGCAAAAATATTGACATGACTATTATTTCACGTAGAAGGTTGAAATAACAAAATAAAGACAAAAAATAAGAGAAAGGAACATTTAAAAGTCATTCACCATTAAACATCGACTACTAGATTTTGTCTATATTATCCCGACTTATTCTGTCTCATTGTTTGATTTAGTGTGACTGGAGTATACGACAGAATCTAACACTTTGTGCTTATCCAATAATGTACAACTCCACAGAATCACAATCAACTTAATCAATGTAGTTAAACAAATACACATGTAATTTAAATAACAACGACAATGTAATATTTCAACTTAAGTTAATGGAATAACATACTACACTCACTCCTAGCCCATTTCTTGGTATAAAGAAGTCAGCAATGATGAGGTTTGGTAGAACAAACCGTTAACGATAGTGTAGATCACAATAATGATTCCGTCAGAGAGAGAGAGATGCATGAGACAATGTAGAAATCATGTATTGACATCAGAGGAGTGTTGCACATAATCAGTCTCTCCATATGCTGTGTGTGATAAGTGTCGTGACAATATAATTTGTTGAATGCAGGGCAAATGAGTTTTATTGGATCTATCAATTTGGTACTAGTAGTTACTTTCGTACGGAATCTTCTACAAACATTTTCATGTACTATTGCTAACAATCCTAAATATAAGTCCATTTTTCCCCGTTATTAAATGGTCACAGACGTTTTGAAAGTTGATACATGCTCTGGTTGTGTTCGGAACATCTTTCTGATAACTGACATATTACAAAATTTGTCGTTCCACTACGAATCAGACTTAGAGGCTCACAGTGAAGACTGTGCTTGCCCAACTGTGTCGCCTCTTAAAATAAAGTCGTTATTATCATATAGACTACCAAACCACTAGGGAAGTTGTACTCAAGAGAATTTTACCACTATTGTGTACCTGCTAAATGATCGTCAGATCAAGGAACTAGTTTTGAAAGTTAAGTTAAGTATTTACTTTATTATGAGTTTAAAAAGATAAAAGACTACACTTTACCATTCATAATGTAAAGGGATATTTGAACTATTATCAACGACTATCATATTATACATGGATCCTCATTTACATTTTGTACTTCAGATTCAACCATATAAAATACTGTTTTACAGATTAAAATTAACAACAGCTGAATGATTAATAAAAATATTTAATCTGGTTGAATTTTACACAGCAATTTAAAATGTATTATGAGTCAATAAAAAATCTGAATAAAAACAAAACACCATGTATTATATCAACACACATAATTATACACAAGTACAGAGTTCCACACAGATCAGTAAAAAAATCTGTTCCCTCTCTACAACAATCAATCTGTCGGTCTCCGCAAAATGTTGCTCAAGAGAGGGAACACTGTACTCATTATCGGGAACAAAGGGGTTAAATTGTTTAATATTGTATTGGTTACTATAGCGTATAATATGGTTAATATTTCAAATGTTAGTTTACTTATTAAAATTGAGTAATAATACATGATGCCAAGCTTTTTGCGTGGGAATATGCTACGCAGTTGCTAAATCTTATTATTTCTTGAGTATTAATACAATAGGTTGTATTCGATAAGTTTGTGTCTTAAAACAATTATATCTCTGTCGACTAAACAATGCATTTTCCACATACGGCAATAAATAAAGATTATGCTCGGCAATAAATAAAGGCGATACAAGTTAACAAACCGAAATGTTCTGAGTCTCTCCTCTATTATAATGGGTGTGTAGGGACGAATTAGGCCTTCTAGGTAAATATACTGAAGACAATACAATATTTACCCTAGTAACTGCAAGCTCAGGCATCAAACAAACAAATATGAAAGAGCGGATGTCGTAGTAAAACGTGTGTGAAATCTCCTCCACAAATAAATTAAATGGGCCAGATCGGACTTATCTTAAATAATCAATCAATTATATAATGTAGGATAATGTTTGATTAATTGATACATACCGTAATGAAAATATATTATAGTTTTATTAATTATTGCTTATTAAAATGATTGATTAAAACGTAAAGTGCATGCTTATACATTTCTGTAGGAAATGAGTTTTCTATGTTTATTTTAATGTAAATGTCATGTACCCTCTGCTTCGCGGTTTTTTGTTTTCGAAGAGTGAATATACGTTATGTTTCATTAATGTGCACTCAATCAGTAGTGTCTACATTTTGAATGATTGTTTTTATTGTGTTTGAATTTGTTTGAAATAAGATAGATATCTTCTCAGCAGGCGTTATTTCATTTTATTTATGATCAATTTACGAAAGTTCACGCGGAACATCTCTCCGAATTCTACGAACCACAATCACCTCGGATTAATTGCTCCTACAACACAAATATAAGATGGGAAGAATTGCCCACACTGATCAAAACAATTACGAACTCGACTTGATGAAACATGTGTTGGTTGAAATTGGTAAAAAAACCTCCAACAATTTCTGAAAATACCAGTCGCAAACAGTAGGCCCACTATACGCTCGTATTCTGCTGGGTACATAAACATTTTACAATAGTTAAAAACTATTTACTTACTTGATTTCAATTACATCGACTCAAAACTAACAAAAACTGTATAACGATACGTTATATACACTCAATGTCACATGTAAGCAAGCTGTGGACACTGTGTACATTGGTGTACAGGTGTGACCGAGTAACGCCAAATGATCAATATACATGTACGTAGGATACTAATTATAATACAGCTTTGTCATTTATAGACGCCATTACCCACATGTGTCGCCCTCCCCCACAATATCACTTCCAGTTCTCAAATTAAACACTAGACAAACATTATTCAAGTTGTTTGTACAAAACCTTGACGCAAATATCTTGGGCCGTTTCAAAGACATATCTTAGGTAAAAACACGCATTTCCGTAGACTACGTTTGTATTAAGAGCATATGTAGTGCAAACCGTTCCACTTTAAATGAGTACTAAAGGTCTTTATTACGATTCCAGCTTTGCTTGGATATAATAGCTGTCCTTAGCTAAACATTTTATATGAACAAACTATATCTTAGTAAAACTATGTATGTAAAACGGGCTCCTGTTGCAGAAGTTAGCAGTTATGATATGCACCGGATGACATAGTGATGTTTCATTTAGTGTTAGAACTACTTAATAACTTTTTTAAAAGTCCATCCCTGACAGTCATCTATGCAACCGACTCTACATTTACTCAAGTCGCAAGCTGGTTGTTACATTTGGTGCAAATTTTAGTCCCATTGCATAGACATTTGACCCTCTCAGATAAGCGGCTAAGGTACATGTTGTATGTATGCTTAGTTTTTGTAATTGTGCATGGTGGTCAGTCGACCTTAGCACTGTTGTTTGCCGATTATTGTATTGATATATTGGTAATGATAATAATACTAACACAGAGGAACCAATTGACGAATGGACGCCTATTACTGTCGGTTGCACCAGATAACACGAAACATAGCTTATTGGAATTACCTCAAAAATGGATTTGTTACCTTTGAAGCAATAATTACTATAATTCTAATTGTTGAGACTATTTTTACTGCATTGTTTTCGTCATTAGTCTGTGTTCAAACAACACATTCACAATTAGGTATGACTATGTATCACAACCACGTTTTGAAGTTGTATTGTATGATTTATGTGCTTTTCGTGCACTGATTGAACTTAAATGTGGTTTCACATAAAATGTGTATTGAACTAAGGTGTTATTGTGTGATAAGTTCTCATATTGATAACTTATGACATTCTCTCGCAACTAGAAATAATACACCTGGTCCAGTCAATTGAAATCCCGAACCTGAGTTGGTACAAGCTTTTACGAATAAACATGTATTAGATTGCTTATCTCATTGTAAATTGAATGTAATTCTAACAAAACGGAAACAAGTCTGTATACATATATATATATATATATATATATATATATATATATATATATTTATAACATTTTCCACACAGTTATGTCATTTTAGAACATCATAAATAGTTTACTGTATTTAATGTTTTTACGACATTTTACTAATAAATGCCCATTTTCAATTAAACCCTTGATCAATACATAAATAGTCTTTGTCGCTATTATCCTAGTGGTTAAGGTAACGTGAATATCTCCAAATTTGAATCCTGCTACACAAAATAAATAAACATGTAGTTTAATACATAACGCTACGTGTTTGTCAATGTATTGGAATGTGATTTGATTGCTGGTGCAATGTGAAAATAAACTAGTTATGTTCGATCTTCTCTGCGCAATCAGCGACGCTGAATAAGCATCCAGAAATCTTATACTCATGCTAGAGTTGAACTACACCAGCCATACATTTAACCAGGAAAATGTACAGGCGTATGTATTCTTTTAACTTACTAATGAAAACCTACAGTTCTAATGTAAACTTTCTAACTTTATTCTCAATTATACATAGAGCGTCAATTTCAGTCTGTTAATATTCTTCTACACTTATGGGTACTGTTTTATCAACGCACTTACGGAAAATGTAAACTTACGTTCAAACTTAAATTCTGTACATATATTTAACAACTGCAAATTGGGGACATAATTATATTCGTTGTAAGAGCTTAATTGAATCTCGATTATTATTACATCAGCATTTACAACATTTTATAGTTGTAAAAGTATTATAACGCATCTAAAGTTTGTCGTTAGTTTACGATTTCCGTGAATGCTTTGATAAAACTGTACCATGGCCATTATGACAGTGTCGGACATAACAGTGAAGAGCAATCCATCTGTCTTTGTGAGAAATGGATACCGCACTTGCCGACATGGCCTAGAAATGACTATGCATTAATTAGTGTCTAGTTGAGACTTTGATCGAGATATTTTATTCCACAATTTATTTAAAAAGTACCATTTATTTCCCAAATAGTGTATGGTGCATGTAAATCTATTTTCACGAAATATATATTCTAATCGCAACAACATCTATTATCTATCTATATAGTATAATTGTGTGTAAACTTATGTCGTGCGTTCATATAAAAACAAAACTAGATTTGTCCAGATTTTTATACATTGAAGATTGCCGAATATCGTGGGGTAATAACTAGGGTATTTTGACATTGTACTTACAATTGAATCATATTTTCATACATTAGCAAACACGAAGCTTATAACCCTACACCTTTGAACCCCCTCGTATGCGGCTTATATACTTAACAACTTTTCTAAGTCCTCATTTTCAATGATTAGTTACCTTTTTGTTGTAAATAGTAAAGTGACAAAATTTCTCAAGTGAAGTTTATACATGACAGTCAAAATAATCCGTGTCAAAAACTGGCCATATGTCACATGGTTTATTCGATCCGTGATGCACGTGCGTTTTTTGTTTTTCTGTCTCTTAGCATTTACACATGCATGAAATTTGTTCCAAACACTTCGAATTTATGTCCAAAGACTCGTCACTTTTGAAAAACATTCGAAAATCAAACATGCTGTCACAATTATTCGTCAGCTGATTTCAGAATCAAGACGTCACGTGACGTTCGTACGATGCAAAGTTTTATTTTCTGCCGACGTGTTAGAAAAAATACCCAATATATCACTGGTTGATTGATTTTTAACGTAAACTTATTTATGAGTATATAATGAAAGATTAAATTATTGTTTGTCAGATTTATAATGGTGGTTGTGAGAGATTTTGGTATGGAAGTGACGTTATGACGTAAAATCGCGCTATTCGGAGACGTGACTGTAATTAGCGTTCATACGTTAAAATGACTGAGACGATACATTCAACAATGTTCACGACTCGTGTCAATGACCGCAAGTGGAAAAATCAGATAACATGGTGGTCATCAAATATATCAAAATATGAATATGTGACTTTCACCTCCCTTGGTTGATATGTTAAACTTTTTTTAATTTTATCAATGCATATCAAAGTCAAATGTTTGTTACACAATTTTGCAAACATATAATTGACGCGTATTATAGCCCAATTTCGTGGAGATATAAACATGGTTGGCCAAGGTATCTATGAAAATTTAAGTGAGGACTTAGAAAAGTTGCTAAGTATATGTTTTGGATGCTCTCAGATGGTCGCGGGGGTCATTCAAATAACTGCGTTATTTCTTCACGTTTGGACTTCTTGATAGTTTCCAGCATGATCAAAATGTCGAGTTTGGTCATATGAATGGATCCAATGGTTCCACATGCCGCCAAAATATAGACATGGCAATTATTTTGAGTAGAATGTTGAAATAACAGAATAAAACCAAACATACGTGGGTATATCCAAAAGTAATGTCACTCCTCATGTCGTTTTTTTGTTTATAGGCCGATATGCATAAATAAGATATCAAAATGTTCAATAATTCAATTCTGATTAATATATAACGTGCTGCATTATTCGATTTTCATAACTGGATTATATGAACATTTAAAATATACCTATGACGTCATACCGCCGCACACGAAAATTACGATTGTTTTTCATTATCATAACAATTTTCTTGTATGCGTTTTTATAAAAAATAATTCTCGAAAGCAGACAATATTTTCGTGACGTGATGAAACAAATGCGTTGTGTCTGCTGCTAAAAAATCATTAAGGTCACTCTCCTTTAAAACTCGCAATATATTTTCAAAGCATTGATTACTTAGCGAAAACACGGCAGATTTGTGACAAAAAGACGCTGCGCGTAGTAATGTACTTTTTTTTTAAAAGTTATGAAAGTCACCTACTGAAACTTTAGTTACATAAGGCGGCTCATGTATATGTAGTATAATCTTTTAAGGGGGCATGGATCACCAAATCATTATCGATAGAGAGTTAATTTAACGGTTTTTGGTAGATCCGAAAAGAACACCAATAGTATTTTTAACGCCGTCAATTCCATTCGACGTTCAAAACTGCAATCATTATGTGGTGAGTTAAAAGTTTTGCTGTGGGACTATCTAGAGGACACTTAAACATAATTTGATTTCGCAGAGAGTAAGTGTTGGATGGGTTACATATTTTTAAAGGTCTGGGAAATGTGTGAATGGTTTATGAGTCGTTAGAAATCACCAGGGATGAACTTCTGCTGGATGAGTTGGTGTCAGAAAGTAACGTCATTGTGACGTCGTTGACGTCGGACTTGCGGCGATGTTTGTAAGTATGCCTCAAGTAAATGTTCATATCTCCAGAACTAATATGTGCATTGTTGTGAAATTTGGTCATCATATTCAAATTAGACTGAAGTAACGGTGAGAAAAATTTCGTGGTTTTACTGACATTATACACGATTTTATAGCATCAGTGACATTACTTTTGGATATACCCTCGTTTAAGAGAGCAGGAACATTTAAAAGCCATTCACCGTTTAACTTCGACTACTAGCTTTTGTCTATTTTATCCCGACTTTTTAAGACAGAATCTAACACTCTGGGTTATTCAACATTTTACAATTCCACTGAATCAATGACGTTAGACAAAAGCAAAATTAAAATTAATGAAATTTAGCTAACAACGACAAAGTAATATTTCAACTTAAATTGATTGAATACACTCCTAGCCCATTTCTTGTTAGAAAGATGTCAGCATTGACGAGGTTTGCTAAAACACTGTTAACGATATGGATAATTGAAATCATGATTCCATCTGTGCATGAGACAATGCAGAAATCATGAAGTGACATCAGGGGAGTGATGCGAATGATCATTCTCTCCAGATACAGTGTGTGACAATATCATTTGTTGAACGCTGGGAAGAGGTGTTTAATTGGATATATAAATATGGTACTACATATATCATATGAATAGAATAGCATATGTACATACACATGTATATCTTATAATGCATAAAACATAACAATTTAAACAATCCAACTAAGTGTATGGGAAATCCCACCCCATTTAAGCCGTTAAATGTCAATATGGATAATTTTGCGACAGTACTTGTAGTTGCTTTCGAAAGAAATATTCTACATAATTATACAAAAATACCTAAATATACGTCCATTTAATCTCCTTCCGTTATTGTATCTCCACCGAGGTTTTGACAGTTCTGGTTGTGTTCGTAACTGATAACTGCCATTTTACAAAGTGTGCGGTTACACAAAGAATCAGACTACCAAAACCACAAAAGAAGCTGCACTGAACAGCATTACATGTATTATCACTATCGTGTACCTGCTAAATAATTGTCAGATCAAGGAACTAATTTTGAAAATAAAGTATGTATTTTATCATAAATCAAATAAATAAAGACTTTGCTATATCATCCATTATGTAATGGGATATTTGAAATATTTCATAGAACCATATCAAATATGTTGGTAACATCGAAAACCGAAGATAAACATACTTGAGGGTTTGCTACCTTCTCATGACTTTGCCAAAAATGCCATGAAACTTGCCCTCTTTTTGCCCATTATTGTAAACTAGGTCAAGTCGCAAAAATGCCTCTTTAAGACGTATTAACGTTAGGTCACTATCCTTGGTGTTTTAAACTAGGTCGGGGGTGGTTGTGCATCATTTGGTCGCCGTTTTGGCACGGGTTTGTGCGGTTGGTTCACCGTGCAGGTGGGCCTAGGGGAACATGGTCGAGTATTGGCTGCGTTTCATTCGGCAATAACTGCTATTATATAATTTCTTAGTGAAAGTGGGTCGTCCTGCATTTTATCGGTGGGGACTTGGACTTTTAATTGTTTCTTCGGCTTATGTGTGGGAATTGCTGAGTGTATTCGCTAGGAATATGTAATATTATTTCCCATCCCATTCCTACATTGCCCATTATTTTAACTAGGTCAAGTCGTAGTTGTGCCTCTCTAGGTCGCATAACGTTAGGTCACTGTCCTCAGTGTTTAAAACTAGGTCACGTTTCGGGGTTGTTGTGCTTCATTTGGTCGCCGTTTTGGCATGGGTTTGTGTGGGCATTGCTCAGAGTAGTTGTGTCATGGTGTTTTTTTATTTATGTGCTCGGCTGGTTAGGTATAGTGCTACCTTCCCTGTCGGATATTCTCATACCTTTTTGAGTCCACTGGTCATCCTCAATTTCAGTGGATGTTATCTAGAGAACCTACATTCGCTTATGCAACTATGTTTGACATTAACAAGGGTGTAATCATTTGCTTGAGTGTGTGTTCAAGAAATGAAAACAAAAGATCGAATAGGGCAATACAAGAGCAATCAGAAATTCAAATATTTCCAGACTTTGTCCGGAACAAAACAGTGATAAAAGGCAAAACTTGCATATCTATAAGCAGAATATGAGGTATTGGTGATAATGGTAGAATAAGTAGGACCTAACAAACTTGCAAACACATTTGACCACATTGATCTACATTTTTATAAACCGGTCGAACACAGATAAACATACATGCTTTTGTAGTAGAAAACAGTGGTAGAAGGTACAGACCATAGCCTAATAATGATCTGCTGCCATTTGGAGAGATTTAAATGATGTTGAACATGTTTCACTTAAGGCAGTGGTGAAGAAGTGTTCAGAATAAAGTTGAATCAACCAATCCCACGTACATTTATCAAATTACGTCAAGTCGTTGTAAAAAAAGTTTAACTACCAATTATTTTCTAAAAAATGACAAATTAAGAAAGCAATGTATTAAATTTCTGTTTTTATTAGTTGGGCAAAAGAAAACAAACATTGTCGGCGTGTTGTAAAAGTTAAACTCTAAGAACATTTTACATGTTAACGATATGTTTGATCTCAATTATAAATCATTAAACAACGCAATTACTAAGCGCATTGTAACTAGTCGCCTTTTAGAACATGTGATTATCTAGTAAATAATGTCAAGTCCTCACTATACTGCACATAAATATGCTCGTATATCAAAACAAAATAAACAACATTTTCATTGATAACCACAAGTAAACCACCACCACCACTTCCTCGTCATTCAGTACAGTAACGTTAGGTAATTGGTAATATCGAATGGTTATGATTTACAGATGTTGGTTGATGTGGTCCACTGTTCCATGAACTTGAAAGAAAGAAATATGACAATTCTAAGAAATCATTGAACATTTTATACTACTATTCAGCGTGTTGTTTTTATAAAACAAATAAAAATGTTCCAAAAAAGCCTGACAATCTCTTGCAGTATTTGGATCTTGTTTACATTCCATTAATGATATGTTCAGCTACTGTGAATTCCTCTCGGTGATACTACAGTACTCATCATCGGTAGGAAGAAGGTCACATTGTTTAATATTGTGATGGTTACTACAGCGTGAAATATGGTTAATATTTCAAAGCTTAGTTTACTTATTAAAATGGAAAACATTATGTGTGGGAATAGGCAACGCAGTTTGGAAATCTTATTAGTTCTCGATTATTAGTTCAGCAAGTAGCATTCGATATGTTTTGTCTTAGACCAGAAATTGCTTTTCTTGTCAAGCACAATTTGCGGATTTATTAGAATACTGTGGACAATTAAGGAACCTTCTTCTTCAAGGATGTGCCCTGGATCAAACCAAAATCAACAAGAGCACCGTCTACCAGTGCTGATACTCGTAAGAGTACCCTTGCTCATTCGGGTTGAAAGTTTTAAGGGCATTAAGGGCATACTAAACCCTTAATTTACGTCGGTCAAATGATTATCAGCTTGTCCAGAATGGACTCCCCTTACTATGGTGTTTAGTTTCAAGTTGATACCTTTGATGGTCGTTGTGACACTGACATGCTTGAGAAAAAATCTAAGCCAATTTGCTCTTTTAGTAGATGTAGGTTGTCACATCTCATAAGTGAATGAAATCTTTAATATTGCTTGAGAAAATTCATTTTAAGTGCTATGCCACTATGTATATACTAAGTAGAACAAGGGCAGATAATTAAAATAAGAGTTGGTCACCGCGTTTTAATCCTTGTACGTATGAACTCCTCTTGTGATGATGAAACTGACGCACTCAATCAAGTGACGACAATACCTCAACGTTTTTCTTCGAAAACTCTATCTTAAAAGAGCTATTTGTAAATGCTTATGTTTGGAAATTCACTTTCTGTCAAATGCCTTTAGGAAATTATTGTGTGTTGTACTTTTTGTTTCTGAAATTTCTTACCTTTTTAATCTAATTAAATTATTATTTTAAAAAGATTCTCCTCTAGGGATACGTACGTATATTATGCATTCGTATTTGTGGTTTCTAACACGCAGCAAAGCATTTATATATACGTATATATAAGGAGAAAATAACCCGCAATGGGACTAAACAATTGTGAAATTAAAACAAAACGACTTCTCACATTCTCTAGATGTTCTTTAATTTATATTGCCTAAAACTAGTGTCGCCGTAAATGGCTCATCAGTGTGGCTGAAAAAGATTAATATATAATCATAATAATAAGTAGTCAAAGGGAACTGGGTTCGATTCCAAGCGGAGGCGGCTAATGTGTCGTTGCAAATTTTCTATAATCATAATGACAAATTCATTGTGTATTGTAGCAAGGTACAATTCAAAGTCACACCAGAAAAACATAAGTAAATCGGACAAGGAGGCATCATTTCACTTAACCAGCCGTACAAGAAAAACGCAAAAAAAATTACATAACACAAATGCACGAGCAACGAGCACAATTCCAGCACATACCCGAACGAGAAAACAAAATGTTCAAGCTGTAAAAAAGAATGACATAACGTTTTATCAATTGATACCAACAGTGTGACCTCTGGTGACTTAATAAGGTTTTGATATGACTTAACCATAGAGGTTATGGGAATATATGTAGATTTCAATTAAACAAGGTATATTCATGACTTGAACATGAAGAATTATGTCAACATAATAAGCACTAGACTGGTGACTAAACAATGTACCAGTACGATTAAACATAGACAGGCTAGTGACCCTGTTTCTGACCCTGGTGTTCCAAATTTTTTTGTCAAAATGGTAACACCCAGCAACCAAAAAAGACCCCCTATGATTTCACCATCAAGATTATGCCTATAAATGTGACTTCTAGTGACATTCCAGCAGAATGATCAAGCTCCAACAGTAATAAAACGTTAAAATGCCGAGTGTTGAATGTGTGTCTTAGCTGTCTGTCCATTTTTAAACAAATGTAATGGCAGATCAAATGTTTTAGCATGGCAGTTTGCATAATGTGTGCATTAACACTGACATATAACCTCGCTTGTTTTATCATTCATCTCCGACACCCTACTCCAAAAATGTTTCATTGTTACAATAAAGTGAAAGCCTTAAAACTTCTGTAATCCGATATTTATAGCTACGGTAGTCTGGTGTTACTAAATAAGGAATCGTCAACAGTATAAACATATCTATTTAAGAGGGTCGACCTCAATATGAACTAAGTTTGTCTGAATCCGGATACCTTACAGATCACAAGACGTCGAATCACCTCGGTTATTTTACTACATAAACTTTAGAAATTGAAGTAGATCATTGGGATAAACAACTTCGAACATATTTACGGTCTTTTATATAATTATCGCCATAAAATTTCGTGTTTGTACAATATTGCTGAAGGTCGAATATGCGAGCTAATTCTCCTGCTGTCGTATACTTAGCAACTTTTCTAAGTCCTCACTTAAATTTTCATTGATACCTTGGCCAACCATGTTTATATCTCCACGAAATTGGGCTATAATACGCGTCAATTATATGTTTGCAAAATTGTGTAACAAACATTTGACTTTGATATGCATTGATAAAATTAAAAAAAGTTTAACATATCAACCAAGGGAGGTGAAAGTCACATATTCATATTTTGATATATTTGATGACCACCATGTTATCTGATTTTTCCACTTGCGGTCATTGACACGAGTCGTGAACATTGTTGAATGTATCGTCTCAGTCATTTTAACGTATGAACGCTAATTACAGTCACGTCTCCGAATAGCGCGATTTTACGTCATAACGTCACTTCCATACCAAAATCTCTCACAACCACCATTATAAATCTGACAAACAATAATTTAATCTTTCATTATATACTCATAAATAAGTTTACGTTAAAAATCAATCAACCAGTGATATATTGGGTATTTTTTCTTACACGTCGGCAGAAAATAAAACTTTGCATCGTACGAACGTCACGTGACGTCTTGATTCTGAAATCAGCTGACGCATAATTGTGACAGCATGATTGATTTTCGAATGTTTTTCAAAAGTGACGAGTCTTTGGACATAAATTCGAAGTGTTTGGAACAAATTTCATGCATGTGTAAATGCTAAGAGACAGAAAAACAAAAAACGCACGTGCATCACGGATCGAATAAACCATGTGACATATGGCCAGTTTTTGACACGGATTATTTTGACTGTCATGTATAAACTTCACTTGAGAAATTTTGTCACTTTACTATTAACAACAAAAAGGTAACTAATCATTGAAAATGAGGACTTAGAAAAGTTGTTAAGTATATCTGCTCCCTATGGAAAAGGCGAAATTACCCTTGACGAAAACGGGACACTGTACATCTTTGATTTTAAACTTCACTTCAGTGTAGTTATCACTTATAATTACCTCCCTTTATGGCTAATTATGCACAAAATTCAAAGTCCACAGTGTGTCATTCATTGTGGAGTGAGCATATAAGGCTCGCTTAAAGCATCCCTTTTTGGGGATGCGGATGGCTTGTACTATGTGTCACTCTTGCTTGTGTGGCTAGGCGCTGCCGCCGTAGCTGTGTGGCTTTGTTTTGTACCTTACTAATTGTTTGTAAATCCAAGTTTTGTTAACTTTGAAATCAGGCTATTTATAGAAAATACCACTCTCCAATTAATAGTACCTATATGGTATTAACACACCATTTGGTGAAAAACGTGGTACATATATTCCGGAACGTTGGTTCAGACACTACCGTTATTATGGTAAAAAGTGTAATGTTTGTTCAATCAACAGTCAAGTGTGAATGATTGGGCTAGCATGACCTATATAAATCCAAATCAAAACGTATTTTCGTTTAGCGTTCATCCTAACTTATCTAGCTTTCCTGAGACAAAACTCTCAAACAGAAAGTCATAACGGCTTCTATCATCATCATCATATGGATAACACATATAGCTTTCAAGCATTGTCAATCATAATAACTTACTCAAAGAACTGAAAACTTGTGTGAAAACCACTGTTGTTTAGGGGTTATGTACGTGGTGATAAACGAGTATGAAAACAATATCTAAATGCAATGGATTTTGCAAATATACTTGGTTACTTACTTGCTTTCTTTCCCAAGATGCTCGAACCTATCCGTCTGCGGACGCTAAACGAAGAAACGATTTGGTATGGCCTAATGTGTTTTGTGCACGTTTTGTTCCCTTTGACGATGTAAAACATGAGAAACCAAATATGTATGTTTATTTATTTCTAAAACAGAAATTCATCGTTAGCGGACACTTGGCGACTAAAGTAAATCACAAACTATTGTAATTATACTAAAATATCTTAAAAGGTGTGGTGAATGTCATTGCCCTGAAATAAAACACAACACAATGATAATTGAAGCGTTTCATACATGAATGTGGCAAAATGACTTCGAACGATTGCTGTTCCCGAAAATAAACTTCGTCATTAAAACAAGTTTAACTTACGTATAGATACTTAAACGAAATACCATATGAAAACACAAATCAAGTATAAAATAAATTGCCTTATTTGCTGAAATGTCACTGTGTCCCTAAAGCCTTGAATTTAATTGTATCCATCTGTACGTAGTGAGCCACATTCTACTCTTATGGAAACACGATGGAGAAATATTATAATATAAATATTCCGGGTATCAATTATTATGTTGAACATTCGTCATAGTATGGTTACAGTCGCCTTGATGTAAGTAACTGTTGAAGAAATTGCTGGCTTAGAATGAGAAGGCTTATAAGGCTGATACATATTTAAAACCAATATCACAAGACGCTTCATATGAGCCTATTTTCGTTAAAATCCGAACGTGTCATAAAGACCAAATTGAAGTTTAAACAGTTTAATCTTCTCATTGTAAGCCAATGAATTATTATGTTGAACACATGTTAAAGTATATTAAAAGTCGCTTTGCTGTCTATAAACTGTTGAAGAAATATTTATTCCAATGGAAATCTTTAAATATATTACTCGTCGAATGCCATCGTTGTAAGA
Organism: Spisula subtruncata; assembly: GCA_963678985.1. Classification (NCBI taxonomy): domain Eukaryota; kingdom Metazoa; phylum Mollusca; class Bivalvia; order Venerida; family Mactridae; genus Spisula; species Spisula subtruncata. Next base: position 12,010,681 of record OY787674.1, read on the forward strand.
GAAGATAAAATTAAAAGATATTTAGTTGGTCTGAATCATGACCAAAATAATGCAAAGGTTGACTTTCTAAACCCGATAGTATTATACATTAATTCTAAATGTTCGAATCGTATTTTTGCAAATGTTCGTGACTGCAAAGTGTTCAATATATTGCTCAATACTGAAATATACGTATTACAGGTAATTAAACTGTACCTCGGAGTTTATTAAATCAAACCTGGTTTCAAAGCAATTAACAAATAAATGACCGAAAAGCTTCTGCATCGAAATTGTGAAAGTTTCAAAATTTGGACGCCGAAGTTCTTGTTAGGTAGTGCTATGGGAGAGCTTCAGTGTAATCCGGAACCATCGGCAACAGTTCGGGGTGTTCGCGATCACATTGACATTCACTCCACCTTATGTGAGGCTTCAAAATAATTTAGCAATACCGAAGAAAAGACGAATCGATGCCCAAAGCTCTCCGAAAACGCCGAAGTAAGCTATGCCGAACATGTTAAGAACACATGCCGAATAAATGTAGTTACCGAAGTCACCAGATGATCGCGAAAGGGATGCCAAGTCGATGCAGTATATCCCGAATGATAGCGGAAGCGATGGCGTCAGTATGCCGATATGTTAAGATAGTAGTTCGGCATCGTCTATATAAATCGGTTACCTTTCGGCAATCTATTGGCGACGATTAGTAAACCCTTCCGCATATTCCGCAATAAAACCGTAACCTTTCCGCACGATCGCGAAACACAGGGACTAACTCCTGAACTGTCGGCATTCAGTCGCAATACACTCTGCTACTTCAGATACCGATATCCGAACAAGCACGATGACAAAACACCGCCCATTTTTATTGATAAATGATCCCGACGTGTTTCCCAAACGAGCCGATTGCAAACGGTATCCCTTCCGCATAGCATCGGATTCTAGTTGACGACAGGTCTAGCAGAACTGGAGTTCCGGCTCCAGTTCAAAAACAGGAGTAAAAAAGTTGCCCTTAAAGGATTTGGTTTGACCGAATATTGTGGTGCATTTAGTGAAATCGTCTAATCGATGAAGTTCAATTGGTATTGTGCCCATGTGTCTTGTGCAATGATCTGCCATTTCGGGTCTGTTCACAGTCACATTGATACAAAGTCAACGCACAATAGGAGACAACTAGTCTAAAACCAGTCTGCTTATTACATGAAACATGCTATTCTCAATTTCTTTAAAATAAATATTTTTTTCGATCAGTAAATGTTATCACATTGGAGTTCTCGGAACGAGCAATATGTGATATCTAATGACATTTTCTATTTGTTTTTGCACTTTTGTAAAGTTTAGAAGCTGTTTGCAGAATCTCTTGAGCAAATTAAAAATAGATGATAATTCAAAGTACTCTGGTCAACTGGTCAACAGCTATATTGCCGTATATATACAATGGTAAAATCTCGCATTCTGATAAGTGTTCTTGTGTTAAGGCGTTAAGTACTGTTGTAGTTCATTGATTTGGCAATTACGTGGGAGAGTATACACATTTGTTTAATTATTCTGTTAGATTGAGACACGGTCGAGCAGATATTTACACCGACGACCGTCATACACCTTGTCTGATGACTTCCGCTTATATTTCCTGGTTTCACTAAGAGAGAGTAGCAGAATAATTAACCTGATCATTATCAATACGACGCTCTTGAATCATGTTCGTCACAAGTATATAATTTTAGAACCGGAAGTGATATCGTGGAGGAGGGAGACACGTGTCTGTGTAATGGTGTCTATAAATTATAAATCTGTATTCTAATTAGTATCCTATATACATGTATATTGATCATTTGGCATTACTCGAACCATATACGTAAATGTACAAAGTGTCCAGCAATGGTACGGGTATTTTCCTTGCATGGCGTTCAGTGTGCATATCGTAACGCTCTTACCAATATCCAATTAGATAGTAGTTGTATTCGGATTGAGATAGGGTAGATATGGTAAACTGCATGCAGATAGGGTAACAGGAATATACTTATCTGACGAGATAAAACTCAATTTAAGTTATCAATTCTTTTTTCCCTGTCATACACCATGTTGATTTCTTTGTTCGCTTTATTTTACCCTTTAAGCAATTGAAACATGTGTTTAACAGAGTATAACCATTGAAAAATAAAAAAGCTATTTCTCGTGAAGACAGGATATAATCGGGCATCTGTGTCCGTTGGCTTCTTTTTAAAAATGGTAAGGGTTCTAATAAAAGTGCCACTACTGTCAAGATATTATGACATGGTAGCCTATGTATTGCTAGAATAAATTTGTTGATGTGATTTAGAGAAAGTTAATGAATAATTTAACTATTTTGAAGTTTTGAAAATTTCTTTTGAACTCATCAGTACACGAGCGTACCTTACTATCTGTGACTGGTGTTTTCTGAAAGTGTTGGAGTTTTATTTAAAATTTCAATTGCAACATGTTCATCAAGTCGAGTTCGTAATTGTTTTGATCGGCGTTAGCAATCATTTTCATCTTATATTTGTTGTAGGAGCAATTAATCCCAGGTGATTGTGGTTCGTAGAATTCTGAGAGAATGTTCCGCGTGAACTTTCGTAAATTGATCATAAATAAATGAAATAACACCTGCTGAGGAGATATCTATCTTATGTCAAACAAAATCAAACAAAATAAAAACAATCATTCAAATTGTAGACAGTAATGATTGAGTACACATTAATGAAACATAACGTATATTCACTATCCGAGAAAAAACTTAATCACAAGAAAGCGAAGCAGAGGATACACGACAATTACATTATAATTAACATTGAAAACTATTTCCACCAGAGATGTATAAGCATATACTTTAAGTTTTAATTAATCATTTTATTAAGCAAATTCAAAAAGAAATAATTAATAAAAAATACAATGCATTATTATTACAGTATTTAATAATTAGGTGCACTTGAATTCTGCATTATATCATTGATTGATTATTTAAGATGGACCCAATGAGGCCCATTTACTATTTTGTTAGAGGGGGTTTCACACACGCGTAACAACCGATATTTTATGTCTGTTTGTTTGATGCATGAACTTGTAGTTAGGGATTAAAATTGCATTGTCTTGGAGAGATGTAAATATACCTAAACCCGTAGTATTTTACAAGCATGTGGTTTTATGAAATTACGCATTTACGTAGTATGATCAAAGCATACAGGCGGTAAGTGTATATTGTACCGCAATAAACCATACATAATTCCTGAATGCAAGTATCCGCAATTTGTCAATCAAAGTAGCCCGCCTAATACATGTGCATTATATATCATGGGGAAATATTTGCTCCTCCGACGACCATTGCGGATATGCTTTATGCCAATAAATACTTCTGAAGTATAGGCAATCAAATAGCCGATGTGATTCGATTGCTCGTAACGGGCTATGTATCCGAAATCCGACTTCTTTAATATTATCGTAGTTCAAACTAAGGTTTGTGGTCGACTCTCTTAAATAAGTATATTAAAACATACAGTTGACGATTCCCTTGTTAAGGTAACTATAAATATCGGATTACAGAAAGTTTTAAAGGTTTCACTTTATTGTAACCATGAGACTTTGTCGGAGTATGGTGTCGGAGTGGAGTGATTAAATGATGATTATATGCGAGAGTGATTGCACATATTATGTTCAATGACATTTCTAAAAGCTGGTGTGGCCTTGATGTTTTGGTTAAGAGTCGGTGAGATTTGGGAATGTACTTCGCTGCTATCATTCGCTTTGTCTGTCACATTATAAACAGGGGTTGAACAAACTAGGCACAAACATATTATTACGTATTGTACTAATTATCGAGAACTAATTTAATCGCTCAACTGCATAACATATTCCCACGCATAATACTTCATTTACTAGTGTTCACTTTTAATAAGTAAACTCACCTTTGAAATATTAACCACATTATACGCTGTAGTAACAACCAGAATATTAAACAATGTGACCTTCTTGTTCCCGATAAAGGGTACTGTAGTTACACAGAGAGGAATTTACAGTAGCTGAACATACAATGTAACAATAGTGAAATATTTACAAACAAGACCCAAATTTATTTTTAATGTTACCAAATATCGTAAGTCTTTTTGGAAGTATTAACTGTGCGTGTGTGGCTAGGCGCTGCCGTCATAGCTGTGTGGCTTTGGTTTGTGCCCTACTATTTGTTAGAAAAAAACACACACTGCACAGCAGTATAAAATGTCCAAATATTATTTTTACAAACTGATGTAGTTAATCTCAGAATTGCCATTTTCCTTCCTTTAAATTGATGGAATTCAGGACCACAGTAGTGGATCCCATCAAACAATATATGCCCTCCATGAGAATCCCTCCGATGTTACCAATTCCCTTACATTACTGTACAGGATGATGAAAAGTTGTGGTTGTTGCCTTGTGGTCATCACGGAAAACACAAACATAGTTATGTTTGTTTTGTTATTCATGTGATTGTGCGTTGCTGGTGTAATGAGGTCAAGACATATTTAACTAGATGATCACATTTTCATAGCGTCGACTAGTTACAATGCGTTTATTAATGGTATTGTTTTATGATTTATAATTGAGATCAAACCTATCGTAAACGTGAAAAATGTTCTTAGATTTTAACTATTACAATACGCCGACAATGTTTGTTTTCTTTGCACAACTAATTAAGACAGAAATTAAATACATTATTTTCTTGATTTGTCATTTTTTAGAAATTAATTGGCAATTGAGCGTTATTGGTACACTGACTAGACGTAATTTGATAAATGTACGTGGTTGGTATGTTAGGCTGGGATTGGTTGATTCATCCTGATTCAAAAAAAGTTTTCACTGCTGCTTCTGGCGATACATGTTCAACATCATTTTAATCTCTCCAATTTGCAGCAGGTTATTCGTATATAATGGTCTATACCTTCTACCATTATCTTCTACTATAAACACGTGTATGCATATCTCTAGACGACCGGTCTATCACATTGTAGATCATTTGGTCAGATGTTTTGGAAAGTTTGTGAGGTCCTGTTAATACTTACATTTTCACCAATACCTTATATCCTGATTATAGAATTAAGAATCAGACTACCAAAACCACTAATGAAGCTGTACTCCATGAACAGTATATCTGAGATATACGAATGTCTGCATCTGGTTATAGGTCTGTATATATAGTTGCTTGTCTTATGACCACGCAAGGCTTTTTGATCGTTCTCGAAACTATTGAGAAGTACGGAAGTGAAGAAATAATACAGTTTTCCTAAACCATTGTTCAAATGACTCCAAGACCATCTGGGAGCATCCAAATCATATCAACCACATACCAAGGACATTCAAAAGTTTAAGATTATTAGCTACGTGTTTGCTAATGTATGAAAATGTGATTTAATTGCAAGTGCGAAGCCCAAATAAACTAGTTTTCTCCCAATCTATTATAAATACAAATGCGACATACTTCCACTTTTAATTTTATGTGAACGTACGGCATAAGTATACACACACTTATATTATAGAATAGAATAGATTTTATTTGCATATATAGTCCTGAAAAGGACTTTTTACAAAACAACAATATAACAACTGATTAAATAGCATAGTGATAGAATGGCGAGAAAGTATTCATATTATATGATATCAAACATAGAGAAATCGTTTATGTGTGTAACACGTCAGACAAATTTTGGCCCGGGTTCGGGAGAGACATCTTTATTATAAAATATAACACAACATTATAACATAACATTTAGTTATGTCACTCAGTTATGTTATTATAACTTGACGGATGTGGTATATATGCTCTTCAATTCCACCCTCACGGCGATATACAATGTATATCACCATGGAAGTGGAATTGAAGAGCACACATACCATACATATACATTTATAACAGAATTAGTGCGAAAATTCAATGCAAGAAGAACAAACAAGTATACATGCATGAAAAAGACATACGTGCAAAGACAAGACATACATATACAGGGTGTCTCAAAATATATGTCCGCTCGTTGAAGGGCCATATCTTTGCCAAATGAGTTAGTAAATTGATAATTATAGTTTTATATGAAAGCTAAATTAAAAAATTGTGTGATGAATTATATCATGTGTCAGTACTCGAACAGTTGATGACGTCATAGAAGTTATACTAACGTCATTAGCAACGGGCGTTCTAAAATGTCCGGAAAGGCAGATAACATAGTTTGTACGGTAACATGGGTAAAATTTATATCATATGTGTGCACAATAATAGGCATCCATTCTCTATTATATACACACCGACTAAAAAACTGATCAGGGGTCACTAGAAAATGAAATCGGACGTATTTAAGTGAGGAACACATTTTTAAAACAATTGGGATTGAAAAGTTGATTCTAGACTTACACTTTTCTTAGCATATCATATTCTTAAAAGATGCACCAAACGCCTCGTATATACATACTGGGTTGAATGTATAGCAGTATGTCTGGCTTATCACCAACAGTCCAAAAATAATCATAAAATGTAACTTGAAAATATGAAAATGTTATTAATATGGTATCAATCCCCAAAAAACTGTCTTGGTAGGAGAATGGAATTGGTTATGCTACTTTTATTGACTTCAGGAAAAAGTAACCAAAATATCCTAAATATGTATTTCTTCTTATGCTATTTGAAAAAGGCATTATACAGTTCAAGATATATAACTACATCAAAACTCAAAACATCAATTTGTGGAGAAAATGGAAACATCGCATCTGTCTCAAAGTTATGTGAACGTCATCAAAATCGTCAAACGACGTCAAATACAGGTTTTTGCCGAATTGGGGGTAGTTACTCAAAATGCATTCTATATGTTTCGTATGCACTGTTTTGGATAATTGTTTCGTAATTTCTACATTGATTTGAATGCCCTTTGATCACACGTATAAATCAGATATGTAAAGCAATACATTAAGGAGTGATAATTCCTCAACAAGCGGACATGTATTTTGAGACACCCTGTATATACAAATGTTCAACAGGGACTATGAAATGGGGGAGATCTACTGATATCATTATATAAATAGATACATATATACATGTACTTGCGATTAGAACATATCTTTCGTGAAAATAAATTTACATGCATCACATACTTTATTGGGAAATAAATTTAACTATCTAAATTCAATTGATGCACAGTCATTTCTAGGTCATGTCGGTAGATTTCTAAACGTGGTACACAGTTCACACAAATTCAAAGAAAATGGTTTTGCACTTCGTTATGTGTAATAGTAGTAGTAAGTATTTATACCTTTCGGTCAAGGATAACCCATGAAAGTGCAAGCACTTATTTCCAATGAAAACAAGTATAAAGGTTTATACCAACAGTTCAATAGCAAACTAAAATCTACCTGTTTAAGCAATGGTTTTAATCTTTTGGTTATACATTGACGGTGACGTCACTGTCAGAATAGTTAGTTGATTCTTTAACGTACCCGGTGTATAGCACCGATAAACGCGAGACTACCTCTGGGTTGCTAACCAGTTCATCTCTAGCTGGGTGAGAAACACAGAAAAGCGTTTTAGAAATGATCAAGTGCCACGGCCGAGGATCGAATCCGGGACCTCTCGATCAGCAGTCAAGCAGGCTATCCACTCAACCACCGTACCACCTCTAATGCACAGAGGCACCATCTCTCATGTTTGACATTGTCATCTCGCACATAGGTTCAACAGAATACACACCAACTGTTATTGACACTCTATGTATAATTGAGATTAAAGTCAGACAATTTATATCAGTACTATTGGTTTTAATTAGTAAGTAAAAATAATAAACACACCAATACTGTTTGAATAGGAAAATTGATGGCTGGTGTAGTTCGATTCTAACACAAGTGTCAGATTTGCTGGTTATTAATTCTGTGCTACATTGTACTGATAACGCAGAGCAAATGCGGTCGATTTATTTCTATGCAAACATAACTAGTTTACTTTGATATTGCACTAGCAATCAAATCACATTCCCATACTTTCGTGTGTTCTTCAAGATGTGAACTTGATAGTTGTACATAATTTTATTTGGGTTTACGCATTGAATGTAGGGTGACATACCGCTCCAAAGCCTGGTTTCTTTACCAGACAGCATCTGCAGAAAATGATCATATGCAACAATCCCCTGATGTCATTTTATGAATTCTATGTTGTCTCATGCACCTCTCTCTGACGGAATCATGATTTTGATAAACCATATATTCAACAGTTTGCTCTAGCAAACCTCATCAATGCTGACATCTTTCTACAAAGAAATGGGCTAGGAGTGTATGTATTGTGTTATTCAATTAACTTAAGTTGAAATATTACTTTGTCGTTGTTAGTTAAATAACGCTTTTTTTAACCACATTGATTAAGTTGGTTGTTATCTGTGGCTCCTGCTCGAGTCGAATAAAACAAGCGGGTTATATTCTGTCTTATACTCAACTCGCACTAATTCGACAATGAGACAGAACGAGTGGGAATAAAGAAATATACTAAAGCTAGTAGTCCATGTTTCATGGTGAATTACTTTTATATGTTTCTGTTCTCTTACATAACAATGTATTTTGGTTTATGTTGTTATTTCAACCTGCTGCATAAAATACTTTTCATTGCAATATTTAGCGGCATTGGGAAACATTTGGGTCCATTCATATAACCAAACCGGGCAGTTTGAACATGCTTGAAACTATCAAGAGTTCCAGACTTGAGAAAATAATGCAGTGTTCCTAAATTATTTATTTGATTGACCCCCACGACCATCTGAGAGCATCCAAAACATATCAACGGCATACGACGGGGATTCAAAAGTTTAAGGTAATTAGCGACGCTAGCTAATGTATGGAAATGTGATTTTATTACAAGAGCCATGCCACAATAAATTAGTTATTATCCCACGATCTTCGGTCATCTTTAATGCATAAAATCCGAAAACATTCCAGTTTTAATTTATATGAACGCCCGACATAAGTCTACACACAATTAATCTATATCAATAGATAAACACGTAGGACATATTTATATGCATCATACACTATGTGGAAATAAATTTAACTTTCTAAAGTCAATTGTGTCGATAAAAGATCTCGATCAGAGTCTCGACAAGAAACTAATTAATGCACAGTCATTTCTCGGTCTTGTCGGTGAGTGTGTTATACATTGCACACAAATACAGATTATTTGTTCTGCTCTTTGTTATGTCTGACATCGTCATGGTGTCCTAGACTGATATTGACACTCCATGCACACATATAAATGAGTTTACAACAAAATGGATCTACATCAGCATGATTGGTTTTAATTAGTAAGTAAAAAGAAAAAAAGACGCCCGTACTGTTTGAGATGTTAAATTAATGGCTGGTGTAGTTCGATTCTAAAATGAGTATCAGATTTGCTGGATGTGAATTCTGTGCTACTGATTACGCAGAGAAAATGGAGTCAATTTGTTTCTATTAAACATAACTAGTTTACTATAACATTGCACTAGCAATTAAATCACATTGCCACACTTTCGTGTGTTCTTCAAGAGGTGAACTGGTTTGTTGTACATACTTTCATTTGGGTTTTCGCATTGAATGTACGGTGACATACCGCTCTGAAGACTAGTTTCTTTACCAGACATGCAGCATCTGTAGAAAATGATCATGTGCAACACTCCACTGTCACTTCATGGTTTCTACATTGTCTCATTTACCTCTCTCAGGGGGAATCATGCGATCTGTGGCTCCTGCTCGAATCGAATAAACCAAGCGGGTTATATTCTGTCTTATACTCCAGTCGCACTTATTCGACAATGAGACAGAACGAGTCGGAATAAAAAGTAGACTAAAGCTTGTAGTCGATGTTTAATGGTGAATTACTTTGAAATGTTCCTGGTCTCTAACATAACAATGCATTTTGGTTTATTTTGATATTCCAACCTTCTACATAAAACACTTTTTATGGCAATATTTTTGCGGCATTGGTAAACATTTGGGTCCATTTATATGACCTAGTCGGACATTTTGATCACTTGAGGAAATAATGCAGTGTTCCTAAATCATTTATTTGAATGACCCCGTGACCATCTGAGAGATTCCAAAACATATCAACGGCATACGAAGGGGATTCAAAAGTTGTTTAAGGTAATTAGCGACGTTTGCTATGTATGGAAATGTGATTTATTTACAAGTGCCATGCCACAATAATTAGTTATTATCTCACGATATTCGGTCATCTTTAATGCATAAAATCCGAAAACATTCCAGTTTTAATTGATATGAACGCCCACATAAGTCTACACACAATTTGACTATATCAATAGATATACACGTAGGACAGATTTATATGCATCATACACTATGTGGAAATAAATTAACTTTCTAAAGTCAATTGTGTTGATAATAGATCTCGATCAGAGTCTCGACAAGAAACTAATTAATGCCCAGTCATTTCCAGGTCTTGTCGGTGTGTGTGTTATACATTGCACACAAATACAGATTAATTGTTCTGCTCTTTGTTATGTCTGACATCGTCATGGTGTCCCAGACTGATATTGACACTCCATGCACATGTATAATTGGGTTTACAGCTAGGAGGATTTATATCAGCATGATAGGTTTTAATTAGTAAGTAAAAAGAATAAAGACAACCGTACTTTTGGAATAGTTGAATTGATGGCTTGTTAAGTTCGATTCTAACATGAGTACCAGATTTGCTGGATGTTAATACTGTGCTACTGATTACGCAGACAAAATGAGGTCGATTTGTTTCTTTTAAACATAGCTACATGTAGTTTAATTTTACATTGCACCAGCAATTCCATCACGTTCCCATACGTTGCACGTAGCTTTATGTATTAACTAGCTATATGTCTGTTCATTTTGTTTTGTATGGGTACATATTTGGGAATATTTACGTCAAATTACCTACTAGGATAGCGACCGGGACTAGGTAGACATACATGTATAGACATGATTATTTTTGTTAGAAATACATTCAATTTAGTATGATACAAACACCACGTACTAGTATATTCGTATATTCATAAACTTGTCCAGAATCAGCATCTTTTCTGCCATTTTCAACGTACGCTCGTGTGATCTACTAGAGCGGAAATTGGAAGCTGTACATAGACACAGCACATTCCACATAACAAATTCGCTTTGTAATTTACATGAAATGTTTGTCAAAATTGACATAAACGTCGCATTTGGACACTTCTATTAAAAGGAGCATGACACAATAGCCAAGTTTTAAATCCATCTATAGAACATTTGAAGCAGAATTGACACTCGTTTGATCCATAAATGTTTCCCAATGATGTTCTAATCTTATTGAGAATGTTTCTGATGCACATGGTGCTAGATGTACATTCAATATGTGTTCTTGTCTGTTAAAATGTATTTCTTACAATTGTATTAAACAGTGACCTTCTTCCGACAGCCATAGTTTGTGTGTGTCTTCACTAGCTCCTTTAGACAGGTTTGAGCGATAAAACTCAGCACATGATATAATATATACAAGCAGACTGTCGATGACGTTTATAAGTTTTTTTTCACGGCGGGTTTAGTATTGAGGCGGCAATTGATGCAGGTCATCGGTAATAAGACACTATCAAAATAATAAAAATAAAAACTGCAATTTGTCATCAACGCAATAGGAATATCAGTTTTTTGCATTTCGATTCGTAGTACATTATATAATTATAATTTTCATTATATAAATTGGGCATTAGTATGTCGTGCATAACGGAATTACAAAGGAATCACCAGTAATGCCCACTATGTCGATAATTTAGTTTTTATTCTACGTAAATCAGAATGTTTTCCACCTTTCGCTCATTTTTGTCCAGTAAATATATGTCATATTAAATTTTAGTCTGTTCTCTGGATGTTGTATTTCGTTTTGACAAGATAAAGTTTGAGAGCAGATGATGCTACTTTAATCGTAACTTCTTTTAGTGCGTACGATTATTCATCAAACTCATGTTTTGTATTCATACGCATTATATGTTATACTCACCCAAAACTTAAAAATAACAATCCACGTATGTCGCCGTGTTAGGCTACTGATCCTTCGAAAAAGTCCCATCATTAGATTCTAAAACCGGAGTATACGTAAAAACAAGTATAAAAAAAAAATATATATATATATACGCGTATATCAATATAATAATAATTCTACAGAATACGTGTTGTTGTTGAACAAATTCCCAATTATTAAAAACAAGTATCAAACTATAGCGCTTGAAATACACCTTACAAAGCTTACAAGGAAGTACGTGTTTGTACTCCAATTTTTCATGTCCAAACGTACATGTTTTCTTTTTCAAATTCGTCAACACGCGTATTTGCCGAATAGGATAGTTGCCGGTACAACACAGAACGTTTTTATTGATCAGTTTTGTTGGTACTTTTTATATGCGCCAACAATTCCATATATTATTATTCATAAATATTACTATACAAACGTACAAATATTAAGTAGGTGAAAATGATATGTATTATAATATGATAGTATAATTTATTAAATTTAATTAACTAAATGAAATAGAGGGTTATATATGCGATTTTTAAATATTTAATAGATAGCTTCTGTCCCAGGCATTCTCAAACACGAAGTGCAGTGTCTGTCTGCGAGGCAAAATAGAAGTGATAACTATCAGAGATAATACAACATTTCCCGCCTTATACCCCATGTACTGTGGTGAAAACGACCATATCAGCGTCATTTGAGCAACTGTTTTAGGAGTTGTTTCGGTGGCGCAATCGGTATGGTCGCGGTCACGTCAGTGCTAGGCGCTGTCGCCGTTGGGGTCGTGGGTTGGAATCCCACTCAACCGGGTGAGGGTTAATATGTGATTTTTAAATATTGAAATAACTATACATTAGTTATCCTGTATCAGGTGAATTGGGTTCATAGTCATACAATCAGGAAGTCTTAAAAAATATGAAACCAAATCGATTAACATAATAAACATAGAACTATGCGTGACATTGAACCATCTGTCCATCCAGAATGTTAAGTCGTTTCAAGAAACTGCACGGGTAAAACAATCCGTTTATCTCACCATCGATCTGTTGTGTTATTTATGACGTCAGTGAAGATTTTGATATTTAAAATATGAAGAAACTCATTTTATATTGACATTTGTGTGGAAACCTCGCCATTGAACCGGATATTGTGTAGATATAAACGCTATACAAATATTCAAACGCGAAGGATTGACGTGCTTTATCTTCGAGTGTGCCAAACAAAACAATCGTTTGAGCAATATGATATATTATTAAATAGACATGTAACCTAATGTATCATACTTATTGTTCTCTGATTTGTATCAAGAAACAAAACCTACACAATCTTTTAAACATTTCTATTAAATAATTTTAACAAATAAATCGGACAGGGAAAGTAACCAAGATTTAACAGAAATAGCTGAACATAAAGACCCTCAAAGACAAAATGAAACTACATGTACATGTACACCAGGAAAGAAACACCTACTTACAACAGATAATCATATTGATGACAACAAAACAAACAGACACTCGAACAAGCAGCAAACGAAATAAAGTAGTGTTTCTTTTGTGTGCTGCCTGTTGTGCATGATTATTGTTGGATGCATTGGTGTCAGCTGGCTCTTTTTCCGGTTTTGATGTAGTTTGAGGTTTTGTAACTTTTTTTCTTTCACATTTTTGTTTTCGTACTAGCTTGTCTTCCCTTACGTGTGTTTCATGTTTTTCGTCTTCTGTTGTTTCTGTTGAATGCTGCCTCCCCTGTCCACTTTGTTATTACTTGTTTCGAGTTTAATCAGTGAAAATTTAAAGATGAGTTGCAAAAACATTATGCGACCTCCTAATTGTTTTATGGTTTATTTTGTTTTGAGGGTAAACATTCTAAAGTCTAAGCCATTTGATGGGTCAACTGACCATCGCATTTCTATGTATGACTGTAGAGGGTTACATAAATATCACAGAACAAATACTGGATACAATTTAAGATTGATTTGTTTGAAATAAATAAACACATTAATGACGAATATAATTATAATAATGGACCAATGTTTTTTCATGCCACCTCTTGGTGAGTTGGCGGCAGTACAAACATTGATTGATATGGATGAAAAGAAACGGACGTGAAGTCTTTAAGAAAACTCTGGTAGCTTCATATCTGATTTCGACAGTAAGGGATGAGAGAGCGATACTCAACCTGGATCAATAAAAACAATAGATTGTGATGGACGGGTAGGAGTGAGTGGTTAGTTTTATGATCTATGGCTGAAGCGACGTCACATGACGTGGCGTGTACTAGTAAGGTGCTGGGATCGGACTCATCTGCTAGTTGTATAGTGAAACAGTTATATTTCAAAATGCGTTTTGAAACAAATTAACTAGGCACAAGGATGGTCTTTTGTTAGCATTTATAGATTGAAATGATCTTGTTCCTTTCATTTGAACATTAGGTATTGTAGTGACACTAGGTATATTGGATAGACACGGAGAAGGAAGACTATATACAACCGTTGTGTCAATCAAAAGGCTTATATCCATTGACGGTACTAGTAACTTCAATATCTTTGTTGACGCTAGCTAGCTCTCTCTGTCACAGTTTCTGTCTCGCTAGATTCTAATTGATACACGTTTAAGAGTAGAAGTCGATTGAACTCTGTATTTTCGCACTGAGTTTCGAGGCATGTGATCCTCTGTTAACTAAATTTGGATAATGCAATTATGATCCGGAATTTTGGGTAATTAATAGAACGGAGCAGTGTAGTTTTTTATAACATTTATTTTGAAATTTGTTTTTTATTTTCGATCTGTGCTGACGTTAAATGATTAAACTTAATTTGTTCAAACATCCAAGAATAAAATATTTATACGTTTTTTAGTATACAGTATTTGGTTTACGTTTAGATAATTTCGAATATCAGACAGTGAAATGATGCCTTTGATTGGTTATTGAAAAATGACCATATTTGAACATGCATTATTAGATTACTCTTTAAACTTAGTTTCAAAGTATTTTTTGTAATCAGGATTTTTGCACGGATGTGGTAAAGCATGATTGAGTACTGTCGTATTATTTTGATATCTTAATACTTGAATGTATCTATATTTTGTCATTTGAAAATTTATATCCGTCTGGTACTTAAGTAGAAATTTTATCGTCATATACTGTAGAAATATCATATAACATATTGGCATTTCTATCAAAATTAGAAATTTTATAGCGATATATACAATCAGTATTATGTAATTCGTGGTTGTTTCTTTGATAATCAAATAGACAAATCAAGAAAGTACGCTTTAATTGCATGTGTTTATTTATTATTACTATTTTAGTTTGGGACTTTTCCTTATTTATACGAATGTTTCTAGAGGGAATATTGCATTCATAGAATAGATTTGGATAAATATTTACTGGTCAATAAAGGTTTGTGAAGCTTGTTCTTTTTTTATTTTTTGTAAATAGTTTTTCTAATGATATTCCTAAATTAATACATGTATTACCCTATAGTATGCTTACAATATTTTCTAGTATATTTTTGTGATTTCCTATTTTAATTTACTTAATATATTTATATGATGCAGTCATTTGATAAAGACATTTTATTAGGCTGTTTCATACATTTATAACTACTTGATATTCTTAAAATATTTTTAAAAAGTTATTTAAAATATCCCAAATTCAATTCAGGCGTTCAAAATACGGGTGACTACTGTGCATACATAAAATGAAGCATCATATATATTAGAACACTAACACAGTCGAGAAATTTGAAAGCACGACCGTCATTATCATGCTCATATCTTCCAATGCTATCGCCAACACACTGTTTGATTCATACAATGTCGACGATGGTGTCCGCATTAAATTGATACTAATTTCAGGTCAGTTTTAACTATAATTAACAAACATTGTTTTATAATACGGTTAACCATTACCAACTACAAGATTCAAAGCTATCCAATTATAATTTAATAAACGTATAATGGTGTTCCATGAAGAAGTTTACATGATGGAGTAGTAAAGCAATGATATAATGTCGAGACTTACCTTATTGGGTGAACCGCAATTTATAATACAAATGTTATATAATATTAATGTAACGTAAATTTAAAATAAACTACAAACTCGCCTGGGGTAGTTTTGATCATGAATATATGAGTGTCTTCATTATCTAATTCAATGTTATAATATTAAAATTTTAGGTTACATATCATACACTGTCTTGCCCAGGCGAAATTGTAATCATGCTTGCTTACCATAATGTCATTAATATTCCAACATGAGTAATGTTCTTTCGTTTACTGCATAAACTTGTGCACAAAATCATCTAATTGATCATTAAGTAAAAAAGGCTGATTGTTATATTTCATATGCCATTTTACGAATTGGTTACACAAAATTTAAATACCCTTAAAATGGAACGGTGTTACAGTAATACAGGAAAAGCTAGGTAGATCTCACGTAGAACAACGAACATTTATTTTATTTTATCAATTTCAAAGTCATTCATACTGTGGTGATTTTTCATTTTCGTGTGTTCTTCTCTATACCTTTCATATTCCGTTGTAACTGCTGAGTACAACCTCTTTGTCAGATTTTTTATGTCATTTTTATAATATTTAACTCCAGAACTAGGAAATAATCACATTATTAAAAACATTGAACTATTATCTACGAACTGTAAAATGTGTCTTCTTGTCATTTCGTTCAACAAGGCAATTGAGTAATACGTGTACGTGTATTTGAAAGAGTGATTGAACGGTGTTTTTGTACAATAGCATTGATAAGTTGGATCGAGAGGTTAAAGAACCAATGTGTTCGAAAGTGTGTAAGGCATTGTATCCGACTTCCATGTACAAGACGAACATTTCTGCATAACGCTATGAAATAATCGTTTCAAAAAATTACCATTACTGTACTTGGTATGGTGTTTGTTTTCTAATATCGATGATTAAATATCTACTAAACTTCTCATTGATTGTCTTGTTTCCAGAAATGTTTTATTACGGTAATATTTTTATTTGATAAACGACCATCTGTCTTTACACTGAAGATTTTATCTTAGAAAATCGTATCCATTTTCCTTCATCAATGAAACATTGTAAAAACCACGGTCACATAAATTGAAATAATAAATTACGTAGATCTAGGAGAAGAAATCATAATAAAATGCATTTTTGAACATGTTTAGAATTCGTATAAGGCTTGGACACGGTTATCAAAATGATTATACAAATCGGACAGGGTTACAACACATTAAAAACTGATTGAAAAATTAAGGTACCAAAATGGAACAATCACAAAAATATTACGATAGAAAAGCACACGTCGCAAATACTAACACAGGAATGAAAGAGTTGGTACAACGCAAACATAAATTCACTTATGTCGCTTCTAGGTCTTAGTATGTATAGGCTTGTCATGTTTTCTTAAACCTATTTTAGGATTGGAAGTGAGAGGAAATATGCTATTGTTATAAGTCTAGGTCAAATAACTTTTACGTAATCATGGTAAATAGATTTGAGGATATTTATATGTATATTACCAACAGTCTAACAGTGCCACATAAAGCAGAGTTTTAAGCTAGAAAAGACAGATATGTCAACATACCAGACTCGTTTGTTACATGCTTGCCTATTGTATATCTATATCGTACTAAATGTGAAGTTTAACTTGAAAATAGTGCATTAGGTTGCTTATGTATTCAAATATTTGAGAAAGTTTTAAATCCACCTATTCATTGTATTCCATCACAGCTTTTTTTATCAAATAGTTGCAATGGTTAAATTGTACGAGATATGATTATCGGTTTGCCTTTCAGAAGGGAATTCCGTGATAAATGAATTTAAAAACAGAGTGACATGTAACTAATTCGACAGTATGTGTGTATAGTAACATTGATAAGTGGGAACGAGAGGTACCTCTTTTGAATCTAGGTCGGGACACTCATTGTCGGAAATAATGCTGTTTGAAATACCTAGCTATAGGTTTTGCATCGGGCTACCTTGTATCACACTACACTGTTACCCGTAACAGTCATATATCAGTAGTGAATTTGTAAGGGAATAGCCCGATAACCACGCCCTTACAAGTGTCCCTTCGGAACGCTACCAAGCCTAACCATCACAGAATCATTTAACATTATCGTACTGTATATTGTGTACGTTTTCTAACATTGATACTTAAATATTTTACTAAACTTCTCATTGATTGTCTCATTTCCAGAAATGCTATTATAACAGCATTATTTTTATTTTGATGAACGGCCATCATTCTTGCCATTGAAGACAATTATCTTAGAAAAGCGTATCCGCTTTCCTACATCAATGAAACATTGTTAAAACTACAGTCACATAAATTGAAATATTTGTTACAGTTATTATTCTGTCATTGAATATTACGTAGGAGACAAACTCATATCAAATGTATTTAAACGCTGGCATAAGTCATTTATACATGTAAGACTTCGACACGGGACAGCACAATGGTAATAAAACTTCGCGCAGCGAATGCAGTATCCAATAAAAACAGCAGATTAGGTAACACACCAAATGGAACACGCAAAAATACCTCGGACCAAAAGTCCTTGCAACAAAAAAAACGAGAATGCAAAATGTTCAATAAGCAGCGGATTATGTACAAGTTCGTTGAATTTAAAGGATCAGAAATGTGTAATTTTATATCCAGCAAATTTTTTTCTTGTTATAAGTATAGGTGAAATGCAACATTCCAAGGGAACTTGGTGTCATTGTAAATACGTCTGTGTTTAAATCTATGTATATTACAAACCGCCTAACAGTGTAGCATAAAACAAAATCTTCTGTAGCCTTTAAGTTAAAAAAGTGATAAATGTCTACTAATCGAACCAGTCTGTTACACGTTTGTCTATTGCATATTCTCCTCTTTCTGAATGTGGAATGCTCTTTTAAAACATCGCATTAAGTTGTTGACTTAGTGAATGGGTGGAAGTTTGAAATCGTTTCATTCAATAAATAGAATATCCTCACAACTGACTACATCAACTACTAGTTAGATGG
This sequence comes from Spisula subtruncata, assembly GCA_963678985.1. Taxonomy (NCBI): domain Eukaryota; kingdom Metazoa; phylum Mollusca; class Bivalvia; order Venerida; family Mactridae; genus Spisula; species Spisula subtruncata. The sequence goes on from OY787674.1 coordinate 12,029,692, forward strand.
TGTTAAGTTAGGTCTGTTTTAATAAATTTTATCAAATTTAAACATTTAATCAGAAGTCATCGAATCTCAGTTTGGTAAATTTGAGTGGAACAACATTCTTACAAAGCTAGCAACATATTCGAATAACATTCGTTTGTGCCTTTCGGGCTTCTTCTCCGAATTGTGGTGTTTTGCAGGCAACCATTAAAACATGTTTCCCACATTGCTTGAATTTTAAGCTGTAGAGTTTTATTTTTTCTTGTTCAGAAGTTTTTTTTGTTGTAGATATACCTTGTGTTGTTTCATTCAGTATGTTCCCTTTTACAGTAGTGCATTTTGTGCTCTGTAGTTTCTGTATAGTGCCCAACTCCCTTTTCGATTTGTTAACATATTATCTTTTCAATATGATATGTGTTTTACGGAATCTTACCAAATTGACTAATGTTTTGTATGTTCACGATGACCATGAATATAGAGGTGCAATGTACGCCTGTAATTCAAATCATTTCATTTGTTTTGTCGGTTTTATGTGGGAAGTTAAGCAAGTACCAACATTCCTTATTTCATCGTATATTGACATAAATCAATTCAAACGTGCCGGACTACTCGGCAAAATATCTTGCAACTCCTTATGCATATGAATTCCAACGTAATTAATTATTTTATTATTTGTATGTCTATCTTTATTTCAGATTAATTTTAATAAGTAGGATTAGCTAGTCAATTTACACCCACGAGAAAAGACGGATTTATACTTCTAACAATGAATATACATACAGACTTCAAGATAGAGTTCCACGTCATTCAAGTCTTCGCCGTCATCAGTTTGTTGATCAATTTGTTCCAATCCGGATCAGGTATGACTTACATATTTTTGCTCCGATAATTTGTGTTTTTAATCATTTTTTGGGGTTGTGTGTGGGCATTTCTTCGTGTACTTGTTACAATTCACTATTTAATGAAAATCCAGATCTACCATTTGTTAGTTATAATAAAACTATATTTGTTATACTTGTAACGCAAATTCTTCTTTTGGCATCATAACATGCAATATTGTTTAACATGTTAAACCGTTGATATTGATCTTGATACAAAGTCAACACATATCCTCATTACCTTTTGCCAAAATCAACAATTAAACCTGCTTTTATTACATATGAGTCCGTTTTAATATAAACTGGTATTTGAACTGGATTAAATTCAATAGTCGAATTCAAATTATCGTCATATGACGTCACGTCTTATTTTAAAACCCGACATCGTGTACGTAACGTTTCATTTTTTATTAATAAGCACAAAAACCATCGTAAAAACAGTCAAATGTTAAACTGAGATGTGACGATTTTTAACCAGTGATTTGTCGATTTCATATGGCTGATAAGTCAGTATTGTATGGGAATAATAAAAAAGGGAGAACTCATTTTATAAAAACATTTGTTGAAGCAAGACAATACGAACAAGAATGAGAAAGTCGTAAGTCTCTAAGAGCGATGCATATTAAAATTCAGCATCGTAATTAGACTATTTTCATGAAAATCGGAACTTGCCATGTTGACCAAAATAAGTTAAAACAGTTATTTTTACCATTAATAAATAGTAACTTCGGACAGTTTTTTCTTGTTTGCTCAAACTATCGATTTTGTACTTACGACATTCTCATTCTAAGCGAGTGATGTGTCATCTTTCGCTTTGTCTTATCAATTAATATTAGAAGCTAGAATAGTCAATGGTCCAATAATGTATGTTCACAATAATTCGTAATTTGAATGAGTTCACTCTGTTGCGGACACTGACAATGACTCTCACATAACTCTTGGGAATGAGTAAGTGAGTCGAAAGAAGAACCCAAACTATGGTGACATATGTACAAATTAATGATCACAAATTTAATTAAATAGTTAAATTGTACCACAAGTACGTGACATGAAACGTATTCCACAATCATTATACGTAACGTAATTATTACAAAATAAACAAGTCACCGTTGGGTCACATGTCGAAAGTGTTTTGTGTTATCGAAAGTTGATCAAGTGTTGGTTAAAGGGTGGTATATCAATGTCTTAGGAAATTGTTAAAGTTCTTCTCAGCCACATGAGATGATGTGCGCTGTTGTCATGGCATGAAACAAATAACATAATCGAGGTCGACATGCTTGAGATTCCGTTCCTGTATCATATGACTAAATTTCAAGATTGAATTTTGAATAACATCAAATTATCTTAGATGAGAGCACTTTTGTTTCCACCTAAGGTCATAAAACTTCACAAAAAAATACAATACACCAACAACTGGCCAAACTTTATTTAATCAACAAATTTGCAAACAGATAAATCACAAGGCGACTACGGAAACCGTGCGTAGACATTCGCCCAACGTATAAAGTGATTTTAATTTTAGACATTGGTCACCAGCATCATTTGTAACAACATTTATAGGCGGTTCTACAAATACTAAGTATATTACTGTCAAATATTGTTACCGTGTCTTCTTACTCGCGTGTAAACATGTTTTACATTTGGGAGTCTTTCAATCATAGCTCCGAGATGATAATTGCGAAAGTTGTAGGACTATGACTTGTAACGTAGTGATTGATGCCTTCTAATTAAGGATGTCAGTGTATTTAATCTGCTAATGTAGAGGTCATGACATCCCAATGATACCATAGTTTACTGAGGTCACAGCAAAGATCAGGAGATCGTTGATCAATTATATTTGCTAAATATACGCACATATGGCTACCAAAACACAAAATTAATGTACTGTTCGGTGACTAGAGTTTAAATGTTTAACTGGTAGGATACAAATGGTTGCTGATAACTTGATGATTGTTTGCTTCACATGAAATAATTTAAATACTTAATATAGGCCTTGTAGCCCATTGTTACACCTTCGCTAAATGAAAAACTAATTATCAAAACTTACAGCTACAAAACAACCGTTAAAACTGGAATTTTGATATACAATCGACCTGGTGACTATAACATGTTACATATTTTTCCCTGAACTATACACGTATTTTTTCTAAAATATTAAAATGTATAAATGTAAAATAGCAACGTTGTCTAGCTTATTCCCAATACATTTATTGCTGTTCTGTTCTAACGTACTAATAGAAGGAGTTAATATGTTAACGAGAGATTGTCTGAAAGATTGGCAAATTATTTGGTCATTCATAAATGACGCTGTTCGTTAGTCTGCCATATCAGTCACATTGTCTTTTACTTTACCGAAGTTCTTCAGTCAGCGATATTTGTGCTTTGGATTTCTCTATAATATAGATCACATATTATGTGGAGAAGTTTTTGGTTGCTTTCGACAATGTAAAACAAGTATAGTTCGATAATGAACTATTTAGGTCAACCCAACAGCATAGTATTGTAGTAAGTATGTTGGACAACAGTGTACCATATAAGAAACCAGTGATGAAAACAAACACTGGTTAAAATTAACTTCTAAAACTGGCTTAATAACAAACGTTGCGAAAAGGGGGTCATCGATTGCTTACTCGATTAAGCAGTTAAGGCGTTGCTTAAATTGTACAGTGAAGCTCTCGTAATAGCTTAGATGGGATTTATATTTGCCATTTAGGGGGTAATGACAGGCACAGGTTTGTTTTGGAGGTTTCGTCGGACTTATCTGTTTACCTTACATTCCGTTTTAATTGCAAATCGGATCCGAAAATAGAATATCCACATTAGATCCACCACGGTCGATAGCGACCCCATTTATGATGAAACCCAGCGTTTAATCTACCAATTCTAGCTTGACACAACTTGCCGAAATAAAACGAACATCGTACATTTTAAAGTTTCTCGTTTTATTCAATTTAAAGTCATATGTTGCGAGAATACATCAAAGATGATATGATTACATATGCATCGAATGCTTAATCGGAAATACTTAAGAAATGGAAGTATTTATTAAGGAACATAAAACGTAATTATTGTGACAAGAACGTGGTTTATACCGATTTGTCTAGTATTTCACTATTTATTTCTAATATCTCACATCTGTGGCCAAAATCTATGTGCTCAGTGGTCAAATCGACCTTTTCCTCAATTGCGAGGAAAGTTAATAAAATGAACACTTAACAATGCCCATATGTACATCTTTGTTAAGTGCGGGCAAACAATCAGATAACTGCGTATAATGATATTTATGAATTCAATATATTTCTACAGATGATCTTATCCTTTCAAAAAAAATAACGGAAAGCGAATTTGAGTATATTTTAACATCAATTTAGACTGGCTATATTATGTTATTAATTAAGAATACGAACGTGTCGGCTTTGAAATGTCAAACTATTTCATAACGAATTTTAAGAATGCAACACATTAGATGGCCTAATCGTTATCAGTATTATTAGATACTGTGGTTGATATCCCTTCATGCTAGAAAGATAAACCAATACATAGTGTTACAAGTCAACCTGGTCAATGGCATTTTAGTTAAATGGAGTCACGTCAAACGAGGAAGATACACATGCACCATTCAACTTTGATACGTGCAGACCTGGAATAACTACTCGTATCGAAACAGTTGCTCTACTACTAGTATGTCGATGCTTACATAGCAATATAAATTTAAACACTTGCAATTATTTTAAATCTTGGTCGGTTGGCAGCATTTCAAATGCTAGCTCTGCAAGACGCATTTTCAAATTCAAAGCATGGCTGATGCTTTTCGATGCTACGTGCCTCTCTGTGCTGGACCTTGGTGATTAACAATTAAACATTGTGCGACTTTTGGGTCACTGTTTTGGCATATATTTATGAAACTAGGTAGTCCTGCAGTGGGGACTTGGGGTACTTGTTCGGGTTTTGGCAGCGTTTCCTTCGGTCTTTGGGGATTACCGCTAGTTTGTATTTTCTTGGTAAAATTGTCTCATCCTGCATTTTTGCGGCGGGGACTTGGACCAATCATTTCTTTGGCTTATGTATGGGCATTGTTCAGTGATGTGCTGTGGTGTAACTGATTGATGTGCTTGGTTTGTTAAGTTGGTGCTGCCTTCCCTGTCCGATTTCCTCATACCTTTTTATATCGGTGCACTGCATGCTATATGAAGTATTAGTTGTGGGCGGTAAATCGTTCAAGCACCGATAATAACCCCAGTAACTAAGTACGTCATATGACTATGGACAATTATCGTAGTGTCATTTCCAGTAAAGACGTAATTGAATCCAAATGAATAAAAACGTAAATAATAACAAACAATTTATAAACATCTAAATCACGTTTTCTAACATTCGTCATCAGACATACTGCTTTTATCTGATTGATACCAGAACACCAGACACTGCCCACGACATTTTAACATTATTTATTTGTTTTTGCGTTCTTTCATCGTGTTAAATAAAGCGTCCATTGCTCACAACTACGTCCACAAACTACCAGCCGGTATATACATGTCCCATTATGTTATGAAATGTCATGCAGGGCTGCCCTTTGAAATAAGCCCCAGTTATCAGCAAGGTTAATTACCCATGCACAACGTGGTTACCTTTAAAAGGAAATTACTTCAAATAAAATGATATCAATTAAGATGATAGACATCTTTCGGTATTTATGTGTTGTTCGATGTTCAAAATGATGATGAAAAGTATGTTGCTTTCGTTTTCCAATGTCCCGCATATCATTACGAGAAACGGTTCAATACATTCAACTCTCATTATTGTTGTCACATGGTTAATTCTCTATAGAATATTGTCTCTAATTTGAATACTACGTTAAATCCAATATAACAAATTAAATCATTTTACAAAATGTGAAGGTCATGTCGCAATTCGCAATTGCAAGACCGAAAATATTACGAAGTCGTTGAAATTGTACTGGTTAGCAACTTGTGGTACTAGCGGAGGAAGAATGCCTCGGCTGCCAGACCAACTACTGATCCACAGGACAGTTTTACTTAGAAATAGTTTTTAATGTTCTAAACCCTCATTCTGATCGCTCACAAATGTCAATGAAGGTCTGGAAATGTACACAAGGGTTGAAATGAAGATTTGATTTGTATGTGTAATGAAAAGCGTCCTGATCCACCTAGAATGTAAAACATAAACAACTGTTCATAAGTTATACAACAATGGGATGGAACTATGTGCTGGTATGCATGGTTTTGAATGAGCAATTACTGTAAAACTGGTATAAGGAAATCGGACATGGAAGGCAGGACTCAACTTAACCAGCCAAACACAGAAATAAGTAACATTTAAAAATAACTACACGGATCAATGCCCACACATAAGCCAAAGCAATTATGAAAAGTCCAAGTTCCGACGCAAAAATACAGAATGACACAATTTTACAACGAAAACATTACATAATAGCGGTAATCCCAAGAGACCGAATGAATCGCAGCCAAGACCCGACGATGTTTCCCAAGTCCCGCGGCAGGACGACCTAGTAAATGTAAAGTTACAAATGCCAAAGCAACCAAATAAGGCATAACTACGGCGTGACCTAGTCAAAAAACATATGCATTGACCTAACGTTCATACTTTCAAACACCATGCACAGCGACCTAATGTTAATAATATCTGTCCAAGTAAACTGGACAGAGAGGGAGCCAGGGGCGGGCAATAATAAGCACGCAGCTCCAGAATATACCAACACGGTAACCCTAGCGACCAAACGAGGAATAACCGCGCAGTGCCCAACTCTGAGTTGTTGAAAAGTTGTAACACATATTTTCAGTAATTTATCGACGTTGAATGACCTAGTTTTAACTGTATAAAAGTTGTAATACCTAATTAAGCTCTAAAAAGGGCGGGCTGCTACATCTTCATAAAAGTGTAGTATAAGAATAAACGCATTTTTTTAATTAAACAATTTACTAAAATTTACAGCTAGTTTCTTGCTACTTAAAAACCCCACCTCGTCTCCTGTTGTCTTAGTTCGATTATTTACGCTGAATAATTAATATGGAAGCTATGATTTGTTTTCCATTTAGAGTTGTTGTCGTTGTGGATAATTAAATTATTATATTTCTTTTCAGCAAACATCAGCATGCCATTTTCATGATGAAAACAATAAATTTGAAAACATTGAAAGATTTATTAGCATCGCGTTTAGTACAACCGCGTAACACTACTGTAGTGTGGCTTGGACGTTATGTTATCGATTGACTCACATTTAACTTGCCTTAATTATCCGTATTAGTCTCTAATGTCATTAGTTGTTTGGGTTTTTTAATAACCTAGTTGCACTTGGTTTTTGTGCCCCGTGTAGTTTGAATGAATGAGTCGTCAACCTTTCCGGATGGTATATCGAGTTTGTGTATATTGTATACATTTGTACTTTACTGTCATAAAGTTGTGTTCTGTATTAGTTGTTCCTGTTGAGCAATGTTTCCCCCACCCGTAACTACGATGGACATTGTCGGTGTCGGTAATTTGTTAGGTTTGTGAACTGGTCGATGGGTGGCTAGATGGATGATCGATGGTGGATGGATGTTTTGTCGTTAGATTTCGCGGTTTTGGGCATGGTGTTTGATTGCTAGTTCAGGTCGCAGTAAAGCCTCTTTAGGTCTATCTTCTTCTTCCATGTAATTTGCAGGGCCCACTTTGGGGCATTATCGTGTCACCGTTTTGGCTTATATTTGTGAACTAGTTCATCCTACTCTTTTACAGCGGGGACTTAGGCTCGTTTTTCGTTAGGTTATGTATGGACATTGCTCCGTGTAATTTTGTCATGTTGTGATATTACAGTTTTATGTGCTCGGTGGAGTCCTGCCTACCCTGTCCGAATTTCTCAGATATTTTATACAAATCCACGTACGAGGGATGATCAACATATAACGAGTAAATGTATAACTTTTTTGTATAATCCTATCAATTTTGCCCAGACTAAGCCTAGTGTTCTGAAAAAGTTTTTAAAAAGAATGATCTAGTTGGGAAGCGGTGGCCTAGAGGTAGGCGCGCTTCGGGATCGAGAAGTAATGCGTTCAATCTTCATCTGAACCACTGCTTAATTTCTCTGAGAAAGACCCACATGCTCTACTTCACCATGGCGTAAAATGGTACCTGTGAGGGCAGTGTCTATTCCTGGGCGCCGCAGATCGATGTTGGCTGTCACACCAACAGGAGAGAAATAGTCTCCCCAGGGAGACACGAGTGAAGGTTTCCATATGTAGCCCAATGACCAGATGAGGTACATTTCAAAGGGTGCTTGAGCGGCATAACAGCTGAAAAGAGCCCTAGAAAATCGGTAAATTATTTAGTTGAGTATATGTGAAATTAACAAACGTTACGTTTTACTGGGCAAAGTGACGTTGTCCCGCCTAACAGTTTCATATGTTGGCAAACATGTGCTAAAAGTGTTTCATTTATTGGAACACTACTTCCTACGATTCATTGTAATATATAAATTTGGCACAACATAAACTATTTTCAGAAAATAATATGTATTAACAAAGTTATAAGCATTTTCTCGTTATATATTGACCACCCCTAGTACCTTTTTAGAGTTTAGAATCCATGACAACACTATGACGTCTTTATGTAACGAGGAATTGTCCAATAGGTAGACGCATGTCTTTTGAGTTTTTGGGCTTAGACAAGAGTTTCAATAATCAAATAAGCTGATAAGCTTTTAAAACAGGTTAAGCCCAATTACATGAATCGCTCAAATGGGCTTATTCTGTCGGTCTCTTCTGTTCAACAATATGTTGGTAAAGACAAGCAGATATTGACACCACATAATAGCGATGTATGTGAAGTGCAGAATGTGTTTAATTGTCTCTGCTTGATAGAGACTCAACAACTATGCTAATATATTCCTGCATGTACGGCGCTTACAAAACTATTTAAAACAAAATCACTGACGACATGACTTTTTATACTCGAATGTTTAAGACATGTTTCGAAAGTTGCTTGCAAATATAGCGTGCCACTTCAGGTATTGTGAGATGTACATGTCCTTAATAAAACAAGAAGACATACGATGGCTGTTAATTAACATTGTTTGATATGATATATTATGTTTGTCCATGATAATCCATGAACGAAACACTGATAGTTATCAACGATTGATAAAGGCCGTATCAAGTAGGCTAATAAAATCTATTGAGCGTAACATTTAATGAACAATGTGGTTGTCGAACAAAACTGGCAGGTGGATTTGATTCCGTAATGAGCATTGCAAAATACCAGTCAGAGTTAGCATTTAGAATGACTGAGTCCATAAAATTTGATAAGTTAGAAAAAAAACATATAAGACCAGTCTAAAATGCAGGAATGTCATGGGTCAGTTTAAAAAAATAGTCTAGAAGGAGCCAATCAAATGATAGGGTTTGGAGACCCGTATCAATGCGAGACATTGTACGAAACTGACTTTATATACTGGTAGCGGCTTTAACAATAGTGTTGAGAACCAAGCAATTCTGGCACTACATATGGCTCGCACACGACAACTCAAGCCTTGTACATAAACAAATATTCTGTTTTATTAACTCAGCACAGTCCAATGGACGATTGCTGTCAGTGCAGAAATAGCTCTTGCATTAAAAGAAATTTGAAAACAAATGACATCGAAAATGTATTTAGTTTCGTTTATTATTCATAAACAAAGGAAGGGCGGACTATATGAACCAGGTACACGCATCAAATAACGTCTAGGCTTTGTAAAAAATAATGTTCAATTGCCAATTATTTTCGATAGAATGACAAATTAAGAAAGTAATATATTAAATTTCTGTTTTAATTAGTTTTGCAAAGACATTAAAAACAGCATTCACATCACAGCAAAAATCGTTGTGTTGTTAAAGTTAAAATCTAAGAACATTTTACATGTAAGTAATATGTTTGATCTCAATTCCATGTAATAAAACAACACCTTTAATAAACGCTTTGAAACTAGTCGACTTTTTAAAAAAAAACTGGATCTGCAAGTAAATACTAATCAGCTCTCACCACACAAACATCAAGCTAATACTAAACATGCAACAGTGTAATTGCAATGGCCGATGTCAAATGTTGCTGCTTAGGCAAAACCCAAACCTTAAGGTATAGTGTCATTATCAAAGCATACAGGTCGGCAATGCAGTCGTATTTACAAATCTCATTTCTATTCTGCATTAACAATATTGCCCTATCATGACTTCATCATTAGTATCAAGTAGCTGGTATGTCCATCTATGTAAGTACATGTATATAATATCATTTTGATGCGTTGTGCAAATCTGTGTGGACATACCATGTGGCATTCTCGTTCAACCAGCGTATTTACTATAAACTGATTCATGAGAATGACCATGTGGTAAAGACATAAGTGTTGCCTACAAACGCAACTTTAAATACGTCAACAAAAAGTTAAAAACAACTGGTAATTTTTTATATTCGACCGATTTGAAACTGACATCTTCGACACTCAAGCATCTGTCAGTGCAATACAATACATTCTATCACTAGTCACATTATTTGCTTTAAACTGACTGAACAGTCTTCATTGCAACCAAAACATGATAGTATCTTCATTGCTCGATTCTCGTTACATTCGTATATATGCAATCATCTAGCGCCTAATCAATTGGGTTCGATTTGATGAACAAATACAAACGACGCGATTTAAAGGTAACGTAGGGAACGATTTGTTTTCGGACAAAGCGTGAACGCGAACTCACCTTGTACAATTTCAAGGAAATTGTATTACACCAACTTTACATTTAATTGTCAATATATTGTGTGTGTGCATAAGGTACTAGACGATTAATAGGGCAGAATGCGTTTAAACGGGCGGAATTGACCGGTCATCAGCGGTCAATAAGACCTCGATCTATTGACCAATAAATGGATTACGTTTTAGTGGTAAACAACATTAGTAGCACATTGTTGCACACCCAATTAATTCACTTTTAAACATTCGAAAATAGCACTCGAGAAGTAATTAGACGGAGTAACCCCTGGTTGACAAACTGGAAATGTATTTAAAGCTAATTGTCTTAATTACAATTATTTCTCATGTTTTGTATTGGACCGAAGTTACATTCATCTGAATGAATACGCATGGTGCTATTAATCATAAAACAGTCAATCGCCTTTTTATAGGATTTCTAATTGTTCGGCAAGTGTTCAATCGAGTGTATCAATAGCATCTTACCCCAAAACCGTTGCCGATTGTCAAAATATGCCAATTATAACACTTTAATTGTGATTTATAATCCTGAGTACTTTGTATGGTTATGTCAGGTTATTACTATGATAAATGATCCCCGAGTACTGTTGATCGAAACAGTGAGCTAAAAATAATACATAATGTAAAGGAACTGGTCCCAACATTTGCATATATGACTGATGGGGTCCAGTTACTAATGGCTTAGCAACGTACTCCACACGTCAATGTCCTTGCTTTTAAAATAACCGCAAATGCCCTTTCTATGCGTAGTTCTGAAGTTTCGTTAGTAGAGTACGCGGTTTGTGAGCTTGAATTTCAAGAAGAGATCATTTAAGGAATTAATTTAAATAAGATATTTTAACAAGTAATATTTTACAAAGGGTTTGGTTTTGCTCCTGCTCCATGCAGAAAATGTTTCGGATTAGTTTCTGGATAGTTTGCATTTTATATACAATTTGTGCAGTGACTTGTCATCGTATCTTGCCAGTCTATGACATACGTACGGACGAAATGTTTGCATTTCCGGAGGAATATCTGAGACTAGTACTGCTCGAACAACGTCATAACGGTGATGAGAATACCGAACATATTGGATACGTCACGGAACCTTTGGACCAACAAGGTGACAGATTTACAGAGAAATCACGATTTATTTTTCACTCAAACTCTTTAAAATGTTGTTTCAATAATTAATTCATTTTTCCTGATCGCATTTTGTCAGAATTAGGAAAATCTCTGTACTCCGACGCTTTATTTGAGTTATTTGCGCCTTTTCACTGTCCCATTTATAGTAATTGCCGTTTAATTATTTCTCCCATATTTGTATCAATGAATTCCTCATTTTAAACGGTTTTTGTTCTGACAAATTAAGTGTCGCACGCAGTATTACTGCAAGGTTATTGGCTGAATTACTTGAATTTTTAGTTTGTTCTTCGACGCGTATTTGTGCAATATATTTTTTTGTATGTCCAACTATTCCTAATCATTCTACAATCGGAGTGGTGTACATTTACAAGTTATTGTAATGAGCAAGTGATTGTTTTATACAGCATTCTATAAATAAGACTGTGTTTATATTTATGAATTCATTTACGGATCCGTACCCGATATTAATGTTTAAACAATTATGGCGTCTAATTTCCACCACGTCTTTTCTTTGTCCCGTTATGATTTAGATGATCCGGTTTTCGGTCTGTAGGCGAAATAAAAGTTCACATGTCCGATATGCATTCCTGATACATATTTATTGCCTGTAAGCAATCAAAACGCGGTAAATAAGTTCGAAAAGCGAAGTTGAAATGCACAAAAAAAGGTTAATGGTCTAAAAACATGATTCTTGTGTGATAAGCGTTCTGGGTATCTGTATGTTTTGCAAACTGCGTGACATGACCACGATCATTTCTCACATGTTTTGTCAAGATCAATTATCAATAATTGAAGAAGGCTCTCAAATTAACAGGGGTATTTGATATTAAGTTTTTTAACATGTTCGTAGGTTTTCACGAACTAGTCGTACCACTACTTGATAAATATTAAATAGGAGTCATTTATGCTTTTTGCGTCATATTTAGTGTGTTGGGTGTAAGGTCGTCACTTTTATTTCTAAACACGCTGAAGCAGCAATGGACACGCCGACATTGAATAAACGATTAGCAAAAACTGTCATCACAGAACCTTGTAAACATTATGCAGGTGGTTCTGGCGTTCCAAACCTGCATGTATTCATGCTGGTTTCTTTTATAACATGGAAAGGACAATTAGTTTCCAACGATGAAACCAAGGTCATCAGAACGTCTCTTAATTTCTGTTTAGTGATAATTTCATTAATAACATTAATTGAAAATTAATTAGATAAAAAAAGAAATTTCAAAGAGAAACACTCCATTCAATTATGGTTGTTGAGAAAGAAGTTATAAATAAAAGGAAACTTTCACATGATGCGGAATATCTTTCATCGCATGCACAAAAGAAATGTTACATAAGATGTTTATCACAACGTATTCATTTCCGTATATGTTCTCGCTAGCGTGAACTGTATCAGATTAGGTGAACTGTAACTATCAGCCCATCTAAACGTAACGAGTGTTGTATAAAACGCTGTCTGTAACAAAGCCACAACCATACCATCATCACTTCCCTGTTTCATCAATGTGAATCAATAGCCTATCTAAAAACATAGGCGTCCGTTTGTATAAAATGCAAAAAAGTTCTTGTCGTAAAATGCGTTTTTCAATTTTATGGATAACCTGTGGCCTTATTCACCAACGTTATTAGTCTAAAGTCAGACTTAGACTTTAAATTGACAACAATTATAATCACTGCAATTTCGTTACAATTAGACTTTTAGGCTTATAACGTTGGTGAATAAGGGGGACCCATGTGGCTTGTACATTGTGCCTTTTATGTTCGGTGGTTTTGGCTGCATGTTGCCTCCCCTGTCCAATACGTTATTATCATTTATAATATTTGCTTGCGGATAAGGAGCAGCTTGTAAGCCAGCTGACTATGTGCCATTACTTGCTTCTTATTTCAATATGACTTTATATAACTATGCTGAAATTGGACTTGGGTATTTAATACATTACAAAATGCGAAGACTGTAAACTGTGATATGCACTGTAAAAAAATATTTTAAGTTAATATGATAGCCAAGTATAATATGTGAGTGGGTGTGCGTTCATTCTCTGATTGTTGCTATACTCGAGTGTAAAATCACTGACTAAGGTACTCGATCTTGTTATTGGAATGGTAGTGGGTTTGAAGAGATGATTTGAATCGTTATGATAGCGATCTACTCAACTTGGCATAACACACATCGTTATGTAGCTTACTTTTATGCGTCAACAATCATAGCATACCCATCTGCTCTGTCTGCATGCAGCTGGGAATATTTTTTCAAGCGATCTGTTGTTTTCTGATTGTTGCATTATGTAATTCAATTCTCTGCAAAGTAACACTGATTTTGTAGAGCTTGCTGCAAACACATCGGTCATCTTCTGTTGGAACTCTAGTCAGCTATATCTCCTAACGTGTTTCTAGAAAGTCCAGCCGGTGTGGCGTTGCCTTATTCATCATATCTGTAGCATTGTGATATTTTTGTAATGGTCAACGTAACAATGAGTAATTAAAAATGCTATTGAGAGCTGTAGTAAAATATAATTCAGTGCATTCAGTTTTCATAATTTTCTTCATCGTATTTTACGCTATATTCCAAGTGCCCCCATAAACTTCTCGATCGTTATATATTATAGTATTTCGACGAACAATGGCACGTCCAATAATCGGAACGTCGGTTCGCGTACGCATTGTGCCAATTTACATATTAATCGTTTTTCAATAAATGTAGTTCTTTTATAAAGTCCATTCGTTTTGAATAATTAACCCTATTTAATCAAACCCACAACATCATATGACAAAACTAGAATTATTGAACATCTAGTTTTGATTTATTAAATGTCAGTATTTCTGTATCCCGTTATAGCATGTTGCGATTTCTGTTTGCTTTCATATGATCGCTTTCATGTATCTTATTTCTTTCTTTTATGTATTTCTGTTGAAATGATTGTCTTAAACAAAGCACAGCTAACGGTAGAGAATTTTGTGATGGTCGGAATGTTATTTGACAAAGGCTGGAGTGGACACTTAGATTATGATATCAACTTATTTGTGACATGGGCAATTTCGTAAAGTGTGTAGTTCTCGGCTCGCCAAATCTTTACTTAAAAATAGTGCATGCTAGTTAACACACAATGGGTAAGCCAATGGTAACCAAACAAAAACGAAATACCCAACATAGTTAATATCAAGTATGTCAAACTTAACGTCGTAAATGGTTTCCACCAACGATCGCATGTAATGTCTGCCTCATACGATGCCATTTTACTTCCTGTTTGGAAATGTTCTGTGATGTCCATTTAGGAAATTTAAACAGTGGCGTTCTATGTACGTGCGTAAGCCTGCATTTTAAACTTTATTTACACAATACAATAAAGTGCATAAAACAGACTTGCGAATGTGCCAAAACTGATTCCAAAATTATAAATTTAGTTATAGATGAAAGTTATATTTAAAATAGCTAAGGACATTCGTCTAGTAGCGTGGCAAATCACCTAGGTCATCATTCGGACATGCTTAAATCGTCAATACTAAATGTATCATTCAAGATACACTTCATTCGATAATGTAATCACAATAATAAGAAAGTCAACGGAGTTTTGTAACTTTATTTAAATATTTATTAGACTGTCGGGTTGAGTGATCATTCCAGAAATATCATTCAAGATAATACTTTAGTATTAAATTTTAAGCCCCATTGTAAGTGTTCAATGTTATGGTTGGTACATGCTTATTTAACAACACTACTTGGTCATCTAGACGGTCAGCAGAAAACCAGTAAAGCTGCTGTACTCACGTCCAAGTATCGATTTATCACTATCTAGATTTCGGACAGTGACTATGTCACCGGATTTCAAATGTACCGTTATGGTAGCACTTGTCGAACCTTCGACATCTTTATCTCCATTGAGATACATTAGATTTAAAGCCTCAGTATTACGATAAAACGAGACATGTGTTGGCGTGTACAAGTAAGGCATTAGTGTTGTGGAAAATACGTATAGCCCTTCTATTGGTGCTGTGAAAACGCCATCGTTTGGATTATAGGCCGTACCGAGGTTGGTTATAACGTGTTCGAAGACAATTGGTTGATTCACCCCAACATGCATAAGGTTGTTCTCAAGGACTGCTAAGAATGCGATTGGTAACTGCTCGTTTGTTCGTCGAATTCTCTGCGCTGATCTACCTTTAAAATACAATCGTTACGTCAAATTAAAACAAAATCGGTTTGTATAAAGAAGCAGACTGTTCAGAGTGAACGGGCCATCAATGTATTTTTTTAAAATTCTTAATTCAGACTAGTTGCTAGAAATGTTTGACTTCACCGTGTTAAATACCATTTGTTCCAAATATTTATATACCGTTTACTGTGATCCAAATTACATCGCTGACGTTAATTAATGGTCATTTTTCAACACGTAAAAGCTACATCGTTATGTATGTATCACTATCAAATAATGCCTACCTTTTGATGTGGACAAGGCATTGTGGTTCTTGGTTGCGTCTACTTGTGGTTGAATCGGATGATGTTCTTGTGACACGTTGTTTTCTGTGTAGTCCGTTATGTCATTCAAAACATCAGTATGGTAACGCTGGTCTTGATTTTCTTGCTGCAGGTGCTCGATTGTACCTTGTTGTTGTTGGTCTCGAGACTCGAGTTCATCTATTCTGGCAAGATGTATCATTTCACGTGATTCTAACGCGTCTACCCGATAGGAAAGTTGCTTTACCAACGCGTCTGTAGCATCGAGTCGTTGCAAAAGAACACCCATATCTGGAATGAATGTGATCAAAAGAAATACTTGTACATATCGTGCAATAATCAAACGTTTGTATTTCACTATCTAAACTCAGTTTTGTAATTAAGTGTCGTTATTTCTAGTATAACCAAACTCAACCACATGCCTGCGCACCAATATTATATTCTCTGTAATATACTATACGCAGCAGTTTTTAAGAAAGATCGCAGCCTTATATGTTTTTTACAAATATTATGTTTGGTCCAAATATGTCTCATCCGGCAGATCCTAATTCGATGCATGGATTGCATAATTTGTAAACTTCTGTTGTATTGCCCAATGGTACATTGTTGGGAAGGCACGAGTAACTGTTACGAGTAAGAATTGAGCGACCAGCAAGTATATCAACACCAGTTTTATCAGGTAGTCACCTTATGTTACTCAAAATGCGTTGCGAACCGACGTGAACCGTTCAGTCTGATAGAGAAGTGTCAAAGTGAAAAGATTAACTTCAATAATCAAGAAAAACAATACCATCAGCTGCCCCCATGCCCACATAACAAGCCACCAGAACAATAACATGTAACCAAGAATTCGAACACATTGCTGCGCTCATAAAAGTTAACTTAATTAATTAAACGAACAAGACAAGTAATCATGTTATATTTGCTTAAGATAAGAAACTAGGGCGGCTTTATAGCGCCTCCGAGTCATTTGTCACCAATTGGTGTAAACGACGAAATGATAACAAATGGCGGTTTGCAAATAAACAGGCCGATCTTTCGCAAATGAAACTAATGCAAAGTATCCTTAACCAAATATAGCCTTCAAAACGTTGTATTGCAAGATTAAAATGCACTTTCAGCGGCATTATAGTGACGTAACTATAGGTCATATTCTTTATAAAGCGCGGACCAACTATATAAACTTATCAAACAATTACGTGTATGGAATAACGTAAATACCATGTTTTACAAAGTTAACAAATATTATTCCACAAGTTGAATGTTATAGTGACGTAACTATAGGTCATATTCTTTATAAAGCGCGGACCAACTATATACATTTAAAAACGATTACGTGTACGGAATAACGGAAATACCATGTTTTACAAAATTTAACAAATATTATTCCACAAGTTTAATAAATATACAGTTAACGCGGATGTTAACGCCACATGTTTTTGGCGTCATGTTGTCGCAGGGGAATGTGCCGTCACATCAAGTGGGCATTCAACACGACTTTCTAAAAACGAAAAGACCGAACGTTCCCAATATCCCAATTTGGATGACTTTGTCTTTTGGGGCTTCCATCTGTTTCCTAAATTACACCGTAGAAAGAAAATTTCAAAGATATCAAGCACTTGAAAATATTGATTTCTTTATGAAACATTGGAACTACATAACATAGGAATGATAATAAAAATTATTTGAGTGAAACTTTGCTTATCTGCCGGTTGAAGGTGACTACTTCAAGGGAATCAAATGCTTTAGTCATTAAAATCTATCAAGGGTATATTTTTATGAGCTTAGAACCCTCCTCGTATGTAAGACACAAGTTAAGCGGTGGTATGACAGTCGAATGAGTCACATATGTTGTGTACGATTGATGTATGTGGAATGCGTCTACTTTAACCAACGTCGTATAGAAACGTTGGGTAATTAGCAATTACAAATAGATTAAGTGCCTAGATTTTAACACCTTAATTTCAGAGGTGACTGTCTTAAAATCGGGAAGGTCTCTCTTAACACGTGTTTTTATTTATAGCGAACGTATTGCATTGTAACACCAAATCCGCATTCAAAAGAGTTCTCATGGCAATCAAGTTAGGCTTTCATCCCGAGCAAACAACAACATATCACTGCATTTCTTATGTGCCTATTTTCATGCATTTAGATAGGAACTTGTCATATTGTCAAATTGTAGATGGAATAGCTTGTTTTACCATGATCAATAAAGAGAGTTTTAAGAAACAGTTTTTTCTTTTTCCCAAGATATCGATTTTGTATTTACGACCTTCTTTTTCAAAGCCAGCGATATGAAATATTAGGGGCTGGTAGGATAAAGATACACACATCGGGGAAGGGAGATGTTAGTTAAGCAGTATTGTCTAACATAAAACCCATGCAGAATAAGGGACACTTAATTATGCGCTAGGGTACAGAATGGTGCTATATTTGTACATTACTGGACACACTTAAGAACACAACCGCACATTGACAGAAAATTTGATATTTCATTATTGCAAATAATATATTATTAAAGTTATTGCATGTATGTACTTTTAAAAAAGGCAATTTGCCTTAATAAGATCCAAACCCGCTGAGTGATCGTAAATACTAGATATGTATGGAAGGTCATTTATATACCATTTAAACATTGCCTGACTTCGATTTGCTTTGTGCAGTTGCTGTAAAGCTATGACACAAAAGAGATGCTCACTGTAGATATTTGGTATTATGTGAAAATATTTCCCGACAGACCAATTCCGTACGGTAAAACCATTAATACTGAAAGTAATACTGCATGAAACGCTTTTGAAAAGGCTTCAAAGCATACACGTGCTGTTAAGATTTGAACTTTTCCCTTAAGTGTCTTAGTGCAAGTATATGATCTGTGGTCTAGATCTATGTTGCAAACCAATCTGAACATGATAAATAAGTTTATTCTGTCTCTGTACAACTGAAATCTTGCTTGAAAAGTTGGGTACATTTTAGAATTATTGATATTCCTCTAAAGTTGGTAGGATCATCTGACTTAACAATTTTGTATAATATTTTGATGTGGGGAGCAGTGGCCTAGATGTAGGGCGTACGCATCGGGATCGAGAGGTCCCGGGTTCGATCCCCCAGGACCACTGGTTAATTTCTCTGAGCAAGACCCATATGCTCCACTCCACCATAGTGTAAATTGGTACTGTGAGGGCAGTGTCTATTCCTGGGCGCCGAAGATCGATGTTGGCTGCCACACCACAGCAGAGAAATAGTCGCCCCAGGGAGACTCGAGTGTAGGTTTCCATAGGTAGCCAAATGACCAGGGGAAGTTGAAATGTTAAAGCCTTAAGGTGCTTGAGCGGCCTAACAGCTTAAAAGAGTCCTAGAAAATTAGTAACGTAACTTTTTAACTTACATGTATATACCACGCAAAAGAGAAAACTTAGTTAAAGTATGTCTTCGTGTATGGAAATAAAAGAAATCCAATCTGCTTATTCAATCGCTCTTTATCGACGAATGAGTTGAGTTTAAGAATTGTGCTATCGATATCTTCGGCGTGTGTCTGGTCGTTCTCCGTCCGTTTAGCTTTTTCCCTTTTGTTGTCAACCATAAAATCCATCTATGCAGCTGGTGTTGGTTCCTGATGTTTGTCCTTAGTGTGGCTGTTTAGTTTCCTTTTCTTGTTTAGTTTTGTGTCGGTCATTTTGTCGCGTGTTTGTTGTGCTTTTTCATTTTTTGTATGATCATTTTGTGTCTTTCGTGCTTGGCCTTTTCTGTGGAGTAGTACGTCCCATTTCAGACATTTACGTTCTTTTGTCTGTAGGTCTTTACCACTATTTAGATATTCTTTATATAGAATATTCCGTAACGCAAAAATAGTCTGGAAGAATATCTTGTTTTCAAGTTTGTTGCTACACGTCTCGACCTAGCCCCTAATTGGCTTATCCCGATGTAGGCGAGCTTTATTACTTTAATCCATCTGTGTCTAGAACCAGTCACAATGTGGCCATAAACTTGACATCTAATGACACGACTAACGGTACAAACATACGTGGAAGTGATGTTGTTGCTGAAGCCAAAATCTTGTATTATTGTTGATTTATTGTGAAGTTAGATACAAGCTAACGATGTCGTGACGTTAGTGAAATATATGATGTGGTTCCCGGTGGAACTGAATCCATTTGAACAAAACACAACAAATACTTTATAAGGAATCATATGTATCGTTAAGGCAGTTCGATAAATTTGTAAGTAGAACATTTATAAACATATATACTGCATTGTATGTAAGAGTTCCAGACATACATGTATGTTACGTAGGCTTTAGCAACTTAAACAATTCGTGCGTTCATTGGTTCATCCGTCGTCTGTCGATAACACGTTGACGCGATGCAACTATTATCTTTATTGACCTCAATATTTGGAGAGTATAACATATTTACAATAACATCACATAACAAGATAACGAATAAACATCATAAATATATACAAATTTGAATAAAAAAAGCAGAGACCCAACCCTGGTTACTTCACAAAAAATTATAAGTTATGAATTTATAATCCATTTGATTTACGTTTATTTTCGTAAACATAACTCACTTTCTTTTGATACTTCTAAACGATCAGTTATTTGTTTGAAAAGGTCAGGGTTGTATGAAGCGTTGGAGGCGGAAGAATATAATAATATGAGGAAATGTTTATTGTAACGTCATACAAATTCAATGAGATGTATATTTTATATTGGACTATTTGTAATCTTACCAAATGTATTTTTATTTCGCGCATATAGTGTTATAATGAGATTTTAATAATAATTGTAAAATTATACAAATTTAATGAGAGGTATACTTCAAATCGGAATATTTGTAATCTTATTAAAAGTATTTTTATTTCGCACGTATAGTGTTATTCTCAGATTAATCGTGCAAGAATTGAATGTACTATGGTTGAAATGACATCTCTCAAAATAATGTCATTTTATAGGGCGGAACTCCTATTTATAAATAACATTAATCTATTCGTTACTAACATGTAAACGCAACACATACACTTTTATTAAAAATGAAAGGCAAAAAAGTATATTTTAATTGCTGTTAAAATCATGATTTCGCAATTATAAAAGCCATTGTGTATATTTATTTGAAGAATTGGCTTTGTAATGAGACTATAAAACACGTACGTGAACTACACCTTCCGATCTGGATAATAACGTTCAAATCATCAAGGCGATGGATACCATTGATAATGCCTAATCTGAATTGCAGCCTTGTATGGTGACAATTTTTGTATCTTTTTATAAAACTTTAGGTCATTCAGCTTTTTTGACAGCTAGTGCTTGGACATTTTCTCATTCGGTTATGTGTAGGCATTGTGTCGTTTATTTGGTTTTCTGTGCTCGACGGCTCGTTAAATTGGGTGCTGTATTCCTTGTTCGATTTTCTCATATCATTTTTGCAGAACTTGTTTTAGTTCGCCCTCCACCTGAAGTCTCGTATGTGTATTGTCAAGTTTGGATAAAAATATTTTAATACAGTCGTCGGTTGCATCATTACGATATCAATACCAATAGTAGTGTCAAAATGCTAATCAGACATCTATAATTTCAATGCTAAATATAAACATGATTTAATTAACTGTTCAGACAATGGTTTGAAATATTTTCTGTATGTCCAAAATCAATTGACATTACGCCTGCTGTCAATCAATACCCTTTAAATCAATTTTAACAATTTTAATCGGTACATTATAATCACAAGGCCGAATGGTTTAACTGGAATACCTCCACCAAGCAAATTTCGACAAACAATCAGGCGGAGTGAAGTCGGCTCTCGCGTAATGTCAATTGTCAGTCACTATCACATTAGCGTATCACTACGGTGTTTGTATATTAGAATGAACTAGGAAACTGATAACAAAAACTCACTTTGAGTAGACGTCGGAATTTTGTAAAACAAAAAGCACTTCATAATGTTCATTTCTCGATTATTACGAGTCAATACGTTGATTACAACATAACCATGTAAAATATAAGCACGGTGTTAATGAATAGCTACATGTTACGAAACATGCCGCCATGAAAGCAATTTCAGCTGCTAATTAGTATAAACGCTTAAACAATACAGAACCATACCTCACTATCGATTCATGACAAAAAATAAAGTAAAAATAACCGTTTAAGAAGATGAGTACTAGATTCTATTAATTATTTACACATGATGGTAGAAAAACCGAAATACTTCCCTACTTTTTATTAATAATTTAATAAACACCACTTTATGAATAAATAAGAAGCAATCTATCTGAATAAGAATTGCCGCAGCATACGAATAACGCGTCACATGACCCACTTTACTGATGCATGAGATTGGAGTTTTTTAAGAGCTTTAACTTGACACACTTAACGTATAATGAATGCAATTTTAAGAGTGCTTAAACTGAATAGGGCAACCATAAAGAAGTTTCTTAAGGTCGGCTATAAATATGTTTGTTTTTTTTGAAATTACAATCGGTTAAATTTAAGCATGTAATGATCCAAACCAGGGCAAAATATATGATATCAAGTTCTATTCCCTTGATGAGAAAGATATATAAATAGCAGAGAGTCGTAACTTGTGACATGAAAAATAAAAAAATATTCTACTGATTAGGCATACTAAAGCAAGAGGCTTAAAGAAGCCGGTATCAGAGACTTAAAATAAAACGCTAGGATGACACATTTCATTTTGCCTTAGGGTTGGAACCATCATAACGTAATCGTCAGGGGTAAGAGATATAAAGACTTTTTTAGAGAGTTTTTGTTATATATATATAGACTTTATATAGACAGCAGCAGTAGTCACTGGGATATGTACCATGTCCGACTATCGGGCTACCATTGGGACATATACATATGTTTTACAGGCATCTCTAGTTTAGTTTGCCTCAGGTTGTGTGACGCCATAACGTAGTGAATGGTATATATATTCGGTTTCTTTTTTGCAGGTTACATTATAAATGAAGACGGACAGCTTGTTCCTTTTAAAATATACAAGAAAGGGGTAAGTGACTATAATTATATGACTATACTTATGTAAATATGATAATAATAAAATATGTACAGTAAGTAAGTAAGTAACGACTTTATTTATAGTAGATAACATATTTGGTAATATACCAATTTTCAATATGGTCTACATAAAGAACATATATACATTAATTACATGATAATATACAAACATATTAATGATAAATACAAACAGTATCACATATAACTTAATGAGATGATCAGAATATGAAAACACACATGTTGTTAAAGCATTAAATCATATACAAATAAATAACTTTGTACATAGTGTATACATAATCAAAAAAGGTATGAGAAAATCCGACATGGAAGGTAGCACTCAACCCAACCAGCCGAGCACAGAAATCAGAAACACCACGACACAACTACCAGAGTACAACTTGAAGACAACTGGTATACAAATTACACAAACCCGAAATCCCGGCCCGCGCGTTTGCCGCCTCAGTCAGTCAAACTACGAGGGGCATGAACCAAGCGACAAGACTAGAACAAGGGACAACACACATTTAAATGAGACAATTTACATGTACTATTGATTTTGTTTCCATTGTATAGAGGCACCAGTGAACCGCTCTCAAAATGTAGATCAATGACTTTCAGTACCACAGAGGCACTGATACATCTTGTATAAGAACACATCATACATCTTGAGAATTATTTATATCACATGAATTTCCTTGTTTCCGGGTTAGTATAGCCAGTACGTTAAGTTATACGTACCACATGTAGTATAAAGAATTGAGTTTTTCCAATAAATCAATGCGTATTTTGCGTTTTTAGTGTCATGTGATATAAAGAATATATCACTTAATTGTTGTCAATTGATATATGTACATTAAACTCGTTCAGGAAATATTATTAAGTTCGCCAGAGGCTCGCCTAATAAAATCTCCAAAACTCGTTTAATATAAATTTATATCAATTGACAACTCGTGACAGATCTTGTATATGTTTTAACATGGCCTTGGAGTGAACTCACACACTTTGACACTCTTATCTATTGGATATCAACAAGAGTTATTATTGTTATCCCTAACATTCACTGCCGAATAACAGTTCAATGCCCATGTACAGTGGATTTCATCTTCACACAAAAAAATCAGAAAATTGAAGCAAAAGACAATTTGTTTTCTCAGACATCAATTTGGAAAAATTCTAATTCTTGGGATTTTGTTTCTTTTTTGAAAGCATTAAATCTGTGAAAGACGGCGTTCTCATTCCACAGGGAACGACGTATGACACATTCATAAATAACAGTATATTTATATAGTACAAATAGTATATAACTAATGATTTTTAGATCTAACAAAATGGAAATGCCAACAAAACTTCGATTATAGTCGTTAATGCGTGAACATATCAAATTAAACGGGACCTTTCACTTGGGATATGAAAATGCTATGAGAAATAAACCCATAATATCCCAAATAGACAATTGACTGATCCCACGCATGTCAAAATAGCATGTTTAATACGCAACAGCCTTAAAACAGAAAATTATACTCCCTCACTATATTTTTTGATATTCATTCATGTACATGTACTACCTCAGTCGTTGAGTATATATTTGGTTAATTATCGGTAATTTGATTATTTCGAATTATGTAAGGTTTATATATGTACGTATATGTTTGTCTTGGATCAGGCAAACTTTTGATGTGGACAAACAACATTTGTCGACAGACAATAGTTCGATATATCGCTGGCTTAAAATGAGAAAGTCGTAAAACTGATAGTGATTATACGTATTTCTAATCTGCAGTATAAGGCACTTTTTATGAGTATATTGTCATGAAAATCGGAAATTGTCATTTTGGCCTAACTGAAGTTGAAAAAGCGTGATATTCCACAATAGGTAAAGTGTATTTTTCAGACATAATCTTTGTTTTCTCAAAATATCGATTTTGTACTTACGACCTTCTCATTCTAAGCCAGTGAAATATTTATTAGAGACGATGTACAGCCATGTTATGTTTGTTAATTGGGTAGTCGCAGATCATAACTATGTATGTTTGATTTACATTAACGTGCTTGCTTTTCTTTATTTTCCACGCCCTCTGCAGAATCACGTAAGTACAATTCGACATTTGTGTTATAAGGATCATAATTAAGTAATTCGAGTATTTTGTTATGCAGCAATGTAACGAGTTGGGAAGCTTATATCCGTGTCTGAACCGTAAAGAATATTTCTACTAGCTTTTTGCGACGTTTCCTGGTTCAGCATCACGACTATGTACGTGGACATCGCCTCGACAAAACGCTGCTTCTTCTCCAATAGCATCATACTTTATGTCAATCAATACCCTTTAAATCAATTTAAACGGTAAATTATAATCACATGGTTCAATGGATCAACGTGAAAACCTTCGCCAAGCACCCTTCGTCAAACAAGCAAATGAAGCGACCTCTCTGACGTAATGTCAGGCGTAATGTCAATTGGTAGCATAAGATATGTAACAATATATAGTCGTTATTAGAATCAGCACATTGAACACAAACTAATTCCGATGGGATATACAATTAATATTGGACGTTGTGAATATGTATTCAGAAAATGTCCATACCTCTATTTGCTGATCCTTAGAATGTTATACACAGTGTCAAACTGACAATGCTTGTTTATGTATTTTGACTCAAAACTCTGTTCATAACGTTAAAATGTCCTAATTTCCTAACGTGATATATTACCGTTAAGGGTTTCTGAGACAATGAATCAGACTAATTGTTAATAAATTAATTACCTGATTTGGAGCTCCGCACGTTCTCTATTTTCGATTCCAACCAATCAAGCGATTTTATATCAAACCACATTAAAATGTGTCAATGGTATTGCGGCAATCCTTTCTAATCGAACCCAACCTAAAATTCGAAAGCAAAAATAAAATACCTACATCGTGATCTTAACATTTAAGAACATAAAAAGTTGACAAGTATCCTACGAATTTAAAAATGGAAAGTCATTACATAAATGCAACCTCTCTCAAATGTTTCACTTTGCTCGTTAAATATTTCATACCGTATGTTCATCAATAAAAATGTGAGCTGAGGAGAGTTGTTTGCAATAAAAACTTTACAAAAAAAATAGTTTTATTGTTCGTTAAATGAGATAATAATTATTGTATGTGTAATGTCAATAGAAATAAAAAAAGTTTTCGACATAAGAACACGGAAGTCATCGTATAAGAACGCTTACAACACATGTGATCAGATCTTAATTACTTTAAACTAAATTAACCTGCCTTGTATTGCTAATAATACGGTAACTTGAACTAAGAAAAACGCTTGAGCGATCTAGTTGTCATATTTGGAACCAGTATGCTGAAATATGGTAGGAGTGCATTTTAATTATAAATTATATTAGCCAAGTTTTTTATCGCCCTGAATTTAAACTAGGTCAACAGGTTTATTCGTCCAACGTATTAAGATTATTCGAGCGACAGCGACCTATGGTTACTTTGGCAATTCCCTTGCCTTTCTGACAAGCCAAATAACAGGGTGTTTTTTGTATTTTATATGATGCATTTCTTCGTCGCTATGTACGAATAATTATCCTCTATTGTTGTAATTAGTATAAAAAGCAACAAAGTTTTCATCTTTTATGGCCATCAAGTGGTCTTTAGGCGAAATGAGAGTTTGTGCAGCTTGTTTATTTCTACTTGTCAGTAAGTCCTTCAGTATACGAGTAAGTAATTAGGGTCATTGAATGGTCGAGTCAGTACGTTTTTAATATCAAGATCATCCCTCATATCTGCATTTTCACCAATCTCTATATTCATAAATGCTACTTGTGTGGTCCTCTTTCATATAAATGTAAATGTATTTTATAATTCATAAAGAATTTAGTAATTTGTCAGTTGAAATGATATACATTTATTTAGATAGATAGGAACTGAATTTTTTTCTTGATACATTTGTTGTGTGATGTTGTGATGAAACTCAGCTGCGTTTTAACAGGATCTAGTATATATAAGATCTCTGGTTTTAACAAATTATTACTAATGACCGTAAACGTATGACTCGTTTATTCAGGTGAGTAATATGTAAATTTGTGAACATAAACAATTGCATTTTCTTATATTCTTTCAGAAAAACAGTAATAATTGAGAATTCAACAACAACACGTATATTGTAAATATAGTATTAACGTTTCGGCCGAAGCCTTCTACAGAATAACAATAACAAAACATTTTTTATTCATAAAAACAGTGCATTACTACCATTGTGAAAAGGCGGAAATATGTGTATGTTATAGGCATGTGAAGGTGCCACGAAACTATAATTGTGTAGTTATAACTTTCTTAATATATTTATATTTATTTCTCTTCAGGGTTCTCGGGTAAGTTTCCTTTCTCTAATATAATCATAGACACATGGTAATTCAAAGCCATATACATCACTTCGGGCTATTCCTATTAGCCATAACAAAAATGACTACTCAATAATTCATGTTACCTTTTCAATCAAGTGTTTGCAATTTTACACATTTGTACCGAAGCTTGTCGTCTGGGTGATGTCTATCTTCTGCGATCGGCTGCTTCTGTTGAATACTGTCACCCTGTCCGACAATGAGGATGAGGAACAAGAACTGAGTCTGATATCGATCCAATACCTCTTGAGTTCGATGGGAGTATTCAGAGCACATACTTAAAATTTGTAAATAACTTTATAATATAATTATATCTGTGTATAAGTTTCGATCTTTTATCTCAATCATTAATGATTTGTTGTTATTTGTTTCAATAATAGTGTAAGAGCGATGTATTTTGTTGATTGTCGTAACTTCCATCTGAACCCAAAAAGGTGGACAGTGTGTATAGTAGTTTATAAAAGCAATTTCCACTTTTCTATGATTGCTTTGAATAAATGCTAAATGGTATATTACTAAATAGATCATAGGTCATCTTTGGGGGCACAAAAGGGTTTGATAACTACAAACACCTAGTGCGTCCTCCCAAGAGAATTGAAGTTTACCATTTTTCTGACTCAGCTAATAAGATAGTTTATAAATTTTAAATTTATTTTTGCAACAACCAGGCGGTGAGTATACTTTGTTATTTTTTTGTTTTATACATTTATTTTGTTACATGTTGTCTTTAATGTTTGTATTATTTGCTTTCTATGGATTGGGGTGATTTCTAGTGAAAATAACGGTGAAAATATCATTTTGTTATTTTCACTGTTTTGGAGCTGGTTCTAG
Organism: Spisula subtruncata; assembly: GCA_963678985.1. Classification (NCBI taxonomy): domain Eukaryota; kingdom Metazoa; phylum Mollusca; class Bivalvia; order Venerida; family Mactridae; genus Spisula; species Spisula subtruncata. Next base: position 12,058,111 of record OY787674.1, read on the forward strand.
TATCGTGCAGAGAAAGAAACGCAACGTCACCACTACAAGGCTTCAAAAAAATATTATGCGTTTCGTCATAATTGTCGCGTCGTTTTTCAAATTTAGCAAATTACTGTACCATTTTACGAGACAATGAAGCAAATAATAAACACAACATTTGTTGATTTTGGTGAAAGACCTTATTTATTCCACTCGTGATCACAGAAAATTGTGTATAATGATTTCTAGAGATCACCAGGTGATATAAAATTCTGTCTTACCCAAAAATCAACAACTATCCTCTATATCAATTCGTTTGTTGTCATGAAATGTATCTTACGTAAAAGTTAGATCATAATAATTGCTATTCCTTGAACAACGGCATGAAACAGTGAAATTAAATAACAACTTCGGAAGCTTTGATGAATTATTCTCATACCGTGAGTTTAAATCCAATTAAAATGTTAACATAGTATTTTTTGTTTAATGGCTGAACAACAGAGACGATTTATTTCTAAAGTCAGTCGCCATAAAATGGCAATAAAAAATACTTGTAGAAAATGTAGATTTGTGTCGTGTGGTTTTTTTTCAGTTATTGCTTGGCACTGAGTTTAATTACATTTTAATTAACAGAAATGCTCGAAGTGTGGTATTCTTTACCGTTGTGTTTCCCTTTTTGGTGTTGAAATCCTCCTTAATTGTTTTCATTGTACTAATAGTCGAAATTAATAACATTCAAATATGTAGTTTAATTAAGCTTAGACTCGGGTCGGCGTAAAGTGCAATATTGTATCGTTCGATATGATAAATAATGAGTTCAATAGAATATTCTATATTACTAAACATTGACAAATTTTAAGTTCTGATTTTTAATAAAAGACATACCGTACAACCTCAGTAGAGCATTATCCTTTGGGAGCTGCAGATATCAGTTGTTATACAAAGTATGTTGCTCTACAGAGGTTAAATTTATAGTAAAGATCCGCTTAGGGAAATTTTGAAGATGTTGTTATAAAGAGGTTGCACTGTATTATAACAATTTTTGAGGGTCGCCCAGCATATGTTTGTACTGGTTACCTGCTTAGTACTACAGTAATGAAATTATAAAGCATGTGTGTTTTTCAAATGTGTTTTAACTATGTATGTTTTACATTTGTTTGCTGCCCGGATTTTAGATGTGTTTTGTAAGTATATCTTAGGCCACTAATGTTATTCGTTAATGTAAAAATACCGTTAGGTCAAACGTCTATGTCTGAAGGTCATATGTTTAGGACATGTGGTAATTTAACCACCCGGTCCCCTTATTTAGACCAAACGGGTAAAGTCCGAGTCTGATCCATCAATGAGCCTCATCTGATCGAGGCAAGTCATGGGATACACATATACATATAAGACGCCTGGAATGCTCCTTAAAAGTTCCACAATTTCGTCTGTGCTCCTGGTGAGGAAAGCGAATGTCTACAGGCTTATATGTGTTTAGTACTAACGGTACAAACCAACAAACCACACGATGTTATAAGTGCGTTCTACAAATTGAGTCGAAATTTAATGAAATGCAATATTATGTTTGGTTACAAGATAGTGGTAGACATGCATAGTGCAAACACATCCAGTTTCTTTATGTATAGCGTCCTCAAGACAATCATCTTATTAGCGCATGTGGAACAATAACAATCAGTTCAATTATGACCGGTTATTTATGTGCTGGCCCGTGGTATAATGTTGAGTGTGGGTCTCCGTAACTTGTGTATGGCTAAAGAACGCGTAAGAAATAGGAAATAAATTTGCTTACGAAGTAGGTGTCTTTTAATTCAAATTGAATAATCTTAGTTGTGCCACGATACTAAATAAAAAATTCATTTAATTAATACAGTGCATCAACATTACATATGATGTTTTTCATTTCAGCTGCATCCACGAAATTGCCGAGGCGGGGTATGTATATCGATTTTATACGACTATATATAAATACATTGAATTATCGTGATCTTAAGATATGTCACGCGTTTAGGTTTTGTTTACATTTACAAGTGCTACCTATTGCCAGAAGGTACACTTCACACACGAATGTTCTTAATAAATAATAGTGAACGGATATAGATAATAATTGAAATGGTTTGACAACGTGACAATGAAAATGCGGGATAGGTTTGCTACGGGAAATAAAGCATACATAATAAAATGCATTCCTCCTGAGATCGCAGCAAAGCGTCATAATTCGGAATATTAGCAAATAATTAAGATGCAAAGCTAAGCTTGTATTTTCAATAAGGGTTAGGAATTTGCTGATTGATAAACTGAACTCAAGTCAAGCATGGGTCACTTAAACGAACACAATAGGTGGAATACATTAACTCTTGACAAACTAAGAAAATACACAAATATTTCAAACATGGAACAGAAATGACGAATTAAAATTACAAATAGACAAAACAAAATAACATAAATTTCGTCAAAAAACTTTTGGCAGAGTCGTTCGACGCTAGTAAAGACGGATTAATGCATAGCATGTATGCTTAAACTACGACGCGTTTATCTCGTTTTGATTAAAAAGACCATGGTGCTGAATTCATTGTGGGTCAACGACGTTTTAGGACAGACCCAACAACTAAAACAAAAAAACAAGGAATCGGACAGTTAAGGCAACACTCAACTCAACCAAGTCATATCGACACAAAGTGTGGATATATTGAACCGATGAAAAGCAATACACAATGGCAATGAACTCATGTTTAATGGTATCATGTTTACATGTCTCAAAATCTAGTGTTGTCTCTTAGATAGCTGGATTTAATTTGATTGCGATTGTTATATAATCTAAGATTTGATTTATTTGATGACACTACGGAGAACATGTATTACATTCCATAAACATTGAAAGGAATATATTTGATTTCAAAACATTTGTAAAGTATTTAATAAGCAATTAACTGACATGATTTATCTGTGAAACAATATAACCAACTTCCACCCACTATCAAGGCAACATCAACAACTGGACTTTAAATCATTAAGGTGTTTTTTTTAATATACCACTTTGGTCAATCAAAACACATTGTTTAGTCTTTAATCTCTTGGAAATGATTATGAATTCTTGGAACTTTCAACCCACTATCTGCAAAACATTGTTATATATAATTATTAATGATTTCATTGTCCAATGTTTATGCCATGATTGTTTATGCCATGATTGTTTATGCCATGATTGTTTATGCCATGATTGTTTATGCCATGATTGTAATCGATATTGTCGCTAGACAATCAATCGTTATGATGATTAAGATCCGGATTCGAGACTTCCTTGAATAGTAGAGATAAGCCAAAGTGAAACGTGTTAGAGAATGGTTCATATATTTGGCATATATTTTCATTCCCATAATGTTTAATAGTTCAGCAGAACCTTAATTCACACATAAAGTGTGAGGACCAGTCTAATTTATCGTAATTCATTAATTCATAGCGGAGCTTTATTTCAACTTATTAGAGGAGAGCGTTTACAGACTCGTTTTTTATTAGGTTAATAACCATAGGCACGTCAAGTGTTAGCACAATATTAGTAAACTATCTCAAACTTAAATTATTTCTTGTTTAAAGACTAACTTATATAATTATGTTCGCATTCAATACTACAAGCGCGCGAACATGGCTGTATTGAAGTGCTAGCATGTCACAATAATGTTGAATTGGTTCTGAAGCTCCGAACTGTCATATATTTTCTCAAAGTCAGAAACTAGGATCGGAATATAGCACAATGGCCACACCTTACACAAAGTGCACCATGTTTTCAAAAAGTAATCTAGACTTTACATGTTTCCAACAAAGAGCATCTATGTACTTATGTAAAATTATTTCAGAAACTTCTTAATCGTATTTTTAGTCAAAGTGAGAAATGTGGAACAGAGTGTTGCGCAGCTGCTACACCTAAACTATTTTCAGAGAGTAATCTAGTTTTTTTTAACCTAATTTACTTAAGGGAGTGTTTCATAATTCGTCCAAAGTATTTCATAATACTAAAATATGATCCTACAAAATCACATTTTTAGTAGCAATGTCAACTAACTGGACTTTGGGTGTCAATAACGTTGAAATACATCATCCCCAACCAAAGTATCAAGGCTACCACACATGAACTTGCAAACATAAGAGAAACACGGCCAAGACGTCGATTATATGATTGCGTTGGCTAATAATTGCAAGCCTTGTGCAGTGCAGATTTATATGTCTCTACATTTGATACAATGTGATTCAACGCAACTATAGTTATGTCCCATTAAGAAACTGGTGTAACAATTTAAGACACAACTGTATACAGATTAAGATATCTGGAAGCTTAATCATTCAAATTTCATAATACAGGGTGATCATTAAAATATGGTAGCATAAATAATTTTAATAACTTTGTCAGATTTAATGATAGATAAGTGATTAGACCCTTATTTCAAAGGAGCCAAAGTTTTTATAAGATGGGGATAATAAATACATGCTACTCAAACTAGATGTCAATAACATCATTGTCGAAGCCGTACAATTTCAGGGATTTCATGAATTTTTTTAATCCGGACTAATTTCGCTGAAGGTATTTCATTTTGCCCTTACACTCACCGGACTTAAACCCTTTAGATTTCTGATCATGGGAATTCCTGGAGGAAGGGGTGTATAATACAATACCAGTATATCTAATTGATTTGAAAACTACAATACAAAGTGAAATTGGAAGCATTAATGGGTAAAATGAAAGGAATTAATTGGTAATTTACGACATCACTAGCTGCTGATTTTCGCAGTTTTTCAGAATTAAAGAAAATGCTTCAAACATCTGCTGAGAAAATAATAGGTAACATTTGAAAATGATTTATGCCCTGAATAAAACTTACATGTATATGTTAAACAATAGCATATAGCAACAAATATTATCTTCAAAACTGACAAAGTTATTGAAGTTATTTATGTTACCATATATTAATGATCACCCTGTACATAAGGTAGTGTTGCTACTTGGACATGGAATATTAAACGATACAAGTTATGAATGCTTCTAATACTTCTGATACTCTATACCATAATTTGGAAGAAACGTTTGACACGAGTCAAGAAGGATTATTGCATAACATGCTTGCTTAAATTACGGCGCGTTTATCTCGTATTGATTAAAAAGACTATGGTGAAATTCATACGTTGAATTCATTTTTGGTCAACGACGTTTTGGGCCAGATCGAACAAGTAAAAAGGAAATGAGGAATCGGACAGGGAAGGCAACACTCAACTTGATCATGTCATGTCGAGTATCGGCACAACTTGTGGAGTCATTGCAACGTTATAACATACCATACATAAAGGACAGGAATTCATGTTAATTGGTATCATGTTTCCATGTCACAGAAAATCTAGTGTTATTTCTTAGAGAGCTAGATTTTATGTGCTTGCAATTGTTTTGAAATATAAGATTTGATTTTCTGATGTTGACATGATTGGTTATAACACTACGTGCATGTATTACATTTGATAACCTTTGTAAGGAATGTCTTTAATTTCAAAACATCATAAAATATTCCAACAAGCAACTATCTTGTATTTTATATGTGAATCATTTTAATATAAAAGTTGTTACAAATGGATTTCACCCACATGATGCAAAATTAACTTTTGGACTAATCTCTAGGTTTTTTATTCCACTTTCGTCAATCAAAATCCAGTGTTTTGTCTTTCAACTCTAGGAAATTATTATGGATTCTTGGAAGTTCCAAACAGATTATCTGCAAAACACTATTTTACATAATCATATCATATTCCCTTGTTTATGTCATGATTGTCTACGAGGTAATAGATATTGTCACAAGACAATTAATCGTTATGATAATAATGATCTGGATTGGAGACTTCCTTCAATAGTAGCGATAAGCCAATCTGAAACGTGTTAAAGATTCAGACAGTTGAATTCAGAAATTAGTACAAACAATTCCAAATATAACCTTTATTTGCTTTATTTCTACTGAAATATGGCAGGCATATATATGTACCTTCAACCGATTTTGAAGCCGGGTCGCCAGGTAACCACTGAACTACGCAGGCACATACAGTTTAATTCAGAAATTAGGACATAATATCCATTGTTGATGGCTAATACGAGGGGTGATCAATATATTCGAGGACTTTTCATCCATCTAGCAATTTCATTTTGGCTGCAAGGCTCAAAGCCATTTAACATCATTCGGAGTAAGGTGTCTTCGATTGAATGCACTAATAAAATTATTTGATTCATACAAGGGGGGCGTGACATTGGACGTCATGCGACGTCATTCCAAATTCCAAATGTCACCGTCGGAGCAGCATATAGCTCCTTTCTGGACTGATACCCGGTCCCATGTATTAGACTGGTTTTCTTTTACTACTGCTACTGAAATAAGTAGTTAATAGCCAATTCTGAAATGTGAGGTGGAATAAAAAGATTATCGATGCGTAATTGTACACAAAACTCGGAAAAAGGGCGGTTGGCTTTACAAAATTAGATTATTCCAATGAAGAATTAAGCGCGGCCTATCAGGTTTAGGACGCAATATTGAAATTGGAGTCAACGATTTAATGTTTGGTAGCCTATACTAGTCGTTTTTGCTAGTTACATTTGGTAGAGATCTGTTCGTCTTATAACGCAGTGTTAGTTTTGCTGTTTATCCTTATCTTATCGACTCAACTGTTTGACAGAGACCCTAAAATCACATAAGCAACGGAAGCATTAGAAAATGGCCAATTGGGAGCGCACAGAATCCATGCACAATTTAGTCAACTCATTTTGGAGATATCGCAAGAAGTTTTACGTTAATTTTCACAGCATGTCGTTTCGCAGAAATAAAGACACACCCGAGATGCTCGACGGTGCGTATTTTACCATAGTTACAAAAAGTGACGTCATCAAGTAAATAATGACGTAATCATAAAGTAAATTAGACGAATCGCGAGGTGATTGATTGATCTACCACAGCTTGTCATTTCATTACTCTAGTCCCCATATTTCAAAATTGAGAAGGAAATTCCTGGAATATATTGATCACCCCTCATATTTTGGCATATTTTAATTCATCCTTTCCAATAAGCTTGTATGGACGAACAATACCCAAAATAACACCCAAATTGTTCAGACCAGTCGAATTAATCGTAATTCAGTCCTTTCATTCGTCGAATTTATTACGGAGCTTAATTCCAATTATTTAGAGGAGTGTGTTTTCCGACTCATTTTTAGATTAATAACCATAGGCACTTACTTCTATGCACTTCAGGTGTTACGCACAATATTAGTAAACTTAAATTATTTCTAGTTTAAAGACTAACTTAATGTTCTCAATCAACACTGTAAGCGCACGAACATGGTTTTATTGAAGTATGTCTGGAACTCCGAACTGTCATATTTGTCAAAGTCAGAAACTAGGATCGGAATATTGCACAATGGTCACACCTCGCGTACAGTACACAGTGTTTTCAGAAAATAATCTAGACTTTACATGTTCTCAACAAAGAGCATCAATGTACTTACGCAGAATTATTTCAGAAACTTATAACTGTCATTTTGAGTCCAAGTGACAAATTTGGAACAGAGCATTGCGCAGCTGCTACATCTTAACTATTTTCAGATGGTAATCTAGTTTTTTAAAACATAATTTACTTAAGGGAGTGTGTCATAATTCGTTCAGGGTATTTCATAATGCTAAAATATGATCTTAAAAAACCACATTGCCAGTGCGGCAATGTCAACTCCATAGCATACATTGTGAGTTGGGTGTAAATAATCTTGAAATACATCATCCCCAACCAAATATCAAGGCTACCAGACTGTACTTGTAAACATAAGAGAAACACTGCCAGGAACTCTATTATTTTATTGCATTAGCTTATAATTGCAAACCTTGGGCAGTGCATTTTTATATGTCTCTACATTTGTATACAAGGTGATCCAACAAATACGTCGCATGTCCCATTTAGAAACTGGTGTAACAATTTAAGACACAGATGCACATTTTTGAAGAAGCTAGAAAGCTTAAATTTGAATTACATTATACATAACGACGGCGCCAAACCCAAACCCCCGTAACTCAATTTTAGCGCGAAAACTTTTTTTGCAGTATCCGCTTCTGCAAGACGTGATTTTTGTTTTTGTCTTGTCGCCATTTAAATAGCCAATCGCGTTACTTAGATGGCGACAAGACAGAAAAGCGCGAGACGACTAGCAGATGCGGATGCTGCAAGAAATTGTTCGCACCAAAATTGAGTTACGGGGTTTTGGTTTGGCACCGTTGATAAGTTAGTGTTGCTACTTAGACGTGGCGTTGGCACAATGTTCCTGCGTTCCGATGTGAATGACTAATAGGGCCGATGTTTTTCTAACGTGTTATCATACTAAGTACCAAACATTCTTGATATTGTCATTGGTCAATTTATGACAATGGTCTAGAGGTTCGTCATTAGAATCATTTAGATCTCGTATCGTTTGAATATTTACCGTCAATACCCCCGACATTTAAATTTATTCCCTACCCCTAAAGATCTGTGCAACGAGACAATAAAATGACTACATTGGATTTAGTAAAGGCCATCATAAATGTTATTGTGTCACTTTCGGTTTGTGTAGCTACATTAGTTAATGTATTAATTTGTTTTATTTTTTCAGTTTCATAAAAGACTTATTGGAAATGTAAGTATTTGTTTACAAGTTCCATTATATCTAACACCATGCTTGCTTTCTATGGTACTGTTATAGATGTAAAAAAAAACATTATATAAATAACACATAGCTTTGAGGGTGACAGTAAAAATGTCAGCCTGGGGAAAGTACTTTTTCCCAAGGTCGAAGCCAGCGGGTAACAGTACTTTCCGAAGGCTGACATTTTTACTGTCACCCTTAATGCTGTGTGTTATTTATTTTATTACCCCGAACTTTTTTCTTCCACAATCTATTTTTGTAGACATATTTACAGGGTACGAATAGTTAAGGGTACGAATGAACTTATTTTCATTTCAATGTGTAAACTTTACCAGAGTCAATTTTATGGTATAATGCCTAAATAAGTTCAAGACTATGTTTCTTGTTTCCAACAAAGTACTCAATACACAATAGTGTTAATGATTATTTTTAATCTTTAGCCACATAATGAATTGGGAAATAATGGATTCGATTTCCAAATCCGGAAACGTCAACAAAAACAACAACAACATTCTGCCAACAATAACAACAACAAAAATGGTTCGCCATTTCTCGCCAGAAGACCATCAGATATTTTCGACCCTCGATCTGGTACCCAGCTTTTTCCCAAACCACTACAGTCCGATACGAATAAACTCGGAACCAGATACATGTCCGATGATGAACTCTACAGTATATTTCCTTCCTTAAAGACGAAATACAATTCCAACACTAAAAATGGTAAATCAAAAACGGTGGTGACGTCATTAGAAAATATGCACGAGGCCAACCAATTACTTAACGACTTAAGCAGAGGTTTTGGAGAAGTCGAAGACTCTTCACCAGCTAAAACACGTGACAATATAAAATCTGAACAAGTTGATTATACTGAGTATGACCTATGGACGGAAGACTATTCTAATATATATAACACAGACAATGAAAGTAAGAGTAGAAGAAAAGACGACACTGATGAGACTGAGAAAATGATTTTTTATCAATATGGACCCGGATATCAGGTAAGTAATTAATTACACATTGTTTTTTAATTATTTATTTAAACCTCTCGGACCCACAAAAGTACAAGCACTTATTTCCAATGGGATCGTGTGTTTCTGCTGAAGGGACAGTGAGTAGAGGAGACTATGAGGTGATACAAGGTGTCATAGCTCGTTCCTAAGAGACACCTTGGTTCTTAATGTGTGCGGTGTACAGCACCGATACACACGAGACTACGTCTTGGTTAACAACGAGTTCACCTCTAGTCGGGTGGAAAAGTGTTTCAAAAAGGATCAAGTTTTTAGGTCGAGGATCGAACCAGGGATCTCTCGATCAGCAGTCAATCGGGCTATCCGCTCGACCACCGTATTATAAGTTTTTGTTTTTAGCATGACTATAAAAAGTTTTTGAAGCTGCATTCATGAACTTTGAAAAAGACAAAAACGAAGTAGACCTTGCACAATCAGTGCAACATACAAATCAAATACCTAGCTCTGCGAGAAAAATAAAACACTGTCAAATATGTTTGTGATTTCTCTGCCATAAGTAAGCAGCAATTATTTGGAAAAATATCATGTTGTTTTCTAAACAACTAATATCTGCTCTATACATTGTGGTTCATTTTGTATAAATACACTGTGTTAAACCTCCAGGGTGGTATTAACAAAACAGCTAAGGGTAAACTTAGAATGTTCTCCTAAATTGTATCAGCTTAACAGGAAACTCATAAGTTTCAACTTTTACATTGTATTGAAGATGTATATAAACATGTTTTATGCTTAATTTTTTGAAAAATATGTGCAGTTCAATTTTTAATAAGCTTTCCTTTAAGATGCATGTGAATACCGACCTAGGTCCATTTGATGTGCATACACTGTATGAATCTAGAGGTTCGTTAGTTGCTGCTTTGTGTTCAATGTATGTACATCGGCGACCACTTGGTAAGGATTAGTGTATATCAAAATGTGGTACATTTGATGCTTCTTTGTATCCAATGTATGTTCCTGGATTTGAAATTAACCAATATCCATACAATACTCTCAACCAGTTTTAGAATGGGTCAATTTTTTTCAAACCCAAATTGCTTTTCACTGTAACCACATGTTTGCAAATATTTTGCTAACATATTAGTACTAATACGAGTATTTCACTGAATAACTAATTTTATTAAAAAAATCAAAACTTATGTGCCAACATATGACACACACTGAAAACTGGTGTTTTCAAATATTATTACAAAATATGGTCCTAGTTAAACTTAGGACTTGGAGATTGAAATGTGATACATGAGTGTACACATCGTGCGTATCTCGCCATCCATTTGACCTTGCTTTCAGCATGTCCATATAAGTTTGTACCTCGTGGAACATTTTGGTTATTCTCTTCCCATTATTTTCATCCACCTCGTTGTGAACTCAGCGGCTGATATTCACAAAGCATCAAAAGGAAAAACTTGTTTAAGTAAAAACATTGAGCTGTATGTATTTCCCAAGAAACGTAGAAATAATCCATGTTTTATTTTGTTATTATTGTAGCTACATTATGCTTCCAAATTATATAAAAAGTGATAATCTTGATGTTCCTGTTTAACCAATACACTTAAGTTTAAGATTTAAAACAATGTCTAGATTTCCCTTAAGATTAAGTTTAGATGTTTTGTGAATACCACCCCTAGTCCGTATGATAGGTAATTTATCCAAGTTAGGTAGTAAAAGTTCAATTATATTGTATACTTTTGTTTTCGAAACATTCAATCCTATACTTTTCTCTCTAAGTTGATGCATTATATCCTTGTCGTTTTATGTCTTCTAGGTCCAATGGGATGACGTATGATTGGAACATCGACATGCGAAGAGATGGACGACAAACAAACCATTTGGTTTCCAACTCTGAATAAACTGTATAATTGTATTTTGGACACTTGTAACATTTACAAATGTATATGCCGAAACAGAAACTCGAAACATTGTATTTTTTAAATTAACTTTTTTCTTTATTCCGTGTAATGTGCAGGGTCCACTCTTGGAATAAAGCAAGATATTGTTAGACAGGAATAACGAACGTGAACGTTTTGATAGGACTTTTCTTCCATTGTTATTACTACAGCAGCTCAAATATCTTTTACGAAAAAACAACTGTTGTATTGCATTAGTTGCTTCATTATGCATTTCCAATTTCATTCAGATCATATTGTGTATGTTCAAAAAGAGTCTGAATTGCCTTGACTACCAGTGTAGTATTTAATGTGATGTTTCTTTTTCCGGCAAATTCCGAGAAATTAATTGATTTTGTATTCTGTGATGATATTAAATGAAACAATTCGATGTTTTATCTGGATGAAGATAATTTTATGTTTGTAAAGACAAGACAATAAAAAGAAAATGAACATAGCATTATATTTCAGTAGATTTTAAGCCAGTTTATGCGAGACTTTCTATAATAAATGTTTGAACTTTCGTTTGCTTTGTAACCGATCGTGTCAATGGGTATATGAAGTGTCAGTTTGTGTATTTGGGTAAAATGACAATTACATCTTTGGTGAACACGAATATAAAATCATTGCTTAAAGATGATGGCAAATCTGAAAAGAAATTGTATAGCGGCAATTAAAATGTAATAAAGGCACAAACAGAAAAATAGCATTCAGAACAAGAAAACTACAAACAAAATGAGGAAATCGGACAGGGAAGATAGCACTGAAGTCAACCAGCCGAGCACAGAAAACAGTAACAACATAACTACACGGAGCAATATCCAAACATAATCCAACGAAATAATGGAAAGCCAAAGTTCCCGAAGTAAAAATGCAGGATGGCACAGTTCTACAAATAAATAACTAAAAGAACGGTGATCTCATGTGACCGAATGAAAGACAGGTAGGACATGACCTAGTTAAAAACACACGGAAAAGAAAACTCACAGACGAAGAGTGTAAGTCAAATGTCTGACATAAAAGTAAACAAGAATTAAGTATACGTACCTTGTAAATATTGCAATAAAAATGAACAAGAAAAACATAGATTTATCTTGTTAATGTTGCATCATTTGAATGCTATGATATTATATATGAGGGACTATACATGTTTCGGGTTAAATTACCTGGGGTAGTTAGGTTTGAATGGTGGTATATCAGTGGTGAAACTGGGTCATGCTGCATTTTTTGCGGCAGGGACTTGGGCTTTTAATTAGTTATTTTGGTTGCGTGTAGACATTGCTCTGTGTAGTTGTGTTGTGTTGTTACTGTTTTCTGTGCTCGGTTGGTAATGTTGAGTGCTGCCTTAACTGACCGATTTCCTCATATCTTTTTTGAATATTGGTATATCAAGTTGATGAGAGGTATGTTACGACGCTCTATAATTTGCTATCTTAGTAAGTCGAAAACAAGAGGAAAAAGTGTCAGCTAACAACCAGGAATCGCAAGGAACGCAGCACCAATAGAAACATGGTACAGGGCGATTCATAACATATTTTACACTTTCAACAGAATGATATAAGAAAACGCTTGATGCCATACGGTATTTTATATATATTATCAATGGAAAAGTAACATCTCAAAGTGTTAATCAGTAAATAGCATGGTTATGTTACTATCAAGACACCCCCAGGAAATAAGATTCTTTCAAAATGTCCTTTTTTCGATAAAAGTTCGAATGTATTCAAGCGTTCATTTTTTTAAGCGTTTTCTTTTACCACTCTGTTGAAAGTGTAACGTATATAAAGAATCACCTTGTTCGTGATCTTTCGATGTACAATGGCAATACTAACTGCTAGCTGTGCATGGACATGGCCCAGAAAAATGACGAAAATACATTTATGTACGCTTGAACAATTAAGGCTCTACAGAGACGCTTCGTTTTCTCCTCACACATTTTACTTTTCAAATATTAAGGTTAGTTTGATATTTAATTAATTGCCTCATGAGACAAAGGACAAAAACTGATACCTTACATAAAGTACTAGTATTACGGGTACAAGGACACATGTTCTCCCATCCAATATTTAATGATGATAGTGACATTTAATTATAGAAGGTGTCTCAGTAAGCTAAAACTTCAATTTACACCGAGCTGTCTAAATCAAAGAACAAATAAGTCATAAATCAAAAACAGTAATAATATATTTAAAGAAAGGGTTGAAAGTGATTACCAATTTTCGTACCGATGCCAAAAAAAAATTACATCTTATGTCTTACCATGTGAAAAATTTCTTTGCGATAGCAGAACATTAAGAGTTGATAAAAATACCCCGAAACTGTATCTTTTATTTTGGATACCCTGTATATTCGCTAAAAACTTAGTAGGTATAGTTCTGTTCTCAAATCTCAAAAAGATCGCTATTGAAATATATATATCTGTTTAAAAGTGGTTTGTGGAAAGTGACTCTTGTTCTGTTATATTCGAAACGAGTATAGCTATAGAGAAGTGTCACTGTTTGATACTTATGTCTAACATCCTGTATAACTCTAACGCGATATTCTGCAATGTCAATAAAAACAGAAATCACTAACCATTACATCGATTTATGGAGAGCAGAAGTTTATTTTACCTGCTCACTTCTATTCACCAATTAAATTAAAATTACGTTACACATTGAAAAGATAATCCCTTTCCCTATACCCTTAGGTTGTTATACCTGATTTGCCTGTTTATTTTAGGTGGCACAGGTTCCAATACCGCGTTATAGAGTTATACCATCGTCGTACTTTGTTCTAATCGGACCGAATTTCGAATGGAAATTGACCTGTTATCGGACAGCAATTTCAAAAAAGAAATGAGAAAACCAGACAGGGAATGCAGCACTCAACATAACCAGCCGAGCACAGAAAACAGTAACATCACATGACAACTACACGGAGTAATGCCAAATTCTTGCAAGTCTTGCACTGCTTATCAAGGGCTAGTATCTTTACAATATATACATACATCGGTTACACATCGGATTCACGGACATAATACGGCGTTCGGGTCATTTGTGATCGATGTATATGGTAGACATTACACTCACTGTCTTTCTATCGTTTACATTTTCGCAAAAAGAAACATAAAATCGTTCATTGTATGAACTGATAAATTGGTAAATGTTTGTATACCGCGAAGTCACATATATAAGTATTGATCTATATTGATATACGTACGACATTTATAACAAAGGGTACGAAATAGTAAATTAAAATGCAATAAAAAGCTTGGGCCTTCAAGCTAAATTAATTATTAACAAGTTGAATCACTCGGTGATAGCTTTCAGCCATCACGCTTGACATTTGGAAATTTTCGCAAAACTTGTAGCAGTTTTCATTATTCTAGGACTGGCTGTGATGGCATATATAGATTTTGCAATCTGATTACTAGGGTGAGAAACCCAAATGGAGGAATATTAATATTTGTGTTAAATTCTCCAACTTTACGGGAAGCATCATGAATATAACAGCAAACATGCGAAACACCGAAACGTAATATGTACTCTGAGTAGACATGCTTGCAAGTTGATCAATCAAACTGTCACTCTCATGGATATTAATTAACCATTTTTTATAACCTCAACATTATTCATGTGTAAAGCCCATTCATACCACATGTGCAGTGTTCATTCTCAACGTTTCCAAACACTGTTATTGTATTAATAATTTGCTAGATTGGAATTCGACTCTATACTGTCCGGCGACATCGTCTAGCTATGCAAAGTACAAACATTAGGCAACTCGACCATCGCACATTATGTACCGCCTAGCAGCTAGATGATATCGCTGACTTAGAATGAGAAGTGCAAAATCGATTTTTTTTAGAAAACAAGAGAACAAAATGTCTGCAATTTACTCTTAACTCTATATGGTAAGCCAGCTTTTACAACTTGATTTTGATCAACATGACAAATTTCGATTTTCGCGAAAATATGCTAATAAGCAGCGCCTTGAGGCACAGATTTCAAATATTTGTAAGTCTAATAAGGTCGTAAGTAGTAGTTACGACCTTCTCATTCTAAGCATGCGATATATGGACATACTGGACAAGTCCTTCATATAGGTTGTGCAAATGTCTAGTGTCAATGGACAACAACACTGCTGTGTATCTATAGTGCAATTCGAACAAGTAATGTCCATCAGGGTAATCGTCTTGAACTGTGAAGTACACATGCATAAGACCACTCGACCATTGCACATTAGTATCGCCTAGCAGCTCTATGATACAATGTACATGTATACATGGGACAAGTCCTTCAAAAAAGGTTGCGCAGATAACATAACAGTATCAATGTAACTAAATCCCACCACAAGACACACAACAACATTGATTATAAGAACGGTACTTAGAGGAGATTGTTTACTGACTATAATAATGCCATCTTTTATTATAAACAATGCGCTACTGGCTCCGGTACCTCTAACATCAAATGAACAGTGGATTACTGTATAAGCGACGACACCACGGTAGCTTCCCCCGATGTCTCCCGGTTCTCTCCGATGTCTCCCGGTTCTCTCCGATATCTCCCGGTTCTCTCCGATGTCTCCCGGTTCTCTCCGATGTCTCCCGGTGCTCCCCGATGCTCACTAATTTCCATCCGGAGTACATCGCCGAGACCAAAAAGGCACAGTGGGTAGGTCTTGCTGTTTATGATCAACTATAAAACATACACTTGTTAAATGTTATAAGTACACCAACATGCGTAGCGTATAACTTTTTATTAAACATGATATCATGTTCATTTTTTGCATGTCTTCATGCGAGTAATATAGCAGCAATATCCGATAATTCGATGATTGTAATTTGCCCACTGCGAACAGTGAACCGTGAATTTTAAAATTATGCAAAATGCACGTGCAAAACGAAAGATTTTGGCACGAAGTCTCATAATGTTACATACACATTGTCCATCAATACCCACACCAGGAAAACTCAAAACCGGAAGAATTACGATAACATACCGTACAAGAGAGGTTTGTGAAACATTCACGTCTCATGACAGTAAAAAGCCTAGTGTAGCTAAGGTCACCACGACCTTGACCTTTGACATATAAACCTCAAAATTAGTAGGAGACTACATCTGATGATTAGCAACCTCTCTGTAAAGTTTTACGATCTAAGATCATATATGTTGTATGATGTGGACCGGTGATTGTTGTGTGTTCAAAGGTCATGGTGAGTTTGACCTTTGATCTAAATGACCTTGAAATTGAGTCGGACCGTCTGTGGAGGATGAATAATCTCCACTTAAAATTTTAGAATCCTAGGTCCATCCGTTTGGAGTAATTGTTGCAAAAACATTCCGCATGTCGGCTGGCCGACTATTTGCATTAAAACTCTATGTACTGTGTTGGTGTACTTATAACATTTAATGAGTGTATACCCATACAACAAACACTATACTACACAAATACCTACACTGTCCGTTTTATTACACTAATTCCGTTAAGAATAAAATGACTTTCTAGGGAAATAATCAATAAACAAATAAAAGCATCATAGAAATATATCAGCAACATCTACGACCAACAAACGATTTCTGATTTCTTACAACTATAACGTGCTATAATGATGTATAGCAATTATTATCATGTGATTTTATAGTATCTGTTTATGGCGTGTGTTAAGTGTATTCTTGCCTTCACTGTTTTACTTCAATTTTCAAATTAGAAGGTTTACTTTGCCACATTAAATATCACAATTCCAACCGCAATTCACATTACCCGGGCATGCCTATTGGCGATACAATAAATATGCTAGAAACAGACTATTTTTAATGAATGAGTGTCGTCACCAAATTATCATATCGGCCAATTTGAAACACTTTTCCTGTCGCGTTTCAAACAATTGCTCTGCTCGACGTCGCTGATGTACGGCTTGGTTATGGATGTTTTCCTCACATACGATCCGACAAAGTGCATCCTGGAAAGTAGTACCTAGTACGTGACGTTCGTTCGGTGTAGGAATACCAAAGAATAATGACATAAAAAGTTCCGCAAGAGCCAACCCTTCAGCCCTGTGATCGAGGGCATTCACAGTCTAGTCAACCATATAACTGAGGATAACCTTGATTTCTTCTTCTTCTTCCATTTAATTTGCAGGGCCCACTCTGGGGCATTATCGCAAATGTTAGAGACAGAGGTGAGACACAAGGAATCCGGTTGCGTTACCCTAGCTCGTTCCGAATAGATTCATTGGTTCTTGAACGTATCCGGTATAAAGCACCGATACACGCGAGACTACCCCTGGGTTACCAAGCAGGATCATCTCTTGTTTATTAAACATATAGACTGTTGTCGTTAGGTTAAGTCAGAGAATGCAAACCGGTCATCATGCAGAAGTCTGGCCATCTCACGATTGTAGGGTTCAAATAATTCAGACAAAATCTTGTGGGTTTTATTCAACATAGGTCCAGCATTAATCTTTGTCTTTGTTTCATAAAAATGTGGCATTAGTTCAATCTTCTTTAAAGTGGCATCATCTGGAATTGCTGAAAGATGAAGTGAGGAATATTTATACATACGAGCATAGATATCATATACATGCCAAATCACGTTGAACAAGCGCATAATGGAGAGTATTTTCCCTTGTGAACGTCTATAATGGTGTGTACACTGTTGCTTTTGGGGGCTTCTTTATGGATCGTCCATGTGTTCTGTGATCGTCCTTGTGATTCTGTGGTGTATGTTGGTTTTTACTCTAGACTAGTGATGCTTGACTCCTTGACCTGATCGCCTGCGTCGTCAAGCTGTCGAAAATGGGTGTAGTGTTACTACGCTATGAAGTTTATTTTTGTTGTTCAGTATTTTTCATGTTTCTCCTGATGATTTGCACTGATGTGAGTGTGTTTGTGATTTTCGAGCTCCTTATCTTCCTTTCTTGTTTTTTATGATAGTTTCACTCCTTAGTTTTTGCTGGCTTTAACGTATAGCAGTACATAAAACTAACTTCTAAAAACAAAATTAAAAATATTATATCAAGAGTACACAAAATGCGTTCATTTTAAAGCATCTCGGGACAAGATGTAATTTTTTAAGTTTCAGTTTGAGTACCAAAATGTCAAATTTAATTGCAATTTATGCCTTGGTCCCGCTGATATTTTATACCACAGGTAACTGCATCGTTGAAAACGAAAACAAATGAATTTTATTTTTTGTATAAAATATATATTTTTCTTTCAAGGTCCATTTGTACAGAAATCCACGAGCCGGTTCAAGAGGTGCACTTTGTTTTTAATAAAAACACTGCTATATTTATAACAATTATCTATTAAATGCTGTGTGTTTACACAAACAATGTTATGGGATGAATGTAAGCCTAAAATTAACTTCATATTGTAAAGGTTTACTTTAACTGTCGCTGGTGTAACACGTTTCGGGGGACGGCCATACAGATTTGTGTAGATTTCACCATAAGAATCGGCTGTGAACAGTATCTACCTTGTATAGTATAACTTTTTAACTATTAGGTCAATTTTGATGAGATCTGACATGTAAGTAGTTTAAGCATTGCTGTATATGAATATATTTAGGTGATGGATATATTGATAGTCAATTTTTGTTTTTGATTGGTTGAAATTCTGTTTCATTCAGAACAAATAAACCTTTATAGAAAAATATAAATTTTCATTTTTTTTTCGTTTTGTTTCAACGATACAGTTACCTGTGTTTTATACTGCCGATTTAATTAATTGGCATCAGACCGCATCGGGAAAAGGATCCTCTTGGGAAGCGTCGGGGTAATCATTAATTCCCCATGCTGATTTAAACCGGGAGTACATCGTCGAGGCCAAAACATGCTCAGTGGGACCAAGGGATTACCAAAGATATGTTAAATTTATACTTACAAATATTAAGAAAATTAAAGACGTCTATCATTGTTCCTCGTATATTTTTGGTGTAATCTTCATTTCTAAATATAAACAGTTGTTCTCTTGAAAATACTTTTAACCACTCCTCCAAATGGATATTATAGAAACCTGTAAAGATTGGTGCCTGTAATAAATAAAGTACATCTGAAATAGATATAACATTGTGAGTATCTATAGTTCGTGTTGTAAACATAAACGCATCATCTGGAACCAACATACTTCGCACTTTAGTACTTGCAAGTTTTGTTTTGATAATCACCAGTTAGTATGATTTTTTTTTCAAATTTCGTCTGCAATAATTTGCAACGGGGACTGTTCTAGGATGGTATTTATGGAACTCACAAGTGACAACCTTTCAAAATATGGACAACAAGAGCATATGATAAGAAAATATAAACCTTTGCAATCCTGAATCCAGGGCGATCTGATGACTTTGGAGCGATCTATTGACAACTCTAATAGTATTATAAGCTAGATAATAGTGAATAACGAAGTCATTTAAATATTTTTAGCAAGAGCATCGACTTCGAGTGCTGGACGCCAACCGAATTCGTTTTTGATAGTAACAAGTGCAGATAACTCAATATATATAGGTCACAGTGCTATCTGCCTTGTCAGTATGAACTCCTCTCGTAATGGTTATTAACTATGCCATGTTTCAAGTCGATACCGTTTGTAGTTTTCCTGAAAATGGCCTTAAAAACTTAACCAACGACGACGCTAACGACCAGGTTATACAACAGATCTTTTTGTCATCGAAATGTCGGACTAAAATAAAGTCCAGCAATATACTAGTACACATACCTTATATAAATTCTTTACTGATGTGTTATACAAGCAATGACGCTTTGAATGTTTGGCAGTACAGGCGTTCCATACTTCTAGTGATTGTACTATGTCTTCATGAAATTCTTCCGCCGTCGTACCAAACACTCCATGGAAATAGGTTGAATATAACCTGAAAATAAACACAAAGTTTGTATAGATACGTAGAACACTTGATATTAATGATGCAACGCCTTGGTCCCACTGAGATATTTTTGCATCTGTGATGTACTCCCAGTTTAATAACTGGGCATCGGAAAGCATCGGGAAAAGGGTCCCCGCTTTTGGGGTAATCATAAGAAAATGTGCGATATCCATGTTTCCGATGCCTCTCGAAGCTTATTACCTAAATCGGAAGTTTATCACCGAGGCTAAAACAATGCTCAGTGGAACCAAGGCATATTGCAATACACCACTGTTCGCTGACGTTGCTTGAAAACAATACGTCAATAAAGGAGCATCATGATAAAGCAAGCACTATTACCGCACTTTCCACTTCCTTCAGTATTCTTATATTCGTTTTCTTTTCTCCATTTGATCGTTGACACTTTGACCTTATTCTCTTAATCTCTTTTTAGCAAATATTATATAACCAATAATTACCAGGAGTATTGTAAACTTTTCTGGTTTTCAATTTTCGAGTGTTTAAGACATTGTGTCATGTTTCAATTGTGTTCCCATTGATGAACACATTTCAAATTCTACAATGTTTTGTCATTTTATCTTATCAACCATTTTAAAAATGGCGTCAATAATTATTATAAATTTGAAAGTGGGCCCATATCTAATATGGAATAATTAAAATACATGCAACTATCGTCATAAAATGTTCCATGTGTTAATCATCAAACCGACAATTATTTCACCTATATGTTGGACTTTCTGAGAATAGAAACGAATGTAGGACACATGGCCTACTGCACTAACTATGCAAGCTATATATATAATAGTTATATAATTTAGAAATGCAATACATATTTGCATAACGAAGGCCACATGTAGAAACTTAAATAAGTATAAGATAATTTCACAGACTTGCAGCGTCAGCAAAAATACAGTTCTTTATATCATAGCAAGTAGGAACTTATAGAGGTTTGGAGTTTCGAATTTCATCTCAAATTAGAATCGTATTGCTCGACTTCTCCACTGTAATGTTCATGCAAAGATGGTTAGCTAAATGCAGGTACCAGACCAACACCTTTTGCTTATACTACAGCAAAGCCCTTTGGTGTGTATATCATACTAGCAACGCTTCGTCCACAGAATCACAATTTGGTCAAATTTGGGAGATATCATAGACACATAGTTTGAGAGACATCAGCAATATTTAGGATGTACCATAGCAACGACATTTGGGATTAATCATAGCAACAACAATTTAGAGGTAACATACAGTATCACCCTTGAGGGGGTAATAGAGCAACAATCTCGCAAGTAAACATAACAACACTCATTGGAAAACCCAGTACATAAACTGAAGGGGCGCGTATGTTGTAAAACTCATGTTCAGATTGTTAAGTAGTACTATTTATCATTCTTGTTGGAAATAATGAGGTTGCTATTTCAATCGCAGGCAAATTAATTGTTGCTAATTGTTGAACAATAGAGGGTGGCTACAGACACATATTTCATTGTTTTTGTTTATATGATATGATATGTTGCCGGAAACGTTTGTGTTCTCAATATAGAATTATCTATTACATCATTATAACAACAGCGACGTGTTGTTATCAAATAACTGCGGCGATCAAGTGTGTATTAACTTATTATTCCCTAATAAGAAATCTAATGGGCGTGTCATACAGTATTCTAACAGTCATTTAATGTCAAAATAATTACATGCATCGTTTTTAGTATGATACTAGACTACCTTAATTGCCAATCAAAACTTTGGATGGGTTCCGTGTACCCTGATTCAATCGTCGAAAAATAGACGATTCTTATAATTTCATAGTGTGTTCTAAAACACTTTCGCGTGAAGATTGACAGTTTGCATGTGGAATAAATGACCGAGAGAGTTTCCGTTAAAACTGAAGTGAAAAATGATCTAATGGATATGAAAGCATATTTTTTTCAGTTTTTGAAACTTTAAAAAAAATATCGTCCGATAAAGCTCTATACACTTTAAACATTGCGTTCTATGTTAACTTCAAATACTGTAGAGTTCTATGCAAAAAGTAAGTTACGAATTCTATGTTAAACATAACGTTCAAGGTTTACTCCAAATACTGTACATAGAGTTCTATGTAAAAAGTAAGTTACCATTCATATGTCAAACATCGCGTTCTATGACAACTCCAAATACTGTAGAGTTCTATGTAAAACATAAGTAACTGTTACTAATTCTATGTTAAACATAACGTTCTAGAAAACATCAAATACTGTAGAGTTCTTTGCCAAAAAAGTAACTAATTCTATGTTAAACATAAAATAACGTCCTGGATAAACGTTTATATGTCGTTTACTTGCTGTATTTATGTGCTTTTTACTTTGACTTAGGTCATACTGGTCAAAATGTTTTACGTAAAACTAAGATCAATCATTGTCAATGGTCGCTTCGTGTGTAATACTAAAACAAGTACGGCTCCCATGATCAGAGCCTATTGCATTAACTTCGGACTCCACCTATATCCAAGTCACTGTTGCAGATCGCAATACTAATTCTTTAACCGTACGACAAGATAGGACAGAATGTCCCTCAATCGACAACACGACAATACACGATGATACAATAATATGTCACAAAGGCTTCTAAAGAGGGAGTAGATTGTGTTTTCGAACAAGCATAATATTTACTGATACAGGCATTAGCGTTGTTGACCCGAATATATAATAGCTCGTGCCGAACATGGTTCGTGTATATGGGAAAATTCACAGGTAACGCTAACGTTGAAAACGAAAAAAAATATTTTTTCGAAAATTTGTATTTTTCTTTCGAATATAAATTTTCCAAAAAAAAACATTTTTTTATTTCGTTTTCAACGATATAGTTACCTGTGGGAAAATAAAGTACACTCTCAACGAATATAGCTCGCCAGTCAACGCCTTACCTTTCTATAGGTTCCCGCAGCATCAATATCAGTTTGATATTTGGGTTAATATGATGTATTGAATAAGGGGCTATCCACAACAATTCCTCGGCCCCTGGTGTGTTCTGTGGGATCGCTTCTTCCTCATACCTATACCAAATATCCATCGGGTCTGCATGACCTGCAAGAGATGTTTTAGATGTACAATCAGAAAACGCCGGTTTATTATTAAATATTATACACATTACTCTGGTTTTAACTATTCGGAATGCTACCAGTTCCTCCATTAAACTTATTTTAATTTGAGCTTTTGGCGCGTAACGAATTGTTGCCTTACCAGCTCAGAGGCTGTTTACTTACTAATAAACATGTGGGAAAAGTTAAAGGACCTGGATTGGTTAGAAATAATTTGAGTGTTAAACGAAGTTATATGCGGATCTACTGTACATAATATTAGATTACTCGTTTACTTTTGTTAAATGTATTCTAGTATGTTTATAATTCAAGAATGATTTGATTTTTTTCCTCAGTCGTTATTCGAAATACATGCATGTATGCAAATTAAAACACAACAACAAAGACGTTGTGGTTATTTACATGTAAATGAACCATTTTTGTCGATAAATTATCGCTTCATTGCTGTAAGTTGTTATTTATGTTGTCATAGTTAATTTCTGCCATTCTTGGGGTGTGTCCCAATGCACATTAGAACACAAATAGTGTGCTAACCTTGATGTTATTTCCGTCCGTGATTTAATTATAATGACAATTATACGTTAAATTAACGCCAACACTACATTTATCTAAAATAAGATATTTTGACGTTACGCAAACTAGCTCTAACTTGTGACGCGACGTCTAAATAGTTTTTATTTCTTTTAACTATTAGGTCTTCTGCAAGAGTGATCTTTCTACAAAAAGAACTTTAAATGTATGGGAACGTTTCACAGCATTCGAGCTACGTTCAGGTTAATGATCACCACGCCACGTACACACGTGCCTTCTGTTGTCAACTTACAACGTGCGAGTAATTCCCGTGAAGCGTGGGAGAAAATCATGATACGTTATGAGTGAAGAGAAGGGAAGTTATTTCTTACCAGTTATAACGGGATGGAAACCAGAGTTGTCTACCTTCGCTCGTATTTTTTCTGAATGAAACATTTCCGTAAACTCATTCAGTGTTTTTCCAAATTTCGATTCCTCTACAAGATAAATATAATGATTTAAACATGTACGTGTATATGTAAGGCATCTCACCAAGAGTTCCTCACTTCGTAGTTCACAACATAATATCTCCAAAACCTATAAATAAATAATAAAATTAACCATCATCCTATACTTAATGGATTTAAAAACGCGACACTGGGGTATGTTGTTAGGTAGCAGTCAATTCAGGTTTATGTCGGTATTTGAATATAACAGATTAAAGGTAAATTTTTGCCGTCATTTTGGCACCAAGATAATAAAAATCATATGAGTATTAATAAATGTTTTGTAAAATTTATACGTCGATCCTGAAAACGAAAATCGCATTCTGGCCAATTGACAGTACGTGTAAATAGGGCAGATTGATAAATTCAAATTGCGCTGTTCCCAGATACAAGTTTCTATTCATGGTTACAGTTATAACTCATGTAATAAATCAGGTTATTGGACTGACCGGCTATGTATGCTGATTTAAACCCAATTTAAAAAATATGGGACTATCTGAATCGCCGACTTAACACGGTACTGGATCTTCAAGCTGTACTGCAAGCAGAATGGTGTCCTCGGGCATTTTAGAACACTAATGCAGGTCTATGCGACAACGACGTGTTGCTGTTAGGAATGTTCGAGGAGGACACTGTAACACGGTGATAGACTGCATACATTCTGACTATGTTGATACATGTTTTGTAGGTTTGTAGGACGTGTATTGATAAGTGAGCATTTCAATGAAATCAAATTTATGTTTCCATTGAATCATAAGTTATGAGTTAAATCATCCAAAATAGCCAAGTGTCATATAAAGGGATAACTATTTCGGGTACATTTCATTGTAATGGAATAGCATATTATATGCCATTTAAGACATTCAATTTCATTTAGAATATGTGAATAGCAGGTAGGCAACCCATACGTATGCATTCGACCTTGTTATACAGGCTAGTGATAATCAACGCGAAAAATATGTTACTTTCGTTTTTCTTGACTATTGTCTTATTCGCGCAATAAGTTGTTTAATACTCGTTGGATTTTTTTGTGTTTTGGTATTAACATGACGGCATTGAATTACCCTTTACGAATATATAAAGATATATTTCATAGGAGTTTGGTTACCTAAAATATAACAACATAACGAATCCGTTAACCATAACTATCATCATATGAATCATTATAACCAGCATTATATAACGCCATTAAAGGGACTAAACTCCATTTCGACGTTTAATAGACATTTTAATCACAAAACTATGTTTTACGAATACATAGAATATTCTTACAACTTACATTACGATCAACGGCGCTACTGATGAAAACTGTCGAACATGTTAATTAGGTAACCGGTATACTCGGCGACATATAACACCACACTACGTTAATATACATTTCAATTCGTTAGTCACGCAATAGATTTTTGCATTTTATTTTGGGATTATTTTTCTTCTAGATGAATAAGCCCAGTGTCGTATATAAATGTATTAGTTAGGTCAGGCCAAAAACATGCGATATTAAGAAAGCTTTTTGATAAATTATGCAATTTTCCAACTGGAGTTGAGTCCCTTTAAAACATAATGAAAAAAAATGTAGTTAGCACTCAGCTGAAACAGTCGAGCACAGAAAATAACACAAGCAAGAATCACACGGAACATAATGCCACTGAGATTGTTGTGCCTCGGTGATGTACTTCCGGTTTAATAAATGGGCATAGGAAGGCATCAGGAAAAGGGTCCTCGTAGTTTAGGGGAAGCTTCGGTGTAATCATTAGAAAATGTGTGATATCCCTGTCCCCGATGCTTCCCGAAGCTTATTAATTTAAATGAGGAGTACATCGCCGTGGCATAAAATGCTTAAGTGGTACCAAGGCATAACACACAACGGAACGAGACAGTAAACATATGACACCGCCCTCACATGTATTAATTCACACCTTGGTCGAATGGAGCATGATTTGGTGGGTATTGGCACAAAACTGCATGTCACCGCTCCCCAACTGTCCCACCATTTATATAAATACTACTGAATAATTAAAATTATTACAAACTTTTGAAGGCAGGAAACCGCAACCATGTCCAAAACCATGTCTCCTTTTCAAGCATTCCTTTGTTTGGCAGTATGTCAGGATGTAAGACCAGTCGCTTGAAGAAATCAGAAGTTCCACTCTTACAGATACCAAACAGGTGGAAGTAGGGTAGACATCGGAACACCTCGCCGTCCATCCAACATGGATTCTTATAGTCGGGTAAAAACACCGGTGGTTTCTGAAATATACAGTACAGTGTGGACATACCACGTGTTGTTTGGCTAAGCCTGCAAGTAAAAGTATGTCAAAGTTTGTAGTTCTCGAGATATGTTCGGCGCTCAAGCTGAGAATGAGTACTGTACACACAACTTGATAGTTTTGTGAAACAGGTCACAGTTTTTTTTGTTCCTGAAACCGGCTCAACTGCTATATACATATCGCTGGCTTAGAATAAGAAGGTGTTAAAACATTTTTTTTCAAATTCATTTTAGTCAAAATGACAGGTTCCGAATTTCATGAAAACAGGCTCACAAGAAGCGCCTTATGGTGTATATTTCAAATATGCATTAGTCTTAAAAGGTCGTAAGTGGCACTTGCGACCTTCTCATTCTAAGCCAGCGATATAACAGTTGAACTGGTTTCGGACAAAAGCTGCGACCTTCTGTTGAAACAAGTGAACATGCGTGGATAGTACACATTGTGCAACTGTACACGGTGCATCGGGTATATATTTAGCGCTCGTCCGATTAAAATATCCAACTGTTTGAAGCAACTGCAAATGATGTGGCCCTTATATATCTAGCTACGTGAGGTTGATCGATACTTTAAAGAGGCATTCCCTATAGCTAGCATATTTTCTCTACTATCACATTAACTGAGCTATCAATTATTACAATTTGTCAGAAGAAAGTGTGCGCAAATATGTCTCTATAATGTCAAAAATATATCTAAATTACCAATAATAATGTATCGCTTCCAGCGATTTATTATTATGTGGTCAAAGGGAAACAACTCGAGACTATTTTGGCTCGTTGTGGAAATATGTTTTCATTCTTTTCTCGGTAATAAGTGGGAGATTTTGGTTGAAAATGTGAGGAGTTTTAGCAATAATGATTATCATTTATTGTATAATATTCCTGAATACATTTAAACGATCAAATTATAGGGAACGCCTTTTTAATTCGAGTGGAAGGTTAAGGATGAAATCGTAGGAAACAAAATTCTCACATTTTCTCACCGATCGTCAAGCATGCTGTACAAAACAACACGTCTGCGCAGTTATAAGTGCCTGCAAGTGTTTAACTATGTATGGCTCGTACACGTTGTTGTATATAGAGGATCTATCACGAGTTCTCAATTGATATACATTTATATTAAATGAGTTTTGGAAATTTTATTAAGGGAGCCTTTATTTAAACTTTATACTACATATGTTACGTATAAGATTATATTACATGACTTTCCTTGTATCCAGGTTAGTATAGCCAGTACGTATAAAGTTATACGTACCACGTGTAGTATAAACTATTGGATTTTTCCAATAAATCAAGGTGAATTTTGCGTTTTTATTGTCATATGATATAAAGAATTTATCACTCGTTGTCAATTGATATATTTATATTAAACTCGTTCAGGAAATATTATTAAGCTCGCCAGAGGCTCGCTGAATAAAATTTCCAAAACTCGTTTAATATAAAATATATCAATTGACAACTCGTGATAGATCCTCTATATACGTACTCGCTATACTAACCTGGACACAAGCAAAGTCATATGATATGTTGTATTACTCTATATTTACCCACAGGTGGTTGGTATCACAGGTGGCAGTATCAGTGTTTGGTCCGCAAACGATTAAATAAAATAAAATAATACAAAAATGTCCGTACTGAACTTATATACTAACGTTATCAAGGTATAAAGCGTACTATATGTCTATATGCCAAAGATTGTGGAACATTTCATCTCGTTATTTCAACATAAAATACGGGCGCTGAAGAAAAATTGCTATACAAGTCATTCAAATAAACTATAAGATATTCATTCCTACCGAAAATCTCGTTCAATTGTATCTCATAACTGCGAAACAGCAAAACAGTGTTACTTTCGTTATTTAACTTCGCTCAAGGTCATTTTATCTATGCACTGGTTACCCGCTGCCCTCACAGTATCGTAATAATTGTTGGGAACCAAGCCTATTTTAAGATGCAATGTTCCACAATCTTTGGACATAGACATTTACTACGCTTTATACCTTGATAGTGTACAGGGAGTTAGATAGACAATTGATATATATACGGTCCATGTAATGTATTAGCTCAGTGACGGATTTGTTCTTTTTCTTTTCCAAACACTGATACTGCCACCTATGGTTGGTATGTGGATATGACCAAAAGCAAACAAATTCATAAAAAAATCAGATCTCTAAAATTTATATAGAGATTTAAAAAAAAATGTTTATATGTTGTTTGTTTGGTCATATCCACATACCAAGTACCTGTGTGTTAACCTATCTTTATCTATTTTAAAATGGGTTACATCAAACGTAGTCAGATAAATACAACACGAAACGCTTGATATCAAATGATTAATTTAATAGTAAACTATATTGTAATAATAAAACAGGATACCCACACCTTGATAAAATCTACTTCCTACATTTCAATAGTGATATGATAAGATAATAACTATAAATAACTAGAGGGCTAAAGAACAGACAACATCACATCAAAACTGCCGAAGGGAAAGTTTCCATTTAAATAGTATGCAAAATATGTCAACAATGCTGCTGTGTATTTCATCTTAAAGGACCTCTATTACTTGAAAGGGACCATATTACGCAACATAATACCACAGGTCTAAGAAATTATATCACAAAAAAAACAAGTGTTTAACATCCCCATTTTTTAACTCATTCATAAGATGAAGTTATATCAATGGATGAAACTTTGGCGAAGTAAAAACTGTCGTTGTCCATACAATTTCTTAGGCCTGTGATAATACGAGGACTGCAGATTGATAAACACTGCTGCTATAGATCGAGTATTGAGCCCTGATTGCACTTTAGTTAAGCACTGTTGTATTTGGTACTCAGAGGTCAAATTCTGCCTATACATAGTTTTATATCATTGAATAATATCATAACGATGCAAATTCAACAACACGTACACATATTGTTTTTATTACAAACTATAACGTTTCGGCCAAAGCCTTCTTCAGAATAATATTTTTTTATTGAATAATACAAAAATAAACAACACGTACCTTACATAGAATATCGTCAACACCAGTATCCCTCCGCGACTCTAGGCATGGATCTGGCATCCACGGGAATTCAGAACTATTTCTTATCACTTGTGCACGCGGGCTACCTGTATGTTCTAACATGGCCGTATAATTCTGAGATATCCGTGAGTCTACGAACATACGATCCTTTAGCACGTGAACTATCTGCTTTAGTTGAGAATATGGAACAAGATCTGACATCGTTGTAGACGTTATAAACAATACCGAAAACATAAATATCAAAATGAACACTATAAGTATTAAAAACATTATCTGCACACTGCTTTTATAATTCCTAAACGCAGAACTGGCCCTCATTGTCACAGCTTCTAATAAAATGCTTCTCTTAGAATATAACGAAGGACACAGAAATTGTCGTTTTGCTGAAGACACTTCGTTTTACTGAAGACACTCGTTTTACTAAAGACACTTCGTTTTACTGAAGATACTTCGTTTTGCTGCAGACACTTCGTTTTGCTGAAGACACTTCGTTTTACTGAAGACACTTCGTTTTACTGAAGACACTTCGTTTTACTGAAGACACTTCGTTTCATTAAAGAGACTTCGTTTTGTTGAATACACTTAGTTTTACTGAAGAAACTTCGCGTTTTGCTGAAGAAAATTCGTTTTACTTAAGACACTTCGTTTTGCTGAAGAAAATTCGTTTTACTTAAGACACGTCGTTTTACTGAAGACACTCGTTTTACTAAAGACACTTCGTTTTACTGAAGATACTTCGTTTTGCTGCAGACACTTCGTTTTCCTGCAGACCCTTCGTTTTACTGAAGACACTTCGTTTTACTGAAGACACTTCGTTTTACCGAAGACACTTCGTTTCACTGAAGAAATTTCGCGTTTTGCTGAAGACACTTCGTTTTGCTGAAGAAACTTCGTGTAACTAAAGACACTTGGTTTTACTGAAGAAACGTCGTTTTACTAAAGACTTCGTTTTGCTGAAGAAACTTCGTTTTACTAAATACACTTCGTTTTGCTGAAGAAATTTCGTTTTACTAAAGACACTTCGTTTTACTGAAGAAACTTCGTTTTACTAAAGACACTTCGTTTTGCTGAGGAAACTTCGTTTTACTGAAGAAACTTCGTTTTACTAAAGACACTTCGTTTTGCTGAAGAAACTTCGTTTTACTAAAGACACTTTGTTTTGCTGAAGAAACTTCGTTTTACTAAAGACACTTCGTTTTGCTGAGGAAACTTCGTTTTACTGAAGAAACTTCGTTTTACTAAAGTCACTCCGTTTTGCTGGAAACACTTCGACCTTACAAAAATATCAACTGCTCATGGCTATACAATT
Organism: Spisula subtruncata; assembly: GCA_963678985.1. Lineage (NCBI taxonomy): Eukaryota > Metazoa > Mollusca > Bivalvia > Venerida > Mactridae > Spisula > Spisula subtruncata. The sequence goes on from OY787674.1 coordinate 12,089,247, forward strand.
CAAATCAACTGAAAAAATAACTACGGACTAATCCTCGGACAATCAAAAGACAAATCACACCTCACTCCAATCGTTCAGTATGTTGTTATAAAACATGTTCTCCTAGCCTTCTTTTTTAACATACAAAAATACGGCGATGTATCCAAACAGTGTATCTCTACCCGTGACGGTAGTTTGGTTCCCGTTACCTTAAACTACTGTAATATTAAGGACAGGGAACCATACTACACATAAGGGCACCGATCCATGACGGCTTTTATTGCTGATGCTTTACACAATGGTGTTAAATGTTGATGCTTTGGATCGTGTATATGCAATCCTTAACCTTGTGTGGGTGAAATTTAATGCTAGATGATAACGACTGTAACGTAAGCCAAGACAATATTTCGGTTCTTTTAAGTTTGCAATTTTCGCTGTTAACGTATTTTATGTAATCATATAATTTATGACTGAGAAAGAATTGGCTTTCTGATAATGATGTGATGCAACTTACAATCAATGTAATTATTTGACAAGATACAGAGAGTCGACTATATAACATGAACGCTAAACTATATTTAATATCGCGAATAGTTATAGTTTTATGGCAATACATTTTTCAAACAACGTTTTGCGTCGCTCTACTGAATGGATACTACCACAACTCTCATGTTACATTCAATAAAAAAGAAATCTGATCCGCCTTAAATTACCATAAATACGAAAGCTTAATGTACCCCTTTTTCAAACCAATGAATAGTGAATAAGTTTAAATCTATGAAATATCCCGTTCTCTTTGTGCGTACTCTGTGCCGCCAGGATGGTTTTGTACAATGCCAGACTACTGACACTGAGTACGATCAACCCATCATGGTTAGAGCTTAAAGTCACATTAAGTCTTAAACTGCTTTTTTTATAAGGTTTACCTTGGTAACCTCTCTGCAGAATGACGCAATTTGAGCACTTTAGTTGATTCCCAAATGTGGCAAACTCCATAAGATGGAAGAAAATGTAATAAAACAACCAGATGATTCGTTCACAAAATGACAATTTGTAAACAAAAATTGCACGATTTAATGTCTAAGGGGAGCAACTCTTGCAAAATGAGTATTTTGTTAACCATACAATTTGCTAAATACGACATGTGATCTAACGTTACTATTTCGACAGATATAGTTAACATTCTATCGTCAAATATTGGTCATTTGTTAAGAAAAAGTCTAATGGTTCCATGTGTCATTGTATGTAATGGATGATCGGAAAAAGTTTTGGGCGCAATAATGTGACTCCATATTGAAAGAGAACCCTCTAATGTTCATCATATACATGTATGGTCTTAATATAGCTAATCTCCATAAGTATACAAATATCAGATATAAGCGATAAAAGTGATAAAACAAACCTGTGGTGATAACGGGTGAGTTTGGTAATAGGTGCATTTTATTATGTACGTACAAAGTATCCATAACTCGTTCTACTTTTTAAAAGCGTTATGTACACTCGATAGTCTCCCTTTGTCTATCGGTAGTCAAGTCTGTACTGTCACAAGCACCTGATATTTTATATAAATGGCCCCAAAATAACACACAAGACCCCGTTACTAAGCACCCATACAGATCCTTGTGTTATTGTTTACCGCGACAGAGCACTATATCCACCGCGTATACACGAAATAACTACATACGACTTATCTGAAACTATAAAATTCAACTCGTATCATTTATTACTATTGACAACACATGTAACATTTGATCAGTGTATGACTTATTGCCGAACTATATAATTCTACGTGTACATATTCCTTATTGCAATTGGCGGAACTCACTCGTTTATACACCGTGATACCAGTAGCATGCGTATTTACAGTTTGTTTTAGTACACATTGACCTCAATCACTTAATATACAGGGGCCTTATTCACAAAGTCTTAAACTCAGACTCAGACTTCACTCTGTCAAATGTTCTATTGGCTCTCATGTTGTTATAACTGCATTGATTTGGATATGAGTGGGATTCAAGTTCGGTGGTTAACTACAAACAATCAGATAAATTTCCACATGGTTATAGCTTGGCTATTTTGACTTGAGCCTGACCTTTATGCATGAATATATGACAAGGTTCTTACTTCGAATATATCAATTTCCGCAAGCAAATCGTGCAATATCGGCATTTAAGATTTGTGTTTGTATTACATCTCGAGCGTCATCGTGATACTTCCCGATTATGAAAACATACACTCGGTGTTTTAAACGTAGACGATATATCGACTGTTAAAGTATGCTAATCAAAAGGTCAAGCTCATGTCAATGTGGCCAAGCTATATATCTAATTGCAAACAAATGGCAGTGATTATACAATTGGCATGGTAACGTCTAAGTTTGAGTTTAAGTCTTACAATGTTTTGGTGAATAAGGCACAAGCAGTCCACTCCCATGGTTGAGTGTAGGGACAGAACCCCGGAAAGTGTCTTCTTGAATGTGTCCGTTTGATGTAAGCTGGTGTACTGATAATAGTTACCATGTACAAGCCTGTGGCGGTTCATAGATATATCTTAGCTGAAATCAGACTTTTCGCGGTAGATTATTTGGACCATAGCCTTTGGCCGTTTTATAGACATATGTTATTTAAAATAAGACTTTTCGGTAGATCTAGATAACTTTCAGTGTATCAAACGAACGCACGCATTTTCATAAAGTTAAACTAGTTATTCTTGATGATTATAGTTCGCATAATTTGCTTCAAGTTACTTTGTTCAAAATAGAAAAAAATAACATTCTTTACAGGTATCTTAAAGTGTATAGAGCTATATTCTAACAGTCATTCAATGTCAAAATAATTACTTGCATCGTTTTTAGTATGATGCTAGACTACCTTAATTGCAAATTAAAACTTTGGATGGGTCCTGTGTACTTTGATTCAATCATCGAAAAATAGACGATTATTATAGTTTCATATGGTGTTCTAGAACACTTTCAAATGAAAATGGACAGTTCGCATATCCAATAAATCACTAAGAGAGTTTCTTTTAAAACTGAAGCGAAACATGATCTAATGGATATATCTTTCGATATAGCTTTATACACTTTAATGAAATAAGGTATGATCATACAATGTCAACCATAGTCCGTATGTTCAACCATTAATATGTTCACCAGAGTAGTACTACTTCTTCGTCATTGTTTCGTGTTTTCATCGTCGTCCTTTCACATTTTCTTTTTTCGACAAGTTTACTTCTGTGTAGCGATGGCCATAACGGGACACCGTAGCTGTAGGAAAGGTCATACATATACACGGGATACAACAATCCTATAGCATCAACACATTCATTCAGTCCGTTATAAGTTAAATGACAACGGTGATAAACATTGGCTCGTCCGTCAGGCAAGTCAAGTAAACTATGTTTATGAAGGTTTAACTGGGTGTAACTGGGTTTACTGTTATACCCGCTATTCGTTCGAATGAGATAGTTCCCTCATTAGTATTACTTATTGAATCGACGTATATAATTGACATTGTGCCAGGTGTTAATCATTACATGTACCATTTAAATCAATTGTAACGGTAAATGAAAATCACATGGTCCAATGGATTATGAAAACCTTCGCCAAGCAACCTTAGACAAACATTCAGGTGGAGCGATCTCATTGTAGTATATCATGTCTGGCATAATGTCAAATCGCTTGCTTAGAACCAGAAGGTCGTAACTACCAAATCGATATATTGAGAAAACAAGAGAAAACTGTCTGTAATTTACTCTTTACCTATGTAAAACACGTTTTTAAAACTTCATTTTGGTCAACATGACAATTTCAGATTTTCATGAAAATAGGCTCATAAGAAGCGCCTTATGAAGCAGATTTCAAATATGTTTGAGTCTTATAAGGTCGTAAGAGGTAGTTACGACCTTCTGGTTCTAAGCCATCGAAATGACTGTGTTTCAACCACTGTTGCAGACTGGTTTATACAAACACTTTAAACTGTTAAACTCAATCTACGTTTACCATTTATTATCGACTACTTCTCATAGATTTGTCAATTACAACAATATAAAATATATATAAATGTGTTTCACCCGTCTATGTACTTATTCTATAATACAACAGAAACATGGCTCTCCCCCTCCCCGCTCCTCTTCCAAAGGTTATATTTTGACCACTGGTGCCCGTTGCCTAAGCAAGGCGCTACGTAGCACTTTCCATCGGAGGTAATCCATGCCTTCTATATTTAACTGAACGGGAGGTAACTGAATGAAGGCGCTCGGTAGCGCTTCGTGTCAGGCAACGGATACCTGGTACTCGATCAGAGAAATATTTTATAAATAGCCGTAGTCTACATAATCTTTAAATATGGTCGAGTGCCAGTGATACTGACCCCAACAACGAACAAGCATGACATTTGAAATTAGCATAATACCATGAATGTCATGAGTATATGAACCGCGTCATCGTAGAATGACGCTACAATGTCAGAAATGACGTCAGAAGTCCAGACGTAATATACGTTCGTAATTTCGTACACGCATATTATAAGAGTCACAAAATATTACAACGACTGTCTGACGTGTTTATGGCACAATGCAGATGATTGACACAGGTAATGTCGATGACAAAAAAAATACACGAAATGAATGTAAGGTGTGTTCCAGTCTGTCTAAGATCCAAGGTTCCATCTATCACTTTTTCCGACCTGGACCATATATTCCGAACACATCGTAGTAAGCTGTAAATATAAAATGAAAATTCAACTAATATAAATTATTAACTTATTTTTTATGCACAACTTTACAAAAATGAATTCTTCTTACGAGAAATCTTTGGCAATAAATATAAAGTTAAAACTTAAGTTGTAAATTGTAAAAACATGTGGTTGCGCATTCTCCGTCCAAGTTTGTTTTCGGTCGGGGGGGGGGGGTCGGAGTTCTCAATGTGTCTCAGATGTAAACAACTGTATGGAATTGATTTGGTTGCTCATTCTGATCAACTGACAGCTACTTACAATATTATGCGAGTAGTCATGGGTGTGTGTTGCAAAACCCTTTCGGTTAAAAACAACTTTGCAAGAAATGGGCTTTGAATTCAACATACTATAAAATTATTTTTTTTGCAATTTTTTGTACCAAATCAAGTATTTGTATAATATAACGTTGCTGAATCAATGTGGGTAACGTATGGAGACGGAAGTGGATACACTGACTAGTTTAATGGACGTTTTTCGTTGATTTGGTAAGTAAATCTTGATTTTTCATTGCTTAGTAAGGCGTTTGAAATAAAAACAAGCTGTATGAGGTCTAGTTTTCGACCCATGGTCGTGTTCTCTCCAACCACCTATAATTAAGAAGAACACTCGCGCAAAGTGCGGTTCCGGTTACAGATACCTCGACGAGTTGTCTTTAAAAGTTAATATTTCTGCCGATTTTCATGGTTTATTGATAGTTTATGGGCCTAGTTTTATTGCTTATTCGATTATATGTATGCATTAGAGGAAGTAATTGCGATGCCATCATATAATGAGGCAAACACACGAAAGATCTATTATAATACCTTTGACTAGTGGCGTTTGGGCGGATACCCCTAACAAGTAAGAAATGTGGTATAATGCAGTGGGGTTAACGCATGCTTTTTCGTGCTATTACATCTGCAGAGTCCCAACGGACGGTTGGTGTCCAAGCCCGTCAGGACGAGGGCACCAATACTCCCGAGGGCCTCTGCAGATGTAATAGCACGAAAAAGCATGCGTAAACGCTATTATAGCATAAAACAACACATTATTAGTGTGTTTTTCAAAATTATGACATTTTGGCGGGACATTTTGGGCGACGTCGGGAAAACAAATGCGACATCGCTTAACAAACGTTACGTCACATACAAGTTTTTGTTATAAGCGTCGACTTCCGGTATCGGCAAATACCAAGAAAATGGTGACATTGGGGGTTTGTTTACGTTTATTATTTTACTTTTATAGAAAATTGATTAGTAGTTACAATTAGAATGTGAATTACAGTTCATATAACGCTGTAAATCATTTATTTTCGTTGGCTGGGTCCTGAAATGAGCATACTTAAAACTGAACACAAACAGCGCGTGCGCGCGAGAATCTTTACAATAACGTTCCTTGTTTCCCCGTTTAAGTATGAGCAAAATCACCATTTTTATGCTATATTGATAAAAAAACGTGCATAGGGAATACTAGATAAGTTTATATTAAAAAGAACGTCCATTAAACTAGTCAGTGTATCCATTTCCGTCTCCATACGTTACCCCCATCGTGAATGTTGCTTTGAGAAATAATTATTGCAATTAATCTATTTAAACCACTCTCAATATCGCGCACGCCAGTGTGTTTTTTCCCTTTTAAAACAGCTAAGACTTTCCTTTCATCATGATCAGTGGTTGATGTTATTCACTTGATCGGTCTGAAACATTAACAAACTTTAGCCTAAACATATATGGCGTTGTTAATTAATTCGTTTTCATCACTAGTGAAAAAAGTTCAGGCAATGTAAATGAGAGTAGTTCTATACGGAAATTACTAATTACTGATGTTTCACTAGTTATATTTAATATCAGTGTGATTGTTTATTGGATATACAAGCATCTATACCAAAATTAACGAAACATTTGTCAATTTTTTTTTGCATCTAAACCAAAATTAACTAATGAATATTTGACAAATTTATTTTATTTTTGCAAATAAACGTGACACAGCCCCTTTAAAAAGAACCATTGCCATGTTATGACGGTATTTTCAATGCTGCAACGGATTTAGCTCATGAAGCAAATGTGGGAAATTTACGACATATGTTATTAACTTATTAGATCAAATATTATTACCGGTACATAAATCACTGCGGTATAACGTACACCGGATATTGCTAGCAAGATGAGTAATATTATCAATTTTCGCGACATTCTAGTGTTGACAAGGGTAAGTTCAGAGATGATTGTTAGTTTATTTGAGTGTTTTAATGTACATTTTATACAAAACTATCTTCTCCATAAATTTTCCTAGCCTGTGCAACCAGTAAATTGCCAGGAATTTCTTTAAAGGGTGATTAAAAGACCAAACTCGTATCGTTACTCATGCAGAAAGTAAGCTCGATCTGTCGAAATAAGATGTTTTTGTTTATATTTTTCGTTAAAATACTCAACTTGAATCGAGCGAATTGTCATTTTTGTTACAAAGATTATATTGCAAATGTAGTATCCGAAACTAATCGAAAATGACGGTGCATTGCGAGAATAAATGCAGGTGTTAGTGTACGGAGTATTGCTATATAGTTGCTCTCTGGTGTACGGAGTATTGCTGTTTGGTGTACAGAGTATTGCTTTTACTTGCAGTGACTATTTGTCACTCAAATCGAATAAATACAAGGTATAAGCAGCTTTATTTTATAAAAAAATAACTTATATTATATATATATATGTACCTATTAGATTGGATTGTATGGACTGCATGAAGCAATTAATGTAACAAGCTAATCCTAGCTCCATGGACCAAGTCCTCCCTGAATTTTAACGGAAACTTCTATTAGTAACCGTGTATTTCACATACAGTAAAGTGTCGTAGCTGAGCAATTGCATTTGACAAACACAAAACTACTACAATGTACATTACTTTGAATTAGCAACGTTGAACGTAAAGCATAGCAAAGAAACCTCATTACAGTATCTGAAATAGTTGAGAAATTATAAAATACACCTTGGTGTGTACATTTTGTATATATGGATATGAATGCCCTTAGTTGCCATTTGACCATAAGTATGACTTTCAAAGAATTTCATATATCCAAGCTAAATATCACATTTTTACTACTCACAAGAACACATTATGCATTAAATTCAGCATTCTATATTGTTAATCGCATTCATCTGCCTGACGGTTGAAATATTTTAACATAATCATTTAAGAATATTCTTATTGTATCGTATAACCCATAAAACATGACCATATTTGTGAGCAGACGTAATAATACGATAAAACTGTCCATTTACATACTTTATTTACTCATTTTATTATGCCATACTCTCCGTATACTAACGTTGAACTTATGTGCAATACTCCGTACACTAAACAGCAATACTCCGTACATGCACACGTATCTGTTTTGGGGTGTATCTTAGTTGTTTTTCGAACAATATTTATGAAATTTGGTCACAACATTTTGGAGTTCAATATAAACAAAATGGCCAGTTAAAAAAATCTACAATTTGGTATTACAGCTGTTCCAGAAGCTTGTAAAGTCCTGCTGTCAATATTTGCGAGTGAGTAACGGCATAATGCTGGTTCATTTTAACCTTTCTGTGAATATCTGATATACGATAGTGAGCTATAAAGTTACCAAAATGCCCGAAGAAGTTAAAACTCAAATGGGATGTGCATAAGAAGTCAGTAATTTGGAAAATTTCGTCTCTAAACTCACACTGGTCTCCATTTCATGTCCTTAAAATTGATAATATTACTCACTTTACTAGCAATATCCGGTGTACGTTATACCGCAGTGTAAATGATCACTAGACCAATTATGGAGGACCCAGCGAACTGTACCTATATTACATAATACATGATTTATGCTACAAGCATTCTCAAAAAGAAATAAAGTGCACTCACGTGGCTTAAGTTATACAACGTGTACGATGTTTGAAAGTACTGGATATTGTGTCAAATATAAATAAGCCGTTCTCAAGAAAAACTGGGCTAAATGGCATTGTGTAGTAATTATGCAATAAGGTTTAGAAAAATGTCTAAAATGAGAAAAACCTCATGTCCTTTGATTTCATATTTAAGCAATTGGATAGTACAGGACTATCCATTAGCTTCAAGTTTTCTTTAAAATTGAGTTAAAATAACTTTTGTCGTTGCTCTGGTGATCGGTTTCTAAAACGTACTCATATCAAGGAAAACAAGGGTTACATTTGTAGGTGGCTAAAAACACTTGCAATTTCTCCCTGTAAACAAACACTCACAAATTGAACACGTTTTATTAAAATAAGAATATGATTCTAAAATGTGCCACAAAATCAAAAGCTTACGTAAAAAATTATCAGATGCTGGATCTTTAAAATGCCAGTTGACGTTACGTCAAAAACGTAGATAATGACGTTCGCGGCGTCAATAAAAAAGTAGGCGGTTGTTATTGGTTTAAAAAGTCTTTAACTTTGAAAGTGTACAGAATGATTTGTTCACCTTTTCAGAAACCGTTTACAAGATTCTCCTCTTTCTAGCCATATATTATCAACATGTTTACAATTTTGTCACTAAGCCCGGTTTTCCTGGAGAACAGCTCATATTTTATTTGATTTGATAGAAATCTGCGGGTGTTTGGTAGTGAATATAATAGGCGAATTATTGTCAAAATAGCATACCAGTGGTGTACCAGTAACCTTTGGTGTCCTATAATGAGTGTATAACATTGCGTTGTATCAGCATTCTGCCAAATATTCAATGAAAACAAACAACATCGATAATATGATCAACCAAGATCGCCTAAAACGTGAATGATTGGGCGAAATTTATACATGAACCTTGGACGTGTTGGTAACCTTAGTCTTCGTAAAAGAAACACCAGAATGTATAAAACAGGAGGTACAATCACGTTGTCCTTACATTACATAGCGTTCATTACTTGTACAACCTACTCAAACCTACAGCAGTTATACAATTGATCGTTCCACTATATTTCACAACATATTTTGCAGTCAATGTTTGGCAAAGCTCATGGCTCTTCGAGTGTTGATTCTGCCATACTTACCTAACAATGCCCGGACAAATCTAGAGGCGGAAGACACACGGGAACCGTAGCCAAGATCGCTCAAATAACTCGGTCTTCGCCTTGACCTGAAATGTTCATTGACAAAAAACATGATCAACTCTATCAGTAAATATTTGAACAGTTTTGGTCTTTTGGCGGGAAAATTACAAGGGAAACAGAAGAATGACCATTGCCTGCTAAGAACGTTCCATGTCACTTAGTAGGATGTATGATAAGCTAGTATGGACGCTTCAAAACTGCCATTAGTACTATTGTAGATGATCACAGGAATGTATGATTTGTTGTAAATCAGCATTGTGACACGTTCAAATACTTGGATAAGCGACCCTGGAAGTGCATACATTGAAGAAATACATATTTTGAAATATATAAAGCATTGTTATTATAGTGAACAGATGAATTGTAGGTGCCTTTTTTGTCTGACTGGTTGAGATTTATTCAAAATATGTAACTAGCGTTACTATGGCAACATTACTATTTTGTGCGACACATGCGTTCGATTCATGACACAATATGCATAATCAAATTGTTCTATTCAAATGCAAAATTTGAAGTACTAGTAATTTGAACACACGGTAAACACTATTGAGCACTTTTCCTGCAACTTTTGGAACGCCCCTCGTATTTTAATTTCATATTTTGCAATTTGCTGTTTTTGCGACAAAATTCTTCTGAAAATGAATGTGATAGTTTCCAAGCCACACTTTAGATAATAGAACTCATTTGCTCTGCTCTTGCTACAAATGCTTGTACTTGTCGATATCTGAATATTAAAACCATTCATTTTCTGAAAAACGAATATGTGTAAATAAATGGGTGTCAACAGAAAAACGCTTTAAGCCAGTATTGTAACGTTTAATGAAAGGATTCTAGAACTACGTGAGCTGTACTGAGCAAAGCCTTTGACATATCTATTAAAATGTTAATAGAACCGATTTCGATATCATGTGTCATTGACTAATCAGGATTTGTTATAACTTCATCGTAAGTTCATCAATTCGTGGGTAAAGAGACCAACGGTAGTTTAAATCAAGGGTGACCAAGGGTAAAATTAGGACATTATCTTCACAAGCGTTAATAGTGTTTCTCTATTTTGAATAACCAGTGCACAAATCACTAAGTAGCAGGTACCATACCCTACACATTTCAGGAGGAACACGAGAAATCATACTAAAAATTACCTTTTAAAACAGGATCGGAGGTGTTGCATAAATCCAGACCGCCCTCTTCTATCCACCGACCGCTCCAAACCCACGGCAAAGAAACTGCAATAATATTCAATATAAATGTGTATGGTCAACTAATCTGATAAATTTATCATAGAGGTAATGGTCTCTTTAGGCCTATAATATACATGTATTTTATTAACACGTGTATAAATCAATACCTAAATCAAACAACAGTCAATAATTTATTTATTGAAGCATATTGACCTCAATTGTTGTTAATGTTGATAGCCAAAAGAAATCATTCACAGAAGAATGAAGGCCAGGTGCGTAGTGCTTTCAATGAGAAGTGACCCATGCCTTGAACGAGCGATAATTGAACGAAGGCGCTCTGTAGCACTCTGCACTTTGGCAACAGATACTTTGTTTATTTTGAAATGCAACCAATCAGATGTTTAATACATGTATTTTAGACTGGTTCATAAAACATTATTACTGTCCTATGGCAATGGCTAGAAAGGACATTTTTCTATAATGTTTCTCCGAGACATTCTATGTACAGACATAACCAGGTTAATTTAATTAGTAAAGCTTCATCTTGCGGTTGTTGAACAGAAGGCATCATTTAACACTTGATTAGTGTTTGAATAAAGCATTTACACCCGCAATAAATATATGAATAACCAAAGGCAATACATGTATTAAACACGTTCTTGATACATAGACAGACAAGTAAAGTCTTGGAAATCGCTTTTTTTGTCTTTTGTTAAGTAAGTATTACTAAGAACATCAGACGGATCTATCAGATTGCTAGATAATGTGATCTGGCTTCCTCTATGTGTAGTTCTGTGACTAATGTGACGAGAAAGTCGTCATGTTCAGATTAAAGTTAGCACCACCTGGCAAAACCCAATCAACAAATAATAAAATACATTAACTGTATCCTCAACTTTGTACTAAGAAGTCACGTGGCTTTTAAGCACTATTTTAGAGGTTTTAATTACTTCATGTGTAATGGATTAACGCTTTGCCCGTAATTAAACAATCTTAAAGACTGAAAGCGAAATTAGCAAATACCACCTTTCCAAATTCGGCTAAACTTGTGAAAATAGCATCCACCAATCAGATGAAGCTCGAGATATCACCAATCAGATGAAGTTCGAGATATCAATGTCCTATCTATGACGTAGGTACCATGTAATGTGTTTTTTGGAAACTACATTGTTGGTACATTTGTTCGTTGTTTAACACCAAAAGTACCTCGAATTAATCAGTTTATCAGCTTTATTTTGGATATACAGACTATTCCCAAGTCTAATTAGCAACAACTACCTATGATGTTAGGTGGTATAATAACAACATCTTTAGACTCATGAACAAATCAGATTTTGTGCTTGAATACACTTGATGTTCGAAGAGTGATCAATATATTCGAGAACTTTGCTTCTAACTTTTGACATACTGGTATTGATTCTGAAATGGTTATAGGATGACCAATTGGTGTAGCTCAGGCAATTGTCTCGCGTTGAATTAATTAACTTAATTAACTAACTTAAGCTTTACTTGATGGCGCCACTGTGACCAAGGTGAAGCTCGCACTGTCGAGCATCTCAGGTGTAACTTTATCACGAAGCAACGGCATGCCCTGAAAGTTTACACCAAACTTGGAAAATCCTCGCGATATCTGAAAGGTTATTTGACTGAAATATGCGCATAGTCTTTGCGCTCTCAATCAGCGAGTTTCATATGTTTTTCATTGTTTAGTAGGGATTCTATCAACAGCATGCACCGAAAAAATAATGATAAATAGACAAAATGACACCGCTGTACGGACACTCTCCAATAACTTCTGCGAAATGAGAGGCACATATCTTAACCAAATGTTTTCTGTTAGTAAAGGCTACAAAACATTAAATATTTAATGACTCTGGTTCCAGAAAGTGTTCCCTAAATATTCTAGGTCGTGTTTCACTCTTCATTGTATTTTAAAATCTAAAGGTTTAAAGCCAGCCACCCTTTTCCGATTTTTGCTTCAAATATCGTATCGAATTTCTTTCTTTTCACCTTAAATTCCGGATTTAGATATCAATGACTGATTTCGGTATCAAAAGTAAAACAACCATATACATGGGCCGCATATCATTCCAGAAAGGAGCTAGATTCTGACTAAACGGAGACGCTTGGAATGACGTCACGTGACGTCCAACGTCACGCGCCCCTTGCATGAATAAAACAATTTTATTTATAGTGCATTCGGTCGGAGATATCTTACTACTTAAATTATTTGATTTTGTGCCTAGCTGACAAAATAACTAGATCAAAAGGTCTCTCTTATAATGATCACCCCTCGATTGTATGTATTTATCGTGACATTGAAAGCACAAACTCACGATGTGATTTTCCAAATAATTGTTAGGGCTATTGAATCAAGTGAAAAGTGTTTAAACCTCATTTATATCATGTTCAGATATGACATTGTAACGTGAACGAAGTATTTTGGATTTCATAAACTTTGAGATGGCGCCAATAATAATGCCTTTTACAACTATACTCCTTTCTAGATTTAGGCCTTTTTTCGACGACCAAGCCGGAAGCCCTCATGACCAATCGCACAAAATTATTTCATTCAAAACTTATTAACCGGCCAAAAAACCAACATTGGGGCCTCGGCTCGATCATTAGACACCAACAGTTGCATTAGCAAACATAATAATATTATATTTTTAACGTACACTGTTCAAAATTGTATTGTACAAGAGGTGCCCCACTTATATTTGAACAGTGCTGAATATCAGATATCTTCCTCCTAACCCGATATAAATGGAATATCTCTTTTGAATAGTTAGAAGTAATATGTCAGGCATCATATACAATAATTGTTTTGGATATTTGCAATATAGTTCCAACCGAAATTGCCAATTCTGTAGACGATGTTGCTTTTGGCTTTTTGAAGGCCAAATACTCCCCACGAATCGCCAAGAAGAAGTGGACGTATCATTGGTGTGCCGTTTCTGTGAAGATAATTACAAGGGTGGTTTTTGTCATGTTGCGCCCATAAATGAAATAACACAAAATATTAAAAAATGCCAAAAAGTGGCTTTTTGGTTGATAATCGTACTCATTGGGCGTATGATGACTGGGACCAACCAAATAACTAAACAGTGGTTTTCAATGAAGTTAGGAGTATCTATTGTAACTACCAAAACAGAAATTTTGCAAATATAACATGCCAAACTCCGAAAATAGCTGTGTTCACAAGCGCAAAAACAAAAGAAAAATTAAAGGGAGACAATCGCCTTTAACCACCATGTATACTACAACGGAACGGTTATATCGATAACTTTGTCACTTCTGATAAGACAAATACATTACCTTTAAGATATTTACGGTACACGACCAGACTGCTATATGAGAAATATATACGATCCTACCAAGAAGTTGACCTTCGTGAAGCTACATGGGTTAGTAGCCTATTTCAATACATGTGCTGTTGTTTGTTATAAGTATCAAATATAACTCATATTTATTCTACAAAAGGACAAATCAGCGCACGATAGTATGCCATTTATGTTCAAAAATGTTTTTGGACAAAATGTATCCCACATCGCTTTCCTGGCGACAATTTCCGAATCAATGTGTTTTGGTCAAGGCCCAGCACCATACACCAACACAATAACACCATTTGGTACCTAAAGAACACGTGTTTCGAGTTTATTGCACGTGAACAGTAAAGGCCAAAGTCAAACAACGCTGCATCAAAATAATTGGAATCTTAAGGATAAAGCAACATTGATGACACTCGATACATGTTTACAACATGAGTCGGATTTTTTCAGTCATAAAAAAGCTCCAAAAGATCCCCGTACAAAAATATGATTTTTTGGTTCTAATTTAATTACAATTACAAAAACAATAGGTGTATATGTTAATTGACACATTGATGTATACGATTGAATAAAGACTTTTCGACTTAACAATGTCGTCTTGAAAATATCGGATGTTCTTTACTGTTCAAATATAAGTGGGCACCTCTCGTAGGCCTATCACATTTAGAACTGTTTCGTATAGATCTATTAATAAAATATCGAAAGCGTGAATGTTCTTCCTTCTTTAACCACTAACCCCTCGTTTTTCTCAATATAGGTAGTCTACTTTTTAGAAATCGGCCACTATAGCAACGGCAAACGTTATGTTGACTACATTGTATATAAATAGTCCTTAAAAAGATTAATGTAAAAGATAGTGCTCTATTACCTAACAAGTTTCGATTATTATAGGTTTTTTTTATAATAACATAAATACAATTTATGATATAACATTATTACCGTGTAGTTCCGCAAATAAGAACAGTAAAAAAGGCGGTCTTAATATAGCAAATCGGTCTTATTAGCGGACCTTTTTGTTCTAAATTTAATACTTTGGGACCTTAAGCTGGCAAAAATCTGCATTAATTCAAAACAATCAAAGTGGTCTTATTAGCGGAACTTTACCGTAGTATTAAAACTAGTTACCTGCCATCAGTTCCGTCCTGCTGCTTTCCGAAGCTTTCCGCCGCTGTCATAATTATAAGAATATAAAA
Source organism: Spisula subtruncata (assembly GCA_963678985.1). Lineage (NCBI taxonomy): Eukaryota > Metazoa > Mollusca > Bivalvia > Venerida > Mactridae > Spisula > Spisula subtruncata. The sequence continues at coordinate 12,104,739 of OY787674.1, forward strand.
AATAGCAATTGTTTTTACATCCATGGCCACCAATTATGTCTGTATTAATTAAATAATTTATTATATAAAACCATACACTATAAGTCCAACCCTCTTCTAATTTGTCCGAAAAATTGTTTTAAGAAATACAGCGATCTAAAAGGCAGATGCTACTATGGGTCTACTCCATTACGTGGCTGCTATGTCCCTGTATTGCACACTTAGATGTAAAACAATACCCTGATGGCAACAATAGCCAGAGCGATATATGCCTCGCTCGCAGCACTCTTATAGCATTTGAACTCATTTCACAGAAGCGTTAATCAAATATATAAACACGGTGATGATCACAGCGCGAGTAATTACAAATCATCTTGTCGAGTTGCAATATACGGGTCTGACTTTTTATATATTAGTTCTATAATAAGAGATTAGACCAACGTCAGGAAGGATCCAGCCTTCACACGTTTGCCATACGCCAACATCATAGTAATAAGTTTAGCAGCGTCGTCAGATGTTTTAATAAGATTTATGTGAGTGTTGTCAAGGGGTAGCGAAAACATGGTATTGAAGTGACGTAAGAATACAAACATAACGAGAATTAGCCTACATTTCAGGGGAAAACCTTTATTTAGAATTTTCGTATGTTTTGCTGAAGCGACTTACACTTCCTTCATTTATACAGCGGCTAAATTAGTAATTGAAATCTATGAACAAATGTCTATATGAATCCAGACTGTTCATTGTGTCGATTTACACAATGAACAAAACCTAAATGACAATATGAAGACATTTTTGCGAACGTTCAATGCTCCATTTCGGCGTCTGTAACGTTATACACGGATTCTGTTTGTGTTTTTAATGTATGATAATATATTGTCGTGAAGTGTACTGAATGCTTTCCAATTCAATGATTGCATTCGGCTTGTTTATGATATTAGACATAAGATTGAGTTGGTATTTCAGGACCAGCAAGTCAGTAAAACCCTTGTCTATAGATACCGGTACATAAATAATAATAAAATGATTTTTAGTCGTACCGACCCTTTGCTTCAGTTCGGCAAACACGAAAATTTCCGATTTCCTTGACAATAGGCTCATAAGAAGCGCATTGTACTGCTTCTCATACTAAGCCAGTGATATAGCACCCACGGCACTGTTACAAAAGGTGGGGAGCGCTGGCCTAGAGGTAGGACGCGCACTTCGGGATCGAGAGGTCCCGGGTTCGACCCCCCTCTGGACCACTGGTTAATTTCTCTGAGCAAGACCCACATGCTCCATTCCACCATGGTGTAAAATGGTACCTGCGAGGGCAGTGTCTATTCCTGGGCGCCGCAGATCGATGCTGGCTGCCACACCCACAGGAGAGAAATAGTCTCCCCAGGGAGACACGAGTGTAGGTTTCCATACTTAGCCCAATGGCCAGGGGAAGTTTAAATGTCAAAGGGTGCTTGAGCGGCCTAACAGCTGAAAAGAGCCCTAGAAAATTGGTAACTTCTTTTTTTTAAAGTAGTCAAGTGCAGGGCACAAAACTCTGTGTCAATCTAGAACAATGGCTTGACTAAAAACACACACGTTGTTGTTGTCGACTATTTACGTATTATCAATATTGATATAGTGCACAATGCAATCAAAACTTTATCTCTCATTGATATAACAATTATATTCTCTTCAAACATCTAATCAAAGCTAATAGATGACCTATTGAGAACCGGATAAGAGATAGTAGTCGGATTATTAATTTACACGCTGTCAATATGACGTTATTGCTATTTTGCTAAGAGCACAAACTAGTACAAGATTTGCAAAACACGTATCCCTGTGGTCCATACCTCTCAAAGAGTAAAACCCGTTTATGGTGATTTAAACGTCTGTATTGTGGGAAAAATGAAAAAAGCTAATTCTATGTCAATATATCGAAATACTAGTAGATATTTTGAGAAAACAAGAAATGTGCCAAAAATACCTCTTTACTTGTGGTAAAACAAGCTGTTTCAACTTTCGTTGGTCAGCATGACAACTCCAATTTTGTGATGATGATTTTAAATATGTATCAGACTTAAGCCAGCGACAAGTAACTGGTATTTCACACAAAAGATGTGCAAGTAAACTCCATTTGTATCGGTAAGCGCCCTGAGTTTAAAACAACAATTGACATTTTTATAACTTTAGGTTGACAAACTGGAAAATTTAAAGTTCTTGAGTATGCGCCGAGATATTCTTGGTTCGAATCTCGACCGGGACACCTGTTCGTTTATGAAGCGGTACTCAGTGTTACCCAGCTAACTAGTGATCATAACCCAATGATTGTCTTACGCGTATTGGTGGTGTGCACTGAGTACGTTAAAACACCGAGTCCATTGGGAAAGAGCTAGAACATTGCCTCTCGATTGTTTGGTATCATACAAATGTCTCTTTCCCCGAATTTGTATGTTAAAGGCCCATCTTGCAGGAACAGCGGATGATCAATGCATTAACGACTATCTCAATCGCTAATAAACGAGACACGTATTAGTATGGCCGATTCATGTACTGACGTAGTCTGTGTCGTAGGGGTAACAGCACAGCAAGTACGGCGATTTGCTGACTTAGATTGCAATGAGAAGGTCGCGAGTACAAAAACACTTTTCGGAGAAAACTGTCAGAAAACTACGATTTACTGATGGAAAAACAAACTGTATCAGTTTGCTCAGCATTACCTGTTTCAATTTTCATAAAACTGGACTTCTTAGAAGCAAGACCGTCTCATTCTAAGCCAACGAATTTCTTTCCATCACCTTCTTTAGAGGGGAACTTGCATGTGTACTTTACATTCGTCGAACAATACGATATAGAATTGCCATTAACGTACTTGGAGATGTTTAAAGGAAATGTTGATAAAACAGTTCTAAGGTTTCTTGTCTTTGTGACTAATACGAACATTTACTTTTACCTCATGGTAGATTGAGAATGCTTTCTTGTAGTTATACATGTAATTGTTGGCAAGTTCCTCCAATTAATACATTATGTGCCAAAATTCAGCAATTCTCAACCAGACGACAGTTCTGGGCATGCACAGAGGAAATTAATCTCTTCCTGTGACTGTATGTGCCCATTTATTACAGTTTAACGTTTGTTTAGTACTGCAATATCAACGGACAAAAAAGAAGCCGACAGTCATTAATTTTCTACTTCCATTTAAGTGGACTAGGTTTTTCTGGTTTCACTATAGCTAGGCTATTTTGACCTGACCCTGGCCTTTATGCAAGAATATATAACGAGGTTCTTGCTTTGAATATATCAATTTCCGCAAGCAAATCGTGCAATATCGGCATGTAAGATTTGTGTTTGTATTACATCTCGAGCGTCATCGTGATACTCCCCGATTATGAAAACATACACTCGGTGTTGTAAACGTAGACAATATATCGACTGTTAAATCATGCTAATCAAAAGGTCAGGTTCAGGTCAATGTGGCCAAGCTATACCAGGCCCGGTGATTATAAACATTGGAGTACGTACTCTATGCTCCAACTCATACTCTGTACTCCAATAGGAGCATTTCTTAGTTATAAAAACTGCTGTAACTTCTTTATTAATGAATGGAAACATTTGAAATGGGTGTTCATTTTCTTAGTTAGACCATTTGCTACATGTTGGTGTTGGTTGGAAGCATATTTCTAAAATAAGCTGATTTTCATGTTTGAGCTTGGAGTTTGGAGTTCGAGTATGAGAATGAGAAATGTTTATAATCTCCGGGCCAGACCTACAAAAGTCACGACACAACATTTTGTTCGTGTGCCACTTCTGAATAGTGTACTCTTAACATGTTTTCCTACATTTCTAATTTTGTCAAATACCAATTTATAGGCTATACATTAGATCGATGACTGGATATTTTGTATAACATACAGGATCTTGAGTGAGTGCTCATTCCTTACCATTGTATTAAACTAGTTGACAAAAACAATATGACACTCGGTAGAGCCTCTGAGTCTCGTGCCATATTGTTTTTGTCAATTCGCCTTATAAAAATGGTAAGGAATGAACATGAATGTTAGATTCTATTTATCATGTAACCTTTATGAACGCTAAACATCTTTGAAAATGATTATGCATGTTGCATAGGTTCATGAAGTTTCAAACAAAATTTAGTTGTAGTTGGGGAGTGATTGGCTAACGTTGCTTCCAGCTAATTTGCATATTTATGTAACATGCTGGAGTGCATTATGATATTTCCGGTACAGCTTTCCGGCACTCCCCCACCGCAGGTTATGTGATAAATCAGTTTCTGCAATGTGGCTTAATATTCGTGTTGCACCTTTTAATATACATGGGCTATTTGTATTTAAATAAATTCAATTACTATTTAGCAATTTGTCAGTATTTGTTTCATGAGATGCCCACGTCTTACCATTCTCGAAAGATTATAAAGTAAAATAAATATACAGGCTAAAGTGCATAGAGCTATATCTGACGGTCGTTTAGTGTAAAAAAACTTGCATCGTTTTTAGTATGATACTAGACTACCTTAATTGCAAATCAAAACTTTGGATGGGTTCCTTGTACTTTGATTCAATCGTCGAAAAAATGGACGTTTCTTATAATTGCATTGATAAGATTGTTCTAGAATTATTTTCCAGAAAACGGACAATTCTCATGTCCAATAAATCGAAGAGACAGTTTCTGTTAAAGCTGAAGCGAAAACTGATCTAATGGGTATGAAAGCATAATTGTTTTCAGTTTTGGAAACACAAAATATACACTTTAAATTGTTTTTATTCATTAAAATCACGGATCACCCAATGTTAGGGCCAGCCAATTCAGTTTATGTACTCATTTTAAACATACACCTATGCTGTTTGTGTTGGGAATTGTTCTGTGGTTTGTGGTCGTCCTTGTATGTCGACTCTCCGAAAGTTGGACTGACTGAGGGATCCAGCTGTCGAAGTAGGTTGCCCTAGGTAAGCATTTAAGCCTTATTCTGTCTTACAGGTGCATCCGTAGCTCTGTGCACTTGAGACGACTAAATTCGGGTGGAAATACTCATATAGGAGTATAATTATGCCTGTCATAGTTCAGCAGAAAGCTGATTGGCAACCAAAAGCTTTGCTCGGTATGTTCGGCATAAATGAGTTTATGTTGTTGTTCGTTATCCTTGTGTCTGGGATTGTTATTCTTTAAGCTTGTTCGTTTTGTGTAGTGTTTGTTTGAGTTTTTCAACGCCGTTTCTTTTCATCATACTTCAGTTATGGATATATACGGCGACGATTTACCTAACCAGTATTCCTGAAAAGTAACCGGCCCTCGTAATATCTATCCCATCTACATGGAACCAGCTATTCCTCCGCAGTTGTTAGTTTGAACAATATTATACAGAAAGAAAATAATTTATTTCGTATTTTCGAAGAAAGAAGAAAAAAAAAGGAAACACAAATAAAATTGAATTGTCTACACTCGAATTGTAATCAAACACGCCTGCTGTCGTCCATCGTCCATTCATTCTTACTAACACTTTACAAATGTAAAACCTTACATGTTTCACCCATTCACATCGAATCCTGAAAAGAAACAAAAAATGTGATTTTAAAGGAAATGATAAGACACTGGCACTCAAATATTGACTTACAGCGTTCAAAGTTAAAACCAAATGCAACTATTTACCAATGCTTCATACTTATGATAATTCAGACATCATATTATTTTGGTTCGCGTTAAACGTCTTTTCTCGACAATAGAGTGATAAAGAACAGCCAATTTACCTAACTAGACAGTAAAATAAAGAAGTTTTTTCATTGGTGGCCAATTATCACCTGCTTCACCACTGATAATTGACACCTTCTCAAAATTCTAATATAAGTAACAGCATGCACTGCCACAAACGATCACACGCCTCACCACGGCCAATCAGTTAGACCAGCTGTCGAGCATCTCTAGACCAAACTGAGTCATTTAACGAGAATCATTCAATGACGTAAAAGTCATCAACAATTCAAAGTAAATAAGAATCATTATTAAAGAGGCATTCCCTATAACTTTGATCGTTTAAATTGATTCAGTAATATTATACATTAAATGAGAATCATTATTGCTAAAACTCTTCAAATTTTCGACAAAAAGCTCCCACTAATTACCGATAAAATAATGAAAACATTTTTCCGTAACGAGCCAAAATTGTCACGATTTGTTTCCCTTTGACCACATAATAATAGATAGCTGGAAGCGATAAATTATCATTGGTGATTTAAATATATTTTTGCATTAAAGAGACATATTTGCGCACACTTTCTTCTGATGAATTATGATAATTGATAGTGCTTTGTACATTTAGCTCGTTTAATGTGATAGTAGAGATAAATATGCTAGTAATAGGGAATGCCTCTTTAAATTCATTGTGTCGGTAAATATATATATACCATTCTCTCATACACAATGGGTTCATCTTGTTCTAATGTGACTGTATACCGCTGAAATAAACAAAATAAAACATTGTGTCACCGGATAATATAACAAAAGTTATAAATAACATGTTTTACTGCAGGCCTAATAAATGCTAGAAACATCTTGGTCAATCCTGAATGTGTGTACCTAAGTATTTGAGTTTAATATATATTTTACTTTCAACGAAATAGGATTGGGTAATATGTTTAGCCTGTATAAGCTCTCTGTGTATGTATGTGTATCGAATATTCCTTCCTTGAAGATATGCAATTGTATTCAGCATACTAACTTAAGTAAGGTTCTTTGCCCTCCCTTTAAGGTCCACCGCCCGTTTCCCTCCTTCTTCATCAGTTGTATCTTTTAATCAGGTCACTGTGCTGTTTGGTCACTATAATAAACGTTTTTGGCATATATATTTTCGCCCTCTTTTTGCCCAATATTGTAAACTAGGTCAAGTCGTCCCGTCCTTTTTACAGCGTTGTGCAGTGTCGGTGTATTTTTGTTTCCACTTGTCCTTGGAAGTTAATTTCTGTGCCATTTGTTTTTAAGTCCACGGCCCACAACACCCCCGCCCCCCTCTTTTCATCATTTGTATCTTGCGGAGATGCTGGATGAGATACTTTTTTTATTAGGTCACTGTGCTGTTGGTCACTATAAGATACGTTTTTAGCATATATATTTTCGCCCTCTTTTTGCCCATTATCGTAAACTAGGTCAAGTCCCGTTTTACACGCATTAACGTTATGACACTGTCCTTGGTGTTTTTAACTAGGTTAGGGGGTGACTGTGCCTCATTTAGTCGCCGTTTTGGCATGGGTTTGCGTTGTTGGTTCGTCGTGCAGTGGGGCCTTGGGGAACTTGGTCGAGTATTGGCTTCGTTTCATTCGGCAAAAACCGCTATTATGTAATTTCCTTGTGAATGTGGGTCATCCTGCATTTTATCGGCGGGACTTGGATCTTTGGTTGTTTCTTCGGCTTAGGTTTGGGCATTGCTCATTGTAGTTGCTAGGAATATTTAATATTATTTCCCACCCCATTCCTACCTTGCCCATATTTTAACAAGGTCAAGTCGTAGTTGTGCCTCTTTATGTTGCATAACGTTAAGTCACTGTCCTTAGTGTTTTAACCTAGGTCACGCCCCGGGGTTGTTGTGTCTCATTTTGGTCGCCATTTTGACATGGGTTTCTGTGGACACTGCTCAGTGTAGTTGTGTCGTGGTGTTTCTTATTTCTTTGCTCGGCTGATTGGGCTGAGTGCTACCTTCCCTGTCGGCTTTTCTCATACCTTTTATGTTTGACTGACGTCAGAAGATGTTATCATGTGTTGTATCTGTTCCAATTATTGTTCCTTTCTCGTTTCCATTGTGACTTGTGTTTGTATTTTGTGAGTTCTCTTTTACGTGTGCTCTTCGTGTGCATTTCAAGCTATGTTGGGTTTGTTATGTACAACGGCTACTGCCTTCCCTGTCCAATTTGAATGAACAAAACAAAAGGTGCGCTGCATATCTGAACACACTAATGCTCTATTGTGTCCATCAGTTCTACATTATGCTTATAACAATTCCATGTGTTCTCTACTGACATGTAGTTCTTATTCGGACATTAACGAAACAACAAAGTTGTTGTGTCAAATTCAAAATATGATACCATTACTCTAAGGCAGAGAATAATGATACATGAACATCAACTGCAGTTATCTTTCTTGGAACGAATGTTCTTTCTGGACTGTCTCTCAATCAAAGAATGTTTCTCTAAATTTCTCTTTATCAACAAATATTTGAATTTGCACAACTCAGAAATGCTGTATCAGCATTAAGATATAAGAATATTTTAAACAGGAAGATCGCCACGATGTTATTATTGCAAGGTGACAATTAAACACCCATGGCCGCACTGACCAGACACTTGAAGCAATAAAACATAGTATATGTGTAGGTGACATACAGCTGTTATATTGATATAACGTTAATGAGAAATGACAATAATATTGATCTGCATTACGTTGTGCATTAGAAATATGTAGCTGTTGTTTCCCTAGGTATTGTTCAATCATCGCGTAGAATTAAAGAAATGAGCTTATTTATTACAAAACCACTCTAGACTCAAATTTTCGACCTTGTGGTCTTTTTCAAGAGATATGATTCACTTATAATTTTTCTACACTTTTAGTACAGTTTGAAGTCTTTGCATTGTAACTTGTTATAAGAATAACTTATATTTTGATAACAAGTTACAATGCAAAGACATCAAGCTGCACTAAAAATGTAGAAAAATTAGTGAATTATATCTCTTGAAAAAGATCGCAAGGTCGAAAATTTGAGTCTAGAGTGGTTTTGTTACAAACGATATTGTGATCCCCTGTTAGGGATATAATTATACTTATTTATAAGTTTCTTACAGTTGGTATAGGCGTGTCAACCGTTATCAAACTGATCCGAAACTGTTGAATATTGCATACAATAAACACCGTGATAAAGTCTAGATCAATATGTTAACTGTATGACCCCGTGAGCCTACTCTATGACAAGGCACATTTCATGCACATGCCTTATTTTTCATCCATTCAATACACATGTAGTTTATTTTCTTTTATCTAATGAATGAGTGAACAATTGGGAATGTTAAGCTCTGTTGTTTTGTGATATCATTTCTTAGGCCTGTGATTCATGTATTATTACTATACAGGTTTTGTGAGCCCAGGATAATGTGATGTTTACAAAAATGAATAAGTTTGGTCAACTGCTGCGATATTTGTTTTATAGCACGGATAATAAGGCCTGATCCTGACCTTTATGCATAAAATGACTACAAGGTACTTGCGTTGAATGCATCTTAACTTTCCGACCATGACCTTTATTTGCTTTATTTCTACTAAAATACGACAGGCATAATACATATTATGTTTGTACCTACACTCGGATATCAATTCCCATAAGCAAATCGTGAAGTATCAGTATTTATTTGTGTGTATAGCGCGATTGGTAACTAGTTGATTAAGGGAAATTACTGCTGTCAATATTGACATGTAATGCAATCAGAGTTGTCCCTCTTTGTACAAATGAGTGCATGAAAAAGTGTTCATATAAATGAAGTAAGAACTCCCCTCATTTTTCTTTCATATATTATGACAATAAATCATTATACAATTAATGACTTTTTTAAACTTGATTTAAACACCTTAAAATTGAATAAAACACCTCAAAATTGAAGATTGAAGACCCCTTTCAGCAAACCCCTAACTTACATGTCTGCCGCCGCGTTAGCTGGTGGGCTCCAACCCCCTCCAGTGTTCATACTACCACCCCAATGTTCCTGTTGGTTCCAGACACCATCCTGTCCACCATTCCAACCACTTCCGGTGTTCCAGTTTGTACCCTGGTTCCCCCAGTTGTTCGAGAAGGCGAGTGTATTCCATGGATACTGGGACTGGTTCCAGATCGGGTCAGAAAATTCTCCAAATTGTCCACCACCTTAAAACAAAAAAATGTTTAGATACCGTTTCAGTTTTTATGAACCGTCATAAGCTGATGCGGGGGGGTCACTATTAAAGTGATTGTCCCGATCGTCCGTCCGTCCGTTTGTTCTATTGAAAATACTTTCCAATTACTAAAACTCAAATAATTCCAACAAAGCATAGCTTTCAACTTCGGCATACAAGTTTACCATCATAAACACCTTACAAGTCATACATGTACCCACTATCCAGCATTCAATATGATTACGCCCCCTGATTTACTTACCCAATTATCATGGACAATGCTTCCACCGGTACAATACGCGTTTATCAAAAGCATGGTTCATGTCTATGTGTAATTGATGTCACTAAATCTGAGTACACAAAATTTAATGTAGTTCGTATGCAATATGGTAAATAAATGCTGAAACAAACGTATGTTATTAGATACTGTAACCTTTGATCTAGAAACAGGTGTTTGAATTTACATAGTGGTATACGGTAAGTGCCTTTGGCGGTAAGTAGCTTTCTAGGCATACTATACCACATACCATTGAATGTTCATAAACTACGAAACAGGTATTTGGAATGAAATAAAGACATCAAACTGTCCTAAACCACGACCATGCGATCTTGACCACCCACATCTTCAACATTATTCTTCTTTTCGAAAAACTGTACCAGCTATAATTTTTTATATGACGTCGCGTCACAAGTTGGAGCTATTTCACTTTTTCGGCGTTTTTATTTCTTGTTAAGTGATTATGTTGTTCATCCGTCACGTAACTATACAATGGTATACATCATTTTAAAGAGAAACAATTGTTTTATACAAATGTGTAATTTTCCCTTAAAAATGATAAATGATTAAGACGTCAGTTTGTTTGAAAGACTAAAAAAACTACAAAATACACGTTTGTAGAGATGTAACACTTTTTGTCGAGCACTTGCAGTAAAACCTAATTTTCACCAATACTTTTACGCCAAAAGACGTTAAAAGTTTGCATGACAAGAATTGAAACCATGTGCTTCTGATAAAATTTCCGTAGATTTGCTTAACGGAACCGGAAGTTGTAAAATAAACATTGTCTGAAGTAAAATATTGATGTAGAGATTTCGAAAAAAGTAGCGTTTCGGCTACAAATAAGAATTTAAAATGTGAATTACACCTATCTTTTTCAACGCACGTATTAAATATTTGAATACACAAATATTGTTTTTTCCTAGATAAAAATGTGTGAAAACTCATGTGATAAAATGACATAAACAATGTTTTTTTCCTTATACACGTATATCTCATACTAGCAATCACCTTGTGTGTATGTCCTCCAGTTAGGGTCATAGCCAATTTGATTGTATTGGTAGCCTCCCATTGGGTAGAAGTTGTGCATGGAGCCGCCTTGTCCCCAGCCGTACATCCCTCTGCCTGGCATCCCAGTGCCACCATACATTCCATTACCATGGCCCGTCTCGTATCCCCCGCCGTATCCCGAACCATGACCCGTTCCGTAACCTTCGCCATGCCCTGTGCCGTAACCTCCACCATGACCGGCGCCGTAACCCCCGCCATGAGCCGTACCGTAACCTCCGCCATGGCCTGTGCCGTATCCCCCGCCATAACGCATACCCAATTTAGGATAAAACATATTCATCCCGACCATCGATTTCATTGGATATATGGGCATATGTGGCGCAACTGGCATTGGCATAGGCAGGATACCACAGTACGAGCCTGCAACCATCAACAACAACACTAACGGTTGAAAATACATCTGGAAAAGAAGAAAGAAAGTTTATTAAAACGCATTGATTATCTAATTTATGTCATCGACCATATTTTGTGTGCATACATCTTTATTGGTGGCTTTGAAGTATCTTCTTGTTCAGAGGCAGTCAGAACGTATCCGTTTTGGCTAAACAATCCCAAAGTCAAATCCAATATCACCATTGTTTATTTACCCATTTACTATGTTTGTCTAAACATCTTTAGAAGTGCTGACTATAGTTCACCCAAATAGACTCCTCTACAAGGTCATGGTTCAGGGTTCAAAATTGAACTTTTTTTCACTTTTTTAACTTTTTTTTTATACCTATAGTATTTAATTTTAATTGTCACAATCGGCTTGTATGAATATGAAAGGTTTAACAAGACTACGTGACAATACTTTTTCGCTGACAGTTACTCATAAACATGATTCAAACTTGAATGTACATGAATGTCGTTATTTACGAAGGTCTTCCGTTTTACTCGTCACAGGTTATAACTAGCTTAAGAAATCAGACCTCAAGAGTTGAAATATCGATATATCATTGTGGTTTCCCATCCCGACATCTCGACTATGTTACATGTACATGTTATCAATATTGCCCGGTTGTTGTTTTCGTCTGAACCTACGCTGTTCAATAACTTTTCCTTTTAAAACATTGTATTGCCATGAAAATATCATTGCGAACAACATAATTATATATGCAAATAATAATCTTATCAGCAAAAGGGATGGGCCACTTATTCTCAGACAGGCTGTTAAAACGGCATATATTTAGAACCGGCATCACAGGTCTGAGCTTAAATTATTCTTCATGAAAATCGGCTCTTCTCATGTTGGTCAAAATAAAGTTTAAACAGCTCGTTTTGCCAAACATTCGTAAAGGTCAATTTCTGGGCAGTTTATTCTTGTTTACTCGAAGTAATGTTGTTACTAGTCGAAAATATAAGAACGGTATGGACGAAGAGTCATGAATTATTTACTTTATATAAAGTTTCCTAGACCAAATTACCAACAGGTATTGACTGTACCTTACTCTTCCACCAGCAACTCTCAACTGGTCAAAATATCGACGGTGCCAAACCAAAACCCCATCACTCAATTTTGGCGCGAAAAACTTTTTTGCAGCATCCGCATCTGCTAGTCTTCCCGCGCATTTCTGTCTTGTCGCCATTTAAATAGCCAATCGCGTGACATATATGGTGACAAGACAGAAATGCGCGGGACGTCTAGCAGATGCGGATGCTGCAAAAAAGGTTTTCGCTCCAAAATTGAGCACTGCCGATATTGACTTCGGAATAAGTTTCAGAGTAACCATAACAATTACTAAGTTAGTTACGTCTACAAATCCGGGCATAGTATTTATGTGCCAGTCATTTCCTGCCTAAATATGGCAGGCATATGAGTACCTCCACTCGTATTTGAGCCCGGGTCGCCGGATTAGAAAACAAGCGCACTAACCACTATGAAACGAAGGCATTAGTATATTAAGTACAAAACGAATGAAAACCGTATGACGTCGCGCACGATGTTCCGTCTTTTTACGTTTTTAGGGTATGCGCACTGGAAGAAAATTGGTAAAGAGCTTAATTCTTATCGGATTTCTTTCAAATTTTAACTAGGAGTAGTTTTTAAAATGTACTTTTCGTCCATAATTTCAAAATAGATGAACACCTTCCTGAAAATTTATAATAGGCATTTTTCTTGAGATTTTTGTTGAAAAACGTCGTGTAACTGCGTCACATTTGTCTTGATGCAGTGTGCGATATTTCACCTTAAAGAAGTCGATTTAAGGTAAAGTTTTACGGTAAGATACCACATGGGTTCGCAAATGAATAACGAACAAGATGGCATATTACATTTGAACGTGAGACGTCAAACATAGCTGTTGGTAATTGTTAAATAGTTTGTAAAATTCTGTAACTTTGCCATTTTTTGCGTAAAATATATAAAACTTCTATATAAACATTACTCCAGTTATTTTCATTTTCCCTGCAAAATATTGATATTTTGTACACTTTAAGAGAAATAATATGACATCAAACTAGTAGTGAAAATATGGTTGAGAAAACGCAATTTTAGAAAATACAACAATTTTATAAAAATACAAAAACATGTCACAAATTATTTTGACGCGACAGTAAAATCCGAAAAAATATTTCATACACAAATATTTCTTTATGATCGTCACTTTTCTTTTTTCCCGTATCCTCATGTTATAGTTATGACCATCATGCAAAGTGTACACTAATTAAAAAATAACTGAACTATATTTTTTATGATTTTAAAAGCATTCTTCGTTTGCCACCCGGCATGTCACAAAATAGAAAATGGCGTATCTTTCGTAGTTAGCGTCCAAGTTGCTTATATTATGTCATTAATATTGGATGCTGCAACATAATTTCATAAAAAAGAAAGGTACTGTTTCATTGATTGTTATACCCTTATCAAATTGTCAAAATTTCAAATAGTAAGGGTACTTAATTTTGTTCGTGAGAGGTTATATTCGGATGTAAGTCGTTTTGTAAACTTTTTCTAAAATGTTAAAATTCGAACCATGACTCTAATTATTCATTATAATTTGAACTACGGTGTTAGTAGATTTTAATGAATACTGAAACAAAACTATGATATTCATATTCCGTTTTCATGACAGATTTATCATGTAAAATTTCATAAGTTTCCCAGCATAAATGCTAAAATAATACAATATTTTACATCGGCATTATAGCTTGTAAACTTTTATAAATTTACGCTCTAAACATGACGTCGGACATAACTAACGTCCGCATGTTCTGACACACAGATACATAATTTTAATACACATCACAATGAAAACACACGTGTATGATATACATATATTTTATTCATAATTTATGTTAAACATTACCTATGTTTTGTGAATGAAATGTTATCGGGGGGGGGGGGGGGCAAAAAATACGAACACATTAATTAAAAATATAAGCAATATTGATTTATTAAAACAAACTAGTTATCAATAACATGCTAGCTTATAGAATGAGAAGATTGTAACTACATTTGTATTACTTACGACCTATATAGAAGACTGCTTCACAAGGCGATTCTTATTAGCCTATTTTCGTGAAAATACGAATTTGTCATGCTGAACAAACTGATGTTGAAAAAGTAAATAGTTTTTTTTTCTTGATTTCTCTTAATATCGATTTTGTAGTTACGACCTTCTCATTCTAAGCCAGCGCATTGTTTCCTACATAGAGTAATAAAGCATATAGAGGTTATTTACAAGTAATAAATTAAAGATGAAAGTTACAACTAAATTAGAGATCTTATTGTTGAAGAAAGAACCGTAAAACATTATTAAACCCGTTCTTTTTGTAAATACAAAATACTTTTCCGACGTTCTTTATAAAAAATATTTAATAAAATTACAAGTTATATTGGTATTCTTTTCAGTATTATTATCGTTGATATATATATACTTGAACAATGTATTGGATTTAAAACACATCACTATAGTAGTTTTTTCAAGACAACGCAATGAAAATGACTACCCGAATATTTTGACGTTAAGTTTTACGCTTTCCATGTGACGCTTCCACGACGCAACACCGTGCGCGACGTCTATATGGTTCATGCTTTGCAGTTGTTGTTGTTATTGTAAACTTATAAGCAATAACCATGTCGGACAAATATTCCTAAGATGTCACGCAATATTTTACACTTACAACCCGCAATTCTAGAACGACCGATTTGGCAATAAAATCATCATTTGCGTTATGCGTATTATATGTCCTATTCACAGAAGAGAGGTACAATACGTTAGTATTGCTTGTGTCTTGAATCCATATTAATGAGGTCGTGCAACTTAAACAAATTACGTGTTGTTCCCCTTTCCCTTAATACGTTTGTTATGAAAAACTAATGACACTTGCCACTACACCGAGGGTAACTAAAAAGGTAAAGTTTGTTTATTATAACTATACTTATCACACCTATTGAATGGCCAACTCAATTTGACTTATGAGACACTTATCTTTCATGAGCACAGTAACTTCCCGAATCCCTTCTCGTAATGCCGGGGGCCTGACGGTAACCATTTATTTAACTGGCTGGCGACTGACCAACAGGTCTCATCAGTTCTAATCAGGTTTCCGCCGAGATTCGAACATTCAACCTCCCGCTTGCAAGGCGGACGTCCTAAACACTCGGCCATGGTTGCGGTATACGACACGTTATATACTTCAGCTTCAAATCACCGATTTCAAAACAGGATTATATTGTTAACAGTTGTTTGACATATGGCGCCTATGGGAGCATCCATTTATTTAGCTAAATCGGTCAAAAAATCATCATTAATGTTGAATCTGTTCACAAAATATGCAATGTCGGTTCAAGACGCATGGTAGGCGCCTTTGGGTACATCAATTTATTAAAGTAAATCCATCAAAATCAGTCGCAAAGTCAACTTTAAATTTTAAAGTTTTCATGAAAAATAAACAACAGACGATGCTATTCCTGATTAATGAATGGCTCGTCTTGAAAATTCTGAACAATGTAAACATTTTCAGGAAGAAGCGATTACAAAATGTAGCTAAACATCGAAATCATTTCTTTAAAAAAAAAAATATATATATACCTTATAACGATACAGTATTATCCGTGTTTAGTCAAGTTGTTTACTTTAGTGAAATGATAGCGTTATAAACATGTGAAATCAATACATTTAATTTTATTCTTCCGCATACGTGTTAATTAGTAAATGTTTTATCAATTAAAGTTAACTCAAATATTCAATAATTTAATGACTTTTAAGATAGAAATGGTATATGTGTTTTCGGAGTGGTTTTCAGCCCATTGGCCACACACAGAGAGGACAATAACCTACTAGGGGTTGTTGCAAAGGTTAACACATATTTTTCCTGATGCGTGTGCTGTACATTGAACTTTCATTGATCAGGCCAGCCACGAGCGCACGGACACACTCGCTATGAAGACATACGGGAAATGTCCGCAAATCTTGTAGCATTCCTCCAGTCTAACTTAATGAATAAGCTGCATTTGAACACAAGCTTTGTCATTTGGTCAGTTTGGGGGTGCATTGAATAGCAATCAATTGAATATACTAAATAAATCACAACTTACATACTTGCAGTATCTGGTATTTTCAAGCGCAAAATCAACTTTCGGTCGATTTTACGAAGTGCGAGTAGCACTTTTAGCCATGTAAAATCTAAAAAAAATCCATAATTTTACAACCCGATACTGCATGGCCGCATTAAAGTTTGTTTTTCTACTGGTAACAAATACAAATTAAGAAACGACCATTTAATTATATGCATTGCAAAACACACGCCTTATTTACTCGTGTTTTAGTAAAGGGTACGACTATACGTAGTTAGAGAAAGTATGGTATATATAATAAACTTAACATGTTATTTGGTTTCATTTAAGCTTAGGAAAATATGAAAACTGACTTAAAAGTATCATATGAGCAATACTACTGTTAAAAGCGGAAGTGAAGGAGTGTCATGAACCACAAAATGTGTCATACTTTATAATGTTTGAAAATGAGCTGAAACTTACCCACAGTTTATAAATACAGTGATGAGCTGAAACTTCCCACAGTTTATAAATATAGTGATTAGCTGAAACTTTCCCACAGTTTATAAATACAGTGTCACCTCCAATGGCATATTACCCTTAGATACAGTACGTGAGTAAGGCTTTATCTAACGAGGCTACCCTTATGATTACCCAATCTTCCATGTGGCCTCAAGTACTTTAGCCTCTTTGCGATAGCTGACACAACCTCTACTGTTATCGGTCTTTCCCAACCTTTCAGTTTCTCCGAGATTCTTTCATGTATTATGTGATTTGATAGTCCTTCGACATGTTTCTTCCGAGTTCCATGTGTTTCTTTCTCCATCTTATCTTGACGAGTTGTTGATTTAGCGATGTTTCTGTATGTCTGACATGCTAATGTTTCTGTATGAAAGAAACTGGCATTTTAGACGTGTCGTTTTCGAGTGTGCTTCGCGTTTTACGTTACATTATACATGTATCAAATACATGTAATAATGAGCAAATTATTTCAGAATAGTCACTTACGCTATGTTGTTTTGTTGTCTAGCAACAGGTTTATCCACATTTCATCGATTACCTCGACGTGTGCTCTTTTTGTTGTCATGGTATTCTGAAGTCTCCATATTCCAGATAAAAAATACGCTGGTTGAACGTGAATGTCTGAAATCTGGGTTAGAAAATCTAACTAATAACTAATTTCACAATTTCTAGTCATAGGTAGCATTTTGAATGTATCTCATCATGGAGCCCAGAAAGGTATTTTTCGGTCCAGTAACCGAAATAGAAATAGAAATGAATAACGTCACTCCGGAAAAACATGATGGCAGATGATAGGCCCTACTATAGCCTACATACTAAATAGCTCTAGGCATTGAAGTTTTACACAAGAAGATTCTTTGATGTTTTCCCTATATAAGTCTATGTAAAACTGGTGACCCCTGGGGCGGGGCCAATTTTCACCCCAGTGTCATAATTTGAACAATTATTAAATCCCCCAATGCCACGTGCAATAGCAAAATTTCATCAAAATTGGCCAAAGAGTGTCAGAGGAGATGTCGTTTGAAAGTGTGTACGGACGGACGGTCATAAAGACTGACATACAGACGCACATACAGGCGGACGGACGACGGACGGTGTTTGATCACAATAACTCACCTTGAGCACTTTATGCTCAGGTGAGCTAGAAAGTCGCTTCCAGTCAAGTTCCCAGACTTGAACTAGAATGTAAAGTACGGACACACCGACTTTTACACCCTTCTCATGACGGATACGGGTTTAATATCAAACCGTAGTCTGACTCAGTAGACGATCGACAAAACGAGCGCCTGTCAAATAACGTTGCTAATTAAGCATAATATTGTGATGGTTGGACGAGTCTTTGCCGTGACGACAATATTCTCGTTTATTGGATAGTTCACGGTTCATGAATATTTATCGTCATGCCTTCTGGTTCAAGATCTAAACGAGTTGTAAACAAAAATGGATGCGATATGTCGGTGAGTGTTGATAATAAAATCACAACATTGGGCGTTTTACATTCCCAAGTAGCAAGTATCTAAGTATGGTAGTATGCATTGGTTAAGGCTTTTATGGAAATAGTTAGCTAACGTATTAAAGTGCAGATGATCTGATTTTACATAGGGTAATTGGAAATATGTGTTCTCAAATTCTCAATATTGTTGATTATTTTTATATTTATTAAAATATTTTTGCTTCCCCATTAGCGACTGGATAAGATTACTGGAATAAAGTGTGTGGGTGGATTAACTTAAACTAGTTTTGTGGTGATTAACATTATAATTTATTCAGTGAGTATCATTTGATAGTTTTGTGCAGACGTCTTGTTACCCATGTCTGTAATTTAATACATGTATTTTTCACTGTGTACATGCATTGATTTACAGCAATTGCAATAAGGCATACACATTGAATTATATAGTATGACAATAAGTCATACAGTGATCAGATCATTTGCTTTTAATAGCAATAAATCATTAAATGGCACCAGTTGAATTTTATATAGTAAGCTGATAACAGGATAAGTCATACAGGCTGTGATAAATGTGGTTTATAAATTATAGTTAAACTATTAGTTTATACGCTGTGCATATGATCATATATGTATGTATGGAGATGTATGAATTATCAATCAGAGTTGTCATGAGGAGGCGGCTGGAGACCAATTTGACTGCCTCAAATGATATTTGGGCCGCCTCAAATTTACCCCAAGTCGCCTTCCACCTTCAGTGCTCAGGCACCTTGGCCTCCTCAAATGTACAAAAAGTCTCCTATATGAAATCCTTGTGAAAACTTTGTCAATATGATATTTTAAAGTTATTATAATAATATAATGATCATTACATTGCTTTACATGTGAAATATAGAACCTTCTACATTCTTTACATTGGCATCCATGGTTCATTCAACTTTCATTTGAAGCGCGCCATGCTATGTTGCAATTGAAATACCTATGCACCTGAATCCAAGTTCTAAAATGCATTTTAAGGTATTTGCAGTGAATTTTGCTGAATCAAACCTAAATATGAATTGTGATAGCCATTGGTTATGGATGTTACTGTTACTTTCACTAGTTTTAACTTTTAGTATTGGTTAGCATACACAGTTATTACACTTCTTTGACATTCATACAAGTATGATCTATAGGTGTAAAACTAAAAGCATAAAACCAAAGACCTAAATTACTACAATTTATGTCTTTGATAAAACTTACTTACATATGGGAGGATGCTTTTGGCTCGTGATATAAAAATTTGATATTTTGTCTTGTTTTACTTCCAAAGCAACCATTTCCATGGGCACTAGTGACTTTTT
Organism: Spisula subtruncata; assembly: GCA_963678985.1. Classification (NCBI taxonomy): domain Eukaryota; kingdom Metazoa; phylum Mollusca; class Bivalvia; order Venerida; family Mactridae; genus Spisula; species Spisula subtruncata. The sequence goes on from OY787674.1 coordinate 12,124,754, forward strand.
TGCTTTCATACTTGTTGTGATTATGTAGAACTTAACAAAGCTTTGCAATGTTACATAAGCACAATTAATTAAGCACTATTTCTGCAGGTCGTGGGTAGTCAACTACTGTACTGTACTTTACACATTCTGGCATTCTAAGCCACAGTCGTAACCGTTTTCAGAGTATTCTTCTTTAACCCCTGGTATAGTTCTACTCAAGGATCCTCTCATGTTCAAAGGGTATTCTATCAATTGAAATTGAAGCAAAACAAACTCCTTTCGTACGTTTCAACTTTATTAACTATTATTTTATTAAGCTTTTCTTTAAAATCCAGTTACATTGTACAAAGTGAAACCCTTCAAAATGATCTTTGAACTCCCTACATGCCAATGTTACTGTATAATTTGTTATGTATGATATATTCAACATGCATTGCTAGAACTTGCTATGAATTATAACATTTTTGTACCCAAGAAAAATGAGGAAATTATAATTATATCCAAGGCAAAATATAAACACCACCAAAAAAAAAATTGTGTTTCTAAGTTCTAACACCAAAAGAAACTCTAACATTTTTAACATTGTTTGTGGACACCTTCTATCTTGTAGATAAATTGCAGACCATGTAAGTATTTGTTGTATACATTTGTGTGGTTCAAGGCTTATTGCATGTACATGTATTGTATAACAAGTAACATGAGTAACATCAACTATCTGTCTGTAAAAATATGGTAGCACAGGCTGGACTTATGTATACATGTTGCATGCCGCATCACTTTTCAAGTTCTGTGGTCAGTCAGTCATGTTTTAACAATAATCATTCAGGGGTTTATTATTTTGTAACCACTGACTGTTGACTTCGGACTTGGCTTCTGGTTATTAAACCCATAATGGATGGACAATGAAAACCTATCGTTTATAAATCAGGGGTGTCAATTTGTCATTTTTAACTGGAATTCCCGATGTATCATTTCTGACCAAATTAAAAGTTATTTGATGAAAATATATCCAGTAATTACAAAGTGGTGCAGTGTTGGCATAACGGACGGTCGATTGAGTAACGGACAGGACGGCGGGAAATACCGGGAAATACTGGGAAATACCGGGAAATACTGGGAAATACCGGGAAATACCGGGAAATACTGGGAAATTGGACAATACAAGTGGTCGATTGAAGTGTTCATGTGAAATTATGCTTCCATACATGTATCTTTATCTATATACCTAGCTCTTCTAGTGTAAAGGTTATCAACTTATTATTTGTTTTAAATTCTATTTTTTCATGCAAGTTCTCTTCAATGGGACGCTTGAAACTCATGCACTTTGTGTAGAAAATTGTCCATAGAACATCTTTATTTTGTATTGTAGGGTACTAGGGTTATGTCCAGTTATGTAAACACTCCCCCAGACTAATCCTTTGTTAACTGCAAGAATATGACACAATATTGCATAATCTGTTAGTTGTCAGTTTCACACTTCACACTTAGTTGACCTGATTTAACAATGTGCTAAATTAGTTTAAGCCAATTTATGTAAGTCTAAATGATTATCAATATTAATTATTTATAACAGTCTCTCCCATGCACTTTCTAGTATAACTATAACATTATAAATTTCATTTTAAATTGAAATTAATATATTATATTAATTATTCCTAATTATTTTAATTAGATTTGTAACAAGTGTATTTGATCTATATGTTTAAATCAAAATTTAGTTATTAAAGAATAATTGTGTTTTAGATTATTTTTTTCACATTGAAATTGAATTGACCAATCCAATCGACCACTTTGACCACCAGTTCATTTGACCACTTGTAGATCATACTCTCAAATAAATTGAGGATCTATTCAATGTTATTGAACAGAATAAAGAACAACATGTGAAAACCTGAGAGTTGCTTCATAATGCATTTTAAATAACCAGTACACAAAAAAATCCCACTTGACCATTCAATTGACCAGTATTTCCCGCATTGAAATTGAATCGACCAGTCCAATTGACCACTTTGAAAATGAATTGACCAGTTCATTTGTCCACATGTAGATCATACTCTCAAATAAATTAAGGATCTATTGAATGATATAGAACTGAATAAAGAACAACAAATGAAAACCTGAGAGTTCAGTTGCTTCATAATGCATTTAAAATAACCTGTACACAAAAAATTCACACTTGACCATTCAATTGACCAGTATTTCCCGGTATTGGACACTTTGGGAGTATTGGACAGGACGGTATTTCCCGGTATTTCCCGCCCGGTAAATACCGGGGCGGTAAATACCGCCCAACACTGAAGTGGTGCTATGAAGGAATTTTTGTAAAAAAACTTAGTTAGATATGGAAATAATGTCATTAAAGGTCTCTTGTTTGGCAAAAATGTTCGGCTGCACGCATTTTTCATGACTTTTAACTTGGCCTTGTTGACACCCTGATAAATGTAATAATGTCATTACTAATGGTCTGAGATTACTAAGACATGGGAATGAGTAAGTTAGTTGAAGGCTTAAAGCTACCAGGAACAAAAAACTACTATCTTCCCTTGACTTCACTATGCTACCATAAATATATGCATGAGCTTAATAATCTTAAGTACTTGGTTGATATTGTCTTCAACCCACTCTGCTTATTTGTTGTTTGGCTTCCTTTATACATGTAGTTGTAGAATAGGTTTTACAAATTTAAGAAGAATAAGACATATATTCTATATAAGCTATATTCATCTATATGGTACACAAAGTCCAATGCTTCGTGATCTGCTCCGGTGTATGTTAAATGATATCAGGACTTGAAAGTTTGCAACTTAACTATTTTGGTTGCTGATCTGACAGAAAAAGAAGTGTTTTTGTAAACAAATTAGCTACTGGTCATACCAAGACTTTCACTCGTCCTTCTTGATTTTCACTGGCCTTGGGCCACTCGTTGGGGACCAGTCCTGAATATATACTTAACATGTTGTATATCTAAAGACCAACGAGGACCTAGTCACATTTGTTCATCACTTATTCACTATCAAGTTTCAAAAGGTCTAAAATGTGGTAGGCTACTTTGGGTCAACTGGGATATAAATCTAGGTCACTAGACCAAATTAACAAAGCCTTGTGAACAGATCACTCAAGGTTACATCACCAAATCTTATTTCAACACAATACTGTTGTTCATATTGTCTAGACGGAAGTGAATGTATTAACAATTTATGCTGCTAAATCAGTGTTAGCTAGATATCCTGAATATATAAAACATCTACTATCATACAAGGTCTCTCTAGACTTTATCATATTGTCACACCTGTGTTAAGCGGCCTGGATATGTATAATTAAAATGTGACCTTATAGAACAGGTGGTTATTTACTGTAGTTGCATTCAATATAAAACTGACTCTCTTCTTCAAACTAAACTAAAGACTTTTAAAACAATTAGATGCTTAATGATAAGAACATGAGTTCCATTTGACACAGAGTAAGCGTTTTGAATGGTAAAAATTGACTAAAGCATCATAGTGACACTTAAAATTCAGAAGCTAGTGGAATCCTTGGAACTCGAAATTTGTGACTTGAAACTAAAGATTCTTGACTCAAAACTCAGAAAACCTCATTTGAAACTTGAAAAACTTGAACTTCATTTGAAACTTGAAAAACTTGAGTCAAAACTTGATTCAAAACTTGACTCAAAACTTGGAAATCCTCACTTGAAACTTGCAAAACTTGACTCAAAACTTGGAATCCTCACTTGAAAATCGAAATACTTGACTCAAAACTTGGTAATCCTCACTTGAAACTCGAAAATCTTGACATGAAACTTGAAATTTAGGAACCCTCCCTGAAGACAATTTACTTGCTGAATTCAGGTGTCTACTAACACAAGGTTATACTGTAGCCATACTCATATACGTCATGTATACACATATATTATATACCAAACTTGAACGGTTTTTGTGTGGTTATGAATTATTTATTAACTGTATGCAGATGCCTGTGTTGCTATATTGAATTTTCCAGGTATTTTCAATTAAAACTTTCGAGAAATATTGATCATCTGATAAAAGCATGTCTGATTTAATTGTATCATAGATTACAGGGGAAATTTTCACTTCGTCATTTTAGAAATATTATGAGGGTTAAATTTTACATAATTATACTGATAATCGGTAAATTCTGTGTTTAACAGCCAGGGATACAAACAATTTTGCTGCTAAATTTAATGTTTAATGGCAAAATGCAATAGTTTAAATTACTGTGGATTCAATAAGAAATATACTAATGCATCAGTCAGTTGCATCCACAGCCCCCACACCCCTTTGGTTGGTCGGTGATTTTTACTTTTGGGTTGGCGAAACCCTGCCCTGCGGGGGACAGCTGATGGTAAAATCTCAGGTTTCCCCAGCACCTGACAACTAAATATTGTCCCTGGGGTATTGGTTTGGAGACAAAACGCCCCACATTTCCTCGGCAGTGTGGGTCTGTGGGGAAAGCTGGAAGGTAAAAACAGTTACACAGCAATTTCCCAGGTTATCCATCACCTAACACCTGGGGTGGGGGCCTAGGTTGCAACTGATTGGTGCATACCGTAAATACGCAGCCATAAGTCGCATGCAGCTATAAGTCGCAGGGGGACTTTTGAATAAAAAATCAAGGTTTTTGTCTAAACCCTTTCATAGGTCGCATGTATAGTTTTCAATTTTTGTTAAAGCTGAAATCATGTGCTCAGTGTTAAGTGTCAAAGGAAATGTGGTCATTTTCAGCTAAAGTTGGGAGGAATGTTGTGATTTTCAGAAAGGATATGAAGGAGTGTAGTAATTTTCAGACAAAGTTGATGGAAGTGTGGTCATTTTCAGATAAAGTCAGGGGGATGCGGTCAGTTTCAGATAAAGTCAGGAGTAATGTAATGATTTTCTGACAAAATCGGGAGTAGTGTAGTAAACTCTTCCATAAGTCGTGTGGTGACTTTTTAATTTTTTTTGGGACTGTTTTTGCCTGACTTATGGCTGAGTATTTACAGTAATGGGGGAACTATTGGAATCAAACTACAGTTAACTCAGTTACACCCATGACAGTCAAACCAAGATAAATATGGTCTATCTGATTGATGAGCTTATGTTTATAACTGTTGTCATTTAACTTTGAACTAACTGTAATATAGTCTATATTTTAAGCATAATATTTATTTCGTTATTGGCTGTCATGCTTAGGGACTGGTGTTTTAATACTATGGTAAACATATTAACAACAGCACTCAAGTCTATGTATAAAAAATACTAGACTACAGTGTAGATAATTATTGTGGTGTCTTTTTAAATGTTACAATATTTATGTATACTATATTTATACATGCATACCTTATTGCTACAAAATTACTGTAGATTGCATAAATTATGCAATCTATATAGTATGTAGCAATAAGCTATTATAGTCTATTTTAGCTACACTTTTAAAAACATCTGCATTTCTGTAAAAACATATACAGTCACAATGCATGACATAACAACCCATTTGTATTTTAAAATGTATTTTATAAAATATTTCTAGTATAAAAAAATGATAATATAAACAATATTTTTTCTTAATTTGTATATCCCATTTGAATGCATCAGTTTTTATCTGGACGTCTCCAGTAAAAAGTAATTTTTTGTCATTAAAGGTTCTTTTTCTTCCCACATACATGTGTGGGCTTGTAAACTGTGGGTGTAATGATAGTACATGTACATAAAGTCTAACCTGTTTCTTATCAGGATCCTGTAGGTAGGTGGATTTAAGAGCTTGAGATATCGTATCTGGATTATAATTACATGTCCTCCCTATCAGCAGGCAGGGACGTTCCTTCCCACATGTACCCTTCCCCAAAGTGCTCTTTTAACAAATTTGCACCCTGTCCTTTTAAAATCTTAGCTGAAAGTGAAACACTGATTAGGAAGTCTGTTTAAGGGTTAATAAACTTAATGTTGTTGACTTTTTCTCTATCGGTGTTGTTAACTGTCATGTATGTAACTCTACTTGTAGTCTATTGCCTTTCTATGTTATTGGGCTGCAATTAAACTCACTGGTAATACCTAGGCAGTGTTATGTTAGAGACACTTTCGGAAAGAAAAGGAGTTGCATGCATTCAAATCCCCTGCGAAAATTTCAAGAGCAGTTCAAGAAAAGTTCTTGCACTGTTCTAGAACAGTGTTCATGAATTGTACTTGAACTGCTCTTAAAGAGTTCAAGAACTGTTCAAGTACATTTTAAGAAATGTTAAATTGGACAAATCTTAAGAACAAGTGTTCTTATAAAGTCCTTAGAACAGTTCTTGAACAATCTTGAACATTAGTTCTTGAACAGTTCAAGAACTCTTTTTATTGAACTGTTTAAGAACTCTTGTTCTTGAACAAATCATGAACTATTCGAGAACACTTTTAAGAACTTTACCAGAACAATAGTTCTTAATAATTTGTCCAATTTAACATTTCTTAAAATGCACTTGAACAGTTCTTGAACACTTTAAGAGCAGTTCTAGTCTAATTCTAGAACACTTCTTGACCTGTTCAAGAACTCATATTCTTGAAAAATTCTTAACATTTCTTAAAATGTACTTGAACAGTTCTTCTGAACAGCTTGCACCTTCAATGTTATTTCTGTGTCTTTAGTGCCAGGAAATTTTCTTTTAACACTTTGCTTAAGCAAGCATACAATCTTGGATCAAATTTGGGTTTGGGCTTGAAGCATCATGGAAAAAACAAACAAACAACCAATGAAAACTTCAATGAACACGGAGTGTTAAAAATTTGTTTTCAAAACATATTGGAAATAATCAGAAAAGTGCATTTACCCGTGATTGCCGGTAAATGAAAAACATTAACAGAACTGGAACAAACAACGTCAACCTGCACAGAATAAATTGAATAATTTATGTACAGAATCTGGCAATGAAAATTCAATATCCGAAACCACTTTGTCCGAAATCTTGAAAGTTTCTAGTACAAACTGGAACATGCAATGCTGTTGATTTAGTGCATCACAAAGTGAAAATAACAAGTATTAAAGTTGGCCATAAGTAAAGTTTACCTTTTGGGTGATTTGTTCATTCATTTCACCATCATAAACAACGGGGAAACAAGCTAGCAGAAAGAAATCTTTTCTTACAGAAGAGCCATGCTTTCTCCCAAACTACATACAGACGGTGGCGCCACCTAGTTTCACAGGTGTGACCTTGATTGGTTCTGAAAATGTTCTTGATTTTCTTTCAGAACATTTGGAGTACATATGTTACATAAGTTATTGCTTTGAAACTTTCAACACTTGTTTAACATCAATACCTGTCCATGTCAAGCAAGACCCATAACTCTGATCTGCATTTTACGTGAGTTATTGCCCCTTTTTGGACTTAGTAAATTCCTTGGTTAAGTTTTGTGTTTAGGTCCACTTTTCTCATACACTATGTGGACTATTGCTTTGAAACTTTCAACACTTGTTCATCACCCATACCTGTCCATGTCAAGCAAGACCCATAACTCTGATCTGCATTTTACGTGAACTATTGCCCCTTTTTGGACTTAGTAAATTTCTAAGTTAAGTTTTGTGTTCAGGTCCACTTTTCTCATACACTATGTGGGCTATTGCTTTGAAACTTTCAAGACTTGTTCACTATCAATACCTGACCATGTCAAGCAAGAACTATAATTCTGATCTGCATTTTGTGTGAGTAATTGTCCCTTTGGGTTGTCTGCCTTTTGACAGTGACAGATATCAGATGAGCGTCTGCACCCGCAAGGCGGTGCTCTTCTTTTTTTCCAAATTTGAGCCGGCCCAAATAACATTTGAGGCGGTCAAATTGGCCACCAGCCGCCTCCTAATGAAAAACTGCTTCCCACTATATGAGAAGGAAAGGTGCATGTTTATGAACGGTATCCAAACCACTACTGTCCTTGATATTGTCTTAAACTGTACTTGAAATAAGATGTTCTTAAAACCTCCTTAAACTGTTCTTTAAATATCTTTAAGAACAATGACAGAACCTTTTAAGAATAAATTTTGTTCTTAAAAAGTCCTACATATATTCAAGAACACTGTTAAGAACAGTTCAAGAACATCAGAAGGTATATGCTGTTCAAAAAAAGTCCTTAAAGTGTTCAAGAATAATTAAGAATAATTCAAGAACAGGAAAGGTCCTTAAAAAGTTCTTGAACCGTTCCTAAAGACTGTTCTTGAACAGTTCTAGTACAAATGTTCTTAAAATCCTCTAAGAACGGGTCAAGAACACTTACTTAGTTTTAAGAACTGTTCTTGAACTGCTCTTGACATAAGAACTTCATTTCGCAGGGGAATGTCTGTATTTTGTCTAAATGTTTATGTAGGCCTACTGTTTATTGAATTGCATGTAGATTTTGTTTCTTCAATTGTTGTTCGTTTGATTACAATATACTGTGATAGTCAGAAGCTTGCAAGGTCATTCATAGTTGAAAGTGTAATCAGTTTTATCCCTGCATGCATGATTGTAATTGATGAAATTGGCAAATGACCTCTGACTCATATTGTGCACAATTTATTATATCAAATAATGTTCTTATTATGATTTTTGTTCTGCTGGATAGCATGGAGGTTAAGTTCAAGAGGTCACCTGTTTCTATTCTGTGGGCATATTTCTGAAATTCTTGTGTCTGATCCCACCCACAATTAGAGATGAAATAGTTGGTAATTAACCAAGAGTTAGTCTTGTATGTATTGGTGCTATGCAAAAGGCAATTCACAAGTTCAAGAATTTGAAATTTTACATGATGCGCATTAAAGGGCATCACCATCAACAATAAGCTATTTGCAGCCTTATTTAATGATCATGGTTTTATCCCTTATTAAATCAGATTAATTACAGGGAATGAACTAGACTTCATACAGGAAAAGGATGACATTTCCTTCATTTAGTCATTACAAGTTACAAATTTTACGCATTTAAATCTCTTGCCATCAGAAATCAGTTTGAAACCATGCAAAACTGAATTCATATTAGCATCCAGTCAGTATAATGTTTTGCCATGTTGCTGTAATGAAGGAGATTTTAAGCTTATGTTTTATTTATATGTGTTACAGAAAGTCTTTCAATTTTGAACAAATTTTCTGACTTTATATTGATTTGTGTCTGAGATAGGTGTTGATAGAACTGAGACTGGTACCGACTTGGAAGCTTGCATGTTGGACTACACATTATTTCACTGTCATAATACAAACTATTAGTGTCGGAACGAATGAACTCGGTGTCGGAATGCAAAATCTGTCAGTGGATTAACATCGCCTTTATCTTGGAAATTGGATAATAGATTTGATATGACAAGAAGATTTTAGATTTTAGAATTTTAACTATTCATGGATATGGAACGTGTTCCCAAAAAAAAAATTTAGAATGAGTTAAGTGTGCTGAAAACATTCTACGCGTCAAAAATTATTTTTTTGCACCAACAGTTTGCATGAAAAACGTTTTTCTCCTTTCAATTTTATTTGTTTTATTTCTTCATAAATTCTTTTACATTTATGTGGCATTATCACTGTTTGCTTAAAGAAGTGTTACATAAACTTTGTATTCTGTCATTTGTATGTATTTTTGTGGTGTCACTGCATGGGTACCAGCTACTGTAACAAATTGTTTACAGAATTGCCTTCAAAAATGGCATATTAAAGTATTGAACATAAATTTAAAGTGTATTGTGCAACTTGCAACTCCCGTCGGCATTCTATAAGTATTCAATATTGTATACCGGTTATGTATAATATATATACTTTGACTGTTGAAATCAATGTCAATTTTTAATCTACAAAGCTTTGCATTATGGAACTACCATGTTAAGTGGGTAGGTACTACATATACCATATACATTGTAATTATTATGTGATGATAATGACCTTTGTGATCTCTGCAGGCCTTGCATCCACCATTGCTATTGAAATAATGATGAAACAAATAGTCCAAAATACTTATAAATGGATAAATATTCACCAGGCTAAATAAAAAAACCTGTCAATTTAGAACAGGAGGTTGTAGGTTTTGAGTCTTAGGGTCACACCATATACCCAAAGATCATACTGTGGTTAAGCTGTCGTGTTGGGCGTCTAAAATGTATGAGGGTAGTCTCAGGGAGGTTGGGTTAAGTGTTTGGGTATTAATTATCATCACTTTAGCTTAATTGTTAATCACTGTCAGATCTAATGGGACCTTAAAATAATTTTCTAGGAATAGCCTGTCAATGTCCTGTTTTATTTTTCACAAACCGCAAGCAATCAACAGATATTGAAATATTAGCTTCCAGCGAAATCTAATAAGATATGTTTTTGTTCTGCAACACAATTGTGGAGAAAAAATCAATGGTGTTGCACAATTAATTTCATGTCTTCGAAAAATTGTAGCTTTATATGATTGAATTTGGTTGGTAATTCGATGCTTTTAATTAATATTTTTACTTCAATTTGATGTTTTTGTTTTGCCAATTAATTGGATTCTTCAACTTAGAGCTTCGATCAAATTTGGCAGTAATTTCAATCTGAACAGCCTCGTGATTTCAGAAATTATTTGTTGAATTGCTCTGTTAGAAATTAACACACAGTACTAGTATTTAAGTGTTCTGTGTATATCCCGAATTTTGGTAAAATCCTTCACGAAAAAACATTTATATCAGTCTTAATTTCATAATAATTTTTCCCTAGTCTATTATAACTAGAAAAAATACTTGCCCAAAACTACCTTTAATTGACTCCCACCAAAAGGCTGTTTTACCTTATGTTCAAAGCCAATGTGCTATGGTACCGAAGAGTTCTACGCAATTGAACATATTCTCTGAATGTGACTGTGAGCCTGCCGACTTTCCGATTTTTCTACAATATTATTGGACCTTCAACATGTTGTTAGAGATATTGGTTCACACAGCTGATCGCATGATTTGTCTGTATTTATATTGTTGTATCGAGTGATTCAGTATCGCAGTATCGCCATTCTTGGATGTGATTTGGATTATCAATAATATTGGCAACTTAAAGGACAGGTGGTTGCTTAATTGATTGACATAGCCACTCATTTAGGTTTGGCGGTTTGTTGATTATATTTAAGCCATTAATAATATTTATTATGTTGACCAATCGCCTTGTAGCTGCAACAGTCTTTAATGTACATTGTACAAAAATGTTTTCTATCTGTAAATCAGTTAAGTATGTGTCTATGTATCCATGGATAAAAGTTTTAAGTCTTAATACTGATTTCAGCATTTTCAGAAATAATTTCACTTTTTAATTTATATATGAAAGTCATCTAGTTCAGTATATTGAAAAACAGTTTCAGTATTTTGAAAACTTTGAACTTTTCCTCATGGATTTCTATCTGATATCATATATTTAATTCTTACATTTATTTATACATGTAACTATTGAAGTCTTACCATTAAACTCATTTTTATCATATTTTTCAGGTGGTAAATAAAACCGAAGATGACGCTGACAGGCAAAGTCCTGTCGTAATTGAAGTACAGGGACTGTATATGGATGACAGTGGTCCGACATATAAAGTAGATGTAGTTAAAACCAGTATGGGAAATAATAATAGTCAGGAGGAAAATACCGAGGGTCAGCTTGATCCTTTAACAGATGCTAAAAATGCGAAAAATAGAAAACTGAGTGACAATGTGGACAAAGGAGCCGAAGATGATCTTGACGAGGTTGTTGACATTGATGGTGCTAAGGAAGATGTTAATAAAGATTCGACCAAGGATAACGATAAAGTGAATGAGACTGTGAATAATAATCAAAATAAAGATGGTGAGGATGGTATTGACAAGGGTACTGATGATAATAAGGCTAAAGGTGCTGCTGGTGCTGATGCTGATGCTGAGAAGGATGGAGTAAAGAAAGCTGATGAGGATATTGTTGTCCTAGTAGCTGGTAAAGACGACGTGGATGCAGCAAGTACTTATTCACTGTTCATGGAGAAAGATTTCAGATATTATTTCCAGCATCCATATTGTCGTTGTTTCATCTCATACTTTGTAGTGTTCTGTAACTTTCTGATCTACGCTGAAGACCCTGTAGCTCACAGCAGGAAAGAGTGCCTTATTCCTATGATCGGTAATGATATAGCATTTATCATGACCCGATATCCGCCCAATGCCTGGAGTTTACTGAAGGTTGTATTTTGGATCATCGGGATCATCATTGGATGTTTTGTTGGCAAGCTCCTAGTGCATGGTTTACTATTTAGTAAGTATAAAACATTAATTTTAGATATATCAAAATTATTATATTCACAAAACTTTCGATGTGTATCACTGTGATATTTTGCAATGTTCCCATTTGATAGCTACTTCATGCATTCAGTGAGTCTTTGCTTTATGTCTGTGGCATTCGTATAGCAGCAAAGCTCAATGGTTGCACTCTGGGTTGTCAATCCAGAGGTCAAGGGTTCAATCCCCGGCATTGAGACCATCATTGACTGTTTCCTTGCATTATGCATGGTTTACTATATATTTAGTATAAAACATTCTTACTATTATTTAGAAATGTACCATTGATATCTATGGTATCTACAGGTTCCTATCTATAGCCACCTTATATAGTCAGTACTTACTGCCTTTTATGCCCTATTATGGCATGTAGGGCAGCAATATACAATCAGTAAGTCTGTGCTTTATGACTGTTGCTCAGGCAATCTGGGTCCGATAATGACCAAGTTGTTATGGTTATGTTTTCTGCACAATTGTCTATTTATAAAGTGATGTCCAATCTATAACTAGCTCATGCAGTTTACGACAGTTGCACAGACAATCAGTATCTGGATCCATGATGAACCAGTTGTTCTGGTTGTGTTTTATGAACAATTATCTACAGTCATGTCCAGCCCATATGTCACGAACTTGTCAGTTCCCTGACTTTTGTGAGAGAATAATTAAAACGGAAATGCAAAGGGTGTTAAAAACATTTGGAAAAATACATGAAGAAATAACAGAGTTCTTAATAATCTTAATGCAATATGTTTCAATTTTAAATGTTTAAAACAGTCTAAAGTACCAGTTTTCTCAGCGCTAATAAATTAAATGTTTTTCTCCTTACTCACAGACAGGCTTTAAAATTTATAATACCGTTGTGCTGATATTGCTTCTTTTCTTGCATGTTTTAATGTGTAATCAATATTTAAACAAGCTTGCAAACTGGGCAGTGTCCAAATGTAAATGATTTAAAATAACTGATACGAATAAGCAATGAAATATGCTGCATGCAGTGATAAGTGTTTTTACCATATTCCAAATATAGCATCTTGAGGTGTGCAAAGGGATGGTAAGGTGTTAGGAAGTAGTGACGTAAAAGACTTGCTGCCGAGACGAAAGTGTCAGTCTGTATTTTGAAATATAAGTGTTGAAGATTAGAAATCTATGAAACATTGGCAGTACAGGGTATTAAATTTCCTTTTAGTTACAGGTTGGCTGTTATAAAACATTAAAGTTTGATGTTTGATTCTAGGTTTTTGCTTGAGCCAGGAGCATTTTGACATTGTGTTAATTGCCTCTGTCTATGTACTATTACTGCAATATAAGTCATTGTCTCATTTTTCGTTATTCATTACATGCATGCTCAACTATTTTAAGACATTTTTGGCTTAAAAGTTAAAATATTCCCAATGGCTGTTATACCATCTTTTCTCCTTGTTGCATTTAAGTAATTCTGCAAAGTTTTGGTGAATTAGTTCTGCTTTTCCACAATTTGTTGCGCATGCAGATATAGCCATTACATGATAGCATTGTTTTGGAATGGATTATTTTTTTCAATCTTCATCAATTCAAATTACAAAGTTGGATAACTCTTATGGGAAAACCAAAACCAATTATGCCAAGGCTTAAAGCTATATAGTCCTTGAAAAACGAGAAATTCTTGCAACTTGACAAATTTAATTCTTCATTTGGTGTGATAAAAATAGACTAACGTACCGGTAGGTCGAAAAATGCTTTTTATTTGGATTTTTGTGGAAATGGAAAACTTATTGCCAAAAGCCATAAAAGCACATAGCGTCATAGCAAGTTTAAAGTAAGTTAGTTTGTAATGCCAGAAACAAAATAAATTATTGAACAACTTAAGAATAAAACTTCTAAGAAAAATATTTGAAAATTATTGAATTTTACAGACATCGTTCTTACGCCATTGAAGACTTACTACATTGTCACTGACCAAGTTACTAGGGAAAACGAATGACCACATATTTATGTGACTCACCGTCTCAGACAAACATAGTTACAAACCGACACGTCCTTGGAAATTTGTCTCTCATGTTCTGTATGACCAAACTATGCATCGTTAGACTGTATACAATATTGTGCAATGTAAACACAGCCAGACATAATCTCCTATTACTCAAGACTTTAAGTAATATATAAAGCTCTCCTTTAAGAAGATTTCAGAGTAGATTTTATTTACTAGGCTAATCTAGATATTTAATCGACCATTTTATTTCATATTGATGCATACTGTAAAAAGATACCCACAGTTATTTAAAGATCTTTATAAATGACAGTTGACTTACAAAATAAAAGTACAACTTGTTGGTTATTGCTTTATATGTATATAATGTCATAATAACTTATATCTCATGATTTTGCTTGTATCCGGGTTAGCATATTAAAAGAGTATTATATTCTTATATCTAACACGTGTAGTATACATGTAACGTTTAAATGATGTCACTTTATATCCCAAAAAATTTTGGCGTTGTTTATGTAATGGAGGCTGACGCTTAATAAACTTTTGGGAAACAAATTCAAACAGTACTTCATTAGGCAAATGTTTAAGGCTTCCAGCCCGAAATGTACACTTAAATCAAACTGTTAGTTGAACAAGATCTCCAAGGCTCTTGTCATACCTTTTGTATCTATATACAGTGACAGGAAATTAAAGACAACCATTATTATAACCAAACTATTATATTCAATGATTGACCTACATATGACAAGATATCTCAATATGCATCTCATTCATTCCTTAATTCTACCATCATTTCTAACCATAAATATTTATGATGCATTTGTTGTTCCTTCTCCGTGTCTACAGCTCCGGGATTATTTACAATGACCATCATATCTGTGGGGATTATTATTTAAGTCATTTGCTTAATTGCTTTCTCAACAAGTGATTCTATTGATGCATATATTGAGTTCTAGAGAAGCTGCTGCTATGCCAGTTCAACATTTGTGAGTGAAGGCTATAGGAGGGGGGGCAGCTCAATCATTCAGTTCCCTTTCTTCTTGATGATGAAATACTTCTTTTTTTGAAAATTTCACATTAGTATAATTTTTGATTGAACAGACAACAAACTTCTTTAATCAAATTTTATGACATCATATTTAGTTACTGTGTATGTTAAATCGCATGCAACACATTTTGAAGGAGTTATTGCCGTTTGATGCAATAGAAGTCCTATATGGTATCCCAATTTCAAAGGAGTTATTGTCCTTTATTAACATATTAAAAGTCCTTTATATGGACAGCCCAATTTCAAATGAGTTATTGTCCTTTGTTAATATATTAGAAGTGCTTTATATGGACAGCCCAATTTCAAAGGAGTTATTGCCCTTTGTTAACATATTAGAAGTGCTTTATCTGGACAGCCCAATTTCAAAGGAGTTATTGCCCTTTGTTAACTTATTAGTAGTCTTTTATATGGACAGCAAAATTTCAAAGGAGTTATTGCCCTTTGTTAACATATTAGAAGTACTTTATATGGACAGCCAAATTTCAAAGGAGTTATTGCCCTTTGTTAACATATTAGAAGTGCTTTATATGGACAGCCCAATTTCAAAGGAGTTATTGTCATTTGTTAACATATTAGAAGTGCTTTATATGGACAGCCCAAGTTTAAAGGATTTATTGCTCTTTGTTAACATATTAGAAGTCTTTATATGGACAGCCCAATTTCAAAGGAGTTTTTGCCCTTTGTTTACATATTAGAAGTCCTTTATATGCACATCCCAATTTCAAAGGAGTTATTGCCCTTTGTTAACATATTAGAAGTCCTTTATATGGACAGCCCAATTTCAAAGGAGTTTTTGCCCTTTGTTTACATATTAGAAGTCCTTTATATGGACAGCCCAATTTCAAAGGAGTTATTGCCCTTTGTTAACATATTAGAAGTCCTTTATATGGACAGCCCAATTTCAAAGGAGTTTTTGCCCTTTGTTTACATATTAGAAGTCCTTTATATGGACAGTCCAATTTCAAAGGAGTTATTGCCCTTTGTTAACATATTAGAAGTCCTTTATATGGACAGCCCAATTTCAAAGGAGTTTTTGCCCTTTGTTTACATATTAGAAGTCCTTTATATGGACAGCCCAATTTCAAAGGAGTTATTGCCCTTTGTTAACATATTAGAAGTCCTTTATATGGACAGCCCAACTTTAAAGGAGTTATTGCTCTTTGTTAACATATTAGAAGTATTTTATATGGACAGCCCAATCTCAAAGGAGTTATTGCCCTTTGTTAACATATTAGAAGTGCTTTATATGTCTCAGCATCCATTTCATTAAATGCAAACATTTACCAATTTATTACAAAGTTGTTGTTTGAACTGTATAAATAGCTCATTCTTCTTGGTGTATAAATAATCACACTTTTAGGAATAATAAATAATAATATAACACATTCATCATAAAACTATCATATATATCACACTTCATTGAATACGTTTCCAGGCAACCTGTTATAAGCATTATTCTCAACTTCTCACATAGGATTGATCATGTGTTTGAAAAATGATTCCAATTTCCTCCACTTTCATTCCTCTAAGACATATAAGATTGATTGCATTTAATTTGAATCCTGTTGCAATTCATCTCATTTTTATGGCTTTGTTAGATATAACCTTAATTTGTATTAAAGCAGCATTGTCATGGAAAGTTTCCCTTATTTTACATACAATGTCAAAGCAGTTGTCTCATGGAAGTCATAACTTTAATTTAAAACACTTTATTATGACAATTGCCCCTTTGGTGTATCTATCTCTATGATAATAATAATATATATACAGAGAAATACATTATTATACCTTGCAGCACTAAAGGGACACATGTATTGGAAGTCATGAGCTTTTCAATGATCACCATTTACAACTTCTTTTAAAGCTTCTCTCCAAATTTACTTGTAGATGAACATGATGCAGTGACGTTCGCTAATTAAGGTACAATTAATCTTGAGGACACTTGGTCACAATGTTTGTAGATCAAAATTGTATTTTTAGTCAGTCATATACTGAATAAATAAATAGGTGACTGGGTTAAATCAAAGCGGAAGTATTTTATCAACAGATCTTAAACCAAATCTGTGTCATGGGTTCATGCAATAACCACTTTGTAAATGTGAAATGTATGTTTGTACTTGTATTTATAAGAAAAGGTTACTGTATTGTATTGCGACCATAAATTTCAATCTCGTGTCATCGGGCTTTCAATATTCTGTCAGTGTTTTTTCTGACAAGACAATCTTCTAACAAACCCAAGGGAATTGAAGGAATTTTTTTCTGAGATATTTTTTAATTGAAATGGCTGTGAAAACGATAATTCTGTTACCGTGACGCAATTACATCATATCAAATGCTTGTCATAGTTTTGTTTGTGCTATGTTTATCCTTAAGAGTCAAACGTTGCCTCTAAATCATTCGTTTCCCTGGATACCTTTTACATGTTGAGTCCTTTCTTGTCTATTATTTTCCTTATCAGTTATCTGTAGAGCATTGTAAAATTTGTAAAAGATACAAATCATGAATTTTGTAAATTATTGTTTTCATATTATAATTATTTCTGTCTTTACCAATGTTTAATTCTGAATTCCTGAACAGAAAAACTGGTAATTTAATATTTCTATTTTGCAGCAGAGTTACGGGCCTAAATGGTACTCTAATTGTTTTTCTGGAAAATTCCAAAGTATCATTTTTCGTGATGTGATAAATTAATAATTACTTGGATGACGTGATACAGTAATAGTCCTGAAGTTATTGAGCAGTTACCTTTAAATCAGATCCATTGTAACAGTAAACTTATATTTATTATTATTGTCACATGGTCAAATAGATGTGTTTGAAAGCCATCACCAAGAAGCTTTGATAAACAATATTAAAGATGTGGAGCAATCTCAGCCCTGGCATGATGACAGTTTTAATGAAAAAAAACCTGCAAATGAAAGTACTTTTCAGGTACAAAATGTAGAAAGTAGGTCAGTTGACAACAACAGTTGTCAGCTATAAAGTAACTTGATATATTATATTCTGATATGTATGAAAACACTATTTGTAACATGACGTTATGTATACTGCTGTTTGTTTACATCTCGAATGGTTCACTGAGCACTCGGTATGCAACTACTGCTTGTTTGGCTATTTTGAAGTTCTATCAGATTAAATAAGACTCGAGAGAGGGCTGCTTAGAACAGGTCATTGCATACGAGATGGCTGTATAAATATTGCTCGAGAAGGTTCAGACCAAGCTGCTGAGAGACAGCATGTTGCTCAAGGAAAGCCCAGGTCACAAATGGAACACAATTTGCATGATTGTAATGTTAAAGCTACAGTCAAATGAACTAGCTTCATTATAAACCATTTCAGTGTATATCTCTACTTGACAGCACTGTCGACAGTGACATTATAAACCTACAGCTAGGTACAGTCCATTCTATTGATCAGTGAATTTTAATTCCTGGGGAACGTATTTCTGACATTCTCTGATTCTCTGATTTAATCAGCATCTGTCATTAGTCAGTATTTTATTAAGTTTAATTCCTGTCATTAAACAAGTTTTATATCAGCCTGTGCTTAATTACTGAGATTTTCTGTATTTCGATCCAACCTTACTTTTTTGATAATAAAAATAAAACCCAGGGGTAATGGTTTTTGAGAACATGGCTACATAATTAGTTCAAGGGAAATATCACTGTCAGCCTGTAGGATGTAATAAGATTCTTACGCAACATTTCTGGCTTTTCTGTCACTTTGCTTTCTTCTAACAATGAGTCAATTTGCAGGATGATTTGTTAGATAATATTTTTAGACAAGAAATTTCACTGCCAGTTGCCAGCTAGTTAAGTTGTTCTGTACGATTGTGAAACAAATTATTCCAATTTTAAAACATCTATCACTCTCGACACCTCATTCCAGATTTTATTTAAGCAACATCAAGTGTAGGAGAGAGAGAGAAGTCAGTTTCAAAAGTTCCTTAGATGCTGAACGAAATTCCTTTTTATGCCGATGGAAAGAAATTCTCTTAAATGGCGAAAGAAATTCCTCCTTATGCTGACCAATAGTGATCATTGGTGATTATATTATAATTCCTAGAAATATGGTTATAGCTTATGTTGATCACCTGCTCTTTATAAATGTGTCAATTTCAGGAAATTGCAATAAGGAGTATATTTTGAATTATATAGTAGGGCAATAAGTTATTCAAGTTGAATTTTATAGTAATCCAACAAGTCATACAGTGATTGGTTTATACACTGTGTCACTATAGTTCAATTTTGAACCCTGAGCCATGACCTTTTCTAAACACGAGTCTATTTGGGCGGGTAGCCCGTGATTTATTGATTTCAATAGTGATGGTTTAAACATATGATACTTACTAATATGTGTAATTTATCAATTGGCAATTTAGCGCAGTTAGTCAATCCCGCAACAACCTTTAATCGGCGAATTGATTAAACTTTAAAAGTGCAGTCACGGCTCAATGCTCGAAATCGAACTATAGTAGTTGGTCATGACTGGTTATATATGATGACTTTATGCAATATATAGTAAATATAAATACGACCCAAAAAAATCCCCAACAGCATGAAGACATCAAGCAGTCGGCTATTTGTATATACCCATAGGGTCATGTTTATATAGGTCTACTGAAGTGCTAACATTGCGTTGAAGTGCAAACACTGCCGTCTATAGGCAGACTGTGTAAAGCATGCAGTCACAAGTCTCCAGTGATCATATCAAATATGATGAATATTGACATATGCAAATCATGACGTAATCACGGGCCTGTTTGTCTATTAAACCAGAAACCCAGACTATATACCATACTATATACCATACACCATGAATATTTAATGAAATCTGTTATAATTTATTGGGTTTTGGAGATGAAGCTTATTGTAATTATAAGTGTATAGTAATCATAATTATTACACGATACACCTTATTAATATTCATGAGTAATTTAGCGTCTTAATTGGCTCACTATGAGAGCAATATATCACAAGATATCTGATTGTCACATGATATATGTGATATATGTGACAATCTGAAGGTCACTAACACCTATCCTTACAGTGCACATTGATTGAGATTTTTCCTGGAATACCTTGATAACATGATTTTGTGGTACACAACAAAATGTTTTTATTGTGCCAAAAAATGTGCCTACTATTCAAGATTATGCTGGTATCTAGCTATTTCCTTTCACAGCTCTCTTGTTTTGAAAGTAAAACACTGTGGAAACCAGTATATCCCGCATTGCTTCAGTCGGGCTACCAGCATATGCCCCTCCAGTGTACAGAAATTGATACTCGATCTTTAATACAGGGCTGTAAGGAGACCATTCGTTTCTGGTGCAATTGGCATTCACAATCAAGCACATCTAATGATTGTCACTTTGCCCTAAAACAGGTTGATATTTCTTCCAATTTACAGTCATTTACATGTGAAATTATCTGAGTATAATGCTAAACCATTCTTCTGTTTATTCTTGAACAATCCAAATTTCCATGATATGTTACATATAATGGATACGGCGTCCCCCAAACACCTGTCTCATCAGTGCCCTATAAGATCAAATAATGTTATATTGGGTGTATTATATAAGCACTTGTTAACATTAATACAGAGTCGCCTGTCTTGTTTAATATTGTGAACAGTTAGACTAACCAGACAAATATTTTTTAGGCCCAAAAATTGTCAGTTGAAAAGACAACCACCTTAAAAATTGGCATTCTGGCTGTTCTGTAAAAGGATTGACATTTTCTCATTTCCTCGTTAAGACAGTGTTTATCAGCTGTACGAGAAAAATCACCATGACTTCATTTCTGATACTCAATCTTTATACTGTATACCATAATACACAGCCTGGCTTACAGGCCTTTTAGCAGATGTCCCCGAATATCAGAGTAGAATTGATAGTTGTATATTTTCTGTCTACCAGTTTCCGTGACAACCTAGTATTTAAGTCACGTCAACAGAGAAATTCAGACAAAAAGCATTAAGTTAGCATTTATACGTGTTTCATACAATTTGAGAGGCTTTAAGAGATGGCTTTGTGTTTCGTCTTTGCTTTGTGTTTCGTCTTCTTGCGTAATTTACCCATTAACAAGACCTAAGTCTACTAATGTCATGAACATAATGTACTATAGAACTATCTTATAGAAAAACTATCACCGGTCCTGTTTATGTCATAGGGGTTCGGTAGCAATCCTGGAATAATAATCCAGATTCCATACATTAGAAGAATGATCTTTTGTCAACAAATTAAAAGTTATTTTGTGAAAAAAACGTGACATTGAGAATAGACAAAGTTATGGTCATTTGAAGTTCCATTATATAAGTCTGACTGCCAATTAAGATGTAGGAATGTGTGCTTTTAAATGACACCTGGAACAGACTAGCGACCTGACAGTTTCCAGGATTGGACATTTTGCTTCACAGTAAGGATCGACCCCTTAATTATTGAATGTCAAGAAACGAAAAAAAATTGGAAGATTTTGTTCTTATCATGTTGTACATATGAGCCGCGTCAAGCATAAAAGGTCCTTATCGTAAATTACGTCATAAGCCACAAATGACGTCAGAAGAAATCGAGACGTTTCAAGATGGCTGCGCCCATTGTAATCACGCAGTGTAAATATTGAGGTCTAAACCATTGATAGTTCAACATTTCACTATATTTAACAATTTCAAAATACGTCTAGATTGTTTTATTTACATTAAATAAATATAACGAACGTTTTTTGAAAAGTTTATGAGTCTGGATGTATAGGATAATTAAAAGATCTATAAATAGATCAACTTCTCTATATATAGTTCAACTTCAGGTGCGTAGCGGGAGGGGTGTGTTCACAGCCCCGTCTGTACATAGTCAAAACAAGCTGCATAGAGCTCTACATACATTTGAAATAAGTAGATTTGTATGTTAAAACATAGTGTGGAATCTATGCATATCATTAAAATTGTTGCCATATTCACTGGCAATATGAATAATTCATTATTTGTTGTAAACAATAGATCTAGACCTAGATCTAGAATGCGTAAAGAATGACAAGTCGATATAAGTTATTTCCTGATTGACAGACAAATTAAACTGTCAATCAACAATCTCACAAAGAATTAACCACGTTAGATTAATGCACATTTCAAGTAGGTTAATCCTGAAAAAAGCTCATTGAATTCAGACCGAGTTGCGATCTAGATTGGGACCTTTTCCGCACAAATTAGAATAGATCTAGACCTACAGTAGGTCCTAGTATTTTAGATTTCTATTGGGACACAAATAGAATTTTCGTGTAGATCCAGCTCTGCAACAATAAATCAAATCACTAAATTTAGAGGACAATAATCAAACTCGGTTCCCGATTTAAAACACGGACACGTAGCTAGGTCCTATTAATTTAATAATGATACATTTTAATGGCAACTATAATATTTATGGACTAGTCAGTTGCATCAACGCCCCCTACCCCGGAGATAGGTCGGGATTTTAACATTTTGGTTGAAAAATCCCCCCCCTCCACGGCCCTGCCGGGGACATATGACGGTAAAATGTCTGGTATTTCCCCGGACCCCTGGCAACTAAATATTGTCCCCGGGGTATCAGTTCGGAGAAAAAAACTTCCACATTTCCCTGGCAGTACGGGGGAAGCTGGAAGGTAAATTTTCCGCTGAAGATCCCCGGGTGTGCCGGTGCCGTGGATGCAACTGACTGCATTTATTCCGTGGTATATTGTTAGAGACGACGGTCTGTGTTCCTGGTTCGAGGCGTGGCCATGAAACTTTCTTTACTTTATAGTATTAAAATGATATTTATACTTTTTTAGGGTTTCTACGGAGTCTAATCATTTACACCTATTATTTTTATTATATAGTTTTGCAGACGTTAGAAGATTTACTTAATTTGGACTTAGCGACCCTTTACTAAGTAGATCAACTTTTAGTGTAAATCTGCAATCTGTGTTTTCAAATGACACAGAGCTAATATATCAGTCAGTTGCATCCACGGCCCCACCCCCGGGGATGGGCTGGGCTTTTTACTTTTTGGGGTATCAAACCACCGCCCTTCCACATCCCCGAGGGGGACAACTGATGGTAAAATATTAGGTATTTTACCATGGCCCATGACAACTAAATATTGTCCCCGGGGTATTGGTTCAGAGAAAAAAAACATTTCTTGACAGTGCGGGGAAGCTGGAAGGTTAAACAAGAACGTTTCCCCGGCCCCTTAAGACTAAATAATGTTCCCGGGGTATTATTTCCACAACAAAATCCCAAAACATTTCCCCAGCGGTTCGAGAGAAACCAGAATGTAAATTCACGACCATCTCCCCAGAACAGAGTGCGTGGATACTAATTTAGTTGATGCAATAACATTCTTCAAATGGTTATAATTGATCAATGTCGACGCTGGACATATCATACGGCGATGAGAGACCTATCAAATTGCATTTTTTTTTCCTTTTTGTACGAGTATTGATCAACGGCTAATAAATAAATCCTAATTTCCACAAATATCGGTGAAAATATAGACTTACATAATCATCATATAAGCGTACCATCCAATTTAAGTTTGGCAAGTAGGCATACACGTGGAATAGCAACTGTTGTATAAATCTTCGAAAACGCCTGTCCAACCCATGTCGATCTTAGAATGTGTCGGTCTCTTTGGCATCTTTTATCGGCAACCATTAAACGTCTTCGTTGGTACCTTCAAACAACTGATAATGCTGCACTTCGTTTGTGAACTGCTTTCTTTTTATTTAATACCCTACTCACACAGGCGCACAGCTTCCATTACGATATCTAATTGTAATATCGGGGTAGCATGATGACAAGATCTATATGGTTCATATCACAATTGACATTACGCCAGTCGTCAGTAACGGTAAATCGTACTCGCATGGTCCAACGGATCAACTTGAAAACCTTTGCCAAGCAGCCTTCGACATACAACCAGGAGGAGTGATTTCTGCTCTGGTGTGATATCAATTGCTCATGTATCAGTTAAGCATCAACTGACAGTATTATAAAGTTGCCGTTGTTGTGATGGTGGTTGTCGCAGTAACATCGTGGTAAAATCGGAAACAAATGTGTGTTGTTTTTATGTGTGGGGGTTTCATATGGAAAACGTGAATCAAAATGACCAGAAACGTTGTGCATAGTCGTAGAGAAATCGTAGAACAAACGTAGATCAGTCGTACCGGTGAAGATAGTAACTTTTGTATTTGTTCTTGATTTTGACGCAGATCCCTTCCTGATACTTTGACTTCTAAGGTTGGGGCAGATCGACACGTGCATTACCGTAGGTTAGTCGTGAACGGGACATTTGTATCACGACTGCCTACACGGAGTGACAATATATACCAGACCATATTCTGGATTGGTAATGATTGAAAATATGTAGCTAATTGTACAGCACGTGTCAATCAGATTTCTAGGAAGACGGATAGATGTAAACGTCAACACGTTTTTTGTGAGTACAAATAGCAGTTGAAATTATTGGTCCCATCCTGGACGCGCGCGTTCTGAAACACATATTCGGCAGCATCATGAGCTTGTCGTATAAAAGTTATCTAATTTGGCGGCACGTATTTGATTGCAGATCGATGAACGTTTGTCGTACGTGACGTCATTTTAACAGTTTCGCTTTTCAACTTACGTCTTCAACTCTGTATTAAACATGTATAAACGATCATGCAATACCCGACAATGTATATATTTTAGAAACCTTAAATAACAAAGATTATTTTGATATCAAAACACGAACGTATTGAAAAATTACCATAAGGTACATTTTTGCTGGAAAAAATAAGGTTGTAGAATAAATTATGCTAGACATTGGCACGGGGTCGCTTTAAAGTTAATTTAGATCTGTAGCATTTACTGTTATTGGAGAAAATAATGTATTTCAATTCAATAGTTTTAGAATAATCAATTCATAATGACTTAATAATTTTGCTTGGTCTTTGACTGTTCTACATTTCATCATTGTTGTAAAAAAATTTAAACGACGTCGACTGAAAAAAAGTGACGTGATTAATCCTTTTTGCTATCAAACTTGACGTCTTTAATGCTTTATAGAGGTAAACATTGTCATGTTATACCCAATAATGTATATATTTTTGGAAAGGTGAAAGAATGAAGATTATTTTAATATCAAAACATGAAAATGTCAAAAAAATACCATAAGGACCTTTTATGCTTGACGCGGCTCATATTATATTCATACTATTGTTTGAAACCTTCAAGATTAATGAAACTTGTCATAAAAGCAGGTATTCATACATAGATATTCAGTCCAAAATTTCTCACCGAAATTGGATGAAATGTTGTTTCCTGTTTCCTGTTTGTCACCAAGCAAACTAATTATTTCTATCAGTACTATTTGTATGGCTTAGATTATGCATGATGCCATCTACAGCGAATGTCTACTCAGCTGCCACTTAAAGCAGTGTCCAGAACTGTGTAAACATGAACATATTTTATTACCGTTCAATGAACGGTCAACAGTATGCTAACACGGCCAGAAATATTCCATCACATGACAGAATTGATATTTTGCAAATTCCTATATGTTAAGCAAGCTGTCTGCATTCAGAGTGGTCAATTTGGGAAGAATTAATCAACCTTAAACGTTCATATTGCTCAGGATCTGTTGCTAAGGTAACGCAAGATTTCTAGCGTTTGTCCTCGTTTCGACATTTCTCTGTTTTCATCAATTTGGCTGATCTTACAATTGGAATTGCCTGAATGTTTAAGCCGGTGAACGATTGCCTTATTGAATATGCATTTTATTCAAATTGAATGCAAATGTCAGTTAATTTAATTATATTTCTCATTCAGTTTTTGTTTTGGAATATCAGTGAAGCAGCTGTGTTAGATGCAGCCAGTGTCTTTATTGTTAAAGGTTGATTACAAGGTGCGCCATCTTACAGTTTACTAGATAAGACTAATATTTATTTCACGGAATATATTATCATACACCTTACCATGTTAGACAAATTGGCTGGGCATGCTTGACCAAGATCAGAGTCAGTGTCCGTCCACACATGCCATGGTTGAACCTGTATCTGGTATTTCAAAAATGATCAGAAGACCATGGTTCAATGATAAAGCTTGCTTAATTTTCAGAGGTATATATACAGCTAACTTAGAATGAGTACAAAATCGATGTTTTGAAAAAACTAGAAAATACTCTGCATATTACTCTTTACCTGTGGTAAAACAAGCTGTTTCAACTTCAGTTTGGGTCAAAATGACATGTTCCAATTTTCATGAAAATAGGCTCATTTTAAGAAGCGGCTTGTGATGCTGATTGTAAATATGTATCAGTCTTACAACCTTCTCATTCTAATTTAGCCAGTGATATATAGATCCAGTGAGCTATTCATTCGGAAGTTGTTGGATAATTATGTTGTATGATATACTATGAGCTGCTAAAATAATCTTCTATAGTGTTAATTGGCTGTTACATAATCAAGGTGCTTTCAATTATCACATATACCTACAGTACTAGTGGAAACATCTTGATGTGTAACAGTCGTTATTGTACAATGTATATGATGGAGATTGCTGGACTAATACTACTTTACTTAAGACCCTGTCACACAGTTGCCAGTTTGGACTTTGAGTTATTTAGGGATTTTGGCGAGTTATAATTAACTCACTGAAAAGAGCCGGACTCGGCAGTAAATTCATTTGAAGCCAACATTTTTGTGTGAGTGTACTGTAACAACATGGACATGACAGTGGTATGATAATCGCAAATTTACCACAAGTTAAGCCGATAATGTGTACGATATGGGAACAACATGATTCTTTTCGACATCCAAAGACGACTGCCTTCGAGGACTGTACAAGTTCGGATGAATTTGTACGACTTGTGACGACATCCGTACGAGTCTATGCCGGTAAACCAACTCAGGTCCAACTGGCCACTATGTGACAGTGTCAGTGTCTTTAGATATATAGGTGTATTATTGTTGTTACACCAGTCAGGTAAGCTTATAATACTTGGATTACATACTCAGTAATGATGACATCTGCTAGGGTTAATGATTATACACAACCTAATTAGGTAACATATTGTCAAGTGCATTGAGACATCATCTCCGAAGCTTAAAGAAAGTGTTACTTATGTAACGTACATGTGATACAATTTGCCTACCATTTGAGTACATCATCTTCGTACCAGTTGTTGTTTGAATATGGTATCCCAAAGCATCTTGATGCTAATCTGCTGAGATTCGAATCTTCAACCTCCTGTTCTGAAGGCGGACGCCCTAACCATTAGGCCAAGGTCATGGTATATTATATAGTTATGTACAATTATGTACTATTACTGTGCTAAATGTATTATACTCCATTGAGAAAATGGTTAAGGCTTCAAACAAACAAGTTAACTGAATCTATGTCAGCCTATGTCATTGCCCTCTCCTCTAAACATAAAGTAAAAAAGTAAATGGAAGAGAAAAGCCTAAAAACGGCAGCTGTTAGATTAATTATAGTTAAATACTGTCCATGTATTGCTGGTGGTAATTAATGGTGTGTAACATGATCACGACATAATATAATTGAATGTGTCTCTTTCCTTTCTAAATTGGTTCCTGTTGGATTTGCATTTTTGCTGCAATACTTGAATGGCTTGGTTCCTGTTGGATTTGCATTTTTGCTGCAATACTTGAATGGCTTGGTTCCTGTTGGATTTGCATTTTTTGCTGCAATTCTTGAAGGGCTTTGATTGTTTCCTGGTGTTTAACATCAAATCTGTCTGTACATGTCTTGGTGTTTCATTGTATTTGTAATAAGTTATTGTGGTTCTTAGAGCAGAAAAAAGCAATATATTTGTTTCATAACATTTGACTGCAGAAATGATGGGCCAGAGTCTGAATGGGTGATTTAATGTTGCATATTGATTGGTTTACTTATATTTTATAATGTCCGCCTTAATGTTTTTGAACGGACAGTTTATTAAGGTAATATCCCTCAAATATTCACAAAAATTAATAGTCAAAATTTTAGAAAAAGTTTTGTGAGTTAGTTTCAAGTATCTAAAAACGTGTCCAAATGGTCAGAAGGTTAAAGGTCAAGGTCAGATGATTTTCTTCTCTGATTTTTATGGGGTTCAGATGGTCAAAGTGTCAAAAACAATGGGATATGCTGGCAACAGTTTCTGGACAGTATATTGCTATATGACAGGCTATCATATATTACTTGGCAAGCTATGATATGTGATTTACAATAATGTCCTTGCTACTTTGAGATGATGCTAAAATCAGAGACATTGCAAGGAGATTAAAGAAGCCAATAAATTTCTGGAAAGACATAGTAGTCCCTGTTTGTATACAGATACAGTAGTAAATAATAGATTGGAATGAAGTACTGAAAAATCATTTATTTTCGTGGTGGATTAAAGTTTGTAGATTTCGTTGTTCACCTTCAAACACGAAATCAAATCCCATCAAACAATAATTTTGACCCTTGTATTTATTGCCTGAAATGCAACTTCCACGAATTAACGTCCCATCGAAATGTTTTTTTTTACCAAAACCTCAAAATTTTGTCCCATCGAAATTAAATGATTTTACAGTATTTCTGAGATTGATGCTCATACAAAAGGAGGCAATATATAATATCTGGTTAAGAGGAAAAAATGGTTAGTGTCTGGTCTGTCAAATCTGGAAGAATATTGTTGTTTTGTTACAATTACGCAATACTGTAAAATTTGTGATTTTTTTAAAAATAATGTTAGGTTAGTGTGTTATGTTAGCTAGATCGCGCACTAATTTCATGTACATTTAGGTGTGCCTCAGTAGCTCAGTGGTTAGTTCCCTTGCCATCTATAATCTGGCAACCTGGGTTCAAATCCGGGTGAAGTCACATGCATATATGCCTGCCATATTTCAGCAGAAAGCTGACTGGCAAATAAAGGCTATGCTCGGCATTTTGATATATTGATAATATTTATAAAGATTGCCTAAATGTTGCTTCCAGGTCTCTTAAGTGTATTTTTAAACTTATGGAAACAAAGCTGTAAAATATTCAATATTTGGGGTTTTACAATTTTGCCAATTTTCAACTCTTTTGGTATACTAGCATTTCTTTGTATTCATTATGTATACGACTTAAAAACATCAGAAGGAAAACCCTTGTTTTGCTGTTAAAATCTCTGAAGTGACACTTCTATCCATAACCTCTGCTTTACTCAATATTATATAATTTTCTTCATTTCTATCAATGTTGAAAATAACAAAACAATGTATACCACCCCTGCGAAAACTTCATGAGCAGTTCAAGAAAAGTTCTTGCACTGTTCTAGAACAGTGTTCATGAATTGTACTTGAACTGCTCTTAAAGAGTTCAAGAACTGTTCAAGTACATTTTAAGAAATGTTAAATTGGACAAATCTTAAGAACAAGTCTTAGTGTTCTTAAAAAGTCCTTAGAACAGTTCTTGAACAATCTTGAACATTAGTTCTTGAACAGTTCAAGAACTCTTTTTATTGAACTGTTTAAGAACTCTTGTTCTTGAACAAATCATGAACTATTCGAGAACACTTTTAAGAACTTCACCAGAACAATAGTTCTTAATAATTTGTCCAATTTTACATTTCTTAAAATGCACTTGAACAGTTCTTGAACACTTCAAGAGCAGTTCTAGTGTAATTCTAGAACACTTCTTGACCTGTTCAAGAACTCATATTCTTGAAAAATTCTTAACATTTCTTAAAATGTACTTGAACAGTTCTTCTGAACAGCTTGCACCTTCAATGTTATTTCTGTGTCTGTAGTGCCAGGAAAGTTTTCTTTTAACACTTTGCTTAAGCAAGCATACAATCTTGGATCAAATTTGGGTATGGGCTTGAAGCATCATGGAAAAAACGAACAAACAACAAATGAAAACTTCAATGAACACAGAGTGTTGAAAATTGTTTTACAAAACATATTGGAAATAATCAGAAAAGTGCATTTACCCGTGGTTGCCGGTAATTGAAAAACATTAACAGAACTGGAACAAACAACGTCAACCTGCACAGAATAAATTGAATAATTTCTGTTCAGAATCTGGCAATGAAAATTTAATATCCGAAACCACTTTGTCCGAAATCTTGAAAGTTTCTAGTACAAACTGGAACATGCAATGCTGTTGATTTAGTGCATCATAAAGTGAAAATAACAAGTACTAAAGTTGGCCACAAGTAAAGTTTACCTTTTGGGTGATTTGTTCATTCATTTCACCGTCATAAACAACAGGAAACAAGCTAGCAGAAAGAAATATTTTCTAACAGAAGAGCCATGCTTTTCCCCAAACTACATACAGATGGTGGCGCCACCTAGTTCCACAGGTTTGATCTTGATTGGTTCTGAAAATGTTCTTGATTTTCTTTCAGAACATTTGGAGTACATATGCACAACATGTTCAGACTGTATTGGTTCTGATATTGTTCTATAATTTTATTTCAATGCATTTGTGGGACATATACAGAACATTCTTAGATCTTGATTGGTTCTGCTCTTTTTTTTTTCCAAATTTGAGCCCGCCCAAATAACATTTGAGGCGGTCAAATTGGCCACCAGCCGCCTCCTAATGAAAAACTGCTTCCCACTATATGAGAAGGAAAGGTGCGTGTTTATGAACGGTATCCAAACTACTACTGTCCTTGATATTGTCTTAAACTGTACAGTTGAAGACAATATCAAGGACAGTAGTGGTCTGGGTACCGTTGAAATAAAATGTTCTTAAAACCTCCTTAAACTGTTCTTTAAATATCTTTAAGAACAATGACAGAACCATTTAAGAACAAATTTTGTTCTTAAAAAGTCCTTCATATATTCAAGAACATTGTTAAGAACAGTTCAAGAACTTCAGAATGTATATGCTGTTCAAAAAAAGTCCTTAAAGTGTTCAAGAATAATTTAAGAATAATTCAAGAACAGGAAAGGTCCTTAAAAAGTTCTTGAACCGTTCCTGAAGACTGTTCTTGAACAGTTTTAGTTCAAATGTTCTTAAAATCAAGAATGGGTCAAGAACACTTACTTAGTTTTAAGAACTGTTCTTGAACTGCTCTTGACATAAGAACTTCATTTCGCAGGGGCTGACATTTCACTTATTTTACAGTGTATTATTTTCCTTTGGTAAATATATTGAAACAGTTCCCAGTTATGTAACACTATCATATATGTATGGTTGTTTCAATAATCAGATTTTCAAGGCTTAATTTGGCTGCCCTGAATTTTGATTTTCATATTTGATGCGTGCCACTGGCTCTCATGTGGTCGTGTATTAGTTTAATGTTCAATCAGCAAATTGTGTGGTGTTCTGTTATTGGTATCCAGTAGATCATTTTCAATTTATTGGGGACCCATGTGTATAAAATCATTTAGAACTTCCCCCATCAATATTAATAGACTAACATAGTTTATTCACATAAATGTTTTGCTTGTGTGTTTGATACATTATATTTACAAGCAGGCTTTGTAGATTACAGCCATGCCTGGCACTTTACATAGATCTTCAGAGATTTGTAATATATCCAAATCAGGAAGGTCTCTGCAGAATGACAGCATTATTTTTTCCCTATATTATTAACCAGCCCCATGAATGATCTCCAGCCTGGGTGATAATAATACCAGTGGCCTTTGGAGAAGCCAAAGGTGATGATACAGATATGTTTATATTTCAAGGGCCCCAGGTGCAAAACTTACTATAGTAACTACATCAATTTATATAGAGACATGTACCATAGTTTTGCACTGAACCCTTAATTGGTCCACCCTTAGAATGCCAGGATATGTATATATTTTCAGTTTTTGAAATATCTATAGTCTACACAAAATCTCATTGAACCATCATTCTTTTGAACTATAACCTCAGGAGATAACCAACTGGATGTTCTTTTCTTAAAATTGAAAATTGTTGCCTAAAATTTACCTCAATACCAAATGAGATTTTTGAGTAAATTTAGAACATTATTACCACAATATGTGACAAGTCAGTACTATATTACAATAGAAAGTGTAGTCATAGAATTTTTAGTCAGTTACCTTCCAAATAGTGAAAAAAAAAGTTATACTATAAAGTTTGCATAACAGGAAAATGGCCCAACTTACAGTTTCCTAGTATAGTATCACATTATAGTGATATTTAGAGAAGCATAGAAGGACATTTTGTATGGCTTGTTACTGATAGACAGATTTGTTTGTGTAGGTTACATTAGTGTTGAGTAAATCTAGGAGACATTTAGAATACTCAACAGCGATCAGGCACCAGGGGAGTTGTATAAGTACTTACATGTCTACATCATGGTTGAACTAATTGCCAGTCATCCAACTAATTGTTCCGAGTCATCATAATATTACCTGTTAGAATTCACTTAGAACTGACCCTCTCAGTTAGATGTCATTGACCATTATGGCAGGGAATAATTGTAAACAGCCGACCAAGCACTTAGAACTGTCTGAGGCAGCCAAAAAGCCACCGATAATGGCAAATATTTCCTGGTCTTCTTAAACAAGTTGTTTACTAGTAATATTGAGAGATTTTAAATTGATGTTGAAATTAAGTTAAGGCTCAGGCAGGAGACATTTTACAGTGGTTTGTTCCTATTTAATTAACACTCCAGCGGACAGTTTTTGGCAGACATCAATCTATTAGATCTGAGAAGAATGTATGGATTCTACAAGACTCATGGTATTCATCAGTTGGCAGGGTCATTCATCTATTTCCTGCTTCATTCAATGACTGTCAATGTGTGTGATGGATTAGATGTGTTAGTCAGGGTCGTTATAGAATAAATTTGCAGTCAGTGTGTGAACTTCTGCTTGGTCAGTTCTTAAAGTACAGTTATAAAGTTAGAGAGGTTTTTATCAGTAAAAATAGAGAAATAATTTGCAATCAAAGTAAGTGAACTTCTGAATGGTCAGTTTTTAGATGTGTTAGTCAGGGTCGTTATAGATTAAATTTGCAGTCAGTGTGTGTGAACTTCTGCTTGGTCAGTTCTTAAAGTACAGTTTTTAAGTTAGAGTGTTTTTATTGGTTGCTTTGACATACAATTCAGAAGACATTTATAGTTCAGTGGTTTGGACTGTTTACTGTTGATTCAATAAGTAATACAAATAAAGGAACTATCCCATTAGAAAGAATAGCGGGAATTACAGTTAACCCAGTTACACCCAGTTAAATCTAGATAAACATTATAAATTCACCTGACAGACTAGCTAATTTTTATAACTTTTATCATTTAACTTTAAAGGACTTTAGTTTATTTCAGTGTCATTGGTACTGGTTCTGTGACAGTCTTAAGATTGGCCATTCTTTGACTTGTTCCAGGGCTTGATTCTGAATGGTTGGTACTAACTGACTATCCTGCCTGTTTTATTCTGACAGAATGCTTGTAACTGTGGTACTAATGAATGCCTAATGGTGTAAATTCAACACATTGAGGGGTGAAAACGGAACTCTCTGCAGCTCTAATCACTGTATAAGTAAAGATTAGAAGATTGAGTAGTTTCGCTTTTGGCATTTGGATTGGATTGAATTATTCCACTTGATGTGTCTTAATTGAAGTAATATTGGCTGATTTGATGAGAATTCTGAGAATTCCAAAACAGCTTGGCCACTCTAATCAGCTCTAGGCAACACATTGACTATATCACTCGATCACATCACTCACTAAACTCATGGTTAAAAACTTGTAACACACAGAGAGCTAAGTAAACTTATTCTCTACCCTAATGTGACAGTTAATACCTGCCTTTCCATATAAATGGAAGCTATAGGAAATGGTAATGTATTGCCTGGAACCATAGTTCGTATCATATCGCCAGGAACCATGGGTACTGGTTATTACTATACTCATTATCTGACAATATTGTAGGAAAATGCTCCAAACTGATTAGGTCGTAATAAAAGGGCTACAGGCTTATAAAAAACATAGCACAGTGTGAAATCACATCTCTCCCGACTTCTCCACAATTACCAGCAAGATGGAATTTCTTGATTGAAATACTGTACGTTATTCTGGACAATTATTCTGTCAATAATGGTTCCTCTGAGAATTTGAGATGGATGCCATTTACAAACATTTGTGTGGTAATAGGAATTGAATGCCCAGTTTGGTTTAATCAGTTTTCTTTTGGTCAAAATTTGAACAGTTTTTTGCTTGCTGCCTTCACCAAAAATGTTGTGGCCACACGGTTTTCATTACCCAGAGCTGCCTTAAAATTCCATGTTCAGTGCAGGCACCTTTACCTTCTCAAATGTACAAAAAGCCTCCTACATGAAATCCAAGTGAAAACCCTGGGTCAAAAACTCTAACCTCTTAGTTATGTCAACAGTGAGTGAATTGAAGGGGTAGAGCTTAATGGAGTGCAGTGTGGTTATTCACTCCAGTTTGAATGTGATACAGAACAGATATTAGAGAACTCATATAGCTTGGCTATTTTGACCAGAGTCTGACCTTTATGCAAGAATATATTACAAGGTTCTTGTTTTGAATATATCAATTTCCGCAAGCAAATCGTGCAATATCAGTATTTCAGATTTGTGTTTTTATAACATTTCGAGCGTCTTCGTGATACTCCCCGATTATGAAAACATACACTCTGTGTTGTAAACGTAGACAATATATCGACTGGTAAATTATGCTAATCAATAGGTTAGGCTCATGTCAATGTGGCCAAGCTATACAAACACTCTGATATCTTTTTTGTCAAAGGTTCGGGAGCCAGAGCCATAACTTTGTGTTTAAAATTAATTCTCTATCTGTAATAATAAATTAAACACTCAGGTCTATAAATATAGGGCACTGAAAAAAATTCAGTGTTTTCTTATACCCAACTAGGGATGACTCAACTCACATTGGTACCAAAAAGTATTCCTGAGCCTAGCGGTGCTGTACATTGGGCATGTTGAAGAACTATTGAGAGTCTATTCAGAAAGATCAAGCTGAGGTAGCCAAGATTCCTTTTATAACTCAACTGTCCCCTTCCCTTGAAATTTGAAGGTCATTGGCCGATTTGTTAGGGAAAAAACTGAATGACCACGCTGTGCATGATGACTGTCCATCGGTATCAACAACTTAATTAAATAATAGAACACAAATTAACAGTTCTACAGTCAGCCCTCGATCTTTTTCCAGGAGGTTTAGTTGGTTAGCGCTTGATCATATATCTACTATCTATATATCGACTACATCATTTCTAGGAAAGCTTGACCATAATAAAGTGTTTGTTATCTATCACATTTATTACTGGATAAATCCTGTTGCTAAGTGACCAGAGACACCAGATTCAGCTGTGTATTCCTCCAGCTTGTAGTAGAGTATTTCTCAGATAGATTTGTTCAAACGATTCCATTGATTTGTGTATTAGCTTTCTGTTTATCGTGACACATCATCTGGTGTAGCTACATGAATAATAATTTGCTACAACTCATAGTTTTACTGCAAAGACCGCAAAGTCATGCAAACTTCATTTACAGATGACTTTAAAACCCAACTCATAGTTCCACTAGCATAGATAATATATTTTGTCAATAAAATAGCATATCTTTTTTAATTTTTGCTAGATTTTATTCGGGGCTTGATTATCTATGTTTGAGGGTGCAAAGGGAAACAATTTCATGAATAAAGAGTAGATTGAGGAGTTGTCTTTCTAAACATAGAGTAGGTTAGACAGACTAAGTTTTACTGCAAAGACTGTTAACTCAGTTACACCCAGTTAAACCTAGATAAACAAAGTTTAAGCAAAGTTTATCTGACAGATGAGCTGATGTTTATAATCGTTATCATTTAACTTTGAACGGACTGTAGAATTTATCTCTTGCCAAACTGACTTTTATTTCTTTCTTCCTCTATGTGACTTATCATTTACTGGTTTTATTGAGGTTTTCTTCTAACAAGTTAGCGGATGATTTGGTGAGGATTTTGTCAGGAAAAACTTGAAGTAAATGACAATTTAGTACACATAATTGGCTGTTGACTTGGTGATAAATCTGCTTAATTTTGTTAGGTCTTGACAGTAAATGATTAGTTAGCTGCCGTTGAAGAAATCATGTTGGGGAGATTTGATCATGTGAAACAATTGGTTGGTTATAGTACCTACCGATGTTCTGACAATTCCAGTGGCTTTAATCACCAACGTTGTAAGCTAAAACTCGAACTTGGACTTCAGATTGTCAAATGTTCTATTGCATTTTTCGCTATTGTGTTGTTATAAATGTACCAATTTTGATATACTTGTGTATACCTGTTAAGTGGGTAACAATAATCAGACAAAATTTCACAGAAGAAACTGCAGTGATTATAAATGTTGTCAATTTTAAGTCTTAGTCCGAATTTTAGACTTATAACGTTGGTGAATAAGGCCTCTGGGTCTAAAAATCTCAGTGTTGATTCACAAATTTTGAAAACTTAGAAGGTTTGAAGTCTATATAGTTAAAATAGAATCATATGAAGCTTAAAATATTGCAAATTATTTCAAGTCTGAGACAAAGACTAAAACTTCAAAAATTGTATGAAGCCTAAAATTATACGCATACAATAATGGAATGACATATTGCACTGCCCGATTTGAAAAACCGTTGCATAAATTGATTTAATAGTCCTGTTTATTTGACCTGCCAATTAATTGTTTCAAAACTCGGCACTGACTGTGAGATGGTTGTATGCACATGTAAAACAGCCAAAATTTGTGCATTGTTCAGTGTCAAAATATATGTCCTAAAATAAAATAGGATGTAACTTTCCGGGAATGGCCGAAGTGTTTGAATTCTTACTGCTCCTGTTGGAGTTACTTCCCTTTGAATTAAAGTGTAAATAGTAAATTAATGTTTTTCTATTTTCAGACCGTTTATTCCGTCTCAAGATGTTCAGTGAGTGTCAGGGTTCCTGGATGATAATGTTTTTGGTCAGCCTTATTACAGTGTTCATTATGTCGTGTTTTTACAATCTATTTCTGATGATCGGTGGTGAATCTACGGACCCGTACCGGATCTCTGATCTGATGGGTGTACGTAATGAGATCTTCATGAAAGTGGCAGCATGTGGTACATGGTGTGGTGACTTCTTTACAGCCTGGATGGTGAGTTATATGTTTGTTTAGCCATGTTGAGAAAAAAACTACAAAAACCATAGTATATCGACTGATATACAATGGTTAGGAGTTCTTACAGATAAGAATAAACCACAAAGGCAACCTATTGTACATCAGCGGGCGCTAGAGCACTTTAGTTTGATTCTATAACATGATTAAAGTGCGAAATTATACATAACGCCATTGTTACTTTGAAAGCGTAATATGTTGTTTCCGTTTCTTGTTAAAGTTTATCTATGTGACGTCAAAAAATATGACATTCTTGTTCTTTGTCTATATAGGCATGTTAGAATGATCTCTTTAAGATGCCCCTCTTGTCTATTTAGTAAAAGATCATATTGAAAATTCTTTCACAAACATGACAGTCAAAGGAGAGATGATATTAAGTAGCGTGTATTCAGCATTGCACTAGTACACGGTTGCCTGTAATACAATTAGTGGAACTGGATGTATGGAGATGATGTATTATAGTGTGTCCATTATCAGAATTAGTATAATATTGTAGGTAAAGGACAAGATTAGAGAGCTATGGAGTAAAGGGTGAATGAAATATGTTTCAGGTGACAGACATCATGCTGCAAGAGAAACTATATCCAGGTTGGGCTCGGCCCGTCAGAAACTGGTGGAAACGGGGCTATAACAGAATAATCCTATTCTGGATTATTGTCATGCTTACATCATTTATTGTTGTATTTGTCATCGCTACTGACTACATACAATGGGACAAGTTGAACCGTGACTTTCTGCCCACCAATGAAGTATCTCGTGCCTTCCTGGCCTCATTCATCCTCGTCATGGATTTGTTGATTGTGATGCAGGTACGGTATTGTTTTGCTTACCTTTGCTTTCTATATTGTTTTACCTGATAAGTGATTTCAAAGACTTTAGCGACAAGTGCTATTACGCTGGTTTTGGGAAATTGGACCAGTTGTCTATTTTGGGCCTGATTCTAATCCCTAGTACTGCACCATAGAAGATGCTTTGTGCATTTAAGTTGCAACTGCCAGAGTATATTTAAGAATGTGTCCTGTCTAGTTTATTGGATCTGAAGTTTCTTGGAATTGTCCCTCCCATATAACTCCCTCATAGGGGTAAAACATTGATAATTTGATGGTTGCTCGCAAGACTGTAGTAACTGCATAAAGATAAAGAAGGACTTACTACAGTATTGCAGGCACCCCTAATATTGTACTCAACAAAATTTAACGTAATATGAAACTGTGCCTCACACTTTTAAACAATTAGAGGGTTTAGCACAAAGCTATGGTACATACCTCTATAAATTGATGTATTTACCATAATTTTGCACTGAGTCCTCAAATCATTCTATAGCTTCTCCTGACAAATATTTGTTGACGATGTATTTGTCTCTGCTTCGGGATAAGTTATTTTGAGGATAAGTCATTTTCTATGTGAGATTTCTCAGTGGAATGGGATTCTAACATTACCCCAAATTTATATCCTCACAGACTGATAGATTATTGAAAACATAGATAGATAACTCCCTCATGTCAATAATATCAGGCAGTCAATCAACAAATACTGTAAAATCATTTAATTTCGATGGAACAAAATTTTGTGGTTTTGGTAAAAAAAGCAATTTGAATGGGACGTTAATTTGTGAATTTTGCATTTCATGTAATAAATACAAGGGTCAAAATGATTATTCAATGGGATTTGATTTTGTGGAAAATCCACGAAATTTATTTCCCACGAAAATTAATGATTTTACAGTATTACGTTGATTGATGTTGGCTGGAGTTTGTTTGCTCATTGCCTGCTAAATCATTCCTGATTATTCTGTTTTCAAATTATCCTGAAAGGCCGATGCTATCATATCCATAGAGCATTGATATAAACTGATATCTCGGCCATATTAAATTAACTGACTTGATTAAATAGTTTCATATTCCACTGCATTATTGATATTTATTATACTCTTCTCAATGCAGGAACTCATTAATGTAAAATTCTCCTTTTTTCCATATTTGGGCAATTGGATTTATATGTATACTATGTATGAAGTAGACAGAATATTGTTAACCAAATTGCAGGATACTGCACTGTTAAACCATTCATGGTCGCAGGGAATTAATTTCTAGAGTTTTGATGCGGAGGCATAGAGTGCTTCACCTGTCTGCCTGTATGTCCATCCCTTCATAGTTGATTGACTTAGCTAGTTATTATGAACAAGGCTTCCACCGGGGCATTAAAGTGTTAACTGAACACAGTCTTGTTTTTAGAATGAACCAAGTATACTCCTCAACAATTAGTACTTTTCCAAAACGCAATCTTATTTCTTATGCCGGAAATCATAAAAATGTTTTGTCTTTGGATGGTTATTAATGGTGTATCATAAACATGTTCACAATCTCTGGATTCTTGTAAAGGCGACAAATTCTTGTTATATTTCTCGTCTTAATTGTTTTGGTTCTAGTTTGGTCGCTATTACGTTCTTTTAATCAATGTCTATTTTGATTATTAGGAAATATTTTACGATGACATCTTTGTATTATGGCTGTTTATAATTGTCTTTTATCTATTTTCTTGTGAAGTAGCTTGCGTTATAATGTGTTTATGTCCTTACATGATGATAGATTGACAATGTTCTGACAGCTATATTTAGAATTAGGTATATGATATTCTCCTTTGTCTTGGACTGGAGTAGTGCTTCAAATGTAAATACCTGTACATGTGTTCTCGTATATACTGTTTCTGGATTTTTCTGTCGCAAAAAAAGACCAATTCCTCAATTTCTTTCAAATGAAAATACATGTATATACTGCAAAGAGTTTCTGGCGGTTTTCTGTCGCCCAAAGTCAAAATCCTCTGTTTAGTCATTGACATTATCAGGAGTAAAAGTTTTCTGTCCCAATACTGATTTCAGTATTTTTAGAAAGAGTGCACAAAAAATTATAAGAAAATCATGTAGTTCAGTATATTGACAAGCAGTTTTCAGTATTTTAAATTTTTTGAACTTTTACCCATGCATTATATCGGATTAGCTGGCATGTACTTATATGAAGCTTTT
Source organism: Spisula subtruncata (assembly GCA_963678985.1). NCBI lineage: Eukaryota > Metazoa > Mollusca > Bivalvia > Venerida > Mactridae > Spisula > Spisula subtruncata. Next base: position 12,165,075 of record OY787674.1, read on the forward strand.
CATGGAGATTTTTTTGCGCATCAGGTACTTATTGTGCCCCCTCACTTATTTATAAGTGGGGGCATATAGCATTGGTGCTGTCCGTCCGTCTGTCAGTTTGTATGTAACACAAATTTTGTGTTGAATTTCTTCAAAACTTTCACTGAGCAACAACCTTGATGTGTAGTTGACTGTAAAAGAAGGAATTTTTGCTGCAGCAATTTTTACCACAATAATGGCCCTTTGTTACTTTTATTATATGCGCCAATGGGGGCACATGTGTCAATGGACACATTTCTAGTTAAGTAATAAAAGGCCCTTATAATAATCTTTATGATGGTATGATGAACGAATATAAATATAATTTAACGCTTCTGTATCAATCAGGTTGGAAGTGATGAAAGTTATATCGGGAAAGTTGGACGATTTTCCTATAACTTTTTACATCATCGAAATTCCCTGAGGGAGTAAGTTTTATAACTGATAAGTGTTTTTCATTTATTTGTTGGCAGTGATTGCATTTTTGTCGTATTCTGTTGATTGAATATATATTCTCACATTGAGCAAAGATTTTGATGTTACAATATTTATTTTAATATGTATATATGTACATTTTTATGGACTTCACTGATAATGAATGAATGCTTGATATTTTGATTGATTGACTGAGTGAGTGAACAATTGATTGATTAATTGATTGATTGATTGATTGATTGACAATTGATTGACGATTGATTGATTTTACTGATGAATGTTGTGATTGTTTGATTGAACTTGAATTTCACGACTCTTTGAATGAATTTTATGCATTTATTTACAACTCCTGCACTCGATCACTGTTTGGAATATATAACACTTTAACACATGTTTTAAACATTTGTGATGAACTGATAGGAATCTTTCTTATTTGCCTCTTGTGTGCCTCAGTAAATCAGTAGTGATTGTGACCCGGGTTCAACTCAGGATGGAGACACTCATATGCCTGCCATATTTAAAGAGAAAGCTGACTAGCAAATAAAGTCTTATTGCTTGGCCTAATGTCATGCTATACACTAGAACGGTTTGAAAAATGAATTAAACTTTTCTTCTTGCTACTGAAAGGATCAGCATGTATTTGACGCCTGAGCTCACACCAAACAATGTTATCAATAACAATAAATGTATAGCACTTTGAACTATTTATATCACCAACTGTGTGTATTTTTTCTATGTTGCATGTTTTCAAAGGAAAGTTGAAACATAATATTATGTAAATGTTCGTATCGATTTATTGCAGAATTATTATCATTAATAAGTCTATATAAGTTGTTTTCAAGTTTCAAAGTTTCTTGGCAAAACACTGGCCTACGGCCTATATGCAAAACTAAATAGCATAATAATTTTCATGCTGTTTAACAAAATTTGTGCCTGTGTAAAAATATAATTATTTGTTGATCAGTTCACAGCAATTCATGCAAGGGTTAATTGGCTACAGCTGCAAAGTAAACTTATTCCTGTATTGCAGGCATGGTAATTAATCTATTTTTAGCATTTCTTAAATCATGCAGTACAATTGACATTTGTATCTATTTTTAGAGTAGATTAGATTGTTCCAAAATCATTTTAGAGCTGTTGACATTCATTTCTATTTTTAGCATTGACATGTGCAACATCACATAATAGAACATCGTTAGATACACACGGTTGATACCTCTGGTTCACCTATGTACATCTTGAGATGCACGTAGCGGAGCGGAGCGGAGAAACCGACCGTGGGTATCCGTGGGTAACAGAAATATTATAATCTACATAAGATGATCTACAAGTGACATTCAGTTCTATTTTTAGATCACAAATTTCCTAAATCTTGTGAATGCATATTGACATTCATTTCTATTTTTAGGACTGGGATTTTCCACATTTTATGAGTGCTATTGACATCAAGTTACCAGGTTTAAATATGGCACATATTACATTCAGTGTACCAGTGCCCAAGTTTTTCAAAGCAGAAAGTTGGGAAGTCCATATTACAGGTAAGTTTCATGTGTTTCATGTTTTCTAACCATTTAAGTGTGTGGCAAAGACTATACCGGGTAGGTGGTCAATTGGATAATACTCTTGACTACGGATCAAGAGGTCCATGGTTCGATTCTTGCCTGGGGCAATAGGCTAATTTCTGAATTGCCTTTGATTGTCTCCCATTGAATGAGAGATAAATTTGTTGCTTACACAGGTAGTCTTGCATTTATCGGTCCTCAACGCTTGCCATGTTAAAAACCAAGGAGTGTATTCAGAACATGTTGGATTAGGGCAGATTTACTGTCTCGTCTCACAAAGGGAATGGGTACAACGTCTGATTGCTTAATTGAAATAGCAACCGACACAATTAGTCTTATTATATATCACATTTGCACAAATGGTGATATTATTTGTAAACTCATACCGGTATTTCAAATCAGTTTTCGTTAAAGTGTATAGAGCTATATTTTAACAGTTATTCAATGTCAAAATAATTACTTGCATCATTTTTAGTTTGATACTAGACTATCTAATTGCAAATTTGAACTTTGGATGGGGTCCATGTACTTTGAATCATTTGCCAAAAAATAGACAATTCTTAAAATTTCATGAGAGTGTTCTAGAACACTTTCATATGAAAATGGACAGTTCCCATGTCCAATAAATCACAGAGAGAGTTTCTGTTAAAACTGAAGCGAAAAATGATGTATTGGATATGAAAGCATGATTGTTTTTCTTTTTTTGAAACTTTTTTAAAAAATATCGTCCGATATAGCTTTATACACTTTAATGTTAATTTATGCCTATTTATTTTCGGTTGGTAGTGAAATCAGTTCTACAACTTATACACCTCATTGCTGATGGTATCCATTTCCAAAAAGGATGAGAGAAGAGAAGGCAGTTTTCCCTTCTTATGCTGAGCGTCATTTAATATTTTCATTCGAATTTCTCAACATTCTGTTTTCAGGTAAATGGTTCAATTATGGCGTTTTGTTTCTCGTGATGTTGCTTGACATGAACATGTGGAAAAACCAGATATTTTACTCACCCTATGACTATGGACAGTACACCAACCCTGATGGTCGTATCTTCACTGTACAAGACACCTTCAGTCTGGAGAAATTCAATGAGTCACAAACCACATTTGCCTTCAGGAACAGCACCATCAACCCAGATACTGGTCGAGCCTATATCGCAGACGATACCCACATGCATACAAAATATCTAGGGTATTCCTTATCAATCAAAGGCATTGCATTTATTCCCAGTTTAGCCGCCTTTGTCATATTTGGTGTTTTGATTTGGATGTTTGGCCGATTTAAGCCAACTTCGCATGATCCATATGCTGGTAGATTGAAAAAGAGGCTGAAGAAGAGGTTGTCGTTCAAGAATTTGTCATTCAGGTTGCCATGGCGACGCCGTGATGAAGTTAAACGTAAAATTCATGCTGTTCCTAAACTTTTGTACTTTACAAGAAAAGGGACTAAAGGGGAAAAGGTGGAAACCAAAGAAATCCCTGCAGAAGGATTTATTGAAAAGAATGGGAAAGAAGATAAAGTTGCTGGTAATTCAATTGAAGTTGACCCTCAGATTGAAGTTCAAAATGAAGGTCTAGATCAGTAATTTAAATGTCAAGGTCACAAATGCCTTCAAGGTCATTAACTACAGAAAGGTGAAGGTTAATGTCAAGTTTAATCTCAGATATTTATATACCGTGAAGGTTGCAAATACAAAATGATGTTCAAGGTTAAGAAAGTCATGATCTCTTTTAAGATATATAAGTTCACATCAGCTGAAGAGTTCTTTTAAGAATTCACCAGTTCTATGAAATATATTGTTGACTGACCTAGATTTTCCAACATCTGTTACCTAAAATGGCAATTGATGTCATAACTTTATGTTCCCATTCACTGGTTGAATGTAGGAAGTTCTATTTTTATATCAACTAAAATATTTTTAAAATGTCTGTCGCTTCCAATATGAATCCACTGGCATAGATTATTGCAGATTAAAAATTACAAGTATTTTTTACAAATTGGTTTTATGTCCATGAAATATTTTAATATTTGTTAAAGGTTTGCTTTTATGAAATACGCATATATGTTAATGAATGCTTACAGGTTATTTGAATGCTGGTCTCTCAAATCTTGATTTGTCTCTATGATGCCATTTTTAACCAAATTAAAAAAAATGTGATTAACTAATTTACAAATGATTGACAAATTTGGCTGACATTCTGTCTGGCATCAACATTACGTCAGTTTGTGTTATGAAAATGTTTCTATGTTTGCTTAACATTTGAATTTTTAAAGAATATTCATCAGCATGTTAGGTTGTCAGTGTAGCAATTAATACCATGTGACTTCAGTGATGTCTAAGTAATTTGGTATTACTACACTGGTTATGCTCTAAATCTTTGTTTTTGCTGGAGACATGTTTTAGCGGAGTTACCGCCCTTATTTGATAACCTGGTTTTTACTTGACTGTTTTAGTTTTCAACATGCTTTGAACTCTTATGTATAATTCCTTTACAAATAAATAAGCCTACTTAATAATTTACACTGACCTATTTTAAAAATACTTTTTATTCTGTCACTTCAACGCCATGTTTAAAATTTCTACTTAAGTGAAGTGTGGTAAAAAACTTTTTTTGGGGTTTATTTCTTAGCTCTTTGGTGTTGCTCTCTCTGATACCCAGATTGGATTTGGATATAGAGTTAGTCACTCAATTATACAGGCAAACTTGTCGCAGAAATTTTCAAGATTTTTCAAATTCATTGTTTACTATATAAAATAAAAATATAAATATTCACATTACAAAAATGAATGGTCTATGAATTGATTCTAAACATCAGATATAACTGATAATATGTAAGATGTAACTCTATTTTTGTGTATCAGTGTAGTCTGTAGATATGATGTGCCTATTTAATGTTGTCAACATTACGTCATTTATAACATGTATTTGTAAAACTGTTAACATTACGCCATTTGTAACATGTATCTGTAAAACTGTTGTCTGTGGCAACAGTGCATGAATATAATAATAAATTAAATTTGTTCGAGTGCTCTGTGCAAAACTATGGTTTGTGTCGTTATAAATTGACTTATTTACCATATTTTTGCACTGAGCCCTCGACATGAAAATATACATTGTAACGTTATTCGATGTTATAAAATAATACCATTATAGTGGACATATACATAGATATATATTTTGTACATTATACATACACTGTATCTCTCTCTACATCTTACTGCTGTTTTACGTGTCTATATTTTCATATCTTCTTCAAAACTTAATATTTATGTAAATAGCGGCCATTGTTTTTATGCCCCCGTTTCGATAGATTGGGAGGCATATAGTGATTCACCTGTCCGTCCGTTCGTCCGTCCAGCCTGGTTAACCCAAATTGAACATTTCTTCTAGCATTAATATGGCTTGCTACAAAGCTTTCATACTTGCATGGAAGTTGTATATGGCCACTCTCCACACGCCTGTATCACCTGACTCCAGTTTGACCTTCACTGTGACCTAATTCTGGACTTAGACTTATTGAAATGGCTTCCACGGGGGCATAAGCATTTATTGAACGCAGTCTTGTTATCCAATGTATGTTGTTATGATGGCATATTGTCAAATTTTATGTAGTGTATGATGTAGATGTCATATGTTCTCTTTACGTTAATTGAATCCCCTAGGGTACTGTTTGACTTTCTGAATGTAACTAAAAGTACAACTTTACACTACCTTGCACCGACCCTCAAGTTTGATGAACAACTGGGTAAATTCAGTTAGGGGTTCAGACCCATAACGAAGTTTGCATAAATATGCAGGGCCGTAACCAGAGACAAAGTATCACTGAGACAAATCTTGTCTAAGGCCTAATTGAGCTTCTTGAGGCATCTTTTTCCTAAAAAAGCGTGCTTATTTTTGTCATTTCTGAAATTTTCACTGAGGCAGTGCCTCAGCGTGTCTACGGGCCGGATATGATACACTCCACTATAAAACATGTATGCAATGTATCAAGTCTTTTATATTCAAATTCTGAGCATTTTCATAAACAAAATTTTGTACAAAATGTTTGGTTAAACTCTCTGATTTTCACAAGTGAGATATCTAACGGTATTTACAAACTTACAATATAACCAGAAATTAAGTTAGTAAAACAGTACCCTGGGTGAGGTATTCTATTTGGAGTGCATTTTGATCATAATGAAATGTATGGTATTATTATTTTTCTGTCAAGATGTATAGCTTGGCTATATTGACCTCAGCCTGACCTTTATGCAAGAATATATTACAAGGTTCTCATTTTGAATATATCAATTTTCGCAAGCAAATCGTGCGATATCGGTATTTAAAATCTGTGCTTGTATTACATCTCGAGCGTCTTCGTGATACTCCCCGATTATGAAAACATATAATCGGTGTACGCAATATATCAACTGTTAAATTATGCTAATCAAAAGGACAGGCTCGTGTCAAATTGGCCAAGCTATACCAGTTGGAAATATGATCTGAATCAATAAAGTAAAGATATTATAAACAATGGCTTTCACTTAGCCACTATGCTTCAAAAGATATTATAAATATACATTAAATACTGTGAACTCTTTATGATCTTTGATTGTAGGAGAATAACAGCTTAGTCTTTTTGGACTATGGTTGAGAGAACAATTTCTTGTTTACAAGAATAATGGAATTAAACTTAGTTCTTGCTAATAAGAAAAAAACCACAGTTTATTTGTTCATGAGCTTTAAGTTAGGTTAATGCATGAGCTTTAATATTGAGCTTTGATTAGAGGATTTATTTCAGTTGGAAGCTCATCTTTATGACTATAGTACTGGTAATTCAAGTTTGCTATGTATGACAAAAGAACAAATGCCTACATGCATGTATGTGTAAACTGAGATTGAAAAACTATATATTTGTATTCAATTTGTATTCATGCATCATTTACACTGGTACCAATGGGCCCAATAGTTTGTTTCCACTTTTATTTTTAAATTAAAGGTGCTGGCCTGCAGTTTATGTAATGTTATTATTTTATGGTAGCTATATAATATTGTATGTATTAAATTGTAGTTATAATTAATAAAGAACAAATTTGTGTATTTTTATATAAAAATTCAATAATCTTCACCGGAAATTATATATTTTTCTATGAGCACCTATTAGAACAAAGCGCACAAAATCTAAGTCTTCATGGAGGCAAAATTAAACTGTCTCTCCATAATTGTAGTCCATCCCAACACAGTGCGCCTGTCAGTGATGTAACAGCAGTCATCACTGATCGGTTAGTGTACCTTTCTAAGAAGTGGTCGATCTACCATTTTCGAAAGTATGCATGGATTAGTCATGCTCTTTGAGACTAGGTTATTTCCTGGTCAATTTAATTTAGAGTACTGTAAAACCTCAATCATATGGCCACCAAAGCTAGTTGGTCATTACAGGGTGTCCTTAAAAATCTGGAAGTCCTGATTTTGCACGAGAAAGAATGAAATTTTTCTGCAGAGAATACAAGTTATTTGATGAAACACGACAAAGCATTCATTTGTGTTGTGGTCATTTGCAATTTCACATGCTGAATTTTAACTATTGAACAGTATTTGAAGCAGTGTTGTGGGTATTTAAAACAGAGTTTTGGATATTTGAAACAGAGTTTTAGGTATTTAAAACAGAGTTTTGGGGTATTTGAAACAGACTTTTGGGTATTTAAAACAGAGTTTTAGGTATTTGAAACAGACTTTTGGGTATTTAAAACAGAGTTTGGGGTATTTAAAACACAATTTTTGGGTATTTGAAACATACTTTTGGGTATTTGAAACAGACTTTTGGGTATTTGAAACAGAGTTTTGGGTAATTGAAACAGAGTTTTGGGTATTTGAAACATACTTTTGGGTATTTGAAACATACTTTTGGGTATTTGAAACAGAGTTTTGAGTATTTGAAACAGAGTTTTGGGTATTTGAAACAGAGTTTTGGGTAATTGAAACAGAGTTTTGGGTATTTGAAACAGACTTTTGGGTAATTGAAACAGACTATTGGGTAATTGAAACAGACTATTGGGTATCTAAAACAGAGTTTGGGGAATTTGAAACAGAGTTTTGAGTATTTGAAACAGAGTTTTGGGTATTTGAAACAGACTTTTGGGTATCTAAAACAGAGTTTTGGGTATTTGAAACAGAGTTTTGAGTATTTGAAACAGAGTTTTGGGTATTTGAAACAGACTTTTGGGTAATTGAAACAGACTATTGGGTATCTAAAACAGAGTTTGGGGAATTTGAAACAGACTTTTGGGTATTTGAAACAGACTTTTGGGTAATTGAAACAGACTATTGGGTATCTAAAACAGAGTTTGGGGAATTTGAAACAGACTATTGGGTATCTAAAACAGAGTTTGGGGTATCTAAAACAGACTTTTGGGTATTTGAAACAGACTTTTGGGTATCTAAAACAGAGTTTGGGGAATTTGAAACAGACTATTGGGTATCTAAAACAGAGTTTGGGGAATTTGAAACAGACTATTGGGTATCTAAAACAGAGTTTGGGGAATTTGAAACAGACTATTGGGTATCTAAAACAGAGTTTGGGGAATTTGAAACAGACTATTGGGTATCTAAAACAGAGTTTGGGGAATTTGAAACAGACTATTGGGTATCTAAAACAGAGTTTGGGGAATTTGAAACAGACTATTGGGTATCTAAAACAGAGTTTGGGGTATCTAAAACAGACTTTTGGGTATTTGAAACAGACTTTTGGGTATCTAAAACAGAGTTTGGGGAATTTGAAACAGACTATTGGGTATTTAAAACAGAGTTTGGGGAATTTGAAACAGACTATTGGGTATTTAAAACAGAGTTTGGGGTATCTAAAACAGACTATTGGGTATTTGAAACAGACTTTTGGGTATCTAAAACAGAGTTTGGGGAATTTGAAACAGACTATTGGGTATCTAAAACAGAGTTTGGGGTATCTAAAACAGACTTTTGGGTATTTGAAACAGACTTTTGGGTATTTAAAACAGAGTTTGGGGAATTTGAAACAGACTATTGGGTATTTAAAACAGAGTTTGGGGAATTTGAAACAGACTATTGGGTATTTAAAACAGAGTTTGGGGTATCTAAAACAGACTATTGGGTATTTGAAACAGACTTTTGGGTATCTAAAACAGAGTTTGGGGAATTTGAAACAGACTATTGGGTATTTAAAACAGAGTTTGGGGTATCTAAAACAGACTATTGGGTATTTAAAACAGAGTTTGGGGTATCTAAAACAGACTATTGGGTATTTAAAACAGAGTTTGGGGTATCTAAAACAGACTATTGGGTATTTAAAACAGAGTTTGGGGAATTTGAAACAGACTATTGGGTATTTAAAACAGAGTTTGTGGTATTTGAAACACAGTTTTCGTTAATTAAGGAATGTATACTTATGGCACCACACAACAGACTTACGTCTTATTTTCAAGATGGGGCATTTTGCCATAGTAGGACCTCTGTCATTTATTGGGGATCGACGCAAGGTGGTCATATTATTGAGGTGGTCTTTAAGATGAGGGTTAAATGTACTACTTATAACTATGTATTATTGTGTATGATTGTTTGGGCCAAATGTGTTTCTTGTTAAGTTTATTGTTGTAAACATTGTGCATTGTGTTTCTCAATGTGTAACTACCTACATGTAGTCAACTTTTTGTAACAAATATGTCTCAAAATCTTTGCTATATATTTTGCAAAATGTAAAAAAGCATGTGTTCCACAAATTGTTGCAGTCTAGCAATGTGTCGGGCAAAATATTAAGATCTTTCAATGTGTTTTGCAAAAGATATAGATTTTTAGTGTGTATTGCAAAATTTAAACATCTTGCAATGTGTTTTGCAAAACCTTAGATCTAGTATTTTGTGTTTGGAAAATGTCTAATCATCAATATCTTGCAATTCCTTTTAACACCCCCCCCCACTAAATTAAAATATATTGCAATGTGTTTTGCAACACATACATACTTTGCAGTATGTTTCACAAAATATTGAAAAGATCTTGCAATGTGTTTCACAAAACATACTGGTAATATCTGGAAATGCACTTAGCCAAGTGTAAGTAGTTCAAACTCCTATTGGTATTCAAGGTCTTACTCCGGTTTCAATTATTTTCTTTTCTTTTACTAGAAATTTTGATATCATTATATGACTTTATAATCCTAAAATAGCAGTCCCTTAGGCTTATGATATTTAAATCTGAGCATTAATGTCTGAGTTCCTGCATTTTATATTGTGTCGGGAAGTTTTCTAGAATTTTAACATTCTTGCGTTTTTCTTATCATTTGAAACCAATTGGAGAATTTTTATGATCCATGAGATAAAAGATAAAGGATTTATTGACATTTAAATTTTCATGCTCATTATCTAGGGAATAATATCACAGACATATTCAAATATTGGTATTGATTGGAATGCAAGTTTAACATGGTATATAATTTATGTGTTCAAAATCATTTGTTCAGAATTATAATTGTATGTTCGACCATATGCTTCAAGTGAAACATTTTCATTGAGTACATGTAACTAATAGTCTGTAAAACCATCAATTTAAAAAATTTGTTAAATTTCTTGGACTATTGTTGTTTGGTAGTTTCTTAAATTCTTGAATTTAAAATATTGAAAGAATAATTTTGTATTACATATTTATGAGGTAAATTATTCAAGGGATTTAACTTAGCAATCTCGTTGATCTGGGAAACCAACAAACATTATTCTATCACAAATATTAATAACTTTACAGTACTTGCAACTTATAACTTCCCCATAATAAGGTGGCAGACATGACAGTGTGGCAGGGGTATCAACAAAGTCACATTAAGAATTCTGAAAATCATATGCGGCCGAACATGTTTGCCTAACAAAAGGCCTTCAACAACATTGTTTCCATATAACTCTGTTTGTGTTGAATAAAAGTCTTCAGACAGATTTAATTGACCATAATTTTGCCAGTTCTTATGACATTTTCTTCAAATAACTTAATTTTGATCAGAAATCATAGCTCTGATAGATACAAGTTAATCCGCAATTCCGGACGAAAAAGGAGTATTGACACCCCTTTTGTATTGTGCATTGAGTGTTACAGACCAATATATCCTGCACAACTTGGGTATTAAAAACCTAAGTATTGGGTCATCTGGGGTCAAAAACTAGGTCACTAGGTCAAATCAAAGGAAAACCTTGTGAACACATTAGAGGTCACAATTTGAGCCTAATCTTTATGAAACTTGATCACAATGATCATCTCTGTAAAATCTAGGTCAAGTTCGATATTGGGTCATCTGGGGTCAAAAACTAGGTCACGAGGCCAAATCATTGAAAAACTATGTGAACACATTAGAGGTCACAATTTGTGACTAATCTTTATGAAAATTGATCACAATGATCATCTCTATAAAATCTAGGTCAAGTTCGATATTGGGTCATCTGGGGTCAAAAACTAGGTCACAAGGCCAAATCATTGAAAAAGCTTGTGAACACACTAGAGGTCACAATTTGAGACTAATCTTTATGAAAATTGATCACAATGATCATCTCTTTAAAATCTAGGTCAAGTTCGATGTTGGGTCATCTGGGGTCAAAAACTAGGTCGCAAGCCTTTGAAGGCCAAATCATTGAAAAAGCTTGTGAACACACTAGAGGTCACAATTTGAGCCTAATCTTTATGAAACTTGATCACACTGATCATCACTATAAAATTTTGGTCAAGTTCGATATTGGGTCATCCTGAGTCGAAAACTAGGTCACGAGGCCAAATCATTGAAAAAGCTTGTGAACACACTAGAGGTCACAATTTTGATCTTATCTTTATGAAACTTGATCACAATGATCATCATTATAAAATTTAGGTCAAGTTCGATATTGGGTCATCTGGGGTCAAAAACTAGGTCACGAGGCCAAATTATTGAAAAATCTTGTGAACACACTAGAGGTCACAATTTTGACTCTATCTTTATGAAACGTGGTCACAATGTTTATCTCTATAGAATCTAGGTCAAGTTAGATACTGTGTCATTTGGGCCAAAATCTAGGTCACTAGGCCAAACAGGTGAGCGACCCAGGGCCCTTTGGACCCTCTTGTTTTAAAAATGCATTTCTTATAGATTCCTAAATTCATAGATTATAAAACATGTTCTGTATTTGAGAGGTTGATTAATATGAGGGATTTAATATTTAATTTACCGGAAACTATTTATAAAAATTAAGAATGGATTTGTTTTAACTTTATCCAAAACTTATTGATATAGTTGTGTATGGCACTGTTGTATTTAATTTGTACTAAACATATTGTATTATATACATGTTATAAATAAAAATATAACTTTATAATACATGGTTGTGGATATTTAATAAGTATAATTATCATAATAGACGCTATTTCAACTGATTTTTGTTAGTCAGATAATTTGATGAACTTAATGGTATTTCAGAAAACTTTTTTGACCAAATCCACCAAATTTTCTCTTCTGTCTATTAAGAATTTTATCTTTTTAGTTTGTGATAAGTGCTTTTAAGTTAATGTGTCAAAAGTAGTGTGGTATATTTGTACATCTGTGCAGGGAATTAGAACGGTAGGCATGTTGCATCCTGGAACAATATCTGGGCCCGGAATTACAACCAATACTTACACTCTCCACTCAGCACTCAAATATTGAAATACCTTCTTTGGAGTTTCAAAGTGACATTTTTTTAGATGGAGAAGTTGAAGTTATGTGAAATAGGGGGTAAATATTATCATTTGGTTGTTTCCAATTGAAATTTAGTGTATTTGTAGCTATACGTGTAATTTACCAGTCTGAGTGCACTCAGATACAATACTTACGTTTTTACCTCATAAATAGTACAAAATAGCAAAAATATGGTTCAAATGTTATTTGCAACATTCAAATAACAATTCTATACATTTCCCCACCTAGATTAGCAATCTAGAACAAATAAAAGCTCATAAATATGACAAATTCAATATTTGAGTTTTGAGTGCTGAGTGTAAGTATTGGTTGTAATTTCGGGCCCTGGTATATTCTGGATATAGTTACACATGTACAATACAGTTCAGTACAGCTGTAGATTGGTAGGTTTCTTCACTTTGCATTTGACATGGAATGAAAATTGCTAGTATCGACAAAAATTTAAAACTAGTAAAACTTCCCAATTTTCTGTAGAAAGGAAGATAATCTGGATTTCTGGTATTACATGGGTATGTTCCCCTGTGGAAATGTACTACTCTCTTTATCAGGGTGGACATACCACATTACTTTTTAGCTAAGTCTTCAAGTAAAAATATGTAATCAAAGTGTTAAAAACAACCATAAGTATCTTATTTTTAGTCTATTAACAGAGCGTCGAACATATCTCGTGAAAATCGGTAAAAAAATAAGATGCTTGTTGTTTATAACTTTTAGTTAACATATTTTTACTTGCAGACTTAGCCGAAACATCTAATGGTATGTCCATCTTGTCGGTCTCCCTGGTATTGTTATCATGTATTGTGTTCTACTTCTATTGTACTATGGTGTATACATATATATGTGTTATACAAAACAAGCATTGTGATAAATAAAAGTGTACTTTCAATAGAAAAATGTTCTTCTGTTGTTTTTGATTGTACCAGCATCCCTCTTATGACTAGGAGGTAGTGGGTTTCATCTCAGACTATGACATTCCTGTGTCTGTAATGTATTGTATGGCACTACCTACACATAGTGATGTAAACATGTCTCAATATTAAATGCCCTATTCTGCACTATGTTGAAAGCTTACATATTTTCCCTAAGTGTGGCGTAGGTTTCATAGAAATCAGTAAAGTAATAAAATATGGCTATTTTTGTTTTCGAGGTAAATTAAATTTCTTCTTGAGTTTGTAGTCCCAAGTTACGTGGTATTGCAACAAGTACAGTACAACTTGGATCAGGGCTTTCATTTGACTCTTGAAACTGCATTTTGACTCTTGAATTTGACAGAAGTGTCCATTTTGACTCTTGAATTTGACAGAAGTGTCCATTTTAACGCTTGAATTTGACTTAAGTGTCCATATTGACTCTTGAAAATTAAGGCTTAGGGTCAAATTTACTATACTTATAATAGAAAGTTCTTGCTACATCTTGATGACTCTTGATAATAGAGAGTCAGGAGTCATTTTGACTCTTCACTTTTGGAGGCTAGTGAAAGCCCTGACTTGGATGCTTCCATTATCCTTTGCAGGGACCAAATAATTTGTTTGGTGCTTCTTAAACTGTTTCAAAGTTCTGCTGTACCTTGTTTTATTTATACTATTTGTTCCACAATCTGATATCACATACAGCTTTGGTACATAAAAAATATACAGGAATTTTCAAATATGAAATATAGATCCTCATTGACACGTCAATCACTGCCTGAATAAAGAAATTACAAACAACAGTTAAAAGAAACTGAAAAAAGTACAAAACGTCAGATATATTTATATTTATGATTCATTTATTAAAATTCTTTGTATACACATATACAATGATTTACGAACACATTAAGATTGTATCATTCACACATGGAATTAAATAGCATGATTTAGATCCGATAACTTCCTGGTAATGTTCATGGCATGATTTAGATGTGGATATTTCCCAGTAATGTTCACATTACCATGTCTAGAAATCAAATAATCTAAGCCTATACTTGCCCCTATGGTAATAATAAATTGCTCTCGAAGTCTAAACACGAGAATTTATTACAGCACTACATCATAAGCTATGTACAATACATCATTTAAATGTATCACTGGAATGGTCCCTAGACATAAGACTTCAAGTACGGCTTACATATGAAGTTACATAGTTTGTAAAACACAAATCAGGGTTCTCAATAAGTTTCAACCTAGCAGGCCAAACAGGCCTGTTAAGGTCCTTGATACAACTATTTTCTTCAAATTGTGCATAAATTTCACATTTTAAGTCGGCCAAATATGGTTTTTAAACAGCCTATTTGGCCTGCAGCCAGCTGTTATTGAGAACCCTGCAAATATTGCTAATTGGAATTTTACTTTTAAGATGATGGGGGTGGAGGTGGGGGAGGGGCCATTCCAGGAGGACCACCTCCTGACATAGGAGGAGGCGGGGGAACAGGTGGAGGAGGTGGGGCACCCATCATATGAGGCGGACCACCTCCCATGGGCGGCATCGGGGGTGGAGCCATTGGAGGAGGACCAGGAGGCGGTGGTCTTGGCGGTCCCATTCCTGGATGACCACCGGGATGACCGCCTGGATGACCTCCAGGATGACCTCCAGGATGACCACCAGGATGACCGCCAGACATTGGAGGTGGTGGCATTCTTGGAGGAGGCGGAGGCATCCTGGGTGGGGGTGGCATCTGTTGAGGGGGTGGTCCACCATGCATATCTCTATCATCCTCCATTGGTTGATGTTCTAGTTCACGTTTGGGAGGAGCTGGAGGAGGCTGTGGGGGTTTGGATTCAACCTTGAATGCAAACTGTAGGAAAAACTGAAAATATACAATATTAATAGGGTTAAACAAACCAGACCAAACATTTCAAATAAAAACTTTTAAATTAATTAATTGACAATGAAAAAGAAAATCAATGCTTTACATTAAATGGGACAAATCAAAAGTATGTGCTTTAAAGATGTACAAAATCAAATCCCTAACTCCTGTTTGTTAACCAATGGCTACCATGTGTCTACTCTTGTGTTACGTACATTAACAGATAGAATGGAAAAACTAAAAGACTTGCCTTTGAAATAGGGTTGACGCCATGATAAACTACCAATTTTCTTTTGTATTGGATAAATTGCTGTACAGAAATCAATAGCAAGATGAGCAAATATTTGTTTACTGAAGGAATTATGTTGTGAAGTGGGGAGCGATTGCCTAGAGGTAGGGCATGCTATGAGATCGAGAGGTTCAAACCTTATTGGACCACTAGTTTATTGATCAAGAATAGCCCAGATTCTCCACTCCACCAAGGTGTAAAATGGTACCTGAGATGGCAGTGTCTATTTCTGGGTGCTGCAGACCGATATTGGCTACAACACACACAGGAGAGAAATAGTCTCCACAGGGAGACTCAAATGTAGGTTACATTAGGTAGCTCAATGACCAGGGGAAGTTAAAATGTGGAAGGGAGGTTGAGTGGCTCAACAGCTGAAAACAGCGCTCGAAAATTGGTAATTTATGGGGTCCCGCGAGTCAAAGACCTAAATTACACAGATTGGAAACATTTACCAAGTCTCACGATATCTCGTGGCAGGTCGTCTGAAATCTCGCGAAATCTCGTCAGTTTTTAAAACCTTATATCTCATTTTCTAATACACTAATGAAAAATCTAATTAGTCTATGCAATAGATTTATCATTCAGCTTTAAAATGATACCTCATTTATTGAAATCACTCAAGGAATATAACAGTAGACCCCGAAGAGCCAGACCTATTGTCATTTTCATAAAATTACTGTAAATTCCAAGTTAATCCGAAAATGCCTGGATTTGCTTCATTCAATTCTTAATTTTCTGTATTTTATAAGAAGTAGACAAATATGAGTTACTTCATGTAGTAGAAGAAACTTAGCTGTTCAACATGACACATTGTCCATTAAAACTGGATGACTAAATCAAGTTTTATGAACTATAACTGAATCTGCTGCCTGCCATTTTGCGTTTTCTCTAAATTTTCAGTGAAGTGTCCAATCTGTGTAATTTAGATCTTTTAGCGAGTCCATGAAGAAAGGGAGGGTGTCCTCAACAAACAATTATTGATAATGGTGTTATTCATACCTGTTTAGTTTCTCTATTCCAGTGACTCCAAATTTTCTTTGAATCTTTGTCCACTTCTCTACTAGGCACCTACAATGTAATGATAGACATACAGTCAAATATGTGTTATTTGTGACCTGAAAATTGTCATCATGTTTCTCTTGGAAACGGGCAATAGTTCCACGACAGAATTTGTGACAGCTCCTTTCCTTAATCCTTATCACCAATTATTGATGGTGGAGCTAGGGTTTAGTAGCCGTGTGTTAGCACGAAACTGATTTTTTTATATAAACAGCAATTTTAGCATAATCCTAAATTTGAAAATTTAAAAAACACATTACAGTTTGCGTGAGAAAATGGCCAGTACATACGGTGACAATAAAGCCATATACAGTATCAGCAATCATAGCTCAATCAACTATGACCTTACCTTGAATGCTATTGTCTCATATGGTTCTGCAGCAAACAATAGATACTGCCATCTTCTGTCTGGGGGTTCTACTTTCTGTTCATAAGCTGCCATAAATCTGTGTCGAGGAATTATACCCTCAACTATCTCAGGATAATCAATCTGTGTAAATATATTTATAACGCTAAACAACACATCGTAAAATAAGTCTAAAATCTAATGTATCTCGTTAATACAATACAATAAGATTTATTTTTGAAAACTGTAAAAGCAACATAAGGCTGATGATAACCTCTGAAAAGTTTTTACACTGACTTCACCCGAAATGTTATAAAGATAACAGTACCCTAACATTACTTTACTAAGGGGAACAACTCTTCAGTTTTGTTTTTGATAAGTTTTACCTATTATCATTAGTTTAAATTCATGAAAAAATTATCAACCAGCACAAACTTGCTCCCAAAGAACTTCAATCCAATTTAACATGGAATCAAATCAGGGCCGGTATTTATAAAGCATCTTAGAGGAAAACTGAAATATTTTGACTCAAGTTCAAAACATGTGGTGCATATCTTTCCTGCAAATAGATAAATAATCCATGATTGGTTAGTGATCATGGTAGCTCTCAACAAAATGCTTGAAAATATTGCATACAAACGATACCAGCAATCATGGTAAGCTTGTGCAACTGAGACACTTGAGTAAATTTAACTATTTTAAGAAAATTTTAAGTTTTCAACTAAGATACTTTAACCGGCCCAAGTTTGTTACAAATATCAAGTACCTGAAATAGCAAACTCTGCTGCTGTGACTCTGGATCTCTCTGTTTTGTAACTAAAATATAAATAACAACAGATATGATAAATGACCAAACATAATTCACAGTGCATCTTACAGGTCCACATAACAACACTTGACACTGAAACTTTCTCCACATACCACA
Source organism: Spisula subtruncata (assembly GCA_963678985.1). Classification (NCBI taxonomy): domain Eukaryota; kingdom Metazoa; phylum Mollusca; class Bivalvia; order Venerida; family Mactridae; genus Spisula; species Spisula subtruncata. Next base: position 12,183,186 of record OY787674.1, read on the forward strand.
AAGAAAATGTATCATATGTACAATGACAATATTTGATTTGACATAATGGCCAATGGCCCAAGATCAGCATTACTGTGAGTGTACTACATTAAACCTTACTTGAAAACCATTGAAATTTAATAAAGAAAATACGATTTTTGCAAGGAAATATACCTTTTAGCCAATGTTTTAGCCAAATTACAAAAGTTTTAGCCAATTTAGCAAATCTTTAGCAAACGGCTAAATTGGCGAACGGAAACGGAGGCCCTGAAATAAGAATGACACAATTGAATGCCTATGAAGTGCTTAAAAGGACAACCTTGACCATTTCAGTGATAATTCATGCAATTCGTATAAAACACTTCCTCTTCAAGATGAATTTTTTTATGTTTTATGAGAATGCCAAAATTATTAAACACTATGAATCGTATATTCTTATACAGCATACCATTCTTCAGATTGAAGTACTAAATGGCCTGTTTTGCATTATTACATGAAGACAAAAATAATGCATTACATACCTTTGTAACCAGGACGACCAATTTTAACAAATTTTTTGATATCTACTCTTGGTTTTTCTGGGGCAGGTTGTGCCGGGGCATCTTTGGCTTCCTTTGCTGCTCGACGAGCCCTGCAGGGTAATACATACAGGGTAGGGTAAAACTGAACTTTTCATTTTACATAGAAACAAAAGTTTGTACATTTACAACTAAAACTGGACTGATAGTAATTCTTCCTAATGGACCTCTGGTGTACAGTGCTGAGATTGAGATTAAGAACAGATTTTTTTGCGTTTGAATTAGCTAAATTAGCTAAATAACAAATGTTTGTTAAGATTCAAGCTCAATGATGGCTTGATTTGGTCATATATAATCATAGGATCTTGCAGTCTTTCCCTTCAGGTGCAAGTTTTACCTTTTTTAAAGCAACCTGATGCCATCACATGTATAAATTATAATGAAGCTTTTATGCACAAAAACTATTCAAATATATATATCAAATTGCTTCAGGATGATTTCCTTTGAACTCAGTAATTTTGGATAGAGAATTTAATATATGCAAGGGAAGTAACTACTGCATTATCAGCATAACTTTTTGCAAACAACACAGTTAACTCCCTTTAAAACTATACACAAAGGCACAAACTGTCATAACGTACAGGTTAGCTTGATGTTTCTTTCCCTGTGTATGAGCGAGGTAACTTCCTTCATTGTTGTGTAGCGTAAGACAAAGTTTGCATTCATATGAACCAAGATGATTTTTCATAAAATAAGGATCCTGAAAAAAAGAAAGTTTATAAGTATGAAAAAGTGTAGGAAAATCGGTGAGAAATCATAATCAATAATCGAATTATTGAATCGAAGAGGACATTTCGATTTCGGAAAATAATAAAAAAATCAACAAATTTTTCAGCATTCATGTTTATGAACAAGCTCTACCTGTATTTTTCTTAAATCAAGCTTTATTTTTGTGAACAATCATCTTTTTATCACAACTTTACCTTTGAAAAGTGATGCGCTATTAACAATTCTTCAAGTGAGGTTACTAATGAGTTTTTAGTATGTTTTTGTATTGAAATATAGTTCAAAAGCAAGCAGCCAGACTGATTCTTGACAAGGACTTTGATACTTCCTCAGAAGAACTATTTGCTACTCTAAATTGGATGACTTTCCCTGAACGACTTAAATACAAAAAATCTATTATTGTATACAAATCATTGAATGACATATGCCCAGCATATTTCAAAGATAAATTTCAGAAAATTCATGAGGTTCAAACTTGCACCTTAAGATCTTCAAATTATAAACAAAATCTCTATGTACTAAAACCGAATCTAGAATTCACCCGAAAATCACTCGATTACTCTGGCCCCATGGTTTGGAATACCTTACCTGAAGAGATACGCACAGCAGAAAATTTTAACACTTTCAAAACCAAATATATTACGTTTTGGAAAAATCAATCTATGTAAAAAGACAGTGAGTTGATACATTTGTATCTGATATTGCAAATGTGTATTTCAAAGAGGCATTCCCTATAACTTGAATAGTTTCTCTACTTTCACACTAAATGCGCTAAATGTACAAATCTCAAACAATTATCATAATGTGACAGAAGAAAGTGTGCGCAAATATGTCTCTATAATGTCAAAATATATTTAAATCACCAATAATAATTTATCGCTTTCAGGGAATTATTATTATGTGGTCAAAGGGAAACAACTCGGAACTATTTTGGCTAGTTACAGCAATATGTTTTCACTCTCTCCTCGGTAATCAGTGGGAGCTTTTTGTTGAAAATTTGAGAAGTCTTAGCAATAATGATTCTCATTTAATGTATAGTATTCCTGAATCGATTTAAAAGATCGGAGTTGTAGGAAACGCTTCTTTAAGATGACATTACTATTATATATTGCACTATGTATATTCCTTATTATTGAATTGTTTAGTTTTTTTGCCATTTTTAATGTGACTGTTGTTGTATATATTATGTAAATGTGTTGAATTTCAGAGGCTCGTAGGGAAGATTGGGCAAATGCCTATCTATGTTGCCTAGAGCTATAAATAAAGTCTTTATTATTACTATTATTGTTTATATCAGTAGCAACAAAATAGATGTAACTAGAACCATCACTGTCGTGATCAGGGCCCTGTCGTTATCATTGTCAATAAGTATTGCAAGTTTCATTTGAATATCTTGAAAAGTTTTTGAACTATGGCCAATGTAAAAGTTTTGAAGTCAAAAAAGGGGCACAAGCCAAAATTTATTAAAGCTAGAGTTGTTGCCCTTTGCTACACATGTGCGTATTGTCACTGTCAATATGTATAGCAAGTTTCATTTGAATAGCTGTAACGGTTTTGAAGTAATGTAGAAAAAAAGATGAAAAATGAGGAAAATTGTAATTTTACAAAGGGCCATAATTCTTACAATATTGTAGCTGGAGTAACATAACTTGGCATACAATAGTGTATTGTTGCTGTGACCTTATGTTTAAAGTTTAAAGTCGATACCTTTAACGGTTTGCAAGTTATTAAGAAAAAACATTTTGAACTATGGCCAATGTTAAAGTTTTGAAGTCGAAAAAGGGGCACAAGCCAAAATTTATTAAAGCTAGAGTTGTTGCCCTTTGCTACACATGTGCGTATTGTCATGGTCAATATGTATAGCAAGTTTCATTTGAATATCTGTAATGGTTTTGAAGTAATGTAGAAAAAAAAGATGAAAAATGAGGAAAATTGTAATTTTACAAAGGGCCATAATTCTTACAATATTGTAGCTGGAGTAACATAACCTGACATACAATAGTGTATTGTTGCTGTGACCTTATGTTTAAAGTTTGAAGTCGATACCTTTAACGGTTTGCAAGTTATTAAGAAAAAACATGAAAAATGTGGACGGACAGACGGACAGGGTGATTACTATAGGGCACCAGCAAAAAATTTGCAGGGCCCTAAATATCCTTCTGTCTAAAGAAAAATGGGTAAATTGGAATAGCCAAGTTTTATCTTATACTAAAACACAGCTATCTTCATTTACACAAATAAGGCCAATTGCATAAAATTATGCTATATTAGAATAAGATTTTACAAAAAAACAGAATGTAGAATTAGAAACATGGTATAGTTGTGCTTAAACCAACATGCATGTGTGCATTCTTAACCGATTAATCGTTTTTGAAAAACCTAATCGATTTGTCGAATCGATAGGTTTAACTAGTCGATACATCGATGTTTTCGATTAATATTTTCATCACTAATATGAAACTATTGAACGCTATGAAATATAAGCTTGTTTGAAAAGATAAGGCATTTATCTACTTTACAAATAATGCACGATTACTTTGACAATTCATTTATTGACTGAAAAAGTGTCAATTGAGAAGCCTGAGAACTCTTAAAGCTTTACTTACATTCACAATCCTTTTATTGACAAATAAATCACGATATTTTGTCAACAGTTACCAACCTTATTTAGATCAATAGTTTCCAAAGCCAGCTGTCTAAGTCTTTCTCTTCGGTCTCGGTTTGTTTCAGAGGCTGATGCAACTCCTCCCGTCCCTGTCTTCCCTCCAGCCCTGTTCTGGAAATCCATGGCTGATGGCCAAGCTTCACAAAAGTATCACTAAAAAGTAGAAGAGATGTTTGTACTATACAAGACCCAGGAATCTCTGGAAGTGGAATTTGGTTGATCTGGTTCCAGAAGCAACTGGGGTTAGGTATTCGTTGGATGGTTACATGACACTATTCATTATTACAATGCCTACTAGGTGATTTTGTTTTGTTTAGTCTGTAATACTTATTGCAAGTGTTCTTATATTTATATATATTGTCAGTTGGTAACAAATTACAATTTACACAGAAAACAGTCACTGCAATCTGCTATTCAATTGTCGGCAATACTTGAAATTTCAAATTTCCCGATAGCCGTTGAACAAGTCAGACAATTTCGGTCACAGTCTGGTGCATCTCGAGCCTTTCCGTCGGACCTCATGTCCGATGATTAGTAAAGGTCCTGGTACGTTTGCATTGATACATTTTAAATTTGGTATGTTAACATGTGTATTTTTTAGTTATATTTTGATTGGTCGATAATAAATCCATAAGCCAATTGCAAAGCAGGAAACATTTTTCTAACTATTTTTTGGCACTGGTCCGACAGTGAGCATTAAATTTGTAAAGAAAACAGTTTCTGGTCCTTCATGATTTTCACTGGTCCTTCAAGATTTTCACTAGCACGGGACCAGTGTTAGTATTGAGTCCTGCCCCACGTTCTTGTGCTCCTCTATTGAAAAGTATCTTCCCATTTCGCGTGGGAAACGCAGAAAAATATATGGATAAAATCGAATTAATTATCGGTAATAGGCCACTGGACAACAAGTACAATGCTGATTTCACGATGAGATTACTTTGAAAAAAGGAAAGCCATCTTTAAGTTAAACTGTGTATACGCTGTCTAAAAATGAAAACTGGAAATATTTGCTTTTTTGTTTGTTTTAGCGAAAAAAGATTTGGTCTGACAGATTTCCTTTCAGTCTGACAGTTTCACTGCGACTATCGAGAAGTCTTTGTTGTGCACTTAAGCGCTTTATTGTGAAACATTCTAATGCGCTTGCTGTCCACTTTGTAGTGCTTTTTTAATGCAAATCGCCAAGTTGTTTCCACATTGCACTATTGTGCGTAGAGTGCGCTCAGCGTTCACAAAGCAGTTTGTTTGTATTCTTATTGAATTGAGTATTTTAAACATTCCCTTTTGTGTGGCAATGCCCAAGAGGACTCACAGTTGTGTTCACTGTTGAACATTGGGTGTATTTCAGCTGAAAATGAAGATAATTTGTGTAGTTATGTGTGTAAAAGGAAACAGGCAGGTCGCGAAAACATATGACAAAACTGATTTTTATCATTTTTAAAAAAAATTCAAATACCACCATGCAAAATGATTGATATACGTTCCATATCATTTTCTTACAGTTTGAACAATCGCAAGAAAGCAGTAGGATCAATATTCACATGTTTAGAAAAACATCGACGTACAGCCAACGCTTGGTCTGCTTGATGATGTTGTAAGTGAGTCGGTCAAATTATTGTGAAAAAGTCTTGCATCAATCATGAGTGAAAAAATATGAGTTTTCAAATGACAAATATTTATTTTTTACTGCGTTCAAACATTTTTTTTTCGGTTTTGTTCTTGTTTTTCAGATTTAGCCCCACTCTATTCGGTTAAAAAAAGGCACAACGAAATAAATCAAGTGGGTGGTCCGGGTAGTACGGACAGATTGGCGTTTAGCAAGTAGGCACCTGCAGCAGACTGGTTTTCTATTTAGTCAGCATTTACTGTGCCAACAAACGAAAATATTTACAACCCGACCAAAGATTGTTTACTAGAAACAAAATGGCGAAGATGCATTCCGTCTTGATTTTGAGATTCCTATTTTCAAATCCTATCTGGTTGGTCCTACATTAAATTTAATCAGTTTCATTGCATATTTCGTAAAGACAATTAAGAAAGGAACACAAATTTATGGTTGTCTTTCCGTTGACAGTGGTGGGCATGCATTCATACGGCAATGATGCGTGCATGGGCAAAACTTGCCAAAAGCCAGAAAAACTAAGAGTGACAGGAGTCTGACAAATGTCAGAACTCAAGCCCTAATCAAACCACCTATATAACTTCAACATCCATGCAATGGCTTGCTACCAAAGATCATTTTAATTTGCTACCAGGAACGCTTGCCTACAGCATACAATCTGGTGGGCACGTTGGTCGAACCATGGAACGGATAAAGATCTTGCATGTCTACTGATTAAGAGATCCCAGGTTTGATTCTTGGCCGGAGTATTTGCTCACTTTCCGAAACACTATTTAATGTTTCCCACCAATCTAGAGCTGGAACTGATTCGAAACCCAGAGGCAGTCGCGCACATATCGTTGCTTAGAGAACCAAGGAATCTATTCTAAACAAGCTAGGGTACCGATAACGCACCTGGTCGGGATTACTTGTGTCTTATCTCTGTCTCTTAATTTCATGTCTGCTATCATGGCAGACATCTGCCAATAATAATCGGAAATTTTTTTATTGGAAGTACAAAGTTGAAGTCTCAACATTTTGCAGCTTAAAATTGCTAATGTAGAGTAATAGGTGTTTCCATGCAATGTACCGTTTTGGACTTAGGCAAAGGTAGATATAGCACTTTGCTGCTGAACAATGTCAGATCAAGGATCTGCTTACAGGCAACGATTCCAAATCACTACCAGAAGCCATGACTGAGCATTTATAACTACGCCAAAGGTCTTTGACTATCCTTACTCTATGCAATGATACAACATAATAATTCAGCATTCAAATGGCTGTCAGCAAGTGCTCGGAAATAACATATACCTGTCAGTGCTTTGCTCAGTGTGGCCTCTTGTCAAACCAATCTTTTCAATGTTGTTTGAAAGAGTTTTGAATACAGGTGGATTTTAACCAATGTTCACTTCAATTGCTTCTTATAGTTTATGGTAGCAAAATGTTAACTACAAAACTCTAGGTAGCACTTTCTTTAAAGGCAATAGCCTATTGGTGTGTGGAGTTCAGAACTCTATTCAACTGTCCATGTCTGACACTGCAGAATGTGTTGAATTGATAAGTTACATAGAACAAAAAAATCTTCATAACATATACATCTGTACGAAAAGTAATCTTTTGTTGTATGCCATTTTCTGTCAACATTATTATATGAATATCATCAGTATGTTGTTAATTTGACTTTTTAAAAAGAAATAATAAGTGGGCAATTAGAAATTTATTGCTTTGCATTTTAAGTGTTAAACGCAGTTATTTAATAATACAGTTGTTACTTTCAGACAAACTAAACCTTAACAATGGACAGTGAAAGCTGTGATGAAGGTCTAGATGACCTGAGGAAGAAGAGACTAGCTTACTTCCAGCTGCCGCACAAAACAGAGACATCTTCTAGTAACAATGCTGGTAATCTAGATGGTCCTTCTTCAACACATTCACATGGAAATGCTGATAATCAAGGGGGTCAGTTTTCGACACCCCCTCATAATCATGCTGTCAATCAAGGTTATCTGGCTTTGACACCTTTCCATGGGATTGCTGGTAATAAAGGGGGTCAGTCTTCAACACCTTTTCATGGGAATGCTGGTGATCAAGCGGGTCAGGCTTCAACAATCCATCCTAAACAAAATGTTCTTACTACAATGAAGACAAATATAACACAAGATAAACATCCTCTGAATGGTGAAGATTTCAAATATTTATCTAATGGCAATACAACCTCTGTGAAGGGAACAGCTTACAACTCACATGGATGGTCAAAGTCTACTGAATCTGTATCTAAAGCACAGAATGACTCATCAGCCATGCCTTTAAGAACATCTGCATTCTATTTTGCTAATCCTGAAAAGGAACCAGAACCGGGAACTAGTACTACAGTCACGAAAGCAAGCACAACATCATCTCTACCTCGCAAGGAGCAACCTGATGATCTGGATGCTTACAATGAAACTGTTGAGAGATTAATTAGAGCTACAAAAGAAGAGATCATGGGGCAGAAATCAAGTGATGATATATGGAAGAAATTTGTGAAAGACTCTGACATAATAGATGAGAAAACTAGAAATGTTGATGATAAAACTAGTTCTAGTTCAGTAATGACTGAAGAGTTTAAAGAAAAATCAAAGAGCAAATCAGTGGAAGAGATTGCAGGAAATCAATTTGAAATGTCTTTAAAACAAAATGCTGGTATTAAGGGTAATGATATTAATGCAAATCAAGTGAAAGATAACGGTCATATCAAACACAGAACTCAAAAGATTCCATTTGACAGTTATGAATCTCGACCTTCTTACAGCAGTGGTGAGCCATCTCAAAAGTTTCATGGTGAACAGAAAGACACTCAGAAAAGTTACACTACATCTAAAGTTGAGGAAATATTCAGTTCTAGACAAATCACTCAGTCACAATTACAGAAAAGTGTATCCTTCATAGATTCACAAGAATTTGAACCTATTAAAGAAGTAAATAATGAAAATGTTGACAATTCTCTAGATTTAAGTGAATTAGGACTTTCAACTCACAGACCTGAATCTGATAGACCGGATGACCTTAAAGTTGCTGAAGAAATAAACCTTGGTGATACTGTTACCAAGGAGCTTAGGTTAGTTCTAGGTGAAGAGAAATTTCAGGAATTTTTAATGAAATCAAAGCGGGACATTGCTGATCTGCATCAGGATTCTGGGAGAAAGGACAAAACACCAAGATTGTTGAAAGAGAAACAAATAAAACCGGAGACTCCGAAATCTAAACCTGAGACACCAAAGAAGCCTGAGGTTAATAAGTCAAAGGACATTGAAAGTGAAAGGCCCAAATCTATTCTTAAAAACAAAGAACCCACTCCACAGAGAGATCTTCCTATGAAAGACAATGAAAATGTAAAAGGAGACAATAGGCCAGATATTTCAAGACACAATAGTTTATCTGAACCAGTAAGAAATAGTATGCATGACTTTACTCCTAGACAGAGTGATGGAGATGCAGTTGAACATATGATTGGGGAATATTTACTAAACAAATCTGACACTGTTGAAAGTAAAGATCCTTCAGTTAGTAAATCAATCGAGACAGACCCTATTACAATTCCTAAATTAGATCTAGATGGAGTGTCTAAACCAGAGAGACCTAAGCTTCACAGACCAAAGCATGAGCCACCAACTATCTACACAGACAGACAACAGGAAGGTGATCAGAAGGAGTCTGACAGGGATGTTAAAGTCAGTGCTGGTAAAAATTACGATCAAGTAACAGTACCAAGAAATGTTGCATTTTCAGCTGATGAAATTTACAATCAGGCATACAAAGGCAAACATCCAAATCAGCCGGCAGTTCATGTTAGCAATGGGCATTACACAGCAGGGCCACATTTTCAACAGGGGCCTCAGCACCAGGGACCTAATGTTTCATCTACAGGACCACCATCTGTGCCAATGACACCAACAACTCCTGTTGGTCATATTCCAATGTCAATGGCATTTGACCCAGCTTCAAGTTATCCCAATTCACCAGGCTTTCTTGCTTACAGTGGTGACTTCAGTAACTATAGGGGAAACTTTCTACGACAGTCATCTAACAATAGTGCTGTTAGTGACAATGTTCCCATTCCTCATCCTCCAAATCAACCCGGGCTTCCACCACCAATGTCTTTCAGCGCTGCTTATCCTAACTACACAGATCCTAGAAGTTACGGTGTTCCAATGCATGCACAACATGGAGTTCCTGTCCCTGTAGACCAACCAGTGTATGTACCACATCCTCCAGCCTCTATCCCTTCACAGCCAGGTCACATGAGCGTCTCAGCTAGTCATAGCAACCCTATTGGGATACCAAACAGCTCTTACCAGTACCCGGTAATGATGATGTCACCAGGTTCAACTTCAGGAGTAAGCCAGCAGTTCTTTTACCCCCAGCCTCCTCCGGGGATGCCTGCCAACATGGGAATACAGGTAGCACATCCAGCCAACATGGGAGCACAGATAGCACATCCAGCCAACATGGGAGCACAGATGGCACACCCGTACCAGATGACCAGCGGTGGTGCTCAGCTATACAACTCAAATGCTGTACCACACACTGATAGTGGTAAGATCATAGAAATCAAGGCTGAAGTCCACCAACCACCTCCCACACCATCCATGTCAAATGCTGAGGTACAAACTGATAGAGAAAGCAGTCCAGACAATCGTGATAAAAGTAAGTGTGATCTAGTTACAGATTCTCCATTTTTGCACTTTATTCAGTGTTCAGTCCCTGTCAACATACTGGTTAATGTGACACTATTTTAAAATAGTGTAACTTTCCAAATTTGAGTCTGATTTCCATGGTATGTTCATGATTTGTCAACATGCCGTCTCAGTCTCAGACACTGTCAAATAAATTTAGCAGAAGAGACATTTTAGTATGGAACACATTATATAACACTTTAAGCTTTTGTTACAGCTCTTTGACCAATTTCAGTTGAAAGATGGCATGTCAATGGGTGCAAGCTCTTCACTATGTATTTCTTTTTACAAAACTGGCTAATTGGAAAATCAGAAACAATTGTATTCATTTCTTGCTAGACTTTTTCGTTCAATTTGTAGATAAAAAGAAAGAAAACATTCTAATTATTGGGGGTCATTGCTAACTTAAAATAAACACATATATCAAACAATGTTCTTGCGTACATTGTGTTGTATATTTTTAGCCACACTTGTAGAAGAATCCACATTCACATCTGTTAGTCAGCTCCCGGAAAATGACAAATTTGTACCCCACCCACCAGCTAAGAAGAAAGAGGGTCGTCCTTCACCAAGATGGTCTCATAAAGCGGATTCCAGAAATAGGACTGTTCCTAATTCCAACAGACATATTGATGGTATCAGGCAACATCATGAACAGAGGTGAGTTATTTCCTATATCTAACTGGCATGTCAAGTGTTCTATGGTAGAGGCAGGTCCACATGTATATTGGGTTACATTTGTTCAGATTTTACCAAAGTTTGGTTAGATCTGCTGAGTCCCTGACATGCTCAGGTATCATCTGTCTACATATGGTATGAGTTATATAAAAAACCTGTTCAGCCTACATTTGCAGCTCCTGTTGACTCTGAAGCTGACAAATGCTCTGTAAAAGATTTTTAAATGTTTTGAACAAAATTTGGAATATAATTATAATGTTCTTGCTGTGCAGCAGTCACTTACTCAAAAGATGTATGGTATGCTGCTGTTCTGTCAACTTCATTTTAAAAGGTTCAATTTACAAAATTAATTACTTACTAATTTAGTTCTAATCATTTCAGACGAAAAGAAAACGAAGAAGAAAAAATGACTGAAGATCAAATAATTGCAAACCAGAAAAGATTTGCTAAAGCCTCACTTGATCGCTACTTTTCATCTCTAGAAAATGTCTACCAATCATCTACAAATGTGAAAACAGCTGAAATATCTCATGAGACCGATCTACCTGAAGTTGATAATGAAGATGAATCAGAAAGTCCTCAAAATATGTACAAATCTACAAATTTGACAAATGATCTAACTGAAGCTGATTATGACAATGAGTCCGAAATTCCCCAAAATGTGTACCAGTCTAGGAATTTGGAAACATCCGGTTTATATCGTAAAACCGACCTAGTTGACGATGAAGTTGAATCGGAAATTCCTCAAAATTTGAGAAATGATTTGAATGATCCAACTGTTGTTGATGATGTTATGAGTAATGTTCTGGTAGATAATTACCAAGAGAAGGAGAGTGGTCAGGTTGAAGTTAAACCTGATGTTGTTGATAGGGCAAAAAACATTGTAGAAAAATATGGTAAACTTGGTTCAAATACTGAAGATAATCATGAGGATTTTGATGTGACTAATTATAAGCGTGAGGTGAAGTTCAATGAGGGGACAACAGAAATTGATCAAAATGAAAGAGTCTTAAATATTATTAATGAATATAAAAGGTATGACTTTAAAGATGAAGAAGATGTTACCGAAAAAGATTTAGACAATGAAAAAGATAATGATTGTGAAACTCTAGTTGATAGTATGGCAAATACTGACGTTACTGTTCAAGGTGGTGGATTGACTGACAGACTGAAAGATCTTGGTATTGATGTGTCTCATAGTTACAGCAAGGATGTTGTCAACGATAACAAGGAGACTGTCAACGGGAAGAATAAGAAAAATGTTAAGAAAAAAGGGGATAAAAAGGGTGATAAGAAAGGCAAAGTTCTGATTGTTTGCCCTGAGTGTCAAGGTCTTAATAAGCAATATATGTCCTGGTGCACACAATGTGGTGAAATGCTTATTGGTATTGAACCAATGTTGGTTAGCAAGAACAGAGATGGTAAAATCCGAACAAAACCTTTGAGTAAAGATGATGATAAGAATGATGTTGATAACATACGACTACGAGATTCAGTTGCTGTGAGTAAAGAAATTGTGATAGAAAGGCATTCAGAGCCAGTAGAAGTGAACTATGTACAACATGTGGAGGAGAAACCATTCTCATTGAATCTGGAAACCATAAAAGCAGACAAAGATAATGTTGATGAGGTTTTGTACCCAGACTCTGAGAAATGTTCACCAATTAAATCTGATGGCAAAGATAGCGGTAGACCTTCAAGTGATGATCCTGACTTAGATATTCAGACACAAAAGATTGAGGAAGAGGTGGTGAATGATATATGTGCTACTATAGCTGACCCAGTATTGAAAGGGTATGTTAAATCCCATTTCAATAAATCCAAAAATGCTCATGAAAATGTTAAAGAACCAAATGACTGGAATAAAAGTGTTGAAAATATATCAGACAGTGATATAAGATTGAACAAAGAAAGTGAAGTAAAGACAGTGAAGTCTTTTCACCATGATATTGTTGATATGAATCGTGAAACAAATGGTATGGCTAATGCTCATGTTCCGTCTCGTGCAATTGATGAAGACTTGGAGAAAGGTGGTGAAGTTAGAAACAGTTGGATAGACAGTGATCAAGTTGCTCAACAAATAGATTATGCTCAAGTTCATGTATCAAGTAAAATAAAAATGTTCGAACAGAAGCACAATCATGGTAGTAAAAATAAAACATTCTCTGTAAATGATGAATCTGACGAAGATGAACCCTGTGTAAATAGTAAGAAAGGTGTATTTAAAACCCATGAACCTGAATATTTCCAGCCTCCTCCACCTATTCCAAACTTCAGTGCAAATGTTCCAGTTCAGCATAATGAGTTATCTTTAAAACTTCCAGCAAATTCAATGGATTATTCGACAGATATGTCTCAAGTTGTGTCACAAAATTTTGACTTGCCTGATGAAAAGGGGGATAATATTGAAGATAAAATGAGAAAAGAAAAAGAGAAGGCAATCAGAAAGCAGGCACGACGGAACAAGAGAGGTCATGGTGCTATAGATGTTGAAGTATTTGGTTATGAAGAGTCGAGAGAAAGTCGTAATTCTAGTCGAGTGAACCATATGATCCCTATGCTTAATCTTGCTGGTAAGTTGAAATGAGATGCATTTTGTTGCATTCAACTGATTTCAATGTAGATACTTCATCATGCATGGATCCAGAGTGTGGGGTCTGGACTCCCCTGAAATTCTTTTGCAAAAATGTGATTATCTTATATGTTCACACAAGTGCATACCTGCCAAGTGGTCCTATTATAATAGTGGAGTTACTCCTAGTTTCGTTGATAAATTTCAAATGCTTCTTATGACATGTTTTAATTGATCACTCCTATTTTGGATTTAACTTACTTGGAAGTTATGCACAAGTGTGATATGGCTTTGTATTTTAGCCGGACAAATCTCAAAGACAGAATTTAAAGCTTTTTGGGACACCTGAGCAAAATACTGGTAGTTGGTCAGACCCCATCCTGAAAAACAATCCTGGATCTGTGCATGACTTTTATGAACTTACAAATGTTAAGGTATAAGACTGGTCACATGCCATTTTTTTCTGCTCAGTAACTTTTTTTTAAAATATGTTTTTTTGTAAGTTAAACATGTCTGACATTGATTGAAGAACAAAAATTGGAACCCTATGCGGGTTTTTTTTCGTAATTTCTGTTTGAAGCGGTATACTATAAAATGTTTCGACAATTTTTTTATATTTTTTTAAGGGTATATGCGGCTCTAATTCAATAAAAAATTTTGAAAATATTACATATATTACCACAATAACTGCCAAGTTATTTAACATAATAATTCAGGCTACTGAAAACAATATTTGAAAGAGAAAATAAAAAAAAATAAGATTTTTTCCCCCATTTTAGCATGTAATGATAGCCGAAATAAAAAATCCACAAAAATGACTCATTTTTATAAAGGTAATAGCAAATTTAAAAAAAATTGGCTCAATAACTTTTTTTGCTTTTTTTATATTATTTAGAGTCACCAATGGTGATAACAAAATCCTAAAAAAATCAGACCTCTATGCGGGATTTTTTTCAAAATAGCAAATTAAAATGCTAACATAACCCCAATTTCAAAGAAAAATCAGATTTTCTGCTTTTTTCAAATAATTTTACCAGTTTTTTGCATTGAAGTTTCAAATACAATAGTAATGTTACATATTTATGACAATGTAACAAAATAAGACACAAATTTTCTATCTAAATACAAAAATAATGATAAAACAGGGATTAATCAGTACCCCACCCACTAATTTTAACATTATTCTTCAATAATCATGCCATTTACTTTTTTTTGTTCAATGGATTTCATATTACATTGGGAAAATGATAAACTATGATAAGAGGATATGATAGTTAAATGAACTAAGTTCTTCACTCTAAGGTCAAGGTCATATAAAAAAGGTCAAAGGTCAAATATCTGAATAAATTTAACAATTTTATCCTCATTGATACTTGTTTCTGTCATTCAAAGACACTATAAAAACAAGATGTTTGTAAAACTTATATGTCCTCATAGCAGTTCAATAGTCGAAACGGTTAAGGTCACAGTGACCTTGACCTTTGACCTCAAAATCAATAAGGGTTATCTACTGGTGCCGCCCAACCTCCACGGAAAGTCTGACGATCATAGGAAAACCGTTCTTGAGATATTGAATGGAAACTATTTGGTCTATTATCGACTGACAGACAAGAGCAATGCAATATACCTCCTAATCAACAATTGGGGGGGGGGGGGGGTACTTCTTTTGTTTTGACAAGTTGATCTATTGTGTTTACATATTGGAAATAACAAAACAATTTCTAAGAATTTGGTACACCAGGATACAGGTTTGATACCTGTAGGAGCCAGAGTTGATCATAAGCCCCTAAATCTGTATCAGGTAAGAAACTTAGAAAGCGTTGTTGAACAGAAACCATATGGTTTACCGACTAACCTATCGACTGACACATGCAAAGCAATATACCTTACCCCTTCATCAAATATATCGGGAAGAAAAAAAATGGGAACCTTTAAAAGTTGTAAAAATAATTATAAATTCATCAATATTTATTTTCAAACAAATGATAGTATTCAATAGATTTACAATGCATGCTGAGGGTAAGAATACATGTAGCAATAGATTATAACAATACCAACAAAAGTAAGTACAGTATGTTAGTTAATATTTGTTATGTTTTTTATTTTTTCATAGTTTTTAGGGAATCCGAAAGTCCATATTTATATACTTTCAAAACTGGAAAACACAGTGGAACCTTCCATTGTGAATTCATTCATCTGCTACTGAAATTTGGGAAATAATAATCACAAAAATATGAAGTGATTTTCAGATGTCTGTAAACTATCTGTGACTTTAGAAAATAATATTTTCTACACTGATTGTTTGTACACTTGTAACTATGAATGATCTAAATGCGCGTTTGTGATCAACTGGTTCATTTCTCCACTTCAATAGGCAGGTCACACTTGTTTGACATGATCATCTAATCTGCAATGATATAATTATATGCAAACATATCAAATTCATTATAATATAATAAAAGGCAATAAAAACAAGATAACAGGAGCAATAATCACATGACCATCCCTGCTTTATGTTGCTCAGTAACAGATGTTTGCTTGTATTATGGTAAGTGTTTTCTCAAAACAGGTCATGATATAATTACAGTAGTATTCATTCACTTCAATCAACTCAATACTTTTTATCTTGCGCTCCAGACAAAAGCTATTTTCAATCAAATAAAGGGAGATAATTTCATGACTAGAGTGATAGTTCTTGAACCACTTCTGTTAGTTGCACTTATTCACATATTAAATTTCAAATCAAAACCTCAAAAAGTTTTAGAGTTATATTCTGAACAAAGAATATAATAAAATTCAATAAGGGGAGATAAGTTAACAAGAGCACCGCCTTGCGGGTGCAGACGCTCATCTGATATATGTCACTGTCAAAAGGCAGACAACCTTAGCATGAAGTATGACAGAGTTATGTGTCCTGCTTTACCTAAACACAAAACTTAACCAAAAAAGTCCAAAAAGGGGCAATAACTCATGCAAAATGCAGATCATAGTTATGGTTCTTGCTTGACATGGTCACGTATTGATGGTGAACAAGTGTTGAAAGTTCCAAAGCAATAACTCTGATAGTTTAGGAGAAAAATGCACCTATACACAAAACTTAACCAAGGCATTTTATTTTCTAAGTCCCAAAAGGGGCAATAATTCTTACAAAATGCAAATCAGAGTTATGGGTCTTGCTTTACTGGCGCAGGTATTGATGGTGAACTAGTGTTGCAAGTTTCGAAGCAATAGCTTTGATAGTTTATGAAAAAAGTTTACCTAAACACAAAAGTTAACCATGCAACGCCAACGCCAACACCGATGACGATCAAGTGATGACAATAACTCTTTTTTTTTTTCGAAAATCCGATGAGCTAAAAACTGTACTACATAGAGTAACGGTTCTTGATCACTGCATCTGCTGTGACTCTGTAAGGAATTATAGTATGTACCCATTTCAAGCAAGGAATCAAGATTTATTGGTGATACAAGTTGTGTACAAGTAAATCAAAATCATATCATAAGTAAAATTGCAAATTACCAATGGTAGTTGTTCTTTGACTTCTTTCTGCAGCAGGGAGTCTTGATTACACTTTGTATCTATTGGATTCACATCTCATGGAGTAGAGAGCATTTTGCCGCATGTAAACAGCTCTCCATTAATTATTTCATGATGGCATTTCCAAGCGTCAAAACAATGTACTGCAAGCATAAGAGAAATAATTATTGAAAATGTATTACTATTAGCATGCATATCTGAATTAAAGAAAATCCTAAGTTTGCTCTTGGACATATAATATATTCTATCAACATCACGAGACAAAAACATGAAATTAATTGTGCGACGTTGTACAAAGGTGCTCTGAAGTACCGGGAATTGACCTTAGAGGGTTGGCCACATATATAATATATAACAAATTTGAAACAAGTACAATATATTAGCAAATAGTTTTGCTGCCCATGGTTCTTACACCAATCTAACAATTAAATTAATTTTAAAAGAAATTTTCAAGGTAGAATGTGAATATTCAAGGCCTTTTTCAAATCCTTGACCAAAGAAAATTTACAATTGAATTAAGACCCTTTGTGCAAGATAAATATCAAACTTAAATAATTTATGGCAGGGTTGACAAAAAATTGGGTTTTTAGCATAAAACCCAGCCCAACAGGAAATATTTTCAAGCAGCAATAGGCTACCTGTAAAATTAGTATATCAAGCATTGAAAGTATTACAGTACCTCATTATTTACCTATATAACTGTCAACAATCAATAGTATATCACTATAAATGTGCAGTATTACCAAATGTTTCATTTTTTATTGAATAATTAGTCTTTTTATTATACTTAGATAAACTGTGGCAGTCAAAACATAGCAATAACCATTGCTTAGTATAACACAGTTACCTGCAATATAGAAATAGTATCGTATCGCAATAGCAAAAAGTATTGCCATAGTCAAAATTTACCCCAATGGTCAACCCTTCTAATATCTGGCTCTAAAATTTGCCCATAAAGGAACCCAGCACAACCCGAATTATGGCAATAGTCATGCAGTACAGTAAATAAGTCAGAACCAACCTAGATATACTGAGCCACAAGTTTGGGTCAGTTAATCCACATTTTCAACATGCCTTCATTAAGTTCAATGTGCGTCATAATCATTTCTCTTTTTGTTTATCCGTGTTCCTCTCAATGTCGTCAATCATCAGTCAATGATTTGTTGGTCGGATCATACATTTATCACTTCACTAGAAATCCAGACAGCAGGTCAGGTGTTGTCTGGTGATTTCATCAGTGGACATATAGGTCTATAACCATGACACCTGAAAACATTTATTATAAACGTGTATCAGTATACAGACAAGAGAAATCATTTGACATAAATAAATGCTTTAGTTTGAAAGTTTCTTGCAAATTCGCAGACAGAGAGATGTACACAGTTGGCCTGTATTCTTATTGTATTGTGCTGAGAGAGCCATGCTCTTACCTTCCAAGGTCCAGATTTCCCCCCACTGCCAGGGCCGAGGGAACTGCTGGAGATTTGTCCTCATGCAAAAGCTCCAAGGGCAATATTACTTAAGTTAATAAAGATATATGATTGCGGGATCCCAGCCTTGTATGAGTACTGGCAGTGGGTCTTGCAGAGCGAATAGACAAAATCCAAGACCCAGTCTGAGGGTGGGGTATGGTTGAAAGTGCATCATTTAGATATACAGTGTAAGTGCGGGAACATTGTCCCGGCATAATCCCAGACCAAGTCCGAGGGTGGGGGCATGGTTGAAAGTGCATCATTTAGATCTACAGTGTAAGTGCGGGAACATTGTCCCGGCATAGTGAGATTGTGCCGAAACAAATGATTGTCCCGACTATAGTCTATACCCCCGTAGTCAAACAACTCGACTGGGTACTACACTAACAGGGGACTGTAGTCACTTGTTGGAGTGAACCATTACTGGCATTAGTCGGGAATAGTCCAGAACCGCAGAAATTTGAAAGAAGGCCGGAGATCAAGATATGCTTGCTGTTCTCTGTGGTCTTCTACCAATGTGTACTTTGTTCACTGTGACCGTACAGTATAGCTATATAGTGTTGTATAAAAAAATTGTTCAACTGGGGGGGGGGGGGCATTGATTTCAATTTACTAGCCAGGCAGTGCACACTCATAATGGATAGTCCACAGTAATCATAACTCTCACATTTTGCATCCAACATGCAACATATTTGGAAAAGTAAAATTATTATTCTTGTATTTTGCAGTTGTTTTGGAAAAATGAAAATTGAAAAATAAAATAATTACTTTGTTATGATCTTCTGTCGCACGCCACCGCTGGAACTGACCCGGTTAGTTTTCTCCAACTTTCGATCCATCCCTTAACATACGACAAACATTCTTACAACACCAGATTCTTACAAAATTGTCAAAATTGCGCGCAAAAAATGATTGAAATTGTCTGGTTTTGTTTATTACCAGAAATCGGTCATGCGCTAAGGGAAGTAACTGCGTAATGTCGTAAACCTTAAATCACGAAAAGTATAGTAAAGGGCGAAAAGATAACGATAATTTTCTACAAATTTACGATTTGAAATGATCTTTATCGCATCAAAGGTGAAAGATGTGTATTTTTTACTTTTTTTGTTATTTGCAACATCGCGGACGTTTTCACATAGTATCATTCGGAACACCTCCTATTTTGTCACCAGTCTTATACCTTAATAACCAGTTATTTGTAAATATCAGTAAAGAAAAGGTATACAAATTGAAAGAAGTATTTTATTCCTTTAATATTTTAAAAATATTCAATTCTGTAAATTTTAAAATATCTTGACATATGATACTTTCTATAAGTTACCATGGAAACTGGCAGATTAAGGATTTATCAGTGATAGTCATACTTACGTTATTTTTCCTAAGATTAGAATAAGATCAAATTTAGCTTAAATTGATTATAACTATTAATCCAATGGAAGTTATAAATTTAAATACATTATTAGTTTAAACATGGTTTATTGCCAGTAATAAAGTAAACTGCAAATGGGTTGAGTAACACTTAAATCCAAAATGGCTTTCCCCATCTAAATTACATATCTGTGTATAAGGGGCACTAAGGAGGGTATTTCTTTGTATAAGCAATGTAAGGCAGACAACTACATTGATCTGTTTGGTTTCTATCCACAGAGCAGAGCAGTGATGATGATTCTCAGTACCTCGACTGAGCGACCAGTCATGTTTTATATCTCACATTGCAACTATATAATTCCCCGTTCACTGATTTACACACCACAGTCTTCCCTGTTCTGCCCAGTCTTATCCTTCCTGTCCACCATTTCCTACTCGACTGCTCACAACTTTTGCCCCCAATCCCATCTTGTATGATGAAGTTTGACCCCATAATAGCAGACTTCCCGAAACCTGTCTGTGTGACTCGCATATCAAGCAAAACTTTATTATGGTTGACATATTTTCAATCCATGGGTTTCAATTAATTAGTTTTCATTCCAAATGTCTGAGATGTTTTTGTTAAACTTTCGGGAAGTCTTAAACAGGTTTTGCCGTGGTAACAGTGTTTCATTTTACCTTCATTGATCATTTTTGCTTCTGTTGTTAAGTTATGGAATTTTTGAGCAGTTTCATCTGATGTAAATTGGTCATATTTCATTTCAACCAGTCCTGGTTTTACCTTGATGATGTCTGGTCCCATTTTGTGCAGTTGTTTGCTTATATTTTGAATATTAAAAAACAAGTGCAAAAAGTAAGACCTTAAAATTTTGAAGCCTGGTGCAAATAATAATTTCCAGTCAAAAAACGCTTAAAAAGCACATTGCTTAGAATTTCGTTTAATTCCCTGTCAGTAATCCTGCAAGGTTTACTTATGCTGCTCCACAGGGGCAATTCATAAAATGATAAACTACATACACACGCCTCTGTGTTCCCTATATATTATACATGTATCATTAAATGATTATCAAAAGTGTCATTTGTGAGTGCCATTCACTCCAAGGCTTTAAGTCCATTGTTGTGTATCCCCCTTGTTTTCCCCTGAACTATATAATAAGGGCTTAAATGTATTACATTTGAAATGGTGGGTCTTTGACGTTGATGCCTACTCAAAAATGCTGTTTTGATTGATTTCACTTCTGTATATATAATATACACCAATAGCTCTCAAAGAAAGTTTGAGCATGTCTTACATTGCATACCATTTCAGTTCATTTGCATGTACAAAATATTCTGCTGTTATCTTATTCACAAATGAAAAAAAGTATAATCATCTAATTAACATTTGTATGTCCTTACTGCCAGTTTCACTTCACCATGGTAACAAGATTTTTGTTTTGTTTGCTTTCACTGGTTTGTATATCCTTTCTATTAACAACTTCCCAGGCAACAGCAGCGACGAAGATGATAGCGGTCATTCTGACTTTAAACCATTCAAACCAGAATTGAAGCAAGCTGGTGCCAAGCTTCAAACAAAAAGTTCAATAAATGCCTGGGAACCAAACCCTTTACCAGAAGAAAAGGATTATCCAATAGAAAAGCTGGATTCACAAGAATTTCAGCCAATCAAAGAAGAGAACACAATTCAAATGAACCAATCATTTGTGGTGTCTGGCAATGAGTTTCAAGCACAACCTGTGACTTCAGCTATAGCTGCAGAAAGGTAGGTTATTATCATTACATAACATTACCTTTTAGTGACTGAATAAAAACCTTTTAGTGACTGAATAATAAATCCTCAAGAACTGCTTTCATTTTTTGAATTCTATCACCGGTATGACTTAAACCCCTACACAGATGAGGGTTTTATGCTTCAGCCAAAGAGTCTTTGCATTATGGCGTTGGTAATATAAGAGCACACTTAACTGTAGTTGTTTGTCTAGCTGAAATGTGATGTGTATTCTATATATTATATACTGTACATTTATGTATACAAATTGCTGGCTTATAATGAGAAGGTCATAAGTACTACTCACAACTTTTAAATACTGATAATATTTACAATTGGCATCACAAGACACTTCTTATGAGCTGTTTTTCATTATAATCTGAATGTGTCATGTTGACCAAACTGAATTTGAAACAGCTTGTTTTACCATAAGTAAAGAGTAATTTTCGAACAGTGTTTTCTTGTTTTCTCAAAATATTGATTTTGTACTTACGACTTTCTCATTCTAAGCCAGCAAAATATTGATGCTCTGGATATATCACTGATTTTTTTTAACTATTTGTGTTCATTTCAGGTACTAACCTATGTATGTTCTGTAAATATGTTTATATTATTGTTATGGGCTGGTGGCCGATGTCAAATAAAAGAATTGTAATTGCCATTGATACAGAATACTGGCACAAGCATTGAAGTCTCAATGACAACCCAAGATTTGGTTCTATGTGCTGAAACAATATATGAATTATTTCTATGAATTCAGAATGGTAGAGTCGATAACCTCAGATGTAGATAATTCTGCTAGATCAGAACCGGGTACCAACATGTACAAAATACAAAGTAGACCTACAATACCAGAACCAGGCACCAGTCAGTATAAAACGCAGATTGAACCCACTAGATCAGAACCGGTAACCAGCCAGTACAATATACATAGTGAACTCCCTAAATCGCAACCTGGAACAAGTCAGTATAATACACAGAGTAGACCCGCCAGATCACAACCAGATACCAGCCAGTATGGTACTAATAAAGGACCCACAGAACCAGGAACAAACCAGTATAATACACCTAGTGGTCAGGCCGAGGAGTGGAAGACTTTGTTTGACCCTTCGGATGACCCGCAACAGGTAATGTAAAATATCACTGATTAGATTATCTCTGATAATGTTAGCTACTTATTTGGCTCGCAGCCAAACACACCTCTTCACTTTGATGAATGCCTGGGACAGTTGCTATCAATTAAATATTTAAAAGTTCTATATGAACCCTCACCCAGTAGGTGGGATTTGAACCAACAATCCAAACAGTGACAACACCTAAACACTAAAGTCACAGCAACCATACTGATGCAATGTACGAATAAAGAAAAAAAAACATCCTGATATTTCTGCTCACTATTATTGACATTACGCCAGAGCAGAATTCACTCCACCTGATTGTTTGATTGGCCTAGGTTTGCAAGTTAATCCATTGGTTCAAGGCTATTGATTGACAACTGGCATAATGTCAATTGTCTTAAACTCAAAAATCACAAATGTTTTGACCCATGAAAAAAATCACTTAAACAGAATGCATATAATCTAGGGTCAAGATGAACCAATCGATGACCTTCAGGATGACCTTGAAGAGAGTGTAATAGATGATTCACAGCCATTTCTTATGCAAATTATCAACCAATCAAAACCACAGAAATCCAAACAGAGGCCAAAATCTGCCAGTGGGAAACCAGTCAAGTCGAAAGTGAGGCAGTCTATAGAAGAACCTGGGTACCAGCGTAAATGGAACAGATCTAGTACTGCATGGAATACATATAATCCCGGAGAACTGAATACAAGTTCTAGTTTAAGGTAAGACACAGCGCAAAACTATTGTAACTACCGGTACATCAATTTATAGAGGCATGTACCATAGTTTTGCACTTTCATGAAATAGGACATCTCATACTGACTATGGAAGGATACAAACAATGTGTCTAAGGGATGTTTAATCTACCTCAATATCCTAGTGGTTGTGAGGGTCTGCTTGGAATGTGAAATGCCTCCAGTTTGATGCCAAAGGCCCAATGTACAAAAGTAGTTAAAATGGAACTGTACATCTAAATCTCCCTTGCTTGGCACTTTTCCTTTTGTACAGACTTATGAAAATAAAGAATGAAAGATCAAATTCTCGCCCTGTAACCTCCTTTCTGAACGAAATTTGGATGATTAACTAAGACTAATTTTATGATGGCTTTTTGTAATGTAGTGGTAACATATTTTAAGTGAAGTAATCAGTACAGTTTTACTCGTGACTGAAATTCTGTAAATATAATATTATTGAAATGTATTATTATTTTAGGTCAAGCACAGATTTATCTAAGTCAAGAGCGTCAAGTTTACCCCGGTCCCGTGCACATGCAAGTTTTGATGATAAGGTGTTGGCTAGCCAAGACAATTCTGGACGATATTCTGCTGACATTCCGTCAGTACGAGGGAGTTATGATCGGTCTAGAAGACCTGTTAGTGCCCCTAAATCTCGAACATCTGTACCTGAGACGAGAGAGTCTGTTTTTGAAGATGCTTGCAATGAATATCTAGCTAATCAACAAGGTAGACCAAGCTCCGTAAACCGTGCTAGACCATTCAGTGCTGATTTACAAAAGAGGTATATTTCTTGTTACATCTATTAAATTTTATTTTAACAATTTTGGAGCCAACCTTGTTTTTTAGTTAGCACAGTTGACTGTCAGAGTGCCTATGACTCTAGTTTGACAGATCTGGTTAGACCACTGACTGGGTCAACTCAGGTTGGGTATATAAATGTATATGTTTTGGTCATCAGATGAAGTTCGACAATAATAAAAATAATAATAATAACGACTTTATTTAAAGAGGCAACACAGTTGGGCAAGCCCAGTCTTCCCTGTGAGCCTCTATGACAAATGATATGTACATGTTTTCAGTAGTACATGTATAACAAAGCATAAATTGAAACAATAGCGATAATACTCCTGTAATGAAAATAAAGTTAATAAACATTTGTATGTAACATACATGAAACATTATTTATAAAACAACAGAATAACAATGTATGTGACAATATTCACAGGCAAAAATAATACTAATTGTGGTTTTGAAGGCATTTAGTGAACTTGACTGACGTATGTTTAGGGGTATTTTGTTCCAGATTTTTGGACCAGAATATGCAAGAGATTTTCTGCAGAACTATAGTCTAGGTTTAGGAATGTACAGGGTATTGTTTGAATGAGACAATGGCTACCATAATGCTATACACATGCCAAGAAGTTTCCTTTCCTTTGGTTTCTATGTGTTAATGTCACAAATCAGGATAAGAATGTGCATGTAAAGAAACTACCTAGTCGTTAAAGTTCTATATCCAGAAAGCCCCCACTTCTGGCACCCAAATACAATGATTTTCATTTTTGTGTGTTATTCTGACTTGCTTACAACAACAGCTTTACTATGTACATCATTATATAATAGAAGTCATGCCAATCTATGAAATATGTAATGTGCTATCATTTAGGGCCCTTATTTCTCATTCTTTGCATATATGGGGTATTAAGCTTCAATGTTTTCATTACAAAATCAGTTTAATTTCAATTTACAGAAAAGGTGCAAAGAAGAAAAATACACGAGGTAGTCGACTTGATGAGAGCTTAGACCTTGACCTAGATTTGATAGAACATCGTCTACCAAAACCCAGTATGATTGAAAGACTCAACGGTAAGCTGATGAGATCGTAATAATTATTTTCCCCAATATACAAACTACTCACTATCCAATATTTTATACTTTTCCTGGTATGAAGAAGTTCACCCAAAATTCCTGAACCATATTTACTGTTTTGTCGTAATCTAAGCTCAGTTGCTTCCACTGGACAGGTGTTGATTGTGGCCCTTGATTGGTCCCTACCTACATTTTGTGAAAATATCTTTGACTTGTGAGAAATTTCATCAATTAAAAAAAAAGTAAAAAATAATCAAGTTAGACAATATTTTAATGCTACATAATTATCACTACCAAGTCATTCATTAGACTTCTCGATTTTTTTGTACATGTAATTGATGTTTCACTGTTCATGCTATACTCATGTCTAGGAATAAGATTTGATATATTATCAACATTTATTGCTAGCACATATTTATCATGTTTGTTGTTGATCACATCTTTACAATACACAATGTACTAACTCAATTCTCATGTTGAAAGCTAGCTCTAGTTAATGGTTTCATAATTCAATACAGTTATTATATGTATTTACTGTATTTCCCAAGTATTGCACACATGAAGAAAAAATGTTGGATGCAAAAATTGTAAATTACGACCTTATAAGAAAGTATATGGGCATTCACAATTTGCCAATTGGGAGATTGCTTAACCCATGTAAAAGAAACATACAGTCTTTAGTTAAAATTTTGGATTGATCTTGATAAAAGTGTGGGCAATGCTTGGAGCGATACAATATAATATTAGAACTATGCAGTACTTGGACTGGACTGTCAGAAATCTGAATGTTCCCATGTTAGCTGTGTGCATGTGTGGTGTCTGTATTGATTGATGATCATGGAATGACATATTATGACCTTGAATCTTTGTCTTTGGAGTTAAGTAAGGCTGAACTTAACATATTTTTGGTTTCCCCATCCCGACCCTAGTAGATTTAGAATGGGTGTTTTTTTTTAATTGTTTCAGTATGATAAGATGAAAACCAACTGAAATTTAATGGTACATGTAAGAAAGAAGCCAGCAAACAAAAAATATAATTTTCACTTCCAATTTTTAATAAATTTTTTTTTTTTTTCGATATGGGCAATAAAATATTTTGGGTAGGGCCTTTTTAATCAGGTAGGTAGGGGATGGGGAAACAAACAATATTTTATTTTAGGCTTATTATCATTTTTGCATTGGTGATTCAAAAGCTAGACATCTATCAAACTGTTACACTTGTATAATATTTCAAGAAATTATTTATTGTTTCGCTTAAGAATTATATTGACCAGCGTTATCATGTAACTGTCTCCTATACTGAATGTTGATATTTGAATCCCTTTAGAGTTATGGCATTGAAAAAAGGGAGAAGCTAGGGAATTAAATTGGCTCAGAAAGTGTCCCATAAGTCATTTTGCTGACCATTTAAATCATAGGGGTGATACTATATAATTAATAAACACTTTATTTTAATAAAAGTGTGTCATAGTTCCATGGTCATTCAATAAGTCCTGTGTTACTTTATGTTTCATACTCAGCGAAAACGAAAGATTTATACTATATTGTCCTGTTTTTATTTTCTCTACTAGTGTTATGATTAGTTGTTTTACAAACATTCTGTTTCTTCTGCCAGTCTGGGGTGAAAACATGAGACAAACAGTGTCGTTTACACGATTTTCAACAGTATAACAATCAGGCGCGTAGCTAGCCCTCTTGGTATGTGGATTCAGGATTGTGCATGGGGGTTGGTATAGGTAGCTACGCGCCTGACAATATGTATGATACTGTAAAATCATTAATTTTCGTGGGGGATTAAATTTCATGGATTTCGTGGTTCACTTCAACCAGGAACTTTAATCCCAACATTAATTTTGACCCTTGTTTTATTACCTGAAATGCAAAATCCACAAATTCATGTCCCAACGTAATTTAGCAAAACCACGAAATTTTGTGGGAGTGAAATTGAATGATTTTACAGTTTATGCTGAATTAAGCTAATTTTTAGCAGTGTTCAATGTAATATAAAGTTTCCAATTTTGCTGAGTATTTTATGTTTGTTGCTAAGTTGTCTGTTCCTTATATGTTGCTTTCATTTTTCTGCTTATTTCCACCAAATTTCAGCAAAACCTGCAGTACCTCCTCCAGAAGTTCCTGGTATATGACATTTGTGAATTATCTCCCTTTGATTTTATTGCTGTTTCACATTTCCCCCACCTTCTTGTGGTATTGGTGTATTGTGTTTTGATGATCCTAATCACTTACCGGTAGTCTAGATATTGTGGGACTCAGGCTCACTCAGTCACGTTAATGTTTTCCGTTTATTGTGGGACTTACTCACTTAAATGTTTTCCGTTTATTGTTCGACTCACACACTTTAATGTTTTTTGTTTCGGACCACAACACATTTATTAAGGATGATAATTTGAGTGTCTGCAATGTTCACCATATTGAGCATCAAAATGCAAGTCATTGTGGCTGTTGAACATGTTTGTACTCACTTATAAATTAATTATTTGAAGTCATTTAAATGATTGTTTTTTAAAGGCTGATTTTCATTAGGTTTGTTACGTTTATTAGTGAATAAGAAACAAGCTGTGCATGCATTGGAAGGTTTATTATTTGGTGGTTCATAATTAAAATGTGCATTTTGCGCATATCAAATAAATCAGATTAAATTCTTTATTAGATGATTTAAGCCACCAACCTGTATATTAACCTGACAGTTATCATGGCCTTTTCAACTAAAGTCTTTGAATTGTCAGGAAAAAAGTAACAAGTTGTCATCACACCCATTGTATTGTCAACTCTTTGTCAAGATAGAATTCAATTTAAAAGTTTCATCAAATCAAATTAAACCCATTGACTCAATACACCAATATTTCAGGAGAGTATCTGGATATTTTTGCATCCTGGAACAATTCATTTCTTCCCTTTAACATTTCTTGCTGTGGTTTCAGACATTCCACTTTATTGTTGAGTTACTTCCCTTGCCTTATGTTGCTAACACACTGCTTTTGTTTCACCCAGTAGTTGTCACCCTGTTTTGTGAGACTCCATGAGGCTGCACTTTCATTTTAATTTACTTAATGACTTTTACTGAAAGATAAACTTAGATACAGGTCTGAGCTTGTCTGCTTGACAATTTTCAGTTCTCTCTTCTAACCTTTTCTTGAGGTTTGTCTTTCATTTCAATATTTTACTGACTGCTAAAATATTGTCTCAGATACATCAAGCTATGTCTTTCTGCCAGCTACAATTTTTTAAAAGTTCTCTGCTTTAACCTTTTCTCAGACCCACTTTACGTTGCTCTTTCATTTAAATTTAATTACTGACTACTGTCTCATGATCAGATACATGTCTATGACTGGCAGTAAGTTTACCATTTTCTGTTCTATGCTCTAACCTATGCCATTTGCTTCTGTTTAAACATTATTTTTGTAGATTATTGTATTGGCGCAAAAACTGTTGTATTATATATGTAGGTGTTCCTTTGGTATAGTTATGTTATACAAGTCACATTGTTGACATGTTCTACTCAACAGTTAGTCTCAACTTGAACGTGAAATGCGATTACCGTACCTCCTTAACGGTGTAACACTTATATATTCTTTGCCTTATCAAGAAATTTAATTCTGTTTTCTTTAAGGCTATCCATCGGTTATAAAGTTTCATTAGATCATGAATTATTTTGCTGTGACTGATTGAGACATTCAATGTTTGAGCACGAAATTCAGTTGAGCATGAAAATGTTTTATAATCATGGGGCTTGGTGCTTTTTACAATTCTAGTAGTTTTGTAACAATCCCAATGTGTGAAACAGAAAACGTTTTCATTTAATACTTATAGTATATGTTTGAAACATGTCATTAAAGATTCTGCTAATTGTACTAACCAGTTCCATTATGTGTTTAAGTCGTACATAGAAGATCTATCACGAGTTGTCAATTGATATAAACTTATATTAAACGAGTTTTGGCCAGAGGCTTGCTTAATAATATTTCCTGAACAAGTTTAATTTAAATATATCAATTAACAACGAGTGATAGATTCTTTATATCATATGCCACTAAAAACACAAAATATGCATTGATGGAAAAATTCAATTCTTTATACCACACGTGGTACATATAACTTTATACATACTGGCTATATTAACTTGCATACACGGAAAGTCATGTGATATAAATAAGATCATTAATTGTTTCATATTGTTTCTCTGCTTCTCATGGTAAGTTAAAAATACAAAATATATTTGAACGAGATTAGTCTGGAAGTAGTTTGACCACTCAATATGTTGATGTATGTAAGCATACAAGGAATAGTAATCATAATTATACTGCTTCAATATTGCAAAAATATATAGTGAGAGGATATTATACAGGCGGAAGTCTCAGTTATTGAAGTTCCTTAAGGTTTTCCTTGAAAGATAATTATTTCTTGAGCATGTTGGTTATTGATGATACATATTTTTTAATTTATATTGGCTATTTCAGAGTTAATGCTATCCCCCAAATCCACCTACGACAGACTTATAGAAATGGTATGTACTTTGTTGTTTGTTTTAAGAGCCCTATTAAAACCCCTTAATGCCACAAAACAATAGCATCCTTAAGAGTATTTTATTATTTATACTCAACATTCACTGCAGTGACTATGAGTCCTTTCCCATTGTAGTTAAATATCAATGCCCCACCTTAAAAATAAAGTTACAATTTCCAAACTTTAATGAGCCCCAAGCCAACAAATCCAATATGGTAAGTCAGGCACTCAGTACTTGCATCAAAATGGAACACTAATCAATAGAAATGTTAGTTCAAAGAAGTTATTGTCATTGAATGTCATTTTTCCATTGTATCAAATATATATATAAAAAAATAATAATAATAAAAAAAATTTACATTACATTACAGATATATTTTGTATATTATATTCATACTTTCTGGTTCCCTTATTTCAGACACCACGGATAGAAGCAGGAACCGTCTCCAAATGGCAATGTTTACCTGACGAGATCTTACTACATATATTTGCCTATCTAGATCAAACTTCACTCACAAAATGTGCACAAGTTTGTCAGCAGTTTTACAGAGTTGCAATGGACGAATGTTTATGTAGGTTTTCTTATTATTTTAATAAACATTCCAATAAAGCTTGTTGCATAAAGTTGTCTGCTCTTGGTCTGCTTTAACATTTACTTATGATTCTAATGAAACTTTACGTGATAACTCAGTACCAAGCCTAGTGATGCAATTTTACAGGAAGTTTCTTTTCTGATCATATTTGTCAGTCAATATGGTCGTTAGTAGGAAACATACAGTATATGATTCTGTGTCTAAAACCCTACTTGTTGCTTTTTAAGTTACAGGAACTACAAAAGATTAGTTCAGTCACTGTAGAATTTGTTGGGTGCCAATTCTTTAAATGGTAGATAACATTTTAATTCAAACCATATGTAAACTTATGTCCTGTTTTATTCTAATAAATTATTCATGTCATTTTCATTTATTTTCTCTTGTAGGGAAATATATTACAATTAAGAAGAGTGATATTGACGACAGTTGTTTGGAAGAGATCGCTAAACGACATCCTGTTAGTTTGGCCCTTATTCATTGCTATGGTGACCAAGTAACAGCAAAGGGGCTTAGGGATCTGTTCAAGGATTGTGCTAATACATTGAAGGTAAACTACAGTACAAACTATCCAGCCTGACCCTTTGTAGAGCAACAATCTCTCTTGGACAAAGCCTTTGAGACAAATATTTACTATCATTTAAACCTCTGCTGAGCAATAACCTCTAAACAAAGGCCAATATGTGCAGCTCCCAAAGGAGGTCACACTGCACTTAAAGATTTTTACAAAAATATATGACTGGGGCATAAATTATCTTGTCTTTATTGAGGTAACTAGTGCTACTGATCTTTAAAGCAGTTGATCGTATAATTCAGATGAATGCTATTACATATAATTGTATGTCTTAATCTTCAGGAATTGAATGTTGCACGATGTAGTCGTGGTGCTCTACATGGTGACAGTCTGATGCTCCACGCTGCTGCAAGATGTCACAATCTGACGCATATAGATGCTAGCTGGTGCGCTCTCACAGATAGCGGACTGATGGCAATATCTAACTGCTCTCATAGGTAACAAATCTTAAATAAATTTGTCATTAAATAAAAAAACAAATATAAGTTAGATTGATTAATATCAGACTGTGTCATTTGAGTGATTTTGCTTTCAATGTAGAAACATAAGTGAATTTCACATGTCTACTTAATTTTACTAAATTAAATGCTTAATGTAGTAAAAATGTTACCAACAAAGAGCCCTTTTAAGAAATTTTAAAATTTGTCGATGTTTGGAATGCAGAAGGAGTTAACTTCTCGACGTTTGTTATTACTCACTGTTACAGTATAAGCAGTAATATTTAAGTGTGTTTATTTTGCTTCTGATTGTGTAGGAATTGTTATTTAATCTGACATTCTTATTTTCATCTACCTTCAGAATTGAAAGTTTGTGTATCAATGGTTGTAATGCTGTGTCTAATGATGGACTGGAAACCACTATAAAGAAACATGGAACCAGCCTCCGAGTGTTAGAGATGTTTGCATGTTTTAATCTATCTCCTAGAGGACTCAGATCAGTCGCCAATAATTGTATCAACTTGACCTCATTAAATCTTGGCCAGTGCTATAAAGTAAGTGTAGATTCTATGTAAATAATAATAATAATAATGACTTTATTTTAAGAGGCGACACAGTTGGGCAAGCCCAGTCTTCCCTGTGTGCCTCTAAATACAACCTGGCCTGTAAAAAACAACTTATGGCAACAACAAAACATGGCCTTTGTTGACATGGCTCTCTTATTGAGTTAAATATCAGTTTCTATTCCCCCGCATCTACTGGTGCAGATGTTTATAGTAATTGTCATCTGGATTTGTTTGTCTATTTGCATTCATCTGAAAATGTTAACTAAAAGTCAATTAAAGCATTGCTTTGAAGCTTGGCATGCTAGTTTACCATCATAAACACAATACTTTGTCATAGTCATGTAACACTATCCAACATTTCAACAGAATTATGGCCCCAGGCCAGGCTTAATCCACTGGGGCATAAGCGTTTAATGAAAAACAGGTATGAGGAAATCGGACAGGGAAGTTTAGAAAAATAAATGTAAACCCTTTAGCTTAATTAATGCTTAATTCCTTAGATTGACCAAAGCATTTGGTTTTAGAAACATAATGTGGTATGTGTTCTTTTACAGCTTACAGATTCGTGTATATCACAATTGTCGACAAGTTTGGGTCGAGTGGAAACATTGGACTTACGGGGTTGTAAACAAATCAAGGATAACTGTATACGAAGGATTGTGAAGAATTGTCCGAGATTGAAGAATCTTTCGTTAGCTAACTGTCCCAGCATCACTGATGTGTCTATCTTAGAGATCTCCACGTACCTCACAGATATAAGGTATACTTTTCATAAAGTTTGGTTACATAATCTGGATACTTTAAAATCATTATCAATTGTTTGCTATTTGTTATCGTTTTGACTCCCATATATTGTGGTGCGCTCGAGGCAAGCAGAACATTGCGCAGCAAAGCGTTACCAAGCAGAACTGAAGCGATCCGTTGCATTTGAAAGCGCTCGCCTAGCAAAGTGCTGAGAAACGGTATGCTATCCCTGAACACTGCTTGCTGGTAGCATGTTGTTGCATAGACATATAAAGCGCTACCAAAAAGCCCATGATAGTGCCTTGGCTATGCAACAGGCTATTGTTGTGGTTGATGATAATTGTATTGTATTGTTATATGCCTTTACCTGAACATAGAAACAATCTTAAGTTTGTTCAACAACTAAATGTTAGAGTTGCCAATAGTTGTTGCTCTATAAAGGTTATTCTGTATTACATTGTTATGTACCTTGTATGTTACAGGAGTTTGGATCTATGTGGATGTAAGAGTATCACTGATGGAAGTATAAGAGCGTTAGTTAATACATGTACAAATCTCAGACATATAGATATCAGCTCAACTGGTTGTACTCATAGAAGGTAAGATATTATAAAAAATACCTTCATTACCATGGCAGGTGTATAGCACCCATACATTAGACCTCAGTTTAACGTCTCATCCAAAAGACTATTAGTAATTTTAGGTGACCAGCCCAGGATTTGAACCCACAACCCCGTGATCTGTAGTGACAACTAGTCTTGTTCTCTACCAACTGAGCTAAGGAGGCTGGCTGTACAATGGCTAGAGCTTTACCATAGGAGCTAATACTGCAACAGATGAGAAACCCAGTGCCCTATGTGCCCTCTTGTTTGAATAACTAGAGATGTTGAACACAATCTAGCCAGTTTCTTATCAACGTGCATTAATGATATCCCAACTACCAGTTCAGGGATTTTGTGCACAATTTATGTAATTTTCAATTCATGTACATTACAGCCTTACTGAAATTCGCCATGAACATTAAGACAACCTCAACAGCAAGAACACAATTTTGATTGTTTCAACCTCAATATTATTATTGTCCACAAATGCAAAGGCTCCCATAGCTGATCGGATTCTCTTGTATTTGCTGTATATAACTTATAGTATAGCATTCAAAGATCTTACAAACTTTTATTTTAGTGTCTCCATGATTGCCAACTTCTGTGGACAGAGACTTGAGACTTTAAAGATAAACTTCCTCTCAGATGTCACCGAACAGTCATTGATTAAACTAGCCAAACATTGTCATAGATTAAAGTCGGTTCATATGTATGGATGCTCCAGTGTGCGGAACCTGAATAAAATAAAAGAAGAACATCCAAGCTTTAAAATAGAGATGTGATTGAAATATTCAACTCATACTTTTATTAATTTATTGATAAATTGCTTGATTGATTTGTTGATAAATAGATTCATCTGGTGTTTTATTGATTGATCAGTTGCTTGCTTGATTTATAAATTTATCAATTGTTTGATTAATAGATTTATCAATTGTTTGATCAATAGATTTATCAATTGTTCAATTGTTTGATTAATCGTTTGATTAATTGATGCATCAATTAATTCATTTGTTGATATGTAATTTAATTCATTCATCAGTTGATTGATTAGTTGATTGATTAGTTGATTGATTGATTAGTTGATGGATTGATGCACCAATGAATTCATTTATTGACCAGGTGATTGGTTATTGAACTCATTCACCAATTGATTGATTGATTGATTGATTGATTGATTGATTGATTGATTGATTGATTGATTGATTAAGTAATAAATATTGGTACTCAAAGTAGTATTGGCACTGTAGTAGGTATCAATCCTCAATTTGGTTTGTTTTAGTACAACATCAGTGTTGTGGGTCTATGAAATAATCACCACTTATGATCATGTGCTGCATTGAAGAATTGTGATTTAGTTTATATTAGTTTATATATTTGTTTGTCTACAATTTATACAGTAAAGTTTATCATTTATTGATACCATGTGTTTCTATAGTTACGACTTATTTTAGATTTCTGAATATTAAAAATAGATTGTGGTTTTTGGTCTAATGGTTTTCTTTAAGTATAGAAAAAAAGATTAATTGGCATTGTACTAATCTATTAGAAAACATTTCCTTTCAATGTATTGAATTCATAGTTATTAAACGTGTGTTAAATCTGAGTTTTCTGACTGGTCTAGTATCAAGCCTTCTGATTGGTCGATTCTGGATATAGTCTCAAAATTGACCAATAGCAAGTCTTTGTTCGGTAATGATGGAGAAAATAGTTTTATAATCATGAGCTTATGATATAAGCCTATGGTGCAGTGCTAGGGAATTATAACTTTAAATAATATCCTCGCTGTTCAACCATCCATATGATGCCTCAATTTTTTGTGTTCAATTGTTGTTATGCATTTATTACCTGCGATCAAAGTAACTGGGCTTATAAATTAATGTCCCAATATTTTCCTCCTGCTTGGAATTATAGATGGTTTAATGTTTTTTTTTGTCCTTTAAAAGGAAAACTGTGTTTTGATTACAATTTATCTGATTGTATACTTTTTCTAATAATATGCATATGTTGGGGTAAAAAAGTTTTCTGTTATACAGATATTGCATTACATCATATTTAAGCTACGGTACATGGAATAAGAATGCATAAGATTGAGTATTTTGAGGACTAGAAAATTTGTTTTTTTGTTAAATTTACACCTGTCGCATTTTCATACATCTGATATTTGTATATTATGGTTTATCGTTTTTTTACACACCTTAGAAACCAAAAACCTCCAAAATATATGTGATAAAAAATTTTGTCAATTTTTTTTACTTAAAGTATTGTGATACATTCCTGTTTCAATTTGTATGAATTATATCTGTTATGCATGTTTGTCATTACGGGGGTTGCCTGAAAGACTGTCATAACTGCATTAATTAAAGAAGGACATACGACAGTCTTGCAGGCAACCCTCAAAATTTAATTTATTACAGTTTTTGTCAACTAATAATATACAATGTCATGTAGTAGCATGGTTTTTCCATATTTGTATACACCTGTTATATTGATCACCAAGTATGTTCCGTTCCAACTCAATGATGTTCCTTTGTGTTCTATCCTCCTGTACTCTTCTGTTCCTTGCTGTTCTGGTACATTTTGTTCTGTTCTGTCATTTCCCATTTTCCATCATGTTCCTGTCTTTTGGGCATTTTACTCTTCTATTATATCATCATGTGTTATGTTATGTGCTGATCTGGTCCTGATTGCCTGAAACATCTCATAATGTGTTAAATCTCAGCTGAAATATTGTCTCAAGCCATTGAAATGGTTTCTTATCTGAGACTGGCTGATTTTGACTCAAACTGTCAGAATCAGATTT
Source organism: Spisula subtruncata (assembly GCA_963678985.1). Classification (NCBI taxonomy): domain Eukaryota; kingdom Metazoa; phylum Mollusca; class Bivalvia; order Venerida; family Mactridae; genus Spisula; species Spisula subtruncata. The sequence goes on from OY787674.1 coordinate 12,219,404, forward strand.
TGATTTGAACTGAGATGTCAGTTTGAGATTCTTCAGGAGATTGTGCTCTCAATAATGTTAACATAATGTTCATGGTATTTATAACTCAATTAGAAAATATTTTGTATGGAGATGGGGTACACATTAAATTGTCTAGTCTCTTATTAGAATAAATATTGTACAGGGCTCACACTGGACATTTTAAATTAGTAGTCACTTTTATTTTCTCAACAGAAATAATAGCCAAAATGGATGTGAAATATTTATGCATGGTATTGCAAGCTTAGTACATGTTACATTATGCATTACATGTGTATATCAATCATAGAGCCATAAGTTGGCATCTTATTATAGGGGGTCAGGGTCATACACTTTGTATAAAGATATTGGATAGGTAAGAGAACTATGAATTACAAGGTTCACACATTTGTGAATAAGGTCCCAGGCCTTTGCACCATTTGTGTTATACATAAATGAATTGGTCTTTGTGGTCATTGTTGACCTTTCTTCACTGACATATTGAGTATTGCAACTTGTTTTCATGTTTCTATGTTTCTGATATATGTTGTTATTGTTTGGAAATGTTTATTTGTAAATTATTGTTAGTTTTTGTGTTGTTTATTTTATATATATATTTTTTTTTTTATACAAATTTGTAAAAGTTTATGCATTAGCATATTCAATTGTTCATGTACACCTTGTTCACCATGCTTTCATGTGTGTGATTTTGTAGATTTTTCCTATACTGGTACATGTTTATCAATATATGGTGGCGATTTTTTACGTCATTTATTTTGATAGTACTATAATTTGTAAAGCAATACGAGGCATATTTATCTCCCCTAAGCGAACGCCTGGAAATCCATCCGTCCATCTCTCTCTGTGTCTGTATGTTTGTGTCTTTACATATGGTAGATTTACGTATAAGTTGATCATGGCATTAATAGTTATGTTCAACAGCATGTTTGTGATAGTGTGCACACCAGGTTTATTATTTGCTTGAGTAAAGTTACTGCCCTTGTTTGAAAACCTGTTTTTTTTCATGAGGTCGCATTTTTGATGCATTTTATCCAGATATCAACTTTTTACTAAACCAGTTAAAGAGGCATTCCCTATAACTAGCATATTTTTCTCTACTATCACATTAAATGAGCTAAATGTACAAAGCACTATCAATTATCATAATTTGTCAGAAGAAAGTATGCGCAAAGATGTCTCTATAATGTCAAAATATGTTCAAATCACCAATTATAATTTATCGCTTCCAGCGATTTATTATTATGTGTTTGAAGGGAAACAACTCGTGACTATTTTAGCTCGTTACGGAAGTATGTTAACTTTTCATTCTTTTCTCGGTAATTAGTGGGAGCTGTTTGTTGAAAATTTGAGGAGTTCAGGAATAATGATTCTCATTTATTGTATAATATTCCTGAATCGATTTAAACGATCAAAGTTAAAGGGAATGCCTCTTTAACTGTATACTTCATGACAATCAACATGTAAATTGAGTTTCCAATTGCAATAAAAAAGGAAAGTAGATGTCTGATGATTCATATGAACAGTTATAAAGTACAGTAAGATCATCAATATTTGTGGGGGATTTCATTTCGTGGATGATCTCAACCACGAAATTTAACCCCCACAAATATTAAGGATTTATATAGTATATGACTTAGTGGATAATTTATCCGTGAAATTACGTACCAATGAAATGATCATTTTCACCAAAACAACGAAATTTTGTCTCATTGAAATTAATTGATTTTACAGTAGTTGTGTACATTAACTCATTACCTGTATCAAGGAAGTAGCAATCATAGTAATTTAGTTCCCTTACACCTTTTTTTATTTCTATGTATACTCAAGATAAATTTTGCATAATACTTCACTTTGCATGACATTTCAAATTATGAATTTCCTGTATTAATAATAATAATCGTACACCTAAAGTATTGCTCACAGATGATAATACTAGCCTTGTATATGAACAATGTGTGAAATACCAAAACAGCGCAGGCCACTGATAGCTTATTTCAAGTGTTTGGCGTTAAACGGTAGCTTCAAAAGTGATTATACAAAAGACCAAACAAAATTCAATGTAAAAATGCATTTTATATAATTGGCATTTTTTTAGTTTAAACATGGCTAGTATTATTGTCTGCAGGAAGACATATAATGTTGTTATGTGTTAAAATGATTGTATTCAGTGTTATTGTCGATTCAAAGATGTCTGTCAAACCGCCAGAATGTTTCATTTCTGAATAGCTAAATGCACTAAGTATAACCACAACGCTATATGACCATTAGAGTTGTAATCAAATCAGTGTATTTATGATGGTAAAATTTTAGCCTGAGAAATCTGTAATAATCGACCGGGTTGAATGTTTGTTTACGCGGTTGTGACAGAGATCTTTGAATCAACTATAGTACTAGTGATTTCAAAACTTCATATTTTAATGACTTGCTACTTGGTGATTGGGTGGTAGATACTAGGTATAAATGCCCCGGCATCTACTGGTGTGGAGGCATATAGTGATCAATGTACCTGTACGTCCATTTGTTCGTCCATTCTTCGTCCATTCTTCGTCCGTTACAAAATGTTGAAACTTAAAGATTTTGAAGTCCATCAATGCATTGCTAGGCATACTTGTTTAGTGTTTACCATCATAAATACATTAAATTATCAAAGCTGTGTAACACTATCAAATATTTTAACAGAACTATGGCCCCTGAATGACTTAGCTATTTGTTATGGACAAGGCTTCAACCGGGGCATAAGCGTTTACTGAACACATTTTTGTTTGAATTAGTTTTGTGCAAACATAACTTCATAAGGAACTGCGATATATATGTACTGTTTGTTTGTTTGATTCTTTGATACAGTATTTATTTCAGAAAGGGAGGGAACTTGTGTCAAATTGTCTGTATTTGTAAGTTGTGGTTCTTTACAAAATGCAAACTATGGGAGCATTTTGGGAATACATGTATATTATTTGTTACAATATTATTTTTTATTTTATTTAGAATGCATTATTATGTATATTTGGTACAATGTGTTTCATGTGATGATATGCACAGATTTTGTCATGCTAAAATAATTCTGCCTATAGATGTTATCTGGTTGTTCTAATGCAACAGAACATAAATAATTATAAAATCTACATTGTTCATTATATTGTTTTATTATGCCCCCATCTTTAATGTGGGGTATATTGCTTTGCTCATGTTTGTCAGTTGGTAGGCAATTGGTCACAATGCTTTATGCTAAATAAATTTTCATATTCACATAAATTTACAGATGAAAGCATAGTCATGTTCCGCGATAATCTATTTGCCTCCATGTCAAATGAATACACAAACTATCTATACAGTAAGATACAAAACACCAGTACTGATGTTGATTCCATTGTTGACAAAATATACGATCTGCTAGACAAATCAGCAAGTTGTTTGTTACAAAATAATACACAACAAAATAACACGAAACATACCCAGCCAGCATGGTTTGATCGTAATTGTTGTGAAGCCAAAACATCTAAAAATGGGAGACTTCAAATGTACAGAAAATGTAGGACAGATACATATCTTGAGCTTTACATGGAGGCAAGGAAGTACTTTAAAACATTGTGCGATAAGAAGAAAAGTGACTATTTCCAACATAAACTTGACCAACTCACAAACGGCTACGGAAACCCGGGATCATTTTGGGAAAAATTAAAGTCAATGTGTGCAAGCAGACCAAGACCAAACACAAACAATAAATCGCTTGAATCATGGAAAGTACATTTCGAAAATCTATTCCAAACTGATAAGGATGACGTTAATACAAATGCCGAAGAACTATTTGAAGATATCCATACAAGTGAGCTAGAAGATCTCATATTTAACACACAAATAACAGTCTGAGACAAAGAAATTTTACAGAGTATTAATTCACTTAAAGAAACAAAATCCCCAGGAGAAGACAATCTTCCACCAGAAATTTTTATTCACTCAGTAGAAGTTTTGTGACCATTACTTTGTAAACTTTTTAATCACCTTTTTTGAAAATTCATAATTTCCAAAGTGTTGGAGTAGTGCAATTATTGTACCAATACACCAAAAAGGAGATGCAAATTCTCCTTCAAATTATAGGGGAATTTCCCTGCTTGACATTATCGGTAAACTATATACTTCTGTATCTCAGATTTAATTCCATAGGGAATAGTTATATAACACTAGTTCATACTCATATTTAATAACGTTTCGGCATTCAGCCTTTATCGAAAAACACATTTAAAAAACTTATACTACATATTTGCTGGCATTGTTGTAGGCCATTTTATTTTTTATTTTAAAATGGCCTACAACAATGCCAGCAAATATGTAGTATAAGTTTTTTAAATGTGTTTTTCGATAAAGGCTGAATGCCGAAACGTTATTAAATATGAGTATGAACCATACTAGTGTTATATACTTCTGTCTTAAATATGCGTTTAACATTTTATGCAAACGCCTACAATATTATTTCAGAGACACACGCAGGTTTCAGGGAGGGATACTCCACAATTGAAAATGCTTTTATTCTTCAAGCCATAATAAGCAAGTATCTATGAAAACAAAAGTTATGTTTTTTTTAAAAAAGGTGGTATCTTGTCCAAAAATGAACATTTGTACTTCAACGGTGTAAAGTTAGATGTTGTAAATTTGGTTACAATTTTCCATGCAATTGTCACTAAATAAAATATCTATTGAACTAGCTGTAAAAGCAAAATGTGCTCTGAATTTTCTCCTTAGGAATTTATGTAAACATGGTCAAATGTCTAAAAGTGTATTTTTCAATAGATTTGACAAAAAGATATTGCCAATCCTGATGCATGGGTTGGAAATCTGGGGGCTTGAACAGCAAAATGATATTGAAGTAGTACAAAGACTTGCTTGTAAACGATATATATGTGCATTAAAACTACTGCATCTAACGGCAATTGTGGTAGATACCTAGTGTTTATTGAAACGGCAAAAAGAACAGTTAAATACTGGCTCAAAATACTACATATGCCAAATTCGAGACTTGTGAAAAAGTCAATTATATATGCTTAAACATTCCGACAGACATGGGCACATTAATTGGGTATCGCAACTAAGACACCTTCTGACATCAAATGGATTTGGCTATATCTGGCAGCAGCAAAAAGTATCCCATCAACATGTGTTCTTGACTAACTTTGTAAACAGACTCAAAGATCAATATTACCAATTGTGGCATAGCCATATTGAATTATCACCAGAACTATAATTGTATAAATATTACAAACATAATTATGAACACGAATGCTATCTAGATGTATTATATGTTAGAAAATTTAGAAAAGCATTGTCAACATTTTGTGCTCATTTTTTGGCCATTGAAACAGGACGCCACATCAACATTCATAGGCTAGTGCGGTTACGTATGATATATGTAATAGCCGTGTCTTAGAAGATGAGACACATTTTCTTTTAATATGTCCTGTATTGGCTGATTTAAGAAGGAGATACCTTCCATGTAAATATTGGAGATCACCAAATATGCATAAAGTTATTATGCTATTAGCATGTAAAAATGAAAAAAAAACTGTTAAGGCACTAGCCTGTTTTATATATTATGCTTATCAACTTAGAAAAGAGATTCTTTCTATGTAAAATATAATTACTAATTGGGTTTGAAACTTAATGATTTTGTTTTTGTATATACATTCATATCCTTGCACTGTATTATATGTTATTTGTTCATTTGTGTGTTATGGGCTGGTGGCCTGAATCATGAAATAAAGTATTGTACTGTATTGTATTGTATAAAACTTCTAGAGTATGTATAACAATGTCTAATATTCGGAAATGGTTTAACTACAGTCATTTTTATTACCTACGTTCTCACGTTGGTGTGACGTTGACGCATGCAATCGAGAGCAACGTCAGGTTAGAAATTGGTTCAACCTTAATTACACATGACAATCATCACAAGTATCCATTACACACGTGCAATCGATCGGCTGTCACATAGACCGGTCGTATCTCTTATTGAAGCAAATGCTGAATAGTCTAGTTGTCGAAAACGTCAATTTAATGACATTATAAAAGTAGCATGCATGTTCTGGAGCGTTCATCACTAAATAAATAGAAAATCATATCACAAGAACATGTTTACAACTGATTGCAAGTGCTCAACAAATAGTGTAAAAGTGTATGAGCAGAACTCGAATCATGATGGGTATCACATGTGATGCTGTCATTTCTGTGACTTTTGTGTCCTTACCTTACGTCATTTGACGATAATTTCCAAGAAGTTAGTACATGATTATTAAAATCAATTTCGGTATACATGTTTGCAACACCCTCTAACTTTTTATTGATAGAACCATTTACCATCGACGAGGTGCTACAGCTAGAATAGTCATTTGATTACAACAATGGCCACAAGAAACTTCTCAAAATGTGTAATTCCGATCACCTAGGCCTTTATACATTGCAATAGTATATCAATAGAGAAAAATGGAAATGACTGAGCTTTCATTGAGATGGGAAATTTGCTTGTGGCATATATTTCTTCCACAAATAAAACGGCTGGCCCTAACAATATTAGCCACATTAAAAGTTTAATTTCTTATCTGAGTCATCATTATCTTATTGTTGTTACTTTCTATTCCGAACAGTTCATAAGACGTTCAGAACGCACCCCAAAAATATAGTGACATAGCAATCAAGTGGACTTCAAATTACAGCATTTAAGGGAGACAATTCATGAAAGATTCATTTGACTCCTAGCAGGAGTTTGTTCCCTTACACATAATAAAGTCCAGAGAACTTAACACGATATTTTTTCATCAGGGTGGAGTGTTCAAAAAGATGTTTGAGCTGTCATGATACATTTAAATTTGAAGAATGTTCAACAAATTGTCCACAGAAATATTTTAAAAATTAAATAAGATAGATTGACGGAACAAGATTATTAATTAGAAATATATTGACGGTGCCAAACCAAAACCCCGTAACTGCAAAAAGACAACTTTTCAGGAGACGAAAAACGTATTTACTCTGATGAAATAATACTGACGTCTTGTAACGAAATGACACCCTACCTGATCCTATTTGGAACCATAATCAACTCCGACATGTACAAGAATATGTTGACTTGTACTAAATCGGAGTTTGTACTGTCATATACGGGATTTTCGACCAACCTTTTTGAATCCAATAAAATACAGCATTGAGTCACCTGACTGTATTGAAGTAACGCGATTGGCTATTTAGATGGTGACTAGACAGAAATGCGCGGGAAATCTAGCAGATGCTGATGCTGCAAAAAAAGTTTTCGCACCAAAATTGAGTTACAGGGTTTTGGTTTGGCACCATCGATATCTTGACAAGTAAAAGTAGAAAAGTGGAATACACTGACAAGACTGGTCAAATTAATATCTTTTTATCAAGAAAAATATCCTTTACAACAAGAAATTTAACTTTTTATCAAACAGCTTACTTGAACTAGAGGTATAAAATATGTCTGTGCTTTCTGGTCCCCCTCCATGTATTGTTTGTTGTCAAGGTTAAAAAAAAACACAAAAAACGAAATAGTGGTTTTTAAATATACTATATTACTCAGCGACTTTTCATACTGAATTTTTTAACAAACAATAATAAAATATGAGGCACTGTCTATCATTTTATGAATGGAATTTATGTATTCAAGTTCAATAACTTCAATGTTGAAAGTCACAAATATTGTAATGCTGGTTGTATTACATGATAGTTTGTATGCATGCTACTTTCATAATAACTATTATAAATAATTCAAGGAACTTTTAATATGTATACGTGAATACTTCAATTAAAATTTTATCGAACTTGTAATGCCTTTACTTTACTAATGTAACATAAAACATGAAATCAGAAACAAACATTATAGAATAAAAACTTGTTCTTGGAACCATTTAAACTAAAATATCAGACACAAACTGAAAATAATGTCAGTTTTGCCTTAATTGACAAGCATTTTATACATGGAGTATTATCTGCCTCATGGAGCAGGGGTGTCATTGGATAGCATCCAACTCATTGTTGCCAGATTTCTGACATTTTGTTTTTACATGTATGTATTAATGTGCTTAAAACTCAGTCAATTAAAGATTTTTTTTTTACTTTTTGAGAACTTTATAACAAACTTATTATTAAATGATAGGAATAGAGTGAAGATATTAAGCCTACTGTAAAGCAGGTATTATTCGTGGGTGTTTAATTTTCGCTATATTTGCAGTCAAGATCAAATTGAGCGAAATCTTAACCCCGTGAAATAATGAATAATTTTACAAAGGGAGACAGTTCATCATTAAAACAAGTTAAGGAGCTAGAAGAAATAACCCAAAATTGACCCTATTGCTTTGCAAGACGTACAAATCAATACATTGTGTCAGTTCAGTTAAGGACAATTATTAATGCAAGTATGAAATTTGAAATGAAATTGGATATTATGTAAAATTGATATTTATGAAATAGAGGATATTTGAATTTTTCTGTGTATGATCGGCTGATAATTCACCGAGTGAGCAGCTGATGTAATATTTTCACGAGTGGCGTAGCCACGACTGAAAACATAAGTCAGCTGCTCACGAAGTTGGGAAATTTGTTTTTAAAAAATAGTCTGTTTGCGTGAAATTATGACCTGTGAAATTATGAACTGTGAAATTATCGGGGAGTTATCCACTGTTATTCCGCCATAAACCACCGATAAGCATGAAATACACCTTATTTAATTAAACTTTGCATGCATATCAATATTGTGTATTCTCATCACTATAGGGTGCAAATTGTAAGCATCAAACATGTTCAATTTTAATAACAGTTTTGTTTGCAGAACATATAAATGTTTGCTGATTTCATTGTTTGTGAACGCACATTGTTCTTATATCGTGTAAATTGTTTATAAAGCTTCAAAATTGGATGGAAACATGTATCATACTGATGGTGAGAATAAATAAATATAACATTTTTTTAATGGTCTTATTTATCCTCGCCACTGGATAATCCATATGGGCAAGGCCCCCTGAGAAGAGTTTTAGTACTTTTAGTTTTTAGGGGATAGTGCATAACACAAAAGATGCCCCACTTCCAGAAGCATCCCTGGTTCTTTTACATGCCAGGGTATAGCACTATACATGGGACCTACTAATCTCGCGCTTTACCGACTGAGCTAAGCGGGCTGACAAGTGTGTCATACTGATGGTGAGAATAAATAAATATAACATTGGACAAGGGATATTTTATATAGTCATATAAACATGTCTCACTTCTTATTAGCCTCTGTTTTCCATATTGTATGCTTGTGCGCCCCAACAAGATTAACGGTTAAACTAAGACACCGCACTTGTTACTCAATTAAGAGAATATGATGTAAATCTATTACGTTTTGGCATATTTGGAAGCATTTTATTGATTGTGTGAAAATAATAGCATAGAAAGTGAGTTCTTAATTGAAAATATCTTTGTAATTTTAAAATCAAATCTCATTACGACCGTTTTTTTTAGTGTATTGCATTTATTGTTAACCTTAATTAGTTTTTTTACGTTCCTACACTGTGAAACTTACGTAAGAAGGACCGCCAGATTTCATTTATACCAACAAGATTGTATTTTCGCGGTACACTCAAGATTAGTGCAGCTATATTGAGAGATTGTACTGTATGTCAACATAAATGTTCATGGCTTATCAGAACCAGGCCGGCTTGTGCAAATTCTTGAATATTTAGGAAGTTATTTCCCTTTGTATTTTTATATTGATGATGTTTGTTCTCTGTAAGCTTTACCATCGAATACAACATAATAAAACTTAGTATGACTTATTAGTAACATTGTTAGTTGTGCAACTTTCGGTTTGGACACTTATAATTTTGCCTACACTCAGTGTCCTTCAACCATTGTCAGGTCCGATTTAAAACCAGTTTAACCTTAGTGATTAAAGCAGCAGCTATTTTAACTTAATTTACATTAATTGAGTTAAAGAAAAAATTATTGTGTGGTTTTGAACCAGCACTAAAAAAATTGTGTCAATATATCCTTCTTTCCTATGATTTCGTGAATTCCTATGATTTCGTGAACCATGTTAAACACATTGCTGCCAAATGTACAGGTCCAAAATTATTGGCAGATGATTGAAGCAGTAAAAAAAGTGATTTATCATCAATTTTATGAACATATTTATCTTTATAGCACATTTGAATATAAAATTGTTAAAATATCCCTATATTTCAACTTGTGAAAAGTAGAAGACCCCATGTCTGTACTTTCACCATTTATGTGCTTCTGAATCAACAAAAAGCCACCATTTTAGACACACATGATAATGGAAACCCCAATATAGTTCCGCCGTAAACAAACAGAACCAGAGATGGCCAGAATGCAATTTACAGACCAGCCAATAAAAATTAACGAAAAGATAGGAAACTTGTCATTTGTTGTAGAGGTGGAGGCCACTATGTAAGATGGCTGCTACTTGGAATATTTTATGCTTTCTCATAATGTTTTGCACTCAACATGTAGAGGGAGCTTCAGGCATTTGTTTCTTCGTAAAAATATTTTCGTATCAGTAAATAACTGGGTATGCTTCAAAAACAAGTCTTAGGTTCACGAAAGTACAGGTAAGCAGGCTATATCTAGTAAATTGGTACTTACTTGTCACTATGCAGAGGTTGTATTGTTTGAATTGTATTGTTACTATGTAGAGGTAATATTATATTATAATTGTTCCTGGGCTGTGTGCTTTAACCATTGGACTGATTTAAAACCAGTTTTACCATAGTGATCGAAGTAGCAGCTGTTTGAAATATGGGAGCCTGGATGTCAAGTTAAGCATAATTGAATCATTCCCATCACCAAGGCCAGCATCTGTCCAGTCGGATCCAGCACTAACATTTTGCTCATCTCGTAATTATGATCTAGAAAACAAAAGAAAACAACATGTTACTTCTGTGACCTTCAAATGTAGTGTAAAGCTTATTATAACATTTTGCCTCTGGTGCATATGAAAGTCCAGACTGATCAGTCATCCTATCAGATTTGCAACTTTTTAAAAATATGAAGGTGCACACCAACTCAGACTGACTAATATTCCTACGAAATATGAAAACTCGAGCACAATTATTTTCTAGTTACAAAATGCACAAGCCAAATGTCCACATTCAAAGGACAATAACTCGCTCATACTCTTCATATCCGACAGAAGAAACGAAAACACAACAGCTCATGCTGACTGAATTTCCTATGAAATTTAAAGGGAGTGTCACAGTAACTATTCAAATTACCAACTGCACAATACATGCAATGTCACCCTCTGGTCACTATTAAGGTTGTACAATAGCGTCGCTTTTGAGAGGTTGAAGGATATGATCTCTATATACAGGTTGTACTGTATGTTCACTGAATAGAGTTTGGAATGTTCGGTCACTTTATACAAGCTGTAAGCTATGGTCATTTTATACAAATTGCACTGTATGGTCACTAAGAAGAGGTTGTTTTATATGGTAGTTCCATAAAATAGGAGATGTGTGGCATGTTCACTGAATAAAGGTTGGATTGTATGGTCAATTCATACAACTTGTACTGTAAGGTCAATAAATAAAGGTTGTATAATATGGTCACTACAAAGAAATTGGATTGTATGGTCACTATATAGAGGTTGTACTGTGTGGTCACTGAATAGAGGTTGGACTGCAAAGTCCAAATGTACAGGCTGTGCTGTATGGTCACTATAAAGAAGTTAAGACTATATGGTCACTGTAAAGAGGTTGGTCTACACATCCATATATGAAGAGGTTGTGCTGAGTGGCCACTTTAAAGAGATTGAACTGTATGGTCACTCTATAGAGACTGATCTGCACAATCCTTATATTGAGGTTATGATGTGTGGTATTTAAATAAATGTTTTACAGTATGGTCACTATATAAAGGTTGAATTATGTGGTCACTATATAAAGGTTGGAATGAATACACAGTCCCTTTATTAAAGTACCACAGTTATGTCACTATGAACAAGGTGCACTGTATGGTCACTTTATAGAGTTATGCCATGTGATCAATAAATGGATATTGTTTTGTCTGGTCACTATATAGAGGTTTGCTATAAGCGGTCATTTTATAGAGTTTAAACTGCACAGTCGCTATATACAGATTGAACTATATGGTCACTATATAGAGGTAATGGTGTGTGGTCACTAAATAGAGGTTGTTTTGAATGGTGACTATATGCAGGTTGTTATAGCTAGTTTGCGATAGAAAAAAATTGTGTTTTTTAAACATTTCTCTGTAATTACTAAACCTATACTGAGTTCCAAAAGTTCTGCATCCAACATAGTGTGTGTCTTTTTTATTAGAATCTCCCACTTATTTATGATGATTCAAATGTGCATGCGTAGATCGATGTGTACTTGATATAAATCCATGGCATTTATTGATTTAAAGATATGTATTGATCCATAATAAACCAACATGTGACGCCATACCACGATTCCAAAGTACACACAACGATAAATTACTATTTTGCAGTGTAAGGGAGGTAATTTAAGTACATAAATACCACAAATTATCTATCGTTGACCACAGACAAGTGTTGATGTTGTAATAGAGTCTGTACAACAGGTCAGATTTTAAGAAACAGCCGCCTTGTCATAAAAATCGCAAAATGAAAGAAATATTCCCATGATTTGGATGTTGGGTTGACTACAAATCAGCTACAATAATGCTGTTGTACTTGGTGCAAAAATATAGCAGCATTTCATGTCTTTGTCAGCGGCATTGACCCTTGACCTCCTATCACAGACACGTTGCAAGTAAATTGGAAGTGAAAATAAAGTCGAAAATAAAAAACCCAAATTATACGTGCTTGAATAGACGTTTTACCATTTTGTGATGGTGTGATCATTCAAGCGTGATGAAATCCAACGGGAATATGTCCAACATAAACACTAAGGGTACGCAAATGGACAGTGTTCGTAAAAACTTCTTATAAGTTAACTATTCCAAAAAAATGAATTTTTGATTAAGATGCAGAACTTTTGGAACTCAGTATACATGTATGAAATTTTGCACGAATAAATGAAATATATCTACCTAATACACACTGAAATTTCAGTGACATCAGAATTCAGTTAAAAAAGTTTTGTTCATAAGTTCTATGTAACATATTTGTAGTTTTGTATGAAATATCAAGTTGAAAGACTTGATACTTGCAACAGCCAATTTTACAGTCATGTGATACGCCTAACGGTATATTTACGTATTTGCAACCTACTTAATATTCGATATAGTCAATAAAATAAGGATACACATAAAAAATAACACCGCATTAGGGACACTTTCCGTTAAATTCTGCGAAATAAGACGCACAGAGCTCAATCAAATGTAACTGGCAAAAACGAAGACTAGTTTATGCTACAACACATAAAATCGTTGACTCCAAATCAAAAAGGTTATTTCGATACTGCGTCCTAAACCTGATAGGTCCTGTTTCAGTCCTAATTGAAATAATCTAATTTTGTAAAGCCAACCGCCCTTTTCCGAGTTTTGTTTCCAATAACTCATCGATGCTCTTTTTATTCCACCTCACATTGCAGAATCGGCTATTAACTACTTATTTCTGTAGTAAAAGACAACCAGTCTCATACATGGAACAGGGTATCAGTCCAGAAAGGAACTATGTGCTGCTCCGACGGTGACGCTTGGAATGACGTCACGTGACGTCCAACGTCACGCGCATTTTGAATGAATCAAATAATATTATAAGTGCATTCGGTCGGAGACATCTTACTCCAAATGATGTTAAATGGTTTTGAGCCTTGCTGCCAAATATGAAATTGCTACATGAAAAGTCCTCGAATATATTGATCACCCCTCGTACATGTTATTATTGTACATTGTTTACAAGCGACACACCTAAATAACCTGAATCATACGGGCCTCCTAAGTCTCGTCTTCATAACAGTAATGTCAATCCCGACGATCACAGAGTGTAACGGTAAAATAATTGATAATAAATCATCAATGGAATACCAGATTACCTCCCAGCGTTAAACTGTCCATACGTTTGTAATTTCAATACATAATAAAGAATAAATGTCTTTTAATAGGTGACTAAAAATTAGGGAATTCGGAATGGGAGTAGGTAGGTAGTTATTGTAGTTCTGTGTAATTTTTTACCAAAATCTGATGAATAGATTTTCAGAAATGTTACAAAAACACGATTTTTTTCTATCGCAAACTAGCTATATAAGTTGCCACCATATAAAGTTTAAAAAACACAGTCCCTGTCTACAGATTGTACTGTATGGTCACTATATAGAGGTTAAGTTGTGTGGTCATTAAATAGAGGTTGTTTCACATGGTCACTATATAGAGGTTTGCTATAAGCGGTCATTTTATAGAGTTTAAACTGCACAGTCCCTATATATAGATTGAACTGTATGGTTACTACATAAAGGTTATGGTGTGTGGTCACTAAATAGAGGTTGTTTTGTCTGGTCACTATATGGAGGTTGTTAAAAGTTGCCACCATATAAAGTATAAACAACATAGTCCCTGTATACAGATTGTACTGTAGGGTCACTGTGTTACAAGAAGACCTTGCCATGAATAGTGGATTGTCTTCAATGAAAGTGAACTAGATTAATGCAAAGTTTTCTTTACTAAGGCCAGTGAAGACTTTTATATTGCCTCCCTTAAATAGTCTAAGACCAATCTGTGTGTTTCGTGTTTATTTTTTAAATTCTTTGTTTTCTTATGTTGGCTGTTTCTTATGTTGACAGTTTCAATTTAGTTTGATATTTGATGCATGTTTTTATTTATTTCTGTTCAACTGTTTGAACTGTGTGTTACAACATTTTATAAGTGATGATAATCTTCTAGTTATGCCATGTAGTCAATAAATAGAGGTTGTTTTGTTTGGTCACTATATAGAGGTTTGCTATAAGTAGTCGCTATATAGAGTTTAAACTGCACAGTTGCTATATACTGATTGAACTGTATGGTCACTATAAAGAGGTTATGTTGTGTGGTAACCATAAATAGATTAAATTGTATGGTCACTATATACAGGTAACTATAAGCAGTCCCTATATAGAGCTTAAAATGCACAATCCCCAAATAGAGATTGTACCATATGGTCACTAAACAGAGGTTATGCCATGTGGTCAATAAATAGAGGTTGTTTTTTCTGGTCACTATATAGAGGTAGCTGTAAGCAGTCATTATATAGATTTCAAACTGCACAGTCCCTATATACAGAATGAACTGTATGGTCAGTATATAGAGGTTATGCTGAATGGTCACTAAATTCAGGCTGTTTTGCATTGTCATCATATGGAGGTTGTTATAAGCAGTCATCATATAGAGTTTAAGCTGCACAGTCCCAGTCTACAGATTGAACTGTCTGGTCACTAGATAGAGGTTGCACAGTATGGTCACTTTGTACAGGTTGTAAAATATTGTCAATATATAGAGGTTGGAATGCACTGTCCCTTTATTGTGTTGGACCTGAGTGGTCACTCTCTACAAGGTGTACTGTACGTGGGGTTATCCAAAAGTTTGTGGACTTTTGCTCTAATTTAAAAACTATTTAACTTAAAGCTACGAATCTAGGGTCCCGGTAAAATTGGTTTATATGGTATACCAAAAACATACGGATATGATTAAAAATAACATAAATATAACATTAAAAATTTTGTAAGCAAGCATGGTAGGCATACCTGGCGCACTCTCAGAAATGACGTACGACGTCGCCCTCTCGACTAAATCATTGCATGAAGGTCTTAAACACTGTGAATCATTTGTTATTCGTTTCCCGTAATCAGCTGTATACTTATAATATGCAAACACATTCGTTCTGTTTTTTGAATACAATGCAGAAGGGTTCATACTTAATTTGCCAAAATATTCTGGTCTTCCTCGCAGGTTCACCTAGCTGTATATACAATTGAATTATTTTGCGACTGCAAATGATATCATGTGACTTCATACTTTACATTGAATTTAGTATGACAACATTAACTCTCATGTTCATTAAATAATAGGGATGGCAACGAGTACCCGAGTACTCGAGTACTCGTTCAAACGTCTGATTATCGAATAGTAAAATCAGTATTTGAGTACTCGAAAAAAACAGTTAACAGTGTCCAAGTGTTATATCTGGTCAACTAAAATTACAATTAACAACGTGTCATCAATCCTTAATTGCCGCCACGAGGGCGCTAATTGCAAGCGTAATCAAAACACAGACCTGTCAATCATCGTCTGTTAGTTAGTTTATGAAACGTAGCTTGGGGTTCGTTCGTTGACATCAACCCGAGTAATTGCAATCAATTTTTAATTGGCAGTTATTGTTTATTGTGGGTGAAAATCTTTTAAGAAATAACAAAAAAAAACTTAAATTTTAATCGTTCTCGCGCGTATATGAACGAACGATTACTATGTGAATTGGTCACGTTTTGTCAATACTATGTCAGCGGTTGATAAGAGTCTGAGTCCCCCTTAGTTGTTTATTTGTTATTATTTGATTTTCTAGCTTAATTGATTATAGTTCTATTGATTTTACACTGTATTGTTCTTTTTTGTTATACATTTTTATTAGTGTTATTGTTTTATAGTTCTTCAACCGATCTAGATTTGATCAACAACTGATCAGGCAAATGCGCTGTTTTACTTGAAGTTGAACACGCACGTTTGCAGTACAACATTTATTTTTCCCAAATATCATGGACATTTATTGATTTCCGAGTACCCGAGTACTCGATCGGAAGAATGACCGAGTACTCGAGTACCGATTTTAGTACTCGTTGCCATCCCTATTAAATAATGAATATATAAGATATAACCTTTACATTACACCAAAATATCGATATAACATTACTCAGCATGAGGATGCATTTTTTTTGTATTTTCAAATGAAGAAACACTGGAATAATCGTCAATAACGTAACAGGTTTTACTGGAAAAAATCTGCAGTGCGCCTCTAACGCATTTTTGTGTTACTATTAGGGCTGTAACGGTATACCGCGGTACACGAAAGACCGCAGACTTCAGTCTCACACGGTTCACGGTACAAGAGTTGCAAATTTCGGTACGGTTCGGTATAAGCTTTTTTATGAGCAAAATACTATTCAAAGAACGAAAATGTCTGAAAGCCCTCTGATTGTGTATAATTACCACGCATCATTCGTTTTCATTGTATTTAGATATGCCTCATATTGTCGAAAATCACATAAAATAGTTGATAGCCACTTAATAATTGCTGTTATAGAATCAACAAATTCATTGTCACTTAAAAATTGTAGTATTTAAGCTGCTGTTAGAGAATACTGTATCATACCGAAATATACCGAACCGTTAGAAAAATTTTGAGGTTATTGTTTGTAATAGATTAATGTCACTGTATGGTAATTTTCATACTGATCTGACTTAAAATAAAAAATTAAGAGCAAAAGTCCACAAACTTTTGGATAACCCCAAGTATGGTCACAATATATAGGTTGAGCCGGACGGTCCTCATAAAGAGATTGAACGGTATAGTCACCACATAGAGGTTATGCTGTGTTGTCACAAAGGTTGTTTTGTATGGTCACTATATGGAGGCTGTAAAAAGTGGTCACCATATAGAGTTTAAGCTGCATAGTCCATGTCTAGAGTTTGAGGTGTATGGCCACTATATAGAGGTTATGTTGTATGGTCACAAAATAGAGGTTGTTTTGTAAGGCCACTATATAGAGGTTGCTATAAGCGGTCGTTATATAGAGTTTAAATTTGCTGAGTCCTTATATACAGATTGTACTGCACGGACATTTTATAGAGGTTATGCCGTGTGGACACTTAATAGAGGTTTTACAGTATTGTCACTTGGTAGAGGTTGTAAAATATGGTCAGTATATAGAGGTTGGAATGCACTGTCCCGTTATTGTGTTCCGCCTGCGTGGTCACTCTCTACAGGGTGTATTGTATGGTCACTATATAGAGATTGAACCGAACGGTCCCCATATAGGGATTTTGCCGTGTCGTCACTAAATAGAAGTTGAAATGTATGGTCACTATGAAGTGGTTGTTTTGTATCGTCACTATATAGCGGTTAAACTGCAAAGTCACTATAAGGAGATTGCACATTTAATAACATCACTACACAAGTTTTGTACTGTATGCTTTCTACAGGTTGCTGTATGTATACTGCATGGTCACCTTGTCAAGGTTTTAACGTATGGATAGGCAAAAGAGGTTGTACTGTAGTCATTTTGTAGCGTTTGCATCGTCAGTAAACAGATCGTTCTGTATGTTTTAAGATTTCACCATATTTCAAGAACAAGTAGTTGTATTGCATGGTCACTATATAGAGGTTGTACAGTATGGTCACTATATAGAGGTGGTACAGTATGGTCACTATATAGAAGTTGTACAGTGTGGTCACTATATAGAGGTTGTACAGTATGGTCACTATATAGAGGTTGTACAGTATGGTCACTATATAGAGGTCATACAGTATGGTCACTATATAGAGGTTGTACAGTATGGTCACTATATAGAGGTTATACAGTATGGTCACTATAAAGAGGTTGTACAGTATGGTCACTATATAGAGGTTGTACAGTATAGTCACTATATAGAGGTTGTACAGTATGCTCACTATATAGAGGTGGTACAGTATAGTCACTATATAGAGGTGGTACAGTATAGTCACTATATGAAAGTTGTACGGAGGTAACTGTTGTTTGATCATTTCATAGAGAACCGGTTTTATTCAAGCTTTGCATATCCAGAAAAAAAAACATTTGAATTTTCAACCAAATCCATGGGGATTAAATTTTGTGGATTTCATGGTATCAAATCCCATCGAACAATGATTTTGATTTTAGTATTTATTTTCTGAAATGCAAAGTCCATGAATTAACGTCCCATCAAAATGGTATTATTCACCAAAACCTCGAAATTTTGTGAATGTAAATGATTTTACAGTAGTTGGTAATAAGAAATAAAACTGGCTTACCCTTGCTATATTCTCAGAGTAGTATCTAAATGTCTCTTTAGTTTTTCTTGATCTGGATGCTGTCTGTAGAAATCTGCTTGTAAATTGAGTCCTCATGACTTCATCTAGAACAAGACAAAAGGGTTTTAATTAATTAAATGCATTTGACTTTAAATGAATTAGTAAACTACCAACACTCTCTCAGACGGCTGTAGCGAAAAACGAGGGGTAAGATGGCACATGCTGATACGCAGTGCTGACGTGCATATCCGATCTAACGATGATTGCGACCATTGTGTTGTCAGGGCCTCTCATTCACTAGACGTAGCTCCATCTTTTCTTGCCTGTAACGCTGATGACGACCACAAGAAGTTGATAATACTGGCTTCACACATCCTGTTTGCTGTTTGAAGTAGATATGAAGAGCTGACTTTGCATAGCCAAACTAACGATGATAATGTCTATTGTGGGTCAGGGCCTCTCACTAGACGTTGACACTTCATCTTGCCTTGCCTTAATGCTGATGACGACCATAAGCAGTTAGTAATAAGAGGTTAATACACGACATAGCCGGAAGGCGATAATCGGCCCGGAAAATTAATAATCACCGCGAAGGCTTTAGCCCGAGGGTGATTATTCATGCCGGGCCGATTATCAACTTCCGGCCAGGCTCTGAAGTGTATTAAAGTCTTTAATACAATTGTTTGATTCCAAAACTCAATGAAAGTAACAGTTACTCACGCTTAGTTCAGTTCGTAGATATCTAAAGTACATTGATGCTGAAAATCTTATAATTCTCACAATTGTCAAAGGAATTGTAACTCAGTGTAACGTAACGTCATATTTTAGCTCTAACGTGACGTCATTTTAGATCAAACGTGACGTCATGTTAACTTGGATAATGTAACGTGCGCCCATTCAGCGGGCCGATTACGATTATGAGATTGCGGACCGGGCGGATAGGCGATAATCAATCACGTGATGGTCATAATCAGCCTAAAATAGGCTCATTTTTGTTACTATATATAGTAACAAGTGTATTAATACTGGTTGCTAATGTGTGCAGTAAGTTTTAAGACGTTATGCTCAGATGACAAAACAAATAGAAAATTCACGAAATAAAATCATGGCTCATATAGCTTCAGTGTCAGGCTGTATTATTTTGGCCTAACACAGCCTTGTACCAAAGCCTCTGACTTAAGTCACCTCTTACAACATGCAAGTGAGTAAAGCAGAAGTCCCATGAACCAAACGCAGAAAACCTCATATCCCACCCACCTGACTAATCAGCTGCATTCTTAACTAAAATCAATATTATATTTCTCATTTCCTCTTTCCGATTTGCTTATTATACATCACACTTTTATTTTCGACTCATTCATTAACCGTCTTGTACCCATTTCTACTTTATATTCAACCTTGTTTTTAAGACCAGCTCTATTACTTGAGTGAGTTATAAAGGTGGTCTTAATATTTTTCACTAAATAAACAACCTCGCTTTTAACACCATTGCACTTTACGACTTGACAGAGTTATGCGGCCAGTCTTACAATTGAGGGTTTACAGTTATTTAGTGACTCAACATCAACAACTTATTGACATATCTACTGGCTATTGAATGAGTGTGGGTTTCTTATTGAACTTTATGAATGCAATAAGAACTACTGTTTTGCTAAATTGTTGAGAACCCGGGACCTCTAGATCCTGCAGTCTGTGCCCAACTTCTAGACGACTGATCCCCTGAAACAGTTAGGCTTATAGGAAGGGCGCAGGCTTTAGAATTGAGAAATCCTAGGTTCAATCCATACCAGTGCCACTGCTTAATTTCTTAGTTCAAGAATAACTCCAATGGTCCACTTGGCTTCATTTTTAAGACCAGCTCTATCCAGTGATTGAGTTATAAGGGTGGTCTTAAAAATATCGCAGATGTCATCACAATATACAAAGAATGTCAAATGACACCATTTCCATATTGAAAACATCATAGCTATTTTAACCTTAGTACCGGATTGCTTTACGCCAAAATAAAACCATCTGACAAGTACCAAAATTAAAATAGTCTCCCATTTAGTCGCCTCTTACGTAACATGCAAGGGAGAAAGACAGAGGTCCTGAATTCTAATTCCCGGGAACCACACGGGGAAAGCATCAAATAAACAACCAATGCAAACAACTCCCTCTTAACTAATTCCAATATTGATTTTGCCTATAATTGCTTACATAGAGGTTGTACTTTATTGCAACCACAAAGCAACTGTATTGTGTCACGGGTCACAATGTTGAGGTTGTTTAGTATGGTCATAATAGATAGGGTGTACGTTACTAATCACAAAATGGCTACGCAGACGAAAGTCTGATACACTCAAATAGACCGGTAAAAAACTATTGGTTTGACTGGAAATGGTGGTATGTCTTGACAAATCTGCAACATAATCATGAACTTGAGTCTAAATGCTTTGTAAACATGTATTTGGTGAAATGAAACTGTTTTATTTACAATGCTTGACATCTTGTCTTAAATATGTAAGTGAAAGTAAGATTTGGGTTTTAATTAATTAAATGCATGTGACTTTAAATGAATTAGTAACTACCAAAACTCCCTCAGACGGCTGTAGCGAGAAACGAAGGGTAAGATGGCACATGCTGATACGCAGTGCTGACGTGCATATCCGATCTAACGATGATTGCGACCATTGTGTTGTCAGGGCCTCTCATTCACTAGACGTAGCTCCAGCTTTCCTTGCCTGTAACGCTGATGACGACCACGAGAAGTTGATAATACTGGCTTCACACATCCTGTTAGCTGTTTGAAGTAGAAATGAAGAGCTGACTTTGCATAGCCAAACTAACGATGATAATGTCTATTGTGGGTCAGGGCCTCTCACTAGACGTTGACACTTCATCTTGCCTTGCCTTAATGCTGATGACGACCATAAGCAGTTAGTAATACTGGTTGCTAATATGTGCAGTAAGTTTTAAGACGTTATGCTCAGATGACAAAACAAATAGAAAATTCACGAAAAAAAATCATGGCTCATATAGCTTCAGTGTCAGGCTGTATTATTTTGGCCTAACACAGCCTTGTACCAAAGCCTCCAACTTAGTCACCTCTTACAACATGCAAGTGAGTAAGGCAGAGGTCCCATGAATCAAACGCAGAAAACCTCATATCCCACCCACCTGACTAATCAGCTGCATTCTAAACTAAAATCAATATTATATTTCTCATTTCCTCTTTCCGATTTGCCTATTATACATCACACTTTTATTTTCGACTCATTCATTAACCGTCTTGTACCCATTTCTACTTAATATTTAACCTTGTTTTTAAGACCAGCTCTATTATTTGAGTGAGTTATAAGGGTGGTCTTGATATTTTTCACTAAATAAACAACCTCGCTTTTAACACCATTGCACTCTATAACTTGACGGAGTTATGCGGCCAGTCTTACAATTGAGGGTTACAGTTATTTAGTGACTCAACGTCAACAACTTATTGACATATCTACTGGCTATTGAATGAGTGTGGGTTTCTTATTGAACTTTATGAATGCAATAAGAACTACTGTTTCGCTAAATTTTTGAGAACCCGGGACCTCTAGATCCTGCAGTCTGTGCCCAACTTCTAGACGACTGATTCCCTGACACAGTTAGGCTTATAGGAAGGGCGCAGGCTTTAGAATTGAGAGATCCTAGGTTAAATCCATACCAGTGCCACTGCTTAATTTCTTAGTTCAAGAATAACTTCAATGGTCCACTTGGCTTCATTTTTAAGACCAGCTCTATCCAGTGATTGAGTTATAAGGGTGGTCTTAAAAATGTCGCAGATGTCATCACAATATACAAAGAATGTCAAATGACACCATTTCCATATTGAAAACATCATGGCTATTTTAACCTTAGTACCGGATTGCTTTACGCCAAAATAAAACCATCAAGTACCAAAATTAAAATAGTCTCCCATTTAGTCGCCTCTTACGTAACATGCAAGGGAGAAAGACAGAGGTCCTGAATTCTAATTCCCGGGAACCACACGGGGAAAGCCTCAAATAAACAACCAATCCAAACAACTCCCTCTTAACTAATTCCAATATTGATTTTGCCTATAATTGCTTACACAGAGGTTGTACTTTATCGCAACCACATAGCGACTGTATTGTGTCACGGGTCACAATGTTGAGGTTGTTCAGTATGGTCATAATAGATAGGGTGTACGTTACTAATCACAAAATGCCTACGAAGATGAATGTCTGATACACTCAAATAGACCAGTAAAAAACTATTGGTTTGACTGGAAATGGTGTAATGTCTTGACAAATCTGCATCATAATCTTGAACTTGAGTCTAAATGCTTTGTAAACATGTATTTGGTGAAATGAAACTGTTTTATTTACAATGTTTGACATCTTGTCTTAAATATGAAAGTGAAAGTAAGATTTGGGTTTAAATTAATTAAATGCATGTGACTTTAAATGAATTAGTAACTACCAACACTCTCTCAGACGGCTGTAGCGAGAAACGAGGGGTAAGATGGCACATGCTGATACGCAGTGCTGACGTGCATATCCGATCTAACGATGATTGCGACCATTGTGTTGTCAGGGCCTCTCATTCACTAGACGTAGCTCCAGCTTTCCTTGCCTGTAACGTGATGACGACCACGAGAAGTTGATAATACTGGCTTCACACATCCTGTTAGCTGTTTGAAGTAGACATGAAGAGCTGACTTTGCATAGCCAAACTAACGATGATAATGTCTATTGTGGGTCAGGGCCTCTCACTAGACGTTGACACTTCATCTTGCCTTGCCTTAATGCTGATGACGACCATAAGCAGTTAGTAATACTGGTTGCTAATGTGTGCAGTAAGTTTTAAGAAGTTATGCTCAAATGACAAAACAAATAGAAAATTCACGAAAAAAAATCATGGCTCATATAGCTTCAGTGTCAGGCTGTATTATTTTGGCCTAACACAGCCTTGTACCAAAGCCTCCGACTTAGTCACCTCTTACAACATGCAAGTGAGTAAGGCAGAAGTCCCATGAACCAAACGCAGAAAACCTCATATCCCACCCGCCTGACTAATCAGCTGCATTCTAAACTAAAATCAATATTATATTTCTCATTTCCTCTTTCCGATTTGCCTATTATACATCACACTTTTATTTTTTCGACTCATTCATTAAACGTCTTGTACCCATTTCTACTTAATATTCAACCTTGTTTTTAAGACCAGCTCTATTACTTGAGTGAGTTATAAGGGTGGTCTTAATATTTTTCACTAAATAAACAACCTCGCTTTTAACACCATTGCACTCTATAACTTGACGGAGTTATGCGGCCAGTCTTACAATTGAGGGTTTACAGTTATTTAGTGACTCAACATCAACAACTTATTGACATATCTATTGGCTATTGAATGAGTGTGGGTTTCTTATTGAACTTTATGAATGCAATAAGAACTACTGCTTTGCTAAATTTTTGAGAACCCAGGACCTCTAGCTCCTGCAGTCTGTGCCCAACTTCTAGACGACTGATCCCCTGAAACAGTTAGGCTTATAGGAAGGGCGCAGGCTTTAGAATTAAGAGATCCTAGGTTCAATCCATACCAGTGCCACTGCTTAATTTCTTAGTTCAAGAATAACTCCAATGGTCCACTTGGCTTCATTTTTAAGACCAGCTCTATCCAGTGATTGAGTTATAAGGGTGGTCTTAAAAATGTCGCAGATGTCATCACAATATACAAAGAATGTCAAATGACACCATTTCCATATTGAAAACATCATGGCTATTTTAACCTTAGTACCGGATTGTTTTACGCCAAAATAAAACCATCAAGTACCAAAATTAAAATAGTCTCCCATTTAGTCGCCTCTTACGTAACATGCAAGGGAGAAAGACAGAGGTCCTGAATTCTAATTCCCGGGAACCACACGGGGAAACCCTCAAATAAACAACCAATCCAAACAATCCCTCTTAACTAATATCAATATTGATTTTACCTATAATTGCTTACATAGAGGTTGTACTTTATTGCAACCACATAGCGACTGTATTGTGTCACGGGTCACAATGTTGAGGTTGTTCAGTATGGTCATAATAGACCGGTAAAAAACTATTGTCATCATCTAATGCATGCCTCACTTGATATGTCATCATCTTATGCCTGCCTCACTTGATCTGTCATCATATAATGCATGCCTCACTTGATATGTGCCTCAAATAGTGCCTGCCTCCCTTGATATGTCATCATCTAATGCCTGCCTCACTTGATCTGTCATCATATAATGCATGCCTCACTTGATATGTGCCTCAAATAATGCCTGCCTCACTTGATATGTGCCTCAAATAGTGCCTGTCTCACTTGATCTGTCATCATATAATGCATGCCTCACTTGATATGTGCCTCAAATAGTGCCTGCCTCACTTGATCTGTCATCATATAATGCATGCTTCACTTGTTATGTCATCATATAATGTTTGCTTCACTTGATATGTCATCATATAATGCCTGCCTCACTTGTTATGTCATCATATAATGCTTGGTTCACTTGATATGTCATCATATAATGCCTGCCACACTTGATATGTCATCATATATTGCCTGCAGCACTTGATATGTCATCATATAATGCCCGCCTCACTTGATATGTCATCATATAATGCTTGCTTCTCTTGATATGTCATCATATAATGCCTGCCTCACTTGTTATGTCATCATATAATGCCTGCCTCACTTGATTGTCATCATATAATGCTTGCCTTGCTTCATAAGTCACCATATAATGCCTGCCTCACTTGATATGTCATCATATAATGCTTGCCTTGCTTCATAAGTCACCATATAATGCCTGCCTCACTTGATATGACAATGATTTCCTGCAATTGCAATAAGGCATACACATTGAATTATAAAGTATGACAATAAGTCATACAGTGATCAGATTTGCACGTGCTCTTAATTGCAACAAGTCATGAATACAAGTAAATTTTAAGGTATCACAATAAGCCACACAGTGATGTGGTTTTTATGTTGTGCTTATGACCACATAATTTATTTAAGAATTCCACAAAAAAACTAATACTGTAAACCTAGAAACTTTTGCGGTTACTAACTTTTGCATTTTGCCAATCGTTGGCATGTTTGCGACTACAAACTTTCTCATTTTTAAGTCTTCCTGTATTTGTACTATCCCCGAAACCTAAAATGACTAAACTCTTCTGGGACCTCGCCCATGTGGAATATCTTGTGGCGAGGATAAATAAAAGCAATTAGCGAGGTCTCACTTTACCAGAATCTTTTATCCCTTAAACATCTATAATAAGCTGTCACAAATTGCATCATTACTGTTTAAAATGATGATATTATGATTATGTGTTCAATGACCATATAATTATGCAGCAACTGTGATAGGTAGTTTAAATTTGTGAATAACTATAGCATTGTAAATAAATTTAAAATCATTATCACACAATTATACACTTAATAAAAACACTTTTCTACTTGATAGGCAAATCTAGTAGCTTAAATATGCAATTTAAACTAAATATGGTCATGCAAACTTCATACCAAAAAATAATGAATTCATTCAGAAATAAGAAAGTTTCACGTTTTACTTGTTCTGGACATTTTCACGGCTATTTACTTTCGCGAGTTTCTTCAATCCGCAAACCTAGTGTTGCTTTAGGAGTATTGATTAGATTACAAACAAATTACAGTATTGTCAAAATCATGATCTTTGAACTTTAAGTGTGACCTTAAACTATGAGATGATGCTACCATTTTTCAAGTGACACACACCTCGTGATCGGTAATGGGGTGTCTAGCAAAGCAAGTTCAAAGTGGCATATCAGGTGCCTAACAAAGCTAGTTCAAAGTGGCATATGAGGTGTCTAACAAAATTAACAGTGGCATATGAGGTGCCCAACAAAGCTAGTTCACAGTGGCATATGAGGTCCCTAACAAAATTAACAGTGGCATATGAGGTGCCCAACAAAGCTAGTTCACAGTGGCATATGAGATCCCTAACAAAATTAACAGTGGCATATGAGGTCCCTACAAAATTAACAGTGACATATGAGGTCCCTAACAAAATTAACAGTGGCATATGAGGTCCATAAAAAAGGTTTACAGCAGTAGGGTTAGGCATTCAAATTCTAATCAATCACAACAAGACCACAGGTAACTGTATCATTGATTAAGAGAAAACAAAATTAAGAATCTTGTAAAAATTATATTTTTCTATAAAGGTATATATTTTAAAGTAGCCAAAATTTCAATGTATCAAAAACCAGAATTAACTATCCATATCTTCATAAATTACATTCATACTAAGCATTGCTGAAACTACGCCCATACCAAATCCCATCGAATCAAATACGAGGGCCTATCAATAATTTTGTGAACTAATCTTATGTTATGTTTATATAGTTAATGTAACGCACTACCTCTTAAGTCATTGTTAAAGTAACATACAATGCACAGTTTGCATTTATTCCATTGTTCGACTTATAACCAGAGCATGTGCTACAGGCCATCATGTAAAATCTTGCGACACTGATAAATAATGCACGCTCTTGCTTTTCCACATTCATGGCTTATTCCAAATTTTTCCACATTTCTCAATATCGCAGGCACGTAAGTTACCAATTTTGCAACAGTAGACTGATGCAGTCAATGTCTGTGAATATCACTTTATCCTGGGCACACTACGTATATTTCTTACCAGTCACAGCCTATTTACCGAGATTTTGAAAATGACCAGAAGTAGTTTATTGCCAATTTTGGGTTGCTCAATCAAACTAAACAGCGCTGTTTATTATAATTGGAATGCTTATGATATGACGTCGGAATATTAATTGAAGAAATGTATTTTTATATTTCATGCACAATTTCATTAAGTTATCACAAAGCCTTTATTGATAGGCCCTGGTAGTTAAAAAGTTATTCTATGACATACAGATACATTGTCGAAACTGCATTCAACACAAACCAACATGACCATCTTCACAGCATTTTACATGTACAAATGTACTATGGAAAGTTGTAGGAAAAGTTTAAACAATGGACTATATAATATGAAGTTACATGTAAATTTATGCTCGCACACATTGTGTTACATTGTTTATGTACACCCACAATCTTATATAGATGATTGATAAACATAATGCATTAATTTATGAAAAACAAAGGCACTACAGTGGCTGGTTCACCAATTTCTCTAAAACTGGCCATTGAATGAAAAATATAAATTGTACAAAAAGTTATTCTCCTTTTTCTATTATTATCAGCGATACAGTTACCTGTGTACAAGAGATGTTCAATAGCAATGCATTTATAATAATACCTGTTTCACACAACAACTGAGCTAAAAATGACAGACGAGCTTACAAAAGTTATAAATACACACCTTAGTTTTTGGCCAATTTGTTTACAACAAAACCATTTAAGATTCAAAGCACTATTTGCCTAGCAGAATGGTTTCTTAAGAGAGAACATGCATTGGAAAGGTCAACTTGACCGGAACCCCTCATTTTTTTTCAAGAAGTTTCCAAACAGCTCAGGTTGAAATATATAGTGCTTCTGTGACTACCAATAACACCCCTAGCAGTCATTGACCACGTCAAGACATAATTGGCACAACAGAATTAGAAAAATTGATTTTGATTCTAGATGCCAAAGCAAGTCTTTTGATTGTCACACTTGTGTGAGATTGGCAAAACTGGATTTTTATAAAACACATTTTCACTTTATGTCAAAGAGCAACTTTTTTATCAAATTCAAACTGAACCTTATAAACAATTTGAAAGTGTGTACTTGAGTGTACAGTGTACAGCCAGCCCTCATTACACCACTGTTTGTTCCCAAGCAAAATGTTGTTATAGCAAATTTGTCAGTACCTGTAAGTTCAACTGATGAAAGTAATGCAGTATGCAGGTCATCAAGAAAGGAATCATTATTTTAAAGATGGGGTCCAAAATTGACTGGATTCAGTTTCATACTGGCTATTATCCAGTTTAAGAATTTTGAATTTGTTCCGGTCCTAAATAAAATATAAAATCAAGCCCAAATATCGTTTTACACAATATTAATAAATTATAAGTGAAGCTTTAGACAATTTCTTTGAGAAAAGACAAAAAATATGTCAGGTGGCAAAAACAGCCCCAGGTCAGTGTCAGTATATAGAGTATAAATTAATTACTAAATGTAAACTATCAATCCGTTCCAAACCTTTTGGTCTTGGAGCCAGTATACGAATATGACTTGATAACGTTGAACAGAATTCGTCCCCAATAATTAATGTTATTAAAAGAAATTCTCAGTAAAAAATTAGTGTTGTTGTAACAAGGGCTGACTGTATTTGCAAGAGATGTTGAATAGCAATACTCAATACCTATCAAGGTTTATATGAGCTTTGCCATCACTTGGATAAGACAAGAAGAAAATATTATTCCATTGTTGACCTACCGAGTGATGATATGTGCATGTACACCTTAAATACAATTTACATGATGACGAATATATGGGTTGTAACACATCCAACTTAAAGGTCTTGCCCACAGGCTACCCCTGTGCAGCCTTTTTTCATTTTTTTCAGCTTCACCAAATGTTTGGCATATGACATATGGTATATATATGTTATTTATGATCAACCATGCACAAAATACTTATTCTAACACGATTCGCGGATTAATCCAATACACAAAGAACGAACCGAACCATGTTTTATTGCCCCCATAAAACATACCTATCAAATTGGCTGTTTCTATTTACGCCCAGTATCACTTGACATATTTATGAATGATTGAACGTAAACTTTATAGTAAAATTTACTACGAGTCACGATGACAAGGCGAGTTGCACGAGAATCCAGTGTTACATCTATGACGCATCTATATTTAGAAACTCCAATGTACTCTAGAAACCAAGTTTTAGTAAAGCTTCTGATAATCAATCCATTTATATTTTTCATTTTATGAAATAGATACCATATACTCGTGTTATTAAAATTGTTTCAATGTTTAAATTGTGGTATTTCCTTCAGGAAATTACGAAGGTCGTTTTTATTAACGAGGGAGGTAATTGTACCAGCTAACAAGCCAATCAATTTCATCGTGGAATTATGTTCAATATCCAATGGGTGAAAATGGAATGCGCGCAGTTAAATAGTGCGGGATATTATCGTATTTAGAATCGAAATAAAAACTCTGTTCTTGTATATTGTTGGTGAATAAAACACGGGCACTCGTTCGGATGCGGAAAATTAAATCACTCGTGCTACGCACTCGTGATTTAATTTTTCCGCAACCGAACTCCTGCCCGTGTTTTATTCACCAACAATAAACGCGAACACATTTTTATTTCTTAATTGAAAACATTCCAAAGTATATAAGTTAATTATTAATTGAAAACATTACAAACCAAATGTATTAAGTTTATAAGTACTTATCTTTTTCACGCTGTTGAATTCCGTCCATATATGGATTAAATGTTCCTCATTTGTCCGTACTTACATTCTGGTTTAATGGTCCATCCCATCCTTCTATATCCAATCAGCCTCTATACCATCTGTAAAATATGACAACAATTAATTTCTTGAAACCCAAGCCGTGAATAGTATCTTAAGTTCCTAATTTGTAAATTACACTCAATCATTGAAACATTCCTTTAAGCGACCGTTTTAAGACCTTCCTCAAGGTGATCGCTTAATTCAAGTTGCACTGTAACTAGAAGTTTGTGCCATCAGGCAAATTATGTCAAGCCATGGCACACATTAAAAATAATGCACAAACTTTTAAGTGCAAAGTGACATATAATCCAAACATGCATATAAAGAAGAAAAGATCCTTACTAACTTCACCGGGGATTAGAATTAGATAGTTCCTGACAGTAGCATTGTCGTCAGGGTGTGGATTAAGACATCAAATAATTGAAAATGAGTTATTCCCCCTGGGTCAAATCACCCCCCCCCCCCCAGGCGCCATTACACAGTTGCATGAAGTACACGTACGACAGCCATCATAGAAGCAAAATGTTTAATAAGGTAATTTGGGGAGCAGAAATTGAAGTCACCAGTGTGTAAATGTGTCGGAAAACAATTTGATTTTTCAAGTCTGCAATATAATTTTCAGCTGAAATAGTTATGCTACATTGAAATATTTACATCTACAATGAATATTTGTAAAAAGAAATAAAAATGTAGTTTGTAAAAAGTTTTTATAACACATTGAAAATTGCCAATTTTTGTGTCAAAATCCTGAAAAAGGTACTCACTCAAATTCAAAATAAATCACATTTCTATGTTCTTCAATCCATTATCAAGGAGATAGACTATAGAATTATTGCATATTAATAATATTTTATCCGGAAAACACTAAATATTTAACCATGTAAAATTTATAAATCTGATTGTTTTACACATTTGAAGATGACCAGTGTGTAGAACATTTCTATTCATGGGATTATGTTGCTATCAAAACAACTCATGGTCAAATCTATTGAATTTAGACGGTCATCTATTGTAAGAATACACACAACTTACACACTTACAATAATCAGATATGTGTAAATGTTATTTTACAAATTTGGTAATAAAGTGACCAAACGCTTAGATTCGATGTGTCCATGCCATTAATTAAATTGATAAGTGGAATAGTCTATCACCTGGATAATAGATTGGAGAACATAACAATGTGTTTTATATTGATTTCTAGTGAGTACAGTACTTTAAACAGGATTTTGACACAAAAAATAACGAATTTCAATTGTAGACGAAAATGAGTAATTCCCCTGGGTCAAATCAACCTCCCTCCCCCAGCGGTCATTACACAGTTGCATAAAGTACAAGTACCACAGCCATCATAGAAGCAAAATGTGTAAGAAAACCTTCCGTACCGAGGTCTCCAGGGTCAGAAAATCCGTGCTCAATGCGCGCAATTATATAGACGCTAGTGTAAACACTGTAAAACTATACTTGCATGTTGATATTGCATGTAGAATTAACATTTACAACTCAAATCCAAAAACTATAACTTTACTTACATCGTATTTTCGAAAATCATAGGAACATTTTCACAACAGTTTGAAATTTTCGATATTGGTAACCTTGACCCGAAAACACTTCAAATGCACCAATCAAAATGAATAGTTTTCCGGATTAATGACGGAAACACCCGATCATCATCAGGTAGTCATGCCCGAAGCAAAATAGCTCGTGATATTGCCATTGTTCGAATAACAAAGGCGATTTCAGTATAGATCTACAGCAGTACGCATAATCATGACATGTGTTCACCTATTGCATAGAGTCTATTTTAAATAACCAAACGTGTTATGCATCATGTGCCAAGTACCTCGGGGTTGACATCAGCAGCGACCTGACCTGGACACATCACATAGACCGGGCAACAACATCAGCCAACCGTACGCTGAGGTTTCTGAAGCGAAATATACGTACACAGAACCCCAGCGTACGGCAAATAGCATACAAAGCCCTAGTACGCCCAGTCATCGAATATTCATCCCCTGTCTGGAGCCCGTACACCAAGGACCTCATAGACAGGGTTGAGATGATCCAAAGGCGGGCTGCTAGGTGGGTATGTAGCGACTACTCATACTACTCCAGTGTAACTGGTATGCTAGAGAAGCTTCGTTGGAGATCCCTACAAGACAGGCGAAGTGATGCTCGCCTGTGCTTGTTCTACAAGATCGTCCACGGGCTTGTAGCCATACATATGCCACCATATATCACACACCCTGCCAGAACATCAAGGACCCATCACCCCCTCGCATTCAGACAAATACACTGCCGAGTAGATTACTATAAATATTCCTTCTTCCCGCTTGCAGTCATACAATGGAACAGGTTACCGTCCAACATAGTCATGCTGCCTACCTTAGAAAACTTCAAGGAGGCAGTGTGTACTATTCCCCACACTATGCCATAATTCACAGTACCTTATATTTTAATAACCATACTTTTACCTTTTACTAGCTATCACTGTTCCTTTGAACTTTTAACTTTGTATTTCACTCCTATTCTCTTTTACTTTTAACTTTTTTACTTTACTCACACCACTTGGCGTGCATTCAATTGCCTGCACATAATCTCCGCGAGGGGGTGATGCAGTATACATAGATAGATAGTGTGAACGTTAAATAGCCTAGCATGGGCGTAGCCAGGACACTGAGTACATATAATTTTGTTATAGAGCTTCTAGCTAGGTTTGGGACTTCAGGTAGGCGGATACATTAAGGGGGGGGGGGGGGCATATTTTTGGACTGCTTTGTGTGCACAGTGGACAAGACGTGGATAAGACGCTTGATTCGTGATCGAGAAGTTCATGGTTCGAAACACTATTAAGTGTTTCCCACGCCCGTAGGAAACCCAGAGGTCTCGCGTGTATCGGTGCTTTACACCGGGCACAAGAACCCATGAATCTGCTCGAAACGAGCTAGGGTATCGCAACCTGATTCCTTGCGTTTAATCTCTGTTTCTAAAATTTACGATAATGCTCCAGAGTGCACAGATACTTGGGGTATGGACCCCGCCCCCTCCCCCCACCTCCTCCAGATACGCACCAGGGTTATTTTTATCATCAACATTGTAAACCCAGACCCATACACTAATCACACAAACATTATTAAACGTATTTGGGACTAATAGAAAATTCACGTAAATGCCTCTCTAGCTAAATGTTAGGGGGAGGGGGCGGGGTCCATATCCCAAGTATCTGTGCCAGAGTGTGCCCAGGAAATAACATGGAAGAAAGAAAGGGATCGAAATTTAATTTTGGCTTGTCAAATAATTGAGATTGTATATAGAGGTAATAATTAGATTGTCTAATGTTTGTGTGAGATCAGAACAACTATATATAAGTTTAGCTCACTTAGCTCACTTAGCCCGCTATCTATTTTTTTCTTGTAGCAATGTGGATAACAAACCTGAGTAGTAGACCTGGAAAATGAACGCTCAAATACGCATATCAAGTCTACAGTTATATACCCACCTGTAGGTCTATTTTCCATTAGCATATACCCTAATTTTACAACCTTAAGATCCACATTCCACACACCAACCTTAGACCTATGCACGTGGCTACGGCGCGGACGGTCCCACAACTAGTCTATTGATGGTCACCTTTCAAGCAGACATCAATTTCCGCTACTTGATAAAAATTCAGGCGCGTAGCTACTAGGCTTCAGCACGAATACACGAGCGTAAAATTCTCCCGTGCAATAAAAGTCGTCTCATAGATGGTGGGGTAGTTGTGAAACGAAGGAGCATTGAGTATGACTAACATGTCCTCGCCTGTTATTTGACCATAAGAAGGGCTCTCAATGAACCGCTTAGGACCAAGCTACGAGGGTAGGTAAGTAAGTCGTGTACATTGTGCATTAGTTACAAAAAAGATTCAAAACATTTGTTAAAAATGTTCATTGATGATTTATAAATATATTCTTAGCAGGTATCCGGAATATCATGAAACAATTTTTTCAGTTTGCATTTCATGTTAATACACAGTCGCGGCATGCAAGTGCACCGCACACAGTAACGTCAGAGTTAGGACGTCATATGGCACCTGACATTTTTTCTCTTTCTTAAAAAAATCCGGAAGTCGTTTAATACCAGTTTATAACAATTGATAACTCGGCGTTATAGATCCTGAATATAAGTTATATACGTCAAATACTGGCACAGGCTACGTTCATATTTTGGTATGTTTACAGTTGCTAGAATACTTTGCGTAGAAATAATGCACCAGTCAGTTGCACCCACGGTCCCCATCCCGGGGATTCTCGGGAGATATCTTCAGTTTGGTCGACAGTACAAGTCCCGATTTTCATGAACACAGACTCATAAGAAGCGCCTAGTATTGCAGATTTCAAATATGCATGAGTCTTATAAGGTCGTATTTACGACCTTATCATTATTAGCCAGCGACATATGCAAGCCATACGTCACAGAAAGCTGACTGGCAAAGACATCAAGGCAGTTTAACTTCAAACTGTGTATTTAATCATCTTTACCACATATCTCTTAACGAGAGAAACTAATTACTGGAATAATTTCTGCTTACGACCTGCCTCTGCCTATAACCCATGATAACCCGACACATCGCGGTTTGTAAAGCAAAATAGAACAGTCGTTTTATTACCCAAGGAACAAATACAATTCAGATCATGGTGACCATCGCACGATAAAATCGTGCACTAGCTGATTAACTAGACTTTATAGTTGATGAATGCTTTATCCGACTATGGTTGCAATAACACGAAAAAATCGTGCAACTTTGGAATTTTCTCTTCCACTTTAAAACTGTGCACTGGCTGGTCCAGCAGGGTATACAGCTGACCCGTGAATATTATTTCTTCTGCACATTTTTCACGAAGAAATGGTGAAACATTTGGAGAATATACCCAGTCCACGTGTATCTTGTCTCCACATTTAAACCCAGTGATCGACTGCTATTAAAATGGAAAGGGAGTGTCTATAAAATTTGCAATTAAGGGGAGACACTCCTCACATGACAACTTCCATGTTCACATGGACTTACATCCCTTTCTATAATACTGTAATCACATGTACGGTATATTTGCCTTTTTTGGATTACTCAACATAATTCGCTGGCTACTTCGCCGTGTTCCAATTATAGAGCAGGAGTCCTAAGCGACCGCTTATATTGATAATGTAGTAAGTATAAAAACGCTAGTTTTAGAGAAAAAAAAACAACGAAATAACTGTCTGAAAATAACTCTTTACTTACGTTTCATCTTCAGTTTGGTAATTAAAACCTGATCTTCATGAAAATAGACTCAAAAGAAGCGCCGTGTGGTGGTGATTTGAAATATGTATCAGTCTGATAAGGTCGTAAGTACCTTCTCATTCAAATCTTGTTTTTACTTACTTAATTGTAATGTTACAAGTTGAGATGTCTAAATTATTGTAATGGCTTACACATTTACATGTGCAATGTGACTAAATTGCTTCAAGTAGATACTGCTGCTCAAATCATTCTCGTTCATCTTGCCTTATATTATCATGGAGTAACGCTAAATCTACGACGAAATAATCTAAAAAAAAAAGTTTGACAAAATACCATTCGTTTCAAGAGTAACACGTTAAATTATCATAGCAGCACAAATGCGTAAGCTAGTTTACGTTATTGCAGATTGTTAGTGTTTCGAACAATGTAAATTAATGCGTCCTCATGTTGAGTAATGGCATACAGATATTTGGGTATAATTCAAAAGGTATATCTTATAAATTCATCATTTTATGAACATGGGGGTTAATGTTGTCATTATAAAAAGTTTAACGAAAAAATATGACGTCACAAGATTTCATTTACTGTTGCACAATAATTCAATTATGCATACAAATGTATGTAGCTAGGGGAACCGGCAATGCAGACAAGAACTGTTTGGCCATTAATTATTAAGTATGAACCCTACTGCATTACAAGCAATTTTTTACTGTTTATATGATAGAAACACTTTTAATATTGAAAGGATGGTCAGTGGGTCCCAGAATACACGTAGGACGGTCACTGGGGCCACGCTTACAGTTTGGGTGGTCAGTGGGGCCAGGTAGTGCTTGAGTGTGGGGGTCAGTCCGGCCTTAGAAACAGGATTTTATAAGATTTAATCGGATTTTCGAACAAGAAACACTAAAATTCGATCGTTAGACCAAAGGACCACAGGGCACATTAAGGTCGATTGTGAAACAAGTTTATGAAAATTATATAAACCACTCTCGACACCTCACCCTGGTGTTATACATCGCCACGAGGGTATGGAAGAAGAAAATCCAGTTTTCCTAATATGCTGAGCGTCTAGCAAGGGAATATCTGGTACCGTTTTTATTTCGTCTTTGGTACGAAACGGTCTGGGATCAAACCAGAAACCTCCCTCACCCAGTTGTAATTTCTAATTAATCAAAGCACAGTATGCAATTTGAGTGCTTCAATTCAATTCAATCCAATCGCTATACATGTTCCGTAGGTAACCATTAATAGTCAGATAAAATTTCACATGGTTAAATCTAATTGCAAAGAAATGGTAGTGATTATGAATGTTGTCAAATTTAAGTCTTGAATCTGAATTTCAGTCTTACAATGTTGATGAATAAGGCCTAAGAAGCCAACTCCTTCTACAACTCATTCTTGATTGCACACACCAAGATCTTTGGCCTAACATCTGCACCAACCCTACAACGACTAGACATATAGAGCGCCTAGGCAAGAGCCTCATCAGTAGCCTGCACCGTAAAAGATCACTGCTGATGAAAGTAGATGCACTTAAGGACTGTCCAGCTATTTTGGGAAATACTGCCAAAACAAATTGAACTGAAATATTTGTAAATTTATACGTAATTTTCTTAGTGAATTCTTAGTTATTTTCGCGTTTATAATGTTGAACTGTTATCAAGTTAAATTATCGATTGTGATGAACTCTAAATGTGAAACTTCATAGAAGTGTGCTCCAAGCAAGGGAGGAAATTACGAGACAACAACAACAACAACAATGCCTGCCAAATGTTTGGCATCATTTTTCCGTCCGTCGTCCTTCACAGCTCTATCTTCTATGTTCAACTCCTACATTCTACATGGTGCTGTTTTAAGCTACACAGTGTCAGACTTTTTTGTGTTTCAACCATTTCCATATACATATCGCTGGCTTAGAATGAGAAGGTTGTAACTACAAAATCAATGTCTTGAGAAAACAATAAAAAACTACAAAAATTACTCTTTACTAAGGTTAATCAAGCTGTTTCATCTTCAGTTTTGTCAACATGACAAGTTTAGATTTTTATGAAAATAGGCTCATAAGAAGCGTCCTAGCTATAAAGACGTTATTAAATTATTTATGTATCAGTCTTATAAGGTCTTAAGTAGTAGTACTTACTACCTTCTCATTCTACTCCAGCGATATATATGGCCCTTTCTTTTACCCCTTGCATGGGTTGCAAGGGATTTACTGGACCCAGTGTGTCTGTCACAAGGCTGTACTCTGTTGACATATTGTGGAACAGCTTCGGTAGACTTTCCTTCAAACTTCTACTGGTGAACAACCTCCAACATGTTAATGTGCATGAAAAAAAAGAATTTGTGCTGAGATGATTTTTGCAAGATTTATTGCCCTTTCTTTTTTATTCACTATATAGTATATAGACTCATTGTAACAGCGAAAAAGTCTGTTGGATGCAGTTTGAGCAGGATTACCTTTTAACTTTCACTGATGAACAACCTTAAACATGCACTAGCAGATTGCGCATGGTGGAAGGAATCATGACTGCGAGGATTTTGGCCAAAATTACTTCCCTTTGTTTTTGGATTTCAGTACAGGGAAATGGTCTAAAGGACACCATGCACCCCTTCCATAGCATTACCAGTATTTCAAACATTCATGGATAAACAACATGAAGATATGCATGCAGGAAGAGTTAAGTTGCAATGATTTTTGTCACGCAGGGTGTATTCGTATATACCTGATTTTAAGTAGAAATATTACCTCCCTTTCTAGAAGAGAGCGAAATCCAAGAAGATCACTCATTTTGAATGTACCATTATATAAATTACTCTAAGTAGATACTGAGTTTTATATTTTCATATTGTCAGAGCAATTAAATTATAAAGAAAGATAGAACTATAGTTTAAATAATTATTAATTCCGATAATTTTTCGATTACCTCCCTTGCATTACACCTCACGACGACGACAACGATAATAGTTTAACTCATTCGTGTAATAATGACAAATTGACCTAATTCATCTTATTTATGTCAACAAATAATTCACGAGAAAAAACGCTGATTATGCCTTTATTTTGACGTGTCCAACGTGTTTTAATGGTGATAATCATAGAATGGAATTTTCTACATAGGTATGGTTGATTTCACTTGTCAAATCTTCTTAGTTTGAGAAATATTTGATATTTACGGCATCCTCTTCCTCAACCACAGACCATGCTTTGCTAATTGCTTTATGTATAATAAACGGCCTTTTTAGATGACAGACATATGCATGAGTAACAAAACAATACAAGTTAATATCTACAAATGTTAAATTCAGTTTATGGATACACAATATTTAATGGCCATCTAGTTTTATCAATTACTGATTCATGTGTCACTGTCATAATTGTATGTTTTATACTGTTACTTCTATTAAATTTTGACAAGTTGAAATGCTTTAATTATTTATGAAGAACTGATGGTGAATATAAAGTTTTGACCGACTGACACATAACCTGTTTACTGAACCCTCTTTGTACAATTGTTCAGTGTTTCGTGGAAGGGCAGGTGATAGCAGAATAGTCTTGAGGTTTTACCTTTCTGTCATGATGTCCTTGCACTGTCAGGCGAATGTGGGGCTTTTGTTCTGCAATAGGCGAGAGTTTTACCTAATGCGTGGCCGGGGTTGTACCCAGGGTTAAAAAAAGCAAAAGTAAAAACCTCCGCCCTTCCCCCAGGTTGGGAGCTGGGGTTTCAATTGATGCAATTGGTGCATTACTGTCTAATCATTGCCCATACATGTATGTTAGACTTAAACTTTAAACATTAGGCTCTACACACACTGACTAAACTTCATGTACAAAATGTTGGGTTGACCTCCAATCACTGTTATCATTTAAATGAACCATCTTCAACTTTCTATATTTGGGTTTCAACATTCATGTTACATCAAAATAGTGCTAAAATAATAGGCTAAATACTACACATTTTAATTAATTACTACTGTGTGTAAATACGACCATACATAGAAACCACTTCAGTTAGAAATAAAGTAAAGTTTAATTGGTTTATACAGTGTTCTTTCTACTTCCTGGTTCTATAATATTATGGGCATGTGCAGAAAAAATGTGATTTTTTAAGAATCTTCTATTACTTGAAAATTATACCTCCTATTGAAGAAAATTGAAAAGGCGAAGAAATTGATAAAAATGTGCCCAAAAATGTAGCAAGTGTAACAGTTTTGGTGGACATTTTAAAAATTCATGATTTTAAAGCTTAATAACTTTGAATATACCGGTAGGACTTTATTGCAATTCTTTCCGATATAAATATGTGTAGTAATATAAAGAGATGTGTTATTTGATATCTTTAAGTGTTAAAGATGTTTTTGCTTGCATAAGTAAGTAAGTAAGCGTCTTAACTATACAATGTACAAATAACACACTCTGTTTGCTGTGGCAAGACTTCACTTTAATTGGGGATTGCAATCGTTACTAAGTAATCATAACATTGATACAATAATTACCATTTGTAAGGTAATTTTACATAAATAGTACCATTTATACATTCATCATTCATTATACCCCATGATATAAATATACCGGAAACGACCTGATA
Source organism: Spisula subtruncata (assembly GCA_963678985.1). Taxonomy (NCBI): domain Eukaryota; kingdom Metazoa; phylum Mollusca; class Bivalvia; order Venerida; family Mactridae; genus Spisula; species Spisula subtruncata. Next base: position 12,259,735 of record OY787674.1, read on the forward strand.
CATATACTTCAAATATATTTCAACTTATATCATGCTCAAGCAGAGGCTGCTTCGCAGACGGGCGAAGGTTTTAATTCTGCCCTCCAGACCATTCCCAGAATACTGCACCACGGTACTAGTTCAGAAGCATGTTTCTTTCTCGCGGACATCTAAGACTCTATATGTAAATTTGAATAGCATAAAATCGCTGTGACATTGATCGAATCTGAATGAATTCTTTATTTGAAATAAAGTTTACTGGTTGAAGTCAAGCATAGAACTGCTGTTTTCCTGCGAAACCGCTATATATATCAACTTATACCCATGTGATACCTCAACCCATCACGTGACTAATACGTATACCCCATGTGATACATCCACCCATCACATGACATGTCAACCCTAAAACCCAGCCCGTACACCTTGTACGCTATTACAACGTGAAGATATGAGTTCTGTACTATACTACGTAACGTGCAGAACTAGTAAATATATTGAGCATAAAGTTTTTACTTTTATTGGGTTGTGTAAATTGTGATAATGTATTGGTAAATTTTATGCAGTAGTTATTATTTGTTGATGAGTATCCATTGTGGGATTTTAAGATAACTTGAAATAACTTAAAAATACTATGTTAGCTATCAGGTGTATTACACTAAAAAATGTGTCATGATTTCGAAGAAGCTCTTGGTAACACTTGGAAGTTCAAAGGTAAAAAATGACCACATTAAATTGAGTTTACCTTGGCCATAACTTTGTCGTCTATTTTTTCCATCAGTTATAATTTGGCACTATATCATTTTTATACTGTCAGTTTTACTAATATCTAGGTAAAGTTCACTACTGGGTCACCTGGGGTTAAAAACTAGTTCACATTCTAGAATAGTTGAATCCATTTTAGGTTTTGGGGGATATTGCAGATACAGGAGGTGTAAGCCCAGGCCTACTCGTTCCTGAGATACCACTGGTTCTTTTACATGTCAGGTGTATAGCACCCATACATGGGACCTCAGTTTACTTATGGAATTTTATGAACCACTGAAAGTAGTTTTATTTGATATTAACCGATCAGTTGTATGCACTCTTCATGGCTATATTCTGGATTCATTATGTCACAACTACAAATGTACTTTAACTTACCAGCACATAATGGTATACGGTTAATTAATACTGGTATTTATTTTCATGTTAAATGTTTGATATACAAACTAGCATGGTACTGTCAATTCAATAAGTAATAATAATGAGGGAACTTCCCCATTTGAAAGAATAGGACAGACTACAGTTAAGTCAGACTCACCCAGTTAAACCTAGATAAGCATACAGTCTACCCGATTAGCGAGCTTATGTTTATAAATGTTCTCATTTAACTTGGAACAGACTGTATGCTGTCTGGTTTCATTAGTTAATCATGCCAGCCCAGAAATTATTTACAAATTAGTTGTTAATAAGAAGTTCAACGTGATTGCTTTCAGAATGGTACATAATGCTTTTACAACTATAGAATTTGGTTATTTGAGCTGTAATACTAATCAAGATTCAGGTACCAATGTAATGAAATTATGCAAACAATATCTGTCTCCAATTTGCTGTTGTTAAAGACTTATTCAGACTATAAATTTGAAGCTAAGTTTGCGATTTCTGTGAGTATGTTGATAATACTGGTCATGTCTCCTGGACCACATTGCTGACTCAGACTGTTCTCCACAATGTATATTGACTTTCTCTTTAGCCTACTTCAGCCAAAACTAATTGACAACACTATGATTTGTTACCCAGATTTGATTTAACATTGAAAAATCATTATATGATATAATTGCAGTTTGTTATCAACTGTCACGTGTTTGTATTTAGTCAGGATATACCTGGTTCTGATAACTAGATGTGTAAACAATACATGGCCAATGAGGAAGTACCGGCTGAAAATGAAAGTACAAAGTCTCCAACATTCCTAGTCTGCTCAGAAATTCATGAATTGATCAAAATTTTCTGCTCATTTTGGTGACAAAAAATGGAACAGCCTCAATTTACATGTGTCACACTGTGTTATAGAAAATCATTACTTGTTGGAACTTTTTTGATAAATTTAGGAATGAATGAATTGATATTTTATGTGTAATATTTTATGTGTAATATTCTTGAATATATGTGATAGAATAATGTTTGGGATACTGTTTGTGTGACATATATAATGAAAAGTTCCGATTTTTATGAAAATAGGCTCATAAGAAGCGCCTTATGATACACATGACTTTCCTTGTATCCAGGTTGGTATAGCCAGTACTTTTAGAGTTATACGTACCACGTGTAGTATAAGCTATTGCATTTTTCCAATAAATCTTAGCGTATTTTGTGTGTTTAGTGTCATATGATATAAAGAATCCATCACTCGTTGTCAATTGATATATTTATTTGAAACTCGTTCAGGAAATATTATTAAGCTTGCCAAAGGCTTGCTTAGTAAAATTTCCAAAATTTGTTTAATATAAATTCATATCAATTGACAACTCGTGATAGATCCTCTATATCATATTATGGTATTTTCAGTCATATAAGGTCGAAAGTAGTAGTTACGTCCTCATTTTAAGCACGCAAAATGTAGAAATTTTTGAAAGTCTTTTTTTAATTTTGGACTTAAAACATAATTTGTGTGTACTTTTTGGGAATGTGTGCTAGAATCTCAATCATTTCGGATAGTTTCTACTTATTAATATGCTATAAATTCTGTCCCAGATATCATGAAGTGAAACTTACACAAGAATAGACTTCAACAAATGTCTTCACTTTATATTGTGGTCATGTATTGTTCATATATGGATGTGGAATATTAAGGACGTGGGAATAATTGGCTTAAATGTATGTTTATAATATATGTTAATTAAGATCAATGTTGAATTACATGATTACAGTACAACCTCTGTATTAAAGCAACATCAGTTCGGAGCTACAAACATAGTGGTCCTTGTACAGCGGTTGTTGCTCTAAGGAGTAAATATTAGCTTTAGGGAATTTTGAACATGTTTTAATAGAGAGGATGTTGCTCTACAGAGGTCCACTTTGTAGAGGTTATACTGTATACTATGTCTTAAATATCAGCAATTTGATTGTTAACACATTGATATTTTTGTACTGTCGCATAATTCTACACACCTTATAAGTAATTGTTTTTACATTATTTTTATACGCCCGTTGCACGTGCGTGCGGGCGGGCGGCGTCCAATATTTGTCTGTACTCTAACTCAAACAGTTTTTGTCCGATCGTCTTCAAACTTGCTAACAATGCTTATGGGTGTAATATCTAGGCCAAGTTCAATTATAGGCCAAATCGGTGCAGGCCTTCTTGGGTTATGGTCCTTCTTTTACCAAAAAAATGTGAAATTGGCCTTGTCTGTACTCTAGCTCAAACAGTTTTCATCCGATCATCTTTAAACTTGCTGACAATGCTTATGGGTATAATATCGAGGCCAAGTTCGATTATAGGCCAAATCCGTGCAGGCCATCTTGGGTTATGGTCCTTCTTTTACCAAAAAAATGTGAAATTGGCCTTGTCTGTACTCTAGCTCAAACAGTTTTCATCTGATCATCTTCAAACTTGCTGACAATGCTTATGGGTGTAATATCTAGGCCAAGTTCGATTATAGGCCATAACGGTGCCGGCCTTCTTGGGTTATGGTCCTTCTTTTGCCAAAAAAATGTGAAATTGGCCTTGTCTGTACTCTAGCTCAAACAGTTTTCATCCGATCATCTTCAAACTTGCTGACAATGCTTATGGGTGTAATATCTAGGCCAAGTTCGATTATAGGCCAAATCGGTGCCGGCCTTCTTGGGTTATGGTCCTTCTTTTACCAAAATGAATGTGAAATTGGCCTTGTCTGTACTCTAGCTCAAACAATTTTCATCCGATCGTCTTCAAACTTGCTGACGATGCTCATGGGTGTAATATCTAGGCCAAGATAAGTTTCAAGATGATTGTTCAAAAATGTTTTGACATAATATGGGCTTTTATTTTATAATCAATATTTTTTCACTAGCACAACCAAGACGGGCGTATTTTGTGACATTTTGGCATCTTGTTTTTAGATTATTTTATTTTCAAATTTGCCTGATCTTGACTGACACAGTCAATTTATCTTTTGTACAATTATATCGCTGGCTTAGAATGAGAAGGTAGTAAGTGCCACTTACGACCTTCTAACACTAATGCATGTTTAGTCAGTCATTCGATCCGGTCGTTGTTTTTCTACGTATGTGAATATTTTATATTTTAAAAAGGAGCGGGATTTACATAAGTTTTTCAAACTTGTGTTTCCCAGTCTTTTATAGCTTGTAATTGATTACCACATGTTGTAAAAAGTTGTTGAATATATGTTGTTTAAACTAATGCATGTTTAAAATCTACATCATAAGCCGCTTCTTATGAGCATTTTTTCAGGAAAATTGGAACTTGTCATGTTGACCAAACTTGTCAGGCAGTTTTTCTTGTTTTCTCAAAATATTGATCTTGTAGTTACATCCTTCTCATTCCAAGCCAACGATAGTACGGAGCCGCACAATAGCGGTGTTGGTTACAAGATTTAGTTTTACAGGTCGGAGGATAAAATTATATATTGAAATTTTTACCTCCTCCCTGCTCAAGATAATTGTTCATGGGAAGCCTGTTAGAATAAAATGATAAGTAGAGGTTAACAACTTTTAACTTTATTTGATAAAAGTTTCTGATATATTCATTGTGTAAACAAAGTTAGCTAGAAATAATGCATTGTTTATCTCAGCCAACATGATAAACAGTTACATGAAACACACAACTAAGTTGAACCCACAAAAAGGATAAATATGTAACACAAAATTTGTGGACCAACAATGATTCCATGATATTTTTACTACAGTCTGCTCAAAGTTAAATGAGAACAGTTATAAACATATTTTTTACATAAGCTCATTCGCCTGGTAAACTTTGTTTATCAAGGTTTGACTGGGTGCTACTGAGTTAACTGTAATTTGTTCTTTTCTTTCGAATGGTATACTGTCAATTCAATAATTAATACTAATGAGGGAACTATCCTTTCCGAAAGAATAGCGAAGATTACAGTTAAATCACTTGCACCCAGGTAAAATTTAGATAAATATAGTTTACCTAAAGGACGAGCCAGTGTTTACGCCCGTTATCATTTAACTTTAAACGGAATGTAGTTCCCTCATTTGTATTACTTATTGAATTTACAGTGTATTATATTATATTTCAGATATAAATAAACAGAAACACAGCAACCATGGAGGATGAGGGTGACACGGAACCGTTTGAAATGATGGATAATATTCCGTTCTCCTTCGTTGGCATGCAGATGTACTACAAGATTGCCGATAGGTTGGACCCTGATAGTGCTGTGTCAGGAAACAACTGGAGGATGCTTGCAGAAAAACTTGGCAATTCTACACAAGAAATAATTGTAAGTACTCTTACTATATAATATCATTTATATTGCTTCGCAAGATATGATTTTAAGTTCCTTTATTATTAGATCACCTGAGCCAGAGACTCATTTTGTGACCACGCAATGCCCTCATGCATCTGTGAAGAATTTATATTTACAAAAATCTTCTTCAAAACCAATGGGCTGATTTACTGCAAAACTTCACAGAAATGATCCATGGGTGGCCTCCTTTTAAAATTATTCAATGAACTGAATTCCACACAGAAATCTGGTTGTCATGGCAACAGAAAAGAAAATATTTTTTAAATTTAAATATTTTTTTAAAAGTAACTTAAAGCTTAGAAGTTAATAAGTGCGATACATTTAACAAGTGTATGGTATTTTCCTATTTTGTTAACAAAAATATAAATGCGTAACTCTTAAAACACAAGTAGAAACCATAATTCACTAATTAAGGAACTCCTGAAAAGGCTAATGTGAGAGACAAGAATTCTCAAGGGAAAACCTACCAACTGTTTGCATGTTTATCAAGTGTATATTCCTTCCTCCTCTTGAAGAGTAACAATTTGTTCACATAGGTTTATTGGACTTCTTTACTCAATAACAGTAACTAATAAATGTTCTGCTAGAGTAAAACACATTTATATAATAAGTAAATAATTATTCAGTACAACCTCTCCTAATAGGTTACCCTCCATATGGCAACCACCTTTCTTCAACAACACCAGCAACATTTCCCTAAGCCAATATTTACTATAAAGTTAATAGCTTCTGTAGAACAATAACCTTCGGATTTCTTATCTAAATACTTAGGCTTGTACATGTCGGTCATATGCATAGCTGCCTATGCAGTTAAAGCGAGTATGCAGCTAAATTCACATTACAATTTACCAAAAAATAATCTATTCCAAAGTTTTCACATAATGCAGTACTTATGCTAACTTGCCTTCTTATTGATATAAAATGCGCCTTGTCTTTTATATATGAACCTTCTCCAGGAAAACCTGCTATTTTGAGTTTTTGACATTATGTAATTACTATATAATTTTTTTTGTGAAGAGGAATGCCAGTAAGTAATACTATATAAAACAAGGTTTTAAAAAAGCTCCAAAAATATGAAATTATATACACATCCATTGATTCTAATTTAAGTAATTTACCCATATAGTGCAATATCTAAGCTTTCAAAATTCCCATGAATTATGTTGAAATCGCATATATTGTTGCTATGGCGAACAATTTCAGAAAAATACTCTGATTTAGAAAAATGAGGAGTAAGTAATATACTGAATAGCACTGAATATATCCCAAATTATGGAAATCAAAATCAAAATGAGACTCCATAGAGTAAAACCTTAATTAAAAACCTGAAGATATATGTGTGTAAAATGTCCAATTAATGGCAATATTGTAAAATCATTAATATTCACGGGGGATTTAATTTTGTAGAATTTGTGGATGATGCCAATCATGAAATTAAAGCCCCTTGAATATTAATAATTTCTATTATAGTATTATGACTTAAATGATAAGATATTCTTGAAATTACGACCCCACGGCCCACGAAATGGTCTTTCTCAACAAAACCACAAAATGTTATCCTATTGAAATTAAATGATTTTACAGTATCACAAAATAAACAATTTTTTTAAAATGAGAAAATAAGTGGGATAAACGATCAAGACGGGTCAAGTTTCAATTTTTTATTAAATGACTTACGTTTTGGCTATGCAATAAAGCCTTCTTCAAAATATATTCTTTAAAATATACATGAGGAAATGAGAGAGGAATGTTTGTTAAATGATTGAAATCAGTTCACTGTTTGAACCAGGAAGTAGCATTGAAGTAATGTAGCCTTCTTCCCTCCTGTTTTTGTAAATATTACAAGTATTAAATATTCATACTGTATAATTTGTCTGGCGGAGCTGTTGTGTCATGGTTATAGTTCGAGGTCTAGTTAAATGTTTATTAGCCGCATTTTGCACATTACATAATTCAGGGGCTTGAGGGATATTGATTTTTTTTTTCTTTTTTTTTTCGTTTCGGGTCCACAAGGGTAACCCCATTTATTGTCCCCGTCTGTTGGTTTTGTGGGGGTCGGAGAATCATCCCCCACAAACCTTACAATATTCAACAATATAATTAAACAATAAATACAATGATACAATGAAGAAAGTCAATAATAACAATGCAATATAGGGGACAATAGAAGGGGCTTTGGACCTTTTTCCGTCAAACAGTGACACAGTGATATTGATTTTTAAATAAAAATTTGTCTGTAGACTGTCTGACTATGTTGTCCACAACTGATGAGGCATTTCAATCTAAGGTTTTATACTTACTCATAAAAAAATACCAATTATTTAATGGGTACATGAGTGGAGTAATGTCCATTGTGGGGGTGGGGAATATGCCTTGGGTCATAGTGGCAGACCAAGTGTCTGTTGCCTAAACAAAGAGTTACGTAGCGCTTTCAATGGAAGGTAAATCATGCCATCTATATTTAATTGAACGGGAGGTAACTGAAGGAATGTGCTCGGTAGTGCTTTGCTTAGGCAACAGACACCAGATTTATTCTCTGGAGTAAGTTCTGAGTGGGAAATAAAACTGACCATGACACTGGTTCATTCAAGGCTCCTTTCAAAGTTTATTGTTGTTTGATGTTATTAAACTTCTCGTTTTCATGCAAAGTTCTTCACTACAGCTGTCAACACTAGGTTATGGTTACTGAACATAAAACATTTCATATTCTTTTACCTTATTATAAATGAGATGTTTGTCTAATCAGGGGTCCTACATCTCTGGAATAATCTGGATTTGCTGCATCATAATGGTCACACACTGTGATTGACTCAGTCAAAAGTAAAACAACAACAAATTCATTTTTTTCATTATTAATTTAATATTTTTCCTGTATATAGACCTACCCGTAAAATTTGCTTAAACCTTAAACCTTTTTATGTAAATGGCAAAAACACGAATGATATATGGCTGTGTTGTCACTGCGTATAAACCAAATCACTGTATGCCTTATTGGGATACTATAAAATTCATGTGTATGACTTATTGCAATGAAAAGCACATGTAAAATCTGATCATTGTATGACTTATTGTCATACTCTATGATTCAACATGTATGCCTTTTTGCCTTTAATAGACCTACTCCAGATTACAAACAGATTTTTACCGTTATAATACTTGTGTCACTTGAATATTTTAAATATTTGGTGTCCTTTGCCTAAGCAAAGTGCTACCAAGTGCTTTCATCCAGTTACCTTCTATTCAATTAAATATATAAGGCATGGATTATCTCCCATGGAGAGCGCTATGTAAGGCTTGGCTTAGGTAACGGACACCTGGACAATTGAGCTGGTGTCAGTTGTGTTTGCATAATGAATACAAAACCAGTCTAACTAGGCCAGATTTGTATGTACCTACAGATAAATTAAGGGAAAAACCACCTTGCACAAAGTTCCTGAATATCATCTATTGCCGGAAAGCGGAAATTGACATGTTTATACGCTGTGATTGTTAGCTCTCTTGCTTTCTGTAATAAACCAGGAATTTGTGTGAATAATTGTTCAGTAAAAAACAAGACTTCTTAGAAAATGCAAGATAGGAAAGATAATTAAATCTAAACATGCTGATCTAAGCTGCATAATATCCTGGTGCTGCTGAATGATGCATTCTGATTGGATGATAATCTTTCATAGTGATTATATAATCTGCAACAATAACCTTTAAATTGAGTTTTTTCTTCTGGCCTAATTGGCTGATGACCTCCAGCTTTGATAGAAGAGCTAGACCATAATGTTTGTGTGATACAAGGAATCCAGGTGCTATACTTTGATACATGGAATCCAGGTGCTATACTTTGATACATGGAATCCAGGTGCTATACTTTGATACATGGAATCCAGGTGCTATACTTTGATACATGGAATCCAGGTGCTATACTTTGATACAAGGAATCCAGGTGCTATACTTTGATACAAGGAATCCTGGTGCTATACATTGTCTCTTTTAGATAAGATGCCTTTATTTTTTTAATGTGCCCAGTGAATTGCGCCAATACTTCATGGCTTGTGTATGACCAAAATCCCCTTCAGATAAAAAACATGTCAACCTCTGGGTTACCAACCAGTTCATCTCTAGTTGCGTTGGAAGCACTGAAATCCATTTTAGAAATAACAAAGTGCCTCGCCCAAGATTTGAACCAGGAACCCCTAGGTTGCCTACTTGACCACCATGAAACCTGACCACTGTTTAGGGGATTTTCTCCTTATATAACAGAGGTCTGTAAAAGGCCCCTTCCCAGTTGGAAATTTCTTTAAAATCATAGTTTTCCCAAAAATTCCAAGTAATATCTGCTTTTTTGTTTCCCAAAACAGGACATATACTAAGTCTGATATTTCCCACAAGATTTTGACACTTATAAGGCCCCTTCCTAAATGAACAGGAAAAGCCCTGCTGTTAAAAGTTCACTCTTTACTTTAGATAATGTGGAAACACTTTATTTGAAAGTAAGAAATTTTTTTTGAAAAAAGTAAGAAAAAAATGCTTTGTTGGCACATAAGTTGCTACGCACGAGAACTTAAGTTGATGACATCAGAAATGAAATAATTTGTAATGTTGTTGTTATTGTTGTAGTTTTGAAACTCATTCATAATATATTTCATCTGACGTAAATTATTTTGTCTCGTGCCTGAATTATTAATTAAATTACTGATCCAGTTAATTAAAATGAAGTAAGCACTGTTTAAATTAAACAGCTTTAAAATACACCATTTCATGTGATGTTACTTACGTTTTCCCTTAGGCTAGAAAACGGCTATTGTTATATATATAAAACAGTAAGGCTTTGATTGGTTGAGTTTGTACACGGAACTTAATATTGTAACTTTAGAATGTCTTCTAGATCTGTGATGTAAGGTATGATATATAACTAGAACTTGGAGAATATAGCCACCTGTTCTCCTATAACACGCTATTGGCTGGAATTATGAATGTTTTACTAGTATTTTAAACGGACAAATGATCAAATATCTTGTAATGTGAGTAATATTATTATAAGTAGATAGTTTCCATAGATTTGTACTGAGCCCCCGCTATGGTGTTAATGTATTGACAGACTTTTTAACTTATTATGAAATATGAACATTGTATAAATAGGTAGGGATCGATGTACATTTGTAGTTCCACAGAGGATAGTTACACTGTGTATAAATGAGTAAATTTCAGGCAATTGCAATAAGGTATACACTTTGAATTATATAGTATGACAATAAGTTATACAGTGATCAGATTTTACATGTGCTTTCAATAGCAATAAATGATACAAGTTGAAGTTAATAGTACTTAATCCGATAAGTCATACTGTGATTTGGTTTATACGCTGTGATTAATAATGCACTCTATTTTATTTATTTGGTTTTATAAACCATGTTTGAATTACAAATTTGGTTAGTGAATACCCATGTTTTTCCTTTATATTTAAAAAAATCATAGTTCTTGCAGCAGACTATTGAATTAACTGCATGTTCTGGACTACAGGACATTAATTTTGCTAATTTCTAAGATTCTAAGAAATTCGGAAAATTAAATTTTCTTGTTTCCAAGGATCACCAGTCCTGAGTTTTTGTCTTTTCTGCAACATACTTTCTCTGGTGAATTTAAAAAAAAAAAAAGTAAATAAAAAATGATCAATTGCAGGTACTTTTGGGGAAAAATGATTATGAACATAGTGTTGTGTTTCAAAAAAAGTCACTTAAAGGAAATATTTAAAATATGGAAAGCCATTTGAGACATAATTTTGTGTAGTTGATGTGTACTACATGTAGGTAATAAATAAAAAAGATTCAATTTGTAGTGAACTGTTGAATCATTAATTCATGTACACATATTAAATTTTGTGGACTATTGAAAAATGGTTATTTGTAGGTATTTTCAATTTTTGGATTTAAAATATAGTGTTGAATAGCTTGTGACACATAACTTTAAGTAAATTGTTCGAGCAGATTTAATTCAGTGATTTAGATTCAGTTCATCTAGGAAATCAAAGAAAATTAATGCACCATGAATATTAATAACTTATATCAGGTGTCCATCGATTCTGGTATAATCCGGCCGAAGAATGATCTTTTCTGCACGAAATAAAAGTTATTTGACGAACAAAGTCAAAGAATTGACAAAGTTATGGCCATTTGAAGTTACATTATCTAAATTTTAACAATAGATCAATGTTTGAAACCTAGTTAAGGTGTAGGAATGCGTGCTTATGACAATCTAGAACAGACATGAGACTCTCAATGTTCAGGATTGGGCATCATACCTCAGTAGTACCCCTGAACTTAAAGTGTATAGAGCTATATTCTAACAGTCATTCAATGTCAAAATAATTACTTGCATCGTTTTTAGTATGATACTAGACTACCTTAATTGCAAATTAAAACTTTGGATGGGTTCCGTGTACTTTGATTTAATCGTCAAAAAAAAGACAATTCTTATACATTGTAGTTTCATAGGGTGTTCTAGAACACTTTCATATGAAAAAAGACAATTCGCATGTCCAATAATTCACAGAGAGAGTTTCTGTTATAACTGAAGCAAAAAATTATCTAATGGATATGAAAGCATAATTGTTTTTCAGTTTTTGAAACTTTAAAAAAAAATATCTTCCGATTTAGCTCTATACACTTTAACAGTAACACAATAATAAGTTCTGGTTCTCCTATTTTGGATTTAACTAACTTGGCAGGGATGCCCTGAATATTGATAACTTTACAGTAACACAACTAAATAATCAATCTTGTTCTGGTATATATATTTACATGTGATGGAGAAGTTATAATAAGTTTCTATCAATTGAAAACCAGTGATAGATTCTTGATATCATAGGACAATAATAACATGAAAATAACATGTTTTCCTGTTAAAAAATTCACTCCATTAAATAAACGACGCCAAAAATAACGTCATTTTCGGGATATAATGACGTCATTAAGGAGATAAAGTGACATCATTTAAACGTTATACTACACATGTGCAGTATAAAAATACATGTACTCGATATACTTACCCTGATACAAGGAAAATCATGTGATGTATGTATTTACAGGTGATGGAGAGTATGAACGGTAGAAATACATTGAAAGTTTTATATTCCTATCTCAGTAAACAAGGATGTACTGTTAACAAACTATATAAGGCATTGGAAGAAATTGGACGACCTGATGCGCTGGATGAACTGAAAGCAGGCATTAGAGGTAAGCAAATTATGTGCAGATTATTATATTCTTGATACAGTTTGTTTATCAGTACCAGGCTGCTATATTGTTTATATCATTTCTTGCAATTCAAATTAATTGTACCTCCATACTTATTTTTGAGTGGGGGGCATATAGTAATGGTGCTGTCCTTACATAGTATGTAAGTCTGTCTTTATTTGTTTTCTGTCTTTATAAGTTACCAATTTTCTAGGGCTCTTTTCAGCTGTTAGGCCGCTCAAGCACCCTTTGACATTTTAACTCCCCTGGTCATTGGGCTACATATGGAAACCTTAGTAACAGTTGTGTCCCCTGGGCAGACTATTTCTCTCCTGTGGGTGTGGCAGCCAATATCGATCTGCGGCGCCCAGGAATAGACACTGCCCTCGCAGGTACCATTTTACACCATGGAGGAGTGGAGCATGTGGGTCTTGCTCGGAGGAGTGGAGCATGTTGGTCTTGCTCAGAGAAATTAACCAGTGGTCCAGAGGGGGGTCGAACCCGGGACCTCTCGATCCCGAAGCATGTGCCCTACCTCTAGGCCACCGCTCCCCAAATCTTATGCAACCCAAATCTTGTTTGTGATGAAATCCTCATAAACTGATGAATGGAATTTCTTCGATCTTCAGAGATATGGCCCTTTGTTGCTTTAACTATATAGCCCAATGGAGGCATCCGTGTCCCATGGCCCTTTGTTACTTTTACTATATAGCCCAATGGGGGCACCCGTGTCCCATGGCCCTTTGTTACTTTTACTATATAGCCCAATGGGGGCACCCGTGTTCCATGGACACATTTCTAGTTCCATATTTGTTAAGTCAGATAAGTTATAAATACATTTGATAAAGAAAAAAATTTCTACTGTTACCAATTACTACTGTAAAATAATTGATATTGTGTGAATTTCATTTTGTGGATTTCCTGGCTGACCTGAACCAAGAAATTAAATCCGCCACAAATATAAATGCCTCTTTAGTATTTCACTTAGTGGATGATGTATCCTATAAATTTTGTCCTCATGAAATGGTCTGTTTTACAAAAAACACGAAATTTTGTCTAATTGAAGTTTAATGATTTTACAGCATATGTTACATAACTCACAACGTTATTACTCAAGTGATATTTCTACAATTTATGTAGTTAAGGGTTAATTAATTAACACCCTTTTATTGTTTAATATAGTGAATAATTGTCTTATTTAAGTACACAATTTTGTGGTTACCTACAAATCACCACAATGCCCATATATGGACGTATGAAACAAGCGTGTGGTTTGTTGTGTATATGACAGCTTTATTTATGATTAGTCATGAGTATAAGATGGATGATACGTATTGTATTTATCTTAACTACTTGACTTAATTAAACATCTTTGTTTATGAATTCTATAACAAACCACATCAATATACACGGTACATTAACTTATTGGCTTAGTCTGTCTTAAAGTATTTAAAAATTCATCAATTACTTGAAAGATTTTTTTAAACAAAGCAAACTCAAGGCTCTATTCAAAATTTTAACATTTATTAAGTCTTCATTAGGAGTATAATTTTTAGAAATGAGTAAACAATGTTGTGAGTATCATGTAATATTAAAGTGATTTATACTTATAAGAATTGATCATGTTGTCATCAAGTATGTAATATCAGTAATGCATGTGCACATGTTCTTAAAATTTTCATGTTAATGTCCATATTGAACATTGCTGAAAAAATGTGTGACGTCCTGCCAAAAGTTATCGCCATGATATGAATACATGTCCAAGAATAGTGTATATTAAAGCTTATATTACCTGCACATGAAACCCAGTAAATATTTATGTTAAAACTGTTAATACTAGCAAACATGGAGTAAACATTCTGAACATAGCAAAAAATATACATATACTGCAAAATCATTTAAATTTGCATGGACAAAATTTTGTTGATTTGGTAAAAAAAACCATTTCGATGGGACTTTAATTTGTAGATTTAGCATTTCAAGTAATAAATAATTGGGTAAAAATTATTGTTCAATGGGATTTGATTTCGTGGATGCAGTTGAACCTTGAAATCCACAAAATATAATCCCCCACGAAAAATTATGATTTTACTGTATAGTTCATTCTGGATCACCTTTTGTATTAAAATCTACACAAAAGAGATATTTGACCTATTGATAATTACAGCAACAGTTTTCTCTTGGTATTGGATTAATTAACTTGCAGTAGTTGATTATATTCGAGAACGAGTTGCAGTTTTAGATACATAATGTTGTATTTTCTATTTGTAGATATTGAGAAGCGTTATACTGACAGTTTACAGAAGAAACATCGTCATCAAGATCAAACAGAGAACGAGTATATATTCCCGTCCTGTGACGATATGCCATACACTAATGATGGATACCCCTCATTCCCACCAGGACATCATAAGGCAATGATGCCACCTTGTTACAATTATGGAATGTATCCTAGAAAACATCAAATGTCTGGGTCATCTGGGGCGGGTAAAGGCTACCAGAGACATAAAAGTGTGGATCCACAGTGTATGAATTCTCGGATGTCGGGATTTGATCATACGAGTCCGGAATTCAAGCGACAAAGATCAATGCCAGTATCTGATAGTATGTTAGTACGAGGTCGTGATGGTCACTCCCAGTATATATGTGATGTCGAGCCGATGGAAATGTCATCAGTCCGGGATGATCCAGTACCGCCAGCTTTAGCTATGATACGAGGAATGCCACATTACAACAATATGCGCACCATTCCTCAGCTGAATACAGCCGTACATCCCGTTAAGGATGAAGAGCCAATGTTTCGTCAACCGTATGCTGGCCAGTATAACAGACAGACAGAAAGGGCGGGGCTTAAGTTAGAAATTCCATCACCTTCTGATATGTTCAATCGACAGCGATCAGGTGAGTTCTGTAGCCCTAGTCCTACCCCTACTACCCCTTCAACCCCTTTGGGACAGTTACAGAAGTTAGCCAATGAGAGGACCTTCCAACCAGAAGATGGTTACAAGGATCTGATGAAAATGAAAATGGAGGAAGAGCTGCTGCAGGGGAAGATGGGGCCAAATCCTGAAGGTTCGGACAAGATGGAGTTTGTATCACAACAAGGGGCCAGTTTGTGTAACTCTGGTCTCCATAGTGATGAACAGTCTCAAGTGATGTATTCTAGATCAAGAATGGCACCTAACACGTTTCCGTTACGTCTCAAGTCGTCCGGTTCCTCCACCTCCTCGCCTACTAACACGTCACAACAACTAACCAAATCAGCCTCGTTACCTAGCAACATGAAACCTGCAGAATTTAGAAAAGGTGAGATTTACATATATCTACCAACATTAGGCCATACCAAATCACATGGTTAGCGTCAGGTCTAGCTTTCTGTAACCTAGCTACCTATTCACAAAAACAGAAAAAATCAGATTAAAAAACACTGCCTCGCTTGGATCGGTATAGTAACAGTTGCACATCAAAGTGGCAATACCTGACCAAAAGTGTGTTTAGACATGAATCATGTCAGTAAATGCATTCTTAGTAACATGATTCTTTGCGTTACTTTGAAAATTCAAAGGAAACACAACAGCATGAAAATCAAGAATAACATTAATTTTATTGCTTTTTGACTGTTTTTTATTTCGAGAATTGACTTGAATTGAACCTAGACGCACGACATAGCTAAACATAAAAGCTGGTTGGTATGGCCTTATCTCCCTTCCTAAATTAATATTTACCAGTGATTTTCATCAATTATCTTACTGGTTGCAGCACATAATTATATATAAGAGAAATATGTGTGGTTTAACCTATAATTATCACGCAACTTTCCAGACGCAGACAGACATTATCAAACATTATTACAGCATGATTACATCATCCTCTATATATTTTATATATATGACAATGTTATTATTATCAAAAATTGTGAAAATCGATCATCTTGTTCAAGGAATAGATAATGATGACCATGTATTACTGTAAAAAAACAAAAAAATAATTTGCACAATTCAATTCAAGTACTCAAGCAATGTCAACATGACTTTAACAAATGTATGAACTTGCAAAAGTTCTTAATCATCGGTCCCTGAAATGTGTGTATCATTCAAATAGATTCAATTAAAATTAAGACTCCCACGTATTTGCTATCTTAAAAACACTTCTTTTAAGTCCCCTATAGATTTGCTGTCCCTCCATCCATCTGTCCGTCCGTCTGTCTGTCAGGAAATCTGGATCCTGCTTTAACTGGAACAGTTTTCAACATAGGTGTATGAAACTTGGTATGTGGATAGGGACCAATAAGGAGATTATGCACATCTAATTATTTTGATTCAGACAAAAATTGTGATTACCATGGCAACTTTTTATTTTGATATATCATTTATATTTCAGCATTCCGACATATTAAAGTGTTTGTAACATACTCGGCTGATGACAAGAAGCACACGCAGCGTGTATTGAGTTTATGTAAATGTTTGGGTAAGAATGGATTCACATGTTGTGTGGATATCTTCCATAGAAAGTTACCAGTTGATGAAAGACATGGATGGTATCAGGAGAGGTTTGAGGAGGTCAGTATATACATAGAAGATCTATTACGAGGTGTCATCAATCTCATTAAGATCAGATCTTAACATTTGCTCCATTCCTTTACACTGTTAGTCAGATCTGACAACACTACATAAGCGGAGATTCTCTGCACTTTCAGATTTGTGAAAGTAGCGATTTGATTGGATGATGTAAAGTTCACATTGACATGACCCCATACGGAGTGTCATCAGATCCTTTATCAGTGTAATGTAGTTAAGTGTAATATGGAGCTGATTTAAATAAGATTGGAGTTTCAGAATAATTCTGATATCTAGATTTGCTACATCAGAAAGAATGATATTTTCTGCACAATATAAAAGTCTTGATGAAAGTTATGTTAATTTGAAGTTCCTTAATTTGAATGTTAGCAATAAAACTATGTTTTAAGCCTATTTAAGATGTAGAGCTCCTAAACCAGACTTACAACTCATTTTTTAGGATTGGGCATTATGCCTCAGTAGGACCCCTGAAATGGAAATTTTGTTGAGTCCATTGTTACCAGAATTATGGCCTTTTGTTATGAGTATGTATAATGTATTATCCAACTGTTTTTACTCTTTGTATACAGTTGTTATTGTTATGATTGTAGGCTGACTTTATACTTGTTGTGATGTCACCAAAGTATCGTATGGAAGCCGACTCATGTGAGATGGAGAATGACGCGGATGATTCGGACAGCGTAGATAGTGACGCAGATAGTGACTTAGATGATAGACCGTACCGATTACACACCAAAAATATATACCGTCTGATGTACCGGGAGTATGTACAGTGTGGACAGAGATGTATGAGATTTGTACCGTTAGTATTCCCCGGTGTCAGTGAAGATTGTATTCCACACTGGATGATGGACGCTAATAATCGCTTGTTTTACTACTGGCCTAAACAGTATAAGGACTTATTATGGATGTTAACCAAGCCAGAGAATCGTGTTCCTGAGCATATCACTCCGCCTGCTAGTAGATGCTCTCAAGATAACGGTAATCACATGACTAGTGATTCGTCTGAGAACAATCTCGATACAGAGTAGTGATACCATTTGTAGAACATCAAACATTTTGTGTGTTTATGTGTAATTATACTACATACATTTAGTCCTTTTAAGTGGCATTAATATCAGATATTACATTCAAGCATCTATTGACCTTGATTAGACCGGTTCTTGAAACTTTGTTACAAGTTGTTGTAAATACTGTTATGTTTTGTAAAACATATGGATAAGTGTCTGCTATCCTGATGCCTTGGTCCTACTGATATTTTTGTTGCCTTGATGAGGTACTCCCAATTTAATAAATGGGCTTCAGAATACATTGGGAAAAGGGTCCTCATGGGCCAGGGGAAGCTTCGGGGTACCATTAGAAAATTTGTGATATCCCTGTTCCCGATGCCTTCAGAAGTTAATCGTTTTTGATTGATAGTTCATTGTCGAGGCAAAAAACTGCTCTGTGGGACCAAGGCGTTATTGATTCATTTCATTTTTATGTTGTAGTTTGTACATGTTTAAATTTATGTCTAATAGGGGATTAGATTGGGTTTTGTGATGAATTTCGTATAATTAAAATTATACTGTTGATATACATTTGTATTTTGATAAGAAATGAACTTTTGTCTATCATACATATTTTGGCCCTTAAAAAGGGGACAAGGGATTATAACTATATTATGTTAGTGTTGCCTTGTCTTTGGTGTGGACTTCTCAAAGTCAAGTTTAACATTAAAATCAGGTGTCTGTTTCCTAGGAAAAGCTCTTCGTAATACTTTCCACAGGAGGTTATCCATGCCTTCTTTATTTAATTGAATGGGAGGTAACTATATGAAGTGCTCTGTAGGGCTTTGCTTAGAAAATGGACATCCAGATGCATGAAAAGGGGAGATAATAGAGATAAAAGATGATTTAATGAAAGGTATAGCTTGGCTATTTTGACCTGAGCCTGACCTTTATGCAAGAATATATTACAAGGTTTTGCTTTGAATATATCGATTTCCGCAAGCAAATCCTGCGATATCGGTATTTCAAATTTGCCTTTGTATTATATCTGGAGTGTCTTTGTGATATTCCCTAATAATAAAAGGTACAATCGGTGTTATTAACGTTGGCAATATATCAACTGTTGAATTATGCAAATCAAAAGGTCAGGCTCTTGTCAATGTGGCCAAGCTGTAACTCATGTAGGACTTCAGTTTGTCCAATGATTCTACTCTAATTGAACGTAAAATATGATAAATCACATATCAAAAGTATATACCTGGTCATGGTAATGAAATAGACTATGTAAATGCCAGAGTTATACAGGGCTAGTTAGGGCATCACATTTGTAATGGCAGAAAAACCTCTCAAGGTTTTACATATTATTTGTAAAGGAATCAAAATTATATTTAAACTGTTATGTGTTATTTCATGTTGCAGATTTAAATCTCATGTGCTATTTATTGTGAAAATCTAATATTCAAAATGTCATATGCTATATCTTCTACAGGCTGGCATGTGCTATAATGTGTAGCCGACTGGTATTCAAAATGTCATGTGCTATAATTTGTGACAAACTGGTATTCAAAATGTCATACATGTGCTATTTCTTTTAACAGACTGGTATTCAAAATTGCATGTGCTATTTTTTGTAACAGACTGGTATTCAAAATGACATGTGTTATTTCTTGTAGCTGACTGGTATTCAAAATGACATGTGTTATGCCTTGTAACAGACTGGTATTCAAAATGACATGTGCTATTTGAAGTTTTACATATAAAAAATATTTTTGTAATTATTATTCTTCGGTGGCCTAGACTTATCAGCATGAATGTCATAAATGTGTTATTTCTTGTAACAGACTGGTATTCAAAATGTCATGTGCTATAATTTGTGGCAGACCGGTATTCAAAATGTCATACATGTGTTATTTCTTGTAACAGTCTGGTATTCAAAATGGCATGTGTTATTTCTTGTAACAGACTGGTATCAAAATGGCATGTGTTATTTCTTGTAACAGACTGGTATCAAAATGACATGTGTTATTTCTTGTAACAGACATGTGCTATTTGAAGTTTTATATATAAAAAATATTTTTGTAATTATTATTCTTCGGTGGCCTAGACTTATCAGCATTGCTTCCATTCAGCATTACTGATCTTCTGCCAACATTTAAAACCAGAGGAATATTTGGTTTTGCTGCCTAACTTGGTGCCTTCTATATATTTTATGAAAATATGATGATATAAATATGAAATCACAAAACACATTTAAATACACCTTGTATTCACAGGTAGTTGATAATGAAACAATTTTTTTTTAAATAATTGTTGTAAACTTTTTATTTTTCATTCAAGGGCCATGCTATTACCAAAATTGCCATGTTACAGCTCTTAAAATGTCAAAACTTGTTCATTTGTTCGGCCCACCTGAGTCATGAGTATTTTAGATAAGCTATTTGTAATCAACCATGTCTGTAAATCATAGACAGCAATCAAACACCAGGTGTAGTTGTACAAATCATCAGAATTTAGAATTCCTGTCAGAGCTATTGTCCTTTGTTTGACTAACATGGTTACAGTTTTAACTCAAAGTTTTTGAAAAGTGGTTATAATATTTCTCTCAATACAACCTTTTTGAAGTTGGATACTGGGGCAAGTTATCCCAAAATACCCAATTTTAGTCTGGGACTGAGTAATGTGGGGCCATCAGGGACTTGGGTCAATATTGGGCTCGGGTGAGTGACACAGGGCCATCATAGCCCCTCATTTGGATGTTTATGTCTTGTTACTATTATATAAAATTATGGTATGTATCTCATTAAGTTTGTGCAATATGTTATTATCATGTTAATTTTAGATAATTTGAAGTTATGGTCTTCTTTATTGGTTCTGGTGATTTTTATAAAGATTTTTAATGATTTTTGTGTTATTTATAGATTAGAATTAGAGATTTGTTTGTATAAAACTTTGTAGACCTTTGAGTCTTTTGATTGGTCTGTTTTAAAGATTGACGTCAGAAACAACCAATCAGATACAGTAACCTCATGATTGGTCTAGAAACCAATTGTAATTCCTAAAATGGACTTTGTGTAATGCTTATGCATTAGTATGACTACTAATGATAATGATATTGCATTATAGTCTAAAAATCAAGTAACCCTGCTTTGAACTAAGCTATTTCCATACCATTTTTTTCATACCCAAAATATTAGTGTTTTGAACTACTGATTAATGTTCTAAATTAACTTTAATAAAATGTCAATCTTCTGGAAAATCAACAGCATCTTGAAAAATTAAATGATGATTTCTAAGCATTCACTGTTGCATAATATTTTACATATGGAATTCATAGCTATCATGCAGATAAAATACAAATTTTATTCTGATAGGCAAATACAGGTCACAGATTTAGTGCAAAACTTCTTTAACTGCTTTTATATGAAAAGATATTACAGTCATTTTGCACTAAATCTTTGATTTATGGTTTAATATTTAAAATCAAAGTAACAACTTGATAAGATTTAAAAGAGGATACTAATTTGGGGCTTTGATATTAAGACTTGGATAATGTAAGACGGAGTTGGTTGGTTATATTTATAATTATGTTGTTGTATTTAATTGTACTGCTTTATGTTGCTTAATTAACGAACCATACGTATGTGTCAAAGTCACTTGAGATCAGGCCCTGATCTACTGAAACACTCAATCTGAGCTTAATCTCATCTCAAATATTGTTATCTGTCATTTGGAAAGTTTCTAAGGGTAGATGGACTCAAAATTAGCACCAAAAACTGAAAATATTACTCTTAGTTAATTACAATAAATTATAAAGATTTTTAACTTCTAAGATTAATCTCAAATTAATTCTCTGAAACCCTGATGAAGGGCATGAGCCCGTAAATTAGAAATTTGAGTCAATTATTTTTCTTCATGAATATTTCTTTCCTATGAGAGACTATCAACATAATATTAATTCTCTGATATTGGCAAAATCTTAATTTGAGATGAGATTTAACTTGAGAGATGTTTCGGGAGAACAGGGCTAGTTCTAATTATTATTTTAAGTGATCATGTAATATCTATAGTATCAGTAGTATAGATGGTTTTTAGCATAATTTAGCATAATCAATTACATGTATTTAGTATGATGTTTAGTATAAACTTTGTATAAAATTTATTTTATTGTTTATATACTTTTTAGTGTTTTTGTTATAGAATTTTATTGTAATTTTTAGTGATTTTCTCCTTTGTATGAACTACTTTTAACTGGTAAACATGTTGTAACTCTAATTCGAGTTACTGTATGAACTGCAACCAATTTATTACTAAAACCAAGTTTTTGTTATAAATGTAGCCATTTTATTGCCAAACCAAATTACTACAGTAACGGTTGCCATTTCCGTACCCAAAACCGGTCAAGTTGCAATGTGAATAATTACCATTGCTTTGCCTAAACTGAGTGAATGTATGTAGCAAAGCTGACTGTTTCTTAAAGGGACTGCATCACATTTCGGTGTATTGCAAAAATAAAATTGCCAATTATTCACTTAAATGTTGGCTTAGATGCCTGTATATCCCATAAACAACCATACTGGTATTAAATATATCTTGAGAAACATCAGGATTTTGTAATTATGTAGTATGTTTATCTTCAGAATTCTTTACCGTATTAATATGGTATAGAATTTAAACTACTCTCATTTAAATTTCCTGTTATTTATTCAAATGTGATGAAAAAAAAAAACAAATTCGCCATTGATGTTTAGCCTGACGTTTGTTTATGTTATAGACCTATCTAGTGAATAACACAACTCCTAAATCATACTGAAAGGAAAATTTGGGCTGTTTTTAAAAGCAAAAACACGCTGGCGAATGCGATATTGAGAATTGTTTATTTCCCATAAATTGTTCTTAAGCACCAGTCAGAAACGTTCTATTATATAAAAACTTGATTTGGTAAGAAAATTTTACTTTTAAAAAAAAAAAAATTGCTCCATCTGTGACGCAGTCCCTGAGTTAAGGTCATTGCTTTGTTAACAGTGCTGAGTGCTAAAGGTTTTGTGCCATACCATGATGTATATTAAGTGTACATAAAAGAGAAAAGTGCTCATATTTTGTCTAGTCTCGATGTTTGGTATAATGTACATTGTATTAACTTAATGGATGTGTTTTGTGGTTTTCTAGCTACAGTAGAACTTGGTTGCCTCAAACAGTCTTTGGATTGAGAGAATAGTTGAAGCCAATCTACTGTACCCGTTGAGGCACATGTCTGTGAAAAGAGTCCTAGGGCATCCTTATATACATGTACATAATGTAATAGAAGGTTTGCAACGGGGAATTTCCATGTGTATACACGTCCCTCACAGAAACCATCATAACTTAACTATTACTGAATCAAACCTCACAGGTTTTTTAGCTCATCTGTCAAATAGTGACAAGGTGAGCTTTTGTGATCACTCTTCGTCCGTCGTCCGTCCGTCCCGTCAACAATTGGCTTGTGTACACTCTAGAGGCAACAGTTTTGATCCAATTTTCATGAAACTTGATCAGAATGTTGTACTCTATAAAATCTAGGCCAAGTTCGAAACTGGGTCATGTGGGGTCTAAATCTAGGTCACTAGGTCAAATCTTAGACAAATCTTGTGTACACTCTAGATGTCACCAACTTGTTCCAATCTTCATGAAACTTGGTCAGAATGTTGTTCTCCATGAAATCTAGGACAAGTTTGAAACTAGGTCATGTTGGGTCAAAAACTAGGTCACTAGGTCAAATCTTATAAAAACCTTGTGTAGAGGCCACCAATTTCACCCAATCTTCATGAAACTTGGTCAGAATGTTGTTCTGCATGATATCTAGGCCAAGTTGGAAACTGGGTCATGCCGGGTCAAAAACTATTTCAAATCTTAGAAAAACCTTGTGTTCACTCCAGAGGTCGTGGTTTTGATCCAATCATCATGACACTTGACCAGAATGTTGTTCTCCATGAAATCTAGGTCAAGTTTGAAACTGGGTCATGTGGGGTCAAAAACTAGGTAACTAGGTCAAATCTTAAAAAAACCTAGTGTTCACACTAGAGGTCACAATTTTGATCCAATCTTCATGAAACTTGGTCAGAATGTTGTTCTCCATGGAATATAGGCCAAGATCAAAACTGGGTCTTGTGGGGTCACAAACTAGGTTACAAGGTCAAATCTTAGAAAAACCTAGTGTTCACACCAGAGGTCACAATTTTGATCCTATCTTCATGAAACTTGGTCAGAATGTTGTTCTCTATGGAATCTAGACCAAGTTTGAAACTGGGTCATGTGGGGTCAAAAACTAGGTCACTAGACCAAATCTAAGAAAAACCTTGTGTTCACTCCAGAGGTCGTGGTTTTGATCCAATCATCATGAAACTTGGTCAGAATGTTGTTCTTTATGAAATCTAGGCAAATTTTGAAACTGGGTCATGTGGGGTCAAACACTAGGTCACTTGGTCAAATCTTAGAAAAACATTGTGTTCACTCCAGGGGTCACTGTTTTGATTCAATCTTCATGAAATATGGTCAGAATGTAGGTTGTACTGATACCTAGACCTATGTGCAACAGGTGAGCGCCCTAGGGCCTTTCAGGCCCTCTTGTTTGCAAAATGCTCGTAATACATTCGTGTCAATGTTTCAAAACAATTCCCTAACTCAAACGTGTGTTTCTCAGAAAACATTTCGCTGTAAGACGCTCATAGCGGCCAAATATCGCCGATTGCTCTTAACCTGTCCCCTCAAAGGTAACGATTTTATGTGTTTTTTCACCCTATTTGATGTATATAAGGATGCCCAAGGACACTTTTCACGGACCTGTGGTTTAAGGCATCTACTGCAAGCTAGTTCATTACTTTTTTGCTGGGACCAAA
Source organism: Spisula subtruncata (assembly GCA_963678985.1). NCBI lineage: Eukaryota > Metazoa > Mollusca > Bivalvia > Venerida > Mactridae > Spisula > Spisula subtruncata. Next base: position 12,284,849 of record OY787674.1, read on the forward strand.
TAATCTGTTTAGGTTTCTAGGGTGTTCAAGGTGTAGGTTTCTGTTTAGTAATAGTTTAGTTGCAAATGCAATTGAATTATTTTTATATGTACTGTAAAATCATTTAATTCAGATGGGACAACATTTCATGATTTTTGGTAAAAAAAGACAATTTTTGAGGGGAGGTTCAGTTGTGGAAACTGCATGTCAGGTAATAAATATGAGGGTCAAAATTATTGTTTGATGAGGTTTGATTTCATGGTTGAAGGTGAATCCCAGAATCCACTAAATTTAATCCCCCATGAAATTTAATGATTTAACAATATTCTCTAAACAACACAATAAGGCATAGAAAAGGTCAGTTCCTTTATAATTGGTGATTGCATTATTGATTCCATATAATTTATTGAAAATCTTGAATGTTTAATTGTAATTGTTGAAATTGCTCAATAGGTAACAAATAGGGGATATGGGAGAAGAGGATGATTTTTCCAAAATTGTATAAAACTAATCTTGAGTATAACATAAATGCTTTGTATTGTTGTCAATCTACATTCAGTGGTCTAGAGGTGTGTAAGTTGTTTTATCTCATAGTTATAGTGGAGACAAATTAACATGGTCCTTCGGAAACTTCTATTAGCAAAATTTAACAGTTGATAACTTGTCTATAGTTTAATATCGGCCTTAGTTGTGATAGTAAGTAAGTAAGTAAGTAAGTAACGTCTTTATTTAACGAGGCTGACACATTCAGTTTCCCGATCTTCCATGTGGGCCTCAAGTGATAAGTGGAGTGTATTACAAACATCTATGTGGTAGGTATACTAGAAACACTAATCAAAATCTCAGGCAAGGCACAACTTTCTTGCAGATATTGAGGGTTGAAAACTATGCTCACATGGAGTGCCAAGAGTTTCTAAATACAGGTAGCAAAGCGTTCACCAACATGTATTAACACTCTTAATACTGGCCTATACTACTGTATGTGTGGAACTCTGGCCACGGCCGAATGGTAGACTTGAATGCATCCATACTGGAGCTGTCACTAGTCCTGGGGCCTTAGTCACCAACGTTATAAGTCTAAAACATAGACTTAGACTTTATATTGTCAAATGTTGTACAGGGATTTCCCTGATGCAGGTTTTCTGCGTCCCTGACGCAATTTTGTGGCTTAGGACCCTCATTTCTGTATTACAATGCATCCTTGGGACTCCCAATAGGATCCCTCGAATAGACATTTTCATTTTAGCTGGAATATTTTTCTTTCTGCTATTCATTGCACTTAGCCTTGTGGAGCATTGAGCAATCTGAATTTGCTGTTTTATTTATTTATATGTTTGATACTTACCAATTATGAACTTGAAATGCATTACCGTATAATGAAGGGACCCCCAAAATTTCTCAGGGACTCTCAAATATAAAACTTAAGGGTCCCGGGACCCTCGTATGAAAATTCCTAGGGAAAACCCTGGTTCTATTCGCTCTCATGTTGTTATAAATGTACCGATTTTGATATAAATTGGTATACATGTTCAATGGGTAACAACAAGTAGTCAGATAAAATTTCACTTTGTTAAATGTAATTTCAAAGAATTGCCGGTGATTATAAATAATGACATTTTTAAGTCTAAGTCTGATTTTTAGACTTACAATGTTGGTGAATAAGGCCCCTGACCGTTGGCGTTCTGAAACTGTCTTGGGAGATAAATGAATATTGATATTAAGCGTTACTCAAGCTCATAGGAAAAATTTTATTGGTATAATCTTCATTTGTGATGCATTTGATCATAGTAAGGTGTACCTGTGGAATAAAACTAAATACACACCACTAAGCTCACTGACTTATTTGTAGTAAATGTATACTTATATGATTATTGTACATTCTGTTATTGGTGATTATCATTGTATTATATTGTACTTTATATTCTTGGGGATAATATTTGATCTCATGCGTAACTATTCCCAAATGTAAAAAATGTTTTTCAGAATATCAAAATAATTATTTTCCAAAGTAGACCCAAATTATTTTTACCTAACTGGTCATACAAAAAATCAATGTATATTGAGTGCATAAATTATGATAATGTGCTATAAAGACTTTTATTATAGAAATCATATAACTTGTTACAGGTGTTGAACATATGTATTGAATATAATTAAGATGATTCACAAATTTTCTGTGGGTTGCCTGCAAGACTGCCAAAACTACCTATAATTAAAGAAGGACATACAGCAGTCTTGCAGGCAACCCTCAAAATTTAACTTTCTTTGTATCACATGTAGCTTTTCTGGAGGAAGCATAAAGCAACTTGAAATTTGTTAAATCTTCGAAACACCAATTTGACGATGTTGCAAATACTTAGGGTGATTTAACATAAACACTTTATTACAATAGTGTATTAGCATATTCATTTATGGGCTTTAAGTAAGTAAAACTTTTGATGAAATTATTTAATATCTGCACCCCTTATACACTGTGATCTGGATGGGTCCAATTTGCTTTAATAAATTAATGTATTAAGATATATTTTATGATAGTGTTTACATGTCTTAGATATTTATTAGAATTTATAGGAGAAAATTGTTATCAATTTATAGATTTTGCAATGATAATCATTGTTACAAGAATATTATGAATATTTTTTATCATAATCTATTTTATTACTATTTTTTCACGTTAGTTAAATTTTCATTGACTGTGATTAAATTTGACCACACTATTTAATCCCAACGATTTATAGACGTCATGGGTGTCATTAGTACTCGTCAGTTATCCACAAAATGTAATTTTACCAAAATTCTATAAAATTCGATGCTAATGAAGAGTGATTTTTAACCAGATTTCCAGCGGGAAAAATCAGTTGGTGGAACTTGGCTGCCATAATAATCTGGTTTTCGTGGTATTTGACTGGTATCAACATTGTCATTGAAATCAAAATTAGGGCTAATGTTCAAAATGGATATTAATCAAATTAATTTCAAAGTTTTATTGGCATAATCAAAAAAGAAACTTTCCTTTGGCATTTAACAAATAATATTTTTAACATTGCCAATGGAAAACTTGAATTATTTTGACATAGTTGAAAAATTGTGCTACAGATATATTTTTCGCAAATTGAAAAATAAGACATGTTTTCTTTAATAGTAGTTGTTGGAGATCTTCGACATGCTTGAAAAATAGGAACACTGATGTTGATTTCCTTGTTTTTAGAAATTTTAAGATTTTAGAAAAAATATTTAATTTTCTACTAAAATGCTATGTGAATATCAGCCCACAAAGGTTTAGTCATACGGCTGATTTCAGAGCTACTGGGGCCTTATTCATCCAGTGTTGTAAGTCTTAAACTCAGACTTTACATTGTCCAATGTTCTATTCGCTCTCATCTTGTTATAAATGTTTCGATTTTGGTATATAATGGGATACATGTTCAGTGGGTAACAACAAATAATCTGATAAAATTTCATATGGTTAAATCTAATAGCATAGAAATGGCAGTGATTATAAATGTTGTCAATTTTAAGTCTAAGTCTGAGTTCCAGTCTTACAATGTTGGTGAATAAGCCCCCTGGTTTTAGAGCTAAGTGATATAAATGTTGTGTATATATTTACGTATGAATCTTTATTGTCCGTGTACTGCTATTATGTGTTAGTTGATGGTTTTGTTTTAAAGGATTTTATTGTACAATGTTACACGAGGCTACGAGTGAGAATGTTGCATTGTGGATATATAGATAATTGGTTATATGAATCATGATTGTATTGTTGAAAATAAATTGTGAAAACTTGTCACAATCTAATACAAGTCTTTGTATTTCTTTTCTTAGTCTATTTCTGTTGGACACCACTAATTAATGTGATGCTTATATTACAACTCAAGTTGCCTGTTTTCCCCAACATACCTTCAATATGCTACACATGTATCAATGATCCAGATTTGGAACACATGCATTTTTATCTGTATCTGTATAATTTCCTGGAAAGTATCTCACTGATGAGCAAAAGTTTTCGAGTTGTGTGTGCGACTTGGTGTTACGGATGTTATTGGCGCGAATCTGATCTATAGTCTGATCGAGCAATTTTGAATTGTTTATTTTTATCATTAGACACTATTGAGTCTGGTAACAAGTTCCAGTCAGCGATAGTTTGTGGCACAAAAGAGTATTTGTAAGTGTCATTGTTACTTGCTTTCTGTACAACCGATTTTGAATGTCTTTGTTGGCGTTGGTTAATCTCCAGGATGTCATTAACGGGGACACATTGTACATAAAACTTAAGCAGAACTGATTAATCTTCATGTAAAATCCTTATTGTTGGCAAGACTGTTTGAAATAGCAAATCTGATCAGACGAGGGATGAGCATGTATATTCATAGGCGCCTTGTAAATGTTACATACTATACATAGTCAATAAAAGACACCATAGGGGTCTGTAACGTCTTCCACTCCATTCACTGTTTAAGGATAACAGTTATTTCTTGTATCTCACAACTGTTTCTTCTTTTGAAATTACATGTCATTGACTAATCTAACAGGGGAATCAACAGATGGACTGATGAATGTCTCAAAAGAACACAAACAAACAGAGTTATGGTTCTTGTGCACTGCACTTCCTCTCAAGGACATCTATTTACGGTACCTGTTTCAAATTGATTCCTCCTATGAGCCAGACAAGTGTCGGACAGATGGACAGTCAAAGCAGCGGCTATATACTGCCTTCGGGAGCATTATAATTTGGATTTACAAATAACTTTAGTCTTCTCATTTGAGTTGATCTCTTCCATAGGTTAGACTGTTTACATATGCCATCCTTTATAATTACATTCTCATTCAACCAGCGTGTTTTTATACGCCCGAAGGGCCGTATTATGTTATGGCCTCTGTGTCTGTCTGTCTGTCTGTCTGTCTGTCTGTCTGTCTGTCTGTCTGTCTGTCTGTCTGTCTGTCTGTCTGTCTGTCCGTCCGTCTGTCTGTCAGTCTGTCGTTAGCAATTTCCCTTCCGCTCTGTCACTCTTGAACCTCTTGAAGGATTTTAAAGAAACCTGACACAAATGTTCACCACATCAAGACGACGTGCAGAGCGAATGTTCTGGAGCGGTCGCTTTAAGGTCAAGGTCACACTTAGGGGTTAAAGGTCATATGACTTTGTTTCCCTTCCGCTCTGTCACTCTTGAACCTCTTGAAGGATTTTAAAGAAACCTGACACAAATGTTCACCACATCAAGACGATGTGCAGAGCGAATGTTCTGGAGGGGTCGCTTGAAGGTCAAGGTCACACTTAGGGGTTAAAGGTCGTATGACTTTGTTTCCCTTCCGCTCTGTCACTCTTGAACCTCTTGAAGGATTTTAAAGAAACCTGACACAAATGTTCACCACCTCAAGACGACGTGCAGAGCGAATGTTCTGGAGGGGTCGCTTCAAGGTCAAGGTCACACTTAGGGTTTAAAGGTCGTATGACTTTGTTTCCCTTCAGCTCTGTCACTCTTGAACCTCTTGAAGGATTTTAAAGAAACCTGACACAAATGTTCACCACATCAAGACAACGTGCAGAGCGAATGTTCTGGAGCGGTCGCTTCAAGGTCACACTTAGGGGTTAATGGTCGTATGACTTTGTTTCCCTTCCGCTCTGTCACTCTTGAACCTCTTGAAGGATTTTAAAGAAACCTGACACAAATGTTCACCACATCAAGACGACGTGCAGAGTGCATGTTCTGGAGGGGTTGCTGGAAGGTCAAGGTCACACTTAGGGGTTAAAGGTTGTATGACTTTGTTTCCCTTCCGCTCTGTCACTCTTGAACCTCTTGAAGGATTTTAATGAAACCTGACACAAATGATCACCACATCAAGACGATGTGCAGAGCGAATGTTCTGGAGGGGTCGCTTGAAGGTCAAGGTCACACTTAGGGGTTAAAGGTCGTATGACTTTGTTTCCCTTCCGCTCTGTCACTCTTGAACCTCTTGAAGGATTTTAAAGAAACCTGACACAAATGTTCACCACATCAAGACGACGTGCAGAGCGCATGTTCTGGAGGGGTCGCTTTAAGGTCAAGGTCACACTTAGGGGTTAAAGGTCATATGACTATGTTTCCCTTCCGCTCTGTCACTCTTGAGGGGGATTTCTTCCATTTTTTGTTCAGGGCTGTCCTTTTGCCTACAACTGTCAAAATTTTGGTACCAAAACCTGAAACAAAACCCTTCGGGCGTATATTGCCCCGTATGGCGGTGCTTTTGTTCATCTGTAATACAGTCTAGAGACTTGACTATACACTGATTCATGAGAATGTTATAATTAATGATACCGAAAAAACACAAAATTAAGGCATAATAAACTAGCAGATTCAATGTTTATAATTTTATTCATAATAATATTGCACATGACATGTCATGCTTGTTATATAACATAACACAGATGCTTTGTTCCCAGTTGTAAGGTATTTTAGAGTTTAATTGACCCGTCAAAATATACAAAAAATTTCTGTATGTGCACATTATAGATATGTCCTCTCCAGAAAAATGAGGATTACTAATCTATAGTGAACAGCCTAAGATAACTGTATCATTGATAATAAAAAAAAAATGAACAATTTTTTATAAAAATATAAATTTTTCGTTTACTCTTTTTCAATGATACAGTCACCCGTGTGCAGAGCTACCATTAATATGTTAAATTTGACCAGTCCAAAAACTTTAAATAGTTCACATTTATACATCTATAACTACCCAAATTCATACAATATGCATACCCTACTAGGGTAAGTAAAAACTTGACATGCAGTATATTGTCATAGACTTTTTTTATTGTCAAATATGAAATTAATAAATCGGCCCAGTCATGTAATTGATCAGAAACAATTTAACACTTTTCTCCATGGTCACACCTGTCCATGCCCCATCAGTACTGCCAAACCAGTATGTCTGATGTTATCAATTATTTATCATCTACAGTATAACCTCTCCAGAATGGCCCTCTGTTGAGCAACAGCCTCTCAACATACTAACTATCCCTTAGGTGATATTTACACAACATTTAACCTCTGTTGAGCAACAGCCTCTCAACAACAAACTATCCCTTAGGGGATATTTACACAACATTTAACCTCTGTTGAGCAACAGCCTCTCAACAACAAACTATCCCTTAGGGGATATTTACACAACATTTAACCTCTGTTGAGCAACAGCCTCTCAACAACAAACTATCCCTTAGGGGATATTTACACAACATTTAACCTCTGTTGAGCAACAGCCTCTCAACAACAAACTATCCCTTAGGGGATATTTACTCAACATTTAACCTCTGTTGAGCAACAGCCTCTCAACAACAAACTATCCCTTAGGGGATATTTACTCAACATTTAACCTCTGTTGAGCAACAGCCTCTCAACAACAAACTATCCCTTAGGGGATATTTACTCAACATTTAACCTCTGTTGAGCAACAGCCTCTCAACAACAAACTATCCCTTAGGTGATATTTACACAACATTTAACCTCTGTTGAGCAACAGCCTCTCAACAACAAACTATCCCTTAGGGGATATTTACACAACATTTAACTTCTGTTGAGCAACAGCCTCTCAACAACAAACTATCCCTTAGGTGATATTTACACAACATTTAACCTCTGTTGAGCAACAGCCTCTCAACAACAAACTATCCCTTAGGGGATATTTACAAGACATTTAACCTCTGTTGAGCAACAGCCTCTCAACAACAAACTATCCCTTAGGTGATATTTACACAACATTTAACCTCTGTTGAGCAACAGCCTCTCAACAACAAACTATCCCTTAGGTGATATTTACACAACATTTAACTTCTGTCGAGCAACAGCCTCTCAACAACAAACTATCCCTTAGGTGATATTTACACAACATTTAACCTCTGTCGAGCAACAGCCTCTTAACAACAAACTATCCCTTAGGTGATATTAACACAACATTTAACCTCTGTAGAGCAAAAACCTCTTCAAAATGACCAATATTTGCAGCTCTTAAAGGGTACTGTATCTGTATGTATATGGAGTGCACAATTAAATGAAATTGTTTATCAAGTTACTGTTAGTAAAGGATTGGTGGTCCATGGAGTAAAAGGTTAATTAGAAAGATGCACAGACATGCCATGCGTCATTACTGAGTATGTCCCTTACTTTCAATTGTATGTAATGTAATACAAATGTATAATGATATAATATTCAACAAAATTAAATGTCTTGTTTAGCACATACTTTTCAGGGGTGTGACGGTACGCTCACCTCACGATATGATGCGTACCGTATATTTCGGTATGATACAATATTCTCTAACAGCAGCTTAAATATTTCAATTTTTAAGTGATACTGAATTCGTTGCTTCCATAACAGCAATTCGTATGTGCCTATCAACTATTCTAAATAAATTTCGACAATGTGAAGCATACCTAAATACAATTACAACAAGTGATACATGGTAATTATACATAATCAGTCTGCTGTCGGATGTTTTTGTTGTCTGAATATTATTTTGCTCATAACAAAGCTTACACAGAACCGTACCGAAATTTAGAGGTATTGTACAGTGAACCGTGTGGGACTGCGGTCCGCGGTGTTTTGTGTACCGCGGTATCCCGTTACAGCCCTACTTTTCAACAATAAACACAAGACACATTTAATCATTTACCATCTAAACAAAGCACTATTTCAACGGTAGGATGGTTCTTATATTACATGTACACAGTCAACACTCATTATAACAATGTTGTTCTTCCGTTGAATTGAAAACACAACCACAAAATCATATCTCTGTCGAACCCTTTTATCCAAATTATGTATATTTTATCCACAAATTTATGTCATGGCATTGCCTGTTCATCTGAAATGAACAAAATGTAATGCCCACAAATGTAGTTGATTGAATGGAGTGTAGGACAAAATCCCAGGTGGACAGAATACCGGCACCTCATTTTTGACAGGGTGGACATAATCCTGTCCATGTTTTTTACAGGGTGGACAAAATCTCCACCCTATAAATTTCAGGGTGGACCCATACCCATCATGACTATAATATATGATATAGTTGATAGTATGCATGTTAAATAAAAAATTAACCTTTATTGTAACATAATCATAGAGAAGTTCCTTACAAAATCACACAATAATCGTTAACAATGCAGCAATAACCCTCTACATAAGTCAAAGTCATGATGGGTATTATGTCTACCCTGAAATTTATAGGGTGGGGATTTTGTCCACCCTGTAAAAAACATGGACAGGATTATGTCCACCCTGTCAAAAATGAGGTGCCGGTATTCTGTCCACCCGGGATTTTATCCGGATTCCGATTGAATGAATGGTATGCCGATGCATAGAATAAGGTAGATACAACACTGTGTATACTATATAGATCCAGTAGAGCTGTGTTGTTGAACGAAAGTTCTGCAGACTGTAATGTTAACTAGAATTGAGTGTATGTATCACATAAATGTTCTATCTGTTAGCTACAGATGAGAGTTGATCACGTATCTTGGATAGACCATCTAACATAGTATCTAGTGTTTCCTTGGATAGTTCTACATTTATACTGGACATATCTGGTACTGTATCCACTCTGGTCGGATTATCCTGCACCTGAAACATGGGGAATAACTCATTTCAAAATGGAAATTATTGTAAATTAATGCAGTTTGCTCAGTTCATTTTGCCACTTGTGTGGAGAAGCTACTGGTATCCAAAGAGACGTAGTCCAGTGGTCAATTTTGTTGGATTTGTAAACATGTAGTACTGGTTTGATTCTGGGTATTAGCAAGTCAAACCCTTCCACGAAAATTTGTTCATGTAAATTTTTATCCACTTTTGGAAAAGTTGCTGGTTCCTCGTGGAGGGAGGTTATTATGCAGACTAGGAAAACTGGTGACGTGGTGAATCCGCTGTAACAAAATAATTGTTGAGAAACAATGTTAAACCTGAATTAACAGAAACTGGAAACCAAAAGAAATAATTGTAACGAGAGATGTTTGTAAAACATGTACGCTTTGGGGCAGCTCAATAAAAGTGGTAAAGGTCACCTCAAAATTAATAGGGGTCATTAATTGCTGCAGGCCAACCTCCATGTAAAGTTTGAATATCCTAATGCAGTGTTCTTGAGTAACTGAGCAGAAACCATTTCCTCCATCAATCAACCTACCTACCTACCAACAGGCAAGACAGACTGAACGACATGTGCAAAGCAATATATGCCTTCATCAAAGATGGGGGAGCATTATTATGAAAGTTGTGTAAGGCTTACTATTCTACTTACTGACATTTGTAGTATACATGTAGGTACTGACATTCTTGCTATGGCATCTGACGAGGTTTTAATATCCACACGCCAATCAAAGTCCACCATACGTGGTAGTGATACTATTATAATACACAATTATAATAATAATTTAGCATACTATTTAATAAATGACTTCTGCTGGTCAAGCATGGGGAGTTAGACTTAGACAGTCAACGAAATGATCAAGATTTTATTACTGGGTTGTTAAGCTTATGCCCATTAATGGCTAAGTCATGTCCTTCATATGTGGACGAGTTGTCAGTTGCTTGTGGTAGAGCAAGTAAGTACTACTGAGTAGTTGATAGATAATTCAAGAAAATCTGGTAAGGTTCACTGCCTGCCATATATGACTAAAAACAACATTAGTATGTAACAACCAGGTAAACAAGAGTGCTAATTGTCAAACCATATACCCTTAATATATAAGGCTTAAGCTGTCAATAATATAACTCCGTCAGCAATCTGGCAGTTTCTCTTTCCTTTGCTGGATGGATAAAGAGGGTTGTAGCACAATATTAATATTTGAACAAGTCAGAGAACATAGACTACTTCCGGGACCCCTAATGTATGGCAGTCCATCTTTGTCAGTTACTTCTTCAGGGTCACCCGATTTTTGGCAGTCCATCAACCTTGGGCTTAAACACAGGACTGTTCACAGTTCGACAGATATTACAATACAATACTCACCCTGATTGTTGACAGCCTGTACTTTCCATACTGACATATTCTCTATTATAATCTTAGCCAACAAATCTCTCATATTCTTGTGAAAATCACCTGAAAATAGTGAAAATGAAACATCAAATTAACATGACCAGCAGCTACAAGATGTCCTATGTAAAGAAAGTTTGCTCCTAACAGAAAACATATAACTGCCTGAACGTAAATGTAGTGATCAGGTCCTCCGTAGCTCAGCTGTCTGGCAATATGGGTTTAAATACTGATGGAGGGACTCATATTACCACCATATTTCAACAGTAAACTGACTGGCAAATAAAGGCTATGCTCAGCAACATAGTAACCCAGGAAAATCGGGAAATCATTGGTCAACCATTTTTGACAAAGAAGAGGGCCTCAACCACATTATGTTCATATTCAAATCAGTTTTATTAAGAAATTCCATCGAGACATATTAAATTTACCATAACTTTGCCATTCCTCAAGATAATTTCATCAAATAAATTTTATTTTGGTCAGAACTCATGGCTCTTTCAGTCATATATGTAAATCCGTAATTGGAAGATTGACACCCCTGTTAATGAACCATGTAAAACAGGTTTTAAGGTCATCACTGTATGTAATACAAATGTACCTTCAGACACAGACTGGCAGCTTCAGAGACTTATGTTCACAGTTTTGTTGAAATGCAACATATTGTTACATGACTGAGACTTAACATGGGCAAACTGACTCCAATATGCAAGTACTTCATATCGGGACTTAACATGGGCAAACTGACTCCAATATGCAAGTTCTTCATATCGGGACTTAACATGGGCAAACTGACTCCAATATGCAAGTACTTCTTATACTGTAAAATCATTAATTTTTGTGGGGGATTAAATTTCGTGGATTTCGTGTTTCACTTCAACCACAAACTTTAATCCCAACGAACATTAATTTTGACCCTTGTTTTGTTACCTGAAATGCAAAATCTACGAATTCAAGTGCCAACGAAATTGTCTTTTTTACAAAAACCACTAAATTTCGTCCCAACGAAATGAAACGATTTTACAGTATCTAACATTATAATAAATGAATTAAAGGATACATACTAGGGAATAGATGTATGAGATCAGCTGGGTCGGTAGATCCCTGGAAGACAGCACTCTTCAATAAAGCTCCGAGGGAGATCAGCAACTGAAACACAGGTAAAGGTTTGTAATTTTATTGTGCAAAGACGCTAAAAGTCATTCACCATAATTTCCAATTGATTGCCTGATACCCTATGTTAAGCAGGTTTTAAGTTTTTGCCTTATTGGCGAAATCACGCCCTCCACATGTGGATTATTTAAATGTGGAAGAGTCAGTTAGAACCAGCTGTTCACTACAGGTCAATTTATGTAGCATATGATAGTACCGGGTATATAAACAGTTACACTTAAACATGGGTTCCATAAATTTTGACTTGGGAGAAATGGTACGACCATCGAAGTTCCAAAATGCCGCATTTTGACCCTCATGATTTGAGTTGGAGAGTCAATTTTTTCTTAAAATCATTGATATTTTGCCTATAGAATGGTAGAACTCAATTCAAAAGAATGAAAATGACACTTGAAATACAGTTGACAGTGGAACTCTTGTAGGAAAATGGTGTTTCACTAACTCCCAAAATACAGTTTAAACAAGAAATTTATCCGGCTCACTTTTTTGGCTTCCTCTTCTTTAATACCATATTGCATTGCTATGTTACTGACAACCTTGTCTGGAACTTTCCGTCTGTCTCTATACAGGAAGGCTTCTTGACATGTTCTATGCACCACATCTTTAGATGGGGCCTGAAAGATATAACAATAAATACCAATATAGTATATTGTCACATGAATAAATACAGGAATTTTAAAATATCGAACAAAACCATCATAATGCTGGCTTAGAATGAGAAGGTTGTAACTACAAAATCGATATATTGAAAAAAAAAGAAGAGAATACTGTCTGTAATTTAGTCTTTACCTATGGGAAAACAAGTTTTTAAAACTTCATTTTGGTCGACATGACAATTTCAGATCTTCATGAAAATAGGCTCATAAGAAGCGCCTTGTGAAGCAGATTTCAAATATGTATGAGTTTTATAAGGTCGTAAGTAGTAGTTGCCACCTTCTCATTCTAAGCCATCGATATATTACTAAATTTTCATGTACTAGAATTTAATTTATACATTTTTAGATAATAAACTTCATTTTAAAGAGTCTTGATGGCCCTCAATACTTTCCTAAAATAAGGGGCCAACATACTAGAATACTACTACAATAGTAATCCAAAAGGTTCAGACAGGGACCACCCATTTCCTTGGGAAAAATATATACAAGGGAGGTAACAAATATTGGCTTGTCAAACTTTTGAAAATCAAAGACAAGAGTTACTTCCCTTTGTACAACACAAATAGTACACATGCACTCAGTTTCTCGTCTACAACAAGACAAACATTAACTTCCTCCTATACAACTGATAAACAAACCTGGAAGTAATTAACCCAATCTGAGATATCTATGAAATCAAAGGAAACCATTTATCAGACCATTTTATTGGCATTTTGTCAAGATGCAATTTTCTGCATCAGGAACTACAGGCAGGTGGTTGAAATCAGATACTCCCCAAATTATCAAACACATTTTCTGCTTTTCATCACTTAGTCTGATATGTATCATGTTTTTTCCAAGAAGATTTAAAAACATTTTACTGTTTCTATGAAGCAGAATTATAACTGGAATGTTCTATTTTAAGGTCAGGTGTGGTGGCATGTTGAGAGAAGCTTGTCTAAATTTTTCTTTGAATATTTTTTTACTATGTTTTTAATTATTAAATTAATTATAATATATATGCATAATGAACTATTGAATAATAAATAAATTAATAAATTATTTTACTTTTGAATGAATAATTCAATACATGTAGTATAATAAACAAGTAGTATAGAATAAATAAATTAATTATTATGATCTTTATTTTTTAAGTTAAAATTCATGACTTTTTAAGTGCCCTTTGCTGAAGATAATTATCAAAATTATAATCATCTTTTTCCAGTACCCCTTTGTCAGGATCCACAAAAAATTTTGTAAACATTTGTACCATTGTAAAATATTGAGAACCAGCATTTAAAGCACAGCAAACACACTAGAATAACATTCTTAAAAGTACAGTCGAAATTACAGGAATAATCGATAATTGCCCAGACATAAATTGCCTCCATTACTGACACTCTCTAATTAGAAGTTAAAAATTACAGGTAATCTTCAATTAATGAAGGGAAGTTAATACTCCAGGGAAATATGTGTAACAAATCAAAGTAAACGATTTCTCAGAAACTGTTGTGATGATGTTCTGTTTCTACCAGGAAGCTTCAGTACAGTGCTGTCTAAATGACTACCTAGCCCCCTTTCTTAAAAAGCTTCACCAAGGGTGTGGGGTAGGCTACCTTAAAGGCCTTTCTTGATACTGCCCAGTTTCCATTGGAAACTTTCTGGCTGATATGTGTTAATGAAGGCTACTGGGGTAGTAATTGCAGTAATTATTACAGTGTCAGAAAGACTGTGGGTGACCATCTGGAATGTTCCCAGTCTGTGACCAGTGATCATTAGGGGGTCTGATAACATCTTGGATTTGACTTTTAAAGAAGATGTTTTTAAAACACTTAAAATCTGGAAAGAAAAGTGAAAACATTGATTTATTTTAGAAAACTACATTTTATTTTGATTAAAATACACTTTGTTTGAACAAAATCGGACGATTTGATGCATTCTGTTTTTGATGCATTTGAAAATTAGTCAGGGAATGTAGCACTCAACCTGCCGAGCACAGAAATCAGAAACACCATAAACACAACTACCCTGAGCAATGCAAACATAAGCCAAAGAAACAAAAAAATCCAAGTCCCCCCCCCCCCAAACAAAAAAGTGGTTATTAAATGAGAATGAAGTTTCCATTAGCAGGATGGATGGAAAATCTTTCTAATCACTTTTTTATAGTCAAAATTGCTCAATTTGATGATTTCTTTCATTGACATTTAATTAAGGACTTAAATTTACAAAAAGTCAGATCAGATTATGCTTTTATATTTTGAGAATATAAATACGAAGATATATCATTATACTATACACATGTATAGACAATGGTGTCATCAAAAATTAAGTATAAATACATTGAGAAGAAATGATTTTTAGTATTTTTTTACACAGATAAAAAATTATGTGGAACAAATATATCTTACGTTCAGTAGCATACAACATCAATAAGCATACACATGTCACTTGTTTCTAACAACAGTGCTGAATTTCAGCATTGTGTGCCAATTTTGTGTTTAGAGTTTTCCAAAATGGCTTGACCAACAGCAAAAAGCCAGGTCAGCCGGAAATTCTGGTACATATAATAAATTATACCATGCGCTTATATGTAATTTTATAGCCTATCATCGTGTGCTTATCCTGGCCATTTTCTGGTGTCAAAGTCCTGATATATGACAGGAGCAATTGGACAACAGAACAACATTACACTTAGCACATTGAACATGTGAAACAAATATGCTTAAGTACTACTTATTGAAACAATCATGTATGGTACATGCATTTCTTCGTTTCATACACAACTATCATGTATTCACATTTTTCTAGCTAATGACCCTAATATGTTATGATGAAACCAGCAATTATTTTAATAACATAAATTATTCTTACACAATGTCAGAGACCATTGTACCTCCAGCTCTACCAAGTCATGTTCAAGAATATTGCTAAAGAATACTGCATATACATTTGTGAATACAGAACCTATCATACATTTGACCATCTTGGTAATTACCACCAACTGAGCTTTAGCTAGTGTTCCTGCTATAATCAATATTTGGAACTATAACCTGCTGATCACTTGGTATAATCTGATATTAATTACAACATAATTACATGATTATGCTTTTAACACCTATCCACCAATATATCCTGCTGGTAACCAAGAAAGGCCTTTAAACATAGCTCAATACCTTATTTCAATACTTTATTTCCAGTATTATTTTCCACATGATGGTTGTACTACCCCCCCCCCATATTTTAACTACATCTAGCATCTTTGGGGCCAAATAACCCTTGTTTTAATATAAATTCATGTATAATACAGCCTAGGACTGTGAGACAGCTGTTTGATTCAGGTGATTATGAAACAGGTTGGACAGTAGCTAATCATCATAGAAGCATAGAATTTAGCCACCAGAAGCTGAACACATGAACATGATTCTTATTTACATAGACATCAGATTTGAAAAGTTCTAGCACAGCCAAACACTAGAATACAAGAAAAATAAACTAAGAGGTTGAATCACAAGTAATGGATATATACAGATGTGCTGATAACAGGGATCATGCTGGATGTCAACATTCCACCAAAATAGAACAGCTGGACAGGTGTGGCCTTGATAGGTGTTGTACAACAAGGGCAAGGGGTAGTCTGGCTACCTGACTAAATAATACAATAATTAGTATTTTATCAATCAAGCTTCATAACAATTTTTCAATGTGAACTAGATTTCATTTTGGGCTTGATTATCTTTGTTTTAATGTCCAAATGGAAATATGTTCAAGAAAAACAATAAACTGACAGGAGTTTAAATATCTCCTCTAACCATAGGGTCTGTATAGACAGACAAGAGGATTGGGAGTATTTCAAGATAGGACAGCAAAACACAACTAAAACTTGCTTAGCTGAAAACAGAAAATCACAAATAATTATAAACATGACCACTTCACACACATCACACAACATTTTAGACAAACAGGTGGTTGCTTAATTGAGTGTTCATCTTAAACAGGTCAGTTTATTAAATATGCTTGGTTTATAGTAATAAAACTGGTGATAAAATTGTGAAGCAGAGATTGCAAGACATAGTTTAAACATCTTAAAAGTAAACATAGATGCCACAATATCTGTATACACCACTTGCACTTCACAGGTAAAGACAAGCTATTTATTTATAAATACTATCAATGATATAAGCATTAACAACATCTGTCAGTCAGTGTGGAGCCCCCATTGTGCATCATTCTACACTTTGGTGCAATAAGGTTGTATCTCATTATGTAGTATATAGTAAGATACCACTTTGTTGCACCAAATGGATAAATTCATCAATTAATGACAAATAAACATGACATAACCACCCATGCCTTTGTCTACCTTATAATCACTGCTGGTCAGTCAGTATATGTAATATTTGATAAATAATCTATAAATATTTATGCCAAAGGCAAGGTACTTGTGTCAAACAAACAAAGAGAGTCTAATATTTGCCAGACGATTTTTGTTTGCTTTCAGAGTAACCTCCCCTTAGTCAACAAAACTCAACATACCACAAGGGAAACAAAAGAAAAAATTTCCCGCCAAAATATTTTTCAACCCACTTTTAATGTATACATGTACACAAGAGTTACATTCATAACTTCACTAATGGTGTGGGGAAATTTACGGTCTAATTGAAACTTCAAGCCAACAGAATCAAACAAAGCATCGGACATAAAATTACTGTTAAAATGCCGTCTGCTTTTACATCCTCAAATACCGAATGATTCATATAAAATTTTAATGAACAACTGAACTGAACCATACATTCAAAGCGATACTGAATTTGAACTTTTCATTGGGGGTCATGTAGGTGTATTGTGGGAAAATCTGGTGAAAATTGGCGGGATTTAATTTAATGCTATTTTTAGTGAATGAAGTTTTTTGAGAAGATGTATTAAGTGAGCTGTATATACATCCTGAGATAAGAGAGAGTGTTATGTTTTCATTAGTCATGAGCAAAATGACGTAGATCATTAAAATAGTTGTAAAATAGCACAAAAATCATGCAATAACAAAACAAGTAAGACATGATTTTTGGAGGGAACATTATTTTAAATATATTACAGTATATAAAGGACATACAGTAACATTAACTAATAACTGGGAGGTATTGAGTTAAATCCTCTTGTTTATTAAAACCCTATGACCAAACAATTAAAAAAGGCTAAAACATCCCACCCATTGAGTTAAATTTTTATAAAAAATCCTGACAATACTGTTAAATCAGGCCTGGTAATGAGCCTGAAATTCTAGTTTTCAATATAAACAAAGAAGGAAATTTCAGGATTCAAATACCTGAAATCAGGCATATTAAAGCCTGAAAAATGTCAGGCCTGTTTTTAAAAATATCAATAAAAAATTCCAAACAATACTGTTAAATTGAAAAGATGATTTTATTCAAACTATAATATAATTGACTCTAAACAGTACAGAATAGAACGGAACCACCATTCTGATTAGGGAACCATTGATTTTATTGCAGGTGATAAATATTGTTCAAACATACTGGTAGCCTGTACCTGATGATGATTTCACATACCCAGACAGGTGATAACTCAAATAGCATACAAAGACAAGTGCTGATCCCTCTGTTGTGAAAAAGGGGTTTACACAGGGGCCTGACACCTGATATGAAATTTGACTGACACAACAAAGAGATAAAAGAAAGAGAAAAGGTGAATGGCAGTGTGACAGGCTTTTTTGTAATATGAAAAGGAAAAGTCATGTGTTACATAAACTTGAAAATTCAGGGTTGTAGAATAAAAAACCACATTATCTCAATTTATCTGACTGAAATATTCATAAACCCCTAATTTCAGTCCACCTTCCCATAGACTGGAAGAAACCAAACAGTATAGCAGAAAATTTTATAAATATTTTACAGCCAGTTTAAATACCCTGGACCAAATACAAGGAGACAGTATTACCTGGTTACTACAGTTGATTTATTTAGACAGATCTTTGTCTGACCATCAAGCTTCTATTGTTAACCTAGCACAGATGTGGACACACAACAACTGGTGACAAAATACACAGTTTGTTGTAAATTAGGGATTCAATCAGCATTCAGGGACCCCTACACTCTGTGGTGATATTTTGTCCAACATGGTCAATTTGAATATTCATCCACATATCACTGTGGGAAAGGAAAATCAGATAACTCTAATATTTAGCCAGAAAAGGCACAATAAACCATACCTTGTTAGTTAGACTTGGCGAATTTGACACGATCCTGACCTTTTTAATTTGCATAATTTGACAGCAGAAATATTGCCTGTATTTATAACAATGGTTGTAAGTTTTCCTTATTGGGGAGTATCACTAAGATGCTCTAGATGTTGTGTTTATTTGCTTTGGTCTTCGATTTAACAAAATGGTGAAAATAAATCATAATCCCACTGTATGCTTGCATGAGAATCATATAAGACCTGTACTGATGAAGCATACCTGGAAAATGTTCTAACCACAAAAACACCAACATTCAACCTGTAGTACACATCACAACACCAACCTACATACAGACAACATGGCTCCTATATAAAACATGAATTCATGAAGCCACAAAGTGGGGCTGAATGGGTCAAGGTCCCCCCGGGTACTACTTCACCGTACCCCGGGTACTTTGAAGTATACTTGACCGTACCCCGGGTACGTAGTAGTATACTTCACCGTACCCCAGTATGCTTACAGGTACCCCATTTTTACTGCTGACAAAAAAATAATTGATATGATTTTAATCGCCGAACACAACATTTATACATGAAAGAAAGGTTGGAAGATTTCATTTTGGTATACTTCGACCCATAATATTTATTTTGTTTTACCGTCGAATTTCTAAAAAAAGATTTCATTGTCGTAAAAATCGATCACGAGATGGTCACGTGACTACGCTTGGAAGAAAGTCCGTAATCAAAACACTGACGTTTTTGGCGCACTTTATATCTTTCAACAGATTATGTGCAAATAATAGTGTTCAATCGTATCCATCAGCCTGAACATTCACTTATTCTTCGCCCATTTTTCCACTGGATACGTACTCATGAATAAAATTTATTTTTTTACTTCTTACATTTTTGTAAACAATATTTTTTCAATGTCGCGATGGCCGCCGGTTTACGTCATTCTATCATTTTGTTATTTTACGACATCGATTTTGGCGCGCTGTAAACTCGGGTACGGTTGAATATATCGGGGTACGGTGAAGTATTATCTGATAAATCGGGGTACGGTGAAGTATGCTTCAAAGTACCCCGGGTACGGTGAAGTAGTACCCGGGGGGACCTTGACCCATTCAGCCAAAGTGGGGGTGTAACATGCTGTACAAATGTAAACTGACAACTAATTCAAATAAACATTAAATAATTATGCAGCATGTTTAAAATGATTCATAAGACTTCAACATGCACTGTTGGTTCATAATAGTATATTTTTTGTGTACTTGATGTTGATTGGTCAATATTTTGTGCACCATGTTTTCATTGGACAGCCTGTATTCAATGTCTCTGTTTTTGTGTACTTGGTTTTGATTGGTCCATATTTTGTGAAACATGTTTTCATTGGCCAACCTGTATCCAATGTTTTTGTGAACTTGATGCTGATTGATCTATATTTTGTGAAACATGTTTTCATTGGCCAACCTGTATCCAATGTCTCTTTTTTGTGTACTTGATGCTGATTGGTCTATATTTTGTGAAACATGTTTTCATTGGCCAACCTGTATCCAATGTTTTTGTGAACTTGATGCTGATTGGTCTATATTTTGTGAAACATGTTTTCATTGGCCAACCTGTATCCAATGTTTTTTGTGAACTTGATGCTGATTGATCTATATTTTGTGAAACATGTTTTCATTGGCCAACCTGTATCCAATGTTTGTGTCAACTTGATGCTGATTGATCTATATTTTGTGAAACATGTTTTCATTGGCCAACCTGTATCCAATGTCTCTTTTTTGTGTACTTGATGCTGATTGGTCTATATTTTGTGAAACATGTTTTCATTGGCCAACCTGTATCCAATGTCTCTTTTTTGTGTACTTGATGCTGATTGGTCTATATTTTGTGAAACATGTTTTCTTTGGCCAACCTGTATCCAATGTCTCTTTTTTGTGTACTTGATGCTGATTGATCTATATTTTGTGAAACATGTTTTCATTGGCCAACCTGTATCCGATGTCTCTTTTTTTGTGTACTTGATGCTGATTGATCTATATTTTGTGAAACATGTTTTCATTGGCCAACCTGTATCCAATGTCTCTTTTTTGTGTACTTGATGCTGATTAGTCTATATTTTGTGAAACATGTTTTCATTGGCCAACCTGTATCCAATGTCTCTTTTTTTGTGTACTTGATGCTGATTGGTCTATATTTTGTGAAACATGTTTTCATTGGCCAACCTGTATCCAATGTCTCTTTTTTTGTGTACTTGATGCTGATTGGTCAATATTTTGTAAAACATGTTTTCATTCGCCAACCTGTATCCAACATCACTAATTGGTTTAACAGCTAGATGAGCATAAATCATTCATTAGAACAAATTACAAATGTTACAAAGTTTCAAACATAAAGGAATCATTCAAAATACTATAATATACACGGATATTAATTTATTTCAAATTCAATATGGCTTACTTACGTTGTATGATTATATGTTTGCCCAGTTGAATGCCTCATTAACATGTTCATAATAATCATCTAATTAATGTCATGTAATATCTATTCATAACATACAGCTTGTCATGGACAAATGTTGGACAACAACACAAAACCCTGTGGGAAATACTATGGGCCAACAACTAAATACACAGGTACCTGTGAGATGTATTTAATTATATATATCATACTTAAAATCATACTTATACACAACCCCTGTGACACACACTGCCTAAGTCATACAAAGGCCTTTATACGACTTGACACAAGTCCCTGTGAGGTGTAATATATAATATTACAAACAGAAATCATACCACTACACGAACCCCTGTGGCACAGACTGTTGGTCACACAAAGGTCTTTATGTAACTATACACACCAGTCCCTGTGAGATGGTAAACAAAGAGTTCACCTGTAACTAGTAACTACGGTAACACTGTAACAAAGACAAACCACCAATATATTGGTTGCCTAGAGCTATATAGGTTTATAGTGAGATACAACATTGTCGCGTCAATGGATCGTTGTGTGATATTTACTATGCAATGAACAATTCACACTTAAACATAATACTAACCAATAGCAAGAAATCAATTTGTAATTCATTTAACAGTTTTTGGTATAAATATAATTTTATCAAACGTCAAAGACTAAAATACATGTATTTTTACATATTTTCTTATATATAAATCCTATTTAAGACCAAATTATTGCAATATATTTCACCTTTTAATATATCACATTCAAACTTGTTTACTAAACCCACATTACATTTTTGTTATTTCTAATAATAAACACCATTTCTAACATAAAAGTTGGAAGTTTCAAATTTCATTTGATTTTTTCAGAACAAAGATGTTTGTGAGGTTTTAAATTTCAAATGTTTTGACATAAGAAGGTTAGACTGGTTTCCAGTTCACTGTAAAATCATTAATATTTGTGGGGGATTTAATTTCATGGATTTTGTGGATGATCTCAACAGCAAATTTACATCCCACACAAATATTTATGATTCTACAGTATATGACTTAGTGGACAATGCATCCTTGAATAACGTCCCCATGAAATGGACTTTTTAAAAAAAACATGAAATTTTGTCCCATTAAAATTAAATGATTTTACAGTATGTGCAAAGCAACCTGACTGGTTTCCCCCCAACCTGACTGGTTCCCCCGAACCTGACTGGTTCCCCCCATTACTGAGTGAAAATGATGATAAAATGCTTGGAGTACTAACATCCTTTTTACTTAGAAAGACAAATTATGAATCTAAAAATAATTAAATCAAACAGGATACTCGAAAAACCAGCAAATTCATACATTCATTACTCTAGCCTATTATCATAGGGAAATTGGATTTTGGCGGTAACATTGTGGAAATGTATTGCAGTAACGGTTGAATTAACCGTGCTTGGTTTTTGAAGAATCATTAAACGTGAACGAAAACTGAGAAATTATTTCGCTTTTATTGCCAGCAATGGTATCAATGTTAGATAGGATTTTAAATATGTGTCTAGTTGTAATCGATTCAAATTTATAAAACATTTATAAGGGTTGATATTGTAATCATTACAAGCTGTTACTAAAAGTACTAAATTTCATTGTATTATATCATTGTATTATACATGTATATCGGTATAAAAATATTGATTCACTTATATAAACGGTTCCCTAGCAACTTAGTAGTTATTTTTAGAACAAAACAGAGAAACATTATCAGAATAATGCCAGTCATATATAATATTTATATAATAATCAATTTTCATCCTTTTAGACCAGAACATTTTCAACTTATTTATTCAGCATCAATTTGCGCTGCAAGTTATTTCAATGTATGATATAATATTAAATTTTATCCCTCTAGGTGAATCAATTTCCTGTGCATAAATTAAAACCCTATTATTTCAATCAGATATGTGTGTGAGCTGGTGATATGAATATTAAAATATTCACATTGACTGATTGAGATTTTGTCCACCTATTGATGGGACTTTGTCCACTTTTGCCCAATCTTGTAAAATCAGTGATGGGGATTTTCTCTCCCATGAAAAAATTCATGATGGGAATTTTGTCCACCAATGACCATTCAAAATATGATGGAGATTTAGTCCACTCAAATAAAGTACTGGAGATTATGTCCAGTAAGAATTTTGTCTCTCATTTTGTTAATAACCTGAGCATACAGTATGCATATTCTTTTTTAATACCAACAGACAAACATTTCTTGTATTACATTAAAAGTACCGCAGTAGAGTTGAAAAACGCACAAAAAATAAATGCAAACATGATATACATCCAGAAACCTCAACAAACAATAAAGAACACATGTATACATTGTTGATCGTATAAGGATCTTTTATCAACGATATATTTCCTTATACCGCATTTATACCACATTTACCAGTTTACCGCCACTTTCGTATTTCATATCTTTACACAAACACATAGACCATGAAATTGATCCATGAAATTGTGACTGAGTCGAAGGTGAATCATCCATGTGCTATATACAACAAATTCAACAATGAACACAGACGTTTACAGCTATTGTCAAGTTTATTTGGTGCATTTTATTTTCAAATTTTACTCAACATACTAAAACTTTGTATTTTCAAATTTTTGCCTGTTCATTCCAAATTCATTAACTATGGAAACACATCAATAAATATCGATTTTAACTCGGGACAAAAAGCGCACAGTGAAAACACATGGCTTTATCGACTCAGGTTTTTTGTGTCACTACTAGAGAAATACAATGACAGCAATTTAAGGGATGAAAAATTGAATTTTCAGTAAATTGGAGAAAAAAATCCCAACCCAAATGGCACAATGTTAATTACGAACACTGGTAATTATTGCTATTTAAACATTTTTGTGGAGATAATGGACAAAATGATTAGTTCAGTTGGATTTCAAGGTGCACATGGATAAATTGCATGTACAGAGCAAACCCCCCCATTCATTTTAATGCCCTTTTTTCGCAGTAACCTTATAGGATACTTGCAATAAAGGGTCAGACAGGTCAACCAACATTTAATTTAATTCATGATAACATTTCATGTGTTTAAATTCTTCAGTTATCAGTTATGTTACAAGGAAAAGATTGACACATATTCTCACAATTAACTTTAAAGCACTTTCCATCCATTTTTGAAGAGTGCATTATTAATATTTTCCCTCCATTTTTGAAGAGCACAATGGTTTATTCTTTACTTGCTTTTAAATGAGCATTATAGCAAAAATTGAAAATATATTGATTGCATTTGATTCCAGGCATGCTTTGAGAACTACAGCAAATATAAAGCTAATAATAGTTGCTAGTGAGACGAGCAAGCGACTATATATCAGATTGTTGTACTATAATACTGTGAACTAAATAATGTCAAGTGTGAATGACACCAAGTTTCTATTCTAGGGATCGACCAACGCACCCCGAGTACTATGGAGACAAATATCATGACGTTAGTCGTTGTTAGTCGTTACACCTGAAAGGTTGGAAAATCATCGCTAAATTACCATATATGTACATTATAATAGTGATATTTATAAGTCACATGATTGAAGTAAGTGTTCCTTTCACAGTATTCGCTCGGCACAAAGTATTGGAGGAAAAGCTGACAATTAGGTCACAGTAACAGAGAATTGTTGTATTGATCTCGCAGATTCTCAGATTACGGAGGAATTGTCAGTACTGAAGCATTGTGGGTATAAATTGTCAGGACTGAAGCATTGTGGGTAAAAATTGTCAGGACTGAGGCATTGTGGGTATAAATTGTCAGGAGAAATAGATCCATAATATCACAGTCTGCTCTAATAGTGATATGATTTCCTGGGCTATAAAATCTAAAGTACCACAGCATTCAGGGTCAAACATGAACTAAATGCATTGATCCATGAATTTAAATATTATTAGAAAGGTGACTTTGATATGCTGGATATAGTCAGTTTTAGATATAGCAATCAATAGCCTGACTTTGTTACGCCATTTCCAGTTTCAAAATATTAAATCTGCCAGATTCTGCAGAAAAGTTTGCCAATCAAAATTCTAATAATAATAATATTTTTTTTTGTTACATTGAAGGAAATTAGACAAAATGGATAGCTATATCTTAAATTGTTATCCTGCAGGTTGTAAAATCAAAATTAGATAAACCATGAGGTTTTGAAAATCTTATTCCTGTGATGAGCAATGGGTTCTTATATTGGCCTAAAGGAGGGTGGTTGCCCTACAATAGTAACAACTCCGAGACTGTCTGGAAAATGAAGAAATATAAATCCAGAACTGACAGGAACATATTGAGCAAGTAAGAGAGAAAAATCATTACAGTCGAGACATATTGACTCATAGTATGGTATCAGTATCACCTAGACAGACCACCTTCAACTTGGCTACCTTATCACATAGTTGGTGATTTATTTATCTAATATTTCCCTAGACTTTAAATCCTCAATCATGGTGACCTGCAGTCTAAACAGTGTAGCATCTGATTGCAATTGGTCAATGCTCAGTAAAGTTTTGAAATTGACCAATGGCAAAACAGCCTTCTTAGACTGGTTTTATACCTTATCAAGGTTTTGTATAACAGTTTTAAATCCTTCTGGTGAAGTTGTGTCCATGATTCTTTTAACATTGAAACATCATTACAATTATATAAAGACTGTCAGGCTTAAAGATTAGGGGGAATTTTGTCCATTTCCCATCTCATATGGAGCAAATTAAAAAAAAATCACTGTGAATGATAAAAAAAACTTTGGCCTGACAGATTAAAATGCAAGAAATAAACTGCATTTTCTGTACAGCAGTGAAAGATGAAATAAATGCAACAATCTATTAATGATAACAAAGACATCATTCAGCAATGAAAACATGGCGGTATTATGACAGTTATTTAAATACCTAAGGCTATGTTAGAATAGGTGAAAGGTTAATTAACAAGCTTGTATAATGTTAATAGTTGTTTCATGACTGGTTATTGTCAGTCAATGACTGTAATGATTATAGCTCATAATTAAAGCAGTTAACATGGCCAACACAGTAATAGTTGTACAGTGTATTGGTTACAATAAATTATTGTTTCATAAAAATGACATACCAACATAGGCCTACTTAGTGTACTGTACATTAATAATTTCATACACAATTACAAAACAATTGACATTTATATATAATAGCGTTAATAAAATAATAATTTACTTTAGCTTGATGGTAAAACCAGTTTTTCAACTTATATTAACCACTCTCGACACCTCATTCCTGATATTATTCATCACCACGAGAGAACCAGAGAATGGAAGCCAGTTTAAAACACTGAGTTTTATTATATTTTATGCTGAGCTTCAAGCAAGGGAAATATAGTTTTTTTTAATTCGTGCACTTGAAGCGGACAATTAATCTCTAACACTCAGTGTATCTAGGAGGCGGTCAAATGATTCACTAGTACATTGATTCAGACCTGTACTGAAAACACCATCAGCAGCTAGCATAATCATCTTCATCTGCAATCAATAACAAGTGTAACAACAATGGCTTGACCAGATTAAACTGGAACTCCTTGCATAATTTGTTCAAGTCTTGAAAATTCTGAAGTTTTATACTCACAATTATATATGTCCTTATACGGACATAACCGTACATAATATAAAAAAATGTATACAAATCGAATACAGCCGAATACAGCCGGACGACCTTACAGACTTTGATGAGTCTCAGTTTAATCTGGTCAAGCTATACTTTACCATCAGAGCAAACATTTATATAAATATTTACATTTTCCCTTTTCAAGTATTTTTTAGGTGGATTGGGGTGCAGACTGTTATGCTCTCGACTAACAGTACCAATCACAGAAAAGCTCTTCAGTTTTTGAAGAAGAAATTATACAGAAGCAGTTTGCGGCAGCAATTTAAAAGCCAGTCATGTGTATTTACCAGTAATTCATAGTTTCATACAGATTTCTAAATTTTTCAAATTAGAAAGTTTTTTAGATATGCAAGCAAGTAAAAAACACCTATTATGTTTGAAATGTTCTACTTTTAAAGATAATCTATAAAATAGAAGACGTGTGCAGGAGTATGATAAAGATGCAGGATGTTAATATGATCATTTTTTCTATGAGAACTTGACAGGTAGAGCACACAGAAACAATTCTACTGTACTACCTCTGAATTATTTTAAACTTTCAAGCAGAAATGATGTTTTGTCCGTTTATTCTGGGTTAACACTGGTGTTCAACAATTTTTCAGTCATATGTATAACTAATGTTTGGCAGATTTTCTTGACAGTATTATAACCACAGAAACAACTTTACTATGGTTACTGAATCAATCATTTGAATTTTGAAGCACTGTTGAAACACAAAACACATCAATTTATTACCTGGAATGTTCCATTTTAAATATAGGTATGATAGCTAAGTTTATTACCTGGGCAGAGAGAAGAAACGCAATTGGTTCTTTTCCACAGGAAATGATATATCATGCTATATATACTATGGCGATACAAATTAATGATACGATAAGTATCAATGACAATTTTTATAAAAAGGAGAATTTTTTTTTTTCAAACAGATGTCTGGTGTATGATTTTGATTGGTTTATCTGATTTACAAATACTGGGAGTCCTATTATTTTTTTTATGATTTTATTTTGCAATTTTCTACAAAATATTGAAGTATAATTTTTTGAAACTGACAAAAAACGGTACTTGAAGGCCTATTTACTGTTTTTAAAACAAACACATAGTCATAAAAGTTGCAACAGCATTAGAATGGTGGGCATAATAGTCTAGGAATTTATCTACTCTGGCCTTAAACAGAGAGAAGAAAGTGGTTTAGTATTTCTGCAGAACACCTGCTGCAGAAAAAAGCAAGCACACTGTTATGAAGTAGAGCATTAATTTTTCTCACCTATATTGAAATAGACTGATCTCAAACATTGACTGATCCCAAACATTGACTGATCCCAAACATTGACTGATCTCAAACATTGACTGATCCCAAACATTGACTTATTCCGAACATTGACTGATCCAGAACACTGACTGATCCCAAACATTGACTGATCCCAAACATTGACTGATCCTGAATATTGACTGATTCCGAACATTGACTGATCCTGAACATTGACTGATCCTGAATATTGACTGATCCTGAACATTGACTGATCCTGAATATTGACTGATCTCAAAATTTCAAATGTTGACTGATCCTGAACATTGACTAATTACAAATAGAGGATCTATCACAAGTTGTCAATTGATATAGATTTATATTAAACAAGTTCGGGGCATTCTATTAAGCGAGCCTTTGGCGAGCTTAATAATGTTCACTTAACAAGTTTTATATAAGTTCATATCAATTGACAACGAGTATTAGATTCTTTATATCACAGGACTCTAAAAACATGGAAAAAGCGCACCATGCATTCAGCGGAAAAAACGACTCCGCTTTATAAACGACACTAAACGCAACGTCATTTTCAGCACAAAAAGACGTCATTTGGAAGATAAAATGATGTCATTTACACATTAAACTACACTCGTTACGTATAGAGTTATACGTACTGGTTATATTAACCCGGATACAAGGAAATTCATGTGATATAGATTGATCCCGACAATTGACTGATCCCAAACACTGACTGACTGATCCGGAACATTGCCAGTTATGCACTGAAATAACTAAGACTTTGTTATTTTTTCAAAAAATTTCATAACACCCTGTAAATGATAAAATACAAGTGTAACTTCATTTTTGCAGTATGAAGCACATGTTAA
Organism: Spisula subtruncata; assembly: GCA_963678985.1. NCBI lineage: Eukaryota > Metazoa > Mollusca > Bivalvia > Venerida > Mactridae > Spisula > Spisula subtruncata. The sequence goes on from OY787674.1 coordinate 12,314,080, forward strand.
CAGTTAAATGACTAAGATTGATAAACCGGAAGAGAAAGATAAGTTTATTTCAAGAGGTCCTTTCAAACACATCATTGACAGTAAGGTGTAGGCTTGCGTGTGTAGGGAGATAAGTTGTATTTCCTCCACCATACTGGTTACAGTATATCTAGATTTCAGGTTGGACTTGTACATCCATACTTGAGAGTTTTTTAAAAGTTTTTATCATTACAGAGTACATCTCGATGAAACAAATTGCTGGCTTAGAATGAGAAGGTTGCAAGTACTACTTACGACCTTATAAAACTGATACACATGTATACAATCTGCATCCCAAAATGCTTCTTATGAGCCTATTTCCGAAAATGGGAACTTGTCATGTTGACCAAACTGAAGTTTAAACAGCTTGTTTTACCATAGGTATAGAGCAATTTTCGAATATTGATTTTGTAGTTATGACCTTCTCATCCAGTGAAATATTGAAGATAATGAACTCTTATGAGTACAACTACTCAAGTTGGACAACAGACATAGGCTGCCAACTGATGAAAACAGCCTTATTGTCAATTATGTTGGATATATAACATACAGTGCATAACATTACATGTATGACATTGACAGTATAACAAGATAACTGGTGTTGGTTACTGTCGAAGGGGAATACCGTAACTCATGTATACCCAGTTAAACCTAGATAAACTTAGTTTACCTGACAGATAAGCTAATGTTTACAACCATTATCAATTAACTTTTAACAGACTGTATATGTACTGGTTTTATACATACACTCCCTATACACATTTATTACAGGTTCAAACTTGTGAAGCCTCCGTTTTTTATGATTTCCGATAATTAGTGCAAATGTTAACCTAGGACTTTTTTCCTATAATTTGAAATCCACAAATGTACTACAAAATAGTTGTTTTTATACCAAAAATAAGAAATTTCATGGCAACAAAATGAGATGGTTTTACAGTATTCTTTAATACAGTAAAATCATTAATTATCAAGGGGATTAAATTTTGTGGATTTCATGGTTCATCTCAACCACGAAATTTTATCCCATCGAACAATAATGTTGACCCTTGTATTTATCAACGAATTAACGTCACATCGAAATGGTCTTTTTATGCCAAAACCAAGAAATTTAGTCCCATCAAAATTCAATGATTTTACAGTATTAGCAGATGCTTCATGATATCACAGGATGGGGAATCTGGCTAATACAGATAAATTCACCTGTACTATCCAAACTATACTATGTGTGTGGAGTACTTTGCTTTCAGTCGGAATACTTTACAGGTGGTCATTTTCATTGTATCTCAACCGTAACAAATCGCCTCACACTGGCTTCCTATTGAAGTCAATACAATTGGTAAAGGAGCAACATTTCAAATACTAGACCAACATCTCAAATAAATTAACCATTTAGTTAAAACACTGATCTCATGACAGTGAATGACCATCCCATTGTATAGGCCTACTGGTACTGTAAAATCAATAATATTCATGCAGATAAATGTTTCATTGATTTCGTGGTTTAACTTGTAGATTGATTCTATTATTCTAATCTCCACAATTTATCAAACTTTCAAATATGGAACAAAGGTTTCCCCTTCAATGTTGAGAAAATATTTACTACACCAGTTATTAAATTGCAATTTACCAAAAGTCACCCAATTACATAACCACACAAATAAATGATTTTACAGTGTATGGTAACTAACAGTGTGGATGAGTTTTTCCACACTTGATTATAACACCCAGTGTAGGTTTAACATGGCTTCTCAACTGTGAGAAGTTCCAGTTTCAGTTTATGGACATAATTAACCAGTACCAACTAAACTTCCACAATAATTTACCAGCAACTCTCCACATGTGGAGGAAAATCAACATCAAAGAAGAGCATGGGTGTTGACCAGCACCACCATGAAACAAACCCGGTTACAAATAGGTTGCATATCCAGTGTACTTACGCTGAATGGGTCAAGGTCCCCCCGGGTACTACTTCACCGTACCCCGGGTACTTTGAAGTATACTTCACCGTACCCCGGGAACTTAGTAGTATACTTCACCGTACCCCAGTATGCTTACAGGTACCCCATTTTTACTGATAAACAAATTAAATTGATATGATTTTAATCGCCGAACAAAAAATTTATACATGAAAGGAAGGTAGGAAGATTTTATTTCGGTATACTTCGACCCATAATATTTATCTTGTTTTACCGTCGAATTTCTAAAATTAAATATTCATTGTCGTAAAAATCGATCACTTAATGGTCACGTGACTGTGCTTGGAACAAAATCCGAAATCAAAACACTAACGTTTTTGGCGCGCTTTATATATTTCAACAGATTATATGCAAATAGTGTTCAAATTCGATTCCACCAGCCTGAATATTAACTTCTTCTTTGTCCTCTTCTCTGCTGGATACGTACTCTTGAATAAAATTCATGTTTTTATTTCTTTGAATTTTATTAAACAGTATTTTTTTCAATGCCGAGACGGCCACCGGTTTACGTTATTCTATTATTTGTTATTTTACGACATTGATTTTTGGCGCGCGGTAAACCCGGGTACGGTTGAGTATATGGGGGTATGGTGAAGTATTATCTGTGAAATCGGGGTACGGTGAAGTATACTTCAAAGTACCCCGGGTACGGTGAAGTAGTACCCGGGGGGACCTTGACCCATTCAGCTGTACTTACCACTGGATCATGTCTCTATACTGAGGACTTTGTGCAAAACTATGGAATGTGCCTTATCAAATAGCCTATATAAATTGAAGTAGTTACCATAGTTTAATTTGCACTGAGTCCTATTGAATTTGTTATTATTATAAAAAAAAATTTCATACCAAAAGAGGTGTGTCATCCTCCTACATTTCTACATGGCTGATGAAACCAGTTTGTTTTCAGTGCATTCTATATTAGATACTAGTATAAAAGAGCAAGTCAATTTTTATTATTTTGGGCACACAAGCGACTTTTTGAGATGAGACTTAGCTCAGATTGTGATGTTTGAGGAGATTGGGGCCTGTTTATTCTCAGTGGATTTTATATTAATATTATTTTGGGCACACAGAAAAGTTTTTTCTGGTTTATTGACCAATCAAGACTTCATAATGTGTTCAGCAGATTGCTTAACCTTTTTTCACCAGGAGACTGGAAACACTGGTTGTATCTTTTATCAATCCCTATAAACAGGGCTCGACCCTAACACTGGTCCCCTGGTCCGAGGCCAGTGAAAATCAAGAAGGACCAGTGAAAATCTTGAAGGACCAGTAACTGTTTCATTTACAAATTTTACTGTTCTTTGCTAGGGGACCAGTGCCCAAAAATTGTTAGTGTCAAGCCCTGATAAACATGCAAAACTGCACCTGCTTACAGAATATGCAATAAACTCCTACACCTTATCAGCAGTGTATCTAACTTTAATTAGCATATCCTGACTAGATCTATTAGCAATACCATGTAATCATGTAATACTGCACCTAATACTACATCCAATTAATTAACACATAATTAGTTCTTGTTAATTAAGCCTACACATGACGTCATGCTGGGGTTTTGACATCAAAGGTTGACTATGCACTTATGTAAGTTATGTCTGTGCACATGAATATGTGGCTGTGTGAAATAACCAGTGTACATTAACAATAAAAGCTTATATAATATTAATACAAATTACATAATATCTGGCACACTATACTACAAATAATATACTGAAAGTTCTAGTGTTATGTTACATAGTTTTGTTAGAAATTCCAAAGGTCTAAAACTACATTCATGCATAGTTTTATCATTGGAAATTCTATGCAGTACAAAAATAGTAATATTAGTTTGGCTTAATCATAAAATGCAGCTTTTGCTGGCTCTAAATCATAAAACTCTTTTGACTAGGTAAGTTAAATAACTCTAAAATTATGCTAAATACAAACTTGTGCTCAATAATGTCAAAACACATTGGGTTAAAGGAAATAATATCCATGTGTTATGTCATGTATATGTTATGAAATGTGTTTTTGTTTTATAAAAGAAAATCAGTTGCATCCATGTCCACATTTATCACATACACCAAAATGGCATCATCCATTTTCACATCAATTCAACATCCTGATTAAATCTAGGAACTTATCTACTTAAAACTTCCCGATCCAGAATTAAACTGCTTTACAAACATGTGTTATCATAGTCAATGTAGTATTCAATCATTTAATCTCCATCCTTAATAGAACAGATTTAATGTGATTAAAATAATCTCAGAATTCAATTCAGAACAATAACATAAGTACACAATGTCATGATATTTCAAACGGGATTATGCTAATATTTAAGGATGTGCCTTTATTTCTAATCTGCTTTACCAACTTCCAATGCCTTCAGTGCTTTGATTTGATAGTCAATCTAACTACAGATAAGTACATAATGGAGAAGACAGGAAATCCAATGGTTGTCAGATTGCTAGGTGACATAAAGACAGGAAAAGGTAAGAAAAGTAAAGTGTTAAGGAGCTTGTGCAAACTTTACTTGAGTAGCAACACAGAATTAGAGAGCTTTATTCATGGTAGCAAAGCACAAACTTTGATCAGCTATTTGATCATATTTTTTCACTAAGCAATCAATTTATTATTTAATGTCTATCGTTTATGGGGTATGTCCTTCCACCCAGAAAAGTGTAGCATCTTAAGGGTCCACAGAAAGGTAAGCCATACCATGTCAAACTACACACTGAAGGGACACACTCTTGCCACAGACAGTGTGTCCAAGTACCTTGGAGTCAACATGACTGGTAATCTGAGCTGGAATGCACATATTGATAAGACCGTGAAGAAGGCCAACAGTACACTTGGGTTCCTACGCCGAAACCTACGGATATCAAACGAGGCAGTAAAGTCTAACGCCTACTTCTCGCTTGTAAGACCCCAGCTCGAGTACTGTGCGACAATATGGAACCCCCACACAATGAGTCATACCAACCAGGTAGAGATCGTGCAAAGGAGAGCTATCTGTGGTTTTGGTTAACCATTATTTAATTTATTGGTTCATATCTGCCAGCTCAATAAACTAAGCAACTTATTTAAATGATAAAAATATAGAAAACAATTCAGTAAACTTTAGAAGAAAATAAACTGTAAACAAACTTCTGTCTTTCTAATCTAATAAAGTTTGCATAGAAACTCCCCACAAAGTCCCACCTACCACACAGTTTTAGGCCAATATTTTCTTTATTTCAGACTTAATGCTTATGTAACTGCAACATAACATGGAATGGGAAAAAATGGACTCATTCATATAGGTCGGCCTCATAAAAACAATTCGGTAAATGATTTTGAGGCCAATATTTCTTACCTTCATCAAACAAGAAATGTCAACAAAGTTACAGGTCGCCATTTTTTGGTCACGTGTTGAACAGCGCCACCAAATCCCAAAATCTATTTTTACCATCCAATCGTTAACGCTTCCTGTTCACGTGACGTCAATCTGAAGAAGCGTGTCGGCGGGAACTTCAGTAACGTCTGCCTCATTTACAAAGAAAGCCGAGCGCACGGAGTATTCAGGAAAACTTACATTAATTAGCAAAAATGCCGTCTGAAAAGTAAGTAAAGTTTTGTGATCATGAAACTTGTTTTGTATCTACATTTTGATGTGATGTTAACGATTGAAATCGCTTTATTTCATTAAAAAAGTTTAAATATTGTGAAAGTTCTAATGTGTTCCGCCTTTGTGTAAAACTGGGTCATTCGCATAATGAGGTTTCGATGCTTTCTTGGAATATTCTTTCGCGATTTCACTGTGAATGGTTTGTAACGTGATCAAGTTGATGGATGTGGAAATGAATATGGAATTATTTTCATATGATCCTTGCTTCTTCAGAGAATTTGATTATCGATCGCCATGTGAAAGCAGACGACGGACGGGTGCGAAGCGAAAGTATTGTTTTACTATGCGTGTTTGTGCTATTTATAGATGTCTAAATTTAGATTTTGGATTTTTCCACTTCTAGGGAAGAAGTTCAAACTACCACAGAGACCACTGAGACTCCAGAAATCAAGACAAAAACTGTCGAAGATGTAAAGAGAGCGGTCGAAGAAGCCGAAAAGGTAAGCAAAATACTTGTGTTTTTTTCAGACGAATGATTGGAGATATGAAAATGCACTGAAGAAAATGAATCAGTATTCAAATAACTTTATTGCTTATGAAGTCGTGTTTTATTTACAATCTATATTATCAATTGCATTTTATCCCAGTTGCATTTACTTTAGCAACACTGGATTTCTTGTTCAAATCATAGGTTCTGAAATAATTTTTTGTTTTAGATAATTTATAAACCTTTCAAGTTTTCCTGGGTTATGGCCCTTGTATTGCAAATGTGCATTGTCTTGTTCTCTTGTTACATGAATGATTCCGAGTTTGGTTTCAAATTTGTTGATAAGCTTAAACTATCCTGGCCAAGTTTGGTTTACGGTTATCGGACAAATCATCATAGAACTTGGTGGATTATGGCCCTTTCAATATGAAAAACATGCGCGATTAGCCTTGTCTTTTCTCTTGTGAATTACATTGTGTACATCTCTGTCAATTTCATCAGATGAATCATCATAAGCCTTCGTGCACAGTGGAATTAATGATCATTAGCACAAGCATATGTGACAGTTCAGTAGTGTTGAAATTTATGTTACTTTCCATTTACTCCTAAAGTTTTAATTCTTATTTCTTTGGAAAAACTAAACTCATTGAATCATTCAACATGAGTGGCAGGTGCAACTCATGATAACAATCATTATTCATACTGATGCTGTAATAACATAATTTATTTTGTTCAGGCAAAGGAAGATACTACAGAAGAAACTAAAGAAGAAACTAAAGAAGAGTCTAAAGAAGAAACTAAAGAATCAGAAAATGGCACATCTCAGGAAAAGGAGGAGGAAAATGTTAACCAAAATGCCACAGAATCAGGTATTTATCTCTAATATTCTCATTTGTGAATGCTTTGCAAATGGTGGTTGGTCACTCAGTTACTACAGAATGATTGGGTCTTGGATCCTATTCTTTTGTGTTCATTCAGTCAGTCAATTATCGAAAATAGTCTAGGCCATGGACCTAAGACAGAAGGAACAGTCTGATATTTGAAATTAGTACTTGTCCAGGTCCAGGACAGGTTATTTTGCTTTGAGTAGTTGTGTATATTGGGTATAAGGAAAAATATCAACTTTTCATGATTCCAGTAATTAGTTTCAATAAATCCTAAATTCTCAAGACTGGCAGATAAAAATCACAAACTGAAACCTTAGTTACTTGGATGTTTGTAATCATTTCTAAATGACCCTTTATGTTTTGAGTTCAAGGACCATGGCATTTAGGCTGGGGTCTTTTTTAATTTTGATTTAAGTGACTATAACACATGAGGAAATGCCCTGAGGTAGCCATGTCATGGGGGTATAAAGTTATTGGGTTTTCGCTGCCTTGGGTACTGTTTAACTTTTTCAAGAATCTTTTGTGTTGTGTTAAAGTTTACTCTAGTGGTATTTTATGTTTGTATGGACTTCAGTGAGTGATTTTCGAAGTACTTCCAACTTATCCAATAACCATAGCATAAGGGGACACTTGTTTTCTATGCCACTATGCTATGATACTTATTTTATGGAATATACCTGTCTAAAACAACTCTCAAAACAACCTTAAGTAAAAGTTACTTGTTCTGAACTTCCAAGTGCAGCCAGACCCTACTTCTATGACAATCATTATGAAACAAACTAGCACCATAGAACTACACATCACCAGTATTTATTAGGAACTATTCTGGTTCATGTAGAAGTTTTCAGTATTTTGTGAACTTTCATTTGTATGTGCCTCTAATATTTACAAGTACTAAAACTGGACTGAGGTTTCTTGCTTTAATTTCACAATCTTTGCTAGAGGTTAACCAAATTGTTAATATTTTCAGAAAAAAGAACGTTAGATGAAGATGAGGTTGATAATGAAGATTCCAGTCCAACAAAAAAGACAAAGACCTCTGAAGAGACCGAATCAACGGAAGAAGCAGAAGAGAAAGCGAATGACGACTCCTGAATAACTTATACATTATGAATGTTGTCATATCATTTTACACTTGTTCATCTCATTTTTGTTGGGACGTGTTCATCTCGTATTTAAGTAATCACGAGCAGCCAAATTTTCTCATGTTGCGTGTTAATTTTAGTATATTTGTGGAATAAATGTCGTCAAAATTTATTTTATTCTGTTTGTGATGTATTTTGACTTTTTGAGCACTGAATAGACTTTCCAATTGGTTGTTTGGGAAATAGACAATTAATATTGACATTGTGAAAAATTGGTGATTAAAAAAAAATCCAATAGAATTGCAATCATTTTATAAAACCAATTTCCAAAAATCTTGTTATTATATAACGTTGTTTTAAAAAAGTTGAAGTTTTACAACTGTCAGATGGAAAATAAGCTTGATGGGTTTCAAAAATAATTGTGAACAATTGGAAGGTTTGCTCTGTATGTAGTATAATATTTAGATGAAACAACTTCGTGTGGTCTAGTGCATAATTGCATTATAATACACATACTGTTTCAAATCTACTGATGTCAAGCAGCCATTGAACCATGCGTTTTGATAATCTTGTTGATCATCCTTGGGACTGGAATTTGACTAGAAAATTATTGGAGGCATTTCGTTGGCTTAGAATGAGGTCGTCTGTACAAAATCGATATTTTGGGAAAACAAAAAACTGCAAATTACTCTTGGTAAAACGAGCTGTTTCAACTTCAAGTTAGTCAACAAGACAAGTTCTGATGTTCATGAAAATTGCTCGTTAAGAAGCACCTTGTGATGATGATTATATATCTGTCATAAGTACAAGTCCTCATTCTAAGCCAGTGGTTTCATCTGTCAATTTTAAACCAAAACGTTTTGGTGTGCAGCAATAACTTGTTAATCATTTTTAATGAGCACAAAACAGACTTGTGCCAAAATGGAACTCTTGCTTGGCAGTAAATAAATAACTTTACATTGAAAAAATGCTTTGAGCTTGCACTTTTACTACGCAGCAAGATAACCAGAGAAGTTCACTTGCTGACATTCTTTAAAATGAAAAGAGCACTGTGTAGGAGATTGCGCTCAATACTATGCTGTCACTACTTACCTCCCTTGGTTGACACGCTTCCATTGATTGACTAATAGCAGATACCATGCTTGACACTACTTGCCTCCCTTGGTTGATGAAAGCTACCATTGATTGACTGGTAGCAGATACATGTACCACAGGCTCGTCACTACTTGCCTCCCTTGGTTGACACACTACTATTGATTGACTGGTCAATGACCAGCCAGGCAACATGCCATCAGTGGTTCAAGGATAATGGTATATTATACTATGATACTCGAGTGTAGTTATCATAAAGAAACCATGTTTTACTGAATTACATTGATATTGGACTAGCAATGGGATACACTATAGCACATTTACCTGTCACAGTCGGTCTATGGATACTATTCATTGTCTGAAAAACAGCTGGTTGTTCACTACCTACATGTGCAAGGTGCCCTATGGTACTTAATAATAAATTAATTATAGTCAAACAAAGCAATATGATCCTCTATCTCTATACACGAGTATATTCACTTTCTGTGAAAGTTGCTTCTTTCAGATTTAGATTGATTGGTGTTTAAAGTTCACCCTAATACATATTTGTAACTCCCCAATCATTATCACGGAAATTAAGTCACCAATCTCACTAAAATCAGATCCTAACACGCACTGCACAGGCACAAGTTGTGGAATGTAGCATAGATCCAATTGAAATGAGATTGTTCAGTTTAATACAAACTGTTCAATAAGATTCCATGTCATTAGTAGGTTTGAGGACAACATTGATTTGTTAGCAATATAAATGAACATATTAAACATAAACACTTGATTCTCTGCATATTATTTTATTTTGTATTTCATACAAATATGGATACTGCCCATGAAATGGTAAACTTGCAGTAAATCAAATGAAATATGATAATTACTCCCCTTGAAATGGGATAAGTGAGCAAATAAAATATGCTTAGTAGAGTTACTCCCCTTGTTGAAAATCATTTATTTGTGTTACTTGATGTGCAGTTCTATTCATCTTTCAGAAATGCATAATCACTGCGGTATAACGTACACCGGATATTGCTAGTAAAGTGATTAATATTATTAATTTTGAGGAGACCAGGGTGAGTTTAAATACGATATTTTCCAAATTACTGACTACTTATGCGTATCTGAATTGAGTTTTAACTTCTTCGGGCATTTTTGAAACTTTATAGCCACTTAAGTATATTAGATATTCATAGGAAGGTTCAAATGATCCAGTATTATGCAAATACTCACTAGCAAATAATGACAGCAGTACTGTACACGCTTCTGGAATAGCTTTATTACCAAAATGTTGATTTTTTGAACTGGCCATTTTGTTTATATTGAACTCAAAAGTGTCGTGACCAAATTTCATAAACATTGATCGAAAAACAATGAAGATACACATCAAAAAAGATTCACGTATGTGTATGGAGTATTGCTGTTTAGTGTACAGAGTATTGCTTATTAACATGAGCAAATGAAGAATGTAAATGGACAGTTTTATCGCATTATTATGTCTGTTCGTCAATAAGGTCATGTCTTATTAACTGTATGATATAATAAGAATAGTGTTATATGATAATATTAACATATTTCAATCTGTCAGGCAGACGAATGCAATGAACAAAATAGAAAAGTGATATTTATCTTGGATTTATATAATTCGTTGAGAATCATGCTTACGATCAAATGGCAAATACGGACATCACTAATACTATTTAAGAAAATATTTTTCTACTATCTTTAAGGCTTATCAATTTGATATAAAATGTTCAGTAAAACACAACATTCTAATCATTTGAAGCAAGTGCATGGACTTAACTTAAGCATGAAATGGTTGTATAATCATAGGCCAGATAATGACAATGCAATCTAGGTTTTGGATAGTTTAGTTTGACAATGTGTTGTATAGGGTATATTTAATTACAAATGGAAAGTCTACCATTTCCTGAAGACAAGGGGGCTCATAAAGCAATATCAATAATACATCTACTTTAACGCGAGTAATCATAATATATTGGTTAAAATCTAAACACTAACTTAACAAGTAAACAGAAAAGAACGTTTCAGGTCTATGTGGTATTTTATATTATGTTGTCACAAAAGCACTAACAGAAAATATGGATATGTGGGTGACAAAGCATTTCTATCAGACATGTTTGCCTGACTACAGGCATTTTCTCAAGGGATCTTGGATTTTCTTCCCAGCAGAGGTTAGACAACTTATTTTGATCAGTCGGTCAAAGAAGACATTGTTCTTATGAAAGTGTACAGACCACATTCTAAACCCTGTAGAATTTGTGTACATTTCTAATATCACAACATGTAAAATTCAGGGGATAGGGTTCTTGGAGATAGGATTAGCTTGTTACATTAATTGTTTCATATATTACATACAATCCAAACTTAATAGGTACATATCTATACAATAACAAGTTATTTTTACCAAACAAACACTGATTATTCCTTGCATTTATTCAAGTTGTGTGACAAATAGTCACTGCTGTTAAAAGCAATACTCCGTACACGATACAGCAATACTCCGTACACCAGTGAGCAATTATATAGCAATACTCCGTACACTAACACCTGTATTTATTCTCACAATGCAAGGCTATTTGCGAAAAGTTTCGAATACTACATTTACAATACAATCTTTGTAACAGGAATGACAATTCGCTCGATTCAAGTTGTGTATTTTAATGAAGAATATAAACAAAAACATCTTATTTCGGCGGATCGAGCTTACTTTTTGCGTGAGTAACGATACGAGTTTGGTCTTTTAATCACACTTTTAAGAACTTCCTTGCAATTTACCGGTTACATGGACTAGGAAAATGTATGGAAGAGATACGTTTGTATAAAATATATATGAAATACACTCAGAAAGACTAAAAATCGTCTCTGAACTTACCCTTGTCAACACTAGAATGTCGCGAAAATTGATAATTTTACTCATATTGCTAGCAATATCCGGTGTACGTTATACCGCAGTGATAATATTAAGTTCACTCGCTATATAAAACTTGCAGACAAAAGCTCAAGTCTGGTATTGAAACAAAGATTGATAACATAAGACACAACAATCACAGGTTGTCGTTGGTTTCAAGTGCAGTGTAAAAGATGCAAGGCCCAACAAATAATTTGTATTACTTATCGGAAATGCATTTGTCAACTCTTTTTGTCCATTGGTAGGCTATACCATGTGCTGACTTTAATATAAGATATATAGTCCCTAGAACCGTTCTATACAAAACAAGATATGAATATATTATATAATAATTTAGTATCTAAAACAATAATCATCAAATCATTGAAATGTCATCTTCATAAATCCGTAAACAGTAACGTTTACAATGTTTAACAACCAAAACTAGACTGGCACAATAATGTGCATGCTACCTGGTGAAAGTATCAAAATGGCACTTTATAAGCGAGTCAACTTCCAGTTACTGCACATTGAATTGTATAGTTTCCAATTAATTATAAATCACATCATGACCAGAAGAAACAGATACTTCAATTTCTCGTACAAGTTGAGTTTTAAAGAATCGCAAGAACAGATACAGTGATAAGATTTATATGCTGTGAAAATAATGGATCAATTATCAATCTGGCCACACCATGACCAGAAGAAATAAATACTTCAATCAATTTGCTCCCAATAAGTCACGCAAGTTGAGTTATATAGAATCGCAATAACAGATACAGTTTATATGCCGTGAAAATAGTTCAAACATCAATTATCGATCTGGCCATTAATTGTTATATACATTAAACTTTTTATCAATTCTTAGCTATATTTGATTAAATTTAATGAATAATATTTACAAATGGTTAAATGTTTTCTAGTGGCGACCACAAAGAGTACGTCAGGTCATTATTTTCTTCGGCGTTGCTAATGTAAGATAAGCGCGTTGCTAATGGAAGAAAATCTTATCTAACATTAGCAACATCTTTCTTACATGAGCAACCGCGCGTGAATTTATTCCGACCTTTATGGGTCTACTTTTACTTCAACTGCGTCTGCATATCGTACATAAACTTGGTATTTAGCTGACAAGAAGAACAAAAATAAGGTTCTATACTATTTAAGGGGCATTTTCTTAGGCAGTGCATAACAGTGTAGGCATATGCTTTATTTATGACGTTATGTTATCGATTGTTTTGAATGCGAACATACGGCAAATGTCACGTTGTGATGACGTCACGTTGACGCCACGAACGCTAAATAATGATAAAAACTCAAATTTTCTCTAATTACGTCGAAGAAAAATGATCCACCATGAGACAGTCTATGCAGGATAAGGAAATCTCACCCTCGGGGTCGGACTTTTAACCAGGAGACTTGGCAAGCCTCGTCCCTGGTTAAAATCCGACCCCTCGGGTGAGATATCCTTATCCTACATAGAAGCTCATGGTGGATCCTTATAATCTCCCACCGTGGCATGGTTGGCATCATTCCGTCCGTCTGAGCTTTTGGTGCAACTCCTCTTACATCTCTTAAGGGATTTTGATGAAATTTTCACCGATTAACAACTATGAGGACCTACAGTGCATATTGTCAGGATTTTGTGATTCAACCAGCTTTGTCAGAGTTAGTCCGAATTATGGTTCTTGATTATGTTGATTATCTTCTCTTTGGCAAGGATGGCTGTCTATGACTTCTTCTTGTTTTCATCAGTTCTCTAGTTTGTCTAACAGAACATTATGTGTATAACATACACAAATCTGGTACAAATGTATTTTTCAAGTTTGTGTCTTATTTCATGTTTTTGAATCCAGGATTTTCCTTCTTAGTATTTTTTTTAATAATAAAAAGTTTCAAGCCTTGACACTGGGAATTTCAGGACTGAGAATGATTGCTGGTTACCGGTCCGGTAATTGCACAAATTGCACAAACAGCCTTACATGAAGAAAAGTTCTATATTTAGCACCTTTTTAAACCAGAAACAAATGACCTTTACATCTCATGATCTAGTTGGCCACTGACTGGTATTTTATGTATCTGGGTACTCGGTGAGATCCCAGGACTGCGGTACAGGTATATCACAGTAGATAAAATCTTTCATAACAAATGGTGTATGACTTGGTAAAGTGATGATCTGTCCAGATGTTGTATCATATTGTATGATATTTTTGGTACTCTTGAAATTGTCGTCTTCACCTCCGAATATAAGTATTCGGTCTCCAAACCCAGCGGTACAAAATCCCTTGATGGGCGCATCTGGAATTTCAATGGTGTCTAACAGTACTTTGTCCTTTTTAGCCAGCTTGATTTTGTATATTTTTCCACCATGAACAACATACACTACATCATTCAACAGCTCGTGACTGGTACGGACCACTGCCATTTTCTGTGCTTTTGCTTTAATAGGGAGCTTTAAGTCCAGATTCCAACTGCAGCACGATTCTGTATCAAAGCATTGAATCAAATCTGAGGGCGACTTTGACCCAGAAGATGTTAAAACTCCTCCGAACATGTATATCTTCTGATCAACAACAGCAGAGCATGCACCGGTCACAGGGTTAGCAATATTACCACATTTTGTCCATGACATTAGTGACGTGTCGTAGGCATGCACTTCAGATAGAGATGGGTGTAGTTGGGAAGTGCCTCCAAGTACGTAGATTTTTCTATTAACCACTCGTCTTTCTGACCTGACTGTGTTGACAGGAACTGTGCACATGATATGCTGCTCCCGACCCATGGGAAGGTCTGTTTGGCTGGTCCAGGTTTTATTCTCCTCTTGATAGCATAGGAACATCTTGGAATTCTTCACACCACCACTAAGATAAAGAAAACTTCCCGAGGAGCAGATGGCATAACGATGTCCAAGATCATTTGCTGGAGCTTTCATATCATACCATTGTCGTTTCTTGTAGTTAAACAATGTCAATTTGCTTTCTTCTAATGGATCTCCACCAAGTATGATCAAGCACTCACTTAGTGACATTTCAACACCGCTAGCTGTGGGGGCTCTTTCAATCCACAGTATCTGACAGATTTCCCGCCACATGTCCCCACACTGGGTCAGCTTCTCAATGTCGACATCTTCAGAAAATCTATCAAGGTCATTTTCACATGTTTCCCAAATGTCGGAACCATCTACATTTTCTGATTTAACGAGGGATTTTATCACATTTTTCGCACATTCTAAATCAGGATTGTCTTGAGCAATGAACCAGGTCCATGCAGCCTTACATTTGATAAATCCGCTACAGTTTGTCAGTTTATCAAGCAGTAATTCACGCATATTTTCAAAAGATGCTTCCCCAATACTGTCAACGTGGCAGAATATATCAAAGTTCTGTAGCACATTTCCTTTTGCAATTTCAGCTATATCAAACCTTTCAAATAATTTGGCGATTTGCCAAATTTTCAGGCTTATACTCGGATCCCTGTTTGATTTGAGGAATTCTTCACACTTTTTCTGAAGTGTGGAGACCTGTAGATAGTTTGCGGCCCAGTATAGATCAGGTACGGATTCCACTGTGATTACATTTTCCCCAGTATAGATGTACCGTAATATCAGCTCGACAGTTGGCTTTTCAAACTGAATCTCTGTTTCATTCCGTTGCATTTCCTGAAGAAAATTGAAATCAGCACTTACAGTTACATGTTTACAAAATATAGTACTCAAAATAATTACTGATAAATTATTCATACAGAACTCGTTCTCAAAGAAAATCGGGCTTTGTGACATAGACATAGTTAACCCAATTAAATCAATTTAAAGAACATGGCCTTTTTCTGATTTCAGAGCCTTAATTTTCTCAACCCCTTGTCGGTATTACTATAAATAATGTCACAAAGCCCGGTTTTCCTGGAGAATGACAATAATTTACTACAGAATTATGAAATAGTCTTAAAAAATTATGAGCAAGGGGAGGTAATTCAAAAAGTTATTCATAAGATGAATCTACCAAGAATTTTGAACTACCGGTACCAAAGTATTCAAATAAGTAAAACTAGAGTTTAATGAAAACCACATTAGATATTATTATTTCATCTGATCATCCAAAACGGAGACGCCAAGTTTATTGATGAGTGTCGG
Organism: Spisula subtruncata; assembly: GCA_963678985.1. Classification (NCBI taxonomy): domain Eukaryota; kingdom Metazoa; phylum Mollusca; class Bivalvia; order Venerida; family Mactridae; genus Spisula; species Spisula subtruncata. Next base: position 12,330,245 of record OY787674.1, read on the forward strand.
GCCAATGTGGTTTACAAAAACAATCATGTAAAATATCGACTTAAAAAAAGTGCAAGCCACAATTTCACAATTTAAAGAAAGTATAAAATGTATCGATTTGGTTTGAACTTATAATTAAATTTTTCTTAAACCAAATACAGGTAACTAAGTACAAACATTGTGACTAAAAAGCTCCATGGTCAAAACAGCTAGCACATCATTATTACTAACCGCAAAGGGAATACTGGTAACTGCTTTTGTTCAAGCAAATTTCTGCTTTTTCTGGATTGAATTGCTTTCATGTTGCAAAGCTATATAAGCATTATATAAACATTTTCGCAAAGAAAATCAGATTAAAACTGAAAACGGCTAGCATTGTTAGTAAAGCATTGCAACTGTAGTAAAGGTTACAGGTAACTGTATCATTGAAAATGAAAAAAAAATGGTATATTCCAAATTACCTCCCTTTGAATAAAAATTGGTTGGACTGGTTTGTGGACTTATAGCATTTTTATTAATTATTTTAATGTGTGGATAAATTATAAGGCATATCTATATATATTGTGTGACTTCCTGTGGTGAGGAGGGAATCCTGAGTACTTCATTTTTAATGGAGTCCCAAATATTTTTCAAATAATTATGTTTTTTGACTTTGTTGGCCTTTAAAAAGTTAAAACACTGAGTATTAAACTTAATGTTCAACAAACATTTTTAAAAAATACTGCAGACTGACAACCATTAAAGACAGTTTTACTGTGTACACCGTACGGCACTCCAGTGTCCTGAGTATGGTCTAAATTGTCTATGAATCCTGAATACCAAAGAGAGAGTGCCACATTCTGTATAGATTTTAATCATTCTGTGCTTACCTCCATTTCCACACCAAACATTGTTTCAAAGTACGGTGAGACAGCTGCTAGTACGACTTTATGACACTGATGACGAGTCTGGTCCACAGAGATAAGAGTAAAATCAGCATATTTATCTTGTCTACGTTGAAGATCTAAGCCAGCAACGAGTAGCTCATGATGTGCTTGATCCATAATCATCTACTATACAATCAAACTGAAATTGATAAATTATGCCAATATCATAATTATGATATCAAGTTTATTTTTTAATATTGTTCCACGGTGCATAATCAAACCAAATCGACTTGTCAAGTATTACTCTGTACATGCATACTGAGGATGGAGTCCTGGACAGTCAGAAACCAAAAATCAGGTACACATTAGGAAACAACATGAGCTTTAAAGGTATGACCCTAAATATATTTTTTATTTAAAATTGAAAGTGAAAATTATATTTTTTTGTTTGCTGGCTTCTTTCTTACATGTGCCATTAAATTATAATTGGTTTTCACCTTAGAGTTAATTCTACATTTCATTAGTTGTATGTCTAGACCATTAACTATCATACTGAAACAATTAAAAAAAATATATTTACCCTACCTAGGCACTGACCCACCTACCCACCCACCCATTCTACTAAATCTGCTAGGGTGGGGATGGGGAAACCAAGAATATTTTATGTTTGGCCCTACAACATTTGTTCAAACACGACCACTGTTATTTTGATATATCTACTCCAGTAGACTATGTTACAATATGGGGCCATCAATTGCCAATTTCTGTTTGGAGGGGTATTTAACTTAATTTGGTGGTGTTTGACCTACGACTGAAACAAATGAAAACGAAAGTAGACTGTATATTAACCAATATCTTGCAACTTATCAAATACATGGTTTCATTGATGCTATTTTTTGAAAAAGTCTTTAACCATGCGATAAATTAAATACATGTTTATGCATGGCAACACGCTTTGACAAAAATATTTACCAGAATTTTTTTCGCTAAAAATTGCCAAACTTCTGAAGTAATAGTTACACTTTGTTAATCTAACGCCGGTATCACTAATATGCGCAGCGGAAATCTGAATCGGAAAATCTGAATCGGAAATCTGAATCGGAAATTTTGGTATACAAAATACAATATATATATAGTGGTTTAATGCTGAACGTGTCATTAAACTTGTTTATTGTGTCGAACGCACATATTTAATAATAATCAAGATTTAAAATATAAAAAGGGTTAAAAAATCCGAACTACATCCAGGATTTACTATTTATAAGATCTCTGTTACATCTGAATCGGAAATCTGAATCGGAAATTTTGGTATGCAAATCGAAAAACAAAATACAATACATAGTAGTTTAATGCTTGAACGTGTCATTAAACTATTTTATTGTGCCGAACGCACATATTTAATAATAATCAAGCTAAAAATTATAAAAAGGGTTAAAAAATCAGAATTAAGTCTGAATCGGAAATTTTGGTATGCAAATCAGAAATACAAAATACAATATATAGTAGTTTAATGCTTGAACGTGTCATTAAACTGGTTTATTGTGTCGAACGCACATATTTAATAATAATCAAGATATAAATTATAAAAAGGGTTAAAAATCAGAATCAAGTCTGAATCGGAAATCTGAATCGGAAATTTTGGTATGCAAATCGGAAATACAAAATACAATATATAGTAGTTTAATGCTTGAACGTGTCGTTAAACTGGTTTATTGTGTCGAACGCACATATTTAATAACAATCAAGATATAAAATGTAAAAAGGGTTAAAAAATCCGAATTTCATCTGAATTGGAAATCTGAATCGGAAATTTTGGTATGCAAATCGGAAACACAAAATACATTTATATAGTCGTTTAATGTTTGAACGTGTCATTAAACTATTTTATTGTGTCGAACGAACTTATCTTAATAATAATCAAGATACAAAATATAAAAAGGTTTAAAAAATCCCATTTGTAACTTAACAGAATTATTAACATCACTCGATTTACTGTAAGTGTGAGCGTAAAGAATGTCGTTGTCTTTTGTCGGTACATCAATAGAGTGTATGTTTCTTTGTCGAGATTTAATCCAATTATCTTTGGATTTAATCCAATCATATTTGGATATTTTAATTGGATTATAATTACGGCCCTTCCTTATTGGTCACCACAAAAAGTCTGTGTAAGCGAAATTGAAACATGAACTAAAACATCATGGCAGGGCATAGTGGAGCATAAGTTAAAAGAGCGGGAACGGGCCATTAGGGGAGCAGGGAATTATAAGTTAGCATACCAATTTCACAACCAACGCAGTAGACATTTCTTTTTGGGCGAATTTGACTAATGACCGACAGCAAAAAAAATCAAGAAATTTAGATCAGACAAGGGAGGGGAAAATCAAAATGCAATAGTTTCAACCAATGGTCAAATATCAATAATTCGGACACCAACTACGGGAAAAACCATATCAAGTAAAGAGAAAGCGCGCTGAACGTTCGCAAACATCCACATCTAAAAGAAGGCTAATCCAACAATAAAGACAACGACAACGTGAGGTAAGAAAACAGTGTTAATAGTGTAAAAATTTAACAAAAAAATACAAAAAAACTGTGTGGACCACGATTTGAGCGCCTCCTCTTTGGTGTGGCCTGGATATTATTTATCACAAGTGTCTTTTTAATGTTAAATTTAAAATGTACAATCTAAACACGCATACTGATATTAAACTTGTGATGAATGGTAACTGAACGCTCTTGATCAACTATATCATGAATATAATACACTTACGGACTTTGAAAACGCACCACTTATTCAAACCACGAAATTTAATAGTAAACATTGTTTAATTGTTTTAAAATTTTGTCTATAGATAGCTCAATTTATGTTTGAACATCTAGCAAAATTTCAAAACACCAGTTAACAGTGTTTCTAAGTCACGTGACATCCACGTGCTTAAGTCTCAAAACCAAATTCACAGTTAGGGGAGTGCATGTAAAGTTATGTTTTTGGTGCGTTCACAACAGCGGGTACTCATTACAATTTCAATCCGCTTCTGGAGAATGTTCAACTATTCATCCACACAGGTTCGGACAACCTTGTGGGCAGATCGCATCATGGAATTTGTCCGTGTGCTCAGGTTTGAAAAATAATGTCATATGTTATCGGTGGGATAAAAATCTTGGACATTCCATCACGCAGATATTGATTTCTTCAAGAAAATTGACTGTTATTCGTTATTTATGCGCATGGTCATATTCCTGCTGTCTAAGGTTAACACCCCAGTCATCCGGAAATAGTAATACAAGAAGGAAGTGACTGCATGTTGAAGCACGTGCTCAATGTTAGATAAAACAAAAATTGGCAGGGTACTAAGTGAAAATGATGCATTTCATAAATTAACGTGTTTGATATTTTTATTTGATGATTTAGCATATCTATCGACACCAAGTATTCTTTTGACAGGCACGGTTGTTGACCGGAAGTCAAGTTTTTGGTGGAGCATGCGCATTAATTTATCCGAATTTTTTGGCTTTTAAGGCCTTCAATTCCTATTTGAAGATCAACGATGATGTCAGTTGGCATAAAACGCTATTGGAGACGAATATTTATTGTATCAGGACAATCTAATCGCGCAAAAACCACGCGGTGGCTACTTCCGGTTTGTAACACGTCTTTAGCTCCAGACACATCAGTTTCTTTTTGACATTAAATGTAACCTTTGGTTTTGAAAACTTAAAATTTGTTGTTTTTTCGGTATGCTAATGAATCGTTTACACATCGTCATTTACACAGGTCAGATATTGTCATTCGCACGAGACTCACGCTCTAAAAATGAGATTTGGTCACGTGGTCACTACTAGCGATTCGATTAGTATAAATGGATTAAAATATACTTTACCGACAACGTTCTAATCCAGGAACATTAATACATTTGTTTAAAATAATCCTAAATAGTTCATACAAAAAATAACCGACCCCTGAAAAGTGGTGCGTTTTCAAAGTCCGTAAGTGTACAAATAACTGACAACTAATATTTGCATGGTCTTAATTTTTTTAATCACTTTAGCTTTCTAACCCATACACTGTTTATTGGTATTTAAAGGTGTCATAATCCAATTATCTAATCACGATAACGTGTTTATTGTTAAATGCTTCCAACTACCAAGTTATGCTAGGGTGTCAAAGTTGTGAAATGCAATACACGAGTAAAGCTGATTGATTCAACACTACAGACGCATCAATGTGAAATATGATATGTAAGTAATATTTGTTAGCTGTTTTTTTTAATTGCATTTCTTAATTACAAAAATCACATACTATTATTAACTATATAATTAAATAGAATAAAATAAACTTACATTACCAAATCAGAAATTTTCTCTCTATGTATTAAGATGCAAATCGGAAATTTTCTCTCTATCTATCAAGCTACAAATCTGATTTTTTTTATGTTTTATATATTGTTTATTATTAAGATATGTTCGTTCGACACAATAAACCATTTAATGCAAGCTCAAGCATTAACCCACCATATTGTATTTCCGATTTACATACCAAAATTTCCGATTCAGATTTCCGATTCAGATTTAATTCGGATTCTTGTAAATCTTTTTATATCTTGTTTATTATTAAGATATGTTCGTTCGACACAATAAAGCATTTTAATGACACGTTCAAGCATATTTAACTACTATATATACTGCTACGTGTATATATTGTATTTTGTATTTCCGATTTGCATACCAAAATTTCCGATTCAGATTTCCGATTCAGATTTTCCGATTCAGATTTCCGATTCAGATTTAATTCAGATTTTTCTAAACATTTTTATATTTTATATCTTGTTTTATTATTAAGATATGTTCGTTCGACACAATAAAGCATTTTAATGACACGTTCTAGCATTAAACCACTATATATTGTATTTTGTATTTCCGATTTGCATCCTAAAATTTCCGATTCAGATTTAATTCGGATTTTTTAAACCTTTGTATATTTATATCTTGATTATAATTAAGATATGTTCGTTCGACACAATAAAGTAGTTTAATAACACGCTCAAGCATATTAAACTAATATACATGTATACTGTATTTTGAATTCCTTATTTGCATACCAAAATTTCCGATTCAGATTTCCGATTCAGATTTTCCGATTCAGATTTCCGCTGCGCATATTAGTGTGACCCATCTAACGCAACACCGGTAAATCTCTTCCGGGTTTGGCTCTTTTAGGAATTATCTGCTTAAGATCTTGATAACATCACTCTTACCGGTTTCTATGATATGGGCGGAGGTTCAAAATTTTTGAAACAGTGAAAAGTAGCAATGATGAAGGTAAGTAATTATATCTTGCCCTTTAAGGTAATATTTACGCTCGCCTGTGTTTGACTTCTCTTGGGCAAGACGACACTAAATTTTACTAATTTTTGGTCCTAAAGTAGTTGGTCTAATAAAAGTGCAGGTGGTTAATAATTGGGACTTGCATATAAACCATAGGGGCAGCCATCATATGCTTGTGTCACTTGGCAATTATGAATACATTGCCACAAAATGTCTTGTCAGACAAAATGTCTTGGCACATTCGTAATTATCAACTATGTAGTCAATTGAAACCCTGGTCAACCAAACACCGGGGAAGTACTAGGTTTTTGTCTTTCTGATGTTGATGTTGTTTGACGCCAAATAGCTGGTACATATAGTCAGCAATTAATTCTCTAGTTTAAGGCAGGGGCAATACAGCAACTTCTGCAATTGACCTTGATCAAATTGATGGGCAGGGATTTTAGTTTTTTACCCAACATTTTACTTTCTCACTTTCTCAACACTGTTTCTGTTAGAAGTTTTTTACATTGGTCGATCATTGAATGAATATTATTTTTCAGATATTGATGAGAGAAAGTGAATCCTGACAAACAGTCACTTGTGGTCGTGATGGCATCTGCTGTAGAGATGGAGGGTAGCAGTATACATACTCATTGTGAGACATGTCATAAGTTAAACTGTATGATGAAACCAGACGATGAGACGTGCTGCATGATGATGTACTGTCCGACAGCTTGTGGCCACAGATTCCACTCCTGTAAAGAGGATGACCATAAATTGATCTGCTTGAGAGAGAAAGTGGACTGTATAAATAAAGAAAATGGTTGTCCAATTGCATTAGCTAGAGATAAAATGAAAACTCATCTGTCTGTGTGTCCAGCTAGCGTGATCTTGTGCCCGTGGGAATGGAATCGCTGGCCGATGCATTCCCCTGATAAAGGTTGGAGAGCTCCTATGCCGTTTAAGAATCCTCACGTTAAATGTGGACAACTAGATGTTGCATTTGCTCTCCGAGATCAAAAAGTTTTAATGGATTCGTTTAAAACACCAAAGAAAACACGGAGAATATTACGTAATGCATTGACTCAGTGTTATCCCGCTGTTCCTATTCAGTCTCACTCTAGCATCTTGGACAGTCCAACGTCAGAAACATCACAATTGTCCGATGACGAGACAGGGACACCATGGGATTTAAACCAATCACCTCCTGGCCTCATGCAAACCATCTCCAATCAACTATCTTCCAATTCTGCTTCAAATGATCTCTATGCAGCTTCTAAGAAAACCACCGAGAGTTTAACATCGGCTCTTGACTATGTTACAGGTCTACAAGGATTGAAACGTCTTTCAGAGATTGCCAAACGGAAGGACATTAGTCCCACCACTGATCAAGTGAGTTCTATGCTCGGCTCAACCAGTATAAAGGACTCTAACCTAAGTGTAATTGAACCATTGCTCCAAACACCTGTAATGAATACAACAGCTGCTGAGAATGAAGAAGATGAATTTGACATTTACTGCTCGGAAAAGAGACTTTACCAAATACTTGGTGTGGACCTTACCATGCATTTTATTTCTTCCTACCAACCCAAGCCTAAAAAGATGTTTACATTCTTGTGTGGACGTGAATTTCGACGAGATGAGTATCAGTGGCATGTAAAGAACTTCCACTGTGATATACAGTGTAACCTCAATCATTGGTTTGAACAACGATGTCCTCTGTCTTATCTTGGATGCACATTTTCTTTTCAACGTTTCAAATCTAAATCGCCCCCTGGTAATATTGTGTATAGTCCAATCTTGCAGAGTTTTGGCTTGAGTGAAACTGAAGAATTTGAAACTGGTAGTGGAACTACAAGTATATGTAATAATCTAAGTGATGAAGAAGATGTTAGAACAGTCGTAGGTCGTCAACGACTTCGTGAAGCTACACCAGAAATTCATACAGCTTACAAATGTGATTCAGCAGTACGAGTTGTTCCACGTTACCGATCAGTGTCGCGTGAATCTTCACCAGTGAAACATCGAATGTACTACGACGATTACTCGTCACAATCTCTTACAGATCTTCCATTTGAAGTGTTACAGAAGATTACACGACATTTAGATAGTTTCAGTATACAGCATTTATCTATGACATGTCATCTACTCCAGAGTGTATGTTGTAGTCTACTCGATGAATGTGGCATCGTGTCTCTTGTATGGGAGAAACAGAGCATCAATAATCAAGACCAAAGTCTAGCAGCGAAATGGAGAGTTGCATATAAGGTATGTCACCAGGGTCTTTATACTTTTAGCATAAATAATAAGTGTCACAAAATTCTTTAGTAATCCTAGGCAATGAAGGCGTAGTGGTATGTATAAGATTTTTAAAATTACTAATAGGGGAGATGGTAAGCTGAATTTTAAGTGAAAATGACAAATAAAACCCAAAATATTGAGGGTCAAAATGTGGCTCTATGGAAATTTCAGGGGTCAAAAACCTTATTCCTGAGTCAAATGGAATCCCTGCATACATGTAGATCTACTTTAAACACTTATACAATGTGTTACAGGTCACACTATATCTGGTAAATCCTGGTTTAACAATCTCAGATATTAGCTGACACTTTCATGTCTGTTTTTGGTTATTATTTAGCTTGTTATATCCATGGGGGGGGTATATTTGATCAATGCAGCAGATTAGAATAGATATGATCACATCTGACTTATATTAATGTTTGCTTATCTGTGTGGCTGGGTAGAAAGGCAAACATAATGTTTGTTTATTGTTGTTCCATACTAAACAAATGGTTTGTAAGAGTAGGTATTAAATAATCAATGAAAAATATCATTCTTTGAGTGGGGGGGGCAGTAGTGCAGGGTACCAGAAACAAACATTTTTAGGCCCTAATAGATAGCTGCTCTAATAGTATATATTGTATTTTTGGGACTAACTTAAACAATGTGTGTTTATTCTGTTTGCATGCTTCTGTTGATAACTTTGATAAACATTGTGATAAAAATGATATCTATTTTATGGAAAATAATCTTCATAATTATTCATGCTAAAATAAAATATACTAGTGGTTTAGACAACTTGTCAAATCTGTTACTGTACAGATAAATTCTGAATTTCAAAAATATTTGTTCTCAATTTTACAAAAAAACTTATTGAGCCAGATGAGGCCGAGAGTCAATTTGTTTCAATTTTGAAAGGTTAACATTCACTCAAAATACTTCATGAAGTCATGCTTCCTAAGAAATTTGCTTATTTGATATGAATCATATGTTAAGAACAATGTGTTTCTAGAGGTGTTTTTACGACTCAAAGTTTTATATGACGCATTAAAATCTTGACCTATTGCACCCAAAATGTTCTTCTGATATTTGTCATCAAGTCAAGCTCTAATCACTCAGGCAACTGTTCGAATACAGTCAATGGTACACAGAGGTGTTTTAGAAAGGAAGACAATTAAGTCTATTACTCACCCACTTTATGTGTTGGTCAGTAGACTGTTGGCTAATTTTTTCTCAGTTTTATTGGTACCCGATTGCTAACTTTTGATGCCTCGACATCTACTGATGAAGAGACATTATACTCATAATAGTGATTCACCTGTTCGTCCATTCGTTTGTCTGTTTGTTCGTCTGTTCGTCCGCAGTCTTGTTTTTAACTAAGACTATTCAATATGATCTTATTTAATTTCATGGGGAGCGTTAATTCGGGGGTATATGGTATTCAAAATTAATCAATGATTTAAAATTGTATTATTTCAGAAGTGGCAATTTTCTTCAGGATTTTGTCCCATCGAGGATTGGGACTTTTCCACTGATGGTGCTGCCATACATGAACACCTCAAACTGTGTCCCTTTAATCAGGACACTAATATTAAAACTGAACCCTTCCGGGTGATAAATGATATATCCTATGAAGAGAGGGTTATGCCTAGATAGCAGGGATCATACTAAAATTCTTAGTTTTAAATTACTATGAACAGGTTTGTACACTACTTCACTTAAACCAAACTTTGCACTTTTTCATTCATACATGTGTAGTTTACATGTGTTAGTTAAATGAAGGCACCAAAGCGTACTAGTATAGTAAAAAAAAAATTGACCATTGAGTCATGACCTTTTAGTTGAATATATTGACAAATTATGGTCCATTGGTAACTGTGTAGGATTGTTAACTGGTGCTCCAGGTTAGATTTCTTGCTGCGGCAGGAATTTGTGTGACATGACATCAGTGGCAATATTCTTCCACATGTGGAGTAGTTGCCAGTTCCTTGTGGAAGAGGAAGTTATTATTGTTTAGAAATTAGGATAGTGCCCAGGATAAGTGATTCGTTGAAATTGTAACTGTATATACACTGAGTACAAAAAAAACTCACATGTTACATAATTTCCATAGAATATTATGAAACAAAACAATTGTGATAACAGGTAGTAGTTCTGGTGGTTCATACTGCTGAAATATATTTACTCGGTACTAAATACAGTTTGAGTGAAGTACAGTACATGCCTTGTTTTGTGTAAAATTGATCTAAAATTTTGTAAAGATCCCTAAAGGGACATTCTAACAGGAAGCTATTCCGTCTGATTGCATTAAAAAGTGGAATGTGGCTTGATTTCTCACTTACCCCCTGTAGCATTTGACCCATCGAAAATGATTAATATGAAATGTAGAACTTGTTTTACCTAGACTACATCATTTTTTTAATTTCAGGAAATTTGGTTTTGCTGATGATGTCATGACTGAGTAATTGCCGTAAAACAGTGTAAAACAAACATGAAAGTAAAATAAAGCCTGGTCGTAGAGTTATTATATCATAAAATATTGAAATTATATCATTTCAGAGATGGCAATTCAGTGTTGGCTTTGGACCAGTACATAGCTGGGAACTGCAGGACAGTTGTACCAGTGTTGTTCATGAACATTTAAAGACATGTGCCTATAACAGTGATGTGGATAAAATTTTACATAAAGATCCTGTAAAGCTTGTGCATAACGTAGAGGAGACGGAAGGTATAAGTCGTCAGGAACTGATGGCCAAACGACGAGAAGCGAGGAAAGTGTTACCAATTAGTCCCTCATTTGGTTACTGGATGCATCCGAACTTAAGATATGATCTATGATGTATATCTTTACCCATGTTGTTTATGGGGAGCTCCATTGAAAGAGGCCCTAATGTTATCACTAAGATGTATGACCATCACACTCATCATACAAGGCCTTTAAACAATGTTATTGAACACTTTAGAGTCTAATGTAATTCTTGACTCCAACATGTTGATTTTGGTAATACTGTAAAATCATCTAATTTCAATGGATCAAACTTTCTTGGTTTTTGTGAAAACAACTTTTTCTTAATCTAATAGAGAAGTAATTTCAAGGATACATAGTCCACTAAGTCAGCTACTACGGAATTATTAATATTCATAGGGGATTTAATTTTGTGGTTTATGTCACTCATAAAATCCACAAAATTTAATCCACCGTGAATATTAATGATTTTATTGTATGCTATCAATCAAAATTTTCTCTGCAAACTATTCAGTTTTGTGGCAATATTTTTGAAAAAATCACTAAAATATTTTTGATGGATTTCATTGTAATTGACTGTTGTAGCATAACAATAAATTGCTTTTAGCAGTTTTGAATTTTGGAAGATTTTGGCACTTTCATCAGGAAATGATGTAACATTGTATGAATTGTTAGTTTGATATCAACTTTTATAGCAATATTGTTCAATGAGTAATCTTGTTCAGATATGCATGCTAGTGATTTGCATGACTTTTGCTGTGAGAAGTTGCAATGTGTGTTAGTTAATTTGATAATCATTGTTACCAATTATATTCAATTGTGAGCTTGCCTTTAGTTATTAAGTTATACACAGGTTGTATTCATGAACCAGAGTCTTTGATTTTGGTACAAATCTTAGTGTCTATGAAATATACACATTGATCATACTTGTAAGAAATGTATCTTTCACTTAAAAATAAATTTCATATTAAAGTCTTGAACGGAAAACATGTTTTGAGTGCTCATTTAAGTTACTATTAGGAATTTGAAAATATTATGTTATTTTCTGCAGTCACTGGGTCCCATCTCTCCCAAAAGAGTATTAGGTGCCTGTCAAATCTCTTTATGGGTGTTTTGAAAATGCTTAGCTGAGTTAGGCAATGGCTCCCATAGACACTTACTACTAATAATGCATCCTTTTCTCCTGTGGCAGTGACCGGACGTAAACAAGGACATGTGCATGTAGGCCCTATACCTTCTTACTTTTCAAAATAAAACCTGAATAACTTAAAGCACATTTTAAAGTAATCTTTTTAGATTTTTTATGACCTGTTCATTATCTGTGACTTTGTTAATGATACTCTATCATTATGGCATCAGTCACAGACTGTGACCTGTATTTTAGAGCATGTGTTCACGTCTAATTGTATTATGTATATGCTACAATCTTCATTTGTTATTTGTCTTAAACTTTCCTTTGTTAATGTTTTCATTGTTCAAAAATGAAACATAATTTATTATTTATTTCAAGTTTTTAATTTGACAGTCTACCATGCCTTGTTTGGTTACTGTAAATGTTTCGTTGATTTGTTTTCTACTGATTCAGGAGACACATAGTGATGGTCCTGTCTGTCCATTCGTCCAGTCAAGTTGTTTAAACTCAAATATTTGCTTTTAAAGCTATGCAAACTTCTTTATTGTCCTAAACAACTTACATTGTCAAAGCTATGTAACAATATCCTACATTTCAACAGAATTATGGCCCCTGATTGACTTAGCTAGTTTTTAATGGACAAAGGTTATAAGCATTTATTGAACACAGACTTGTTTTTGTTGATTTTATTTATTACATATCTTTCCTTATTTTGTTGCAATTACGTGGCATATCTGTTGATCATACAGGTTTTTGTTGTGCTAAGTCAGCGATACTATGATAATTTTGTTTAGCACTTTTTTCATGCTATGATAATGGTTGTATATTTGGAACATGTGATAAGTATTGTTGGTACCAGGGATGGGAACAAGAACCGATGTGCTGCAAAGGTCAGCTGAGAAATTATTGAATAGTGCACTATTACTGAAAACCAATTTACTTTTGCGAATACTAAATTTCTCTTTTTGCCGATCGTAGGCGCATTCCCGACTACATACTTTAACGTTTTTAAGTCTCCCACAATGTCCATTTTAATGTTTTGTACACTTTGGGGGCTACTTAATTTTGCGAATTTCTACCACTCTTGAACTCTGCGAAGTTAAATTGTGTGAAATAATTTCTTGGTTTACAGTACACGTACAAGAGAGACCATTGAGAACATGAAATGGGTTCTAACTGTCACCTATACTAACCCCATTCAATTGATGAAATTACTATTAGCAGCACGTCATCAATCCTTGATTGACATATCTTTATATTTAAACAAAATTATGAGCACATACAGTAGTCGAATGAATTCGCTTATTAATTAGTTCACATATTTACAAACAATATCATAGTTTATACTCATATGTCGTTTTTACGACATGAGTTATGAATGGTATGTTCTGTTGTGTTCAGACAATATCATAGTCATTGCTCTTAAGTGACCGACCATCTGGCTGGAGGTCTTTCTTGGATACCATGCTTGTTTTATCATAAACAAACTACATGTATACCAAAATCATGTGATTGTTGACCTAGAATAACTATGTTGTAACTTATTAGGAATATTTTATTCCATTATTTATTAATTTAATTATACATCTTGGGTCCGGTGCCTAAGAAAAGCCCTACATAGCGTTTTCCACGGGAGTTAATCCTTGCCTTCTATATTTAATTGACCAGGAGGTAACTGAATGAAGGTGCTCGGTAGTGCTTTGCTTAGGCAACATACACCTGATACGAAAATGTATACACATATATTTGTGCCTTTTATTTATTTCACCTGTATTTTAGTACCCGTTTGTTTTGTTTTACCTGTATTGTTATTGGTTGCTCTAATCAAAAGGGGTTACAAGCAGAACCCTGATATTCTGTTGCTGTATTGGAGGATCATATATACTTTATTGGCCACTTTTGTTAAATTGTGGTTTTGCTTTTATTTGCTTTATTCTATGTATTCTTTGTTTTGACTATGCAACCAGTGGACTTACATGTAAACTATGACTGTGATTGTTTTCATTTCTTTTTTTAGCTTGACTTTTCTAGGAGAGTTACTTAGAATCTTAAGACTTCTTGGCAAGACTTTTCGAAGAAAAAAGTCTAGCTATAGTCGTGACAGGATTGTCTGCGTGTGCGACTGCTTGTACTTTGGTAAAGTTTACTATCAGCGTCATTTTCTCAAATATTATCATAAGAATCTACTTGAAATTCAACATAAGTTTTTCACAACCACAAGGGGAATCCTTATTGGCAAGGCTGATAACTCGTAGACCTTTATTTATTGAGTTATCTGCCCTTGTTACCCTTAGAATTTTCACTCACTATCAAGAAGAAACTTGAGTGTCCAGCACTCGTAGGCAGTGCTCTTATTTTATGATGATGTACTATCAGGTACGAAAAAATTGAATGACCTTCACCCATAGGTGGTGTTTGTGTTTTATTCTGAACCAGAATAAATGAGTATTATTTATCTGTCAAAAACATACATTGTTACATGTTAACTGTACACTATAGATAAGTAATCCTTAACTGTCTGAAGAAAACTTATCCTTCGTGTGCAGCTAACTGTAGGCAATGTTCTTTTTTCATTTTAATTAAATATAATAAGTGAAGGAAACCTTCGTTAGAATGATGCATTCAGGGGTTGTTATACATCATAAAGTTATATACATTAAACATGCAATTGAATGTATTCTATGTGATAGATGTCTGATAGTATTTAAAGAAATGTTGCAGTAATGTTTTGTTGGTAATGTATAGGTTGGTAAATTCGTAAAGTTTAAAACTCTGGGGGAATTTCTCGAATTACAATGACTAATGTCTGTAATTCACAATACGCTAACTTTTTGATCCTCTGGAATATCAACTAACAGTACACAGTACCATGTATTTTAAATGTCATATCGTCCCTTTGGCGCAACAAGGTTGTAACTCTCTTTACTTCTAAGTTACCAACTTGTTGCTCCAAGGTATGATAAACATAAATTGATGACTCGGTGCAAAACTATGGTAATTACGTCATTATGTATAGGCAGCTACCAAAGTTTCATACTAAGCCCTCAATATACTCCCTTACTTGTCATTATTCTATGAAGTTCTCTTTATTGAACCCGCCAGACATATCACCATGGCAACGAATATATATGTAAATTGAGTGTTTGATGTGTTGTATTGGTGTAGCGATCAAACATTGTTGTTAGGAACCATTCCTTTGTCTCTTCAACTGTGAACAATGTATGTGCAATTACTGGACTGTGAAATCACTTATGTACATTGTATTCAATATATTTATTAAAGCATGCATAATTAGTTTAATAAAAGAGCTTGAAAATGTTCATTTAGTTTTTGTCTTATTTTTGAAGTGGTGCATATAGCAAGTCCACTGATGCTATTTATTGAGTGTTCCGATTATTATTCTACTACAAGTTTGTGACCATTGGCTAAGAGTATATGTTTTGTCGCCAGGAACATTTCTCGTTCAACCAGTGTACATTTCATCTAGAGACTTGACTAACCACTGATTCATGAGGATGGCCAGGAACATATAACTATGAGCCTTTCTAGGGTCCGTGGTTTGGCTGAAATAACAAGAGCTGTCACTGTAGATGATGAACAATTCATCCTCAAATATATTGCCTGACACAGTTTTGTGAGCTTCAATATCTTGTAAAGCTTCTTTGAAACCTACCAGTGGTGACAGCAAGGTTATGAAGTAGGGACAAAAGATAAAGGCTGAAAAAGGACATAACCGTGTATTTATTTATATGAGCATACATAGCGTGACACTGATATGCATAAATTGCATACTCAGTATTCCAAATGATTACAGTACTGTAATATGTCTTTGATTAAAAAAAATTTGCCGAGGAAACAAGCAAGGGGCAAACACTCCCAGAAAATTGATTGTAGAAACAATTTTTCATATCCAAGGGAAACAAATGCAACTTAAATGCTATATTAGTTAAATACAGAGTTCTCTCGCTTGCTAGTTTTATCGTGGCTATGCCTTGGCGGGGGGAGTATGGCAGAGAATTTGATAAAAAGCACACACAATATGTTTTGCATGTTACAGTCCGACAAACCCTTTTTCTTAGTAGATGCACGCATGTTTATTATAATAGATACAGACACATGGTAGATGTGTTGTCCTGAGCAGATTCTTAACACTGACAATCCAGTGCAAATAAATAGAGAATATTTGTTGATTTTGGTGTCAGGTCGAATTTTATGTTACCGAGTGATCACTGAAATCTATTCTAGCATGTCCTTCGCTATAGACGTGATGGAGGAATGACCGTTGTTAATAAAATGCCCTAGTATATATGTTCAGCTTCTTCCTCAAATGATGAAGTTTTCATTCAGAGAAACCTTAAATACTAAATCAAATGTTAAAATCGCCGCGGTGCTTAACTTTTGTCCAGGGGTATACATTGTGACATCGAATCGTTTTCCTGTGCGTCACAAGATACGAGGTTGCACATTTGTAAGTGAACTTTTAACTACTATAAACAAACAAAATAAACCCACACTAACACGATCAACATTAGTCAGTGTGGGAGAAGTCAGTTACAATCCATCGTGGTATTTTAATCCATTGTTTATTCGTTCAGACGATGACTCGTCATGCTATACGTTTATAGTCCTGACATTGAAGCGTATAGTCGCTGACAATCAATTAATTAATCGGAAATACTAATCAATCTTTTTAATTATTGGAACAACAAATATACTGCATCAATTATAAACAGGTGCCCTTAACTGATTATACGAACGCCGCCAAAACAAAGTCTTCCTTTTTGGGACAAAATGTTCGAATTACATAAATTAGTATTTCGCTTTTTGAAAAAATGGTAAACTTCAAAGTACGTTTTTAACTGTTTCCATTTCATAAAATGGGTGAATCAAGACTATGATGACCCTTTTTTCTGATAATTATGTTATAGAATCGTGTTGTTTCATTACCGACGAGTACTATGAATACATGTAGTAACTTAGAGCCACCATTTCGTCCGTCCACTCATTCCATTTGTTCATCTCTGTTCTTTTCTGTTTCAATTAGACGTTTCCGAATGTAACTGACTGACCATTAATGTCGCTTAAGCGTATTCTGGGACATGTTAGAGGTTATATGAAAAATATTTATAACACAAACGAAATGTGATGTTCGCAATCAAATTGGCATTTTACTTCGACTAACACTCGGGTATACATACACAGTCACATGTGGTCACCGTGTAAAGAAAAGGACATTGTCACAAACGAGAACGTACAACGAAGAGCCACAACTTGCCAGTGACGCTGTGCCCGTTCTTGTTGTTGATGTTGTTTTCTTGTATATTGTTCAGACGTAATCAAAGATCAGCATGTTGTGTTCGCAGCAATGAGTTGTAAGCGTGAAACACCGGTGTATCACCGTATTCTCCGGTCTATCGAGATTTTCAAAGAAGGTTGACGTCTCCCATTATCCCCTATGGTACGCGGTGTTTGCGGTATTGCAGACACACGTGGTCGTATATCAAAGATATATGGTAATATTAAGAGCTGTACAAGACCAGGCCCCGTAATTATAACATGTTCTCATGCTCAAACTTGAAAATCCCTGTTTTTCTTTTTAAAAACTTACATCAACTTGTAGCAAATGATCTAATTCAGAAAATGAACCCGTATTTATTATATGTTTCCATTCAGTAATAAAGAGCTTGTTCCAATTGGAGTACGGCGTATGAGTTTGAGCATGTGGTAGTTTCTCCAATGTTTATGGTCACGGGGCCTGGTGGTCCGATTGCCGGCGAGCCCTGTCCCGAATTCACTTGCTTGCTTCACTTGGTTTCATTGTCATGATTTTACGTGCCGTGTGATATTTCGTAAATCACGTTTCGTTTTTGTAGACAGGAATTCGGTTGAAGACGGTTTTCGTCATAGTACTAAGCCAATTAATTAGGCGTACATCTAAAGCAGTAGTACACTTACTCATTGCATAAAGTCAAAGTGATTTCAAGGTGTATGTACAGTGCACGCCATAAAACATACAACCGCAAACAAAATAATGTTGTTTTCTCTAAATGAACTACTCTCAATATAAACACGTAGAAAACCTTGGCCTGACTTATTGTCTTCTGCTATTGATGGATTGTAGTAACGTTGTCACAAGAGAACGCATATTTATGCATCACTACAAAAAGCTTCGAACACTGTGAAGCCATAATCTCGTCTGTACGTGGTACGGACAACACGGCTTTAACCATGGACTCGTTTCGTCTGTTTGGATGCTATGTTCTGTTGTTGTCAACGCAACAATTCGTCGGTAAATTCTTTTATCATGTTTTTAAAGCTCTTTCCAAGTGTTTATATTTTTTGTTTGAGATTTGATCGTAAATATAATCAAAGACCTAAATACACGTATTTTAGATCTTTGTTATCATGCATTTTATGATTCAACAGAAGGACACAATGACAATGTTTGATGAATATCTGTGTACAACTGACATAAAAGTAACTATTGTCATCGGATAACATTGTAAACAATGCCAGGCAATAAAATACAACCATAGAAATTATAATGAAAGCGCAATTTGAAATACATTTCAGCATTGAAACTTATGTATATATCGAGGGTAGCCTGCAAGATTGTCGTATGTCATTCTTTAATTATAAGCAGTTACAAAAGTCTTGCAAGCCACCCTCGATAAGTACATAAGGGAATCCAATTATTTTCTCATTAAGATATACGAAGGCTACACGCTTACCCGTAACAGGGTTAAGGTCATACCAAATCGTTTCATTGTTTAACGTCCTAAGACGGATATGTTTGGGTATCTTGGTAAAGAAAACAAACAACAAGTTTGTTTTAACTCTTATATTTTCAAAATCCATTGAGATATTGCTTTCATACTTGTTTTAACTCTTATATTTTCAAAATCCATTGGGATATTGCTTTCATACTTGTTCAACTTCATGTCCCTAACCCATACACAGGAGTATATTTCACACAAACAAGTATTCAGTTAATTTAGTAACTTAAAAGTCTTAAACTATTAATTGTGATAGACAATGCATGAAAGCTACATTTGTTAGCCAGATAGTGATGAGAATAAAATCAGTTATGACCAATTTTCTAGGGCTCTCTTCAGCTGTTAGGCCGCTCAAGCACCCTTTGACATTTTAACTCCCCTGGTCATTGGGCTAAATATGGAAACCTACACTCGTGTCTCCCTGGGGAGACTATTTCTCTCCTGTGGTGTGGCAGCCAACATCGATCTGCGGCGCCCAGGAATAGACACTGCCCTCACAGGTACCATTTTACACCATAGTGGAGTGGGGCTGTGGGTCTTGCTCAGAGATTTCAACCAGTGGTCCAGAGGGGGATCGAACCCGGGACCTCTCGGTCCCGAAGCGCGCGCCCTACCTCTTGGCCACCGCTCCCCACTAGCTAGATAGGTTTCAAACTTGACGCTGAATAAAAAAAACGCCTGGGGTTAGGTCCGTATGTTCTAAGATACACTCGCAGTTGAACGCACATTGAGAAGTTACAGATTGGCATACAATCCAGGAAACTGATAACCTAGGTGAATCTGCTGTCGTATATAGGCCTAACTGAAAACATTAAACAGTAAAACTACTGAGTTGTTCGAGTATGTTAGAACTATAACAAACTATATCTGCGAGATTTGAACTAGAGTATAGTGATTTATACGTACCTAACATATATAGCAAAGAGAAAACCAACATTCAGATTTTCCATTTTCCAGATGGTACGCCTGGTGGTCGTATTGGCGGAATGTTTGGATCAAGCGGAATGGGTGGGTTCGGAGGAATGGGTGGACCAGGCGGAATGTTTGGTTCTAGCGGAATGGGTGTACCCGGCGGAATGTTTGGTTCCAGCGGAATAGGTGTACCCGGAGGAATGTTTGGATCCAGTGGAGTGGGTGTTTCCGGCGGAATGATGGGATCCAGCGGCATGGGTGGGTTCGGAGAAATGGGTGGACCAGTCGGAATGGCTGTATCTGGCGGAATGGGTGTTCCCGGCGGAATGATGGGACCCAGCGGAATGGGTGGGTTCGGAGGAATGGGTGGACCAGGCGGAATGGCTGTATCTGGCGGAATGGGTGTTCCCGGCGGAATGAGTGGTACCGGAGGAATGGGTTTCGGCGGATATCCTAGCTATGGGATGGGCTTTTCAGGATCTTATATGCCTAGCATGCTGACGAGCAGCAGTATGCCTAGTGGACCCGGATATGGCGGATATTCAACTATGGGCTATGGTGGACGACCAATGATGCCGTATGGACCTTCCTCCGGGTATTTCCCAAGCATGTTTAGTGGTACACCAGGCGGTTCCGGTGGCTACTACACGTATCCGTCTATTCCAGGACCCATGTATAGTTCATACGGCTTCTATCGTCCACCATCTCCGTTCATGATGCACCATCTGTCCAAGAAATACAGATCACGATACTACACTACACCACGTTACTATGGTGATACTTATACAGATAACCGACCTTCCTCTGACGGCGACATGCAAGTAGAAACAAGGTAAGCCGAATTACTATATTTTAACGAAGCCAGGGATTTGCGACAACGGCATTTAAAAATAAAGTCATACTATATACCAGTAATCACCACTATTCATGTTTCACGTTATATATGGCCTACATGTACTCTAGTTTTACTTTTGACACACGGACGATTAAGATTTTATTTCCGTAATGGTCATTTTCATGGCATTGGTTTAATAGTTTATCTTTAATAATCATGTCCTCTATATGTAGATATTGCTAGTTGCTGGTGTAAGAGCATGTCAGTTCAAGGAACACTTCTGAAGTGTTCGTCTTTTTATTAAGATTAAGATTATGCTTTCTTCAAGTCTTGTATTGATTTACAGGCGTGACACCCGATATGATTTCGGACGTGACGTCAGTGGTGAATCTGGTCGTCGTGACATCAGGGTTGATTTCGGAAGCGACAATAGAGGCGATTTCGGACGCGACAATAGAGGCGATTTCGGACGCGACAGTAGAGGCAATTTCGGACGTGACGTAAGAGGCGATTTTGGTCGTGACATCAGGGTCGATTCTGGACGTGACGCCAGTGGAGGTTCTGGGCAATCTCGCGATCCTATTTTATACGAGTCTAGATCGTCAAATGGTGGGCGTGTCCCGGATGATTTCATCGAACCAAGCATTATCACTATAACTGAAGATAATGCCATTAGAAATCGGCCACCACCACCACCACCGCCGCCGCCGTCAGACAATGTTGATATTGTTGATAGTGGAGTCATCGGGTTACCGGGTGATGTCAGCGATCAAGCAGTAATTCGCACAACAGGTGGTGGTAGCTTACCTGTCGATGGAAACATGGATATTGGTCTTAATGCAAATGGAAATGATATGCGTACAATCAATGTGTCAGTCGGTAGCTCGACAAGTAATCAGGGACATGGCACTGGATCGGGAACATCGGCAACCAATTATAAAGTAGAGAATCGAAACAGGAATACATAGAACAAAGATGGTGCTTTTTTGTAACAGCCAACACTCTGACCATCATTGTTGAGCAGAAGGCTTTGTTTATTATTAGACTCACTCTTTGTAAACTGTTTTTATTGCATTCCATTGTTGATCGGTTTAAAATTATAGACGGTAGCTTACTACTACTATCGAGCCATGTAAAATGCACAATTAGAATCTGCTAGCTGTGGAACACAATGATACCAATAGATATTTACATTATAATAGAATACACAACATATGAAAACTATCCGACTCGAAATTTGAGTGATTTAGAGCTCACCTTAAACCTTGCGTACCAAAATGTACTCACTTGTGACATATCAACATATGCATTAAAGTCAACAAGTCCACCGCCATCTTCGTTTTACGTCTATGTAACGCATCTTTGTCTTTTGTATGGAATGTTCTATACTCATATTAGAACCAGGATTGCTTCGTTTTCGATTTATGTTTGTAATTAACATATATATTCACTCAAATAAAATGCACTAATGGCAATGCTGTTATTTTGTTTGATTTCAATTCTTAAATATTCTCGTCTTAGTGCTAGTTCACAACTTATCTCCGACGAGAAAGTGAAATAAATTTAATGCATATCACTGGACTTACCCTAATTACTATATTATGCATGTTTATGTTATACTTTCGGTGCGACGCTTCGGTGAATCTGGGGACGCTGGACTCAGAATTTGCTGAAACCAAGTGTCATGGTCATTGGTTTCAAGTACCTTTCATAATATATCAGAATTTTTATTCTAAGACCCCGTGAAAACGCAAATTCTGTATTCCGACAATATAAATTATATTTTTGCAATGTTCGTCAAGATAGATTGTCAGAGATACTGCAGTTCATTATTGTTGCATGGAACATTACTAAAACTATGTTACTTGTAAACATGCCATAATCAAACGCTCTATACAGGTAACGATACGTCTGTTGAGGGGACAATATTGTATCGTCTTGTACAGGGAAGGAATGTTTAATCATTTTCTAGCCCAAACTATTTATATTATCCACGTATAAACATTTCATTGGGAAACGAAATGGTTAGAAGCGAAATATCGTCATTTTTGGCACAATAAATGGACGTTTTCGCACACTTCCTCATTAAATGTTGGAAAGAAAACTTACTTGTGCGTTCTTTAATATATGCTCGTATGTTTTATGTACAAAGTTCATTCTAAAACTCTCAATAAAAGTACATAAACGCATTTTTTCGGCGCCTCACATCTTCACGCATTTGCTGACAGAGTTGACGAATCTGTTACCTATCTGATTAGCAGGTAGTCGAATACCCAGGGTGCAAACGATCAGACACTCATTTTGACCTTGAGAGATGGCCATACAAGGTGACCTCAATGTGCTTGTACTTGTATATCACTATTGTTCAAAACGACGACGACGAAACACATTGGTTACTCTTCAATTTACGAAATGCGAAATAGTTTGTGCAGCCGAGATTTTTGTTTCAAAATTTCGTTTTAGACCTTTTCTGTATACCAAATTAGGTGAGCCATTGTACAGTACACACGAACCTCTCCAGACAAACAACCTTAAGGCAACCTCTTTTTATATCAGTCTGATTTTGCATTTTTAAATATTTGGTGAACGGGACAGATCAGATAAGCAAAACGCTGAGCGCTTCTGTCAGTCATAATATGCATCTTATTTCTTTCTCCAATGTCAACAACAAGTGTATGTTTGACGTATAAAAGTTACCAGCTACAATCCATGACAAGTATGCACATAAACTTCAAAATGAACATTTAAGATTTAGATAACACAAAGGTAACATAAATCTGCGAATCAGTCGTCTTATAACTTTAAGGCATGTGCTAACTAACGAACGCAATATCTTATTTCGCTTTGGTTAATTACGCAAACAATTAAAAATACTTAATTTAATTGGTAATCAAAACCATTAATTAGCAAATAAGAGAGTCATTTTGTTTTCAAGGACAATTTGTAGTTGAACTGTTAATTTGTAACGTTGTTACTTTGAAAAAAAAACAACAACAGAGGAAAACAAAAAGTAAAATGACAAATCAAAGGATATGACGCACAATGACATGTCACTGAAAATCTTAAGGTAGAACATTCTTTTCTGAGTCAGGTGTGTATCTATTTATTGATATCCATTTTCCCCGAATGTTTGCAAAAAGGTCCAGCTACAGATAGAGCAACTATATTTCGTTGAAATCTTATCATTTTCCACTTAGCACGGGCTATATGTCATAGAAATCGACGAAGAAATAAAATACTTACGCCTGTTTTCCTTTCCGAGTCGACGGTTTGTTGTCAAAAAATTACTTGAGTTTATAGCCGTTTGTGATGTCATGGTCACGTGGTATGACCATACTGCCCCAAATAATTATACATGAAGTACATTTTGCAGATGTCGTATTTCTTCAATATATGGTTTTGCACTCTTTTAAGATATGATGGGTGTGTCGTAATAAATCATCAAATCTATACAAAAATGAAAACAACCAATTATAAATAATAATTCACTTATATTTTTTCTGAAAAAAAAAGAGAGAAGAATTCCAATAATTATATATACATATGATTTATCTCGGAACAAAAGTCGTCAGAAATCATTGTATGCTTATATATACATGTAAGTACAAATGAACACGAATGGACAATATTCGAGCAATTAATTGGAACGAAACATTTCTACGGCCAACCAATCAGAAAAAACCAAGACTACTCACACACACTACTCCCGGATTGAACGGAAATGTCTGATGACGTCATTGTCATATGACGAAAGCATTTCCTTTTCAGTGTTGTGTAAAACCACAGGAACCTGATATTTATATAAATGGCACAAAAACACTATCCGCTACTGACAAGCATCCATATAATTGGGCCATTTATATAATATCAGGTTCCTGTGGTTAGACAGTGTGACGTATGCTTAGGATATTTTTTTTCTTTTTGTGTGTTTTCTTTTTTGTTCCATTCGTGCTTGGCTGTTTCCGTTGAAGGCTGTCATCCCTTACCGATTTTCCGTCATATTTTTTGTGGAATCTATTCATCCATGAACGTTGGAACATAACGGCAAATATGTATGTTTTATTTATATTATATTTTTCAGTATTTTGTTTATAAATTAAGTCTATGAATTAGGTATGAAACAGCTATTTTGAATTGTTGTTAGGGTATTTGTTTCTTCAAGTTAGATGTCAATGCTTGTAATATTACAAATCTAAACGTGAACTATTTAACTTCTGTTTTGCATTTTTGTCACATGTTTGTCCGACGTTTAAAAATAAAGCATCCAATGTAGCACCTTTGAAAAAAGAAGAAAATAATTAAAAATTCGTACATTATGCTTTCGCTCAAAAAGAGATTAACTAAACTGTAATGTTCAAATCGTTGTCAACATTTCTAATCACAATTTTAAAATCACCAGAACAATGATCCCTTCCCTTCTTTTTCAGGAGGAAGTCGGTTACATAATCGATCGCCGTTAAAGATGTGCGTTACACTTAAATGAGGAAGGGATTCGTTGTCTAAAAAAGGTATTTACATATGGTAAAACTGATTAAAGACAGCCTCACATTAATAAAATGAGCTTTTGTATACCTAATGTACTATTGTGTGTACGTTATGGTACACCGGTCGTTTCTCTAATTTCAATGAATTCTGTAACATTTATCGCCAATCTGTTTTGGCATTGTAACTCTAAAAAGCAAATTGGATAAAATTCAGTGAATATGTGTCGTCACATTATTTACTATCGATAGAAGGGGTTGCTGAATCTATACTTGTTTATCATTTAAAACTTAATAATGTCCAAATAAGGTCCACAAATTTAGGACCCCCATCCTTTTCTAATATGTATGAAGCAGCCAGTCAAGATTTACTGCGACTATTTCATACAGGCGTGTTCAATGTATTGTTTGATATGAAAACAAATGAACAAATTAGCTGTTTGGATGTTTAAATTAAGCGAATATAACTCTAACGCGATATTCTGCAATGTCAATATAAACAGAAATCACAGACCATTACATCGATTTAGGGAGAGCAGAAGTTTATTTCACCTGCTCACTTTTATTCACCAAGTAAATTAAAATTACGGCACACATTGGAAAGATAATCCCTTTTCCAATATCCATATGTTACTGACACAAGTTGATTGTATTTAAAACATATTGTTTTGTAGAATGTTGGGCAGTAAGGCGAAGGCGGTTCTAGTACTTCTGGTTTTGTCCTCTCGGCTACGTATGACGTCACAGCTACATCCGGGCACAATGTCAATGGCTTTTGATTTTCATCACTATTGTCCATTCAATAAAGTATGTGACACGGAATCAAAGGTAGTATGAAATTTTTAAATTTCACATGTACATGTATATATATTGTATATACGTATATATTAATACTTAGAAATTAGGTTTAGCTTGTCAAATTGTCAAAATACTAGAGTATCGATGGCGACTGGAATGCTAAATGAATATTTTGTAGCTTTGTCCGATTAATTTGCAACCTTTACTGAATGCTGGATAGTTCAAAATACGATGTAAAACAACGTTATCGTGGTTACTGAGATTTCAGTGCATGCCGCTGATGGTTATGTTTGAAGGTTATTTTTATTCTGAAATATCTCTAGGTTATGATGACGTATTCAGTATTTGCAAATATTTAGGTAAACAGATTGACTCACTGACACTCTCTTATTGTCCACAAAATAACTGGTCAGTTGCCATTAATAGCACATTTTATCTATTACCCATTCAAGAATACATCATCGTCGGATACCCACAGTCGTTGCCTCCGCTCCGCTCCGTACATCTCATGTACGGAGCGGAGCGGAGGCAACGACTGTGGGTATCCGACGATGAGAATACATATGCTTGTTGTTGGTGTCGTTTTTGTATGTTTTTATGGACGCTATGTTATAGCTTGACCAGATTAAACTGACACTCATCTAAGTCCGTAAGCGCGTCCGGCTATATTCGGCTGTATTTGATTCGTATGTTTACTTATAGTTTACCCTACTTTTTTGTCCAATCAAAAACCAGGGATTTTCAAATGTTTGAACCACTTATTCATTTATTTGTGCAATGGACTTAATAACTATTTAATGCATCTGTTTATTAGAGATGTACACACCTAGATCACACACTAGCACTCCTTTACACCAACTTGATTATTACTCTAATATAAGATCTATAACATATACTAACTATGTACCGTTATCTCCGTTTAAGGCCATATATAATTGTAAGTATACGTTTTTTAACTTCGGAATTTTCCGGACGTATACGAATTATGCAAGAAGGCTCCGTTTAATCTTGTGGGACAATACCATTAATTACTACAGTTGTATATATATAGGGAATTATATTTAAGGATTTTACTTGTTATACATGTATACTAGTATACATCACCATTGATAACATATGATGTTTGTATTGTTTTTATTCCTTTCAACTATTTCAGAATATAAGTGAAATAGAAGATGCCGAATGTTGCCAGGATTGTTCTTGCTATTTAGACTGTCCACTTACTGGCATATGTTGCCCGCTGATTGATCAAAACATATTAGAAGCCCAATATTTTAACCAATCAGATCCTATGGTACAACTATTTTCCAACCAATCAGAATACGGGGATAAAACTATTCTTTCCGACACGTTTTACCCATGCGTCATGATACATAATTTGTTGAATATTGAACGAGGTCTTTATGTACGAGGTACTCAAACGACTGCTTTGCGAGTGATAACTGACTGTCAATCAATCAATGAAAGTCTCGAATATCCATCATGTCAGGTACCGGAAACACTCGAAGATTTCCGATTGGTTGTTGATGAAAGAGGATTGGTATATAAGAATGAACAGTGTGCTAAATGTAATGGTGTCACGAATACCAACGCTTGGTCCCTCCAGCCAACCTGCCGCTCGCTGCAGCAAATAAATAATTTCGAGTCTTTTGATGAGCTTAATGCGTATATATTACGTTTCTGTATGCTAGAATCGTACCCACCAATGACTCACATTAGTAAATTTGCTCAGTGCTTCTCGTCTGTGACTCCTCCATCGGGCGTCTGTTATGATCTATCTTACGTGAATGGTAAAACACTTACCGCTACATCCTTTACGGCACTACTCCGCGATAACACAGAAGAACAGCCTGAACATGATGACTGTCAAAGCTACGAGTTGTGGGATTCATACTCAGTAAGTTTACTTTTACATAATTTTATATCTACAATAGCTTAGCCTTGCGGGTGCAGAGGCTCAACCGAATACTGTCACCGAATAATCCCTTTTTCCCTTGCCTGGAGTAGAGCAGAGTTATGTACCTTGCTAAATAGAGTGTTGTATTAATTATATAATGGTGCAAAGGTGTAACACGTTTCAAAGCAAAGCTTAATCAAGTCCAAAAAGGGTCATACTGTTTCCATAAGGTAGGTTAGAGTTATATGTCTTCATGTTGAACAACTGTTGTCAGTTTCTAAGCATAATGCCCCTATAGAGATTATCTTTACTTGCGTCTCGTCAAAGTACAACCCATACGATGTACACCAGAGTTATGTGTGTTGCCAGACCATCATGAGGAACAAGTGTTTCTAAGTAATAGCTTTAATAGTTTAAAAGAAAAGTGGTTATAGACACAAAACTTAACAGAGCAACGCCAACAAAGTGATGACAATAACTGCTCTAGTTCTCAAACAATTTGATGAACTAATAAATCAGTCACCGATATACATTTTCAAGTGTTATAATCGTAGTTTGCTTACTAACTTACGTGTTCCTCTGCGTCTTCAATTGAGCATAAAATTGCAATCGTATTTCCCCCTAGGTCTGCCTTTAACCGTTCCTGGTGATTCTCACAAAGACGCCTCAAATGCGAGTTATGTCGTCAGATACTAGTATTGTCGATTCAAAGATGCCTGTCAAAACCGCCAGAATGTTCCATTTCTAAATAGCTAATTGTAGTAAGCATAACTACGACGCTAGAGGACCAGTAGCGTTTTAATCATTGAATCGATTTATGATGGTAGGATTTAATTCTGTCACACCTTTAATAATCGACCAGGTTGAATGTTTGTTTACGCGGTTGTGACAGAGATCTTTGAATCAACTATATCTAGGTTTGTTTACAATTTTACAGAGCCCCTATAACAAATGAATGTAAGAAAGTAACTGCACATGTACATTATTCTTGTGCATTGGTTTCATTAACCATTCGTTAGTCAAGTCCCTAGACTATTTTTCAGATAAAATAAGCTTGTTGTACGATAATTCCATATCAGAAAACAAAACTACAGGTGTAATATTATTTTCAATTAAATAAATAAACAAGTTTATGATGATTTAAAACTAACTGTTGCAGGCTGTATGTAGACGATTATTTTGTCCACCATTGATGATACCAAGGCGTGGAAAATGCGTGGATATGTTCAAATCTTACCAAGGTTTCGTTCTAGATGTCTTGTTTAAGGCGGTCAATTGGAATGACAGTTTCGGACAAAAGGAAGCAGACTCTGTGTATACCGGACTTGAAGACACACATTTTGCTGGATGTAAAGTATGTTCAGCTAATTTTGAACTTTCAAAAAATAACCAAGGGGTCGAAGGTGTCTATCTGCGCACTGAACTCTCATCGAACGAGTTATGCACCCTGAATGCCATACTAAACAAATTACGAAACGCGTCACATACAAATATGGATATAAAGATGAATGAAACATCATTGCATCTGGAGTTACAATTTGAGAAAGTTTACCCACAAAATTGGTTATTCCCTTCTCTGATGATAGACGAGTGTCAGGAAGCAATATTTGTAACCCGAAAGATGTTACAAAACTGCCCACATATCGAAGTACCTACTCATATAGCTGATTTAAAGGTTGGACATATTATCTATCCGCAAGACGATCATGGTGGAGAAGGAAAGCAGGTTATTTGTGTTCACGATTATATCGATTTGATGGAATCCCAAGCAGAGACCAGTGGAAAGGGAAATAATTCCTGGACTATGGTTCTTATAGTAGCCTTTATGCTAATATACTGCATGTAAAATAATAAGTTAATAACTGATTTTCTGTAATATTTTAAAGATTCATAAAGCCTACTCTATTGACATTACGCCAGAAAAGAGATCTCTCCACCTGACTTTTTGTCGAATGTTTCTTGGAGAAGGTTTTTAAATGAATCCATTGGGCCATGTGATTATTATTGTGTGTTACAATTGATTTAAATTTGATTATACAAACGGTAGTTAACCAATTGTTTCGTGCTCTCTATATCACGAATAATTGAATGTAATGGTGTTTTCTTGTTGCCGTCTTGTAAAATTTGTTGTGGGTTTTTGCTACAAAGCTGATTTTTATTTTTTTAATAACTTTGTATCTGATGAATTTCAATATTCACAATATCTGAAACAAAACAAATCGACAGGCAGATTATAAGGTTCTTCCGAAATGCATTTGTCACTTTCCAATGCTAGTGTTTATACCCGTATACTTTAAAACAGCTTTCATTGATTTTATCAGCGAGACTTTCCGAAGAAAGAAATCGAGCTGTTGTCGTGACTGGATCGACTGCGTGTGAGTTGGTTAAGTTTTTTTGTAAGAGTCAATTTCCCAAATATTATCAAAGGTATCCACTTGAAACTCGACATAGTTAACCACAACCACAAGGGGAGTCCACATTGGCAAGGCTGAAATCACTGTAATCTGTATCTATTGCGTCATCTACCCTTGTTACTCTTAGAATTTTCACTCAATATCAATAACAAGAAAAAAGAGGAAATCGAATAGGCAAGGCAGCACTTAATTTAACCAACCGAGCAAAGAAAGCAGTAACATCACGTCACAACAACAAGGAGTAATGCCTGTTACATACTGTTGGTTTCAATTCCAGCCATCCAATTTACATTAAATAGGAAGAAACTGGTTCCGATCTCCCGAAACATCACAAGCAGAATTCTCATTCAAATTGATATTTTGCTCAAACCAGTATTTAAATTTGAGATAAATCTGAAGTTCAAACTGCCCATATTTGAGATGAGATTTAGCTTTCAGGAGATTGGGCCTGATGTCTTTTATACCATCATGTAAGAGATGAACAGTTCTTCTTCATGTTACAAAAATGTTGTTTGTTATAAAACAGATATAAATTAGTATAAACTAGTACCAATAAAAATAATACAACATTTAAATCATAATTTGGTTCTTCCAATTATCTTACATTCTAGATAATTATACAATGAATATACGTGCTTCCTGTCATGTTTGTTAGATATATACTCACTAGTTAAGAGTATAAATTTCAAACTTGTCCAATGTATATCGTTAACAGACAATCATTGGGAAATATATGATCGAGAATGTCAAAATAAATCATCAAAAATATAAGAAAATACAAACAAATATAACTTTACTATCCAATTATTTCTTGTTTTCTAATACATGTAATAAAAATGAACCGGTAATAAATTGCTAACGTAACCGTTGTGTACCAGTAAATTGCTCTGTTATAATGTTTTTGGAGCAATGTAAATAATCATTTCTAATTATGATTTATGTTTGAACGTGCACGACTCGAAAGGCAATGTATGAATATCTTTGACGAATGGGTGTAATGATGAGGAAGTTATTTTTGAAACCCTGTATACTGCCAACCAATCGGATCTGTCCTGAATTTGCCGGATTGGAGAAGGAGATATGCAGGCTGTTGACATGGACTGCTGACACCGATGTTAGTTGACGAGAGTTCGTGGAACCAATTCATTACCGGAACGTACACACAGATCGACAGACATGTATGTTTATTTTCTTTATGACTAATAATTTCAAAATATCTTTTTTTTATTTGTCGAATTTGATGAATCAGTGTTTATTTATCAATAAATTATTGATTATCAAATGAATATTAACTTGGATTGCTGTGTGTTTTTAAGAACAATATATACATGCATTGTGCTAATAAAAGTACGAGTATATCGCTGGCTAAGAATGAGAAGGGCGCATCGCACCTTACGACCTTATAAGACTCATGTATATTTGAAATCTGCTCTATAAGGCGCTTCTTATGAGCCTTTTTGCATGAAAATCGGAACTTGTCATGTTGACCAAACTGAAGTACAAAACGTTTTTTTCCATAAGTATAGAGTAGTTTTCAGAGTTTTTTTCTTGTTTTCTCAAAATATCGATTTTGTACTTAGGACCTTCTCATTTTAAGCCAGCGATATGTCTAATTAAAGTTTGTACGAGAGGTGTTCAACTTATTTATGAACAAAACATAACGCCGATTCTGCAATATTGAATAATAATAATTGAAATATCTCTTTTAAACCATGTGAGAACATGTTTTAAGTTCAGCATATGATCATTATATGTTGCATAATTCATTTGGTTAAAGCTTAAAACAACAATTTAGTAGATGATGTTTTTTTCTGTTTGTAAAGCTAAATGGCCCTTTTATAAGCATCAAGAAAGTGTTGGTAAATTATTATTTTGCATTTTCAATGAGAAAATAAGTAATGTTGGTCGTAAGACAAGTTAAAAGAGTTCTGTTTCCAGTAATGGAGAAATGGCGCCAAAAATTGAAAATTGCCCAACATTGCCAAAACATACACCATAATATAAAGTTAAATAGGTTGTATGACGTCTATGATGAAAACCTTTGAAACGCGGAATAGTACCACTGGTGGGAGTGTTCAAAGAAATTATCAGTGAAATTATTTCGAAAAAGTCGAATGCATAGTTCCGGGAAAATGCGAAGTAGCCTAATGAAAAGTAATAAAAACATGCATCGCTGCCAAAAGTCTTGAAGTCTAGAAATGCGAAATAAACAACATTATGTGGAAAAAGTGTTTCAATATGGCGAAGCAATGCTGTATCTTAAAGAATGTTATGATAGATTAGGGTATGCTATTTTATAAAAGGTCACAAGGACAGGGAGAAGTTGGTATTTCTTCAGCTGTGTGTGTTCGCGGCTGTTTCGATGGAAAGGCATTGTGTTTGTTATCATGGGAATACGCACGTCAAAATCAGTATCAAATTGACGAAAATGAAGGCTGTGATTTATGTACAAACCAATTAAGGTTTCCAACAAATAAATATTACGTATCGTTCCTATTTACTGTTTCAAGAACATGGCGTTTCATCCACGCTCAGCTTCAAGTCACAAGATACAACGCCGAATAAAAAAATACTTATGAATAAGACTTTGATATGTGGCACCAAACAGTGGATGTGGAAATCTTCACATGTTTTAACAATATAATTTACTATCCGGTTGATACTAAAACATCGATTAAAGAAGGAAAATATAAACATACATATTTCGAGTTTTTGGACCTTCAAAACGCAAATAATAACACCCTCTACTCCAAAGCAGATTATGATCAAACCATAACTTATTGGCATATTACAATTATTATATTTACTTATTGATACATTACTTTACACAATAACACAGTTTTATGCAATATTATACTTAGCAACTTTTCTAAGTCCACACTTATATTTTTGAATATAACTTTGTCAAACGTGTATATAGCCCTATGATATTTGTCTCTAACTTTCTTGTGTTATAGGTTCGCAGAATTGTAAAACAAAAAGTCGAGTTTGATTGAAATTCATTGAATGGGCACACGCATAACATAAGACCGCAAGAAAGTAAAAGTCGCAAATACGTATTTTGATATCTTTGATGACCGCCATTTAGTCTTATGTTTCTTTTGGCAGCCAAAGACGCGAGTAGGAATAATTGCTGAATGAAGAGACTCAATGAATTCGACCGTCTTAACTCAAAATTTCCATGTGTCTTTGACGAAGACCGAATTTACATCATGACGTCACAATAAATGCTAAATGCTCTTGCAATCAGTATAACACAGCAAGCACACAATGCATTTACCTTGAATTAAACACTCGAATAGACACGTTTACGTTGAAAAGATATCAGACGTAGGTAATAGTCATGACTATCGACGATAAATGCGGTTCTGTACTGTACTGACGTCACTTCATAGTTTTCTGACATCATTCGACGCATTACTGTGATATCTAAATAATTTTTTATTAACTGTTTTATCATACGTGGTGAGTCATTGGTCATACAATGAAGGCATCTGGATCACACTCAATGAATATGCAAACGCGTAGCGTCAAAAAAGCACGACATGCACGTCAATCTTGTGACGAACAAACCACGTGACGTACGACCAGTTCGATACGCCAATTATTATGACTTCGTTGTACAAACTTCACTTGAAAAATTTCGTCACTTCATTGTATATAATAAAAAAGTTATGGATAAAAGAAAATTAGGACTTAGAAAAGTTGTTAAGTATATTATTAGAGTAACAAAATATCGATGTTCATTTTCTGTTCATAAATAAGTCAGGCGTTTACAGTGTAACAATACCTCGTAAACAGAAATCAGTAAAGTAATGAAATACTGAGATTGATGAGTTGTCTTTATAAAGACAAAAATAGGGTATGTTAGACAGACTAGTGGACTACACTGGTTTACATATTCTGTCTGTATTTGAAATATTACCTTTGAGTGTATATTACCTCAGTAGAGTATGTATGATATTGGTGCCTGATGTTGGAAACATTACATTTGCAGGATGCTGGTCAGTAGGATGTGGATGATATTGGTTCTAATGTTTGAAATATTACCTTTGCGTGATGTCGGTCAGTAGAGTGTGGATGATATTGGTTCTAATGTTTGAAATATTACCTTTGCGTGATGTCGGTCAGTAGAGTGTGGATGATATTGGTTCTGATGTTTGGAATATTATATTTGCAGGATGTCGGTCAGTAGAGTGTGGATGATATTGGTTCTAATGTTTGAAATATTACCTTTGCGTGATGTCGGTCAGTAGAGTGTGGATGATATTGGTTCTAATGTTTGGAATATTACATTTGCAGGAAGCTGGTCAGAAGGTTGTGGATGATATTGGTTCTAATGTTTGGAATATTATATTTGCAGGATGCCGGTCAGTAGAGTGTGGATGATATTGGTTCTAATGTTTGAAATATTACATTTGCAGGATGCCGGTCAGTAGAGTGTGGATGATATTGGTTCTAATGTTTGAAATATTACATTTGCAGGATGCTGGTCAGTAAAGTGTGGATGATATTGGTTCTAATGTTTGAAATATAACATTTGCAGGATGCCGGTCAGTAGAGTGTGGATGATATTGGTTCTAATGTTTGAAATATTACATTTGCAGGATGCTGGTCAGTAGGTTGTGGATGATATTGGTTCTAATGTTTGAAATATTACATTTGCAGGATGCCGGTCAGTAGAGTGTGGATGATATTGGTTCTAATGTTTGAAATATTACATTTGCAGGAAGCTGGTCAGTAGGTTGTGGGTGATATTGGTTCTAATGTTTGAAATATTACATTTGCAGGAAGCTGGTCAGTAGGTTGTGGGTGATATTGGTTCTAATGTTTGAAATATTACCTTTGCGTGATGCCGGTCAGTAGGTTGTGGATGATATTGGTTCTAATGTTTGAAATATTACCTTTGCGTGATGCCGGTCAGTAGGTTGTGGATGAAATTGGTTCTAATGTTTGAAATATTACATTTGCACGATTCTGGTCAGTAGAGTGTGGATGATATTGGTTCTAATGTTTGAAATATTACATTTGCAGGAAGTTGGTCAGTAGAGTGTGGATGATATTGGTTCTAATGTTTGAAATATTACATTTGCAGGATGCTGGTCAGTAGAGTGTGGATGATATTGGTTCTAATGTTTGAAATATTACATTTGCAGGAAGCTGGTCAGTAGAGTGTGGATGATATTGGTTCTAATGTTTGGAATATTACATTTGCAGGAAGCTGGTCAGTAGAATGTGTATGATATTGGTTCTAATGTTTGAAATATTACCTTTGCAGGATCCTGATCAGTAGAGTGTGGATAATATTGGCTCTAATGTTTGAAATATTACATTTGCAGGATGCTGGTCAGTAGATTGTGGATGATATTGGTTCTGATGTTTGAAATATTACATTTGCAGGATCCTGATCAGTAGAGTGTGGATAATATTGGCTATAATATTTGAAATATTACATTTGCAGGATGCTGGTCAGTAGAGTGTGGATAATATTGGTTCTAATGTTTGAAATATTACATTTGCAGGAAGCTGGTCAGTAGAATGTGTATGATATTGGTTCTAATGTTTGAAATATTACATTTGCAGGATCCTGATCAGTAGAGTGTGGATAATATTGGCTCTAATGTTTGAAATATTACATTTGCAGGATGCTGGTCAGTAGAGTGTGGATGATATTGGTTCTGATGTTATCTCCTCGACCACGTATAACATCTTACCCATTCATTCACACTGTGAATGCAAAGGTAGACGTGATTGTGGAGTTTGCACATGTGTGTTCATTTAACAAAGGTTGTAACACAGAGCCTAAGGTAGTATACAACTTTTCACTTTGTAATTCGCTGACTAAGAATGAGAAGGTCGTAACTACAAAATCAATAGTTTGAAAAAACAAGAAAAAACTGTCTGACAAGCACACTTTACTTATGGTAAAACGAGCTTTTCAACTTCAGTAAAACCTTTGATTAAAAGGTCGTGACTACTACTTACGACCTTATAAAACTTATGTATATTTGAAATCTGCATCATGGGGCGCTTCATATGAGCCTTTTTTCCTGACAATCGAAACTTGTCATGTTGACCAAAAAGAAAAGAGTAAATTTCGGACAGATATTTCTTGCTTTTTCAAAATATGGATTTCGTAAACTTACGACCTTCTCATTCTAGGCCAACGGTATATATTTTAATATGTATATTAATTTGGCGATTTACGAACTCGCATTATTTAGCACATCTTTTTTACCTCCATCCGCATTTGTATCAGATCTTTAGATAAGACGACGAGCGTGCTTACTACTTAGTTACGGAAGCGCATACTGTATACTTCATACTACAATATGGTTCGACATTTTGGTCCATGTTTTAAATATTTGTAATTGAGAATTTGATAGTTTCCCTTATTTCAGAATATAACAGAAATAGAAGATGCCGAATGTTGCCAAGATTGTTCGTGTGACGCGTTCTGTTCACCTCTTGGTGTTTGTTGCCCGCATATTGACCAATTCACATTAGAAACCAAATATTTTAACCAATCAGATCCTTTGGTACAATTGTTTTCTAACCATTCAGAATACAGGAATAAAACTTTTCTTCCCGACACGTTTTACCCATGCGTAATGCTTGATGACTTATTAAACAAAGCAAGAGGGTTGGGTTTCCCAATAACACAAACGACTGCATTGAGAGTGATTACTGACTGTCCATCAATCAATGAAAGTCTCGAATATCCATCATGTCAGGTACCGGAAACACTCGAAGATTTCCGATTGGTTGTTGATGAAAGAGGATTGGTATATAAGAATGAACAGTGTGCTAAATGTAATGGCGTGACGATTACCACTGCTTGGTCACTTCAGCCAAGCTGCAACTGGCTATATGGGGAACATTTTGAATCTTTTGATGAACTCAACGCCTTTATATTACGGTTCTGTAAGCTCGAATCACATCCACCAATGTCTCGTAACATCAGTGACTTTGCCCAGTGCTTCTCACCTTTAACTCCTCCATTGGGTGCATGTCATGTGACATATGACGGAGTGTTCAACACAGGGAAAGGATCACTGCGCGGATCATCTTTCACGGCAATACTCGATAACCGTAAAGAGAAAAAGGAAGATACTCGTGCAGCGAAATGTGCAAGCAATGAACTGTGGGATCAGTACTCGGTAAGTATTTATTTCATTGATTCGGTGATATTATATAATGAATATCAACGAAATAATTCACCGAATGCAAATAATGGATTAAAGTTTCGTCACATACGCGTCTACATATTATATTTGATAAAATATTAGTTTATAACCCAATCACAGATATATAATTGTTTCAAAACTATTCTTTATATACTTCCTTTTCTCAGATCGACACTTTAAGAGATCATAGGGGTCCGTGTTGTTTTTGACTCCCTCTTTCACTGTTAAAGAATAAGATATGAATACACGAGACACTCACTTTTGGACCGTTGCTCAACAAAACACTTATGAATACGTTAGCCTGCCGTTCCAACCCTTTATTGAATTTAAATTGTACTTCATATCGATGGCTTAGAATGAGAAGGTAGTAACTGCATGTACTTCTTACGACCTAATAAGACTCATACATATTTGAAATCTCCAGTACCAGGCGCTTCTAATGAGCATATTATGAAAATCGGAACTTGTCATGTTGAACAAATTGAAGCTATAAAAGCTTGTTTTACCATAAGTAAAGAGTAAATTGCAGACAGCTTTTTCTTGTTTTCCCAATATATCGATTTTGTACTTACGACCTTCTCATTCTAAGCCAGCGATATATGCATGCTATGTGTTAATAATACCTATTCTGTCAATAATTGGAATACATATGTTTAAACTAACCAACACTCTGCAGAATATTATAACGGGGTATCATCCATAATACTTCTTTTAAGCCTAGTATAGGTGAATCAATATAAATGATAGAATTTGTAGTTAATTTCATTTGAAGTAATTAATTCTTATACAACATATTGCAGGACAACTGCAGACGATTGTTTTGTCCACCGTTGATGATACCATCGCTCGGACAATGCGTGGACATGTTCCAATCATACGATGGGTTCGATCTTCACGTTTTGTTTAAGGCCATCAACTGGAAGGATAGTTTCGGGATTTACGATGCACAATCGTTGATAATAGGATTAGAAGATTCATATTTTGATCAATGCAGGGTATGTATGGCTGATTTTGAACTTTCAAGAAATATTCAAGGGGACGAAGGGATCTATCTACGCATAGCATTTACAACTAGCGAGTTATGCTCCCTAGACTTCATTCTTGATGTATTGCGACACGCATCACATACACTTATAAACATAGAAGTTTATGGAATTTCGTTAAAGATTGAATTGCATTTTGAGAAAGTTTACCGACGATACTCCCTGTTCAATTTAATGAACACCAAATGTGCTGGCGGAGTGTCTTTGACCAAGGGTTTGCTACAACATTGTCCGAGCATCGAAGTACC
The DNA here is from genome assembly GCA_963678985.1 of Spisula subtruncata. NCBI lineage: Eukaryota > Metazoa > Mollusca > Bivalvia > Venerida > Mactridae > Spisula > Spisula subtruncata. The sequence continues at coordinate 12,369,146 of OY787674.1, forward strand.
GAATCACATATCGTCGGAGTCGAAGGTGAAGAATGTCTACTTCCGGGAAGAGAATGACGAAGATAAAATGAAGGTCATTTGTGTTCAAGATTACATAGAGTTCATGGAAATGTATGCAGAAAATGGCGGACAGGGAACAAACTGCCCGGCCATGCTTCTTAAACTATGGGTTCTCTTTATATGTTGTGTTTTGTATGATAACTAAAATGACTTGGTAATAAGTACTTTGATCCCTATATTTGGTAAATATTAATTATTCAATAACTAAAAAGGCACCAAAGGCCTCATACGGGCCTGGTACGGTATGTGTATTTTTAAAAAAAACAACTCCATCAAATATTTGAAACGGTTTGCTGGAGTATGTTATAATTGGGTTGATCTATCAAGTACGAGTAGGTAGAACATAAAACAATAATTAAAGTTTGATAAGTTTTGGCGTTTAGGCGCGCTTTGTACAGTACGCTCTTTGTCCTCATTTTTGCTGAACTTGTGAAATGTAAGCCCAGGTAACCGTTTCCGTTGTAACAATTGTTTGTTTATTTGTTGTTTGTTTGCGTTCTACTTATACTGGTGCCAGTACGCGGTATGTCGGGTTTGTCTCTGACAAATTGTTCCATAATATCTGACTTGAAAAAGAGACTGATATCTGAATCATTTCATGACAATATTTCAGAAATTGTGACCAATGTCAGCATTATATCTGTAGCAAGAAAATAAAATTGATTCGCATAGTTATTGCAGAATGATTTTTGTTTATTTTTGAATCGTACTTCGACAACACGTAGGTGGCTACCTGGTTACCTGCCACTACTTTTACAAATTTATACACACAATGTCAGAATATCACATGCTACTAGTATGTTGCGATTAATTTTTTTATGTATAACTATACTACGTATTTACTATACTACGTATTTACGTAAGTAATTACATTTAATTGGAACAGTTTTCATGCAAAGTAATAAATAAATACAATTTAATATCCATAAATATAATTATTTTTTTGCTTGTAGCACTCCAAAGGGAGTGCTATACGAAATATGTTTATGCATGTTATTAGTATACAATTCACAAAATCACTTTCACTCGAAATCATATTAACAATAAATATATACCATTGGTAACATAAAGTCAACAAATTGATTCCATAGAACAATTGACTACACTTTAATATTATTTCTACAAAATAAAAACAAAATTAAATGAAATAAAAATGTAAACACTTTTAGTAATAGGGGATTAAATAGCCAGCGAAGCTGGCAATTGTAAATACCCATACCAATAATGTCCACGTGCGTATCTTCGTCGAGTCTCTGCCGGTACTAATGCTTTCAGAAAAAGTTATTTCCGGTCAAAAATTTCAGGCAGTTTTCCGAGGTGAATGGTCCTTTGAAAATAAAAAAAATAGTAATCTGTAAACGGTTACCCCCTATCATTTTCTTTCGAATTATAACCATCTTTAAAAATATTCAATAAATAAAACAAACTATTTAAAAAAAACAAAGGGTTGTAAAAAATACGCTACTGTACTGGATACACGGCGCCAATATAAGACGTGATGTCATGACGTCACATATAACAGGAAATGACGTCATACCTTAAGTACGCCAAATAAACTCATGACGTTGTGATGTATAACAAATCAGTATAATATAGTTAAAACTCCAGGTTAAGGATGCCTACACTTATTCCAAACACAAACCACAGATACATAGCCAATCTAAAATTTTGAATAATTATTATTTCTGGTCTTAAATTTAAAGAGGAAAGGTGATCAGTTGCTGATCAATAACTTTCTTTGTATATTTTATAACATCTAAATTCAACTAATATTTAGTCAGTTTCTATCTGAAACATAGCTTAGCAGATATCCAATGTGTATTTAATCCCTCATTTAGGCAGTGCCTTAGTTAATATTAAGAAAATACAATTTTTACGCCGTTTAAAATGTAAGCGAATTAGTAACGAATAAAAAAAATTGTGATCAAATTAAAATATCAGTAGATAAAAATAAGCTCAATGAATTAAATATGAAACAATAAACATACTATATTTTAATAAAAAACAACAATACAATGAAAAAAAACCGGACAGTGAGTTGCAGGGCTCCACAGAAACTACAGAGCCCACATATCACATAGACCACAAATGCATGACACCCTGTCCAACACAAAACTAAACGATACAATGCAAACTTAAGCACTGCAAATCCTAGTTTATGCCTGTCAAAAGTGCTCAATAGTTTAAGTAAGAAAATAATTAATTGTCTTGTTATAACTTATATCACAAACTGTGACGGCTGAACCATACATAATTCTTGAACTTTGTCTCTTGTTGCAGGCGGTTCTGTAAATATAAAGTGTATGTTTAGTGTGAAAATAACACAAGTACATTACTATTATTAAATAGAACATTTTAAATGCTACGTATTATTCATGTTATATGTAGTCAGATAGATTAATTTAATAGTTTTGTATCATTTTCTCTAGCAGTATATTCTTGTGACAAATACCATTGATCGATTAACGCACATCGAGACATGTGTTTCTTTTACATGCCATATACAATCAATGAATCGAACTAGTAATCAACAGATAGAGGACCTATATAGAGGTTCAGAAACCACACGTTAGTTATACAGGACAAATTGACGGAAATACCTCCAAGAAATAAGTAATAATTTTTTATGCCCCCGTATCGATAGATCGGGAGGCACATAGTGATTCACCTGTCCGTCCGTTCGTCCGTCCGTCTGGCCTGGTTAACCCAAAATGACCGTTTCTTCTAGCATCAATATGGCTTGCTACAAAGCTTTCAAACTTGCATGGATGTTGTATATGACCACTCTCCACACGCCTGTATCACCTGACTCCATTTTGACCTTCACCTTGACCTAATTTTGGACTTAGACTTATTGAAATGGCTCCCACAGGGGGCATAAGAGTTTATTGAACGCAGTCTTGTTCATTACTTGACATTGTAAACAAATCGCAGCATACTATTTTTAGAATATCTTACCAAAGTTAAAGTCTCCAGTTTGTCCAGCGTCTTTTCTCGCTTCCTTGGTGCAGTTTTGTAAAGCATAGAAAATGGCACAACTCATGTTTAATGGTGGTTCACCACTGGCTGAAATATTATAGTCATCCAGACAGTTTACTTGTAGAGAGTTGTTAAGTGCCGAGTTTCTGCTGTACATATACAAGATACGCACTGCTCGTTTCAGGTTACAGACTCAAATATTCGATAGAATAATATAGCAAGTTGATAAACACAATAATTGCTTTCAAAATAGACACTGTTGAAGACAAAAGCAGAGATTGATGTTAATTATTTGATTATTTATTTGATATCTTTAAATGCAATTAGCATATTTTGATTTAACCTTTGTTTACCTTTCGATCGAAGAAATCCCGCTGGGTTTGGGGCATTTTTCAACAAGCTGACTCGGAAATCTACCGGAATATCTTTGTTAGTTGGAGCATGGTAACACTGTAGGGGGAATAAATGCATGTATATCACATACATCTTTGTTGCTTATACATCGAATACTTATTCTTTATACTGCTTTAGTGATGGGTTAGACAATTTTAACACATACTAATGTAAGATTGTCCGACTGTTGTCCTATAACAAAGACAAACACTCACAGTGACCCGCGTATTTTGCTTACCATGATGCATGTGCGCTGATGGCACCTTTGCTCCGTACCAAAGCGTATGATTAAATGTACTTAAAATGATAAAAATCTTGGTCTTGGTGGGAATGTTGAGTGCAGATTGTCCAGCCTATTTGAGGAGTGTACTCGTTTCAATTATAACCCATCTTTATATCATTTTTATCATTAATAAAGTTACAAGCCAAATGTTTCCTCGGTCAAGACCTTTTGAGGACAAATACCGTTGTCACTAGTACTATATCGGCTCGACAAAAAGAATTGAATAGGTTACATTATTTCGTGTTCGAATTCACTAAATGTGTTGAGCTTTTTACTGGTGATTGAAGTAGATCTAAAAAGCTAACGACTTAAATCAGGAAAACTAGACAAATCAAATAGGCGTCTTATATATGACTGAAGTATCCGTGAATATCACGTTAGTGCTGTATTCATTAAAGACTTTATATCAAGAAAATAATAATAACGCACCCATGAATCATTTGTTATCATCTTTCCATTGTTAGGATTATACACAATTTCTTCCGTTGTATTGGTACCCAGCCCCATGACAAACGCTCCTTCCACTTGCCCAATGTCAACTGCAGGGTTTAAACTGATAAGCAGAAAGTATATGAGAAAAGTTATGCAATATAATATAAATAGAACAGCTCCTGCTATAATCTAACCGCATACTGCATAACTATTTTCTCAAAATGCCGTTTGGGGAGGCTAATTAGAACAGAAAATAATTTGCAAATAATGGAAGTATACAGTCGTTTCGGGTAATTCTGCGCATCGGGTAATTCTACGCACCTTAACTTTCTATTTCTTACAGACTTTGCAAGGTCGTTTTTCTTCGGTCCTCCTGTGTTTTTGTAGGTGTTGGTTACTTATGTAAAGTTTAATAATCATTTCAACAAAATCGAAAAAGTATTTCTACGGAAATTTAACCAAAATGAGTGTCAACGGCGATTTTCCTTAATTTGACATACCACGTGACACATAAATTGAATTAAAGCACTTTTGTAATGGATTATGACTTTTCCTTTTTTGTCAACATTGTCTAAATGACTTATTATTTCGATACTGTGATAAATTTCTTGTGAAACACATCTTTGAAACAGACTATACAAATAAAACAGCTTCACATGCGCAGAATTAGCCGAAAAAATATCCGTCATGAAAACCGGAAGCCATCTTGTTTTGTGACGACATTTGACCTAATTTAGCGAAGGTATGATGTTTTGAATTGTTTACATTTGTCAATGAATGTTGTTTCTATCCAAACAACACCATAATTTATTCTAAAATTGTAGAAATACCCGTTAGGTGCGCAGAATTACCCGACAGCACTGTATGCCATCTTGACTGAAATGTTATATTGCTTTGTTATAACTCAGTAATATTAAAACATGTATAGACAAGACAATTATGAACAAGCATAATAATTAAATGCATATACCTTTCACCACAGTCATAGACGATGTCCACTCTATTGATTTGATATTCCCCAGTTAGCACATCTAGTTCAACTTCAGCACATGTGGCACCGTACGTATAGTATTGCACTAAAGCACCTCCCTGTGATGGTAAGAGACCCGCTACTCTGTAAAAACATCGACATACAAATATTTAGTGACTTTGGTTTAAAATAACGATACAAATCTCTATCGATCTTTTCTTGTCTTTTTTAATTCGATATACTTCGACATTACTTGTCACCAATTGAACGTTTTGACAGTTTGGGTTCGGAGTTTTTTTGAAATCTGAAACTTTCGGCAGTTCAGTTCATGTTCCTTTTCCGGACAGTGTGCTGAATGAGTGTGGTATTTGTTATTTCTGATGTATTTGCTCTGTTGTTTCAATTAAATGTGCCTTCCATGTCCGGTTGTTTTATTATCGTTTAGTTTTCTCATTCAGTGTTGTGTCGGATATTGTTCCGTGTAGTAGTGGTCTATTGTTTTCTGTGCTCGGCTGTTTAAGTTTAAGTCTAAGAGAACATAAACTCACCACCCCGTGTATCCGAGTATGAGTCTATATTCCGATACAACAATGCTCCCATATGGAATATATGTGTTCCAATTATCCACATACTATGTGCGGTATTTTATTCAATGTGACCTTCATAACAAGACTAACTGATAATTTACTTTTTGATAGAGGTGTTTGTCTTACGTGAAGTCTGCTTTTAATACAACATTTTCAAAGACACATTTCCTGAGAAGTTCCATCCATGTTGGATTTGTCATCGTGTCTTTCACTGGTTTCATGTTGGCAATCAGTTCCTCACAGCATTGAAGGGCACCCTAGTGCAGAGTATAATACAACAATACAAATCGATAAAACGCAAAATTTATAAAAAAAGACGCTAGTATATATTTGTGGCGGATTGCTGTACTTTCCAATTAAATTGTATCATCGTATAGAAATGTATAAATAAAAAACGTAGTTCGTCATCAAAAATTGAAAGTCGTTATTTTAACTGCGGATTTCTGGAGACCTCTATATGTCTGATATACGTTTAACAAATTACCTAACTTACTCGTCAAGGTTGCGAGAACAATATGTTATAGGCATTGACGCTCACCATATGGTGGAATTTCGAGGACTGCCTGTCGACCAAGTGCCTGGATAATTCAAATACTATTGATGGGAGTAAAAACCTTGACAAAGTATACTAAGTCCCGATTTGAGAGATATGTTTTCTGTATACAACATACCTTGCAACATTCCTCACTTGTTACGCTACCGCCTGTAGACATGTTGTTCGGACACATAGTGGTTGTGACAGACTTGACCGAAATGGAATCCACAGGTATCTCTAACTTATAGGCGACGATCTGTGCCACCTGAAACATGTCAGATAATACATTTGTAACAACATCGAAACCACAGGTGGACTAGTAGGTACAAATGCTCCTGCCAGAAATCCCAACATACTTCGACAGGAATGTATATAATTATTTTAATATTATTATTTAAAATATATAATGTATATATTTTATCATAACTACATTACTTATATGTGACTAGTTACATCAAAATTACTTATAATTCAAAACAGCGAGATAAAATGGTATATCTCTAGAAAATTAATGGTCTAATGCTAATTGAAAAATGTTGCAATCAACAAATACAAACCTTTGTGTTGATTCCTTGACCCATTTCTATTCCTCCGTGAGTTACAATCACTGTACCATCTTGACCGAACACGGACACAGAAACACAATACATACTGACACTGTAAGCACATCCAAACATTATTGGTACCACCGCCAATGCTTTCTTCTTCCAACGATTATCCTGAAAGAAATATTTCAGGGTGAATATAATTGGTAGTACTTTATTCTTTCAAGTCTGTCGTAGACACTGTAAACACCCCAAACAGTGTTGGAACCACTGCCAATGCCTTCTTCTTCCAACGTGTATCATGCAATAAAGAGTTCAATGTGAATATTATCTGGGCTACATGTCCCTGCTTGCTAGAATATAATAATATTCAGTTCAAAACATTGAATGTTACTAAAAAAAACCGTCGTGTCTATTTTGCAATCACTGAGGACAATTTACATTGCAGTGACTGTTAGCTGCAGGCCTTGTAACTTATGTCGCGCGGAGTGTAATCAAACACAGTCCACCACGGTTTATTACAAGGCAGCGCTCATGGCCTTGTCCTTTCGACTATTTTAAAGAAATGTTCAGTAAGAAAAGGTTAATACTAATAGATAACCATACTCCTCTGTACTATAAGAATATGGATAAGCAGGAAAACACAAAATGCAAATGGCATGGATAGTATTTACAAAGCAAAGCTTTTCCTGATGTGATAAAGTAAATTCATTCCTGAAGACAATATAAATACAATGTAATTGTTTTAAATACACGAAAGCGTTTTCGTTCAACTGCTTGGAAAAATGCAATCAAAACTATTAATTAGAATTAGAGACATATCATACCTGGTTGAAAAATGTGAACAACGTTTTCCTGGTTTCAACTTGTGCTGTATTCATCAGTTCGTTAGTAACAGCTTCTATGTTGCAGTGGGTCAATACAGTTGTTGCCAATGTTGTCTACAAAGTTACATGTACATTTCATTGGCGTAGAATGAAGATCGTAAGTACAAAATCGATATTTTGAGAAAACAAGAAAAAACTGAAATTTATTCTTTATTTATGGTAAAACAAGCTTTTACAACTTCATTATGGTCAACAGCGACTGTTTCCCCAAGACATACTTTTGACACAAGGTACGTAGGGTAACTAGCATTAGTTGTATCTTATTACACAAAAAAGTTTTTTGACTGAGGAAATGTCATTATAATCAATTATATGATCCGCATATGTTATATTTGTCACGCCGAAGTAGCACATACTTGTCCAAGATTGATATCGAATGTCCTCAATGCACGAATAATAAACACTTCGCGCGGGTGGATCAAACGACACTAAAAAAATGCTGGCAGTAATTGTATTCAAGTATTGAACCTTAGACTAGGAAACCAGTACACCTTACCTGACCATCCTGATAATAATTGGTCCTTTTAATGGCAAGAGCATCACCACCGAGGACATCGGCAATCTTTTCCATGATATGTTCCATGGCTTGGGAGGATGGAGTGGTTACTGGAAAACACCAAGAATACTAGAATTTAGCAATTCCTATAGGAAAATACAAACTGATGATATACATACAAATTCCAGATGACATTCGACCAGCATTATTTTACTTACATTTCAAATTTTGAAACTACATATATACATTCGTTAATACTACTAGTCGAGAAATTATGTAAAATGTAAGTGTTGCGTAACCCAATCATCTTGCAAAGAATATCGAACACAAACTAGATTTAAAATTATATCATGTTTGCAAGTCACATAGTGTGCTTATGATCCAATTCGACCACCTTCGATCTTCTCAAATGCAGTTTACAATAATAGAAACTGTTTAAATCATTACAAAAGTATGTTTTAAAAATAAACAAAATTCATGCAATCGAGCACGGGTATGTCCAGTGGTCAACATAACTGAGCTTGTAGAACTGGGTAAGACTAATGACGTAGTACATATAATTCGGAGGTCATTTAATCGTGCACGTTTGAATGTTTGGTCAAGTTCATTAATAATAAAACTAATACATGTATAATCGGTATGTCAGTCAAAAAAAACTCCACGATAATAGGCATACATTGTTTTGCTTAAAATGGTTCCTTAAGAGAAACTGAAAGATGCAAGTTTGTCATCATTGAGCATTTTGAAATATCCAAGATGGCCGTAATACAAAAGCAAAGTGACCTAGACAGCTTACTTGGTGCTCTGGTGGCAGTGTTAATTGGTGTATTTGTCCGCACCGCATCCATGGCAACTCGCCAATTTGCACAGTGGTATACTGAAAAACATTTCTGACATACTGACATTTCAAATATCTGAATCTGACAAAAGTTGAACGTAAGCACTTTATAAAAGTGTTAATTATTTAAATGAAATAATACGAGTTATCAGTGATTAAGGATGGAATTGATTAGTTTAATAAATAAAACCTTCAAAAATAGAACTGCCAATTCAAAATGGTAAACCATAATTATATTGGGTGTATTTCTATTGAGGTTGACATATGGTATTTACTTGGGAACGTTTGTAAAAAACTCTTTATGATGATAGGAAGTAGATTGACAAAAATATCCCTCCCGTGCACAAACAAACACGAGTATTTCAGCTAATTTTGAATCGATATGTTTTATGTAACCAACCAAAACATGTTATTACCACCGTCTATGGTACCCGGGAAGAATGAAACAGAGTTCTCATTCGGTATGTAGCCAAGGCCTTCATAAATATGCATGTCAATCCCGAGAAGTTTTCCATTGTTGTCAAAGCCAACTCTGTAATCGAATCGATGAGGAAATCGCCGTCCACACATCAATAAATTGTCTTGAATGCTCAACCTCATTCGTACTGGTCTGGAGACAATATAAATCAGATACTAGTATACATTGGAGCCATTTGAAGAATAAACAATGTCCCGATCCTTTTTCTAAATATGTGTTAAATTAAAAAACATGTCTGTGTATCTATCCTTTGGAGGCTATGTTGTATTCTGAATGTTGGAAATTTGAATAATGCAATGATGTCAAACTGGTTCTTAAAATTATCACCAGGGACAATGTCTGTTATAGTATATATTGTACCTGTTGGTCAATCTTGCGGCCAAGGCACACGCTGCAGCTACAATATTAGTCTTTGTCAGTTTGCCACCATATGCTCCACCAAGTCTCTTCACTGTAACGTCGATACTAGAAAATAAAATAAAGCAATCGTTATTGTATTGAGTAAAATGGAAGTACAACAGAAACATGACAACGAACAATGAACAGAGACATAATAACAATGGGAAAGACTTATATTGCAAACGACAAATTTCAATGGCCAGCGGGCACGAAGAGGATTGCTAGGTAGGTAGGTAGGTATTCAGTTAAAGATATAGGATTGGTAGCTTGCCGCTCATTAACGAGCAATCAACAAACATCTCTGATTTAACATTCGATCGATTTTTTGTTTATCGGGATGTTAAATGATTCAAACCAAACAATATACGAACTTCTTGTAGGGAAGACCAGTCACACTTTTCACTGCAAATTGGATGGCGTCTAACCACTGTGTAGTTGCCACTATTTCAACACCATCCTCCGTAGGTACACAGTTTGCAGCCTAAAAGTGAAATAGCAAACAAACCAATGACATCTCCAATTCTCATGAGTCCATGTTCAGAACTCAATGAGTTTACTTCCAATATTGATGCGTATGTCGTACATTCTAACACGATCTGCGGATTAATCCAATACACAAAGAACGAACCGAACCATGTTTTATTGCCCCCATAAAACATACCTATCAAATTGGCTGTTTCTATTTACGCCCAGTATAACTTGACATATTTATGAATGAATGAACGTAAACCTTATAGTAAAATTTACTACGAGTCACGATGACAAGGCGAGTTGCACGAGAATCCAGTGTTAAATCTATGACGCATCTATTTTTAGAAACTCCAATATACTCTAAAAAACTAGATTTATTAAAGCTTCTGATAATCAATCCATTCACATTTTTCATTTTATGAAATAGATACCATATAATCGTGTTATTAAAACTGTTTCAATGTTTAAATTGTGGTATTTCCTTCAGAAAATTACGAAGGTCGTTTTCATTAACGAGGGGGGGTAATTGTACCAGCTAATAAGCCACTCAATTTTTTCGTGGAATTATGTTCAATGTCAAATGGGTGAAAATGGAATGCGCGCAGTTAAATAGTGCGGGATATTATCGTATTTAGAATCGAAATAAAAACTCTGTTCTTGTATATTGTCGGTGAATAAAACACGGGCACTCGTTCGGATGCGGAAAATTAAATCACTCGTGCTACGCACTCGTGATTTAATTTTTACGCATCCGAACTCCTGCCCGTGTTTTATTCACCGACAATAAACGCGAACAGATTTTTATTTCTTAAATAATGTCCAATTTGCTTTATACGTGATACCATTTCACTTAATGCTAGCAGAAAATAATACATTTGTTAAAATACGGTAATACGGAATGTTCATGTACAATATTTCATACAAAATGGAATAAATCGGACATTCAATGAAGCACAAAGACGCGCAAACACGAACAATAGCTACGTTATATTCTTCTGGTCATTGTAAGCATTACTCACTGAACATGTGTCTTTGTACGATGTGTTTCGGAGTGAAGTTTTATACAGCAGACGGTTTTGTCTTTGAAAGTACAAAGAACATTAGGGTGCACTTTTTAATTCCTTATACACTCTTAGCTTGCATATATAGCGGATTTGGAACATGTATTGAACGGCGCCATCGACTGTTTTGTTTATTTACAAATTAAACGAATATGAATACATACGAATAATCACACTTAGAAGTATTTATAACGTACCTGGGTTTCCATATGGAAATGCACTTGTTCAGAAGTATGAAAACTACCACTGATTTGATGAGCAGCATTACTGATTGCCTCTGAAAATAAACAGGACAATGTATAACCGTAACTAGTATAGTCAGGTCAGAAACATTTTGTTTCGTTGTTTGATGCTGAAGTTGAGACTGATTGTTATTGTAAGTTCTCGGTTTGTTCATCGAAAGAAAGAATGAACACCTCACATAACGTCTGAATTTCACCGTGCCACGTTACAATAGAATAAAACATACACAATAAATCAATGAACTAGGAACAAATACGCCATGTGTGCTTGGTAATAGAGATGTGTGGTGTCTGTTTTTGTTTTCTGTGCTCGGCTGTTGAAGACTGCTGCATTCCCTGTCCAATTTAGATTTTCTAATATCGTTTTTAAAGCGGCAAGACAAACCTCCATGAAGTGTTCTGACAAAGATTGTTGCTCGAGGGACTTTACTATTTATTGAATAGATGAGCAAATAGAAGACTGTACATAAGGGAATTAAACCCAGTATACTTATATACATACGATCTGGTGCTCCTACAACGAGATCGGGTACTCTGTCGGCGAAGGTTCCTGCAGTTACACCGTCATCTATGGTAAGTATGGGTATTAGAATACTGTTATATGTTACTACAACCTGTTTAGCGCCTTCGTCTGCCGCTTCTTGGCACTCTGCAAGTATAGCATTGACTATTCAGTGTTAAACATTTTATAGATTATAATCATAGTTTAACCTTTGTCCAGTAATCAACATGTTTGTTTTAGTAAACATTGGAGGCGAATCTAATGAGGATATGACCTGAAAGGCCGTAGTAGGACAGACTAATTCCGAGGAAAATCTTGTCTATGGTCTAGTTGAATGATTTTTGAATGATCTTCAGGGCCAACCAAAATATATTCTTCAGCCAAAAAACCAAGGTCATAGTTTAAGGGATGCTACATGTATTTGTATTTTGTTATTCATATTGGGTTACACAGGGAGTCACCTGTTTCTCAGTAATACACGACAGTTAATATATTCTTATTACAGAATTAAGAATCGGTACTTGCTCATTTGTAAGCAACTGGTAATCTATCAACATATTTGTATGGCAAACTACATGTAATTATTAACAAAGCTTTCAATTAAGTTTTAAGTGTTTAATATCAGATTACCAAATGCTTTGCTTACCCGCAACAACCAATGCCAATGACTGTCCGAAGTACATCACTTGTCCACTGCAAAACAGCTAGAGGATACAAAGAATCAGCATAACAAATATTGGTAAGATGCAATTACACTTTTCACAAACAAATAACATACAAAATACATTTTACAATATTTGCGGAATTAATGATTTGAACACCCGCACAATTGTTTTTAGAAACAATATATGAAATTCATATCCCATAAAATTGCCAGTTGACAAACATCATGTTTTTGCGTTTGACTGATACAGTCGAAGTACTTAGCCATTCGGTTTTATCCCTGCTTAATTGGCCATTCACTCTGGCTTCGAGTGCGCAAGAAAATGAATGGTATTTTCAGTATAATGTTATTTACCTCACGGTTAGTTTTTAGTTTAAGCTTTTTATTTCATCTGAAATATCCATCATTATTCGAGTGGAAGACTCCCAAATATCTGTATATCTCACTAACTTACCTCCTCTGGCTGTGCATCAGGAGCGGCAGTCAAAATATCCGATGGTCTAACGTCATTCACTGCGCCAGTAGGTATATCAAATGATGTCAACACTTTCACAACACGTGGTACTTTCTACATCAAATATATTAATGCATATATTGTCAATATTTTTACTGATTACATCCTGAAGTTTCTGATTTAAAGTAATTACAGCATATATTATGCATACTAATATGTACATGTATTATGCTGATTTTTCAAATGCTTTTAAAACATATGAAATTACATGGACAAAATATATAGAACATTTGAGGTAATGTGTTAAATTTAATGCAGCTATTAGCAATAATGAATATTTCCTATTTGTTTTAAACAGACAATCATAACAAACTGCAATATTTTAAACTAGAGGAAGGATGTTAAAATAAAAAAAGAATAAAATGAAACATGTAAGAAAATGATCTCATAGCATACCAAAGCTTCAGTAGCGTCAATAGACTGTACGGTAGCGTTGCCTTCTGTACTGGTCACAAATTTAGCAAACAGTTGCCCTGGTAACTCAGGAATATCGTCTGTATACTGGGCCTCTCCGGTACACTGTGAAATAGATCAAATTACTCTGAATCCTTTCCCTGAATACTGTTTGCCAATCATGGGTTGACAATATTCAGACCGCAATAGACTAGCGATAGATGATCAGGCACGAAGCAACAATACAAGACCTAAAGGCAGACCACTAATCCTTGTTATCAGAACGTTTATTTTGGGGATCGGATACACTTCAGTTAGACGATTTATTGATATAACAGGTACGAGGTAGGAGTTTTGCGTTTTAAGAGAAGACTACTCTAAAATATGATTGATGATTAAGAATATATGAACAGCGTTCGACGAAGCAGGCGTGCAATGTATGAAAAGCGATGTTTGGTTATAAGTATGTATCCTCCATCAATTTTTGCCATGCTTTAGTTTACATATTATTCAAACCTTACTATTTGCTCTAACATTCGACCAATCGTTATCTGAACAAAATAAAAAAAATCGAAAAAACCCCACAAATTAGCTACCTTGTGTTTTTGTTGGTGAAATAAACAAACATTGAATAAGTTGTACAAAATACAAACATATACCTGTATGTTAGCCTCCAGTTTCTTGAGGGGCTCATTAAGGGGCCATTCTAGTGTATTTGTATCATAGGATTGTGTTCCAGACGACAGAGGACGTGTATCATGTAATACATCATATCCACTTCTGTATTGGAAGGCGACTCTGTCACCAAGAACGTGCAGAAAATACTGAAATGTAAGATCAAATCCGCTATGCCAAACAGCATACCATTAGTTTGATTTAATGTGACTGGAACTATTAATGATCACATGGGTCGGATATGTTTGTTATATTACATATATATGGTGTAACCGACATTCGTGTAGAATCGTTAAAACATACAAGATAGACTATTCGTTACACATCTATACTTCAAAACGAAATAATCAAAGAACTATTTTTTAAATATATAAGAATGGCTTTAAACAGCAGGTAAAATATTGACTGTTTTGTAAGTGTATATAGCAATAATACTTCAAGCACGTTGCGCTAGAAGGCAAAGTAAACAACTATGAAAACATTTTCGAAACAATTTTATACGAGTACATTAAAAATAAATAATTATGAAATGAAGCCATAGTATGCTCGTTTCGTATTCATGAAAACTACAGGATGCTACCTTGTATAGCAGTGCGCATGCCACGTTCTTCCGGTAGGCAGCGCTGGGTAGGCCAATTTCGTCAGTCGGTACAACTTCATGTTCCAATGTTGTCATGGCACCTATGTTATTATACAAATTGTGTTTTTATTGTATGAAATAGCAATTCTTCCGACCACACGCAGATTCCTTTAAATCACTGGATTAGTTTTAGTTTAGTAATGAAGGTTAGTACTCGAGGCATTATGTGTATCTTTTGATTGCATTCGTAATTAAATGATTATAGCAACTTCAAAATGGTTGTAAATGGCAAACATTGATATTGAAGAAGAGCTATTATGGTGACAAACCTGATATTGTAGCAGGTGATGAAAGCTGTTTACCAACCAGGTATTGCTCTGTGGCTGTAGCACGGTGCTGTAACAAAATACCAACAGTTATCAGAAATGTAGATGGAAATTTCGAATAATAATTATTAGACATACAAAGTACCCAGAACTTTTTTTTGTTAAAAATAAATATGTAAAATGGAAGCCTATGTGTATCACAATAACTTTTACATTAGAACATAGGAAGCATTCATGATGAGAAGATAAATTAACAACACCACATGCTTAGTATTATTAAAAAAGTAATGCATGCAAAGTTTAATGTTCATACATATATACAAAATATAGAGCAATACTAAACTTACGAAAGTATCACTAATTCCACTAATAGAGATTATAGGATGACTTGTCACCATATAGCCATTCACTTTGTCCACCGCACACCGGAATGCACCACCGACCAAAGCCAAGCTATTCTGCAACCATTCGCATTAATGCAATTACATTTTGCAACCGATAGGAGCAAGATATAATCTCTGATTTTTGTCACTTATTATTGTGTCAGGATTAAATTTTAACAATAAAAAATTCAATGTGATTAAAGTCAGTTAATGATAAATGTACAATTATCAAAACATTTACAACCACAGCAATCACATTTAAATCAGACCCGTGTGACACTCCACTACTTTACACTGATATATCTAACAGCGTAAAGAAATGAAGCTAATGTAAGGATATGATTTTCATGAGATTAAAACCACAGTCAAATGTAAAGATATGATTTTTATGAGATTGCAAACACAGTACTAATAACAATAAACACATAACATAACAATCGAACAGGTTATGTTATTCTGAAATATTGACGACAACCTTGACCTCCATATCCAGGTCCTGTGTTGTTTGCTTTTAAAAAAAACATTTTAACGAGGTATTTTACTGCTATAGTCCATTGTCTGAGAATCACATCGCTATGTATTTTATTTTAGTTTAAATATTTAAATATTTATTTCCCCAAATATATTACAATATGCATACAATTTACAGTACAAAAACAATATACATAAGGAAAAGGGGATTAGAACGAAAGACACCTGGTCTTATTAAATTCTTCTCCCTACGTAATTATCAAATATAGATAAAAACATTCCAAATAAATTCAAATACACAATTATCACCACTGACCTGTGACCTTGGCATGACCTTGAAGCAGGCGACGATGTCATTAGGACCGAAACCCTGGAAGGTGGCTTTTGTCAGACATTTACCAGTCATATCTGTTTTTGTGAAAGCATCGCATGTGACGACGTCCTGTGCTGTCGGACCTGTGTGAGAGCATTTTTGTAAACGTGTGGAATAAGTAAATCAGATTCTCTGCGTTATTATAATTCTGTAACAACAGGATACTTTTTTATCATAACGCTAATGCAAATCTTTCCTTACGTTCGTACTTGAATTGCTTTCATACTTTTACAACTACAAATAGGGACTGTATGTTTGCTAGAGGTCATTTAACATACATCCTTAACGTATATGTACCCTCATTAATATCTTACCTATGGTTATAGATGCATCTAGTACTGTCATGATGTTGAATAGATCGGATGGGAACGATGGATATTTGTTCTTTAACACTAGATTGCCGGACCATGTCCCTACCTGAAAAGGTACACCACACCATGGATGAAAGTAAAACAGACAGTTGCAGGTTAGCCGATCCGCATCAGTTTAAACATATTTATTACCAAATAAATATATAAAATTTGTATCATGTCCAAATATACATGGATAAAGGGTTGAGCCGCAAGTTACAAAACAAGGAACCTTTGCTGCAGCCAACGTTAAATCATTCCTGCTTTGATGTGATACATGCATTGTGTTATAGCTTCAAATGTGTACTCTACTCGTCATTGGTGAACAAAGTTACTGTGATGGTTTCGTGGTGTACATTTGACACATACCAAAGGGTGTAACGTTAAGGAATTGGACACTATGCGCCTGTATCTGTTGGGCCCATAATTCCATATAGTATAACGGTTACTACGGCTATGTTATGGTGACTGTTGCGAATGACTTATTGTTTTTAAGTCGTCTTTTTATTCGCAAATGTGACTGGCTTGATAATTCAATGTGCAGTGTTGTTTTCACTGAATCCTTTTACTTCAAAACTAATTGTTACCTTTTTAAATGTTAAGAAAGAAAAAAGAGGACAAAACTACACATACATTTCTAATAGGAGACGAGGCGACCCTGTACAGATATTTGAGGAGTTGATCAAAGTTGCTGTTGTCTGTAGATTTGGCTGATTCCGTTCTGAATAGGTCCATCAAATCTGACAATGACAAACATCCTCCAATAGTGAACGTTCCTGTTTGTGCCTGTCAAATAAAGCAAAACGCTTTGTAATATTTTTCAGCTCTTTGCAAATCTTTTTTTTTTTTTTTTTTGTGGAGATATGTTTATTTTCCTCGTCTATAGGTAGATGTGGGTCGAGGACATCCCACATACTACCGTACAAATATAACGTAATTATCATCAATAATATGCATATGCATTCATACAAAACATACAAAGAAGATAATGCAAACGTTTACACTACATGACGTTTGTGTTGTGTGCAAAACAAGACAAAATAAATGAAACTTTTTGTATTAGATAACACAAAACATTCATTCTTCTTCTGTTACACACACGCACTTACATTGACATTCAAAACTTGTAGCACACATATGCACGCGCACCCTCACACGCACACACTCACGCATGCCACTCAAAAGTACAGATTTGATGAATATACAGACGTGCATACATAAAAAATGGTTGTTAATTTAAACATTTAAATCTCCTATAGTTGTGGTTTATTTTGGTGGACATTAGTCTGAGAAAAAAGTAAGGATTTTTTGTATGTTTAGTGGTTCTTTCCTTTACGTTAATAGGTATATGTATCTATGCAATAACATTATGTTTTCTCTGGGCTACAAAGATTTGTTTGACAGTTGATTTTTAAATGAAGATATTTATATATTTTTCCCAATTTTTATCAAAAGAATCACAGTTCCCTGTTTTTACAGCAACTTCTTTTTGCACTTTATATTGGTAATTTACATAATGTTTTGCGCGAGATATGGAAGGTATGATTTCTTGTACCTTGCAGTTATAAATATATCTTTTGAGGTATATAAATAATAAGTTCGTAACAATTTCTTTTTTATCTCTGATACCTAATATAAAAGTTTCACAATTGAGGTATACTTCTATATGTTCATGATTTTCAAAGAAATTTAAAATGAGTTGTTTTATTACAGGACAGTCCCAAAATAAGTGTTTTATTGTTTCCGGCATATTTTTACAGAAAGAGCAATTCGAATTATCTATGAAATTAATATGGAAAAGGAAAGATTTTGTTCCAATAATTCTATGTATAATCCTATATTGAAACCATTGCATATTTGAATCTCTTGTGATTTCGAATGGGGTAGAGAAAATAATATTCCAATCTTTTTGACCTAATTGCTGACCTAATTCTTCATTCCATTTTGATATGCATGTTGGTTGGACTTCTGTTTTAATAAGTATACCGTACATTGGTTGAGTTCCTTGTTTTAACTTTAAAATGTTTTTAAATAGCGGAGGGACATAGGGTCTGGTTAATTTTGCTTTACTATCACATTTGTAGTTTTTTAAGAAATTTGAGATAGATGCAATAATGCCTTGATATTGAATGTAATTGGTTGTAAGATCATATCGTTCTTTAAATTGCTTAAAGCTGTAGAAGTTTCTATTGCTATCTATTAGGTCTTCAACATTTTGAATCCCCGCTTTAAACCATGATTTGTAAAATATGGGTTTATTGGCAATGAGGATATCAGGATTATAGAAGAGAGGATGTGCAAGTAATTCTGTTTTATCTATTTCTTGTTTTTTGCATAGTGTTACTAATGCACTTAGCGTATCTTTCCAGTAATCATTTCTAATTTGTTTTGCTAAAGTTTCTACATAATAATGTCCGCATTTTAACAATTTTTGTATATCAAACAAAGATTTTGCTATGTTAGCCCAGTTTCCATTGCTCATTATCATTCTTCTAACGCATGTCAACTTTAAAGATTGTATAAATATGTAAATATCGGTAATTCCCAATCCTCCTGTTTGGTTATCTTGTATTAAAACACTTTTCTTGATTCTTGCTTTACCTTCCCATATAAATTCATTTATTGAGTCAGACAGGTTTTTAATAAGAGCTTGCGAAGGGTTTGGAAGGGATGTAAATAAGTGTATAAGTGTAGATATCACAATTGTTTTTACTACTTGTATTCTACCGATAGGAGTTAAAATTCGTCGTTTCCAGTTAATTAACATTTTCTTGATTTTTGATAATTTATTTTTATAGTTCAATTCTATCATTTTATCTAAGTCAACGTGAAAAGTTATTCCAAGCATATCAAAACTCATTTGGTTCCATTGCAGTTTCCATTTAGTTTTAATGCTATTTGTACTATACTTTTGTTTTCCTATCCAAACCACTTTGGTTTTGTCAAAATTCACTTTCAGCCCAGAGAGTGATGTATATTCAGATAAAACTCTTAGTGTCTCATTTAGAGACTCTGTAGAACCATCAAGGATTATTGTTGTGTCGTCTGCAAACTGTGACAATTTGTGCTCGATTGTATTGACTGTAATTCCATTTATCTTTTCAGTCTGTCTTATTTTTAGTGATAATATTTCTGCACATAATATAAAAACATAACAACTTAACGGGTCACCCTGTCGACAACCCCTTTGAATATTAAAAAAGTCAGATAAAAACCCGCATTGTGTAACAGCAGATACACTGTCCTTATAAAATATACTGAACCAGTTTTTGATATCGTTACCAAAATTGAACACAGATAATGTCTTTTGAACAAAACTCCAGGATAATGAATCGAACGCTTTTTCGAAATCTATAAGTAGTAGTAGGCCAGGAATTTTATTCACCTCTGTATATTTCATTAAATCGTAAATAAGTCTTACGTTTTCTCCGATAAATCTATCTTTCAGAAATCCAGTTTGGTCACTATTGATAAGTTTGTCTAAATATTTTTTAAATCTATTTGCAATGCATCCCGAACCTATTTTATATATGCAATTTAATAATGTAATGGGTCTCCAGTTTTTTAAGTATTGTTTCGGCTTTTCGCCCTTGGGAATGCATGTAATAATGCCTTGAGTTTGTGTAATTGTTAGATTACCTGATATAAAAGCATTGTTAAGGGCTCTACAAACAAAATCACCTAGTTTTTTCCAAAATACTTTATAGAAATCTGCACTAAAGCCTGACGTTCCTGGACTTTTGTTATTGGCCATATTTTTTAGAGCTGAAGTCGCTTCGTCAATGTGAATTAGACCTTCTAAGGAGTTCGATTCTTCATTTGTTAGTTTTGGAATTTCGATACCATTTATAAAGTTATTAAAGTCTTCTTCTGAGTTATTTTGTGTTTCTGTTTTTGAGTAAAGTGTCTTAAAAAAGTTTGAAGCTTCTTTTAAAATATCACTTTGATTGTTTATTTCAGTACCATCTTCATTTATTAATTTGTTTATTGTTTTCATTGTAAAATTATACTTTTCTAAGTTACAAAATAGTTTACTGGGTTTTTCGCCGTCTATGACCCAGTCTACCTTGGCCCTTAACATATTTCCTTTAAGCTTATTGTCTTGTATAATTTTCAGTTCGTCTTTAAGGCTCTTTAAGTCATCAAGATTGTTTTCCGAAAGTGAATTTTCTATCATTTCAATATTGTTTTTAATGTGGTTTTCTCTTTCCGTTGTTTTCTTCTTTTTGTATGAACTATATGAGATGGCCTTTCCACGAATTTCCATCATCAGTGTTTCTAAGAATAACTGATCATTTATTGTAAGTTGTAACTCAGAATTAGGAATGGTTTGTATATTTTCTAAGTTGTAAACAGGTAAAGCATATTGTATTTTAATGGCATCAATTAATTTATTTATTATATCAAGGTATTCTTTATCTTTTAGCAATGAATTATTGTGTTTCCACAATCCTTTGCCGTGATTAAATTCGGAAAAACTTAATTTCAAGGTTATCATCGAATGATCAGACTGATAACTTGGTTTAATCGATATATCAGAAATGTTAGATTGAAAGATAGGAGACAACAAAAAGAAATCAAGCCTTGCTTGTTGAAGAGGGTTGGATCTACGCCAAGTATAACGTCTGGTTGTAGGATATTGTTGTCTGAAGGGGTCGATTAGACTTCTAGTTTCAATTTCGTTTAATAAAAATAAACGTGCATTTTTATTATTCAAGTGCTTATAGTTGCTATAATCTAACTCTGGATTTTGGACCAAATTGAAATCTCCACATATTATGAAATTATCATTTTCTATGCTATCAATAGTATTAAAAACAGATTCATAGAACTTTGGTGAGTCAGTATTTGGTCCGTATATAGAAGCTAATGTTAGTCTTTGTTCCCCTAAGGAAACATCGAGGATTACATAATTTCCATTTTGATCATAGTGGGTTGCGTGTATTTTATAAGCTATGTTTTTGGAAAATAATATGGCTACCCCTCTTGAATTAGATGATGAATTACTTAAAAAACATTCAGAACCCCATTCAGTATAAATGTTTTTTAACTGGTCATTACGAAAGTGGGTATCTTGTAAGCAGAATATGTCACAGTTTGTATCCTTAAGAAATTGGAAAACTTGTAATCTTTTAAAACGTCCTTGTATACCTCTACAGTTCACTGATAATATTGAAGCTTCACTCATAAACTATTGGTGATTTTACGGTTGATAAAAGGAAAGAACCGTTACTGTTCGAACTGTATCCACCAAAATATGCACCAAATTGAAAACAATGTAAAAGAAGACGGACAAGAAAAAGGTTGTCCACATAACAATAAAATGTACAGAGTAATTCTGTGGAAAATATTATGTTCATAAACTTTGGATTTACGTTTGATATGGAAACATTGATCACTTTTTTGCATATTTGAGACAATGTGTTAAAATAAAATCTATTACAGTATTACACATAAGTTATATGAAATTATCGAATTTTAATTTATGCCCCAAAAGGCAAAACAATCATACAGGAAATATATGATAATAATGCAACAATAGCAAGAATGTATGATTGTATAACGAATTGACTATAACATGCAGGAAAACATACTGTATGTAACAATAATTGTAGTAAACTGTTGATTACATCATAAATTGACTACATATTGGAAACATGATTAAACAATGCAATAATAGTACCCAACTATGACTATATTATACATTGACTATATGTTGGAACATGTGATAACAATACAACAATAGTAACAAACTATGACTGCATTATGCATTGGCTGTATGCTGGAAACATGTGGTAACAATACAACAAAAGTACCAAACCATGACTGTATTATGCATTGACTATATGCTGGAAATATGTGATAACAAAAACAACAATAGTACCACACCAACTCTATAATATACATTAACTATTTGCTGGAAACATGTGATAACAATACAACAATAGTACCAAACTATGAGTACATTATACATTGACTATATGCTGGAAACATGTGATAACAAAACAACAATAGTACCATATCATGACTGTAATATACATTGACTATATGCTGGAAACATGTGATAACAAAAAAAACAATAGTACCACACCATGACTGTATTATACATTTACAATATGCTGGAAACATGTGAAAATAATACAAACCATAATACCAAACTATGACTGTATTATACATTGACGATATGCTGAAAATATGTGATGACATAACAACAATAGTACGACACCATGATTGTAATATACATTGACTATATGCTGGAAACATGTGACGACAAAACAATAATAGTACCACACCATGACTGTATTATACGTTGACTATATTATTATGCTGAAAATATGTGATGACAAAACAACACTAGTACGACACCATGATTGTAATATACATTGACTATATGCTGGAAACATGTGACGACAAAAACAACAATAGTACCACACCATGACTGTATTATACGTTGACTATATTATTATGCTGGAAATAAGTGATGACAAAAACAACAATAGTACCACACCATGATTGTAATATACATTGACTATATGCTGGAAACATGTGATAATAAAACAACAATAGTACCAAACTATGACTGTATTATACATTGCCTATATGCTGGAAACATGTGATTACAATACAACAATAGTACCAAGCTATTCCTGTATTATACATTGACTATATGCCGGAAATATATGATGACAAAACAACAATAGTACGACACCATGATTGTAATATACATTGACTATATGCTGGAAACATGTGATAACAAAACAACAATAGTACCACACCATGACTGTATTATATATTGACGACTAGTATATGCTGGAAACATGTGATAATAATACAAACAATAGTACTAAACTATGACTGTATTATGCATTGACTATATGCTGAAAATATTTGATAACAAAAAAAGACAATAGTACAAACTTTGCAAATCTTAGGAACAACCAGACACACCAACTGTGCGAGGTCTACATGCAGGAGTTGAATTTTACTTAAGACAAACTACTACTACGTATATTCCAGTACCAAAATATGTTTGTAGTCGACCTACCCCCAATGTTGTTTGCATCCTGGATTTATTTTCGCTTTCTTGGTAGTTTATACGAAGTATTGCTTTGATTTCTGCCACTCCGACAGGGACAAAACCATGATATAGTAGAAAATGGCAAGAATATAAAAAGTTTTCATTACACATAGCATTGCAAGTGATAAGATGAGAAATAAAATCGGTAGTTTTTGCATACATGTGTTTGTGGTTACACATATTTGACTGCAGTAAGAAATGAATTTACATGTACAGATATCGTTTTAATGGTATGCACGGTGTTGTATTTTATACCTACATCTTTTGTGTTAACATATAGTTCCGGTATTGATGAAATATCGATCACAACATCAAAGTTCCCGATTGATTCATGCTCAAAGTAACCTGTAAATATAAACAAATGGGAAAAGAGAAACACATTTTACTCGGCGTCAACAACCTTCCAAAGCATTTGGATTCAGATTTCGGAACGTCACCACATTAGGGTACCGTGTACAATGTGTAGAAGTGCTGAAGATGTGACGGTCGTAGACAGGGAGTAGAGCTCTACTCCTCTAAACCTGATAGTTAACTGCGTCTATAAGATTTATAAATAGGTCATTCAGCTTTTTACGTCCCATCATACGAGCGGATATATAGATTTGTCATAGCTGGTATTTTAAAAAGTGGCCAAGTTCATTTCTAGTTCATATCTAGTTTATATGTAGTTGAATGTTTGATATTGTGTCGTGCAACTTCTGTATTTGATGATCATATATTTTCAGTTCTCGGCTATTTAAATTAAGTGCTGCCATAAATTCCTGTCCGTTGTTTTGGGTCATTCCAGACGACAATTACTCAATTTTATGTCCCATTTTGTAGCAGATACATTAACTATTATTTATATATATTACAATTATACTGTATTTATGAATCATAAAATTGGTTTGCTTAAATGCAAAATACATTTCCATTTCAACGATTAATTAAACATCATGGAGTCGATAATCAACAAACTCACCAGTTCCAGTATTTGCACCAAGTAGTCTGACCTTTTGTCCACTTGTCTGTGACAGCATATTATTCAAGTCAGTCATGCTGGTTGGCTTGTACCATTGTGTTGATCCAAACACCATTCTAATAGATCGCTCGTCACT
Source organism: Spisula subtruncata (assembly GCA_963678985.1). NCBI lineage: Eukaryota > Metazoa > Mollusca > Bivalvia > Venerida > Mactridae > Spisula > Spisula subtruncata. The sequence goes on from OY787674.1 coordinate 12,394,208, forward strand.
CTTGTTTGAACACTGACCACCACAATTTCCTCTTCCTGCTGATCCACATCGTTTACCTGTTGTCTTACACAGTCGACTTGACAGATCCTGTCATAAACAAGTGGTGTTGATGAATTTTGTCTACAGGAACTTAATAATAATAAATTCCTATTGATTGTCATTGTGACCTTGACATTCAACAAAATCATGTCCACAAATGTTCTGTCTGCAAGTTATCCTGCCAAATGGTTATAGGCTAAACTGATTTATCAGACACGGTTAACATATTCGAAGTTTTCTTAATTAAAAAAAACAAAACATATATGTACCTCGATATCAGGATTGGTATCCGGTACCAGTGACTTCATAGCATCTAAAATTGGTCGATATCCTGAAAGAGAAAAATTAACCTAATATGAAAATTGATGATATAATTGACGGTATTATGGAATGTCGTACAAGCTGACCACTTTCGAAAGCCTATGCTTGTTAGATGGTATCTTCATTGCACGGTATTCACCAAATGCGTTTGCAATTAATACAACACAATAAAATAACAAAGTTACAACTGTACATTGTAAACAAGTTTAAGGTAGAAATTGAACTAATGTTGAAGTTGTTGTATTATGGTGTTACCTGTACATCTACATATATTACCCTCAAAATAATCTTCAGCGTCTTTCTTTGTCATGTTCGGGTATTTCTGCATCAGACTGAAATGGTATATACCAGTATCAATAAAATACATAAACTCAATAGAAGTATTGGGAGAATAAAGTTTGAACATTTTCATACCAAACTGGAGATGAGTTGGTTGGTAGCCAAGAGGTATAATCATCTATAATATGGTTAACATTTTTCGAGATGTGCTCACCTGTGCGCACAGACAAAACTATATATGGATATAATAACCGTGAAGCAGTCCACAAGGCAAAATCCACATAACTTACCCATACATATTCATGACATGACCCGGACTACAATATCCACATTGTGTTCCACCATAGTTAGCTAATTTTGTTTGTATTGTATTCATCGCAGTTTTGGTAGATCCTACACCTTCTACTGTCGTGATCTCCCATCCATCACACACAAACAACGGACATAAACACTGCAAGGAAAAATAAAACATCATCAAGTACCAAATATGCAACCATCCGGGGTGTTGACGAAAATAGGAGCATCGCATTCGGAAAGCCAATAGAACCGAGCGTAAATAGAAAAACGTGTACAAATTAAAGTGATACTTATTGACAAAAATATATACTTACTGAGGTGATGTTTGCTGTTACTGGTGGCTCATTAGGGTTCAATGTCATCTTGGCCACCACTATACATACACCACATCCTCCTTGTTTACAGAAGACTTTCGTTCCCAAGGAAACACGTGACTGACGTAAATATTCAGCCAGGGATGTAGAGGAACTGTATTCATTTCCAACTGATATATAAATGGATGATCAAGATTCTATTTCCCTTTCAATACGAAATTATAAATGGATGATCAAGATTCTATTTCCCTTTCAATACGAAATATTACTTCATTTAAATGATAGGCCTATGTGAGACGTGATTCAGAATAAACCACAATAGTACTGCATTTTCCCATGTTCAGAATGTTTGGCATAATGCTTCGTGAACACATATCATCAAGTAAGTGATTTGATTTAGTCAGATGTTGATTTTAATATAAATATTGTGTTACTATAGAGCCCATCCAGAAACCTGACACACAGTCTCCATAATAAGCACGATCTGTCAAACATACACTTATTATTAGATAAAGGGTGCTCATTTTGGGAATTATAACCCTAACGTCCGTCGTATTTACAAGATGTTTCAACCAAAGTTAATGTGCGTTGTCAGGTCGTTCCTCACTGTAACAGGTGTGCTAGTTTTAGCTTCATGTGTTTTATTTATTTTATATCACATTTTGTTAAAACATACATATAGTCTTCCAGGTAGTCTGTAAGTCTTCCAGATAAATTGCTATTGAGGAGGTAGATCTGACATTAACTAATATATGTACGTGTAATATGTTTGGCATGTAAACTGTTTCTGTTGGGCGTTGATTTTTGGAATATGCTTGTCATGTCTGGTCGTCCGAAGACGTCTACTGACAAACTTTCCGGTAATGTTTGACAAACTTAGGCAACATGGTATCGCAGTGGGGTGTCGGCGCTTTGTACAATTCCAGTCTCTGTTCTTGATATTTTATCGTCCTTGTGACGTTTATTCTATGTTGTTTGTTCAAAATATAGTTTTTTTTGTACTTCGTGCTCTGCTTGGAATGCTACCTTCCATGCCCGATTTGTATGTTATTTCATAATAGGTAAAAAGTATCCCAAAATACAGATATTCGGATCTCGCACTCAGACCATCCAAATCAATTAAAAGTTAACTCTTAGAATAAATAAATAAACAAAAGGCATACCTGTAACAGAACTTCCATTCACAGTAAACGAAACCGAAGACTTGAATGGAGCCACTGATTTAAACTTGAAGAAATGTCCACAGTTAACACAGGTTGATGCAAAAGTTCCATCTTTTTTAGTTACCACTGGTGACACGTGGCTGCAATATCCGTTTTGTTTTAAAATATAAACAAACAAATAAACAAACAAAAAAACAAAAATACCACGGATGTTTTTACTGACGCATTGGGAACGATAGACAAATAAAAACACAAATAGAAACTTTTAATGATGTCAATATCATAGTCTGTTGTAATGGATTGAATCTTTCACCGATAGCCGAATAACTGTTTTAGTTGGGTCACTGTGCATGTTGTCAAGTCGCTGTTATGCCTCGTTTGGTCTTTGGCATAAATTTGTGAAACTAGTTCGCATCTTTGCTGCGTTTCATTCGGTCTTTTGGGATCACCGTTACTGTTATTTCTTTGTGAAATTGCGTCAACCTGTATTTTTGCGACGGGGACTTGGGCTTTGAATTACTTCTTTAGGTTGTTCCATGTAGTTGTGTCGTGGTGTTTCTGTTTTCTGTGCTCTGTTGGTTAAGGGTCAAGTTGAGTGCTACTTTCCCTGTCCGATTTCCTTATTCGGTTTTAATGGCATCTCACTGACCAAACTGCTGCTTAGTTGTATTATGTTTGCATTAAATGAAATACTCGTATGAGGTTTATACGTAGCGACACTATTTCGAAAGGATCCTAAACTGTGGATATCAAATATTGTATGGTATTACACTGTTAGTTAAAATATACCAGTATGAACGTGGAGTGCGACATTGTTTACATCTAGAGATTTGTTATCATAGCGTAAATGTTGATAAGTTGATTACCCGTACTAATGTCGGCTAGTGCAACGATATCTGAACTTCAACAAATGTTTGATGATCTGAATTCTAACCCACGGGTTAAGTACGTATTGTCATTTCTACAGTACGGTACGACAATAAATATATCGAACTCGTTTGGTACTATAAAGTATTGCATAAAGTCTTTGGTAAATCCCATTTGGTTTTGCATATGTAGCATTATACCTCATACGCATTTTGGAAATACTTGTATGTTTTACTTTCATTAGATGGAATCAATCTGGGATTGTTTATGGACATTCATTAAAATATACACATACAGTTGCTACTGAGGCGATATGGGCATATAGCTACTTAGTTAGCTGATTTAATAAGCTTGCATTGGTTGGTTGCACGAAACACCAAAATGCAGAACGATGTATTTCCAAGACTGATAACCACATGGCGACAGGAAAAACAATCATGATTACTTTATAGATTTAATATGTTAGATTCAAATGTTGACACACAAAACAACGAAATGCGGAAAGAGTTTACGTAAAAAATCTATTCATAATTTGTAGTATTTGTTATAGAATTGTCGAGTTAAAAAATACTACTTACGCAGTTTTGCATACCGGACACGATATATATGAATCCTTAGTATCCATCTTCACAAACCGAACTGATCGTTAGTCCGTGAATCAGCTCAGAGTGCAACAAAATGATGACTATATGAATCTACCAGATACTTACTTTTACACGTAAGTAAATATTTAAATCAAGATAAATACATGTATAACTAGGACACTGTTTGATAGTGCTCATGTATGTTCCATTTTGCACGCGCGTGGTGTGTCAGCGAGTGTTAATTGCAGTATATGATCATATCACATGATTTTCCCTATATCCGGGTTACATGTAGTAGAAAATCTATAACGAGTACGTACATTCCTATACGTGACACATGTAGTATAAAGTTTAAATGACGTCACTTTACTTCCTAAATGACGTCATTACATCCCGAAAATGACGTTATTTTGGCGTCTTTTATATAACAGAGTGTGTTTTCTTATTTGCGTGATATCATTGTCATATGATATAAAGAATCTACCTCTCGTTGTCAATTGATACATTCATATTAAAATCGATCAGGAAATATTATTAAGCTCCCCGAGGCTCCCTTAATAAAATGTCGAAAACTCATTTAATATAAAATTATATCAATTGACAGCTCGTGATACATCCTCTATATATCAACTGACAACGAATGATTCTTTATATCACATGATGATTATAACACGATAATAGAATAAATTATGTTTGAACACAAAACAAGAATGATGATAACACGTTGACTATATTCACTATGTGCTTGCAATTATATTGGCAATGTGGGATATTCAATTGAACGTAAAAATATCTTACTATAGAAAAAGTACTAATTATCAGTTTAGTTAAGACATATTGGTAACTTGCTTTTGAGTCACACCAAAATTAACTTGTTTCCGTTATTTTATTCAACCCGAGATAGAACTACTTGATGTCGCCACTTGAATACTGGTTAAATATCCTCTATATAGAATAAAACCTACACGTTGAGCCAATGAAATCGCTGATTTATGGTTGCTTAATGCTACATTTAATACTTAATTTTTACAATGCACAGATGTGACGTGTTGGTGAGATGTTGGTGCCAAGTTCTATCGGTGAATCAGGGATGTTGCATTCTAAGTTAGTTAGAATAGTGTTAAGCAAATTGGGTAAATTTGATAAATAATGATTCACCTCGCCGTACCCTTCCCGCTTTAATAATAAAACAATTTGATATTCTAACCATCACTTAAGGAAAGGAAGTTTGATTTTGATATAATAATGTATTGTCATGTTTAAGTCGATATGATTACGAAAAGTGTAAAAAAAGCTTAAAACTTCGCGTTCTATTCGTTTATGGAAAAGCAACCTGTGTAATGGGGTGATAAAATAACTAAATAACATAACTCCTTACATTAATTAAATACCAACCAGTATAATCAAATACTACATAATCACATGATTTTAATATAATATTAACATAAATGATAAAACATCGGTAACACTAATATCAATTGTATGAAATCAATGAGTTTTATCCGATAAACATTTCGATGGCTTAGAATGAGAAGGTCGTAACTACCAAACCGATATTTTGAGAAAACACGGAAAACACGGAAAAACTGTATGACATATACTCTTTACTTATGGTAAAACAAACTTTTACAACTTCATTTTGGTCAACATGACTAATTCAGATTTTTATGAAAATGGTCTCATAAGAAGCGCCTTGTGATGCTTATTCTAAATATGTATGAATCCTAAAAGGTCGTAAGTGGCTCTTACGACCTTCTCATTCTAAGCCATCGATTTATGGAATTATTACAATTACGAATTAAAACAAGAACAATAAAATATGTATAAACACAATACACACATGCTAATAACACGCCATGAATCAGTAGAAGCAAAACAAAAATGTCACAAAAACAACAGATTGATTATTGCAGCACAATTTTTTCATACTCCAATTGAGTATATATACTGTATAACAATGTTTTAGATTGTCAATTTTTCATCATTAAGTTTCTATATCATAGTATCAGTCACGAGCACTGTTGCATTCGTTTACGTTTGACATACATTGTCATAATTTGGTCCAATACATTCCTACAACGGTAGGACATTGTTTATAACAAAACTACACGACTGTCTTTGAACTTATATCACAAACTGTGATGGCTGAACCATGCACAACTCTTGAACTTTGTCTCTTGTTGCAGGCGGCTCTGTAAATATAATGTTAACATACTGTTGTTTTTCAACAAGCCAAGCATTTTTAGACGTACATGTACATGTATATACAGTTAACTCTAGTACATTTAAAACGAATTTGAACATTATTATCTTTAATATGTTCACGTTTGTCTCATGGCATGTATCGTTAGAAGAAAGGCCACACTGAACATACCTACAATTAAACTTTAAAACTCGTTCTGCTTAAACAAGTTTATGAAAATTACAAACGGATGACGCATAGAAACCTTCTTATATAAAATACTTTCTTACCAAAGTTAAAATCTCCCGTTTGTCCAGCGTCCTTTCTCGCTTCCTTGATGCAGTTTTGTAAAGCATAGAAAATGGCACAACTCATGTTTAACGGTGGTTCACCACTGGCTGAAATGGAACATCGACAACACATATAAGTAAAATAACTTTCAGTTGCTAAATGTTTTTGTAAACTGAAAATAATTTTCAGCAAACAAATTCCTGCAAAACATTTTCACAAAACGAGAATAGTATAAAAACAGAATACATAATACAGAAAAAGTTCTCGGCTTAAGCATACACTAACAGCTTAACATTCGGACGAGGAAGATAGAACTCAGCTTGATCAGCCGATCACATGAAACATAAAATAAACACCATATACATGTAAAATAAATAAACGGCACAGTGCCCAACACATAATCGATCGAGAAAACGAACTGCCCATGTCCAACATGTCAAAAAGCAAGCTACAGTTATGAACAACGGACGCAATAAAGATTTGCACAACTACACCTTACATGATAATTCAAATATTCAACATCACACTATAAATCTATGCGTTTTATTAATGTAAACGAATCGCATTCAAATTCGGAACTGTAACGAAGAGAGCATTCATAGTTAATTTTACTTTTAATATTTGTTTTACCTTTCGATCGAAGAAATCCTGCAGGGTTAGGAGCGTTTTTCAACAAGCTGACTCGGAAATCGACCGGGATATCTTTGTTAGTTGGAGCATGGTAACCCTGTTGAAAAAATTGAGATTAATACCATCGCTTTATTGCAAAGAAGTATCTTGACTTGATTTTGAAAACGATTAATACACAATACTCAATAATGAAGAAATAGTAAAGAATTTGATGTGAATATCCGATGGGTGATACTTTCACAACAGTTGCGTAAACAGTAATGTTAAAGCTCCACATGACGTGCTAGTGTCAGTTGATTATGTTAAGCTCATTGGTACTGATTAACGATATGAACAAAAACTTTGGACAAATAACAGGAATACTTGTATGACTGAAAAAATTCGGGGACTACAAAGAATGGCAATCCAAGGAACAAAAATACGTACCCATGTATCATTTGTAATCAACTTGCCCGTGTTAGGGTTATACACAATATCTTCCGTTGTATTGTGACCCAGGCCCATGATGAACGATCCTTCAACTTGTCCGATATCAACTGCAGGGTTCAAGCTGTTCGATAGAGAAAGAGAAATGTGTCATTTAGGTGAAATAAATTGATATTGTATGCGACAGCTATAGTGTATTTTCCTACTTTATTGAGATTTGTCGTTTTGTTGTTTTGTTAAAAATAGATTACTTATTCCATTACAATATATTTTTAAATATCGGTGTCACATTTGATTGAAAAACGGTTTTACTGGACTGTTCGTTCTTATCGTATGTGATTTCATATCTAATTTACACCCTACGCTTCTGTGAAGATGATTGACCTAAATTATAACTAACCCCTTGCCAACTGCAATGTCACTTTCAATGAGTTATGCGCCTTTGAATACGAAGTGACATAAAAAGGCGCTATATATATTTGGTAGTTTCATGGCATTTATTACAGTGACATTCCGACACACAGTTTGTCTTGAGGTAACAACACATCAAACTACATTCATGGTTCCTTCACATACCTTTCACCACAGTCATACACGATGTCCACTCTATTGATTTGGTATTCCCCAGTTAGCACATCTAGTTCAACCTCAGCACATGTAGCACCGTACGTATAGTAATCCACTGCTGCGCCACCTTGTGCAAAGGGGATACCCGCAACGCTGCAAACATATTACACATTTTATTCCTTTTATAACCGAGAATTGATTGTTTTCGACTCATCGAGATGCAATAAATATCGTGAGTTTAATGATAATACTGTAGTCTCCATTTGTAGTAGCTATAATAATCAATAACTGGGAATCATTTTTAAAATAAAGTGAATACTATTATACATTGGTAAGTGAAGGCATCACCAGTCCTAACAAAACAGTACGACAAGAACGACACATAATAAAAGACTGAGTAAACGTTTTGCTGACTGCATACGGAAATGGTCCGGTCGAGTGACATTTGATTGACTTTGGGAAAAATGTAAGTAAGAACGTTTTATATGTTGCACAATAAATTTTGACTCACGTGAAGTCTGATTTCAACACAACGTTATCTTGGACACATTTCTTTATGAGTTCCATCCATGTTGGATTTGTCATCTTGTCCTTCACTGGTTTCATGTTGGCAATAAGTTCTTCACAACATTTCAGGGCACCCTAGAAGAGAACAAATTATACCCGAAACGTGAAACTAAACAAGTCAATTTCCATAAAATTGGTCATTAGTGTGGGTGGCTAAAGCAAGCCCTTGTGCTACACAATTAACGAGAAAATTCAATTAGATGTAAAATTGCATATTGAAACAATGGCACACTTAAGTATAATTTGAACAGCCGTGTTGGGTCAATCTAGCAAATGATCTTCGACTGTTTTACGTGTGGTCCCAGGAATGAATCATGGTAACCACAGATGAATTCTGATTTTCTCAAATCGGATCAGATCAGAGTAATATTTAACAGTGATAAAGATAAAAAGGATATGTACTGCAACATTATGTCTTAATATCAGCTAAAGAAACAGTGTCAAACGTATGTTTTTATTTGAACGTTTAAAAAATTGGGAAGTTAAGTCCAATAACAAGGTCTTGCTGGTTCAATTTCATGCCGCGACTTTCTGCAGTGTTAAGACAGGTACGGAGTATAGCTCCATGTGTATTATGCTAATTTATAGGTGTCAGTAATGTTGGTAGATCCGTTGTAAGATTGATATAACTTGTTTATTCTTATACTTGTATTCTCAATATAATTGTAAAATAAATGGGATATAAACAAAACTTCTTATACATATTCCAAATACATAGCAAAATGTAAGTACAAACCTTGCAACATTCCTCACTTGTTACACTACCACCTGTAGACGCGTTGTTTGGACCTGATGTGGTTGTAACAGACTTCACCGAAATGGAATCCACAGGTATACCTAACTTATAGGCGACTATTTGTGCCACCTAAAATAATGCAAGAAAAACATTGAGCGTATAGCAAGCCATTTGATGGAGAAGAATTTAATAAGACGATGCGTGTTCCATTCTAATCAGTTTACGTAAAAATGGTGTTTCAGTATCAGTACGTGTTTTATATTGTATGTACCTGTATACTGTTCTAAATGTGGGAAAAACATAAGTTTGAACAGGATTCTATCTTACTAACTGGGATTAGTAATAAGACTATTAGACTATATGTAAAATTGATAAAACATTGCTTTTTCACGGCCGGGGATAAATCAGCATTCTACCGCTAGCAGACGATCGATGCAAGATCCTGGTTTGAACTAATATAAGTCATTTGATCACACAAACGATATATATTATTTAGAGTCTTCAACAAAATGTCTCCATCACAAAACACCTGGCAACACAACAAACAAACTTGAACAGTCACAGGCAACGGTGTATGTTCTATAACGAGAGTGTGTAGATAACTTACAGCACTTTTGTCATGACAAAAATAAGGTACCTGTCACTTACCGTGCACTCTGGTGTTATCGTGCGAACTGGAAAACTTCTAACGAATAATATGCGTAATATAGATTTTCATACCTTAGTATTAATGCCTTGACCCATTTCTACCCCTCCGTGTTGTACCGCAACTGTCCCATCTTGACCATACACTGCTACAGTTACACAATACATACTAAAACTGTATCCACATGGAAACTTTGCTGGTACCATCGCCAATGCTTTCTTCTTCCAACGATTATCCTAAAATGGTGACATGGTGAGTTTACTGTAAATCACACTATATTAATGTGGTAAAAGACTTAGCAGCTGTCATGTCTGCCAAACTCGAAAACTGCGAGGTTAGCAACCGGAAACAATATCATACAATTTTGATACTCTTATTGGGCATGGTTTCTGGCTGGTCAATTGAACATATTTATACTAGTAATACAGTATTTCGCTTCTAATATAAACACTTGATACGGACACTGAATAAAGAAATTAAAACATACAATCAGATGCGGGTTATTCTTTATAAACGAATTAGGACACAATTTATATTCAGTATTTTGCAATAAAACAATGTCATTTGATGCGTTTATAAGGACTAGAGTGTACCTGATCTGACTTAAGTGTTATAGTTCATTACAACACTATTGCAATGAGATTAATGAAGACTAAGCGGCGTTAAATATGGAAACATTCAGTTTTAACCAAGAATAAATGTACCTTATTGAAAAACGTGAATAGTGTTTTCCTGGTTTCAACCTGAGCAGAACTCATCAGTTCGTTAGTAACAGCTTGTATGTTGCAGTTGGTCAAGGGTACCTGCACCAATGTTTTCTGCAAAATCACGTGCAAGTTAATACAGTCGTTTGTCATTAAGAGGAACATAATGTCATATTATATTAACAAATTAACATAACAATAGCTTTTCTGAAGGGGCTTTTATCTTCCTGTGTACGGTTACGTTTGTAATTAAGGAATATCATTATTTTAAGGTGATATTTTTATCCTAAAATGAATAAGTGTTAAATAAAATAAAAACGACTATTATGCTTTTTGCTAAGTTGTACGATGGTTTGTTTAAATTTGTTTACGTAAAATAGCATCAACTATCCGTGGCATCTTTGGACATTACGGCCAACCAATTACATGAACAATATATAACAATATCCACGAATAAAGGATAATCTTATACAATATTTAGTAAAACAAAATAGTGTTGAATCACTATTTTAAGATTTGTTAACCCCGAATAATGATAAAGGTGAAACATTACAATTTGTTTATGTCAACATTAATCAATTACGCACCTTATTGTAACCATCGATTCAAATTTAGATTTGATATAAGCAAGTCATTTAAAAAGGATCGAAATAATTAGGTTGACATCCCGTTGTCAACAATGCAATATTAACATTAAGATTGGCGTTTGCGTCTGATTGCAATACATGCGGTAAATAGTGATGGTGGACAGACAGATAGCAAGGAAATGTTCAACTATGGAACCTTGGACTTCAAGAGCATTTAAAACCGCTCAATACACCTTACCTGACCTTCCTGATAATAATTTGACCTTTTTATGGCAACAGCATCCCCACCCACGACATCAGCAATCTTTTCCATGATATGGTCCATTACTTGTGATGATGGAGTGGTTACTGAACAGAACAAATGCTCATATTTATGATTGTATCGTGATATACATGCTGAATATGATATACAGTTCAACAGCTAACAAATAATACAGAATATTTGAATAAAAGGTAGAATGACCATAGAATAAAAGCAACCTGTTTAAAACACTCTGTAATATTACATTTGTTGAAGCTATCTAACTCAAATTGTAGAAAAATCATGTAGTTAAGCTTAAATGGATATTTGAAATGCAGAACTAGTGCATAGTATTTACAGATCATTTAAGTCGTTGTGTGATTGTTTAATTTGGTAATGCAATGTGGCTTCAAGATGGTATCATTAGATTAGACCTCCGGACATGCTTTAACTTTCGTTACATAAACTGTGTGTTGGTTTGTAAGCACCAATTGATTTAACCCTATTCTTCGAATATATATATACAGAAACTTTTGTAATTATGTATTATCACAAGGTGTTTTTCACGCACTCATGTGTCCATGTTGTTTATATAGAGTTCGCTTACTTGGAGCTCTGGTGAATGTGCTTAGTGGTGTATTTGTTAGCACCGAGTCCATGGCAACACGCCAATTCACACAATGGTATACTGAAAAAGAACAACAGTTAAATAGTATTGTGACTTGATGATGCTATTCAATAATGTCATGTACATTGTACTTTTATTTTTACGGACTTTTAGTATTTTACCATGCAAAAGTGTACAGTGATCACAGAAGGTAATGATTACAATGATTTTGAATGTTGTTTGCAAATGTTTTATTATGAAGTCACAAGGTTCCAAGTGCCAAGGCATAAGTGTCCTCTAAGGCTTCATCAAGTCACAAGTCATAAGTCACTGGTCATTAGTCACAAGTCAAAAGTGCTCCCAGGGATTTCATATGTATCAAATAAATGTTTTCATTTTAAAAATAAACTAGCGAATCATCTCTATACACAATATACTAAAGTGTTCTATCATTTTGATACAACAGGGTATTCTTCAAACTAGCGTTTCTTATAAACAAAGCTGATCAGTCAGCAAATGAAAAGTAATGTATGATTGAACCAATAACCACCAATAACACAGTTAATCACACTATTTTTGAATTTTATATGTTTTTGTTCTTTTACAAGGATATTTATTGTCCAATATCGCAATTTGCCGTGTTGCGGCTGTAAAAAGTCTGCTTGTACAAATAGTCAGTGTTGTTATCCTCATTAGCATTGTTGTGCGACACATCCGACAGGGAAGGTAGCACTCAACCTAACCAGCCGAGCACAGAAATCAGAAACACCACGACCCTACTACCCTTAGCAATGCCCACTCAAACCCATGCCAAAACGACGGCCAAATGAGACACAACAACCCCTGAAGACTCGTTGCGATAAAGAAGTGGTCTTTCGAGGCTTTGCATTGCTAGACGATGACGCCAAACCGTAAATTACGTTTATATTGGTACACACTATAAGAAAACCAAGAATAAATACCAGAGTCTATGGTAGTTGTAAAGTACGTTACTAAGTTCTCATTTGGTATGTAGCCAAGACCTTCATAAACATGCATGTCGACCCCGAGAAGTTTTCCATTGTCATCAAATCCAACTCTGTAATCGAATCGATGTGGGTACCGACGTCCACACATCAACAGATTCTCCTGAATGCTCAACCTCATTCGTACAGGTCTGAGAAAAAAAGAACGTGAATTATCGCATGTGAGTGCATAAATAATTGCAGTTAGTTTCTTGGTTTGTGTCGAACGAATGCCAAAGAATGGCGAATGTTCCCCATCGTTTGCGTTTTCAAATAAATAGTATCTTTTGACTCCACCCTAGCTAAAACCCATCAACATATCGAGTGTGATATTGATAAAGTATTGTAACGAAATTCATTATTGATTAAATAATGTACATGTTTTGGTATAAATACATTTTTCTATTTCGGCACGCAATTTGTACCTCATTCGACACCCATTAACTTTTTATCATAGGTTTGCCCACAACTCACCGTGACCAAATGGGCTTCTTAATAATACAAAAATGGCTTAATACAAACACGTTGCCGACAAAATATAGTATTCCTTATCTCGAAACCAACTCAGAGACTAAAATACTTAAGGAAATAAAACATGTATTTTTTAACATTTGGTCAGTATAAATAGTCCGGCTAGTACCTGTTGGTCAATCTTGAAGCCAAGGCACACGCTGCAGCAACAATGTTGTTCTTTGTTATTTTCCCGCCATAACCTCCACCAAGTCTCTTTACAGTTACATCAACACTAGAAAACAGATGAAAAAATCATTATTTTGAAAAACCTTTACAGCACCATATTTTTTTAAAATAAATGTAATATCATACAGTAATAATTTATTTTATTTCATTTAAATAAAATTTGAGACCGCATGCGGAAGCCATTATTTGATTTAGAACTCATACATTTTCGCATTATCGTTTACAACGTGCATTATATAGTTGCAATAAGCAATACATAATAAATTTGGACTATACTACACCATTGCCAAATTGTCGTGTTTAATTCAAAGTCAAATGTATTAAGCTATCCCCACGACATGTAATGGCTTTAGAAGTACAAACCATTTTAATACACAAATTAGCATGCATCAGAAAATATACAACTACGGCATGCAATGGTAATCGATCAATTTAATCAAAATTAATGATTTAAAAAAAGAAAACGAACTTCTTATTCGGAAGACCCGTCACACTTGTCACTGCAAACTGTACTGACTGTGGCCACTGTGTAGTTGTTGTAATTTCCACACCATCCTCTGTAGGTACGCAGTTTGTAGCCTAAAGTGAATACATTGTCTAGCAATCATGAAGAACTCAACTATCAGCATAATTATATATCGAATATGCAGAGCTATGCCGTTCAATTGACTGGGTTTATGGCGCTTACTATATGGTTCGTTGGTAATGTGCGCGCGTCTGGTTTCTACCAATTTTGCCTTCATGAAATTCACAGATGGCACAGACTACACAAGCCAAAAAGGCACATAGCATTTGTTCTAGTAACACGACATTTTCGCGACCTCCAGTTTAACTACTGCGGGGTCCTACGAAAGACATGCTTCTGATATACTTCTGAGCTTGATGAAATTTTCATGTTTGTTCAAACATGTAACGAAATATATTAGCCTAAGAGCTGATGGCGATTTATGCAAAACTGTTGTCCAAATCTGAAACTTTCACCATACTTATAAGCTACAATGTTTTTATATCCTACATACCTGTGTCTCCATATGGAAATGAACTTGTTCTGTAGTATGAAAACTGCCAGTGATTTGATGAGCAGCATTACTGATTGCCTCTGAAATTAAATAAACGAGAAATACGTTTCCAGTTACGAATTGCATGTGCTCCTATTCACCAAGAAACCGTAAACATATGTTCTATATACTGCTCTATGAATGTCTACGTTTCTCATCTGTATCGAAATTGTACTTATGGTTATGGTTTATGTTCTATTTATAACCTATTATTCAGTAGAACTAAAGCAAACAAAGGCTATGCTCGGCATAACGCAATGAATTATTGTACTTTTGAATTTCTGACAAATATTATGGAACATGAATACGAGAATATCTTGTTTATAATACTAGAAAGTGACACAATGATCAATCGATAGGTACACAGATCAAGCTATACATACGATCCGGAGTCCCGAGAACGATATCCGGTAAGATTTTATGAGCCATGGAACCAGCAGTTACAGCGTCATCAATGGTAAGTATGGGCTTCTTGATTGTATTGTAAGTTACTTTAACCAGTTTAGCGCCGTCATCAGCTGCTTCCTGTGTCTCTGTAAGGACATGTGGACATTTACAGTGTTTGCATATGTATCAGTTACTATTATAATAATAATTATCATAGACTTTTCATTAGCATTACTATGACCGATAGTGGTGTTATTTTTATAGTGTTGTAAGACGAGCATGCTAGTGCTAAATGCTATTTCCAATTTAAAACCAAACAAAGACCGATATCATCATACGAATGAAAATACGCATTCTTTGTTCCCAACGGACACTTCGAAAGTCACATTGTTTGTCTCCGCCTTTCAGTTTAATTCGGTGGATATTTGGAATAGCCGATTTTCATATACTAAACAGTCGGTACGTATTTGATCTTCTGTTACAAACTCATGCTTCACAAAATGTAGATATTTTAGTGCGTATATAGAGTGAACTATTTATAAAAGCATAAAAAGTGAACACAATGCATTTGTTTAATTTCGTAAAAATAAAATCCAATGCTTAAACATACCCGCTACAACCAAGGCCAATGACTGTCCGAAAAACATTACCTTCCCACTGCAAAACAGCTAGAAGAGAAAATGAAATGACCGATAGTGATTATTCTATAATTCATACATCATATGACGTATATATAAGGAAATTAATCAAAACACCGAAAGCACAGAATAAATTCGCTTAAGGGAAATATAACAAGTTATAAGGTCAACTACTTAAATACTAAGCAACATGAGGTTTTCTTTAGATTGTTCGAATTTACTTGTCATTAGTGGTTCTATGGGGGTATGTAATTGTATGTAAAAAGAACTTACTTTGATTATTTTAAAGAACCACAAGCGCCAAATACAAATGCTGATTTATAACTAACCTCTTCTGGTGCAACATCTGGAGCAAACGTCAATGTTCCTGGTGGTCTAACGTCGTTCACTGCGCCAGTAGGTATATCAAATGATGTCAAAACTTTCACAACACCTGGAACTTTCTAGATCAAGCAAGGAACAAGTAATTAGTAGTTTCAATATAACTGTTTACAATTGCATTTATATAAATGGTGATTTCATCAAAAATGTAGGTCAACCTGTTTCATTGTAGATGCCAATCAAATTGATAAACTTATAAATACCATTTCGTTGCTTTGTGAATTATTTTGAATATGTGCGTATTATAGATCATGTTACGTTTATATTAATCATTAAACAGGTTAATATTTCAGGCATGGAAGCACTCCTGAAATTATATTTTGAACTTTTTCATTTGTGTGAGATACGTAAATTACCGAGTAGTAACAGGTTCAACATTTACCAGAGCTTCAGCAGCGTCAATAGACTGTACAGTAGCGTTGCCTTGTGTGCTGGTAACGAATTTAGCAAATAGTTGTCCTGGTAACTCAGGAATATCGTCCGTATATTGCGCTTCTCCGGTACACTATAGCATAGATAAATCACATAGAGTGTATGAACAAGTTGTATTTGCATTCAAAACGGTTACTCTACAAAGATGACCAGCAAGAAATATTCGAATGGAAACTTGTGACGACTAAGATTGCAACACACGTAAGGGATGATGCATGTGCCAATATGAACACTATACATGTACATATCGGACTATGAGAAAACGTATACATAATTGTGAGATCACCATATGTTGAGCATTGAGATATGAAATAGAAATTTAATATTAATTGATATTTACAATGTATGTTTTAGAAGTTATACATCTACAGAACTACGTATCAAATTCAATATTCGATCACGTAGACTATCTAAACACCTATAATCGAGCTGTACAGTCTAATTGATGGGTTTATGATACGTTTTCGGTTTAAAATTGTACATATTTCTACCTGCATGTTTGCCTCCAGTTTCTTAAGGGGCTCGTTTAGGGGCCATTCTAGTTTGTTGGTATCATAGGACTGTGTTCCAGACGACAGAGGACGTGTATCATGTAATACATCGTAACCACTTCTGTTCTTGAAGGCGGCTGTGTCACCAAGAACGTGCAGGAAAAACTGAAATGTAATTTGAGGCGTATTAGGTTAAACCAATCGTCCAAACATTTTCCATGAGGGACACGTAGGCAATATTTGATTATTCAATCTGTATGTTATGCAACTTAACAGGTACACGTTCACAAAAGGCACAAATGGCGGTAAAACGTTATTCGGCACAATTTTCTCAAAACACTTTCATTCACCGTTTAACCGAAGAACAAATGCTCTAGATATAATAAGAACTATTTTAAAAGAATCGTTCTGAAGAGCACCATTAAAATCTTTTACATCCATGCTAAAAATATAACCCACCAAGAACGTTTTTAAGGAAGTCACTCTAACATATAGTCAATGGATAAAAACTACGTATCACAAATGAGCAATATTCCTTCGAGAGCATACCAAATCATGCAGGCAATAATAGAATAGTTTATTCAGATATTTTGTCAAGTATTTATTATACACAAAGTCCGATATGTATACCTTGTATAACAATGCGCATGCCACGTTCTTCCTGTAGGCGGCGCTGGGTAGGTCCAATCCGGCAGTCGGGACAACTTCCTGTTCAAGAGTTGTCATCGCACCTATAATGTAAAACATTTATTTTATTGAATTATATAGTTGTTCATTTTAATGCAAACATATACTACCAACTTATGAGGTGCATGTTTCATGATATGTGACTCTGCTCTAGAAATTAGGGGTAAACACTGTCTGATAATATGGTGCATTCTAAGTTGCAAAATAGAGATTTAGCCTATGTTACAGTTGGCATAATAATATCATTAACACACACATTCTTATCACAACTACTTTCACGCGTGATAATGACTGATGTGCCTCCGTAGCCCAGTGGTTAGTGTGCTTGCCGTCTAATATTGTGTCCTTGGTCAAATCCGGGTGGAGGTACATATATATATGCCTGCCATGTTTCAGTAGAAATAAAGCAAATAAAGGCTATGCTCGGCATAATTAGCTCGGCGTAGTCATACTGCTACAAAAGGCTCATTGATCAGGTTTTAAAAAATGGCCGTATTCACCACACAAGGCTTGTCTGCAAACTCATAAAAATACAAATATTGAAGAAAAAAACCCGCATGAAAAACAAACCTGATATTGTCGCTGGTGATGAAAGCTGTTTACCAAACAGGTAGTTTTCTGTGGCTGTAGCACGGTGCTGTAAAACATATGAAATATGATCATAAATGTAGATGAAATAAAAGATAGAAATAAAGAACCAGACAACTTTCAATCGCTCCAATTAATTTCTTCAATAATGAACAACATCAACAACTTTTATCCAGCGTTAAGCAATATTAATACATGCTTCTAGCCTACAATTATATATATACAAAATTTAAACAGATGCAGTGAATTAAACATGAGAATTTATGAAATAGACATTCTAATGAGAAGCTAAGACGAGAGAGATATAAAGTATGAGTTGATATAATATGTGTTTGCAATTCATTTTAAACATAAATTGTTGATATTATCTTAATAAATAAAATAATTTGTTGATGGCTGTAATAGAAAAAAACTTTCATGTATGGTAATGACCGAGGTATGTATGTTGATGCAACAATACACTGGTAGTATAATACATGTATATCATTGTAATATAACAATGAATACATAATTTCTGGTATCAATTTACATTACAAAACTATAGTTTATAGTTGTTGTCATATAATAAAGTTACATTAACAGTCGTAGCTAAGTGATAACTTAAGTGATATTACTGTTCAAAGTGAACATCATTATTTTGTAAAACACAATAACTAATGATTTCTAATTATTGAAAAAGTATTATTCGTCAAGTTATAATTCAATAAAACAATTGTGTATAACAGTTCTATACATATTGAACATAGCCTCAAACAATAAAATCTTTTTTTACCTATGGGGTCATAAATTAGGTTTACGTTAAATTTGTGTATGCTATTGTCTTGTAAACCCTAAGGAAAACATTTGTACAATAGTAATTGTTAATTTTCTAAACATTTTTCTTGTTGAAACGACTTTTCCCGACTGTATTTTTTCATTATAACAGAATTATAAGATATATGGGTTTGCTTGTAAGGCATCTTTGACTAAATGTCTTCAATCACCATGTTCTGAGGCCGAGGACCGGCTACTGCAATGCGTTCAGCAAAAGTATAGAAAATTATTAAGATCATGTGTTTCAAAGATTTATGATACACAAATTAACTTACGAATGTATCACTAATTCCACTTATAGAGATAATAGGATGACTTTTAACCATGTAACCATTCACTTTATCCACCGCACATCGGAATGCACCGCCGACCAGCGCCAAGCTATTCTGGAAACATATGTCAAATAATGCATACAAGCCTCGTTTGTGGAAAAAGTCGGTCAACAATTCATAGAATACTTTAACACGAATTTTGAAAATACATTCTAACGACAATGGCAAACATATGCATAATTTTTACAGCAGTATATATGATAAAAAATATGTTTCATTTGAGGCCATTACAAATCAACAGTTAACCAATAAACACATGTACTCAACTGACCTGTGACCTTGGCATGACCTTGAAGCAGGCGACGACGTCATTTGGACCAAATCCCTGGAATGTGGCCTTTGACAGACATTTACCAGACATGTCTGTTTTGGTGAAAGCATCACATGTCACAACATCCTGGGCTGTCGGACCTGTATAAAAGCAAGTTGTTTTGGTAAGCATGGGAAATAAAACAATACTTGAACATCTTTCTATATCTGTATCACTTGATCAACAACGATTCGAGTTCTCGATTGATTTTGTCTGCATTAAGTTACTTAACATGTTTTAATTGTTCGCAATCATTGGTGGTTATGCCATTATTTACCACTCCAAACAACGTTATCGAGTTTTCTGCTGTTGCACACATTTTGAGAGTGATCGTCATCACGATCACTATGGACCATACTTCTTAACATTTTACCACCAAACATTAAGCGGATGCGCGCTTAAAACATAATTCATATACGGGCATGGACAATGCCTAAGTTATAAATTTAATAATAGTCTTACCTGTCGTTAAAGATGCACCAAGCACTGTCATAATGTTGAATACATCGGATGGGAATGATGGATACTTGTTCTTTAACACCAGATTGCCGGCCCATGTACCTCTCTAAAAAATGAAAGTGTAACAAACAAGTGAATCATGTACTGTTAATGGATAGTACGCTTATAGGGTCATTTAGTATTAAAATGTATACCATCTTTGTCATGAGTGAACTAACATATTTTAATGAAAAAAAGCGGTGTAAATAATGAAATGAGTCATTACGCTTAGCATATTGCGTTATTGAATTAGAATACTGTGTCTTCATCCTCTAGAATGTGTTCTTCTCTTTTAGTAGCAAGTATATCCGTAATAAAGTTCCTTTTTTGAGAAGGAATGAAATATACGTACATTTCTGATAGGAGACGACGCGACTCTGTACAGATAATTGAGGAGTTGATCAAAGTTGCCGTTGTCTGTCGGTTTGGCGGCTTCCGTTCTGAATATGTCCATCAAATCAGATAATGGTAAACCTCCTCCAATGGTGAACGTTCCTGTTTGTGCCTGTCAAATAAAGCACGACAACATGATTTGTTATGGACTTTATAACCCATGACAACAATTTTGCCAAATGTAAAGAAACTAGCTACCTGTCCCACTGACGTATGCAGTAGAATTAAGTTAAATTTCTGGATGTAAAAACGATGTACTATTATTCAATACTTTTTGCAAATATAATCATTTTTGCGTTTACCTTTAATGCAATAACCTGAATCTAAATCTCTAATCATAGTTGCATTTCTTTATTATTTACTTTTTTAAATATGGCTAGATGTCACATTCAGTTGTGTACCATTTTATACGTACATCTTTTGTGTTTACATATAGATCCGGTATAGATGAAATATCGATCACCACATCAAAGTTCCCGATTGATTCTTGTTCAAAGTAACCTATAAATAAAACATACCCGATTACAGTAAATAATATTAATGCGGTGTTCCTATTGCGTTATCTTCTTGTTTTCGTTGTTAAAATATTGCGGTATGGTTATCAAAACGACAAATTGTCGTAAATGATACCGGACCAACAATCGCATAACTGGAAAAAGTCTCCATAACTTCGATTGGTCTTGTTTGCTCCAGTGATTAAGTTAAACATTGTGATTGCAATATAAGTTGTATGGCCTGTTTGTCGGGTAAAGCTTTACACTGGTGCAAAAATAAGTTAATGCTGCTCATTAAATACATATATCAATGATGGAGCAAATTTCATAAACTCACCAGTTCCAGTATTTGCACCAAGTAGTCTGACCTTTTGTCCACTGGTCTGTGCGAGCATATTATTCAAGTCAGTCATGCTGGTTGGTTTGTACCATTGTGTTGATCCAAACACCATTCTGATAGACCTGTCATCACTCTTGTTGGAACACTGTCCACCACAATTTCTTCCTGCTGATCCACATCGTTTACCCGTTGTCTTACACAGTCGGCTTGACAGATCCTGAACATGTTACATTTGAATGGATCGTGAACTTTAAATTAAACATTGCTACCAAAATATTCAACATGGTTCGTGTGTAGACAAAAGCCAAACTATGCAGACAAATGGCCAATCTCACTGTATTCTGAATAGTTATCCATAGCTTTGTCTATAGACTGAACGATCGACAAGCTAGAGGCACAATACAGATAAGTAATTGGAAAGTTGTCATTCAGTGTATACGTATAAATGACAATGTGATTCAGTGACAACGTCAAATCATTGTGCCATTCCATTCCGTGAGATCAAAGAACTAGTTGTACGTGGTTACAGTAACTGCGCCGATATTGTAAACAAAAATAACGATCCAACTATTTCTTCAATATTATAACAATACAAGAGCGATAACTTGTGACGTGTCGTTGATCTTACTACGTGTAAACTTTATTTAGAAATACATCACTCGTACCTCGATATCAGGATTTGTAGCTGGAACCAGTGATTTCATAGCATCGAGAATTGGTCGATACCCTGAAAAAGATTTATAATTTGAAATGTTGAAATTAGGCATACGTGATTCAAACCGTATTAAACCATATTACCAAACGTAATAGGTTTATAAGTTATAACTACCTAACTGTTTAGCAATTATCGTAAAGGACAAATGTTTGAAGTATGTAGAATAATAATAATAATAATAATAATAATAATAATAATAATAATAATAATAATAATAATAATAATAATAATAATAATAATAATAATAATAATAATAAAAATAATAATAATAACGACTTTATTTAAAGTGGATAACATATTTGGTTCTAGACCAATTTTCAATATGGTCCACATCAACATGAAATATATACACAAATTTACATGAATACTATTATGCACACATATTTACAATAACAACATTAACATCAATACAGAATTCAACAACACTATTATTATGATAAATAGTACGACTTATAATTATGAAAGTCTAGTGAATATCCATATTAAATAATAATTATGTAGTTTCATAGACTTATAGAATATAGACCGCTGAGATATTTAGGTAATTAATGATAAGGCGGTTAGCTAAAACAAAAACATACACATTGAAAACCAAAATGAACTGTCAACTGAATACGATACATTCTCAACCAATGGTTTTCTAAGTTTAAAATTGTCCATGAGTGTTTCCACTACCAAAAGATATGAACTAAAGCATAGATTAATTGATAATACATTCATAATACCTGTACATCTACAAATGTTTCCCTCAAAATAGTCTTCGGCGTCTTTCTTGGTCATGTTTGGATATTTCTGCATTAAGCTAAAAATAGTAAACTGCAGTATTAGAAGGCGAAATCTTTGATTTTGTGGTTTTCGTTGAATGTTGTGAAATGTCAATTGACAGTATAATTGGTTGCAACATCGTGTTTTAATACCTTTTGGCGTAATGTTTTGCGTATATCTGGTTGTTAGTTTAACCTCAGTGAAACCACAAAACTATGGACACAAAGTTGACAGAAACAAACATAAGACATAATGACCAAATGACCATAAAACCTTACGAGAAGAAAACAGATACAATAATTATCAAACATGACGCACCCATACATATTCATGATATGACCCGGACTACAATATCCACATTGTGTTCCACCATAATTAGCTAATGTTGTTTGTATTGTATTCATTGTAGTTTTGGTAGATCCTATACCTTCTACAGTTGTGATCTCCCACCCATCACACACAAACAATGGACATAAACACTGGAAGTAAATATATATAATGGAAGAACAAGCGGCAGAAATACTAGTATGAACACTTGGTGAAATACATCATTTTGAAAAGGCTCTGACAACCAAACGTTCTACCAGATACTGCTATTCTTTGGTAAGTACTTCATTCATTTCCACGGTTCTTTTCATCGTTAAAATGGTTCGATTTAAATACCACGTTAAAGTCATTCAATGTTGTAGATGTACGTACATGCCATTAATCAATTCGGTAGCGTTTAGGTACGGACAGGTAATCTACTCATTGTTGAGAAGCATGATCTAGTCATTTAACTAATGCTGAGTAGCGTAGAGGTACGTTCAGGCCATTTACTAATTCCTGGGTAGAATTGGAGTACGTTTAGGCCGTTTACTAACTCATGAGTAGCGAAGATGTTAGTTCAGGCTATTTACTAACTCCTGAGTAGCGTTTGAGTATGTCAGGCAATTTACAAACTCCCGAGTAGCGTCGAGTTAAGGGCATGGAATAATTACCACCTTCTTAGTAGCGCAAAGAAACATACGTATCATTTACCCACTGTTGTTTACAAGGGAATGTCAATGAATATAATAATGCTTCATGTCGATTCTGACAAATAATATGTACTGCATACTGTACCACAGTAACTTACCGAGTTGATGTTTGCTGTTACCGGTGGTTCATTAGGGTTCAAGGTCATCTTGGCCACCACAATACATACACCACATCCTCCTTGTTTACAGAAGACCTTCGTTCCCAAGGAAACACGAGACTGGCGTAAATATTCAGCCAATGACGTGGTAGAACTGTATTCATTTCCAACTAGTAAATAAAATAATGATGTGTCCATTATTCAGGATTGGTGTTAGACTGTTATATTGTGCCTCCGCCGTCCAGTTGTAAGTACAATGGTCGTCTAATCTGCTGACCAGGTTCAAATCCGGATTGAGGTACTTATATGCCTGTCATGTTTCAGCAGATAGCTGACTGACTAATAAGGCTATACTTGGTATTCTTATATAGTCCATAGGAGAACAATTTGTAGCCACCAACAAAAGTTGGCAATATCACAGGTGGCAGTAACTGTGTTTGGTACGCAAACGATTAAAAAAATAAAAATATTTTTAAAAATCCGTCACTGAGCTCATATACTATCAAGGTTTAAATCGTACTTTATATCTATTATATATGCCAAAGATTAAGGAACATTGCATCTCGTTGTTTCAGCATAAAATACCGGCGCTGAAGAAAAATCGCTATACAAGTCATTCAAATAAACTATAAGATATTCATTCTTACCGAAAATCTCGTTCAATTGTATCTTATAACTGCGAAACAGGAAAACAGTGTTACTTTCGTTATTTGACTTCGCTCAAGGTCACTTTATTTATGCGCTGGTTACCCGCTGCGCTCACACTATCGTAATTATTGTTGGGAACCAAGCCTATTGTAAGATGCGATGTTCCACAATCTTTGGACATTGACATATACTACGCCTTATACCTTGATAGTGTATTAGCTCAGTGACGGATTTTTTTCATTTTTTAAAAAAAACATTTTTTCCAAACACTGATACTGCCACCTATGGGCAATATACGGACTGAAATAAGTTTCAGCCAATCGTTATTTTATACAGAAAAACTGTTAAATGTGAAATAATTTAAATTCGTATGTAATATTATGTTTTGTGTATGTTTGACGAAATGTAATGCATTTATTTGAAAGACAACCTCATTTTGCACTTTTGATATTTTTAGATTGATTACAGCAGCGTTATGAACATATGAGAACACACACGCTAAAATTATATAATAACTTCATAAAACATATTAATAATATCGATGGAAGTGAGTTTTTAAAATCGACTTTAATCATCACGTTCGACACTGTGTGAACACAGTTATCATAAATGGGGTCGTGACTGGTGAAGGACAAGTGAAAACTGATACGAGGTGCTTGAAGATTAGATAACATTTTAAACGTACGGTCAAATTCGGTATCAACTACAAACCGAAAACATGTGGGCAAAAAATAACCAATGTAACTAACATCATTACACGTTAAATGTTAATTCTAACACTGCCTGTATTTTACCCCATGTAAACGTAAATGTCTGCGCCGTTATTTAATGTCCGGTTAAATTGCCTACGGTATTCATGCTTAATTCCTACGCTTATGAACTCCAAACTGGGACATAGTGGCCGGTATATCACGGAAAACTTAGATCTATTTCTTAACTAACCTGCTAACGAATAACGCTATTTCAAAATTTGTAGTATTAACATCTGAAGCAGCACATTTTACAATGCAAACAATACATGTTAAGGTGCATAAAGCAGATGCTCATTTAATAAAGATGGTACGTAAAACGATAACCCACTGCGCTCTTATTTCCACAAAATTGAAAGATAATAAAACAGCAAATAGTAAAACGAGCAAACACTAGAGAAAAACAGCAACTAACAGGTAAATAACAAGCCAAGTAACATAAACGCGAAAGTCAGTCAGAAAAATGCAGCTAGGTTTAATCATAAAGAATCAAAATGATAGTATAACTCATAACTTCACATCACCAGTACAAACCCAAATAAAACCGCAGTAATTTTGCAATACTACTAAACGGACAAACATACACTAATAAGTAACCAGTTATTTTCACATCATCGGAACAAGATATGGCGAATCCTAAAAGGAAAAGCAATTATAACATTGAAAGAAAGTACCTGTTACAGAACTTCCGTTCACAGTAAAGGACACCGAAGACTTGAAGGGTGCCACTGATTTAAACTTGAAGAAGTGTCCACAGTTAACACAGGTTGATGCGAAAGTTCCATCTTTTCTGGTCACCACTGGTGCCACGTGGCTGCAATAATCAATTAATTAATTTAAAGATTTGGACAATCGCTTTCGACATGTTTGGACAGACGTAGACAAACAATATGCACATATTCAACTGTATATGTGACATTTATTCAATCTTTAATGAATTGCCTGATGTTTATAATAGGGCACATTAATACGTAATAACAAAATGTCGGTGTTCAGCATTAGAAAATAAGAAAGTGGCGATAAGAAATACTAGTAAGCTATTACCTCCCATATTGCACAGAATTAGACAAAACTATCTACATTATAATATGCAGTACCCAAAATTTGTGTAAATAAAACGATGAAATGCACAAACAACTATGCAATGTCAAAGTTTGCAAACTAAGTATGGATTGAAAATATATTACTTACGCGGTTTTGCAGACAGGGCACGATATGTAAGAATCCTTCGTGTCCATTGTTACGAACCG
This sequence comes from Spisula subtruncata, assembly GCA_963678985.1. Taxonomy (NCBI): domain Eukaryota; kingdom Metazoa; phylum Mollusca; class Bivalvia; order Venerida; family Mactridae; genus Spisula; species Spisula subtruncata. The sequence goes on from OY787674.1 coordinate 12,421,045, forward strand.
AACTGACTGTACGTCCGTCTGGTTTGTCCTTCTATCAGCTCAAAGCACAATATATATTATATACAGGCTGGATATAAATCAGTACATTAATAAAAAGAGATAATAAATCTAGGACGCTGTTTGACACTCGTCATGTATGTTTACCTATATTGTACTATTGGTGTCAATGAAGGTCAATATTTGGGTTATTTACCCTTTGTTGTTACTTAACAGTCCGACCAGCGAGATAGCATTTTACAAAACTGGTTGCTACATGACATGATTGTCAATACTTACAATGTAAAAAAGACATAGGAAAATCGGAAAGGGAAGGCAACACTCAAATCAACCAGCTGAAGACTGAAAACAGTAACAACACAATAAAACATAGTAAAACACAACCGCACAGAGCAATTCACAAACACTAAAGAAATAATTAAAAGCCCAAGTCCCCGCTGCAAAAGGGCGGACCCATGTACAAGTATACTGTACAACTCATCAACACGACCACGAACCTTGATACCCTTCATACAATATCGTGTAAATAAATGTGCGTTGATAATAATTATAAGTAATTTTGGTACAGTGTTTAATTATTGTTTCCACCCAATTTAAAGAAAAAATACGCTTTGAAAAAAAAAAACATTTGCATTGTTGCCATCGGTACTTGCATTTCTCCCTGATATGGTCATTCGTGATATGTTTATATACACACAACCCTGTTGGATGTATGCTATCTTGGTTGTCTGATCATATATTATATTACGGCCTTAAAATAAATGCCCCTTATAAATACTCATTAGGTGTTGTTATATATTTGCCCATACCTTTTGCTTCTTTCATTGAGTTGCGTCTTTTCCTCGCAGGACAATACATAAGTATAATAGTTTGCACATTATTGTTTATCTACGCTTCAAGGGAGGGAAGTTCGTGTTATCGGTCAGAATATTATTGTACCGGTTATCTGATAAGATTACTATTCTAAGATTTTCTGTTCTTAAATACTAAGTTGATTACTCCACACTACAGACTGGTTCGTATTGCTAGGGTGACATGGTGTCTTAGTGGATAACGCTCTTGATGACTGATCGAGAGAACATTTTAAAGAACCAGTTGGTCTAGTCGAAAAGAGCTATGTATCGAACCCGGATTATTTGTTTAAAATACATGAACATGTACTGCCCTCTACGATCGCGTATGTCTTAGATCATTAGCCAATCTGGTCGAGGAAACCATACACTAACCGGGCTGTTTCAGTTAAAGATACATATTTTTATTAGCATATTCTCTATTCCTGTGGAACTATACTGTGATGTTGTGCTTTTGTTTCCAAATACATGTACACATGCAGTTTTAACGTTGTTAACAAAGATAATATTTTAAGAAAGATTAAATGTTAATTACTACCGCGTCAGTATAATTGTTATAAATGTATTTCTTTAACCCTTTCTCTACCGCTTAAGTTAATTGTTTGAAACCCGATCTGAAGTCATTTCATGCCATGTCGTGTAATTGTACTAGCGTGCGTTCTTTCTTTTGTTTCTAAAATTGTGTCTAATTACTAAACATCCCAAAAGAAATCTTGAAATCCATCTAATAAACAACAAAATCAGCCAAATAACTAACTCGAGCAATATCTTCCATCACGCATGTTGTTCCAGTATTGTAAATTGCTCTGTCGCCCATGTTGCTCTTCGGTAAATTGTTTCACAAATTGAAATTGACATATTTTCGAGAATGTCATAATTACATCCGCTTTCCTGACCATTTTCATATTTGTGTTCCAATGTCTGTATTATGTCGTTATTCCTAGTGTTAACCATTCGGAACGTTTCACTAATTCATATTTACAAACACAGTGACCTAGAGCTTATCCTTATCACACTCCTAACGCAACACCTACATTTTTCATTATTTTTCAATTGTTTAAAAAAAATGAACGGAAATAGTTGTTATGTTAATCATTTGAAAATAGTTCGGGCTTACTGTTACTTTTTTGATATATCGGCACCTTTTTACTCATATTCTTCATATCTGTACAAATATCTGGGAATAATAGGTGTTGCTCAAGTAGTGTGATAAGGTGAAATACTTACGTTATGTAATAAGTCATAGCTAGATTCTATCAGTTTATGCTGTTTTCGTCTACTAAATTGCATGCAATAACCTTTGCAGGCGAAAGCGTTTTTATATTTTGTTGCTGCAAAAAAAAAAAAAAAAAAAATGTTATTTCACACAAATTTCAAAACGTCATAAGTATAAGTTTTTCTGTGGTTGTTCGAAAGGATAATGAGTAAATGTTCCATGAAGTAAGTTACTTTTCTCAGAAAACAGAGTGTTTAAATTTTACTTTTTAGCCAACGGTAGTAAAACCTACAAACTAGGACTAAGACGATCCAAAGTTCCAAACCAAACAATCCTGAGTGACAACATAATTTTGGTGTTTATACTTACGATTCCCAATGGGAGTATATTCCAGTATTGTGTGAGAGGTCGAAAAATACTGTTGACAGTTTTGGTCAAGTTTGATTATATTCTATGTCACAGTAATGAAACAATGGTGGATAATTAACCAGAATTACTTGGCCATTAAAGTCCAATTAGTGAGGACTCTGCTGGACAGTACAAATGAATTTACACCGAGGCCGAGAAGTTCATCAGTAGCGATGTGAATAATTTCATTTTTCCACAAGCCTGACAGTTTCTTCATTGTCGTTTACTATAGCCTGCAACGAATAGCATTAATTGTAGAGTTTGATTGTTACCACGAAATTGACGATAAAGCAACCAAAATTATATTGACCTACATTATTACAATAGAAAATAATGATTTCATAAGTATTTAGAAAGAACACACAATTGATTCGGGTCCAACTTACAACATATTAAAATCCCTATTTAGCCCTTATTATTGTGCTTATGTACACCTATTGCTGGTTTCTCAATAGGAATGTATATAATACTAAAATTACACTGACTCTATTTCAAAGTTTCGGTCTCATACTCTTCATCAGTAATTTAGCTCTAATTACACATATTCAAATGACATCCATTGAGCATTTGAAAAAGAGTCACGTACTTGTAAACTGGATTGGAGGCTACCAAGTTTGTTCTACATCGGCGAACATATATAGAGGATATATCACGAGTTGTCAATTGATATAGACTTTTATTAAACGAGTTTGGGAAATTTTATTAAGCGAGCCTTTGGCGAAGTTAATAATGTTTCCTTAACGAGTTTAATATAAGTTTATATTGATTGACAACGAGTATTAGATTCTTTATATCACAGGACTCTAATAACACGGGAAAAGCATATCTTTCAGCTCAAAAACCGACTCCGCTATATAAACGACGCTAAACGCAACGTAATTTTCAACACAAAATGACGTCATTTGGGAGATAAAATGATGTCATTTAAACGTTATACTACACTCGTTACGTATAGAGTTATACGTACTGGTTATACTAACCCGAATACAAGGAAATTCATGTGATATAGACCTTTACGGACCACATAATGACAAATGATAATACAGACAGAATCCATAGTACATATTTTTTTAAAAAAAATGATGAATTGCATTTGATGCTAGGTGACAGACACCGTACTAAAGCAAAGCTATTTTTTCCGCAATGACAGTCATAATTTGTATGACATGTACACGTAATACAAGGATATCAAACAGTTTGTTTATTGGTATACTGTAGTTAATGTTGGACATGCACTCACGCTCATATTCAACATAAAATGGTGGATTGGGCCGTTTGTCTATTACCTTTGATTTAATTTATTATGTTTCCCTCTGAGACAACACATTCCACTGTATGTTCTGAACAAAATTGATATAGATTCTAGGTTAACCACTAATACTACATGTGCGTGACTGTAGGCCATGGTGATGTTTCAATACTGATAGATCTCACAAACAACAAAACACAAATTAATGAAGCGATGTCACATGCTATTTTACTTGGATATATATCTTTGTAAATATGTGTCACATCTATCTAAGAGTACACTGTATGTAGAGCGACTAGATGTCAAAGAACGTAAAGCTCGCACTGTCAATAATTGAAGATACAGATGAGTAGAGGTTAACATGTTCCGTTTCGCAACAGTGTTAATCCGGATGCTTTTATCTTGCATGTGCATGAAATAAGCATTCTCATGGCCTCATTTGTTTGTTTTCAAACTCTCTTCTGTTGATTCGTAATTTGATATACTTAGCACATTGTGAAAATATATTTGAAAATCGTCCAAGAAGGCAAATTGCAATTTAAACAGTCGGACGGAGAAAATATAAAACACATCACATATCACAATTACACGACACACTGTCCAGAATGCAACTACATGTACACATAGCTACGGGTGAATTCACCGTTGTGGCAAAAGGATTAAGCCAGGAGAGTAGAATTATTCTATGACATTACATTTCGGCATATTTGGAAAAGCCACCCAATTCAAGCCAACATCAGTTCTACCACCACTCATTACTCAACACAGAACACTCAGTGGATTACTTGATTGGTGTTTTGTAATGCTTAAACAAACAATACATAAACTATACTTCCACACCAATTCTAATCATCCAACTTTAAGATACCTTATTCATTTTACAAATTAACTGATTGCCTACTATCAAAGTCAGACATGATTCATTGCATAGCTTACACGCATGGACCAGTCTACGATATATGGTTATCATTTCAAGTTATGTAACATTTTATTCCATATATACATCGAACAATGTATCCATGCGTACATAATTTTATACATAACACATTGATGTTGTAACGACATAGAAGGCGTAAGAATGGCATCTTATATTCAACTGCGTCTTAGTTCGGCCTCAGATAACCATAGTCAACATAATTGAACACCAAACAATGTTTCAAACCACACCTCGTGAAGAAATATGTATTTTGTTAACAATTCTTGATTTTGATACAAAGGCTCAATGTCCCTTGTTTTATTGTTAGCATATTCAACACAAATCATGCGTATCTGTTTCTAACAGTTTGTTTGTTTGTATATTCTGAAATTACATTTCAAAATATCCCTTCTTAACTAATCCAAGTATAGGTGTTAGTAAAATGCATTTTTACCCTAATTACATTATCCTACAATATACATGTTTACACAACAATTTTTCTAATTGTCGACGTTCCAATTCCAAAATACCAGTTGACCTTTGATAAGATGTTTGGATGGTAAGTTTTCAGACTTTTTCGTATTTCGACCGGAGCTTTTAGATTTAAAAAAGTGGTTATTAAATAAATTACTTATATATATGTGAGCAATATATCGTCCAACGTATTGAAACAGTGAATAGCACTTTGGAATTCACAATTGGTAAATTAGAAAAATAATTGAGTGTATATCTCTGGCTTAAAACGAGAAGGTCGTAAGTACAATATCGATATTTTGAGAAAACAAGAAAAAAGGTCTGAAATTTACTCTTTACTTATGAAAAAGCTTTTGCAACTTCAATTCGGTCAACATGACAAGTTCGGATTTGCATGTAAATAGTCTCATAAGAAACAACTTATAATGTAGATTTCAAATAAGTATCAGTCCTTTATGTAGTAGTGACTACCTTCTCATTCTTAGCCAGCGACATATTTAAAATTGCTTTTCTCCGTCACGATGCATAAAGTATGTTAACGATTTCATCATGGAGTACGTACATCGATGTGACTGTGATAATTGAACTTGATGACCGTTGTACAAATAGAATGAGGCACTACAGACGAAACAGACAAACTATTTCTGATTAGTAATTTATATCACTTGTATATATTGCAGACTCCATCAACAAACAAGGCTTAATTTTGATAACTTCGAGTAGTGCTTGGAATATGTGATAATATTTTCAGTATTTATATTAATTGGAGGATCAGTTATTATATAGAAGAATGTCATTGAGATTAATTATCATAAATATGTGTTGTATTGTCCTCTGGTATTGGACATCCCAACCCTAAATGATAAACAATTATGAAAATGTCCTAGCATTTAAATGCAATAACTTGTGCCTGTATTGTTTTAGTTATTTTGAAAGACAATGGTCGGACCGAAATAAAGTGCTCCCAAGGAAGCGAGAACACATTTACACAATAAATCAAACTATCACTAATGAGTTGAAAGCAAATATGAAAAGATTATAATCGCTTTTAAATGTCAAACATGTTAGAAGTCACTTTCAAGATATCTGGTTGGAGAAAGGAGATACCGTTAGATTTTATGAACTTGGGCTGATTCTTAATTTGAATGTATTTCCCAGAAATGAGAAGTACCAGTTGTATTATAATTGGCAATGGCATGTTTAAGGCTAGTACAAAGTTTGTTCAGGGGAGCAATTTGAAGCTATTACGCCCATCTTGTTTCATTGAAATATTTCGTTTTTGTAAATCAAGTAAAATATACCGGTACGGAGACATGTGAGCGCGCTACTGTTATAGACCGAAACATTACAAGTCAAATCTTTTTACTATACACGCCAATCATACTAGGTTTCCAATTCCGTTTCGGGTGCTGTGTCAATTACCAAACATTGCAAATATTTGATTTCCATCATCCATCATACTGCAACAACATTATTTGAATTAATACTGTTTGAACACGAGGGCAAAACAAAGTTTTTGTTTATAATTAAGATTAGTCTGCTGTAATATAATAGTGAGAAGATACTTCTATAGCCGGCTTTGGGAAAAATAAAATAATTGTTTCTGCGAATACAAAAGTTTCAGATTCGCTATAATAGAAATGATAATGTACATTTACCATGCACTGTCTCAACAATTTAAGGTTAAATCAATTTCAGATATCGTATTATGATTACAAATTCTTCCTTAAAAATACAAAGCATCAGCAGAACATGGTATTGGACATTTTGTCATTTTGTCATTTTGTCATTTTATGAACGAAATAAATAGACTTGGATGAAAAAAGTAAGAATGAAAATCTATAACGATTATGTTATTGTCGTGTCTATTTCCCTTTTAATTTGGACTCCATTGTTTCCATCGAAGAGAGATAATAAATCTATGACGCTGTTTGACACTCATCATGTATGTTTACCTATATTGTACTAGTAGTAGGGGAAAATTTTCGAAAATTTGTTACCTGAGTGACAATGGAAAGATACTTTCAGATATGTAAGCATATGTCTTGGTGATGTTAAAAAAGAGCAGCACTGAGGGTCATTTTTAAAGCACTTAAATCAGCGTTTCCATGGCAACCGTGTGGCTACATATTTGAATTTCTCACTGTATACGATAACACCTAATATATTTTTAACGAATAAACATATTTTAATGAAACTTGAAATGATACCTCACAATATCCCAGCAATGATGGAAATATATACTTCAATTGCAAACGCTTGATGTCAAGGTCACAGTCAGAGGTCAAAGGTCAACTTTTGACATTTTTCCGGATATTTCAGACATTTTTCATGTAGTCCAGTATCCTGACTTCTTTGTGTGCAGCGGTCCAGAGGGTTTTTTGGTTTATTTGTGTAGAGGGGTGTTTGAAGTTGGATTTCAGCGAGTATGGACAGCTGGCATCATGCAGGTTACCATGGAAACCAAGATGGCTTCCAAATTTCCCGCCACTTTAAGCACACACCCCATCTTTATCTAATCATTCGTACTAAGTATGTACACTTGTATACCAATATTCATTTGTACAATAGTTAAAGAACATATATATTGCTCCAAAATAATATGTGTTTCAAGGTTATTGAATTTCAGGGTCAAGGTCATTTGAAGGTCAAAAGGCAAAAAATATGTAAAATTTGTGTTTTATCCCTAAAAGTATATCTGTAATTATAGGTGCACTTATGGCAAAAATAAGTTTGATGTACGTCATCACAATTTGGCATCACTAAGTCGCACAACAACATTTATTTTATGGTCATGAGCTGAAAAATGAAAAAATAAGAAGAAATTCGGTAACCCCACCACAATTGAAAATTTCATAATTCTTTGATTATTATGAAATAACTGTATGCGTTGCATTTACTATCACTGGGTTCATATGTGTATATAACGCATACATGTCCAAGAAAGAGCAACATTATTACAAACTGATGTCTAGGCCAGCGTTGAAATAGATCTGTCTACCAAGGTCATGACGGTGAAGGTCATTGCAAGGTGCAAATTCAGTAAAATGGTTCAAGCCACGTTTTTACGTTGTAAAAAGAAAGCTATCTTTAGTTGATTTTGCTTCAGCGAGTACCATTTACTTTTATCATTAATGTTTATTCGTGTAGAGGGGTGTCTAAGGTTTAAATCCATGCGAAAGTGCTGAAATAAAATTAATTACCATGGAAACCCAGATGGCGGCCTATGTTACAGCCATTTTATAAGCTAATTACTAGTCAAAATCTCATGTTTGTTACCCATAAGTAGACAGTACATATTTTATTAAATAAGCATTGTAATTAATAAACATATGTGGACCTTCGACAGAAACCTTTTACCAAGGTCAAATGGTGGAGGTCAAGGTCATTTAGAGGTCAAAACTTTATCAAATGATTAAGTCAATATTTTACCTAAAATAATTTGAATTAAATTGAGATATTTTCTCCCTTCTTTTCATTTTGCAACATATTATATATTAATGTTGGGTTTTAAAGTGTTTAAAGTCTGGAAAAACACATATTTCCTGCCACAAGGCCAGTCTTTAATTCGAAAACTTTGCAACAAATGGCATTTATGTGCATGTCGATCAAGATCAATTTCTTGAGTTGATGCGTCCATCTATAATTCTTAGTTTTCAAGTTTGACAGTTTTAATTCTAATGGAATAAATAAATATTTGTATAAACATTATAAATATTTTTATATTGTACTTTTTACAGACAAACATTGGCCACACAAGGTCAATGTCATTTCAAGGTCAAACTACAAAACATACCCACATATTTGGTTCTTTCGGCGCTAAACATCATTTTGTAATTTATTGTACTGTGTATTTTGATGTAGATGTGTTATCTTAGGTTCAGAGAGCAAATTCTTTCATTAGAAGTTGTAGGACGAAGGGCCTTGTGTGTTTGTAGTCTTTAACGACATGTTTTGGAAGGGTGTAGGGTAAGCATTAGGTTTCGGGATGACTTCACTTATAGGAGATGGTTACTTAATATGGTATAGTATTGCTGTAATTAGGGATGGTGGATACAAAACATGAAATGGGCTGGCTGGATATAGAGGTTGTTTGTTACAAACAGGGTCTGGGGGGCTCCAAATGGAAGTGGTGGGTAACTGTCTGATGAATCCTAGGTATGTACTAAGTGAGGGACCCACCAGTGTAAGAAGCTGTCATCCATAGTCCTATAAGATTCTCGCCAGAGTAGGGAACTTTCATCTCTAGTAATTTGTGATAATCACCAGCGTAGGGAACTATAATCCCTAGTACTTTCACCAATGTAGGGAACTTTGATTCTTAGTGGTATTTTGGGACATGCCATGGAGGGAAAAGTCATCATAGATCTACATTTTATCATTTGAGGGAACCTGAATTATGCGGGTCTCACAGGCATTACCTCTAAAACGGTGCTCATAACTGGACATGCGTGCAAGTATGTGGTGTCTGTGTGCAAAACGCAGGTGATACATAGAAATACGTACGTGGACGGTCAGTATGGCTTTCGTTAGTTTTTCTGAGCACGCAGAAAAGATGCAGTACTTTTCGTGTATCTTGAACATTCTGGTCTGTTTACGTATTTGTCCCTACACATGCGACGCTCTTGCAAAATGTGTGCCTTCTGCTGTCAACTACAACGCACATGATCAGTACGTGCAAGTACTGTCTCCTTACACAATAACTTGACAATCGTCAGGCGAGTGTACAATGTGAGCACGTTGTAGTAATGTGCAGCGTACTTGTCAAGTGAGCAACGCACGATTCACACAGTTTTTTTTATTACAGTCAGGAAAAGCTTTCCATGAAATGAGCATCGACGTACTTACTTCATACTTCCTTCCTTTTTGAAAAAAAACGTAGTGGCCACAGCCTTGCAAAAACACGCACGTCGGGTCGTGGCCAGGCCATTAGAATGACTCAAGACTTTTCGAAGTAGTCACCAACCGCCCTAAGGGCTATGTAGGGACTTGGAAGGACTAATGACTGTATAAAATAGCAAAACAAGGTCCACATTATGCACAGAATAAGAGGTGTGACCAAAAAAGTTACTGTTGCAGCAACTACTTGTGCCTTAATGCTAATTTGACTGAACTATAAATTTTATTTTATATACATGAGTGACGATGATGACAGCAATATTGGAAACCAAATTTTCAGTTGCCATGGTTACAATAAGTATTTTTCTATCAAAGAATCAAGGTACATTTGTTTTGTTTTTGTTAAAGTAATCAAATCAACATATAACATACTATTTATTCCGGCATTATTTTACTTGATTGTGCTGATACTTACAATGCAAATTACGAACTTCCAAATTTGACATTTGACCTGTAATACAGGGTGTTTCATATCTGTCCCCATTACAAACTAATACCATGAGAGCATACTTGATCTCATCTGATATATCTGGCAGCATTGTACCGATTTATTCAGTATCTTACATGACAATGTTACTATCAATGCAAGGTAGGAATTAAAAGTCATTTTTTTCGATAAAAGTCAAAATTACGTCCATATTTAATATTTTTCCTAAGCTGAATAATATGTTTTTCTAAAGTATTGCATGATATAACCAGTTTAAAAAATAAATATTATACCTATGTGAAAGTTTCATCCATATGTAATAATCTAACCACATATGAGTGATACAGTTGTTTTGGTTACCAGTTGCTAGGCGACGCAAGAATCTAACGCATAACGCTACGTTCCCGCTTTAATTAATACAAAGTACCGGTAACCAACTTGCTGATCTTTGGTTGTTTCTCTATCAAAATCATGTTTTTAAAGTCATCAATTGCTTTTAATGGTGATATTGTAGACTCAATACGACTCTTTGTGAATTTATCACATCCATTTGGAAAAAATATTCGTCGAAAACCAGTCACCTTTTTACTTGGCTACAAGTAAGAATTATCTGTGTGGTTAAGTTCTTTCGTTACCTAGCAACTAGAAACGAAAACTAACTGTACCACTAACTTATCTAAATTTAACTTGTGGTATATAATCTAAACTTTGTAATCAATTTATTACGTGGGTAATAAACAGTGTTATATCGTTCAATACTTTACAAGCTATGCTATCAATTTAGGATAAAAATCATTTTGAACTTCATTTTAACAATTATCAAAAAGTGACATTTTGCAAGAATCTTATCTTCTGGGTTGCTATGATAGCAAAATTAGCATGTTATATACTGAATAAAATAGTGAAATGTTGGCTTTCCAATGGTATATGAAGATATCAGAAAAGATCAAGCATGTTCTCATGGCATTAATTTCTAATGGGGACAGGTATTATGAAACACCCAGTATGACATTGACAGCAAGGTTGACAGGGGAGCCTATTTTTACAAATATTGTAACAAGTGCATATTTGCTAATATTCAACTTCATCATTTCAAATGATTACTAATCTAATTCAAATCATGTCATCTTTGGAAAATGTTTCATTATTATCAACTTTACCCCTACGGTCCTACCCCTGATGAGAAAAGTATAGAGTAGATATGAGCAATGTTGATGAAATACTTATTTATATATGTACTATTAGGATGACAACTTACATTTGAAAACTTAAAATTTCAAAATACGGATGCAATTACCTCAGAATACCTTCTCAGTCAACGTGTACATGCATAATAGTGTCAGATTTAGTATTTTGAATTGAAAACTGAACTAATAGTTAAAGAATATATGTGTACAAATTATTTTATCACATTTAATGCCAAATTAAATACAAAACATTTACTAAAATAAAAAAGTTAGAGAGAAAATATCTATTTTTCAGCTATTTTTCATAATTTAACCTTGGAATGGCATTGACCTTGACCTTTAAGTGGTCAGTACAGCATGTCCAGTTAATGTACATCATCAAATGAATAATATCAAGGCTATTACCTGTCAGTTAATACATAAATAAAAAGATCACATTAGATAACTCGTATACTATAAGTGTATTCGTAAATTATGGCGGCCATCTTGGACGCCATTTTGGATTACGCAAAACGCTATATCGTCCCACGAAAGGCTCCCGCCTTTTTTGAGTCAGCAGAACTGCCCGCACATTTTGGTATATAACACCTCTTGTTGCCTTTCATGGCGGACCCCTTTGATGTTTTAGCCAAATTGTCACCAGACCATGAGGAAATTGTAACTTTTGGGCCGTACGTAATAGGAAAATTCGAGAAAGTATTCCAATATTTAATTGAAAGGTGCATAAATGACACCACGCTCCAACTTTCCTAATAGATATATGGAGCAAACTGTTTTCCATACGGTATAGTGTCTCAATTATGTATATTAAGTAAAATATTGATGTTTTTCGTAGATTTTAAGAAACTCGTACCCCACCCACTTTTATAGTATATTGTCAATATTTAATTACTTTTATTTTGTACATTTGTTAGCATTTGCAATTCCCCAACTATATAGCATATACTCAACACAAGAATTGTTATAAATGTGGTAAGAATAATCATGTGTGGTTAAAAATCTTACCCCTACTACTAATTTTTGCCACAATTTGATGATAAATATGATGAAAAACAACTTAATAACGTTCCATGTTCACAATAATCCACCAAAATCACCTAATATGGCAAGAACAACATACCATACATTGTTAAAATGACTTATTCCCATAAGAAATGTCATTTCTAATGTCCCAGGGGCTATATAAAGGCAAACGCTGATATTTTCATATTTTGGTGGCCATCTTGGACGCCATCTTGGATTTATCTAAGCATACCTATTTGTCAGTGCTGCTCCCATCCTTAAAAGGTCAAGTTAGATGTTGGGTCTGTGTATGTAAAATATTGAGTCATTGTCATTCCGGTAACAAAATCGGCCAAAATTGGACATATTTTCCCCTACTATAGTGATGTCAATGAATGTCAATATTTGGGTTATTTACCCTTTGTTGTTACTTAACAGTCCGACCAGCGTGATAGCATTTTACCAAACTGGTTGCTACATAACATTATTGTCAATACTTACAATGAAATAAAGACATAGGAAAATCGGACAAGGGAGGCAACACTCAACTCATCCAGCTTAACATAGAAAACAGTAACAACAAAACAAAACACAACGGTGCGGGGCAATGCACTCACACAACCCAACGAAATAATTAAAAGCCTAAGTCCCCGCTGCAAAAGAACTGACCCATGTACAAGCATACTGTACAACTCATTGACTTGACCACGAATCTTAATACCCTTCATATACAATATCGTGTAAATAAATGTGTGTTCATAATATTAGTAATTCTGGTACAGTGTTTAATTATTGTATCCACCAAATTTCCATTTGAAGAAAAAATACGCTTTGAAAAAACAAACATTTGCATTGTTGCCATCGGTACATGCATTTCCCCTGATTCTGTCATTCGTTATATGTTTATATGCACACAACCATGGTGCATGTATGTTATCTTGGTTGTCTGATCATATCTTATCTTACGGCTTTAAAACTAATGCCCTTTATATATACTCATTAGGTGTTGTTATATATTTTGCCCGTACATTTTGCTTCTTTCATTGAGTTGCGTCTTTCCTTACAGGACAATACATAGACTTACAGTCCGACCAGGGATACCTGTGACGTCATGATGTGTTTACAATCAAATGTTTACTTTATATATCTTCTGCAAAATGTGAGTAATCAGTATAGTTCGTTACCTATAATCTGCATGACATCGTGGCCGAGAGGAAAACGGTGCGGTGTTCGAACCCAGTCAGCAGAACTTTTTACGCTCATTTTTATTGCTTCTTTTGCAACTGCATACAAAGTGTGTATATAAAATGTTGTTTGAGTAAAAATCCACCTTTGTCGTTTCAGTCACCTTCAATTGTATTATTTTAATTGCCAAGAACAAGTTTTAAATTATAGTAGGTAGTCTTTGAATAGTTAAGAGAAACAAACAGCTATCCTTAACGTGTTTTCAATTACAGGAATTGAATCTACGGGTTTAAATTTGATAATAATAAGGCAAAAAGTTTATTTTCAAAATAAATATCCAATCAAATCAATCAAGGGTATACATTTCTCGTATATTATACAAGAACAAATTGATATACTTTAATGGCTATCACAAGATTTGAACTTAGATGAGTGAGAGTCAACAAACACATCCACAGAACCATGCCTTGCTTGAAATACATTAATTGGTAAGGACATACATCTATATAGAATGAGCCTTAATCTTTATGGGGGTATACCCTGCTTATTTATAGATTGTTTACAAAATGACGTCACTGTCAAAAATCGTTGGTCGGATAGTAGTAGTTTGGAGAGATATAGTGTTATCGGTCAGAATATTATTGTAGCGGTTATCTTATAAGATTATCATTCTACGATTTTATGTTCTTAAATACTAAGTTGATTACTATTACTCCATACTACAGGTTCGTATTGCTAGGGTGACATGGTGTCTTAGTGGATAATGCTCTTGATGGCAGATCGACAGAACATGTTAAAGAATCAGTTGGTCTAGTCGAAAAGAACTATGTATCGAGCCCTGATTTGTTTTGTGTCAATACACTCACATACACTGCCCTCTGCGACCGCGTATGTCGGAGATCATTAGCCAATCTGGTCGAGGAAACCTACACTAACCGGGCTGTTTCAGTTGAAGACATATATTTTTATTACCATATTCTCTATTACTGTGGAACTATACTGTGATGTTATGCTTTTGTTTCCAAATACATGTACACATGCAGTTTTAACGTTATTAACAAAGATAATATTTTTAAAATGATTAAATGTTAATTACTACCGCGTCAGTATAATTGTTATAAATGTATTTCCTTAACCCTTTCTCTACCGCTTTAGTTAATTGTTTGAAACCCGATCAGATGCCATTTAATGCCATGTCGTGTAATTGTTCTAGCGTGCGTTCTTTCGTGTCTTTCGTGTCTTTCTCAAATTGTTTCTAATTACTAAACATCCCAAAAGAAATCTTGAAATCCATCTAATAAACAACAAAATCAGCCGAATAACCAACTCGAGCAATATCTTCTATCACGCATGTTGTTCCAGGATTGTTAATTGCTCTGTCGCCCATGTTGCTCTTCGGTAAATTGTTTCACAAATTGAAATTGACATATTTTCGAGAATGTCATAATTACATCCGCTTTCCTGACCATTTTCATATTTGTGTTCCAATGTCTGTATTATGTCGTTATTCCTAGTGTTAACCATTCGGAACGTTTCACTAATTCATATTTACAAACACAGTGACCTAGAGCTTATCCTTATCACACTCCTAACGCAACACCTACATTTTTCATTATTTTTCAATTGTTTAAAAAAATGAACGGAAATAGTTGTTATGTTCATCATTTGAAAATAGTTCGGGCTTACTGTTACTTTTTTGATATATCGGCACCTTTTTACTCATATTCTTCATATCTGTACAAATATCTGGGAATAATAGGTGTTGCTCAAGTAGTGTGATAAGGTGAAATACTTACGTTATGTAATAAGTCATAGCTAGATTCTATCAGTTTATGCTGTTTTCGTCTACTAAATTGCATGCAATAACCTTTGCAGGCGAAAGCGTTTTTATATTTTGTTGCTGCAAAAAAAAAAAAAAAAAAGTTATTTCACACAAATTTCAAAACGTCATAAGTATAAGTTTTTCTGTGGTTGTTCGAAAGGATAATGAGTAAATGTTCCATGAAGTAAGTTACTATTCTCAGAAAACAGAGTGTTTAAATTTTACTTTTTAGCCAACGGAAGTAAAACCTACAAACTAGGACTAAGACGATCCAAAGTTCCAAACCAAACAATCCTGAGTGACAACATAATTTTGGTGTTTATACTTACGATTCCCAATGGGAGTATATTCCAGTATTGTGTGAGAGGTCGAAAAATACTGTTGACAGTTTTGGTCAAGTTTGATTATATTCTATGTCACAGTGATGAAACAATGGTGGATAATTAACCAGAATTACTTGGCCATTAAAGTCCAATTAGTGAGGACTCTGCTGGACAGTACAAATGAATTTACACCGAGGCCGAGAAGTTCATCAGTAGCGATGTGAATAATTTCATTTTTCCACAAGCCTGACAGTTTCTTAATTGTCGTTTACTATTGCCTGCAACGAATAACATTAATTGTAGAGTTTGATTGTTACCACGAAATTGACGATAAAGCAACCAAAATTATATTGACCTACAGTATTACAATAGAAAGGAATGATTTCAAAAGTATTTAAAGAAAGAACACACAATTCATTCGTGTCCAACTTACAACATATTCAAATCCCTATTGACTATTTAGCCATTATTCTTGTATTTGTGTACACCTGGTTTCTCAATAGGAAAGTATATAATACTAAAAGTACCCTGACTCTATATCAAAGTTTCGATCTCATACTCTTCATCGGTAATTTAGTTCTAATTACACATATTCAAATGACATCCATTGAACATTTGAAAAAGGGTCACGTGCTTGTAAACTGGATTGGAGGCTACCAAGTTTGTTCTACAACATATATAGAGGATATATCACGAGTTGTCAATTGATATAGACTTTTACTAAACGAGTTTGGGAAATTTTATTAAGCGAGCCTTTGACGAGGTTAATAATGTTTCTTTAACGAGTTTAATATTATTATTTTATTATTATTATTATACCATATTTATATAGCCCTTTTTTCATGTATACACACGTTCAAAAGTGCTGTACAGTCCCGACTAATACATGTTTAAAACAATATACAATGTACATAAAATATACAAAAACATTTTTATCAACGCTATTTAGTCTCCCATCATATCGTATCATATTGCCGAAACGAAATGCAATATTAAACTTAGGAGACATGGTATATAGAAATACTTTGCTATAATAAGATAGTGGTGTACAACGATTTGATTATCTGTAGGGGTATTAACTGAATGTAAACCTCAACTAGGACAAGGATAACGTCAAGTACCATTACCACATGTCCTTAACCCTTAAAGGAATAGTGATACTTCCTTTAAAAGGGGGATGACTCACAGATGACATAAAGTTACTATCATCATATGAGTTACAAAGGTCGAAGAAATAACATACTTTTTTCAAGACCTTACCATAAAGGTCGAAGAAATAACATACTTTCTTCTAGACCTTACCATAAAGGTCGAAGAAATAACATACTTTCTTCTAGACCTTACCACACTTTGAAACGGGGCTCTACTTAACCCAGTAGACGGGCGTCTACTTAACCATGAACTTCAGCATGAATAAGCTATAGTAAAATAATGCGTTTTCAGGGCTTTCTTGAAGGACGGGAGTGTTTTACTGTCTCTGAGCGCTGTTGGCAGTGCATTCCAGAGTTTCGGTGCAGCAGCTGTGAAACATCGGTCACCGTAGGTCACAGTCCTCGTCCTTGGCACAACTAGAAGAACAGAATCATTTTGAGACCTTAGCTGTCTTTGTGGAGTATATACTTCCAACATACTTCTGATGTAGCCAGGCGATTTTCCATGTAGTGCTTTGAAAACATGAGTCAAAACCTTGTACTCTACTCTGTACTGTACAGGCAGCCAGTGAAGATCCTTTAGTACAGGAGTGATGTGATTGTAACGCGGTGTCCGTGTGATGAGGCGGGCAGCTGTATTTTGAATAATTTGTAGTTTATTCAGAATGATTTTCGGGGTGCCACATAATAATGAATTGCAGTAATCTAGTCTCGATGTTACTAAAGAATTAATCAGGGATTTTGTTGCATCAACAGTCAAATATTGTCTGATTTGACCTATTTGTCGGATCTGCATGAAACACGACCTTGAAACAGAGTTTACATGTTTATCCATGTCCAAATGTGAATCCAACATTGCACCAAGGTTTCTCACCATCGATGATGGTTTGATTACAGCGTCGCCAACTGTCACTGTGAGATTCTCAGCTGTGCTGGCGTTCCGTTTTGGTACAAACAGGATTACCTCTGTTTTGTCAGCATTTAGTTTCAGCAAATTATCTTTCATCCAGTGCAAGATATCCTTCAGACATGCTTCAATTCTTTGCAGAGTTTCATCCCGCGAGACACAATCTTTTGGTTTGAACGCCATATATAATTGTGAGTCATCAGCATAAAAATGATGTTGCAATTGATGTTTTCTACAGATTGCACCGACTGGTTTTGTGTACATGATGTAGTTCTTTGGACCAAGCACAGATCCCTGTGGTACGCTGTAGTTCATAAGTACAGGTTTTGAAAGCTCTCCATCTATACAGACAGTCTGGTAGCGGTCACACAAATAGGATTTCACCCACTCTAATGGCTTGCCTGTTATACCGAAATGATTTTTAAGTCTGCCTAGTAGAGTGTTGTGATCAATGGTGTCAAATGCTGCAGACAAATCCAGCATTACAAGGACCGTAGCTTTATTCTGATCTAGAGAGCAAAGGATGTCATTTTGCACACGAAGAAGAGCCGTTTCAGTAGAGTGAAATTTTCTATAAGTTTATATTAAGTGACAACGAGTATTAGATTCTTTATATCACAGGACTCTAATAACACGGGAAAAGCATATCTTTCAGCTCAAAAATCGACTCCGCTATATAAACGACGCTAAACGCAACGTAATTTTCAACACAAAATGACGTCATTTGGGAGATAAAATGATGTCATTTAAACGTTATACTACACTCGTTACGTATAGAGTTATACGTACTGGTTATACTACAAGGAAATTCATGTGATATAGACCTTTACGGACCACATAATGACAAATGATCATACAGGCAGAATCCATAGTACATATTTTTTTTAGAAAAAAATGATGAATTGCATTTGATATTAGGTGACAGACACCATACTGAAGCAAAGCTATTTATTTCCACAATGACAGTCATAATTTGTATGACATGTACACGTAATACAAGGATGCCAAACAGTTTGTTAATTCTGATTTTTGATGGTACTGTAGTAAATGTTGGACATGCACTCACACTCATATTCAACATAACGTAATGGCTTGTGCCGCTTTTCTATTATCTTTGTTTGAATTTATTATTTTGCCCTTTGAGATAACAACTTCCACTGTATCTTCTGAACAAAATTGATCTAGATTCTAGGTTAACCATTAATACTACATGTGCGTGACTGTAGACCATGGTGATGTTTCAATACTGATAGATCTCACAAACAACAAAACATACAGTAATGAAGCGATGTCACATGCTATTTTACTTGGAAATATATCTTTGTAAATATGTGTCACATCTATCTAAGAGTACACTTTATGTCGAGCGACTAGATGTCAAAGAACGTAAAGCTCGCACTGTCAATAATTGAAGATACAGAAGAGTGGAGGTAACATGTTCCGTTTCGCAAGAGTGTTAATCCTGGATGCTTTTATCTTGCATGTGCATGAAATGACCCTCCTCATGGCCAAATTTGTTTTTTTAAACTCTTTTCTATCGATTCGTAATTTGATACACTTAACTTATTGTGAAAATATATTAAAAAATCGTCCAAGGGGGCAGATTGTAATTTAAACAGCCGGACACAGAAAAAATAAAAAAAATAAAGCACATCACATATCACAATTACACGGCACACTGTCCAGAAATCATTACACATAGCTACGGATGAATTCACCGTTGTGGCAAAAGGATTAAGCCAGGATTGTATGACTATGCTATGACATTACATTTCGGCATATTTGGAAAAGCCATCCAATTCAAGTCAAGATCAGTTCTAACGTGCAGGTGGTAACTCATTTCTCAACACATAACACTCAGGGGATTGTTTATTGGTGTTTTGTCATCTTTAAACAAAAAATACAGAAAATATACTTACACATCAATTCTAATCATCCAACATTATAATACCTTATTCTTTTTAAGAACTAACTGATTGCCTACTATCTAAGTCAAACATGATTCATGGCACAGCTTACACGCATGGACCAGTCTAAGATATATGATTATCATTTGAAGTTATATAACATTTTATTCCATATATACATTGGACAATGTGTCCATGCGTACACAATGTTATATATAACACATTGTTGTTGTAACGACATAGAAGGCGTAATGATTGCATCTTATATTCAACTGAGTCTTAGTTCGGCCTCAGATAACCATAGTCAACAGAATTGAATGCTAAAGTGCTACCTTCCGTGTCTGATTTTCTCATACCTTTTTTGAACACTAAACAATGTTTCAAACCACACCTCGTGAAGAAATATGTTTTTTGTTAACAAAGCTTAATTTTGATGCATAGGCTCAATGTTCCTTGCATTATTGGTAGCATATTCACCACATAGCATGCGTATCTGTTTCCAACAATACAATGGCAGATTAAAAAATATATATGTCTGTATATTCTGCGATTACATTTCAAAATATCCCTTCTTAACTAACCCATGCATAGGGGTTAGTAAAATGCATGTTTACCCTAATTATATTATCCTACAATAAACAAGTTTACACAACAACTTTTGTAATTGTCGCCGTTCCAATCCCAAAATACCAGTTGAACTGTGTCCAGATGTTTGAATGATAAGTTTTCAGAAATTTTCGTATTTCGACCCGAGCTTTTAGATTTTTAAAAATTTGGTTATTAAGTAAATTACTTAAATATATGTGAGCTAAAGATCGTCCAACATATTGTAACAGTGAAGAGCACTTTGGAATTTACAATTGGTAAATTAGAAAAGTGTGCTTGAGTGTATATCTCGGGCTTAAAATGATAAGGTCGTAAGTACAATATCGATATTTTGAGAAGACAAGAAAAAAGGTCTGAAATTTACTCTTTACTTATGAAAAAACAAGCTTTTGCAAATTCAATTTGGTCCAGAAGACAAGTTCGGATTTTCATAAAAACAGGCTCATAAGAACCGCCTTATAATGCAGATATCAAATATGAAACTTATATATATCCGTCTTTTAAGGTCGTATGTAACAGTTACTACCTTCTCATTGTAAGCAAGCTACATATTTAAAATTGCTTTCCTCCGTCTCAATGCATAAAGGATGTTAACGATTTCATCATGGAGTACGTACAACAATGTGACTGTTGTAATTGAATTTGATGACCGTTCTACAAATAGAATGAGGCAGTACAGACGAAACAGACAAACTATTTCTGATTAGTAATTTATATCACTTGTATATATTGCAGACATCGTCAATAAACAAGGCTTAATTTTGATTACTTTGAGTAGTGCTTGGAATATGTGATCACATTTTCAGTATTAATATTAATTGGCGGATCAGTTTTTATATAGTAGAATGTCATGGAGATTAATTGTCATAAATATGTGTTGTATTGTCCTCTGGTATTGGACACCCCAACCCCAAATAATAAGCAATTATGAAAATGTCCTAGCATCTAAATTCAATAACTTGTGCGTGTATTGTTTTAGTTATTTTGAGAGACAATGGTCGGACCGATATAAAGTGCTCCCAAGGAAGCGAGAATATATCTACACAATAAATTAAACTATCACTAATGAGTTGAAAGCAAACATGAAAAGAATATAATCGCTTTTAAATGTCAAACATGTTGGAAGTCACTTTCAAGCTACCTGGTTGGAGACAGGAGATACCGTTAGATTTTATGAACTTGGGCTGATTTTTAATTTGAATCTATTCCCCAGAAATGAGAAGTACCAGTTGTATTATAATTGGCAATGGCATGTTTAAGGCTAGTACAAAGTTTGTTCAGGGGAGCAATTTGAAGCTATTACGCCCATCTTGTTTTATTGAAATATTTCGTTTTTGTAAATCAAGTAAAATATACCGGTACGGAGACATGTGAGCGCGCTACTGTTATAGACCGAAACATTACAAGTCAAATCTTTTTACTATACACGCCAATCATACGAGGTTTCCAATTCCGTTTCGGGTGCTGTGTCAATTACCAAACATTGCAAATATTTGATTTCCATCATCCATCATACTGCAACAACATTATTTGAATTAATACTGTTTGAACACGAGGGCAAAACAAAGTTTTTGTTTATAATTAAGATTAGTCTGCTGTAAAATAATAGTGAGAAGATACTTCTAAAGCCGGCTTTGGGAAGAATCAAATAATTGTTTCTGCGAATACAAAAGTATCAGATTCGCTATAATAGAAATGATAATGTACATTTACCATGCATTGTCTCAACATTTTAAGGTTTAATCAATTTCAGATATCGTATTCTGATTACGAATTGTTCCTTAAAAATACTAAGCATCAACAGAATATGGTATTGGACATTTTGTCATTCTGTCATTTTATGAACGATATAAATAGACTTGAATGAAAACAATTTAGAATGAAAATGTATAATTATGTTAGTGTCGTGTTTATTTCCCATTTAAGTTGGGCTCCATTGTTTCCATCGTAGGGAGATAAGCAATTATACAGCCAATTTGTTGACTGGGTACCTAATGGATGAGAAGTGCTCTGGGTGCTTGAGGTCCTATGTTCGATCTTAGGCCGTGTTTTACGGAAAGCAGAATAAATAGGTCGTGGAATTACATTAATATACACTCACTTACTATATCACAGCACAGTGATGACGTAGGAATTATGGGCAGAGAACTCAATGCTAGTTCTAAACATTTGAATGGCAAAACAGTGCAAACGACATCAAGGACAAGACACAAAATACCAATGTACAATAATTTTACAACATCAATTATTGGTCTGAGACTGACAATCGCTAACGTCGATAAATTTCATTCATATGGATTAGTGCCATCGTCACGGCATGTCTAACCTACCGAATCAGCTGACCCAAATTCAAACAATCTATCCAACAATATCTCAAATTATTTTAACAAATCTATCGAAAAACAACCCAACATTAAACTTAACAATGTTTGATTGATAGATTCGCATTATTTGCACTTCCATATCAACAGATGAAAAAATATTTTTGACAAAATGTGATACGATTTACTGATCACCCATCCTTGGTGTAGAAATCAACCGGAAAAGGAAGTATCGTCATACGTGCTCCTACGTCATCATTTTCAAATAGCGCAAAGAACCTACAAGTAACGAAAAGCTCTCATGCCTCCAATAACATGGGTTATCCATGAGTAGATAACCCTAATTATGTAAAACATTTTAAAGCACTTTGGATTTAACAATTGGTCAATCATAAATGTGGCTGGGTATATATTTATAATTGTTTTCCTCTGTCATAATGACGTTACATAAAGCATGGGTAACACTAATATAGAATCAAGTTAACGATTACATCAAGGAGAACCGTCAACAATGTGACGATGATAATTGGAGATGATGAACATTTTACAAATAGAGGAAGGCACTACAGACGTAAAAGACAAACTATTTCTGATTAGTAATTTATATCACTTGTATATATTGCAGACTCCATCAACAAACAAGGCTTTATTTTGATTACTTCGAGTAGTGCTTGGAATATGTGATCATAGTTTCAGTATTTATAATATAGATACAATGCATTGGCCGATCAGTTCTTACATCGTACAGTGTCATGGAGATTCATTATCATAACAGACGTGGTGTATTGCAGTTCGGCAATAGCATTGTAAGTTGTTTTGTTTTGACCAACTCTAAATAATAAAGAATGATGAAAATTTCCTAGCATCGCAATTTAATAATTCGTGGGTGTATTGTTTTCGGTATTTTGAGACAAAGGTGTGAGAATATATTTACGCAATTAATTAAACTATCAATGATTTGTTGGAAGCATAACTGACTGATTATTATCGTTTTCAAATATCAAACAATGTAGAAATCACTATCAATACTCTGTTGGCTACCGCAAAAATGCATTACCTGAATGTGCAGTGAAATTAAGTTACATTGTATACGTGTAATATTGACATTAACGTTCACATGAAGTAGAGGTGAGCAACATGAAGTCATCGTGTCCATCTTGTTATGTTGAAATATGTCGTTTTAATACATTAAACAAAATATTTCGGTATTGAGACACGTGAATGCTTTACTGTCATAGACCGAAACATTACAAGTCAAATCTATTTACTTTACACGCCAATCACACAGGGTTTCCAATTTCGTTTCGGGTGCTGTGTCAATTACCGAACATTGAAAATATTTGATTTCCGTCATCCATCATACTGCAACAGCATTATTTGAATTAATACTGTTTGAATACGAGGACAAAAAAGTTTTTGTTTATAATTAAGATTAGTCTGCTGGGATATAATAGTCAGGAGAAACTTCTATAGTCGGCTTTATGAGGAAGCAAATAGTTGTTTGTTCGAATATAAACGTATCCGATTCTCTATAATAGAAATATTTATGTATATTTACCATGCATTGTCTCAATATATTATGTTTTAATCAATTTCTGACATCGTATTCTGATTACGAGTTCTTCACCTAAATTGCAAAGCATCAGTAAAACATGGAATTGGACATTCTGTCATTTTTTAATAGATAAACAGATATGGATGAAAACAAATTATAATTCTGTTATTGCCGTATAAATTGCATTGTCGATCTATTTAAGCGAGACGAACCATTACATGAAAGCGATTTATCTCAGGGAGGAAAACAATTCAGCAGCCTACTCATTGACTGGGGACGTAATTACGGGGATGGGAGAGTAGAAGACCCGTACAGAGATGGAGACGAACACGGGACACGAACATGAAGGTCATTTCCATGCCCTGTAATGAAGCATAGGTGACAGTGCAATACACATGGTTCTTTAGTGTAGATACTAGGGTGCGTGATGGCTTACAGTGCTCATATAACAAACAAATATGTAACATTAGTTTGAAAATAATTTGAGTGGTGCCTACACTTCAATGTGTATTTTGAATTAAAAAGGGTCATAATTTCAACCAATTGTTTGATGAAGTATATTCTTCTGTACAGAGTTATGATGACAAGCAAGTGCATGAATGCAATGTTGAATGTACTAAATCTTGAGAGGAGTACTGGTTATATAAAGTGATAACACGAACGCTACCATCATAATACAATGATCAAATGGAACATCATCATACTAAACAAGCAGGAATAGTATTTAGTTTAATCATATAAACTATTTAGCCACCAAGAACGACGTTCCATACTTTTACACTGAGCAGCATCTACAAACTACATTTCCGGATGCACCGGTGTATCATCAAATGTGTGTTCTTAACCTGCTATGGGTTGTTCAGCTAGTACATGGAATGTTAAACCCATCCCTGAAATATGTTTGACACTAACAAAACCACCGGCTTATTAACTTGGTTGTATGGTATTATGCACGGGACATTCAGATATAATAAAAGTAAACCAATGAAATAAATAACCAAACACATCTTATATCAAAGTCAGTTATGCAATACACAACTGGTGTCATATCAAATATGTGAATGGTATCAACGTGGGGACAACAAGTCAGAGAAAGTCACATGATGTGGAATATTGTCCAATTAACAACATATCTCTTGATAGCGTCTATGAATTAGTTGGTGCCATATTCATTTACATCGTGGCACGTAATGACTGTCTCCCTAGAGACGATTAATCTATTATCAAAACTTCGTTATGTATCGCTGTAGACGTTCAGGGATCCTGAACATAATATATAACAATCATATTACGTAACTGAAGGTAGTGCAGGTACAGCTATTTTCTCACAACCTATAGAAGTATTGTGTCTGATATACACGAATGATGTTACGCTCTCGAAAATAATTACGCCATCATTTTTGAAAATTAATGTCGGCTTAAAAAACACATACATTGCAATACCCCTTGCCTATACTTTACCTTTTCCGTTTCTTGCAATTTTGATGTGTATCAGTGTGCTCAGAGTGTCTCTTGAAAAACTGATGTTTTACGGAACATTTTATTGTTAAAACTAATCACTGAATTCACAATTTCTGCTCAGGAGGATTATGAAAGGTATCTACTGGAGTCCAGTAACCGTATAAGAAATAACAATTATAACTTCGCTTTAGAAAAACATCAGGCGTTCTTTTGAGTGGGGTACAATTGTGGTCTCAATACCAACAAATAAATGTATAATTAATAGTTCCATCAAGTATAGTTTCTGTATTGGAGGAACAAATCAACCATAACTAAGTATATCTGATAGATGAATGTATTACAAAATAAAAACTAAGTTTGAACATGTTCGATATAACTATATGCTTCCATAGCAACGTACAAATGTGTTCTACAGACAGCTCGAACGCATGCGTTCGTTCGAGTTGTCTTCTTCGGTTGCCTGGCAACAATAATCAAATTTTCATACCCAATATTGTTATACGCCATAACATCGATGCGATTCCATATTTCACGATAATGTATAGACAATATACACACGCGTATTCTCCTGAACTTTATTCACCAACTTTCAGTTTTTCTTGACTGACCCTCGTAGTAACATATTTTTGGTTTTATTTACTACCAAAAGATTGGTTTTGTTTACCATATGATATATATGACTCTGTTTGTTTGGTGGTATTTTTGGGATCTCATTTGAATACATCAACTATAATTTGTCTGGCCATCAATCCATTTGTGTTACTTAGTACAATCATGGTATGCTTAAAGCAGATCTAGCTGAATAGTATTACAATACCGTAATAACTCGTCCTTTCTGGTACGTATTATGAATAAAACCACCGGTCTATGAACTTTTCAAAACGCGCAGTATTAATTGTTTGCATGGAATGAACTATTGCCAAACACACTATGTAGACCATTACTTCTATTTTCAATAGTTTGTTGCATATCAATCAAAGCGACAGGTAGCAAAAATAATAGTAACAATAAAATGTTCAATAAAAGTTGTTGCCAGAAACCGATTCCAGTAAGTTGGTGATTACTCAAAACATTACATTGTCACAAATTCTGTCATTCCTAATTTATTTCCAGATTTATTTTTACCAAAAATGGCGGAACTTGCAATTTGTGTTCTCAACTGAAGCTTGCGTGTAGCAATATATTGTGTCTCTCAGTTTTAACAAAGGATCCTCCACAGGATTATAAACTTATTTCAGAGTAAAACAAACGTTAATGCAAACCATCACGTGAGGAGTGCAGACGGTTGGCAATAGCCTTCCTAAAGGACACAACCTTGTACAATATAGCAATTATACTTGGAACAAATGATATAGAGATATATACTTGTTTTTTCTTATCATACTGTTACGAAGACATAGTATTATGCCTCGAAATTATAAATAACCTTTAAAGGTGAAGGTGTGACACATGCTAGCACGATAATTCCAACAGTCCTGCAAAGTTGTTATTGTGTCAAATTCTCTACTATAGAAGCCGATCCTTCTATATCCCTCCCCACCTTGTGCAACTGTAGGTGAATGCATCTTATGTACTGTAATTGTTAGTTGTTACGTTGAACTAGGATTGTAGAACTATGCCATGACATTTCATTCCGGCAAATTTTGGAACGACACTCAATTCAAGACAAGATCAGAGGTAACTAACAGATGATAATTCAAAACAGAAAACACATGGGCTTCTTGATTGATGATTAGTCAGGTTAAAACATACATTACATAAAATATACGTACACATCAAAGTAGATTATCTAACAATAAAGTATGTTATTCATCTGAAGAGATAACTGTTTGCATTCTATCTAAGTCTAACATGATTCATGACATAGTTTACAAGGATACATGGTAATCATTTAAAGTTGTAAATCATATTATTGTTCCAAATGACATAAAATGCGTAAGTTTCTTGTATTTCTTGTATTTGACTGGGTCTAAATTCTGCCTTTTCAAGAAAAAGAAAAAAGCTCTGTTAACTTTGTTGTTAGTAAGTCGGGGATCATCATTCATTGATTTATTGATAGTGTGTCACCAATGGAATGTGACATACGTCTCTTTTCCCACCACTTGCAGAATGCAATGGTAGACACAAATTCAATTATTGTCTCTATATACTCGTATTGTGTGATAGCATTACATGCTACTTGTTTTATGTTTCCTAAAATGCCTTATTTAAGTGAACAGCAACGCTTGACGATTTTGTGAACAATGGACACATTAGATTGTACATAAACTGTATTTGAGTGATCTCTACACAAGTAACCCATAGTATACATGTATGACTATCGTTAACTACATGTATATTTTAATTATCCTAAAATGTAAGTTGTAAATTTCATGTCCACCGTCACAATACACAAATCATATGTACATAACATACTATGGAATAACGATGTCATCATATAGTATATAGCTGCAATACATACATGTATATTAGGTTTTAATTCCGCGTCCTCTGTCACAATGCATAAAGTATGGATAACATAATACTAACTGTGTTAACGAAATCATTATGAAGCACCGTTAGGTAACAATGATAGATGATGTTATGAACACCCCACAAATAGAATCAGACACTGCAGACGAAAAAGACAAACTATGTCTGATTAGTAATATACATCACCTGTATATATTGCAGTATCCATCATAAGACAAGGCTTAATTTTGATTACGTCGAGTAGTGCTTGGAATATGTGATCATATTTTCAGTATTTATATTCATTGGCGGATCAGTTATTATATTGTAGAATCTCATAGAGATTAATTCTCATAAAAGTCGTATTGAATTACACTTTGGTATCGGCAGTTCTTTTGTTTTGACCATGCATAAATAATAAAGAATAATGAAACTTTCCTAACATCGCAATTCAATAACTTGTGCGTGTACTGTTTTAGGTATCTTGAGACAAGGGTTGGACCGATATAAAAAGATGCACAGGAAGGGAGAATATATTTACACAATATATCAAACTATCCATAATTTGTTGAAAGCATAACTGACAGATTATGGTCGTTTTTCAAATGTCAAACATTTTAGAAATCACTTTGAAGATACCTGGTTGGAAAATGGAGTAGAATACCTTTTCGAAATGTAATTTCATATTTATTTATTCCCCAAGTAACGAAAAGTACCTGCTATAATAATGACATTAATGTATAAATTTTAGGTTTTCAAAAAGTATGTTCAGGCGAGCAATTTGAAGCTATTGTGCCCATCTTATTATGTTGAAATATGGCATTTTTGTAAATCAAATAAAATAAACCAGGTCGGAGACACGTGTGTGTGTTACTTCCATAGACCTAAACATTACAAGTCGAATCTTTTTACTCTACTTGTCAATCAAACAGGGTTTCCAATTCCATTTCGGGTGCTGTGTCAATTACCAAACATTGCAAATATTTGATTTCCGTCATACATCAAGCTGCAACAACATTATTAGAATTAATACAGTTTGAACACGAGGGTAAAACAAAGTTTTTGTTTATAATTAAAAATAGTCTGCCGGGACATAATAGTCAGAAGATGCTTCGATACATTTTTTGTAGTCGTCTTTGGGAAGAACCAACTAATTGTTTTTGCGAATACAAAAGTATCAGATTCGCTATAATAGAAATAATAATGTACTTTAACCACGCATTCTATGTTTTAATCAAGTTCTGCCATTTTATTCTGATTACGAATTCTTCACACAACATACAGAGCATCAGCAAAACATGGTAGATCTATTGGACATTTCGTCATTGTGTCATTTTATAAACGACACACAGACATGGATGAAAACATATGAAAAGTTTGGTATTGTCGTATATATTATTTCATTTAATACGATTTGCACCGTCGATCTATTTAAGCGAGAGCAAAATACGACAGTACAATACTGATGGAGAGTAATGGATGCCCCCGAAGAGCGACGAGTACTTCAGTAAGAAATAAAGCCAGTAATTCACGCCTCATAAACAACTCATTGAAATAGAACCATGATCAGAGGCATTATGAAATGAATGTCTAAGCATTTAGATAGGCGTCCGCAGCCGCCTGTGTGGTATTCAATATTGATCTTACTTGACTTGATGATAAAGACAACCTATCAGACCACACCATTATAATCCATTGGTCAGTAACTTGTGATATGGTGAGCTATCCCCATTCTCCAATTTTATAACATCAATACTGAATAACATCCACGATCTTAGTCCGATCGAGCAAGTAGGAATATTTGGTTCATTTGTGAGCTTTCCAGCATCGTAGAAAATTGCAGACGAATGCAAACACATGTAAAACCCCGGCCGTCAGAGATTCTATGACTTACAGTGCAATTTGGGAGTGCATTGGGCGTACTACAACGAAACCATGGTGATGTTCAAGGACAGTCGGGCATAATAAAGGTAAAGTAAGAAAATTAGTCTCACAATAGCTCAATTATGAGATACACAACCGGTGTCATATCAAATATGTGAAAGGTATCACCGTGGGAACATCGGAGAAAGTCGCATGGCGTGGACTCTTGTCCAATTAACAACATTTCTCTTGATCACGTCTATTGCATCAGTTAATGTCGTATTCATTCACATCATGTCACTTAAAGGATTGTCTTTCTAGAGTCGATTTATTTATTATCAAAACATCGTTATTTCGCAATGCAAGCGTTCAGTGATCGAGACTTAAACGATTTTCTAATTGGCCACCCTAAAAAATATTATATCATCTGATAAATTATATCAATAAATCTTAGGTTGTGTTATTTGTTCATTCCACGCACTTACTTGTCCATTTCTGGAAAGAAAAGGCGTATTCATATGCAAAATCATCCATGCGTAACGGTTGGTACGAAATTGCTTTTTTGCACGTTGGCCTCGTGCGCAGCTTGGAATAGTATCGTATTTGGTATAAATTTGTTCCCTGTAGATCGACTTTTCTTTAAACACTATAATTTGTGAAAATTAGCCATGTGGAACGCGCTCATGACGTCAGATACATGCATACATTGAACGAATTTCTTATTGGCCACGTGTTTTTACCAATTAGTTTAAAAAAAATGCTTTTAGAAGAATATAAATAATCGAAACCCCGATACTGTCCAATTTTATTGATGGACAATATGTTTCTCGCAGTAATTCGAGCTAAACTCCACGGTATTATAAATATCGCTTTTTACAAAAAGACGTTTTGACGTACATGTCTGGATTTTGGTGCAGGTACTAGTCATTCTAACGGCCTCAGCGCGCCCCGTATTACTTATTCTCGTCAGTATTAATACCTTTCATTAAGCCAATCGACAGAGAATACATTTTGACAGATTTCAAAAATCTAACATGTCGGGTACGTGAGTCACGTGCACGTAAGCCATTTTGCACTAACTGTTCCGCATGGATGATTTTATACATGCATGCGTAATTTATTTCATGAAATCGATAGATAAGTGCATGGAATGATAATAACCACAATTTAAGAAATATTGACTGAATATATCGCATAATATAATATTTCATTGGATGGCCAATTAGAAATTCGTTTAAGTGTATATAACAAACAGAAGGTAGTGCGAGTTCAACTATTTTAGCACAACGCATAGATATATGTATTGTGTTTCATAGAAACGGGTACTGTTTCACTCTAAAGAAAATTACGTGGGACGCAATTTCATATACCCGGAGCACCATCACTTTTGAAAATTGAAATGACATTTTGGAACAATTTGGTATACAAATGTAAATAGATGGTTCCAAATATTCCTAAAATAAGGAACGCCCTGGTAATGAACGCCCTACCATATGCGTGTAATATACAACTATATAGGACATCTTCATCAACCCGCGTAAATAATGATTATAGATGTCCAGCGATAGCGTTACACGACATTAAAATGCTAGGAATACCCAAGGGCATTAGAATTGATACCAAATACCGACGGTCTCTATATGTAGAGCGATAACGTGTTGTCACTCATCATTGACCCTTAAGTTCGTATTTAATTAGCCTTTCTCTTTTCCATTTGTTACATATGTGACGTGTTTCAGTGCGTTTAGTAATGTCTCCTGAAAACTGATTTTTTCCTGTACTTTTTATTGTTATATTCTTGTCATAAATAGGGAATATCATAATAACTTTCAATAATTTGGCTTTTCCATTTGTTGCAATTTGGTTGTGTTTCAGTGTGTACAGCAATGTCTAATTGTTTACTGTACTTTTTATTGTTATACTTTTGTCATAGATAGTGTATAACGTACCATGATAATAACATAGTAGCATATTTTTCGTTTTGTTTACAACCAAAATAATGGTTTAGTTAACCATATGATATATATGACTCTTTTGTTCGGCGGTATTTTTGGCCTCTCATTTGAATACATCAACTATAGTTTGTCTGTCTATCAATCCATGTCTGTTACTTATTACAAACATGGCATGCTTAGAGAAAATATTGCTGATTACATTAAATTACCTTCATTACTCGTCCTTTCTGGCACGAATTATGAATAAATTGCTCTATGTACTTTCCAAAACGCGCAACATAGAATGCACTATTGTCCAACACACTTTGTAGACCATCGCTTCCATTTTCAATAGCTTTTTCTGAAAGAGAAATTTGCTCAGTTACAAGTTCACATCGTCAATATCAGTGAAAGCGATAGTTAGTACAAATATGATATTTAAACAATAGCAGTTTTCAACAACATGTCAAAGTTGTTGTCAGAAACCGACCCGAAAATGACGGAACTTGCGTTTCCAACTTCGACTGACCTTTGCGTGTAGTAATGTATTGCATGTTTCAGCGTCCAACGAAGAATCCTCCAATAGATTGCATTTTTATAAACTTATTTCAGAGTATTAATTTACTGCAAACCATCAAGTAAGGATGACAACATGTTCAAAATCACCTTTCGCCAAGGATACAGTCTTGTAAAATATTGTCATCGTATCTGGAACAATTGGTATGGATATGGGTTTGTTTTCCTATACAAACTGTTACTAACGCACATTACTATGATTCGAAACTATAAATAATGATATGGTATAGACGCAGTGTACTCGATACATTTTATCCCGACTCTATAAAACGTAGTTTAAAGTTTAAACATAACAATTCAGTCCTCTAAGCCGGTCATCATGCCATGTGACAAAGTGTCATTCGAAAATATTTCCTCTTTTTTGGAACGTGATGATACTTGACAGATTTGGGAATTCGGTTATCTAAAATAAGAAATACCTTATGATATATTATACGTTTATATATTTTCGCGAACAGTAAAAATCACTTTGATATTCTTAGAGTGGATTCCATAGCAGAAAGTCAAATGATATTTTACCAATATATGATATTTTATATTACGTACAAGTGAATTGTCTCCGTTATTAGACAGGAAAGCCGCGCATGCAAACCAACAGACATCTTAAATGGTGACAAAGTCTTATCATGTCCATAAAATATAACACATTGTCTGTGTTTTGAAACAACAAAGACCTATTTACATAAGCAAAAACTAAAACAATGAAAGCGAAATAAAACAAAATCACATGATAATGTCATACGTACGATGAGACTGGCACCAAAAAGAATTCCCAAAACTTATTTACTGGACAACTCCCGAAAAAAAGAAAATAGTACATACCTAAAAACGACATGGAGAAGAACCATCACATCAGATCTGGCTGACTTCGTATATTCCGGGGACCAATATATAACAAAGGATCTCAGAAAAAACAGCTATCCTGTTTTAGCATCACATCCCATTACGAATGAAGAAGAAAAGAAAGTAATTGTATTACATTCGATACGGTACTTATGTCTGATCAAATATATCCTACTTTACATTTCAACTCCATCTAATGCATTGCATTTATGCGGCGACTGACACAGTTCACTTTCGTATGTTCTTGCTGATTACTGGATATACCAATACGGTTATGTATTTACCCATCTTGTTACGTGTACAAAAGTTATCTGACATGAATGTTAATTCGTCAATTATGTTGGCATGTCCCTTATCAATCCATTAGATTTATATACTGTCTATATATAATTGTATTGTTCATTGTTTTCTGGATCAAACACGGCAGATATTATACATCGTGATACTTAGGATTGATATATTGTCTTATGATATATTCGTTACAGTCATTGTTTGATATCATGTCATTGTCTTATCTCGGGTAGCTTATCATCTGTGTCAGATATGCTTTTCAAATTCGCTGGCTTAAAGTGTATTGAGCTATATCTGACGATTTTTATTAATCAATCAAAAACTGAAAAAGCAATTATGCTTACATATCCATTAGATCATATTTCGCTTCAGCTTTAACAGAAACTCTCTCTGATACATTGTCTTATGATATGTTCGTTACATTCATTGTTTGTTGTCATGTCATTGTCTTATCTTGGGTAGCTTAATATCTGTATCAGATGTGCTTAACTAATGTTTATGATAAACCTTGCTCTCTTTGTATTTAGCTTTAAGTTCTTAACATATTATACACATTGCTTTAAATATATACAGGTAATCGTGTTTATGAGTTAACATGTCAACATGTATTTTGTGTATAGTTCTTTTAGTGCGCTCCAACATCGTAGTATGAATTACGTCTGCCAAGAAACAAGCAACCATCATTTAATCTATGAATCATGCGTTGCTATATTTAACCATACCAACTGTATGTGTTATTTATGTTTTTCGTTATTCAGAGAATGTTTTCGTGGGCCTTACATTACCCTCCAAGTCAATTATATCATTTGCGAGTACATAATTCAGTTCGTATTCTTTACTAAAATTATTTGAAATTAAATATTTCGAACATGCCACTATGTACATGATTGTAACGCTAGTTTTTTTCTTGACGAGCAATTATGGAGCGTTAAATCCTCACGAATAGTGTTTCGGTTAAATAATTTGGTGGTTGCATTCTTGTTACGATAACAAAATATTGCATTAAACTCGTGATTCCTGAAATATTTATGTATATATTTCGTGTGTTGTCTCAACATTTCAAGTGATTGGAATCAATTCGTGTCAAACAGTACTGGCTTTGGATTTGTGTTCAATTCGAAAGCGTATACAATATCTTGAGGTTGATATTTGCTGTCAATAATTTCATGTAGTATCAGTATAAAAATATACAAAATATGAACTTGTTTCCAAAGTGAACTACATCAGGGCACAACTTTTTAGAGACGTTATTAACTTACGTTTAGCATATATCTGGGCAAGTAGATTCACTCAGTGTGCTTTGAGACCTTGTCGTTACTGCTTTGTGAAATTTGTCATAGCATCGTTAGCTTATTGAGTGATACACACATAATTTGATTAAGTAACTATACCTGAATGACTAAACAATTAAGTAACAATATCGAACATTAGTAATTGTTTAGTATCATTTTACGTGTTCAGAAGTTTTTGTTGGGCATTGTGGTAGGTGCTTATGGTCTGTGAATATCTGTGTGTGACACTTTTCGTGCTCGACTGCTATTGTTGATTGCTGCATTCAATGTGTAGTTTGCCTTTTTATACTTATTGTAATGGATTAGATCTTAAATATTACATTCACAAAATGTCGTGTCTAAGGTGTACACTTGCTCAGATGTTTCCACGATAAGACAAAGTACTTACTTCTAAACAATTGGCATCTCATCTGATTAATTTGACAAAGATATATTCCTCACCATTAAACAATATATGTGTCTTTTGCCGAACAAATAGCATTACAGAGCGCTTTACTACGTCTATGAAATGATACGCTAAAAGCGACCAATGTTTGTAAGGGGAGCGCTCCCGATCACTTTCACGGAAACCTACCGCTTACTAAAAGTGAAATGACATTGTTCTAGATAAAATGGTATCACCATTGGGGTGATGCCAAATACAAACCACGCATGTCCATCAGCAACTGGATACGACTTTGTCTAACAGCATTGGCAGTTGATCAAAATGGAGAATCCAAGTATAAAATTCATCAAGAACATACATTTGAATAAGACCCGTGTAATATATACAGCTCACTCCTTTGTAGGTATTTTTGTATCGAGACCTAACATTATCAAATAAGATATATTTCTTTGCCTCCAAAGTACGTATTATAAATTTAATGACTCGTTAACCTGTATTTACTTTAAAAAGTATATGTTGCCTTTATTGCTGTTTGGCATGTCATTACGTTTGTAAAGCAATGTTTGTGCTGTGCTTTTCGTTCAAACAAATAAAGTGGCCCAATGTGTTCAATTACGTGAAAATTATGCCAGCTGCTAAAAGATGCTGTTTTGTTTTTTATGAAATCCACAACTTTCAATGCGTTAACAAATAACTAACTAATATTTGTATGTCTAAATTTTCAAAACTGAAATTTCAAAATAAACATTCAAACCAAGTTACAAAAACCGCCACCAGGAAAAAATGAATTTTCTCGGAAATTATGCGGCGATGTTTTTAATATTTGGTTTCCGACTATTTCATTGGAAATTAAACCACTTCACACTTTTCCATAGAATATTCTATTACGTGTTTATCCAAGCGTAGCATGTAGTGCTCTATCAGTTATTCAGGTCATGTTTTCCGTGCATTCATTTAAAATCATGTCTGCAAATTTCAATTGTTTCGGTATTTTATACCAAATAATAAAAACATAAAACTTGCTTTTCGTGCTTACTGAAGAAAGAGGGAGATACTTGTTGTATTTGCACTCTTGCTTTGGGTGTTCTTTTTGTTTTGACCCACCGTAAATAATAAACAATAATGAGAATTTCCAAGCATCGCAATTCAATAAAATTTCAAAAAAAAACGAACTACCGCTAGTTTCAATCCAAATAACCAGTCATGTTGTGCAATGATAGTAAAATCTTCTTTTGATCATCAATACAAAAATATCACAATATTTTTTTCATACGTCGTTTTAATAGTCGGAAATAAAATTAAAGCACTGTCGGTTTATATTCTGTATGTAACGTCGATTTTGATTGGACGATTAGCGAGGGATCTTTGGAAAACACCCGTGACGGAATTTAATCAATTGCCTTATAAAGAAATGAACTAAATTGATTTGTTTGGTTGAGACGTTCGTTCACCACGCTGGGATTGGTTAGTTTTATACCAGAGTGTATTACGGATGAAAAACACGCTGGTTGAACGAGAATGGCATTTTGAAGCCATCTTGTCCATCTTGTTTTGTTGAGATAAGTCTTTTTAAAAAAAATCAAATATACTGGTTTAGATACACGCGTGTATGTTACTGTCACAGACCGAAACATTACAGGTCAAATCTGTTTACTATACACGCCAATCATACGAGGTTTCCAATTCCGTTTCGGGTGCTGTGTCAATTACCAAACGTTGCAAATATTTGATTTCTGTCATCCATCAAGCTGCAACAAAATTATTTGAATTAATACAGTTTGAACACGAGGGTAAAACAAAGCTTTTGTTTATAATTAAGATTAGTCTTCTGGAATATAATACTTCTATAGTCGGCTTAAGAAAGAAACAAATAATTGTTTCTGCGAATACAAACGTATCAGATTCGCTATAATAGAAATAATAATGTACTTTTACCATGCATTGTCTCAACATTTTATGTTTCAATCAAGTTAAGTCATCTTATTCTGATTACGAATTCTTCACTAAAATACAGAGCATCAGCAAAACATAGTAGATCTATTGGACATTTTGTCATTCTGTCAACCACAAACAGACATTAATGAAAACAAATAAGACTTTTGTTATTGTCGTATTTAATTTTTATATAATACGATTTGCATTGACGATCTATTTAAGCGAGACGAATCATTTAACAGAGGCGGATAATCTAAGGGAGACAAACAAAAAGCATCCAATTCATTGACAAGGAAGGTAATTATGGGAGAGATAGAGAGAGAGAGAGAGAGAGAGAGAGAGAGAGAGAGAAGTAGAAGACCTGGTTGGACATGGAGAAGAACACCGGACACAAACATGAAGACCATCTCCATGCCCTGGAATACAGCAAATATAATACAGATGAAGAGTAGCGGATGCCCACCCCAAGAGTGACCAGTACTACGGGAAGTAATTAGGCCAGTTAATTCACGCCTGACAAACATCCCCGACTCATTGAAATAGAGCCGTGATCAAAGGCATTATAAAATGAATGTCTACGCATTGAGGCAGGCGTCCACAGCCGCCTGTGTGGTATTCAATATTGATCTTACTTGACCTAAGTATAAATACAACCAATCCGTCCACACCATTTTAATCCATTGTTCAGTTACATGAGATATGATTGGCTATCCCCATTCTCCAATTTTGTGAGATCAATACTGAATACCATCCACATTCTTAGTTCGATCGAGCATGTAGGAATATAATTATGGTTCATATGTGAGCTTTCCAGCTGTATAGAAAATTGCAGATGAGTGCAAACACATGTAAAACCCCGATTCTATGACTGACCGTCTAACATGATGACATGCAAGGACATTCGGGCATAATAAAGGTAACGTAATGAAATTAGTCACCAAACAGTTCAATTATATCAAATACTTGAAAGGTATCACCGTGGGAACATTGGAGAAAGTCGCATGGTGTGTACTCTAGTCCAATTAACAACATTTCTCTTGATGGCGTCTACTGCATCAGTTGATGCCGTATTCATTTACATCATGGCACCTAAGGATTGTCTGTAGAGTCGATTACTTTATTATCAAAACTTCGTTATATCGGGTTGCAGACGTTCAGTGATCCTAGACATAATATATAACAACCAGAAGGTAGTGTGCGTACAAATATTTTAGCACAACGTATAGAAAGATGACTTGTGTTTCATAGAAACGGATGCTGTTTTAACCTAAAGAAAATTAATTGGGACGCCATTTCATTATACACGAAACACCATCACTTTTGAAATTTTTTAGCCGACTCAGATAATAAAGACCTTTCGAAACAAATGTAAAAAGATGGATCCGCATCTTCATAAAAAAGAACGCTCTTGTAATGAACGTCCTACCGTAATATGCGTGTAATACACAAATATATAGGACATCTTTATCAACCCGCGTAAATAATGATTATAGAAATCAAGCGGTAGCGTTACCGCCGCACGAAAATTCTAGGAATACCCAAAGGCATTAAAGTCCATACCAAATACCGACGGTTTCAGGTGTGGAGCGATAAGGCCATACCAAATCGTATTTTCGTTTAGCGTCCGCCCTAAGTTCGAAAGCCTTTCTAGCTATCCTGAGACAAAAAACAAAACACTCGACATAAACAAGTCATAATGACTTCTATCATCATTATTATACACACAGGCATATGGCTAATAAATATAGCTATCCAGCATTGCCAATCATAACAACTTAGTGACATAACTTAAAACATGTTTGTGTAGAAGTAGAAGCTACTGCTGTGTAGGGGTTGGGGTCATGATGATGAATAAGTATGATGGGTATGAAAGCAATATCTCAATGGATTTTGAAGATATAAGAGGTTTCAAATTGTGTTGTTTTTTCTTTCCCAAGATTCTCAAACCTATCCGTCCTCGGAAGCTAAACGAAGAAACGATTTGGTATGGCCTAAAGTGTCATCATTTGCCCTTTAGGTCGTATATAATTCGCATTTTTTCCATTTGTTGCATTTGTGATATGCATCAGTGCATTCAGTAATGGCTCCTGAAAATTTAATGTTTCCTGTACATTTTATTGTTATATTTTTGTCATAAATAGGGAATAACAAAATGTAATACTATAATAAGATGGTAACATAATTTTCGTTTGATTTACTAAGTTCACAAGGGTGTAGTTTACCATATGATATATATGACTCTGTTTGTTTGGCGGTATTTTGGGGATCTTATTTGAATACATCAACTATAGTTTGTCTGTCTATCAATCTATGTCTGTTTCTTAGTATAAACATGGCATGCTTAGAGGAAATATTGCTGATTACATTACATTACCGTCATTACTCGTCCTTTCTTGCACGAATTATGAATAAAATCGCTATATGCACTTTCCAAGAACGCGCAACACCAACTGTTTGCATTGAATACACTATTGCCTAACATACTTTGTAGACCATCGCTTTAATTTTTCAGTAGTTTTTTTCTGAAAGAGACATTTGCTCAATTACAAGTTCACATCGTGAATATCAGTGAAAGCGATAGTTAGTACAAAAATGATATTTATACAATTGCACCCGAATATGACAGAACATGCGTTTCCATCTTCGACTGACGATTGCATGTAGTAACGTATTGCGCCTCTCAGTTTCCAACGAAGAATCCTCCAATGGATTGCATTTTTATAAACTTATTTAAGTATAAATTTACTGCAAACCATCACGTTATGATGACAACATGTTCAAAATCGCCTTTCGCCAAGGATACAATCGTGTAAAATCTTGTCATCGTATCAGGAACAAATGATATCGATATGTGTTTGTTTTCCTGTACAAACTATTATTAACGCATTTTACTATGATTCGAAACTATAAATTATCTAGAATGGTGAAGGGGTGGTATCGCAAAATCATACTCACTAGAGAGCCCAACAGGAGCAATGTATGACATCAACTTGGCTGTGAATGTTAATCCGCGATAAATACTGCAATGAAACATCAATACACGTAACAAATAATTGACGGTGTTGGTACAGACACTGTGTACGTTATATATTTTGATACTTCTCAATCTATAATGCTGTTAATCAACTGATATATATGTTTAAAATTAACAAATATGTCCTCTAAGTCGGTCATCCAGCCATGTGACAAAGCTTCATCCAAAACAAAATCCTCATTTCTTTTGGAACGTGATGATATTTGACAGATTTGTGAAATCTGATATCTAAAATAGGAAGTAACTAATGAGGTATTTATACGTTTATGTATTGGCACGAACAGTAAAAACACTTTGATATCCCAAGAGTGGATTCAAAAGCAGAAAGTCAAATGATATTTTTCATATATATTATATTTTATATTACGTAAAAGTGAATTGGATGGGTTATCAGACAAGAAAGCCGCGCATGCAAACCACCAGACATCTTAAATGGTGACAAGGTCTTATCATGGCCATACCATATATAACACATTGTCTGTGTTTTGGAACAACAAAGACCTATTCACAAAAAGCGAATACTGAAACATTGAAAGCGAAATAAAACAAAAACACATGATAATGTCATACGTACAATGAGACCGGCACCAAACAGTATTCCCAAAACTGCTTTATTTACTGGACAACTCCCGGAATAAAGAAAATAGGACATATCTAATAACGACATGGAGAAGAACCATCACATCAGAACTGGCTGACTTGGTATATTCCTGGTACCAATATATAACAAAGGATCACAGAAAAAGAGATATTTGTTTAGTATCACATCCCATTACGAATGAAGAAGAAAAGAAAGTTAGAGTATTACATTCGAAACGGTACTTATGTCTGATCAAATATATCCTACTTTACATTTCAACGCCATCTATTTTATTACATTTATGTGGCGACTGACACAGTTCACTTTCGTATGTTCTTGCTGATTACTGGATATACCAATACGGTTATGTATTTACCCATCCTATTACGTGTACAAAAGTTATCTGATAGAACCTCATCTATTTACTTACATTTATGTTGCGACTGACACAGTTGTACCTATACGTTCTTGTTGATTGCCGGAGTTGTCAATACGGTTATGTATTTACTCATCCTGTTACGTGTACAAAAGTTATCCGATATGAATACTAATTCGTCAATTATGTTGGCTTGTCCCTGATCAATCCATTAGATGTATAAACTGTCTATAATATAATTGTATAGTTCATTGTTTTCTGGATCAAACACGGCAGATATTATACATCGTGATGATTAGGGATGATAGTTGTCTTATGATATGTTTGTTACATTTGTTGTTTGATATCATGTCTTTGTCTGATCTTGGGAAGCTTAATATCGATGTCAGATGTGCTTAATTTGCTGGCTTATAATGTGAAGGTCATAAAGTACTACTATTCGTACTGGTATTCGTATTTTAAAGCCATTATTAAGTGCTTCTTATGAGCCTTTCTTCATAACAATCGGACTTGTCTTGTTGACAAAACTGAAGAAGTTCAAATAGCTCGTTTTACCAAAAGTAAAGAGTTATGTTCAAACAGTCTCAAAACAGTCTCAAAATATCGTTTACTAGTATATACTTTCGCCCTCCTCATTCTGAGCTAGCGATATGTGCGTTATATTCATTGTTTGTTGTTGTCATATCATTGTCTTCTCTTGGGTAGCTTAATATCTTTGTCAGATGTGGTTAATTAATGTTTGTTGCAAACCATGTTCTCTTAATGCATTTAGCTTTACCCTTCAGTTCTTAACATCTTTCCCACAATATATACTGGTAATCGTTTTATGAGTTAACATGTCAACATGTATTTTATGTATAGTTCTTTAACATCGTAGTATGAATAGCATCTGAGTAATGCCTAGATAACAAGCAACATACTATCTGTATGTGTCATTTAAGGTTTTCGCTACCTTCCAAGTCAATTATATCATTTGCGAGTACATTATTTCATTTGTATGCTTTACTAAAATTATTTGAAATTAAATATTCTGAACACGGCAGCATGAACACGATTGTGACGCTAGGTTTTGCTTGTACGAGTAATTTTGGAGCGTTACATCCTGACGAATAGTATTTCGGTTAAATAATTTGATGGTTGAATTCTAGTTACGGGAACAAAATATTGCACCAAATTCGTAATTCCTGAAATATTTATGTATATATTTCGTGAGTTGTCTCAACATTTCAAGTGATTGTAATCAATTTGTGTCAAACAGTACGGGCTTTGGATTCGTGTTCAATTCGATAGCGTATACAATATCTTGAAGTTGATAATTGCTGTAAAAGTCATTAACTGCATGTAATATCAGTATAAAATATACAACTACGATCTTCGTTCCAAGTGAACTACTTCGGGGCACAACTTTTAGGAGACATTACTAAGTAACTAAGGTTTCGTATATATTGGGGCAAGAACATTCGCTCAGTGCGCATTGAGACATCGTCGTTACTGTTTTTTTTGGAAATTGTCATGGCATTTGAAGCTTAATGAGTGATACAAACAGAATTCGACTAAATAACTATTACCTATTTCCGAATGACTAAAAACTTAAGTTAAGATAGAATGTTGATGACAATATCAAACATTTGCAATTGTTTAGTTTTATTTTACGTGTTCAGAAGTTTTTGTTGGGCATTGTGGTGGGTGCTTATGGTCTGTGAATATTTGTGTGTGACACCTTTCGTGCTCGACTGCTTCTGTTGATTTCTGCATTCAATGTGTAGTTTGCCCTTTTATACTGAATGTAATGGATTAGATCTTAAATATAACATTCACAAAATGTCGTGTCTGTGGTGAATACAAAACTGGCTTAATGGGTGGACTCGTATGTTTCCTTCATATGACAAAGTATTTCTTCTAAACAATTGGCATCTCATCTGATTAATTTGACAAAGATATATTTC
Source organism: Spisula subtruncata (assembly GCA_963678985.1). Classification (NCBI taxonomy): domain Eukaryota; kingdom Metazoa; phylum Mollusca; class Bivalvia; order Venerida; family Mactridae; genus Spisula; species Spisula subtruncata. The sequence goes on from OY787674.1 coordinate 12,464,415, forward strand.
TCCCCACTGAGATATTCCCAGTCAAGCACGATGACATGTTGGATACAGTTAAACAATATATGTGTCCGTTGCCTAACAAATAGCATTACCGAGCGCTTTACTACGTCTATGCAATGATGCGCTAAAAGCGACCAATGTTTGCAAGGCGAGCGCCCCGAGCACCTTCATGGAAACCTGCCGCTAAGTAAAGGTAAAATGACATTGTTCTCGAAAAAATGTTATCACCATTGCGGTGATGCCTAAAACAAACCAAACATGACCATCAGCAACTTGATACGACTTTGTCTAACAGCATTGTCAGTTGATAAAACTGGAGAATCCAAGTATAAAATTCATAAAGGTACGGAATACCGTTAGGGCCATCGTGGTTACACATTAAAATCCAGAGGGCGACAATGCGATAGTGCGATAGTACGATGGCGACAATGCGATAATACGATGGCGACAATGCGATAGTACGATGGCGACAATGCGACAACGCGATAGTACGATGGCGACAATGCGATAGTACTATGCGACAATGCGACAACGCGATAGTACGATGGCGACAATGCGATAGTCATATCGTACTATCGCCATCGTACTGTCGCATTGTCGCCATCGTACTATCGCGTTGTCGCATTTTCGCCATCGTATTATCGCATTGTCGCATTGTCGCCATCGTACTATCGCATTGTCGTCATCGTACTATCGTGTTGTCGCATTGTCGCCATCGTACTGTCGCATTGTCGCCATCGTACTATCGCGTTGTCGCCATCGTATTATCGCATTGTCGCCATCGTACTATCGCGTTATCGCACTGTCGCTATCGTATTGTTGCACTATCGCATTGTCGCCATTGTACTATCGCATTGTCGACTATCGCCAATCGACTACTGAGTCCAAAAACTAGGTTTCATCGACTCAATACAAGGAATAATCCTGTGAAGTTTGACTAACCTTGTTCAATGTAAGGTCATGTGACCTTGACCTTTTGCCTACTAACCCCAAAGTGTAGGTTTCATCTACTTAATACAAGTAATCATCCTATGAAGTTTGAATACCTTAGGTCAAAGTAATCTCCAGTTATTGAGCCAAAATCCTTTTCTATCATAAGGTCACAGTGACCTTGACTTTTCGACTGATAAGTATCATCTACTGAATATAAGCAATAATGCTATGAAGTTTCACTTCCATTGGTCAAAATGTTCATTAGTTATTTAGCTGCAACTGTGTTTTAATGTAAGGTCACAGGGACCTTGACCTTTGATCTACTGATCCCAAAAACATTAGGCTTCATCTACTTAATACAAGCAACCATCCTGTTAAGTTTGACTACCCTAGGTCAAGGCAATCTCTAGTTATTGATCAGAACAAAAAGGTCTACGGACCGGCCCATCAACATTTGCAAAACAATATACCCCCACTTCTTTTCAGTTATTATTCACAGAGTTATCTACTCGCGCCTTTTGATGGGGAGTGTGATCATAAGCACGTATGCAAAGTTTCAAGGCAATATCTTGAAGGACTTGAATTTAAGGACAATTTATGTCAAATATCTAAGGTCTAGGAAATGTGGTTCTGGTGAAGATTTTTAGTTTTTCCCATCCGAATCCAGAGATGCCCCGAGGAGGGGTCTATCTGATCCCTGGGGTTATGATTTAATCAAACTTCAAAATTGGTAGAGGTCCATTAGACCATGCTACATGTCAAATATCTAAGCTCTGGCTCTTGTGGTTCTGGAGAACAATTTTCGAGTTTTCCTATACAAAACCATATATGCCGCGGGGCCAATCTTACCCGGTGGTCATGATTTTAACAAACTTGTCCCCTAGACAATGCTTCACACCAAATATTCAAGCTCTGGGCCTTGCTGCATCGTAGAAGATTTTTTTAAAATTTGGCTGCCATGGAAACCAGAGTTCCTCATGAAATTTTCATTTTTGAACAACTTTGAAATGGGACCACCAAAGGATCATTACTACCAAATTTGGTACCAATTGACCCAGAGGTTTAGGAGAAGTATATTTTGTAATTTGAGGCAAAATTTTGACGGACACATGGATGGACAGTCTGATGACAGTTTCCACAAAATCTCAAAAGCTCACATTGTCACAGTGTAACAGGTGTGCTAAAAATTGGACTGGTACGAAAATTTAAACCAACGACAACACCGTGGTAAGAAGAGCTCCGCTATTCCTTGAATAGTCAAGCTAACTAGAACTCCACACAACGAGATCTATATATGTATCAAGTTTCAAGTCAATATCTCAAATACTTTTAAAGATATGCTCCGGACAAAAAAATAAGTATTTTAAATAACAAAGGACAATTACTCAACAAGAGGGCCATGATGCGACAATGCGACAATGCGACAGTACGATGGCGACAATGCGACAGTGCGATAGTACGATGGCGACAATGCGATAGTACGATGGCGACAATGCGATAATACGATGACGACAGTACGATATCGCGAAAGTACGATGGCGACAATGCGATAGTACGATGGCGACAGTACGATATGACTATCGCATTGTCGCCATCGTACTATCGCGTTGTCGCATTGTCGCCATCGTACTATCGCATTGTCGCCATCGTACTATCGCGTTGTCGCATTGTCGCCATCGTACTGTCGCATTGTCGCCATCGTATTATCGCATTGTCGCCATCGTACTATCGCACTATCGCATTGTCGCCCTCTGGATTTTAATGTGTAACCACGATGGCCCTAACGGTATTCCGTATAAAGGGCATACGTTTATACATTTGAAGAAGACCCGTGTAACATATACAGCTCACTCCTTTATATGTATTTTCGTACGAGGGGCATTCAAAAAATACGTAGACAAATCAATTTGCTAGCTTATTTTTTCAGATAAATCGATAATTATTTATTATGGTGTAGCACCACCTTCAGTCGCCTAAATCTAAAAGTTTCATAGAAATCGGACCGACGGTTAAGTGAGGATCATGTTTTATGCAATGTACCTATAGTGACCACGGGGCAAGTCCAGACGTCGTTGTTGACGTCATATGTTTCGGTTACCTCACAACAACCTCTAAATTCTCACAATAATACTTATTGTACAACTCCAACCATTGTGTATGATGACCAATTTACAATGGCGGATTAAACTTACAAAAAAAACCCAAATAGCTTTTATTATTTCATTTGTTGTTTCGAGTTTTACACTCACGTACCCAAATTGCACCAATATCAAAGTCTTGACGTCCAGAAAAGCGACATTTGGACTCCATGGGACATCTTTAAGCTGATAAAATCAAGAAATATATACAACCGCGGCACTGAATGTTTTACATGATTTTTACATGATGTTCCGGCACTTCCTCTACGTGAAATCTCAAATTTTCGGTCACGATTCAAGTAAGTATGTGTGTTTAAAAACTGTTTATACCAAGGGCAACACATAATTGCAGGATTACGCTTTCCCCCGTGGTTTAACACGACGTCACGTTTTCTTTCGGCTTTTAAGAGTGACTTTGAATGATAACCAATATCTCTGTAACCCTGTTAATTATGACATCATAATTTGTAACACAGAACTATATAGTCTCAAACGATACACACATCAATTCAATAAAGGTTTCGCAAGATAATGACGGGGTGAAGAAATCAACACCAAGTTTCTACGGGATAAATCGATGGGTTGCCCCGTGTGTTCAATTAGGCGCTGCTATAACTACCATATTTTCGAACATAACATATATTTTTCATGAAAAATATACGCACTGAATTCATAACCGGTAAAACCTGATAACTACCAATTTTGATGAAAATTGGGTGATAAATAGTTAAACAATCGAGGTTGTCTACGTATTTTTTGAATGGCCCTCGTATTATCAAATTAAATATATTTCTTTGCCGCCAAAGTACGTATAATAATTAAATGACTCTTTCACCGGTATGTTTTATTTAGTTGTAAAGAGACTTGTTTCCCAGTCACAGTTCAGTCGTCCTCCCAATACTAATTCACCTATTGATACGTTTGTTGGGTTCAACGACTAATTATTGTGGCGTTGCATGCTCTATACATTGTATTGCATTCATTGCGAGTATTCATTCAACTTCTCTGTTTATCTTACACTTGTTGCAAATAATATGCGCCTGGTATTTACTTTACAAAATATATGTTGCCTTTACTGTTGTTCCTATTTGGCCTATACCGTATTTTGTCGCGTTTCTCGTTATCCTGGACGCACTATACCGGCGTGTAACGGTACCAGAGGATGCAGGTACACCGGTATTTGGTATGTGTATACTCGCATAAATTGGTCATCTATTTAATGCGTATCGATTTATTACTTGAATTTACGTGAACTGTCTTCGGAACGACCCGTCGATTTAAGATTGTAAACAAAGGAGTATTTTGTCCACTTGCGGAGATGATTATTCTAAGGATATAAGTCATTATAGATCAAATATATGCTGATTCTATACCATTTATGGAGTTATATAACCTGTCAAAGTTACACGGTCTGATTTGTTAGTAAAATATTCCTATTTCCGAGACTTTATGGGACTTTAACAAATAATTAACTAATATTTGTAGGTCTAAATTTTCAAAACTGAAATTTCGAAATATACATTCAACCCAAGTTATAAACCGCCGACAGGAAAAATGAATTTTCTCGAAGATTATTGTGGGCGATGTTTTTAATATTTGGTTTCCGGCGATTTCATTTGAAATTAAGCCACTTCACTTTATTCCATTGAATATTATATTACGTATTTATCAAAGCATAACATGTAGTGCTCTATCAGTTATTCAGGTCATGAATCCCATGCATTCAATTAAAATTAGGTCTGCATATTTCAATTGTTTCGGTCTTTAATACCAAATCATAAAAACATAAAACTTGGTTCTCGTGCTTATTGAAGAAAGACGGAGATACTTGTTGTATTACACTCTTGCTTTGTGTGTTCTTTTTGTTTTGACCCACCGTAAATTATAAACAATAATGAGAATTATCCAAGCATCGCAATTCAATAACTTGTGCGTGTATTGTTTTAGGTACTTTGTCACAAGGGTCGGACCGATGTAAAAAGTTGCACAGGAAGGGAGAATATATTTATGTAATTAATCAAAATAACAATAATTTGTTGAAAGCATAACTGACAGATTGTTATCGTGTTTTAATGTCAAATATTTTAGAAATCACTATCCATACTCTATTAGCTACCACCGAATGAAATATGAGAAAAATACATTACCTTTTATCTCTCATGAGCCATCTAAATTATTTTAAAACGAATTGTCTTTTATCCTTATCAATGTACCCATCACTGGGTCTGATCCGTTACACATTCTGCTGCCATTGATGTTCAAATTATGCTGAGGTGAAAATTTTAAAGCCATCGTGTCTATCTTGTTTTGTTGAAATAAATCGTTTTATAAAATTAAATCAAATATACTGGTTTGGAAACACGCGTGTGCGTTACTGTCACAGACCGAAACATTACAAGTCAAATCTTTTTACTATGTTCGTCAATCATACAGGGTCTCCAATTCCGTTTCGGGTGCTGTGTCAATTGCAAAACATTGCAAATGGTTGATTTCCGTCATCCATCATACTGCATTAATACTGTTTGAACACGAGGGTAAAACAAAGTTTTTGTTTATAATTAAGATTAGTCTGCTGAAATATAATAGTGGGAAGATACTTCTATAGCCGGCTTTGAGAAGAATCAAATAATTGTTTCTGCGAATACAAAAGTATCAGATTCGCTATAGCAGAAATTATAATGTACTTTTACCATGCATTGTCTCATCATTTTATGTTTTAATCAAGTTCTGCCATCTTATTCTAATTACGAATTCTTCACCTAAAATACAGAGCATCATCAAAGCATGGTATAGGGCATTTGGTCATTCTGCGATTTTATGAACGATAAACAAACAGGGGTGAAAACAAATGAGAATTTTGTTATTGTTCTATTTATTTTTTTCATTTAATACGAATTTAATGGTCGATATATTTCAGCGAGACGAACCATTTAATGGAGGCCAATAATCTAAGACTGGCAGACAATTAAGCAGCCAATTCATTGACTTAGAACGTTATTGTTGGAGGGGAGAATAAGACCAGTCCGGTCATGGATAAAAACACCGGACATAACATTGAAGATCATGTCCAGGCCCTGGGTAGAAACAAAGGTGGCAGTACAATACAGAAAGAAAGTAGCGGATGCCCCTAAGGATGACAAGAATTACGAACAGTAATGAAGCAAATTTTGGGTAATGGAATTGGAATTGTTGGTTTATATGTGAGTAAAACTTTCCAGCATCGTAGATAACTACAGACGAGAACAAACACATGTAAAACCCCGTTCGTCAGACATTCTATGACATACAGTGCAATGTGGGAGTGCATTAGGGGTACGACAACGAAAACATGGTAATGTACAAGGACATTTGGATATAATAAAGGTAAAGAAAGACAATTAGTCCGCAAAAAGATCAATTATGAGATACACAACCGGTGTCATATCAAATATGTGAAAGGTATTACCATGGGAACATCGGAGAAAGTCGCATGGCGTGGACTCTTGTCTAATTAACAACATTTCTCTTGATGACGTCTATTGCATCAGTTGATGCCGTATTCATTTACATCATGACACTTAAAGGATTGTCTCTCTAGAGTCGATTTATTTAGTACCAAAACCTCGTTATTTCGCATTGCAGACTTTCAGTGATACTAGACATTATATATACTTAACAACTTTTCTAAGTCCTCATTTTCATGTATCCATAACTTTTTTATTATAAACAATGAAGTGATAACATTTCTCACATGAAGTTTCTACAACGGAGTCATACTAATTCGCGTATCGAACTGGTCGTATGTCACGTTGTCCGTTCGTCACAGCATTGACGTGCGTTTTGTTATTTTTTGACGCCACGCGTTCACAAATACCTTGAGTGTAGTTAAAATGCCTTCATTGTATAACCAATGACTCACCACATATGAAAAACAGTTGAGAAAAATAATTTAGATATCACAGGTATGCGTCGAATGATGTCAGAAAAATATGAAGTGACGTCAGTACGGTACAGAGTAGCAATTAGTGTCGCCAATCATGACTTATTACCTAAACATCTACGTCTGATATCTTTTAAATGTATACGTGTCTATTTGAGTGTTTAATTCAAGGTAAATGTATAGTTTGCATGTTGTGTTATACTGATTGAAGAACATTTAACATTTATTGTGACGTCATGATGTAAATTCGATCTACGCCAAAGACACATGGCAACTTTGAGTTTAGACGGTCAAGTTCAATGAGTCTTTTCATTCAGCAATGCTTTCCACTCGCGTATTTGACTGTCAGTAGAAACAAACGACTACATGGTGGTCATCCAAGATAACAAAATAGGTATTTGCGACTTTTACTTTCATGCGGTCTTATGTAATGCGTGTGTCCATTCAATAAATTTAAAATAAATCGACTTTTCGGTTTACAATTCTGTAAACCTATATCACAAAAAAAGTTATAGCCAAATTTAAATGGGCTACATACACGTTTGACAAAGTTATCATAAAAAATCTAAGTGTGGACTTAGAAAAGTTGTTAAGTATATAACAACCAGAGGGTAGTTGGCGTACAAATATTTTAGCACAACGTATAGCTAGATGTATTGTGTTTCATAGAAACGGATGCTGTTTGAAAATTACGTGGGACACCATTTCATTATACCCGGAACACCATCACTTTTGAAAATTTTATGCCGACTCAGATAATAAAGACATTTCGAAACAAATGTAAAAAGATGGATCCGCATCTTCAAAAAAAAGAACGCTCTTGTAATGAACGTCCTACCGTAATATGCGTGTAATACACAAATATATAGGACATCTTTATCAACACGTTACCGCCGCACGAAAATTCTAGGAATACCCAAAGGCATTATAGTCCATACCAAATACCGACGGTTTCAGGTGTGGAGCGATAAGGCCATACCGAATCGTATTTTCGTTTAGCGTCCGCCCTAATCTAGCTATCGTAGCAAAAAACAAAACACTCGACATAAACAAGTCATAATGACTTCTATCATCATCATTATACATACAGGCATATGGCTAATAAATATAGCTATCCAGCATTGTCAATCATTACAACTTACTGACATAGCTTAAAACATGTTTGTGTAGAAGCTACTGCTGTGTAGGGGTTGCTGTCATGATGGTGAATAAGTATGATGGGTATTAAAGCAATATCTCAATGGATTTTGAAGATATAAGAGGTTTCAAATTGTGTTGTTTTTTCTTTTCCAAGATGCTCAAACCTATCCGTCCTCGGAAGCTAAACGAAGAAACGATTTGGTATGGCCTAAAGTGTCATCATTTGCCCTTTAGGTCGTATTGAATTCGTATTTTCTTTTCCATTTGTTGCGTTTGTAATATGCATCAGTGCATTCAGTAATGGCTCCGGAAAATTTTATGTTTCCTGTACATTTTATTGTTATATTTTTGTTATAAATAGGGAATAACATAATGTAATACGATAATAAGATGGTAACATAATTTTCGTTTGATTTACTACCGTCACAAGGGTGTAGTTTACCATATGATATATATGACCCTGTTTGTTTGGCGGTATTGTGGGGATCTCATTTGAATACATCAACTATAGTTTGTCTGTCTATCAATCTATGTCTGTTTCTTAGTATAAACATGGCATGCTTAGAGGAAATATTGCTGATTACATTACATTACCTTCATTACTCGTCCTTTCTTGCACAAATTAAGAATAAAATCGCTATATGCACTTTCCAAAAACGCGCAACACCAACTGCTTGCATTGAATACACTATTGCCCAACATACTTAGTAGCCCATTGCTTCCATTTTCAGTAGTTTTTTTTTGAAAGAGACATTTGCTCAATTACAAGTTCACATCGTGCATATCAGTGAAAGCGATAGTTAGTACAAAAATGATATTTAAACAATTGCAGTTTTCGAGAAAATGTCAAAGTTGTTGTCAGAAACCGACCCGAATATGGCGGAACATGCGTTTTCATCTTCGACTGACGATTGCGTGTAGTAACGTATTGCGCCTCTCAGTTTCCAACGAAGAATCCTCCAATGGATTGCATTTTTATAAACTTATGTCAGAGTATAAATTTACTGCAAACCATCACGTTATGATGACAACATGTTCAAAATCGCCTTTCGCCAAGGATACAATTGTGTAAAATCTTGTCATCGTATCAGGAACAAATGATATCGATATGTGTTTGTTTTTCCTGTACAAACTATTACTAAAGCATTTTACTATGATTCGAAACTATAAATAATCTAGAATGGTGAAGGGGTGGTATCGCAAAACCATACTCACTAGAGAGCCCAACAGTCGCAAAGTATGACGTCAACTTGGCTGTAAATGTTAATCCGCGATAAATACTGCAATGAAACATCAATACACGTACCAAAAAATTGACGGTGTTGGTACAGACACTGTGTACGTTATATATTTTGTTACTACTCAATCTATTATGCTGTTAATCAACTGACATATATGTTTAAAACTAACAAATCAGTCCTCTAAGCCGGTCATCCAGCCATGTGACAAAGCGTCATCCAAAAAAATTCCTCTTTTCTTTTGGAACGTGATGATATTTGACAGATTTGTGAATTCTGATATCTAAAATAGGAAGTACCTAATGAGGTATTTATACGTTTATATATTGGCACGAACAGTAAAAACACTTTGATATCCCAAGAGTGGATTCAAAAGCAGAAAGTCAAATGATATTTTCCCAATATATTATATTTTATATAACGTACAAGTGAATTGGATGGGCTATCAGACAAGAAAGCCGGGCATGCAAACCACCAGACATCTTAAATGGTGACAAGGTCCTATCATGTCCATAAAATATAACACATTGTCTGTGTTTTGAAACAACAAAAACCTATTCCCAAAAAACAAAAACAGAAACATTGAAAGCGAAATAAAACAAAAACACATGATAATGTCATACGTACAATGAGACTTACACCAAACAGAATTCCCAAAACTGCTTTATTTACTGGACAACTACCGGAAAAAAGAAAATAGGACATACCTAAAAACGACATGGAGAAGAACCATCACATCAGAACTTGCTGACTTGGAATATTCCTGGCTGGGACCAATATATAACAAAGGATCACAGAAAAAAGGGATATCTTGTTTTAGCATCACATCCCATTACGAATGAAGAAGAAAGTTAGTGTACTACATTCGATACGGTACTTATGTCTGATCAAATATATCCTACTTTACATTTCAACGCCATGCATCTATTTTATAACATTTATGTGGCGACTGACACAGTTTACTTATACGTATTTTTTTTTTGATTGCCGGGGTTATCGATACTGTTATGTATTATGTATTTACCCATCCTGTTACGTGTACAAAAGTTATCCGACATGAATACTAGTTCGTCAATTATGTTGGGTTGTCCCTGATCAATCCATTAGATGTATATACTGTCTGTATATAATTGTATAGTTCATTGTTTTCTGGATCTAAAACGGCAGATATTTTACATCGTGCTGTTTAGGATTGATATATTGTCTATATGTTCGTTATATTCGTTGTTTGTTGTCATATCATTTTCTTAACTTTGGTAGCTTTATATGTATGTCAGATGTGCTTAATTCACTGGCCTAAACTGAGAAGGTCGTGAAGTACTACTTATGACCTTATAATAGTCATATATTTAAAGTCTCCATTACAAAACGCTTTTTATGAGCCTTTCTTCATAAAAATCGGACTTGTCATGTTGACAAAACTGAAGTTCAAATAGCCTGTTTTACCAAAAGTAAAATAGTAATGTTCAAACAGTCTTTTCCTATTTGATTATCTCAAAATATCGATTTTGTACGTTCGACCTCCTCATCTGAGCCAGCGATATGTTCATTATGTTCATTGTTTGTTGTTGTAATGACATTGTCTTCTCTTGGGTAGCTTAATATCTATGTCACATGAGCTTAATTAAGGATTATGGAAAACCATGCTCACTTATTGCATTTAGCTTTACCCTAAAGTTCATTACATCTTTCCCACATTGCTTTATATGCGTATATACAGGTAATCGTTTTTATCAGTTTTCAAACATGTCAACATGTTTTTTATGTATGGTTTTTCAAGTGCGCTCCAACATCGTAGTATGAATAACGTATGTGTAATGCCAAAAAACAAGCAACCATCATTTAATCTTTGAATCATGCGTTGCTATATTTAACCATACCAACTGTATGTGTTATTTATGTTTTTCGTTATTCAGAGAATGTTTTCGTGGGCCTTACATTACCCTCCAAGTCGATTATGTCATTTGCGAGTACATAATTCAGTTCGTATGCTTTACTAGAATTATTTGAAATTAAATATTTCGAACATACCACTATGTACATGATTGTAACGCTAGGTTTTGTCTTGACGAGTAATTATGGAGCGTTAAATCCTCACGAATAGTGTTTCGGATAAATGATTTGCTGCTTGCATTCTTGTTACGAGAACAACATATTGCATCAAACTCGTATTTTCTGAAATATTTATGTATATATTTCGTGTGTTGTCTCAACATTTCAAGTGATTGGAATCAATTCGTGTCAAACAGTACGGGCTTTGGATTCTTGTTCAATTCGAAAGCGTATACAATATCTTGAGGTTGATACTTGCTGTCAATAATTCCATATAGTATCAGTATAAAAATATACAACACATGAACTTGGTTCCAAAGTGAACTACATCAGGGCACAACTTTTTAGAGACGTTATTAACTAACGTTTAGCATATATCGGGGCAAGTAGATTCGCTAAGTGCGCTTTGAGACCTTGTCGTTACTGCTTTGTGGAAATTGTCATAGAATCGTGAGCTTATTGAGTGATACACACATAATTTGATTAAGTAACTTTACCTGAATGACTAAATACTTAAGTAACAATATCGAACATTTGTAATTGTTTAGTATCATTTTTCGTGTTCAGAAGTTTTTGTTGGGCATTGTGGTAGGTGCTTATGGTCTGTGAATATCTGTGTGTGACACTTTTCGTGCTCGATTGCTACTGTTGATTTCTGCATTCAATGTGTAGTTTGCCCTTTTATACTGAATGTAATGGATTAGATCTTAAATATAACATTCACAAAATGTCGTGTCTGTGGTAAATACAAAACTGGCTTAATGGGTGGGCTCGTATATATCCGATGTTTCCATCATATGACAAAGTATTACTTCTAAACAATTGACATCTCATCTGATTAATTTGACAAAGATATATTTCTCCGAGTGAGATATTCCCAGTCAAGCACGATGACATGTTGGATACAGTTAAACAATACATGTGTCCGTTGCCTAACAAATAGCATTACCGAGTGCTTTACTACGTCTATGCAATGATACGCTAAAAGCGACCAATGTTTGCAAGGCGAGCGCTCCCGAACACTTCCACGGAAACCTACCGCTTAGTAAAGGTAAAATGACATTGTTCTAGAAAAAATGGTATCACCATTGAAGTGATTCCTAATACAAACCACACATGGTCATCGGCAACTTGATACGACTTTTTCTTACATTGTCAGCTGATCAAAAATGGAGAATCCAAGTATAAAATTCATAAAGAGCATACGTTTATACATTTGAATTAGCCGCGTGTAATATATACACCTCACTCCTTTGTAGGTATTATCAAATTAAATATATTTCTTTGTCGCCAAAGTACGTATTATAATTAAATGACTCTTTCACCGGTATCGTTTATTTAGTTGTAAAGAGACTTGTTGTCCAGTCACAATTCAGTCGTCCCTCCAATACTAATTCACCTATTGATACGTTTGTTGGATGCAACGACCAATTATTGTGGCGTTGCATGCTCTATACATTGTATTGTATTCATTACGAGTATTCATTCAACTTCTCTGTTTATCTTACCCGTGTTGCAAATAATATGCGCCTGGTATTTACTTTACAAAGTATATCTTGTCTTTATTGTTGTTTGGCATGTCATCACGTTTGTTAAGCAATGTTTGTGCTGTGCTTTTCGTTCAAACAAATATAGTGGTCCCATGTGTTCAATTACGTGTAATTAAGCCAGCTGCTAAAAGATGCTGTTTTGGTATTTACGAAATACACCATATTCTATGAATCAACAAATAATAAGACACTTTTGTGTCAATTTAAATTTTCAAACTGACATTTCGGAATATGGCTCCAAATCAACATACAAAAGACATATGGTGACAAAGATTTAATGATGATTTACGTAAAAACATTTAGTTTAAAATTTGGATTGCTCCGTATCGCGATATAGGCGTTGTCTTAATAACATATTAAAATTAATACGCTACCATTCTATATACGGTATGAATTTTAATGGTGGTCGATTTTTAACTAAGTCATTATGAGCTGTACATTTTCCCGAGGAACCTGTTAACGGAATACGGATGACCCTTGTATATGATTACTAGACTAAGTACGTCTTGGAAGTGGTTATAAATGTTGTTATGTTCAACAATGGTCCCCCATTTTCCATAACCCTTTAGCAGTGAACAACATATTTAGATTGTGTATATTATCCCCACTGTGATCAGACCTTGCATATCCTATTTGTCTAGCATATAACAGGAAGTAAGCTTATTTCCTTTACGTCATTCATACTGATATGATCATATATACAAAAACATGAATCACTCGTTCTATCAATATTTTGGCTAACACGTAAATTATCATTATCGTATTCGATGCTTTATACTCAGTCATTTTATTGCCGATAAATTGTAGCAACAAAATGTATACGGGCGAATTCGCTTATAACGTAACGATTTTCTTTATTTCCCATCTCTTACTTGCTCTAAGTTTAATGTTTGCTTGATAGCAAATGTTTTTGAAAACTAATTTAGACAATGTCATTTGATTCTACGATTCAGTTTCTTCGTATAAAATTCTGCATCGAAATCAAATGCAATTACTCAACCTAAAAAGAGTAAATACGTATAAATCACAAGGCGACCTGTCAACCAGAGGGTCGACAATCAAAGATAATGCATGATTTATAAAACTATTAATACTTGTTGCACTTTATCACTTGCAGTGCTATAAATAACCATCAACTCAGTGTGTGGTTAAAATTTCACAGTTTTTTTATGATGTTTTTGGCAAATAACCGAGTATGCCCGTTTTGGAAGTACTAGTATGTGACTTGCATTACCAGCTTTAATCTTGAACATCACTGTCTTGTTGCATAAATTGTTATGTGTTGCTTATAATAACGACACGTCTGCATGTAGATTACTGACGCTAAAGAATCTTGTGGTTGCATTCTTGTTACGATAACAAAAATTGTACCAAATACGCAATTATTTCTGAATTATGTATGTACATATTTCGTGACTCGTCCCTATCCTTACAAGGCATTGTATCCAATTGACTAGTATTTCAACCAGCAAGTAGTTACCTTTGCTGAACATTATTTGTGTTGTTGTTTAATCCAACATATTGCGTTTATACGAGAGTTTTAAAGTTTATATCAGTATAATGTCCAGAATATCAAGTTTTGTGCCAATTAATTAACAGTCGTCATCATAATTGGTTAGTTGTTATTTTGTATGCCTTGTGTTTACATTTATGTATATGTGACCACGTGTACTGTATTTATGTTATGTTAATGGCCAAATACAGTTCATAAACATACTACAGTAGACACATATACTGATCAAAGTCACCCTTAGATGATGGCATCTCCTAGAAACTAACGCACGAGTCAGACACAGAACAAAATTATGAAAATTATTATAAGTGTATAGAGTTATAACTGGCGATAATGTCTATAAAAAGATAAAAAAAACCCTGAAAAACTGTTGTGCTTGGATATCAATATGATCATTTTTCGCTTCAGCTTTAACAGAAACTCTCTCTGTGATTTATTGGACATGCCAATTGTCCGTTTTCATGCGAAAGTGTTCTAGAACACCCTATGGAATTATAAGAATCGACTATTTTTTGACGATTGGATCAAAATACACGGACCCATCCAAAGTTTTAATTTGCATTTCAGGTAGTCTACTATCATAATTAAAACGATGCAAGTAATTATTTTGACATTAAATGACCGTTAGATATAGCTCTATATACTTTAAAGGTCAAATACGAAAGAATTTCTTAATTTAACTATAGTAACACATTTACATAGATATACATCATATAAAAGGCATGGCGTACTTGTAATCCACATAATTGCAATATTTAAGATGGTTTATAACGATAAAGTTGACGATAACAAAATTACAACTTAAATCCAACCTGGTTGTCTCCCTTGATTTTTAGACCGTGTGACGTCATTTTGGACATAAGTGGAACTGTTCCTCTTCAGTTTAACTAAATTTGAATGGGTCCTGTCGAGTTTTTATCGGATTAAATTAATGATCAGTGACGGAAATTACTACAATGTGGTATGTTCTAAGCATTGTATGTGTTGTCATTGCAATCACGTTTTAATTCCTTTCAATATTTAAGAAACAAAACAACGACCACATACCGATGTGGACATTACTGACTTCAACTGCTGGGCGTGTTATACATTACAAACGCAGCAGTGCAAACTGCGCGCTACAGGGGGGTTAAATATCACGCTGTTTATACACTTGACACGTGTGTGTATACATCGGTGATTGATTTTGAATATACATGTATATTATGTATAGCTGTCACTATTTTGTATATTTATGTGTTAGGTTTTGTAACAGACCATAAGTAAAGCATTCCGTACGAGGAAAAAAATTATGTTCGCAACAAATGGCTTTAGCTGCGTATTTGTACACGCATGTATATTAGACATATAGATACATGATTTGTAGTACACACGGAATGACGCGTAGTTGGCAGTTTCTGTCGTTAATTGTAAATAATTTATAAATTAACCATAATTGAGTCACTGAATTCCTAAATTGAGAAATGAACATTATATTTCTAGACAGGAAATTATTGACGAAAAATTGTAAAAGGAAAATTTGAAAAAAAAGTCTGTAGATAACCGGTAAAGTTAGAGACATTGTCCATAGTTCTTGGATGCCGAGTTAATCCCATTTTATCATTTTCAATTATGGATACAAATTCAAATGAGAGTTAGCATTAGCTAAATCGATTGGTACTTTTTTCAACATTACATACGGCACCAGTCAGTTCCATCATCGCCCCAAACCCTCGGGGATAGATGGTCGTGTTTTACCTTCCAGCTTTCCGCGGCATGGCCGGTGAAATTTTGGGATTTTTTTTAGCGAACCAATACCCTAGTGACACTATTTCGTTGTCAGGGACCGGGGAAATACTGGAGATTGTCCCATCAGCTGTCACCCGCAGGCCGTGGAAGGCGGGGAGACAACCCATAAGCCCATCCCCAGGAGTGGGGTACCGTGGATGCTACTGACAGGTGCATAACAATGACACGTTAGAACAAGTGCGCTGAAAATTAAGTAATTTGGTAATGTAAACTCACGCATTTCCAACACAATAATCGGCGTTATGATATTTTCAATATGGTTGGTATTGCAAAGCACATGTAATAAAAAGCATGGTTTCTTTGAATGACACCTTATGGTAAAATTTATTAACTATATCCAGTATCATTGAAAAGTGACAGTAAATTATAGTGCGATGCTTACACAGAAGTTTGAACATTTTTTTTAACCTTTTTGAAGCTTTCCATTACACCAGAAAACATATTAGAGTTTACACGAATCATAAGCTTGTCATCTTCAAAAAGTTTCACATTGATAAGCAAAAACTTGGTTTATTACGCACATTCATTGAAGATATTTTTACGCACTTGCTCAACTTACCATAATTAATACTTACATTTCAATTCATGGCGTTATTTTGATTGGCGAATACAATTGGTTTGTAATAAATTCGCCACGCCCCCTTGCACCTGCATGACCTATGGCAGGCCAGGCAGAGCCAACGATCACCCCAAGAGCTGGATACCGTGATATCTATATATTATTTAAACATAAAATAGACCGTCTGCTTTTGGCGGCCTATAGTGCAGTGTCATATATGTGTCGACCTTTTACTGATGTTTAGTCTTTAAATGTAAGCCGGTCTAAATAGTAGGATCAAAATGTCTGACCGTGCGTTGATATTCTGGAAAATAAGGCACGTGTTTGAACTCTCAGACAAGTATTATTTTGTGATTTGTAACAAGAATTGAGTTTTATTACGGAAGCAGATTACCAACCGTGGAGTTCGCTACATACATGTATCTTGTTTGTATTTTGTTAAATCCAAGATGCTCGCACTGGGTAAGGACATGCGACGTTTTGACATATTTTTAAAAATATTTTAAACAATACTGTACATGTATACGAGCCCATGCGTTGTTCCATACAGTATTCTACAATTGAAGTGGACAGAACAACACATACAAAGAATAAATCTTTAATATCGCTCTATTTTTTATATGATATATATCCAGTATTCTATTTCGGATAGTCTGACAGTATTTTGTTAAAAATTACCCATAAAGCAAAACGATACACAATTTAAACACAAATTTATAAAATCTATATCATAGGCATATGATTTCAACTGTGCGTAACTATTCTTTTTCGTTATGTACTTTCTTGTTGGGGTAATAATGGGAGATGGATACGTGGATCTAGTTTCATGCTAGGAAGAATCATTAGTTTACACACTGCCAATGATCGATCTATATCGTTTTAGAAAATGCAATTTATCGTTCCATACTAAATTAATAAATTAATGAAACGTTTACTGAGTTATAAACATTTTATATCTGGTATAATACTCTGTTCTTTTTATTATATTATTAATACTTGGCCCGTTACAACACACTTCCTATAATAACACGCGTAATATACACGCGTCTCCAGTTGCATTGACCGTAAACTTATCTATGTACACATAACCGATTTAGGAATTTTCTCAAATTTGTATACTCAAAAATACGTACAGAAACAATTAAATTAAACATAAAATCGGCCAGCAGCTGATTATAATCTCGTTTTTTGGCATGTTATAACCCCCCGTGATGTGCATATGTACCAAGATTAACTGTATGACACTTCGTAGATCGACGCTGTGTATATGTATGTATAACCCCCGTGGAGAATTCTTTTATGATTGTGCTTTATATTTGACCCACTATTACATAATAGCACATGCATTTTATGTAACTTTAATGCATTTAAACCAAACATATTCAATAGAGATCAAGATTTATGCGAATATACACTAATATTATACAGCCTCTGTGTTAATCAGATGTTCCAAAAACACGTCACAAGCTAAGGGAAGTAACTCGGGTTAGTTTATTCACAAAATAAGATATTCGAAATAAGAGATGACGTTTATTGTGGGTTATAGTCATATCTGAAGCGTAGAGATTGATGTAATCATATATTTATACCATAAACTTATTAAAACAGCAAAAAAATAATATTGCGTATATGACCTTTAAAGAACCGTTTTAAAAGCTGATAAAACTACTATGGGGCTTACCATGTTCCGATATTGGGCAAATGTAGCATATTTCAATGCACATCTATTTGTCCAAATGAATTTGAGTTGCCCGCAAGACTGTCGTTACTGCTTAAAACAAAAGAAGGACATTCATCAGTATTGCAGGCACATTCATATTATGTTTTATTTTGGTGTGTTATTCAAGAAATTCCAGCAGGACAATTTCGAGAGAAATTATTGGCATTGTTTGGCATTAAGTGTGATATACGTTATTCTGATTAAAATCACTACTGCAACATCTCACGAAACCTGTACATAATTATTTCAGTAATTCTGTATCAGACAATTTGTTCTAGGAATCAAAATCCAAACATCTTTCCTCTCATTAATCGCCTTGCAGAGATACTTGAAAACAACGACGTACATGGCTCCAACCATTAGAACATAAATGTTCTTGTCCACGAAAATGTTCCACATTGAAGGAGCGGCAAACTGTTTTTAAATATAAATGAACTACTGGTATGGTTACATTCACGTACATAAAATTACAGGGTTAACAGTTTTTATTAAATATAAATGCCAGTTTATATGCATTAGATATCAATTCACCTGGATTGACTTTGTATTGTAAAAGCGAATGCTGGATAGTGTTTGAAAGATTGACTATATATTAATCAGATTAAACCCCAATAAAGCATTATTCGCTCAGTTTATTTCGCTTACAATCAATTATACTAATTATACCAATTAAACTAATTTATTTACATAGTTGCCTCATTTCTGGTATACTTAATCGAGTGGAGTGTATCCATAATATTACAACCATAACACGTCTATAGAGACCATAACAACAAAAACACTGCATCCTTGCATTAAGAAGAATATTCAAAACATATCATTGAGAAATCTGCCTCCCTTGATTTGTTCAAAGATTTATGCTCCCGAAACCATGGCGACACTTCCAATTTGTGTATTCTACCGAAGCTTTGCGTGTACCAATGTATTGTGTCTCTTTGTTCCCATTGATAGATCCCTCTTGGGATTAGTTTTTGACAAAAATATTTCTGAATATAACGTTACAACCAACCATCACGTAAGAAATTGCACAATACAAACGATAGCTCTATCAAAATGATACCATTTTATAAACAAATATGAGCACCATCGGGGGTAATGTCTGTTTTGTTAGTTGATTGTGTTTTATGTAATTTTACGATATCCAAATGTTATGTTAATTTTAAAACATTCATAGAGTGTCTCAGTATTTAAGTACATATTAACCAATTTAATTCAATATTTTCTAACAAAATTAAACGGTGTCGTATATATATTGTATTACAAACTTTTAAAGATCTTTCACTAGAATTACACACACACGCACACTAGGGGCAACAGAAACAGAGTTGTATACTATAAAGCTATAAAACTATATAACTGTATAATTACATATTTATCTATGTAAGGCATTTCTGTGACAGTTGTATATTACATATTATATCGGTTATACAAGTCTCTCCTGAGATATCAAAATATAGATTTACTTTGGGTGAAATAATGAAATTGATGTATCTTCGCCAAAAAGGGTATAAGTGTTTGCAAGATTTGTCAAATAATATCAATGTTCTATTAGACCACAGGGAAACTATATCTATAAGAAATGAATCAAATTGTGTCATGTCAAAACGTGTGATGTGTGTTATTTACTTACGTTCAAAAACAACATGACGGCCTGTTTTTCACATGAATTCGCGTGCAACGAAGTCATGTCAAAACTGTTTTATTTTACACTCAGGAAAAATAACAATTGCATGAAAAACATGGAAAACAGGAATATCACAGGAACACGCATATTGTATGATTTTCTGTAATCGTAGTAAAAGTGGACCGTTTCAAGAGGAAACAGTAGTTTTGTAGACGTAAAGACTAAACAGACGGGTGTAAAATTACGAATTCGAGATTCAAATAACACTAATCTAAGAATGATCATTTCCATATCTCTGATTTATGTGAACGCGGTGGAAGCAGAAGACATTGCTGAATCAGACGTCATGGTAAACATAGAATTGTTTTCCCTTGATATATTAGTGAATGTTAATTGTGTTGGATGCCATTTCTTTCTTCATTATTATAATATCGACGTATTATTTGTTTGAATTACATACGCAGATTGAGAATGGCTTGCATATTTAACACAGACTTTCCAAGACGTTGTATGTTAATCATGGAGTCTGGTAAAACGAAGTCAAATTTGACCTTAACTGATGACGATATTGGATACCCTTGTGGATATGAAAGATGTAAACAAGCCTGATACAAGGGACTGTCTCCCAGAGAGGGTATTTGGTTTAACTAGTCATTCTTGTCAGTAGTAGAGGACCGTTTCTGAAAGTGACACTTCATTCAGGTGACATTTAAACTTGTACGTATGTTATCATTATATGTACTGGAACCAGGCAAGATACTCAGTATGACTCTGTAGCAATTCATATAGAAACAGGACAACAGGCTCGGGACCAAACAGAAGCAGAAGGCCATTGTAAACACACACAGAACAAACGTGTTATGCTGACGATGAAGCCACATGAACAAGTATTACCGACTTTGACAATCTGCCTTAATCAAACGAAGTTCTGGCTGGACATTATTACCACATGTTCTAGTTTCAATATGAAATCCACTCAATTTCGAATAAGGACTTTATTGTTGACAGAGAAGAATTAAGACGGACAATTTAAGTATATTTTTTTAACAAATTGGTTGCAATGAAGCGGACGTGCATGTACAATGTAGTTATGTTGTTTTCTATGTTTTCTGAATTTGCTCATTTGAAGTAATATTGTATCAAACTAGACAGGCGAATGTGTTTTCCCAAAGAAATAATAGAATTACATTGTACACAGTATTTGTATATTACCCTAATTTGTACAGAAATGTTGGCACAATATTTATTTATATAACATTGACCTTAGCTGTAATTCCTATTTCATTTTACAAAAATGTTTAGCATTAAATGTTTAATGCATAAGAACAAATATAACCTAAATTAAGAGTTTGTGTTAAATAATGTTTAATAATAATAAAAATGATGCAAATATTGACGCATACTTGTTAATATTGTAAATACCAAGTACGTTTTTGTTGGCATCAGGGGAAACATAAATATAGTTATCTACATTTCAAATGCATTTCCTGAAATAACAAATAACTTAAAATAAGGGAGTAAGCGACAAACTTCTGTTAATTATGTGGTAAACTTGGGATGTCAAGATATTGACAAATTGATAAAAAAATAAACATAAAGAAGAATGTCTTGAGGAGATGCCAATATTTTGATTATGATCAACGTGCATGAAGTTGTATTGGCAACCTGCAAATTGTTCGTAGATTCCAACACATCAAACATGAAGCGATATAGACATATCAAGACACTCCCGGCCAAACTTTGATTTCTATCGGATAAACATCAAAGAAACAAGGCATTGCACTCCTATAATTGTGATTAAACAAATGTTGTTAAAGGTATCAAGAAAAGACATAACGTACACTGAAAAGCCATCACATGAACAGAAAAAGGCGTGAATTGCACCGAACAAAATGTATTTATTAAACATCATTTTCTTCTAACAGTTCAAAGCTTTTTTGCAAAATAGGAGTTCCAGTTAGTAACAATGTTAAAAATGTATAATCAGCACAAGGGCGTATTCATCAACGTTGTAAGTGAGTTTAACCAAAGACTTAAAATTGACAACACGTAAAATTAGTGCCATTTCTTTGCAATTAAATTTAACTATGTGAAATGTTGCGTGAATTTTTATTATATATATGTATATAACACGATCGACTATTCACCTGAAAGGTTTGCATGGGAATTCCAAATTAAACTAACTTCGGAATACCAAAAAAAGACATCAGTCATATCGGACAGTTACAATATCGGATACTCGACAAACTATCACAAAAACACCTCATAATAGCGAGTAAAGAACTGTGTTGTTATACAATATACATGTACCTTTGTAATCGAGGTTAAAGATAATACATATCTTAAAGTAGAGCTATCCCTCATTTACTCGAATGCCTAATAAGAAGTCGCAGAAACCATATATGTCCCAAATGAAACGAAGTTATAAATTTCCGTAAGTGGTTTGCTGCTAATTATTGTCTTCAAAAAGCAACGAATGCATGTACGAACGTCTTGGCATATCAATGTATTGAGCATTTCAAAGGAATACGCCATTGACCGGCGTTTTGACATCTTTACACAAACAACCCAAAAGATACACTTAACAACATTGTTATGACGTACCGGTAAGAGAATCATCGTATGTATCCATAGACACACAATCAACGCTGCTGGAAAATGATACATGACCAACACAAAAGATAGAGACAGGCCAACATCATCATAAAGGATAAAGACAAATTGAAAGATAGATCTTCCTATATAGAAAGCCTGCATATTTCATTTAACATACGAAGAAACAACGTTTACCCAGCATGCCTAATTGGTGCAAACCATTATTTTATGCTGTGAATGAATCATTATCAGGCACGACCACGTTATTAGAGGGAATGTGACCGCCATACGACAACACACACATGCAGCGAGCATGAAGTCAACAAACTACGGTACGTTAGAAAATTTGATTATTGTATACAAGTACACATGCAATCATTTCGTAAGTGACCATGCAAAATTTAATACAGAACTATACGCGACATTTGATAAGACAATCAATGAAAGTACTTTGTATTGTTAGTACAACGACTAACTGTTGTGGTGTTGCATGTTTTGTATTGCATTCACTATTCACTCAGCTGATCTGTTTATCGTTCCCCTGTTGAAATAATATATGTGTGTATCTTTTATTGTTCTTTGACATGTCAACAACTCTATACAGCAATGTTGGTGTAGCGCTTTTCATTCAAATAAATTTAATGCCCCTACATGTTCAATTACATGTAACTACGTCATTAAGCCAACTAAACAATGTTGTTTGGGTGTTTATGACATCCATCACATTTCATTAATCAACAAGTAATTAACTAAATTTTGTAGATTTGAATTTTGTTCCAATCAATTACTAAATGATAACGAACGTAATAGCATTAAGTTTAACATTTGGAGTGTTCGATAGAGCGATATTGTCGCTGCATTGATAACGATAACACTTCTGTTAACTCTGCAACATTACTTTGCTATAAACAAAATAAAAACACCCTTTTACACGCCATTATGGTAAGGAATCTAAAACCATTGTCGATCTTTAACGAAGTTAGCAGATATAGATATATAGGAGCTGTCCATGAACTTTACAAATGACCCTCGTTTATGATTACTGGACTAAGTACGTCTTAGCAGTGGTCATTAATGTTGTCACGTTCAACAATCAATCCCTCCATTTTCATAACCCTTTAATAGTAAACAACACATTTAGATTGTGTATATTATCCCCACTGTGATCAGTCCTTGCACATCCTATTTGTCTAGTATATAACCGGAAGTAAGTTTATTTCCTTTACGTCTTTCATACTTATGTGATCATAGATAAAAATCATGAATCACTCGTTCTATCAATATTTTCGCTAACACGTTAATTATCATTGTCATTTTATGGCCGATAAATTGTAGCTACAAAATATGTATTGGTGAATTCGCTAATAACGTTACAATTTTCATTATTTCCCATCCCATACTTGCTGTAATTTTTATGTTTGTCTGATAGCAAATATTTTGGGAACTATTTTCAGTGACCATACTATTTATTTATCTCATATAAAATACTGCATCGAAATCAAATGCATCTAACACAAAGTAAATATGTAAACGCTCACTAGGTGTCTTGTTAATAAGAGGGTCGACGATGTAAGATAATGCATGATTTATAAAACTATTAATACTTGTTGCACTTTGTCACTTGCAGTGCTATAAATAACCATCAACGCAGTGTGTGGCTATAATTTTACTGTTTCTTAATGATGTTTTTGGGGACCAGAAAGTGCTAATAACCGAGTATGCCCGTTTTGGAAGTACTTGATATAGTATGTGACTTGCATTACCAGCTTTATTCTTGAACATCACTGCATTGTTGCATAAATTGTTATGTGTTGCTTATAATAACGACACGTCTGTACGGATATTACTGACGTTAAAGAATATTGCGGTTGCATTCTTGTTACGATAACAAATACGCAATTATTTCTGAATTATGTATGTACATATTTCGTGAGTAGTCCCAATCATTTCAAGGCATTTGTATCCAATTTACTAGTATTTCAACCAGCACGTATAGTAGTTGTCTTTCCTGAAGTTTCAAACATTATTTGTGTTTTCGTTTAATCCCACATATTGTGTTTATACGAGAGTTCTAAAGTTCATATCAGTATACCGTTCAGAAGATCAAGTTTGGTGCCAATTTATTAACAGTCATCATCATAATTGGTTATTTGTTTTTTGCATGCCTTGTGTTTACATTTATGTACATGTGACCACAATATACATTTTATAAAATACTGCAGCACACACATATACTGATCAAAGTCACCCCAAGATGATGGCATCGCCTAGTGACTAACGCACGAGTCAGACACAGAACAAAATGATGAAAATTGTTATAAGTATTTACAGCTATACCTGGCGATATTTTTAAAAAAAAAATCAAAACCCGAAAAACAATTATGCTAGCATATCTGTATGATCATTTTTCGCTTCAGCTTTCATACTGTGATTTATTGGATATGCAAGTTGTCCGTTTTCATGCGAAAGTGTTCTAGAACACCCTATGGTATTATAAGAATCGTCTTTTTTTGACGATTGGAACAGAGTACACGGGACCCATACAAAGTTTTAGTTTGCATTTAAGGTAGTTTAGTATCATACTTAAAACGATGCAAGTAATTATTTTGGCATTGAATGACCGTTAGATATAGCTCTATACACTTTAAAGAACCGTTACAAAAGCTGATAAAACTACTTAGGAGCTTACCACGTTCCGATATTGGGCAAATGTAGCATATTCCAATGTACATGTATTTGCCCAATTGAAATCGAGTTACCCGCAAGACTGTCGTTACTGCTTAATACTAAAGAAGGATATACATCAGTCTTGCAGGCATATTCTTATCATGTTTTATTTTGATGTGTAATTCAAGACATTCCAGCATGACAATTTGAGAGAAATTATTGGCATTGTTTGGCATTTAGTGTGATATACGTTATTCTGATTAAAATCACTTGAACAATCGCATCATCTCACGAAACATGTACATAATTATTTCAGTAATTCTGTATTAGACAATCTGTTCTAGGAACCAAAATCCAAACATCTTTACTTTCATTAATCGCCTTGCAGATATACTTGAGAAAAAACGACTTAATTGGCTCCAACATTCAGAACATAAATGTTCTTGTCCACGAAAATGTTCCACACACAAGGAGCGGTAAACTATTTTAAACATAAATCAACTTCTGGTATGATTGCATTCACGTACAGGGTTTACAGGGTTAACATTTTTTTGTTTAATATAAATGCCATTTCATTTGCATTAGATATCAATTGTCCTGGATTGACATTGTATTGTAAAAGTGAATGCTGGATAGTTTTTGAAAAATTGACTATAGACAGATCAGATTAAACCCAAATTAAGCATTATTCACTTGGTTTATATCGCTTACAATCAATAATACTAATTATACTAGTTATACCAGTTATACTAATTTATTTACATCGTTGTCTCATTTCTGGTATACTTAATCGAGTCGAGTGTATCCATACATTTTTGAACTTACAAACATAGCACGTCTATAGTTTGCTCTTGCTCGATGAATAAACACACATTAATGTCAGAGACAATAACAAAAAAAACCCACTGCATCCTTGCATTTATGAGAGTATTCAAAACATATCATTGAGAAATCTGTCTTCCTTGATTTGTTCAAAGATTTATGCTCCCGAAACCATGGCGACACTTCCAATTTGTGTATTCTACCGAAGCTTTGCGTGCACCAATGTATTGTGTCTCTCTGTTCCCGTCGATAGATCCCTCTTTGGATTTGGTTTTTATAAAAATATTTCTGAATATAACGTTACAACCAACCATCACGTAAGAAACTACACAATACAAACGATAACTTTATCAAAATGATACCATCTTGTAAACACATCTGAGCACCATCGGGTTATCGTAATGTTTGCTTATTGTAAGGGCGACCAGTCCGTGGTTGTAAAAAGAACACCTTAAATATCTTTGACAGTTTTCTCGTTTTAATATATGCCTTACTATAAGGCAGATCACAAAGAGTGATGTTGGTGAAATACGTTACCATGGTGACATTGACGATAATCTATAATAGATGAAGAAAGTACCAAATTGATACCAGTATTTGCACACCAATAATAATAACATAAGCTACACATATTGGTTACCGGTATAGCAACACTTAGTACAATGGTTACTAGTACATGTAGTTGGTAAAATGTTGAAATTTCCACTCGTAAGGGTCGTGAATAAACTATAATGTTGAAATGTCCACTCGTGAGGGCCATGAACAAACTAAATTGTTGAAATATCCACGTGTAAGTGCCATGAACAAAAAAATGTTGAAATGTCCACTCGTAAGGATCGTGAACAAAATATAAGGAAGACGTTGAATTATTGTACAGCAATCGATACCTTATCATTCTATCTTAAACAAACTATATTATGATATGAGACTTAGAATAAAGCACAAATATAACTGGTGTATAGATACTGGTTGAAATCTAAGTGTAATTTATCATAACCACTCCCCAGTAACATCTGAAGGAGGATGGATCCTTTAAGTGCGCATGAGGCATTTGTCATAGTACAGTGTGTGTATTATAAAGATACAAATACGTCAAAATTATCTAAATCAAATCAAATTGAACAATTTTGATAAGTAGTATGCAAATATTAAAAGTAAAATCAACTAATTAAAAGCATGGTTTACATCCTGAAAAAGCATTACAAAATAGATAAGAATGGTGTAAACTGCTAGTTATGCAAATTGCTTCATTGTGGAACATGTTTTTTTGTAATGTTAGTGTATTGTATTGTATATATTTTCAAAAATGTACACGTTTATTAAATTTCAATTTAATCATTTTCTTGGATTGCCTAAACCAAAATTATAAAAATGCATACAAAATAAGACGATGGCATAAATGTTGTATTTTGCAACTTTGAAGATGTATATCAGACTTACACAAATATAAAAAGCACAATAGAAGCAACGGAAACATTATTATACTATATAGCGGCTTATTACTGCGTATGTATTATCATCTATGTCAGGCATTTCTGTGACAATTGTATATTATATATTCTACCGGTTATACAAGACTCTCCTGAGATATCAAAATATAGATTTACTTTGGGTGAAATTATGATATTGATGTATTGTCCTCAAACAGGGTATAAGTGTTTGAAAGATCTGTCAAATATTATCAATGTTCTATTAGACCACAGGGAGACTATATCTAAAAGAAAGGAATCAAATTTTGTCATGTCAAAACATGTGATGTGTGTTAGTTACTTATGTTCAAAAACAACATGACGGCCTGCTTTTTATATTAATTCGTGTGCAACGAACTCGTGTCAAGCCTATTTTATTTTACACTCAGGAACAAAAACAATTGCATGCAAAAATGGAAACAGGCATTTCACCATAACGTGCACATTGTTAGAAATTCTGTTATTGTAGTGAAAGGGGAATGTTTCTAGTGGAGACAGTAGTTTTGTAGACGTAAAGACTAAATAGACGGGTGTAAAATTACGAATTCGAGATTCAAATAACACTAATCTAAGAATGATCATTTGCAATTCTCTGATTTATGTGAACGCAGTGGAAGCTGAAGACATTGCTGAATCAGACGTCATAGTAAACATAGAATTGTTTTCCCTTGATATATTAGCGAATGTAAATTGTGTTGGATACCATTTCTTCCTTCATTATTATAATATCGACGCATTATTTGTTTGAATTACGTACGCTGATTGAGAATGGCTTGCATATTTAACACAGACTTTCCAAGACGTTGTATGTTAATCATGGAGTCTGGTATGACGAAGTCAAATTTGACCTTAACTGATGACGATATTGGATACCCTTGTGGATATGAAAGACGTAAACAAGCTGATACAAGAGACTGTCTCCAAGCTAGAGTATTTGGTCAACTATTCACTCTCATCGGTAGTAGAAGACCATTGCCTTCTTTCCAAATAAATGCCGAGAAAGTATTTCGAGAAATTGACACTTCATACTGGTGGCCTTTTAAACTTCTAAGCATTATAGATGTTATATATCGCAGGATTAGAATGAGAAGGTTGTAAGTACAAAATCGATATTTTGCGAAAACAAGAACAGACTGTCCGAAAATTACTCATCACTTATAGTTAAACAAGCTGTTTAAAGGCTCATAAGAAGCGCATTATGATGCTGATGTTAAATCTTTTCTTACATCCTTTTCATTCTAAGCCAGCGATAGGCAGTGTAGTCAGACACAGGGCTCAGTAACGTTCTGGCCGGGCATTATTACCACAACTTCGAGTTTCAATATGAAATCCACTCAAATTCCAATATCTTCGAAAAAGTGTAATTTTGAAAGAGCTAAATAAAGACGAACCATTTAAGAATTAGTTTTTTTAACAAAATGTTTTCAATTGAAGCGGACGTGCATGTACAATGTGGTTATGTTGTTTTCTATGTTTTCTGTATTTGCTCATTTGAAGTAAATTTGTATCAAACTAGACAGGCGAATGCGTTTACCCAAAGAAATAATATAATTGCATTGTACACAGTATTTGTACATAACTCGAATTTGTACAGAAATGTTTGTATACTATTTATTTATAAAACATTGACCTTAGCTGTAGTTCCTATTTCATTTCAAAAAGTGTTCAATGTTCAATGCATAAGAACAAATATAACCTTACTTAAGAGTTTGTGTTAAACTTTGAATAATAAAATAATGCAAATATTGACGCACGCTTGTTAATAATGTAAATATTAAGCATGTTTTCGTTGGCTTCAGGGGAAACTGAAGAAATAGTAATCTACATTTCAACATGAATTTCCTGTAATAACAAATAACTCAACATAAGGGAATAAGCGACAAACTCTTCTAAGACATTGAGGTATTGACAAATTGTTCAAAACTAACATGAAGAAGAATGTCTTGTGGCCAATATTTTGATTATGGTCACATTGCGTGAAGTTGTATTGGCAACCTGCAAATTGTTCGTGCATCCCAACAAATCAAACATGAAGCGATATAGACATATCAAACCATTCCCGGCCAAACTTTGAGATCTACCGGATAGACATTAAAGAAAAAGCACTCAATCCTTTATTATTGAGATTGAATCAAGGTTATTAAAGCTATCAAGACATGACATTTTAAAGTACACCGCCATCCCATAAGTAGAAGAAGGCGTGAGCTATATCTAACAAACTATCATTTTATAAAAATTCATGCTAAAACTCGAAGTTTTTTCTCAAGCCCAAGTTCAAAGTTTCTTTTCAAAATACGAGTTCCTGAAAAGTGCTTGTTTAAATATCTACATCATCACAAGGTCGTCAGTTTGACACACCGTCGTCAATGGCAATGGGCAGCGGTTTTTGTAAAATAAATGAAGTCAACGTTTGTGCAGATCTTTAACGTTTGGTGAACGCTAAGTGAACCCGGAATAAGAAAAAAGACCACGGTCGTACCGTTTCCCAGACTACAGCAAATACTACAAAAACACACCAATAAATCGAGTACGTTCGGAAAATGGATTTCAAAGACAAAAACTACACTAAAAGTAGAGCTTTCGCTTAATTAAAGAGGCGTTCCTTATAACTTAGATCGTTTAAATCGATTCTGGAATATTATACATTAAATGAGAATCATTATTTCTTAAACTCCTAAGATCTTCAACAAATAGCTCCCATCAATGACCGAGAGAAAAAATGAAAATATATTTCCGTAACGGGCCAAAATAGTCACGAGTTGTTTCCCTTTGACCACATAATAATAAATCGCTGAAAGCGTTACATTAGTATTGGTGATTTGAATAATATATATATTATATTTATGACATTATATAGAGACGTATTTGCGCACACTTTCTTCTAACAAATTATGACAATTGATAGTGCGTTGTACATTTAGCTCATCATTCAATGTGGTAATAGAGAAAAATATGCCAGTTATTGGGAATGCCTCTTTAACTAGAATGCTTAATAAACAAGTACACATCAAATTGACACATATGTCCCCCAATGTACAGAGTGTAAAGAAATATGTAAAGAAATTGAATTTGAGCGTATAATTTATGTAAGTTAAATATTCCCGTTAAAACAGTATCCGTGTAAACACCCGCTCTAATATTTCTCGTACAAATGAGCACGCGTTATTATTTGTTTATTTCAAAAGGTGCCCAGTAGTTAGACAAACTTTATACGTGTTATAAGTAATTTTCTTTCTGGAACTGCGAAGGGCATACTACGTACTTATTGATGATGTGCTGTATTATTGTACTACGTATTCAACATACAAGTATGTGACGTCAAATAAGTTTCGTCTCTGGAAATATTTTATTCTTAAAGCAACATTCGTCTTAATTAAAGGGGTACATTTTTCCTTCTTTGCTTCTGGTCCAGAACTTTATAGAGGGATCAGCATGATGCCAGCATTGTGCCAGCATGAGATCACTATCAGTGATTATCTGTGGTCATAAAACACTGTAACTGGTCAGTGTAACACTCTTGTTGTCTTATTATCTAATAACATGGTCCCTTGTAAACTAATTAACATGCTGTGCAATGTTGCATAATATTACGTTATAGGGTACAATACGGTCAGATATCTTTAAAATCTGGAACCA
Source organism: Spisula subtruncata (assembly GCA_963678985.1). NCBI lineage: Eukaryota > Metazoa > Mollusca > Bivalvia > Venerida > Mactridae > Spisula > Spisula subtruncata. The sequence goes on from OY787674.1 coordinate 12,495,775, forward strand.
CATGCTGAGAAAGTAATGACCAAATTTAGTTGGCTCAGTGCCAAAATCCAGGCCTTTAAATGACAAATAAATGTAATAATACTTTCTCAGGAACAAGTCATTGACAGGTTGATTGACATCGTTGTAAGATGCACGTAACAACAGCGATACGACTTATAGTAATCAACATATGTATCCATAGAAACGCAATTAACACTGTTTGAAAAATGATACATGAACATGACGAAAGATAGAGACAGGTCAACAACATCACCCTATAATAAAGGATGCAGACATACTGTAAGATATATTGTCCTATTGTATGGTAAAATAAACATTACGCCGCATGTCTAATTGTTGCAAACCATTATTGTAAGTTGTGAATGAAGCATTTACAATGGAATGATTTACGTTATGATAGGGAATATGAGAGTCATTATAAGACAGAACCTCCCCACACACAATCATCAACACGCGGTGAAGTGCATTAGAACATAAGGTTGGATACACACAAACAGTTACTGGTAAACAAAGAATATTCTTGATACTTACAAGTAATTGCTATAGTGACATAGAATACCTAAACGTTTTAAACACCCTCAATGCAGTAAAGTTATATTATCTGTTATCACCGGCCAATAAATGCAGTCTTGTGTTACTTCTCTAGTCAATGCTCCATCAATGGGCATGGTATTGTTTGTATTGACAATATTGAAAAGGCCACCAAAAGGTGTAGCCAGTAAACTATGTCCTTATAAATTGAATGCTGCAATCGCTTCACTATTATTTTACTAACAAGAACAGCGTGTACTTGATCGAATACCATACAGTTTCGGGGTTGTGCATAGTACAGTGGTGCTATATATACGGTACGTTAAAAAACCCAATGAATCTATTCGTAGCAACGGTATCACATCATGAGTGCTTGGACAGAAATTTCTCTTCACGCCATGTTTGAGGACTTTGGGAGATATGGCAGGAGATAGAACCGAATGACAACGCACTTTGTTGAGCACAAAACAAACAACTTGTTTATCCCGCTGTATGGAAATTGGCATGCGTCGTTGTTGGCTCAGCAGGAATATATGTTTTATAGTATCTACAACCTTTGGCATTTTAAGTCTGTTGGGAGACAAATATTTAGAATGATTTTGTTTATTGCTATAATAATAGTTTACTTTCATTTGTCTTTATTATAGAGAAATTTACTTGTACTTTAAGTGAAGCGGTAAAGTACACATCGTGTTTAGAAGGAATGAGTGCGTATGAACTTGCTTCAATGAACGACCTGCAGTTTAAAAGAAGACAATTTTGTTTAGCAATTAAAGGAATCTCTCTCGGTAAAAAATAATATCATGCATATAGAACCTACAGTAAACGGGCAATATTAAGTACGTACACTGATCGGCATTTTTAGAAGGCATGTGTTACCACAGGCATAAGAAATTATATCACAAAATGCATAGTTTTATCACCCTCATAGGTTCGCCCATTCACTTTAAAAAAAAAACCGATACGAAACGAATCACGGCCTCTAAATAAAGCCCCCTTGAACGCATCAACTGGCAAACAGGTTTTACTTTATATATAGATAGATAGCTAAAATGAAATTTAGTGCGTCAGGGTTTTCTTATTCAGACAGGTCTTTTATCTTTTAGTCATCGAACTGTTTTCTAGCGTACCAATAGTTCAACTGAGGTCATTATTGTCTGGTGGTAAAACTGCCACACACAGTGCAGTTACCGTACTCTTTTCCAGTAAAATTCCAGAGCGCAATATGGTAGTTACTATGACGGAACTAAACCGCAAGTAAATTATACAATACAGTGAAGGAAAGAAAACTAACTATAGCAGAACATGTAAACCAATACTGACCTCCCTTTAATCAAATTACACTTCGATAACACACTCACTCCCTCATATGATACCGCTTTGATATCGGGAAAACATCAGTGGTTAAATACTCTACTTTAAAAAGTACGTATTTAGCCCTGTACAAAGAAACAACGAAGCATGAACGAGACCTTCCATTGATAGAGTCATTCAGTAAAACCTCATCACTGGTTTAAACATTGTACCCTTGATAACAAGTTTTGTTATTAACGATTTGCTTGAGAACATTATTCATTTAAACAGTGAGGTTTTTGTGCAGATCTGTTGACAACTATTAAATTTCTTTTACAAGCGTGCTATTGTTAGCTTGATTTAGATAAACAATTACCCGTCAAATCAGTAAGGCATCACGTGTGAATGGATTAAGCAGGTACATCCCGGTGGTCTAGCTGATGTTACTGAAAAAACGATATGAGAAAATCGGATAGAAAATGCAGCAATCGACTTAACCAGCCTAGCACATAAAACATAAAAACATATCATACAACACAAATACACAATATCAGCATATAATCGAACGATAAAATGTCTTGAAAAGCTGAATGACCTAACGTTTCATAACGATATGCCAAAACTGTAACCTCTAGCGACTAAGCGAAGAGTTTCTATGATTTGACCATAAAGATGATTGAACATAGTGACGCCCTAACAAATGGCCAACCCCCAACAGTTAAAAGGCTGGAATGACAAGTCCTAATACAAACGAAGTCTCCTTTACTGATCAACTTACAAGTTTAAATGACCAAATCTGGTTAAAACATGCTCGACTTTTATGTTAAAATATGGCATGACAGTTTTTATTCTGATGAGTTACTTTTGAATTAGGTCACTGTGGTAAATGTTTTTGGCATATACTAGTATATTTTCGAACTACATTGTTCATGAATCAAGTTACATTAGTAGGCTATAATATTCCCCTCTTTTATTGTTGCGGTTTGCCTCTTTTGCTGGGAGAGCAACTTTTTAAAATTATGTCACTATGCGGTAATGCCTTGTTAGGTCGCCGCGGTCACATTGTTGGCATATAATGGAGCAATATGCATTAAAAAATATGTAATGTTATTTCCCGCCCCATTCATCCCTTGTCCACTAACTAGGGTCACAGTTGTGCTTTATTAGGTCGCATTAACGTTTGGTCACTGTTCTTGATGTCTTAAACTAGGACGGGGTGGAATTAAATCGCAATGACTTAATGACTCAATGACGCAATATACTCATTTCTTTTTAATTATTATTAAAATAATTAGTACTTAATCAGCATTCGTGAGAGTACGTGTGAAATGATCGAACGGAAAAATGACGATATAACAGTCGTTGAACTTATCATACACCCTTGGAGAAGTTTCAACGTTTCAAAGTTTATTAGATACATCAAAAATATATGACACAGTAAAACATTGTGAATTAAGTCAAAGATGACCCATGATCACAATATTAATAAAAACATTCTACATAACCACGAAAATTTACGGTTATACAGTTTACAAAACTTCTGAATGAATGTCATTTCCCCAACAAAATTGTGTAGACGAGTACTAGTAAGCAACCTACTGTCAGTAGACGATAAATGTTGAAGACAATCCTGCACCTTCTATAAGGTGTGGAACCGATCAATTAAAAGTGATGGATATAAAGTGGAAAACTTTTAAAGAGATAATGACGACAAAGGGGGATAATTATTCTTTCCTGTTTTGTTAGTTTCGCAATTAACGATATTTATGTTCGACTGACGAGTCACGTGGTTGCAAAACAATGTTTAATTGTCTGCAGAGATGTTTAACTCGTGGATAACATTTGTTTTGACAAAAAGTTACAGTTCTATGATGATATTGTTAGATAACATTTCTCCGAGGCAAATACAGTCAACAAAAATTATACTCAACCTACCGGAGTCATTCTTCTGAAATATCGTACACATATACTTACGCACACTCCCAAAGCAACACCTATATTTTTCAGGATTACTCAGCTGTTTATGAAGGGATTTGGTTCAAATTTGACATTGGCATACATATCTCGTACATATCTGACTAATGTTATTTTCTTGATTACAATAAAATCATGGCAAGATAAAAATAATTCAACCAATGAACATCACTGTAAAACGAAAAGTCACAAAAGTACGTCATGAAAAATATTGAAAAACTGGGTGTTGTTTTTACTAAAAGGTTCTTCACAGTAAAATAATAGAATAATGATATTACAGTTAATGTGTCTAAGTCTTGAATGTGTATCCATGTTGTTTATGATAAATTTATACCTCTACAATATCGACAACTCATAGGAAGATCAATCATTGATTGCGGTTCAAAAATCCTAAACGATGGCTCGATTTTGCAGGTTTCTTGGTTTAGTAGTCGTCTTATTGGTCGATTAAACGACACACATAAACTAATCCTGAATAATATTTGAATTCGGAGACTTTAATGATAGTTGCACCTTTTGTGGGTTATTATTTTGTAGTATACCTTTTGTTTTACACGCTTTGTGAGCCAGAGCTCCGTCATGCAGTGTTTTTAAATGTCGCCAATTTTGTGAATTTTCATTTTACAGTGACGCACATTATTTCGTTTTATTTTTATCTTTCAATGAACGTATTGACTAACAAATTATAGGGGATATTTATCCAGTTTCAATTTATATACAGCCACTATTTGAACCTTAGCCAAACCATGAAAAATATAGGTGTTGCGTTGGAAGTGTGCGTAAGTGTATACCTTGATGTGATGTTTGGTACCCGTCACTGTCTCTTATTCCGCACGGTGGCCGAGTAATTAACAATCTAAACTACTAACCTGGAGGTCCCATGTTATAATCCAGGTCGGAGAAATGAAAGTTTCAGAAACGCTTAAATTAAATGTTTCCCACAAAACTAGAGAGGAGCGTATTTATAACCGTGATGTAGAATCAAGTGTACCGGTGCTACACATCAGAGGCGTAAAACAACAAATACAATGAGTCTACATTTTTGTATTTGGACAGAGCTAAGGCAGCACACCCAGATTACTTGTATGACACAAAGAGTCTGCCTCTGTCAGCATAGTCGAAAAGTATAGACCAATTATACGGTGTTAAAAACCGGATGGTCATGTACAACGACTGTCTCGGTGGGACGAAAACAAATCTCGAAATGAATAACGAATAACTTCAATGCAATGAAGCTAGGGAGTGTTGCCTTGCAGTTGTAAACAGGTTCTTCTGACTTCTGAAGCGGTGGATTTCAGACATACTGGTATGTACTTAAAAATTGGCGATGTAATAAGATGTCATTAAGCTTGTTTCGTGTTACAGTGATGTTTTTATCGTATTTACAAACAACATAAGACAAACCTGTCTGAATGTGGTATGGAGAGTGACTGATACGTCTCGGAGATACAATGACAGAATGTATGTATATCAAAGAAGACAGTTTGATTGTTTTCTATCCGGATAATTACATACTATGAGGTGTCACATGACTAAATTTGCGTACATACTGTAAGGCGTAGTATAACCAAATTTGCATACATACAGTAAGGACTGGTGGCTGTCACACTACAGAGTTTTACAACAAAATAAGCATACACATAGTTGATGAACAACTACTGGATGGTTGGACAGGATATAAAATTCGTAATAGAGGCAAAGGATTTACTGAACACATGTTTACTCTACATACAGTATATGATGGCCATTATGGTACTCATAGATATACTATGGAAACAATGCAAATATTACGAGTAAGACATGTATTGTATCTAAAACTGTGACATTTACTTCAAAGTAACAACTGGTGTTAGATAATGTTGCGTGATGAATTAGTTCGTCTTTATATGCAATATTTCATTTTTAACTTGGTCCTTGAATGTGTAACGAGAGAAGTTACCCATGGTAGACCAAGAGGTAATGCGACATTCGAAGCTCTCGATTGACATTGTAGTTCTTTTTCATACACACAAGGAAATACGAGAGAAAACGAACCCCTGACACAAACTGACTAACAAAGACATAAATGATGATTTTATATATATTACAAATTGGTGGATAAGGCCGCCCTAACAAGTTGTTCCTACTTATTTTAATCATTCTCGACACCGCATACACGATGCTACCTATCGCAACATGGTAATGGGAGAAGAAAAGTTTGCTTTCCTTGTTTATAGTGAGCGTCTAGAACGGGAATTTCTAGTACCATCTTTATTTCGCCTTTGATAAAAATCGACACCTCCCATATTCGTATCAGACGCTCTACTACTAGACTATAGAGCATGCGGTGAACACGTGCACTAGCTTGTTTTCAAAATTCTAATATGTTCGGCACACGTTGTAATCTGTCACTGCGCCATAAAACATACATTGTATATCACGGCAAGACAACGTACCTCGTGACTATGATAATAAAGGATAAGTCAAGATTATTTCATGCTTATTTCACGATTATTTAAAAACATTAGTATAAACACACTATTTATTACTACAAAATGTATTTTACTTGTATCTTACATCACATTTAGCCACGATTCTATTACGATATTATTAATTCCGCCTAACGAGCTACCTTTAACATTAAATATTAATATTATCCATTTTCTCATAAACTTGCACACAATATTTTCTCTGAAGTGTATCATCTAAACAACATTCATTATTTCAATGCAATTGGTAAGAGTAAACAAATACCACATAGCAAAGGCTGAAAGCGTAGCAAGGTCTTAAGTGAAAACCCCATAGATAGTGTGGAATTTTGGAAAGTATTGGGGACTACTAGTGCTAGCATACATGTATTTAGAAATGTAAAACCATGCCTACGCGTTGGATGAGCTGTTTTGAAATCCGGAATACAGGCGTAATAACCCAATGGCAGCAAGTGTTTTGGTTTCAAGATGTCTGATTAATTTATTGTTGCCCGGTGTACCCCGATCAAACAACGTTCTAAATCGCCTCTAGAGGTACGCACATTAATATACCCTAATATAGTGCGGGATTTATAAGCACTAAGGTGTAGTCATAAGCACTAACATGTGGTCATAAGCACTAACATGTAGTCATATGCAATAACATGTAGTCATATGCACTAACATGTATTCATAAGCACTAACATGTAGTCATATGCACTAACGTGTAGTCAGAAGCACTAACGTGTAGTCATATGCACAAACATGTAGTCATAAGCACTTAGATGTGGTCATATGCACTAAGATGTAGTCATATGCACTAAGATGTAGTCATATGCACTAACATGTATTCATAAGCACAAACATGTAGTCATATGCACTAACATGTAGTCATATGCACAAACATGTAGTCATAAGCATTAAGATGTAGTCATATGCACTAAGATGTAGTCATATGCACTAACATGCAGTCATATGCACACACATGTAGTCATAAGCACTAACATGTATTCATAAGCACTAACATGTAATCATAAGCACTAACATGTAGTCATAAGCACTAACGTGTAGTCATATGCACTAACATGTAGTCATTAGCACTAACATGTAGTCATATGCACTAACATGTAGTCATAAGCACTAACATGTGGTCATATGCACAAACATGTAGTCAAATGCGCAAACATGTAGTCATATGCACAAACATGTAGTCATATGCACAAACCTGAGTCATAAGCACTAACATGTAATCATAAGCACTAACATCTAGCCATATGCGCTGACATGCTGTCATATGCGCTAACATGAAGTCATATGCAATAACATGTAGTCATATGCACTAACATGTAGTCATAAGCGCTAACATGTAGTCATATGCAATAACATGTAGTCATATGCACTAACATGTAGTCATAAGCGCTAACATGTAGTCATATGCAATAACATGTAGTCATATGCACTAACATGTATTTATAAGCACTAACATGTAGTCATAAGCACTAACATGTAGTCATATGCACTAATGTGTAGTCAGAAGCACTAACGTGTAGTCATATGCACAAACATGTAGTCATAAGCACTTAGATGTAGTCATATGCACTAAGATGTAGTCATATGCACTAAGATGTAGTCATATGCACTAACATGTATTCATAAGCACTAACATGTAGTCATATGCACTAACATGTAGTCATATGCACAAACATGTAGTCATAAGCACTAAGATGTAGTCATATGCACTAAGATATAGTCATATGCACTAACATGTAGTCATATGCACTAACATGTAGTCATATGCACACACATGTAGTCATAAGCACTAACATGTAGTCATAAGCACTAACATGTAGTCATAAGCACTAACATGTAGTCATAAGCACTAACGTGTAGTCATATGCACTAACATGAAGTCATAAGCACTAACATGTAGTCATATGCACTAAGATGCAGTCATGAGCACTAACATGTGGTCATATGCACAAACATGTAGTCAAATGCGCAAACATGTAGTCATATGCACAAACATGTAGTCATATGCACAAACCTGAGTCATAAGCACTAACATGTAGTCATAAGCACTAACATCTAGCCATATGCGCTGACATGTAGTCATATGCGCTAACATGTAGTCATATGCACAAACATGTAGTCATATGCACAAACATGTAGTCAAATACAGACAGTGATATCTTGAACATTTTATTTTGTAAATGTGTATTTGCCTTATTTATATGTTATTTGAAAATGGCCAAACGCATTAAAGCAATATGTTTGCTGATTATGCCTGTAAACTTTGAACTTTGAATAGTGTTTCTTTGCCGTATGATATTTCCCTATCATGAGAGATTAAAGCAACACCGGTATGTGCTTGATCAAATATGGCCTTGACTTACTATTGACATAATTAAAACCAACATCACAATGTACTTTTTATGAGACTTTTCTCATGACAATCTGAACTTGTCATGATGCTCAAACTGAAGGTAAACAGTTGACATTTTACTTGTTTTCTCAAAATATCGATTTTATTCTTACGACCTTCTCCTTCTAAAGCCAGCGAAATACACCCAAAAATGACCATTGCAATATGCGCCTTGGCAAACGACAGAACATGTTCATGCATATCTTAATACAGAAAGGTTGAATTGATTGTAAACGCATTCACTTTATTTGCCTAACTGGCGATTATTTCCAATTAACATGTCAGGCCGGGTCATTTTGGTCAATTATTCAATAAATGTATTCATAATTCCCCAATCAAATATTCATTTAGATATCAACATGAACTTGATGTCAAACGGTGATAAGGTACAATATAGCCCTAAGAAAAACTCCAGTATCAGCTGGACTCGATGTTAATAATCAATCAGACCATGAGGATGTCGAATTTTCTAGAACATATTTATCACCCAATGAAGTTTTCAAGTCTAGTTGTATTCGTGGAAGATTTGGCTGGAGACTGTTGTGAGATATTGGAAGAATTTGACCGACAAAGACTTTATATTAGGTGTGTCAATCTGAAGCTCAGCTAAATTATGTTGTATCTCAATTGAAATTGACATTACGCCAGAGCAGAGATTGCTCCACCTGATTGTTTATCGACGGTTGCTTGACGAAGGTTTTCAAGTTAATCCATTAGGTCATGTGATTATAATTTACCCTTATAATTGATTTTTAAGTGTTATTGATAGCAACTTGCGTAATGTCAATTACGTCAGAGAAGAGATTGTCCAGCTTTGTTGTTTCTCGAAGGTGTTTGTCGAAGGTTTTCAAGTTAATCTATTGGGACATGTGATATGGACCATGTGATTATAATTTACTGTTAAAATTTATTCAAATGTACTTGATTGACAACATGTGTAATGTCAATTGTAAATATTGGCTTGACTATCCTCAAGTTCATTCTAGTACATTTGTGTATCTTTTAAATATTTTAAAACTCATTGTTCAACATTTAAGTTCCGTGCCTTGATTCTTTATCGTAACGCCAGGAGACCAAACAGTTACATTCTGAGTGTCAAACAATCCAGTGACCTTTAGAACGAAGTTGGCGTGGGAGCATAACAAGCCGCACCGGAGTGGTTTAAAATCATTGTTGTAGACACACGTATATGTTGCTTGTATCTTGAAATCTAACAATGTACATGCATTGTCATAAGTTGTGACTGAGTTTTCATTTAATATCAACTGACCATGCTTTCTACTTCCAAAGCTACATACACTCACCAATACAGCTTCTTCCCAGCAAGTAACGTCATCTGAAACAAGTTTCCCGCGGTCACTGTCATCATATGTACCTTGATATGTTTTCAGGCAGCTCGAACAGGTCTACACAGATAGAATATTGACTCGTTTTTATCTAGTTTTAATTTGTACAAAACAATGATACTTTTTCAAAAGAATATATACTGTATGTGATATTATATGTGAACATGATGCTACAACCAGCAACACGTGTATAAACCTTTACTTAATAGATGGACGACTTGACGTATCAAGTCCATTTCCATACAGCACTTTTATGATAAATTACGCAGCAAACATATACTAGTAGATAAAAGGGCATATTGGTGCATTCAAACAGGTATAAATTATGCCTAGCTAAACACTTCTAAGTAAATGATGAATATAACTGTATTGTTCAGATTTTCAACCTCATTCACTACTATTGGTTAGACGGTGGCATAAAACTGAAGTAATTGACAGTAAGCAGACATTAGATCTTCACAGACTGTTTCTGCTTCACAGTGACTTCACATCATCACACTTCATCAAATCATTATGTATTATGCATTATGACACCTGCAAAAAACCATTGGGTGTAAATTTGCAGTAAAATACTGGGATAATTTTCACTTGGGTAAAACACTTGTGGTTCTTGAAACCATTTCCTTCTATTGGTATGTCTGCTGATTACACGTCATTGTGCATGTTACAGACAGACAATTGTACAAATGCCAACACGAGTCATATACCAGAAACAAAAATAAGTGATTTTCAATTATTTAAGTGTAACGTTATTAGTATTCAAGAGATGACTTTTGTTCAATCGTTTTCCACCCACCCAATATACGCCCCCATACGAGTACAGAAAGTCTATCATAGTTTATACCTTGGTCACAAGTTGAGCATTTGTTTTTGCCTCGGCCAGGTACTACCGATTTAAATTTTTTTAAAAGCTTCAGGAGTCATTGGGAACAGGGATATCACAAATTTTCTAATGACTTCCCGATACTTCCCCTAGATCACGTGGACCCTTTTCCCGATACATTTCGATGCCCATTTATTAAATCGGGAATACATTGCCGACGCAAAAATGTCTCAGCGAGACCAAGACATAGCCAACTCTTGGACAAGCCTGACGTAAACAATGTATTATAAAAACTATTTATAAGAGTAGTAGTTCTAGTCCCAGACATTGCCTTCAGGTTTCCTGTTACAACTTCGGTGAAGAATGTATTTTTAATATCAATCAAATTGATCAAATGTGGATGATGACTATACGATATACTAGACTTGATATCAATATAGCGTTTGAAATACTGATATCGTATTTGAAAGGCATTTTTGCTTGCTGATTTTGCCAATAAAGTTGTATTGTATTGTGTTGTGTTGTATTGTTTCCTTGGCTAAAATGAAATGAACTGATCAGTCTAACAACATCAAACAGGGGCCAGTGCTTTAAAGATTTAGTACGCTATTCACCATTTTTAATTTCATTGTGAAATTAAGAGCGTTTCCAGTTCAAATCTGGAAAGTTCCACATTTTAGATTACGACGTTACCATAACGTATTGTAGTTGTAACGTGTGTTTGACATTATGATGAGGGTTCCAAGTGTTTTAAACGGAATCAAGAATGCCTGCAAAGAAGCGATGTTAAAATGAGACTACGTGAAGATCGGAATGCCAAGTTTGAAAAAGTCCTAATACTAACGAAGTTCCCATTACTGATCACCGTACAAGTTCAAATGATCAAATATTTTTGAAACACGCTCGGTTTTTATGTTATGGCACGGTAGTCCGTACTCATACTATCGTTCGCATCGTTTTCAAAGACTTTGATTGCCTTTCAAGGGGGGTTCTTAAGTCAACTGGATAAAAACCCTGAATCTTTCGCGAATTACATTGCAATGATTTTATATTTTTTTTTATTACTATTATGTGTTCTTAATCCGCATTAGTGACAGTATGGGTGAAATGATGCTACATAAAAATGACGAAATAACATTCCAGCAATTTATCATACACCCTCGTAGATATACCACGAAAATTAATGGTCTTACAGTTTAAAAAAACTTCTAAATGAATGTCCTTTCCTCAACAAAATTGTGCAGACGAATACTAGTAAGCACCCTCTGTCAGTAGACGATTAATGTTGAAAACAATCCTGCACCTTCTATAAGGTGTGGTACCGATCCATTAAAAGTGACGGAAATAAAGGAGAAAACTTTTAAAGAGATAATGACGACAAAGGGGGATAATTATTCGTTCCTGTTTTGTAAGTTTCGCAATTAACGATATTTATGTTCGACTGACGAGTCACGTGGTTGCAAAACAGTGTTTAATGGTCTGCAGATATGTTTAACTTGTGGATAACATTTGTTTTGACAAGAAGTTACAGTTCTATACTTATTAGTTCATATACAGTCAAAAGTTGAACCATAGCCAAATCACGAAAAATATAGGTGTTGCGTTGGAATAGTGCGTAAGTGTAAACGCTTTTAAATGTTTCCCACAAAACCAGAGAGGAGCGTATTGGTAACCCTGATGTAGTATCATGTGTACCGGTGCTACACATCAGTGGCGTAATAAAACCAATACGATGAGTCTACATTTTTGTATTTGGATAGAGCTAGGGCAGCACACCCAGATTACTTGTATAACACAAACGTTCTACCTCTGTCAGCATAGTCGAAAGGTATTGACCAAGTGTACGGGGTTAACAGCCGGACGGTCATGTACAACGACTGTCTGGGTGGGACAAAAACAAATCTTGAAATGAATAACTTCGAAGTACTGAAGCTATGAAGTGTTGCATTGCAGTTGTAAACTTGGCTCGTCTGACTATTGAAGCGATGGATTTCAGACATACTAGCATGTACTTAGAAACAGGAGATGAAATAAGACGACATTAAGCTTGTTTAGTGTTACAGTGGTGTGTTTATCGTATTTACAAACAACATAAGACAAACATATCTGTATGTGGTATGGAAAGTGACTGGTACGTCTCGGGGATACAATGACAGAATGCTTGTATATCAAAGTAGACAGTTTGATTATTTTCTATCCGGATAATTACATACTATGAGGTGTCACATGACTATATTTGCGTACATACTGTGAGGCAAGGTATAACCAAATTTGCATGCATACAGTAAGGACTGGTTGCTGTCACACTACAAAGTTTTACAACAAAATAATCATACACATAGTTGATGAACAACTACTGGATGATTGGACAGGATATAAAATTCGTAATAGAGGCAAAGAATTTACCGAACACATGTTTACTCTACATACAGTATATGAAGGCCATTATGGTACCCATAGATATATTATGGAAACAATGCAAATATTACGAGTAAGACACGTATTGTATCTAAACTGTGACATTTTCTTCGAAGTAACCACTGGTGTTAGATAATGTTGCGTGATGCAATATTTCATTTTTAACTTGGTCCTTAAATTTGTAATGAAAAAAGTAACCGACTTTAGACCAAGAGGTAATGCGATTGACATTGTAGTTCTTTGTCATACACACAAGGACATGCCAGAGGAGAAAACGAACCCCTAACACAAACTGACTTACAAGACATACATGATGATTTTATAGATAGATCTATATTACAAATTGGTGGACAAGGCCGCCCTAACATATTGTCAAACCACTTATAATTAATCACTGTTGACATCAAATTATTGATGTCAGTTTTCCATTTTATAGTGAGTGTCTAGTAAGGGAATTTCTGGTATCCTGTTTATTTCGTCTTTAGTCAAACCCGAGGCTTCCTACACTCGAAGCGGACGCTCTACTACTAGGTTATCGAGGAGGTGGTGTACAGGTAGACGTACACTATCTTGTTTGTTAGTTCTTATATATACAATGCATACGCTGTCGGCATACGTTCTAACTTTTTCCGGCGCAATAAGAATAATAAATCTTTGTTTTCGAAAGTGATAAGTTAAGACATATACGAATAAATACATATATTATTTTCTACAAGGCCTTCAATACTTAAAATTTAAAAGAATGTAAAGAAGAGAAAAAAGTAACATAGCAAACAATGATTGATAACATTATTATTGAGAGAGAAAAATAAAATACACACTTACATGGCATTGCATAGAGCACCAATTATTATGTAAAAATGTAATACATTTATAAAGGTTAGACAGACACTCATCAATAATAATAGTAATTACGAGTAAGTTATATAATAGCAATTCATTCATTCAAGTCATTTCATTCATTCATTCATGTCATTTATATGGAAGGCAATAAAACTTACTGGATAATATCACAAGACAACATGCCTCCTGACTATGATAATAATTGATAAGTCACGATTATTTCATGATTATTTCACAATTATTTAAAACATTGCCAAATACCAAAATATAAACATACTGTTTATAACTACAACAATGTATTTTATTTGTCTTTTACATCACCTTTAGCCACGTTTCTATTACGATATTATTAATTCCGCCTAACGAGCTACCTTTAACATTAAATATTAATATTATCCATTTTGTCATAAACTTGCACACAATATTTTCATTGAAGTGCATCTTCTAAACAACAGACATGTTTTAATGTAATTTGTAGCAGTTAACAAATACAACAAAACAAAGGCTGAAAGCGTAGCAATGTGCAAAGTGAGAACCCCATAGGATGGAACTTTGGACGGTATTGAGGACTACTAGTAGTAGTGCTGGCATATTTGGAAACCTTCTTATTCGAAGACAACACAATTTTCGAACTAAATGAATCAAGATATATAAGAAGGCTATAATATTCCCCTCTTTTACTGTTGCGGTTTGCCCCTTTTGCTGGGATTAAAATTATTTCACAATGCGGTTTTGCTAGTTAGGTCGCTGCGGTCACCTTGTTGGCATATTATGAAGCAATATGCATCTTAAACTATTTAATATCATTTCTCTAGCTTGTTCATTAACTAGGGTCGTACTTGTGCTTTATTAGGTCGCATTAACGTTTGGTCACTGTCCTTGGTGCCTTAAACTAGGTCACGGGGTATTTTTGCATCTGGTCGTCGTTTTGGCATGGGTTTGTGCGGTCGGGTCACCGTGCAGCTGGGCCATGGGTAACATTGTCGGGTCTTGGCTGCGTTTCATTCGGTCTCATGCAATAACCGCTATTTTATAATTTCCTTGTGAAATTGGGTCATTATGCGTTTTTTCGGCGGAGACTTGAACTTTTAATTGTTTTTTAGCTTATTTGTGGGCATTGCTCAGTGTAGTTGTGTTGTGGTGTTTCTGATATCTGTGCTCGACTGGTTAGGTTGAGTGCTACCTTCCCTGTCTGATTTCCTCATATCTTTTTATTATAGTAAGCATCGTTTTCAAAGGTTTTGATTGCCATTTAATGGGGCTTCCTAAGTCTATCTGATATAAAATCTGAATAATTCACGACTTATATCGCAATGACTTAATGACTCAGTCACGCAATATATTAATTTATTTTTTATTATTATTAAAATCATTAGTACTTAATCCGCATTAGTGAAAGTACGTGTAAAATGATCGAACAGAAAAACGACGATATAACAGTCTTTGAATTTATCATACACCCCCGTAGATGTACCACGAAAATTTACGATTTTGCAGTTTACAAAACTTCTGAATGTCCTTTCCTCAACAAAATTGTGTAGACGAATACTAGTAAGACCCCACTGTCAGTAGACGATAAATGTTGAAGACAATCCTGCACCTCTATAAGGTGTGCAACCGATCCATTAAAGTGATGGAGATAAAGGGGAAAACTTTTAAAGAGATAATGACGACAAAGGGGGATAATTATTCGTTCCTGTTTTGTTAGTTTCGCAATTAACGATATTTATGTTCGACTGACGAGTCACGCGGTTGCAAAACAATATTTAATTGTCTGCAGAGATGTTTAACTTGTAGATAACATTTGTTTTGACAAGAAGTTACAATTCTATGATGATATTGTTAGATAACATTTAACCGAGGCAAATACAGTCAGTACATATAACACGCAAATGTTGAGCCAACCTACCGGGGCCATTCCTCTGAAATGTCGTACACATATACATTGGTTTGGTGATTGGTACCTGTCACTGCCTCTTATTCCACACGGTGGCCGAGTGGTTTGCAATCTAGACTACTGGAGGTCCCTAGTTCTAATCCAGGTCGGAGCACTGGAAGTTTCAGAAACGCTTGAAAAGTGTTTTCCACCAGACTAGAGATGAGCTTATTGGTAACCCTGATGTGACATCACGTGTATATATCTACAACGAGGCATGACTAGTAAGTACTCAGTATTCTATATAATAAGGGGTCATTACTAAGCTAGATCTTTACCGGTGCTAAACACCAGTGGCGTCAAGGAACCGATACAATAAGTCTATTCGGAAGTAGCTAGGGCAACGCATCCGGATTATTTGTATCATACAAACTTTCTGCCTCCGACACTGAAAGTCGAAAGGCATTGACCAATTATACGGGATTAAAAAACGCATGGTCCTTGCACAGCCAAACAACGGCTGTTTCGGTGGGACGAAAACAAATCCCGAAATGAATAACAAATAACGGCAATGCTATGAAGCTAGGAAGTGTTGCCTTGCAGTTGTAAACAAGTTCTTCTGACTGTTGAAGCGATGGATTTCAGACATACTGGTATGTGATGTAATATGATAACATTAAGCTAGTTTAGTGTTACATTGGTGTGTTTATCGTATTTACAAACAAAATAAGACAAACATGTCTGTATGTGGTATGAAAAGTGACTGATACGTCTCGGATATACTATGACAGAATGTATATATATATCGAAGTAGACAGTTTGATTGTTTTCTATCCGGATAATTACATACTTTGAGGTGTCACATGACTAAATTTGCGTACATACTGTGAGGCGAGGTATAACCAAATTTGCATGCATACAGTAAGGACTGGTGGCTGTTACACTACAGAGTTTTACAACAAAATAATCATACACATAGTTGATGAACAACTACTGGATGATTGGACAGGATATAAAATTCGTAATATAGGCAAAGGATTTACCGACAACATGTTTACTCTACAAACATTATATAAAGGCCATTATGGTTCCCATAGATACATTATGGAACAATGCAAATATAACGAGTAAGACACGTATTGAATATAGTACTGTGACATTTACTTCAAAGTAACCACTAGTGTAAGATAATGTTGCGTGATGAATTATTTCATCTTTGACTTGGTCCTTGAATGTGTAATGAGAAAAGTAACCGAAGGT
The DNA here is from genome assembly GCA_963678985.1 of Spisula subtruncata. NCBI lineage: Eukaryota > Metazoa > Mollusca > Bivalvia > Venerida > Mactridae > Spisula > Spisula subtruncata. The sequence continues at coordinate 12,513,008 of OY787674.1, forward strand.
AGACCAAGAGGTAATGCGACATTCGAAGCTCTTGGTTGACATTGCAGTTCTACGCATACACACAAGCAAATGTGAGAGGGAAAATGAACCCTTGACACAAACTGAATAACAAAAATATAAATGATGATTTTATATTTATTACAAATTGGTGGACAAGGCCGCCCTGACATATTGTCAAACAAGTTGTTCCCACTAATTTTAATCATTCTCGACACCGCATACCTGATTTAACCTATCGCAACATGGTTATGGGAGAAGAAAAGTATGCTTCCCTTGTTTATAGTGAGCGTCTAGTACGGGAATTTCTGGTACCATCTTTATTTTGCCTTTGGTAAAACTCGAGACCTCCCACATTCAGAGCGGACGCTCTACTACGAGAGGTGCTCCACTTATATTTGAACACTGTTGAACATCCCATATTTTCAACATGTCATTGTATAGTCAAAAAGTCTTTATTCAATCGCATACATCAATGTGTCAATTAACATATACACGCATTGTTTTTGTATTTGTAATTAAATTAGAACCAAAAATTCACATTTTTGTACGGGCATACTTTTGACCTTTTTTATGACTGAAAAAATCCGACTAATGTTGTAAGAATGTATTGATTGTAATCAATGTTGCTTAATACTTAAAATTCCAATTCTTCGGATGTAGCGTTGTTTGACTTTGGCCTTTACTAGTATCGTCCAATGAACATGAAATACGTGTTCTTAAGGTACAAAATGGTGTGATTGTGTTGGTGTATGGTGCTGGGCTTTGGTCAAAACACCATCATTCGGAAATTGTCGCCAGGAAAGTCATATGGGAATCATTTTGTCCAAAAACGGTTTTAAACATGAATGGCATACTATCGTATGCTGATTTGTCCGTTTGTAGAATAAATAAGAGTCCTATTTTATTAGTTATAACAAACAACAGTACATGTAATGAAACAGGCTGCTAACCCATGTAGTTTAACGAATGCCAACTCCTTGGTAGGGTCTAGGATATTGCTCATATAGCAGCCTGGTCGTCTACCGTAAATATCTCAATGTTAATGTATTGGCTTATGAGAGGTGACGAAGGTTATCGATATAACCTCTCTGTTGTAGTATATATGGTGGTTAAAGACGATTGTCTCCCTTTAATTTTTGTCTTGTTTTAGCGCTTGTGAACACCAATATTTTCGGAGTTTGGCATGCAGTATTTGCGAAATCTCTATTTTGGTAGTTACAATGGATACTACTAACTTCGTTGAAAACCACATTTAAGTTATTTGTTTGGTCATCGTCACCATACACCCAATGAGTACGTTAATCAAACAAATAGTCACTTTTTGGCATTTTTTAATATTTTATATTATTTCATTCATGGGCACAGCATGACAAAAACAATCCTTCTAGTAACGAGTACTTCTGATTATCTTCACAAAAACGGTACACCAATGTTTCTTCAACCTCTTCTTGTGGATTCGTTGGGAGTGTTTGGCCTTCAAAAAGCCCAAAGCAACATCCTATACAGAATTGGTAATTTCGGTTGGAAACATATTGCAAATATCCAAAACAATTATTGTATATGATGCCTGACACATTGCTTCTCACTGTTCAAAAGAGATATTTCATCTATAGCGGGTTAGATGGACAATATCGGACATTCAGCACTGTTCAAATATAAGTGGGGCACCTCTCGTAGTAGACTATAGAGGATGCGATGAGCACGTACACTAGCTTGTTTGCTAGTTCTTATAATGATCTGCATACGTTGTTGGCATACGTTGTTACGCGTGCCTACGCCATAAAACACACTATATATCACGACAAAAATTACGCGTCGTGACTATGATAATAAATGATAAGTCACGATTATTTAAAACATTTCAAAATTACAAGTATAAAAATACTGTTTATAACTACAAATGTATTTTATTTGTATTTTACATCGCCTTTAGCCACGTTTCTATAACGATATTATTAATTCCGCCTAACGAGCTACCTTTAACATTAAATATTAATATTATCCATTTTCTCATAAACTTGCCCACAATATTTTCTCTGAAGTGCATCTTCTAAACAACAAACATGTTTTAATGTATTTTGTAAGAGTAAACAAATACCACACAGCAAAGGATGAAAGCGTAAAGCAAGGTCTTATGTGAGAACCCCATAGGATGGGGGTTTGGACTGTATTAAGGACTACTAGTAGTAGTGCTGACATATTTGGAAATGTCAAACCATTGCTTTGGATGAGCTGTATTGAAATCCGCAATACACGCGTAATAACCCAATGGCAGTAAGTTTTGATTTCAGTCTATCGAATTAGGACCAGATTGTTCCCCGAGTGATCCCCGATCAATCTACCTTTTAAATCGCGTGCAATGGTAACATAATAATACTCTGTCCTGTGTTTTTTATCACTCGAATGTTCTTGTGCTAACACGTAGTCAACTACACACAGTGTTATCTACATGTAGTATGTTTTTTTTGTTATCTGTCTTTGCTTTATTTATATAGTATTTGAAAATGGTCAAACGCATTGAAGCAATATGTTCTGCCAAAACTGCCTATAAGTTTCGTAAGACAAATCAATGATGTTACTTTACGGGTTCCCAACTATCAGACAACCAACATACATTTGTTTGTTGTGGCTACGATAATACAACTTCAAAATGAATACATGACATATGGATTTTCATGTTTAATCATAGTGTTTCATTGCTACACGATACTATACTATCATGAGAGATTAATGCAACAACGGTATGTGCTTGATAAAACATGACCTTGACTGACTATTGACATATTTAAAACCAACATCACAAGGTACTCCTTATGAGCCTATATTCATGACAGTCGGAACATGTTGACCAAACTGAGACTGAAACAGTTGACATTTATCTTGTTTTCTCAAAATATCGATTTATTCTTACGACCTTCTCATTCGAAACCATCGAAATACCCTCAACAAGATATTGCTATACGCGTCTTGGCAAACTACTGTACATGTTCATGTATATCTTTATACAGAAAGGTTGAATTGATTGTAAACGCGTTTGCTTTATTTGCCTAACTGGCGTTTATTTCCAATTAACTCGTCAGGCCGGGTCATTTTGGTCAATTATTCAATAAATGTATTCATAATTCTCCAATCAAACATTCATTCAGATATCAACATGAACTTGATGTCAAACGGTGATAAGGAACAATATAACCCTGATAAAAACTCCGGTATCAGCTGGACTCGGTGTAAACAATCAATATGACCATGAGGATGTCGAATTTTCTAGAACATATTTATCACCCAATGAAGGCTTCAAGTCTAGTTTTTTTTTCGAGTATTCGACAGGGGACTGTTGTAAAATATTGGAAGAATTTGACCGACAGAGACAGTCGATTAGGTCGTGTCAATCTGAAGCTACTATGTTGTATCTAAATTGAAATTGACATTACCCCAGATTGTTTGTCTAAGGTTGCTTGATGAAGGTTTTCAAGTTAATCAAGTGGGTCATGTGATCATAATGTACCGTTTAATTTGATTTAAAGGGTATTGATAACAACTTGAGTAATGTCAATTACACCAGAGAAGAGGTAGCCCAGCTTTGTTGTTTGTCGAAGGTATTTGTCGAAGGTTTTCAAGTAACCCTTTGGACTATGTGAATATAATTTACTGTTAAAATTTATCCATATGTACTTGAGTGACAACATGTGTAGTTTAATTGTAAACATTGTCTTGACTATCCTCTAAAGTTCATTCTAGTACACGTGTGTATCTTTTAAATATTCTAAATACTTTTTGTTCAACAGTATTTAAGTTCCGTACCCTGATTCTTTATCGTAACGCCAGGCGACCAAACAGTCACATTCTGAGTGTCAAACAATCCAGTGACCTTTAGAACGTAGATATGTTTTCAGACAGCTCGAGCAGGTCTAACCAGATAGAAAATTGCTTCGTTTTTATTTAGTTTTAATTTGTACAAAATACTGATACTTTTTTCAAAGAACTACCTGACAGTATGATCAGTTTTTAATTTCACCGCAAAAATACTCGAAATCAAGATCATGATGATGGAATTAACGTTATAGAATTTCGGAAAGGAACGGCTGAACGATCCTTGATTTAGCCAAAAAACAACGGTTTGTCCTCAATGCTCAGGCCATCTTTGGGGCCCTTATAAATTGACATTGACGTTTCATATAGAGCGCAACAGCGACAATTGACATGAAAAATGGATTCAAGTTGCCATGACTTTGTACACTTTCTGGTTGAGGGCTTCAATAATGTTGTATTAACTTGTAATCCGTTTGTCTATATCAAATGCAATTAAATTTTAATAAACCGAACTAAAAATTGTGGTCGTAATGGTGGTAATGAATAGGCTGTTTGAACCGGAACCTATTATTGCGAAGCAATCATTGTGTACTGGTCTCCGTTGCCTAAGCAAAGCGCTACGTAGCGCTTTCCATGGGAGGCAATCCGTGAAGTATATATTTATTGAAAGGGAGGTTACTGATTGAAGGCGCTCGGTTGCGATTTGCTTAGGCAACGGACACCTGTGCTTGATGTGCCTTTCGTGCTCTGCTGTTTCTGTTGAATGGTGTTCCCTTTTCTACTATATTTGTATATGAGTGTAGTTTCACCTTTCTGTTGTCTTTTTATTTGAGTTTTATTGTCATCATTATTCAGGTTGGTTGATATGATATGTGAACATGATGCTACAACCAGCAACACGTGTATAAAACTTTACTCCATAGATGGACGACTTGACGTATCAAGCCCATTTCCATGCAGCACTTTATGATAAATTACGCGGCAAACATATACTAGTAGATTAAAGGGCATACTGGTGCATAAAAATAGATAGGTATAAATTATGGTAGGCCTACCGCACCATGCTTCATATGCCTAGCTAAAACTATTTTGCGTAATGAGTAACTGTTTTTTTTAATATTTTTTCAAATTTTCATACTCATTCACTACTTATGGGTTAGACTGAAGTAATTGACAGTAGGCAGACATTGTATCTTCACAGAATGTTTCTGCTTGACAGTGACTTCACATCATCACACTTCATCAACCCATTATGTATTATGCATTATGACACTTGCAAAAAAACATTGGTGTAAATTTGCTGTAAAATACCGGGAGATATATCACTTGGGTAAAACACTTGTGGTTCTTGAAACCACTTCCTCCAATTGGTATTTTCGCTGATTACACGTCATGGTGCATGTTACAGACTTACAATTGTACAAATGCCAACACGAGTCATACACCAGAAACAAAAACAAGTGATTTTCAATAATTTAAGTGTATTAGTATTCAAGAGATGACTTTTGTTCAATCGTTGTCCCACCCACCCAATATACGCCCACATACGAGTACAGAAAGTGTATCATAGTTAATACCTTGGTCTCAAGTAGAGCATTTGTTTTTGCCTCGGCTATGTACTCTCGATTTAAATATAAAAAAGCTTCGGGAGTCATTAGTAACAGTGATATCACAAACTTTCTATTGACTTCCCAGATACTTCCCCTTTATCACGCGGACCCCATTCCCAATGCATTTCGATGCCCATTTATTAAATCGGGATTACATTGCCGATGCAAAAAAGTCTCAGCGAGACCAAGGCATAACCAACTCTTGGACAATGTCTGACGTAAACAATGTATTATAATCAAAGTACTGAAAGTACTGACAGGCTGGCGAACTACTAAGGAACAATAGCTTTTCAAGTAATATAACATCAAGTGGTTTTCTAAGTCGAAAGAGAGGTAAGTGCTGGACTTAACAAAAAATAAAAATAAATTAAAAAATTAAAAATATAAAAAATTTGGAGCGGCCGTGATTCGATCGCTGGACCTTAGCATCAGAAAATTACTAAGCGAGTTGCTCAACCACTCCACCACGATCTCGTTGAAGAATGTTGACCTAAATTATTTACCATAATAAAATCATTGTTGCGCGCGCTATATCGCGTTAGTATATAACGCGTAGTAATAATTATCAACGCATTTAAACACCTATTCTTTTAATTTCATACAATTTCCTTCCATTACAAGAAGAAACTAATATATTACAATCGAACAGAATAAATGAAACAAGGAAAGTTGAATGTTCTTATCTTGCAAAACTGACTAACGAGGAGGAACTATTTGCATCGAGTGTATAGATTCTGTGTTGTCAGTTTTGGGAGTAAATTCATCTTAGTGGATTTCATTTTTTAGGATTGTAATAGTCTGGCGCGAAATCGCCAGCCTAAAAACTAATTATACGGAGTAGTAGATCTAGTCTCAGACCTTACCTTCAGGCTTCCTGTTACAACTTAGGTGACAAGTATGGAATGTCTTTTTAATATCAATCCAATCGGTCAAATGGGGGATGATGATTATACGATATACTAGATATGATATCAATATAACGTTTGAAATACTGATATCCTATTTGAAAGGCATTTGTTTTGTTTACTGATCATGCCAATAAAGTTGTATTGTATTGTATTGTGTTGTATTGTCTCCTTGGCTAAAATGAAATGAACTGATCCGTCTAACAACATTGTGCAACTTCAAACCGGGTCCTTTTACATTGTTGTAGTTATAAACAGTATGTTTATACTTTGTATTTGGCAATGTGTGAAAAAAAAGATTTAGGATGCAATTCAACATTTTTCAGTTCAAATATGAATGTAAAAGTTCCACATTTTAGATTACGACGTTACCACTATAACGTCTTGTAGTTGTAACGTGTGCTTGATCTGTTTAGGGTTCGAGTGTATTAAACGGAACCAAAAATTCCCATCAAGTAGTGATATTGATATGTTAAAATAAGCCTACGTGAAGATCTGAATGCCTAGTTTTAACTATCTAAAGCCCTAATACTAACGAAGTCCCCATTACTGATCACCGTACAAGTTAAAATGGTTACATCTGGTTGAAACACGATCGGTTTTTAAGTTATGGCATGGTAGTCCGTACTCTTACTATAGTAAGCATCGTTTTCAAAGATTTTGGTTGCCTTTCAAGGAGGGTTCTTAAGTCTACTGGATACAAAAACCTGAATCATTCGCGAATTACAATGCAATGATTTCATATCTATTTATTTTTATTACTATTGTTTGTTCTTAATCCGCATTAGGGACAGTTTGTGTGAAATGATCGTACAGAAAAATGACGAAATAACATTCCAGGAATTTTTCATACACCCCTCGTACATGTACCAAGAAAAAAACCGTTTTAACAGTTTTCAAAATTTCTGAACGAATGTCCTTACCTCAACAAAATAGTGAAGACGAATACTAGTAAGCACCCCACTGTCAGTAGACGATAAATGTTGAAGACAATCATGCACCTCCTATAAGGTGTGCAAACGATCCATTAAAGTGTTAATATAAAGGGGAAAACTTTTAAAGAGATAATGACGACAAAGGGGGGTAATTATTCGTTCCTGTTTTGTTAGTTTCGCAATTAACGATATTTATATTCGACTGACGAGTCACGTGGTTGCAAAACAATATTTAATTGTCTGCGGAGATGTTAACTTGTGGATAACAATTGTTTTGACAAGAAGTTACAGTTCTATGATAATAGTGTTAGATAACATTTAACCGAGGCAAATACAGTCAATAAAAATAATACGCAAATGTTGAGCCAACCTACCGGAGTCATTCTTCTGAAATATCGTACACTTGTTTTTACGCACACTTTCAAAGCACTACCTATATTTTTCAGGATTACTCAGCTGTTTATAAAGGGATTTGGTTCAAATTTGATATTTGCATACATACATATCTGATTTATTAAAATCAAATCATGGCAAGATAACAAAAATTTCAACCAATGAACATCACTGTAAAATGAAAAGTCACAAAAGTATGTCATGAAAAATATTGAAAAAAACTTGGTGTTGTTTTTACTAAAAGGTTCATCACAATAAAATGATCAAATAATGATACTCCAGTTAATGTGTCTTAGTATCTTGAATGTGTATCCATGTTGTTTATGATATATTTACATCTACAACATCGAGAACTCATACTAAGTAGTTCCTGGTCACTAATTGATTGCGGTTCAAAAATCCTAAACTAGGGCCTGATTTTTGCAGGGTTTCTAGGTTAAGTAGTCATCTCATTTGTCGCATACATGTCACGTATAAACTAATCCTGAATAATATTGAAATGCGTAGACTTTAATGATAGTGGCACATTTTGTATGTTATTATTTTGTAGTATACCTTTTGTTTTACGTGCTTTGGGAGCCAGAGCTCCGTCATTCAGTGTTTTTTCATTTTACAGTGACGCACAGTCATTTTGTTTTATTTTTATCTTTCAATGAACGTATTGACTACCGTAGCTCAGTGGTTATAGTGCGCTTGCCGTCTAATCTGGCGACCCGGGTTCAAATCCGGGTGGAGGTACATATATATGCCTGCCATGTTTCAGTAGAAATAAAACAAATAAAGGCTATGCTCGGCATAATTCATTTTTACAAATTATAGGGGACATTTATCCAGTATTCGTTTATAAACAGCCAAAATTTGAACCATAGCCAAATCATGAAAAAATATAGGTGTTGCGTTGGAAGTGTGCGTAAGTGTATACCTTGGTGTGATGTTTGGTGCCCGTCACTGTCTCTTATTCCGCACGGTGGCCGAGTGGTTAACAATCTAGACCACTAACCTGAAGGTCCCAGGTTATAATCCATGTCGGAGTAATGGATGTTTCAGAAACGCTTTTAAATGTTTCCCGAGGAGCGTATCGGTAATCGTGATGCAGTATCATGTGTACCAGTGCTACACATCAGTGGCGTAAAAGAACCAATACAATGAGTCTACATTTTTGTATTTGGAAAGAGTTAGGGCAGCACACCCAGATTACTTGTATAACACAAACGTTCTGCCTCTGTCATCATGGTCGAAAGGTATTGACCAATTATACGGGGTTAAAATCCGGAAGGCCATGTACAACGACTGTCTCGGTGGGACGAAAACAAATCACGAAATGAATAACGAATAACTTCAATGCCATGAAGCTAGGGAGTGTTGTCTTGCAGTAGTAAACGGGTTCTTCTGACTATTGAAGCGATGGATTTCAGACATACTGGTATGTACTTAGAAATTGGAGATGTAATAAGATGACATTAAGCTAGTTTAGTGTTACAGTGATGTGTTTATCGTATTTACAAACAACATAAGACAAACATGTCTGTATGTGGTATAAGAACTAACTGATACGTCTCGGATATACAATGACAGAATGTATCTATATCAAAGTAGACAGTTTGATTGTTTTCTTTCCGGATAATTACATACTATGATGTGTCACATGACTAAATTTGCGTACATACTATAAGGCAAGGTATAACAAAATTTGCATGCATACAGTACGGACTGGTGGCTGTCACACTACAGAGTTTTACAACAAAATAATCATATACATAGTTGATGAACAACTACTGGATGACTGGACAGGATATAAAATTCGTAATAGAGGCAAAGAAATTACCGAACACATGTTTACTCTACACACATTCTATGAAGGCCAATATAGTACACATAGATACATTATGGAAATAATGCAAATATAACGAGTAAGACACGTATTGTATCTTAAACTGTGACATTTACTTCGAAGTAACCGCTGGTGTTAGTTAATGTTGTGTGATGAAATATTTCATCTTTGACTTGGTCCTTGAATGTGTAATGAGAAAAGTAACCCATGGTAGACCAAGAGGCAATGCGACATTTCAAGCTCTCGATTGACATTGTAGTTCTTTATCATACACACAAGGAAATGCGAGAGAGAACGAACCCCTGACACAAACTGACTAACAAAGACATAAATGATGATGTTATATATATTCATATATTACAAATTGGTGGACAAGGCCGCCCTATTATATTGTCAAACCACTTATAATTAATCATTGTCGACACCACATTCTTAATGTCAGTTTTCCCATTTTATAGTGAGCGTCTAGTAAGGAAATTTCTAGTATCATCTTTATTTTGTCTTTAGTAAAACCCGAGACTTCCCGCACTCGAATCGGGCGCTCTACTACTAGGCTATCGAGGAGGTGGTGTACACGTACACAGCTTGTTTGCTAGTTCTTATAATGATCTGCATACGTTGTTGGCATACGTTGCTACTTGTGCCTACGCCATAAAAACACACTGGATATCACGACAAGGCAACACGACTCGTGACTATAATAACTAATGATAAGTCACGATTATTTAAAACATTTCAAAATAACAAAGTATAAACATACTGTTTATAACTACAAATGGGTTTTATTTATCTTTTACATTGCCTAAAGCTACGTTTCTTTTACGATATTATTAATTCCACCTAAGAAGTTACCTTTTATATTAATATTAATATTATCCATTTTCACTTGCACACAACATTTTCTCTGAAGTGTATTATCTAAACAACATTCATGATTTCAATGCAATTTGTAAGAGTAAACAAATACCACAGAACAATGGCTAAAAGCGTAGCAAGGTCTTAAGTGAGAACCCCATAGGTAGTGTGGAACTTTGGAAAGTATTGGGGGACTAGTAGTGCTAGCATACATGTATAGGAAATGTGAAACCATGCCTACGCTTTGGATGAGCTGTCTTGAAATCCGGAATACAGGCGTAATAACTCAATGGCAGCAAGGGTTTGGGTTTCAAGCTGTCGGATTAGGATATTGTTACCCGGTGTACCCGACCAATCAACCTTCTAAATCGCCTCTAAAGGTCACCTACATTAATACCCTAATATAGTGCGGGATTTTAACTACTCAATAGCTCTAATATGCACTTACATGTAGTCATACATGTATGCACTAACATGAAGTCGATGACTCATCAGCACTAACATGTAGTCATACATGTATGCACTAACATGTAGTCATAAGCACTAACATGTAGTCAAATACAGACAGTGATATCTGGAACATTTTGTTTTGTAAATATGTATTTGCCTTTTTTATATGTTATTTAAAAATGGTCAAACTCATTAAAGCGATATGTTTTGCTGATTATGCCTGTAAACTTTGAACTTTGTTATTTCGTTAGACGTATCCATGAGGTTACTTAACGGATTCCCAACTCTCAGTCATCCAATACAATCATATCCCAGTATAGTTCAGCTTCAAAATAAATACATGATAATATTATATAGATTTTCATCATTAATCATAGTGTTTCATTGCTATATGATACTTCCCTATCATGAGAGATTAATGCAACATCGGTATGTGCTTGATAAAACATGACCTTGACTGGCTATTGACATATTTAAAACCAACATACTCCTTATGAGCCTATATTCATGACAATCGGAACTTATCATATTGACCAAATTGAAAGTGAAACATTGGACATTTTACTTGTTTTCTGAAAATATCTATTTTGTACTTACGACATTCTAAGTCGAACCCAGCGAACTACCCTCAACAATGACTTTGCAATACGCGTATTGGCAAACAACAGCATATGTTCATGTATATCTTTATACAGAAATGTTGAATTGATTGCAAACGCATTCGCTTTATTTGCCTAACCGGCGATTATTCCCAATTAACTCGTCAGGTCGGGTCATTTGGTCAAATATTCAATAAATGTATTCATAATTCTCCAATCAAATATTCATTCAGATATCAACATGAACTTGATGTCAAACGGTGATAAGGTACAATATAGCCCTAAGAAAAACTCCGGTATCAGTTGGACTTGATGTTAACAATCAATCTGACTATGAGGATGTCAAATTTTCTAGAACATATTTATCACACATTGAAGTTTTGTTCGAGTATTTGACTGGAGACTGGTGTTAGGTATGAATTTTACCGACATAGACTTTCGATTAGGCCATACTGAATCGTTTCTTCTTTTAGCGTCCGAGGACGGATATGTTTAAGCATCTTGGAAAAAACACAAGTCTGTTTAACCTTTTTTGAGATATTGCTCTCTTACTTGTTCACCACCATGTACCGAACGCATAAACAGCGGTAGGTTTCACACAAACATTTTTTTCAGTTATTGCAGTCAGTTATTACAATTGACAATGTTTGAAATCTTTATTTGTTAGCCATATAACCATGAGGATAGCAGTCGTAAGGACCTGTCTTTATTGAGTGTTTTGTTTGTGGACGCTAGATGAAAGTATGATTTTGTATGGCCTTATGTCGTGTCGATCTGAAGCTACTATATTGTATCTAAATTGACATTGACATTACACCAGAGCAGAGATTGCTCCACCTGAATGTTTGTCAAAGGTTGCTTGACGAAGGATTTCAAGTTAATCCATTGGGTCATTTGATCACTGTAAAAGTTGATTTAAAGGGTATTTAACAACTTGCGTAATGTCAATTACGTCAGAGAAGAGATTTTCATGCTTTGTTGTCTGTTGAAGATGTTTGTCGAAGGTTTCAAGTTAATCTATTGGACAATTAGATTTGGACCATGTGATTATATTTTAATGTACTTGATTGACAACTTGTGTAATGTCAATTGACTGTCCTCAAAAGTGCATGTATGGCATATGTGTGTATGTTCTAAATATTCTAAAGACTTTTTGTTCAACAGTGATTAAGTACCCAGTACCCTGATCCCTTATGCTACAAAGGCCTAGCTAAAATACTTTACAGTGAATGATGAAAATAACTGTATTTTTTCTTATTCACTACTATGGTTTAGACGGTGGCATAAAACTTAAGTAATTGACAGTAAGCAGACATTGTATCTTCACAGACTGTTTCTGCTTGACGTGACTTCACATCATCACACTTCATCAACTAATTATGTATTATGCATTATGACACCTGCATAAAAACATTGGGTGTAAATTTGCTGTAAAATATTGGGATAATTTTCACTTGGTTTAAACACTTGTGGTTCTTGAAACCATTTCCTCCTGTTGGTATTTTCGCTGATTACACACCATTGTGCATGTTACAGACCGACAATTGTACAAATGCCAACACGAGTCATATACCAGAAACAAGTGATTTTCAAATATTTAAGTGTAGTATTCAAGAGATGGTTTTTGTTCCATCGTTTCCCACCCATCCAATCTACGCCCCCATACGAGTACAGAAAGACAATCATAGTTTATACCTTGGCCGAACGTTGAGCATTTGTTTTTACCTCGGCTATGTACTCCTGATTTAAATAAAACAAGCTTCGGGAGTCATTGGGAAGAGGGATTTCACAAATTTTCCAATGACTTCCCAGATGCTTCCCCTAGTTCACGAGGACCCTTTTCCTGATGCATTTCGATGCCCATTTGTTAAATCGGGAATACAATGGCGATACAAAATGTCTCTGTGAGACCAAGGCATAGCCAACTCTTTGACAATGTCTGACGCAAACAATGTATTATAAAAACTAATTATAAGAGTAGTAGATCTAGTCCGAGACCTTACGTTCAGGCTTCCTGTTACAACTTAGGTGACAAGTATGGAATGTCTTTTTAATATCAATCAAATCGATTAAAGGGGGATGATGATAATACGTTTGAAATACTGATATCCTATTTTAAACGCATTTATTTGGTTTGCTGATCATGCCAATAAAGTTGTATTGTATTGTGTTGTATTGTGTTGTATTGTTTCCTTGGCTAAAATGAAATGAACTGATCAGTCTAACAACATTGTGCAACATCAAACCGGAACCAGTGCTTTAAAGACACCATTTTTAATTTTATTGTGAAATTAAAAACATTTCCAGTTCAAATCTGAATGTAAAAGTTCTGCATTTTAGATTGCGACGTTACCATAACGTATCGACGTTGTAACGTTTGTTTGGCGTTATGTTGAGGGTTCCAAGTGTTTTAAACGGAACCAAGAATGCCCTTAAAATAGCGATGTTTGATTTGTTTAAATAAGCCTACCTGAAGATCGGAATGTCAAGTTTTAACTGTCTAAAATCCTAATACTAACGAAGTCCCCATTACTGATCATCATACAAGTTCAAATGATTACATCTGGTTGAAACACGCACGGTTTTTAAGTTATGGCATGGTATTCCGTACTCTTGCTATTGTAAGCTTCGGTTTCAAAGACTTTGATTGCCTTTCAAGGGTGGTACTTAAGTCTACTGGATGAAAACAACCTGAATCATTCGCGAATTACATTGCAATGCTATATTTATTTTTATTACTATTATTTGTTTCTTAATCCGCATTAGGGACAGTTCGTGTGAAATGATCGTACAGAAAAATGACGAAATAACATTCCAGGAATTTTTCATACACGCCTCGTAAATGTACCACGAAAATAACGATTTTACAGTTTTCAAAATTTCTGAGCGAATGTCCTTTCCTCAACAAAATTGTGAAGACGAATACTAGTAAGCACCCCACTGTCAGTAGACGATAAATGTTGAAGACAATCCTGCACCTCCTATAAGGTGTGCAACCGATCCATTAAAGTGTAAATATAAAGGGGGAAACTTTTAAAGAGATAATGACGACAAAGGGGGGTAATTATTCGTTCCTGTTTTGTTAGTTTCGCAATTAACGATATTTATGTTCGACTGACGAGCTTCGTGGTTGCAAAACAATATTTAATTGTCTCCGGAGATGTTAACTTGTGGATAACAATTGTTTTGACAAGAAGTTACAGTTCTATGATGATAGTGTTAGATAACATTTAACCGAGGCAAATACAGTCAACAAAAATAATACGCAAATGTTGAGCCAACCTACCGGAGTCATTCTTCTGAAATATCGTACAAATCAAATCATGGCAAGATAACAAAAATTTCAACCAATGAACATCACTGTAAAATGAAAAGTCACAGAAGTATGTCATGAAAAATATTGAAAAAAACTTGGTGTTGTTTTTACCAAAAGGTTCATCACAATAAAATGATCAAATAATGATACTCCAGTTAATGTGTCTTAGTATCTTGAATGTGTATCCATGTTGTTTATGATATATTTACATCTACAACATCGAGAACTCATACTAAGTAGTTCCTGGTCACTAATTGATTGCGGTTCAAAAATCCTAAACTAGGGCCTGATTTTTGCAGGGTTTCTAGGTTTAGTAGTCATCTCATTTGTCGCATACACGTCACGTATAAACTAATCCTGAATAATATTGAAATGCGTAGACTTTAATGATAGTGGAACATTTTGTTTGTTATTATTTTGTAGTATACCTTTTGTTTTACGTGCTTTGGGAGCCAGAGCTCCGTCATTCAGTGTTTTTACATGTCGCCATTTTTGTGACTTTTCATTTTACAGTGACGCACATCATTTTGTTTTATTTTTATCTTTCAATGAACGTATTGACTACTGTAGCTCAGCGGTTAGTGCGCTTGTCGTCTAATCTTGCGACCTGGGATCAAATCCGGGTGGAGGTACATATATATGCCTGCCATGTTTCAGTAGAAATAAAGCAAATAAAGGCTATGCTCGGCATAATTCATTTTTACAAGTTATAGGGGACATTTATCCAGTATTCGTTTATAAACAGCCAAAATTTGAACCATAGCCAAATCATGAAAAATATAGGTGTTGCGTTGGAAGTGTGCGTAAGTGTATACCTTGGTGTGATGTTTGGTGCCCGTCACTGTCTCTTATTCCGCACGGTGGCCGAGTGGTTAACAATCTAGACCACTAACCTGGAGGTCCCGGGTTCTAATCCAGGTCGGTGTAATGCAAGTTTCAGAAACGCTTTTAAATGTTTCCCACAAAACTAGTGAGGAGCGTATTGATAACCCTGATGTAGTATCATGTGTACCGGTATAACACATCAGTGGCGTAAAAGAACCAATACAATGAGTCTACATTTTTGTATTTGGACAGAGCTAGGGAAGCACACCCAGATTACTTTTATAACACAAACGTTCTGGTTCTGTCAGCATAGTCGAAACGTATTGACCAATTATACGGGGTTAACAACCGGATGGTCATGTACAAAGACTGTCTCGGTGGGACGAAAACAAATCCCGAAATGAATAACGAATAATTGCAATACCATGAAGCTAGAGAGTGTCGCCTTGCAGTTGTAAACGAGTTCTTCTGACTGTGAAGCGATGATTTTCAGACATACTGGTATGTACTTAGAAATTGGAGATGTAATAAGACGACATTAAGCTTGTTTAGTGTTACAGTGGTGTGTTTATCGTATTTACAAACAACATAAGACAAACATGTCTGTATGTGGTATGAAAAGTGACTGATACGTCTCGGAGATACATTGACAGAATGTATGTATATCAAAATAGACAGTTTGATTGTTTTCTGTCCGGATAATTACATACTATGAGGTGTCACATGACTAAATTGGCGTACATACTGTGAGGCGAGGAATAACCCAATTTGCATGCATATAGTAAGGACTGGTGTCTGTCACACTACAGAGTTTTACAACAAAATAATCATACATTTAGTTGATGAACAACTACTGGATCATTGGACAGGATATAAAATTCGTAACAGGGGCGAACACTTGTTTAATCTACATACATTATATAAAGGCCATTATGGTACCCATAGATACATTATGGAAATAATGCAAATATTGAGAGTAAGACACGTATTGTTTCTAAAACTGTGACATTTACTTCGAATAAAAAACTGGTGTTAGATAATGTTGCGTGATGAATGTTCCAGTTTGACTTGGTCTTTGCAATGAGAAATTTAAGAGACATATCGAGGGGTACCCGCAAGACTGTAGTTAGTCCTTTTTTAGCTATATGTAGTTACTACAGTCTTGTGGACACCCCTCGATATGTGAAACTCAATGTGACATTCGAAGATCATTTTCTTGTTGCACATGCACATAAACGTGCACGTAAGATTAAACAAACCACCTGACACAAACTGTCCAATAAAGACGGGAAGGATGATTCTGAATATCTGTAACCCACATGTAATACAAATTGGTGGACAAGGCCGCCCCGAACACATTGACAAACAAGTTGTTCCCAGTTATATTTATTATTCTCGACATCGCATTCCTGATGGTATCCACTTCCACGCGGTTATGAGAGAAGAGAAGTCATTTTCTCCATTTAATAGTGATCGTCTAGTAAGAAGATTTCTTGTACAACATGTACCATCTTTATTTCGTCTTCGGTAAATCCCGATGCCTCCCACACTCGAAACTGGCGATCTAATACACGTACACAAGCTTGTTTGCCAAAGTACTTATACGCTCGGCATACGTTAGTTGTCGGCATTCGATGTAATTTGTCCCTGTGTCATATAAACACACTGGATATAACGACAAAAAAGTACCCGTCGTGACTATGGTAATAATTGATACGTTTATTTCATGATTATTTTAAGATTATTTAAAACACTGCAACATTAGAATGCATAAACATACTGTTTATAACTACAAATGTATTTTATTTGTATTTTACATCGCCTTTAGCCACGTTTCTATTAATTACGATATTATCAATTCCGCCTAACAAACTGCCTTGAACATTAAATAATATTATCCATTTTAATATAAACATGCACACAACATTTTCTCTGAAGTCTATCATCTAAACAACATTCATGATTTCAATGACATTTGTAAGAGTAAACAAATTCAACAAAAAAGGCTGAAAGCGTAGCAATGTATTAAGTGAGAACCCCATAGGTAGTGTGGAACTTTGGAAAGTATTGGGGACTAGTAGTGCTAGCATACATGTATTTGGAAATGTGAAACCATGCCTACGCTTTGGATGAGCTGTCTTGAAATCCGGAATACAGGCGTAATAACCCAATGGCAGCAAGGGTTTTGATTTCATTCTGTCGGATTAGGACCAAATTGTTCCCCGAGTGATCCCCGATCAATCAACCTTTTAAATCGCCTGCAATGGTAACCAATTAATACCCTGTTTTTATCACTCGAGTGTTCTTGCGCTAACACTTAGTCAAATACACACAGTGTTATCTACATGTAGTATGTGGGTTTTTTGTAATCTGTCTTTGCTTAACTTATAAAATTATAGTTTTTGAAAATGGTCAAATGCATTAAAGCATTTATGTTGTTTTGATTATGCCTATAAACTTTCAACTTTGAATTTCGTTATGTCGTATGATAGATAGATAGTTTATTCATTTTAGACATATCCATGATGTTACTTAACAGGTTCCCAACTAGCAGACAACCAACATACATTTGTTCGTTGTGGCTACGATAATACGAGAGGTGTTCAACTTATTTATGAACAGAAAATGAACATCGATATTTTGTTTCTCTAACAATGAAATTGAATAAAGACTTTTAAATTGTGTAAAGTAGTGTATCAAGAAGTATATATTATAATTGTAAATTGACAATACGTTACGGTTAAATCATAATCAGCATTAGGGTAGACGGTGTTGTTATTTGCGTTTTGAAGGTCCAAAACACGTAATAATTACGTTTACATTTTCCTTCTTTAATCTTTGTTTTAGTATCAACCAGATGGAAAATTATATTGTTAAAGCATGAGAAGACTTCGAAATCCACTGTTTGGTTATAATATATATCAAAGTTATATTCTTAAGTTTTTTTATTTGGCGTTGTACATGGTGACTTGAAGCTGAATCCGGACGAAACACTATGTTCTTGAAACAGTCACTAGGAACGATACGTAACACGTTTTTGTTGAAAACCTGATTTTAAACGGTTCTTACATATACCACAGCTTTCAATTTCGTCAATTTGATATTGATTTTGATGTGCGTATTTCCATAACAACAAACCCAATGCCTTTTCATGAAAACGGCCGCGAACACACAATGCTGGACAAACATGAACTTCTCCCTATCCCTGTGACCTTTTCTAAAATAGCATACCATAATCTATCATAACATTCTTTAAGATTTAGCATTGCTTCCCCATAATGAAACAATTTTTCCACATAATGTTGTTTATTTCGCATTTCTAGATTCCAAGACTTTTGGCTGCGAGGCATGTTTTTCCTGATTTTCAGTGTAGGAACTTTAAAGTTTCCCAGAACTATGCATTAAACTGTTTCGAAATAATGTCACTGATAGTTTCTATGGACACTCCCATCTGTGGTACTATTCCACGTTTTGCTAATGGATTCATCATAGATACTATAAAACCAATTTAACTTTATAGTGTAGGTTTAAGCAATGTTGGGCAATTTTTAATTTTTGGTGCCATTTCACAATTTCTGGAAACAGAACTTTAATAACGCGTCTTACCACAAATATTACTGATGTTCTCATTAAATATGCAAAATAAAAAACTACCAACACTTTCTTGATGCTTATAAAAGGGCCATTTTGCCTTAAAAACAGGAAAAACAACATCATCTACTAAATTGTTGTTTTTAGCTTTAACCAAATGAAATATACAATGTATAATGATCATATGTTCAACTTAAAACATTTTATCGCATGGTCTAAAAAAGATATTTCAATTATTTTCATTCAATATTGCACAATCGGTGTTCATGTTCTGTTCATAAATAAGTTGAACACCTCTCGTACAGCTTCAAAATAAATACATGAAATATGGATTTTCATTATCAATTATATTGTTTCATAGCCTTATGATATTTCCCTATCATCAGAGATTAATGCAACACCGGTATGTGCTTGATAAAAAATGACCTTGATTGGCTATTGACATATTTAAAACCAACATCACATGGTACTCCTTATGAGACTTTTTTCATGACAATCTGAAATTGTCCTGTTGACCAAACTGAAGTTGAAACAGTTGACAGTTTTTTTCTTGTTTTCTCCAAATATCGATTTTGTACTTACAACCTTCTCATACGAAGACAACAAAATAGAGCGTAATACCCTCAACAATAACATTGCAATACGTGGCTTGCCAAACCACAGTATATGTACATGCATATCTAAATACAGAAATGTTGAATTGATCGTGAACGCATTCGCTTTATTTGATTAACCGGCGATTATTTCCAATTAACTCTTCAGGCCGGCTCATTTGGTCAATTATTCAATAAATGTATTCATAATTCCCCCATCAAATATTCATTTGGAATGAACTTGATATCAAACGGTGATAAGGTACAATATAGCCCTAAGAAAAACTCGATGTAAACAATCAATTTGACCACCACGTTGTCGAATTTTTCTAGTACATATTTATCACCCAGTGAAGTCTTGAAGTCTAGTTATGTTCGAGTATTCGACTTGAGTCTGATATGGGATGACTTTTTCCGACAGAGACTTTCGATTAGGTCGTGTCAATCTGAAGCTACTATGTTGTATCTAAATTGAAATTGGCATTACGACAGAGCGGAGATCGCTCCAGATGATTGTTTGTCGAAGGTTGCTTGACAAATTGGGTCATGTCATCTTAATTAAAATTGATTTAAAGGTTATTTTTTTTTTTTTTTTTTTTTTTTTTTTTTCTATTTGAGGACCCATTTGGGTAACCCCGTTTATTAGCAATTGTTCACATGATAATAATGTTGTACAAAATATAATAATAATAAAAAGCATTTTACTGTATAACACAATTCTTGGGTTTCCCAAATGTGACACTTTTTGTGAAACTTTATAGTATTAAAACTCAAATAGTCCAAACTGTTGATTTAAAAAAAGTTTCCATTTTTGTTTTCTGATTTCTGTCCTATGATTGTGTGTTGTAAGTGATTATGTATATCGTGTAGGTATAGAGAAGATGAGATAAGGTTAAGAGTTAAAAGAAATGATAGAATTGAGATAGAGGGGAGAGAGGGGGATTTGGTTCCTGATCATTCATGTTGTATTGTTGTCTATACGTATAAAATTCCATTTCTTATAGTGCGATTCTAGCTTGCCTTTCATGAGCGCTATATATTGTTCAGTATTTTTTCGTCCTTCTATAAACTGAATGAAATTTTTAAACAATGGTTGAGAATTTCCCAGTTTGCATTTGAAAAAATAGTACTTTCCAAGAATAATTACGTAGTTTAGCATGGAGTTAAAATTTGTAGGCTCATTGTATCCTAATGATACTATTTGATAATTTAGACGTACATTTATGTTATTTTGCTGTAAAAATAAAGAGCATTTATTCCAAAACAATTGGACTTCGTGACATTCCCAGAACAAATGTGCAACTGTTTCGACAAACATGTTACAGAATGAGCATGTACTTGATTCGACATAACCACATTTGAGCAGGAATTGATTTGTTGGTACAATATTTTTTAAAAATTTATATTGAAATTCTCGTAATTTCGATTCGATTGTTGATCTAATTGGTATCTTGTATGTGTTTTTCCAGTCAATGTTGTCAAAGGTTTTATTCCATTTTGTTTCAGCTTTGTCTGTCTTGTTTTGTTGATCGTGCTCCAGACATGTGTTATATATAAATCTAGTGGGCTTTTTGCAATTTTTAAATCTGTTTAATAGTGTTTTTGGATCGTTATCTTCGTTTTCAACACTATTTACATTGTACTCATCTTTCCAGTGAGTTGGTATACTCTTTACCAATGTAACATATTTAAGATGATCTGCATTTGGTATATCATATTTGCGCTTTATTTCTTCAAAAGTGCAAAATCTATTTTCCTCTGTATTGAATACGTGTTTAATATTTTTAATTCCATTTCGGTACCAGTTTTTATAGAAAAATGTGTTGTTGTTTGTATTTATCCATTGATTATTCCAGAGGATTTCATTTAGCTTACTGGCTTGGTCTTTGATTTGTTTTAAATGTACTTTAGTCCAGCATAAGATTACATCTTTAAGAAAATTGTTTTTAATAGTGTGTTTAATCGCTTTTTCTGACATGTTACTCTCAAACAATAGTTCGCCTCCAAATTTTTTTAATTCTGTTGTATAAACATGTTTCCAGTTTCCTTTATTTTGATCATCAATTAATCTTTTTACCCATCCACACTTTAAACTATAAATAAAGTAATTTAGGTCCACCATTTTCAGACCCCCGTTTTCGTAGTTTTGTGTTATAACAATTCTACTAATTTTGTCGGGTTTATTATTCCATAGAAAGGTGTAAAGTGATTTACTTATATCATTTATAATATTTTGTGGTGGATTTTCTAAAACTGTAAGAGGGTATATTAATTTTGGTAGGGCATATGTTTTTATAATTGTTATTTTTCCTAGTAGAGTAAGGTTATGTTTTGACCATTGTTTTAGAGTAGACTTCATTTTTTCTATTTGTTTTGTTAAGTTAAGTTGAATGCGCTTGTCGTCATTTGTAAATATTATACCGAGTGTCGTTGCTTGTGTGGAAGTCCAATTGAATGGTTTCATTTTGCAATAAATTCGATTGGTATGCTTCAAAGGTCCAACTCGTAATACTGTAGACTTCTTTGTGTTTAGTTTGAGACCAGAAACATTACTGAATTTGTCTATGTTATCAATCAGTTCAGAGAAAGACTTGTCATTGTCAGCCTTTAGTGCAAACGTGGCATCGTCAGCAAACATTGTATTTTTTATTTCTTCACCTGCGTTAGTGATTCCTATTATGTTTTTGTTGTTTCTCACCGCTATTGATAGAAGTTCGATTGACATTATAAACAAATAGGGTGATAATGGACATCCTTGTCTTACTCCTCGCTCAAGTTTGAAAAAGTCGGACATAAAACCGTTATTCGTTATGCACGCTTGCATATCATTGTAAAATGTATATATCCATTGTTTAAACGATTCTCCAAAATTGAAATAGTCAAGTGTTTTGTAGATAAAATGATGGTCTATACTGTCGAAGGCTTTTTCGAAGTCTGCAAAGAATAGTATGCCTGATTTTTTGGCGGAATTTGAGAAGTCCAATAAGTCATAAATTGTTCTTATATTTTCACCTATATACCTATTTTTCACAAAACCCGTTTGTGAAATATGTATAATTGATTCCAAAACTGATTTGGTTCGGTTGGCAATGGCTTTTGAAGCTATTTTGTAGTCAATATTTAGCAATGAAATAGGTCTCCAATTATTTAAATTCATAAGATCTTTATCTTGCTTTGGTAGCAGAGTTATAATACTTTGTTTTTGTAGTTGAGTTAGTTGTTTATTTTTATATGAGTAGTTTAGTGAGTTCACCAAGAATTGTTTAATATCCTTCCAAAATATTTTATAAAACTCAGTAGTAAGTCCATCTGACCCAGGGCTTTTATTGTTTTGCATTTTATACAAAGCGGTTGCACATTCCTTTTCTGTCAATTTGCCTTCACATGAGCGTTTTTGAACATCGTTTAGTTTGTTTGAGGGGTTTAGAAAAAAGGAGTCTTCTTGATTTAAGTTTTCCCTTTGATATAATTTTTGAAAGAACGATTTGCTTTCTTGCAATATAGTTTGTTGATTTTCAATGATTTTATTATCGATTGATAGACGCGAAATTAGTTTTCTTTGGTTTCTTTTCTTTTCTTAATTGGAAAAATATTTGGTATTTTTGTCCATTCCATCAATGTATTCCGCTCTTGATCTAATAAGATAACCTTCAGTTTCTTGCTTTATATGCTTTTCTAATTCGCTTGTTTTACTTTGTAGTTCCTACTTTAATGCTATTAGATTTGGTTGTTGAGTGATTAACGTTTTTAAATCTTCTATTTGTTTTGTTAGAACTTTTTCAGTTTTGGTTAGGTCTTTCTTTTTATTTTTGCAGTATTGTATGGTTGTATTTCGTATTGTTCCCTTAATTATTTCCCAGAGAGTATTCGGGTTAGAATTTATGTTCAGTTCTGATGTTTCTTGTATTGTTTGTCTTATTTGTGCTTGATAGAGTTCTTCTAAGATTACTGAGTTATTTAATTTATATATACCTGGTCCTTTTTTTATTTCGCTTAAGTCCATTTTCAGGTATACTAAAGAGTGATCTGATCTTAACCCTGCCGATATTTTACAACTTGTCACTTTATTTGCTAGATTTGTTGATATTAAAAAATAGTCCAGTCTACAAGAAATTGGCGGTCTGTGGTTTGAATGCCATGTATATTGCTTTGTATCGGGATGTTTTGAGCGCCATATATCTGCTAGATCGTTTTCTTCCATAAGAGTTATTATTTCGTTGCGGGAGTTTTTGTGTGTGGCGAGATTGCCATTTTTCTTGTCAATACTCGGGTGTATGACAGTGTTAAAATCTCCACCTATGATGAAGGTTTCGTCGTTATTTGTTGATACATAATTATTAAGGGTTTGAAATAATGTCTGATCGTCCTTGTTCGGACCATATATATTTATTATATTTAAATTTACTTTTTCTGTAGTTATCGATAGGCTTTGTAATCGACCTTCGATTAGTTCTGTATGTTTTTCAACATTCAATGTATCTACGTTTCGTATTAAAATTCCAACCCCTTTGCTGTTTGAACTATTTCCACTCAAGAAAGATGAATATTTAGTTTCGTTGTCCCATTGTTTAAAGTCTGTACGTCTGCAGTGTACCTCTTGCAATAAACATATGTCATATTTGTTTTTTTGCAACCAAAAGAATACTTGTTGCCTTTTATGTTTATCAAATAGACCGTTAACGTTAAACGTGCATATGTTCAGTTCATTTATCATCGTGTAGTGAAATTGTATTTTTATAACATGTTTCTTTTTTATGCGTTGTATGTTCAGCTACTGGTACATGTTTGATCAGGAAAGGGTAGTAATGTGCGTTTTCCATATGAGAGACTGAGGGGGAAATAGTTAAAGACAGTGTAGAAAAAATGTTACAAAATATGAAAAAAGGAAACGGTTGCATACAATAGATGTATACACTAGACGCTGTCGTGGTAACAGTCACATATAGATGTGAGATATAGTATATATTGTAATATGTAATGTTTTATGTAGACATAAACTTTTTAGCTGTGAGTTGATATTAGATGATATGTCAATAGTATTGTGTGATTTGTATCAAACTTGAGTTTCGTTTATATGACGTTTTGCATTGCACCGATATGTGTTGCTAATATGTATTTAATGGTTTGTGTATTTAGATATAACATTTTTGAGAAAAAAACATTTTACATTTACAACGTCATATTGGACAATTATAACATGCTGAAAGAATATATAGCATTTTCATTCCTATAAACATAAATAAGTGACCTTTCTGTAAATTTATACACACTAACGCCTAACTTGGCGCTGTTAAATACATACATACATGCATTAAATCGATAATATTTTCAATTACTCGTACATTCCTATAAACATAAATAAGTGACCTTTCTGTAAATGTATACACACTTACGCCTAACTTGGCGCTGTTAAATACATACATGCATGCATTAAATCGATAATATTTTCAATTACTCGTACATTCCTATAAACATAAATAAGTGACCTTTCTGTAAATGTATACACACTTACGCCTAACTTGGCGCTGTTAAATACATACATGCATGCATTAAATCGATAATATTTTCAATTACTCGGACATTCCTATAAACATAAATAAGTGACCTTTCTGTAAATGTATACACACTTACGCCTAACTTGGCGCTGTTAAATACATACATGCATGCATTAAATCGATAATATTTTCAATTACTCGGACATTCCTATAAACATAAATAAGTGACCTTTCTGTAAATGTATACACACTTACGCCTAACTTGGCGCTGTTAAATACATACATGCATGCATTAAATCGATAATATTTTCAATTACTCGTACATACTATTATAAAGAAATAATTTAGATATTGCTTAAATTCGTCAGGGTGATGAAAGAAACACATAGAATAATTGAGCATCATAAAACAATTAAATGCTATAAATAACCCCTATTATCTAAATGCCCAATTATGTTAAAAAGAAAGATTCTTTAGTTGGACAAGTAGACTAATAAAAATAAGTCGACATATGACTAAGATACAGATAATGTTAACGTATGGTCATATTATCCCGCTATGTGTATTATCAACATTTGTCTGAGTATTCATTAATAAAACCAAACATATCTGTCATTTGCATTTCTACACACTAAGTACATTTCTAGTTTATAACTGCATATATATCGACAAAACACGAATTTTAATCGTTCACTTATCAATCTGGTGTATAAACACTCAGTCGTGTAAGTATTGGTTTTCTTGTACAATACTTTATGTGTATTGAAAGTATATTTAGCACAATTAGTTACGTGTCGCTGTGGATTGCCTTTCTGGCCATGGTAGGTCAAGCCAGTATGTAAAATCCTCATACTTGACATCGTGTTTTTCTCCGAGTTTGTTTTTGTAGAGGACATTTCCATGTTGGGTCCAGACCTGATCATGATCTATCTCGTCTGGTCGTTTGCGTTTGACCGCCATGTATATTCTGAAGTTCAGCCGTGTAAGGTCCTCGTTTATGAACATACCAGAATACCTTAGTTTCTTTCTGTTTGATATGATGTCAGCCTTGATGTTTCGAGATACAAACTTTATGATGATGTCTCTCTTCCTGTTGTTCTTGTTGGGCAGACGGTGGGCGATGTCAATATCTGCCATATTCAGATCATATATTTTCTTCTGATGTAGCATTTTAATCACCTTCTCATACGAAGACAACAAAATAGAGCGTAATACCCTCAACAATAACATTGCAATACGTGGCTTGCCAAACCACAGTATATGTACATGCATATCTAAATACAGAAATGTTGAATTGATCGTGAACGCATTCGCTTTATTTGATTAACCGGCGATTATTTCCAATAAACTCTTCAGGCCGGCTCATTTGGTCAATTATTCAATAAATGTATTCATAATTCCCCCATCAAATATTCATTTGGAATGAACTTGATATCAAACGGTGATAAGGTACAATATAGCCCTAAGAAAAACTCGATGTAAACAATCAATTTGACCACCACGTTGTCGAATTTTTCTAGTACATATTTATCACCCAGTGAAGTCTTGAAGTCTAGTTATGTTCGAGTATTCGACTTGAGTCTGATATGGGATGACTTTTTCCGACAGAGACTTTCGATTAGGTCGTGTCAATCTGAAGCTACTATGTTGTATCTAAATTGAAATTGACATTACGACAGAGCGGAGATCGCTCCAGATGATTGTTTGTCGAAGGTTGCTTGACAAATTGGGTCATGTCATCTTAATTAAAATTGATTTAAAGGTTATTGATTACAACCTGCGTAATTTCAGAGACATGTACGTCAGAGAAGCGATTGTCCAGCTGTGTTGTTTTTCGAAGGTGTCTGTCGAAGAATTTCAAGTTAATCCATTGAACTATGTGATTTTAATTTACCATTAACATTTATTCATATGTACTTGATTGACAACATGTGTAATGCCAATTGTAAACCTTGTCTTGACTATCCTCTAAAATGCATTCTAGTACATGTGTGTATGTTATAAGACTCATTGTTCAACAGTATTCAAGTTCCCTACCCTGATTCTTAATCGTAACGCCAGGCGACCAAACAGTTACATGCTGAGTGTCAAACAATCCAGTGAACTTTAGAACTAAGTTGGCATGGGAGCATAACAAGCAGCTGCGGTGTGGTTTTAAAAGTCATTTTGGTAGATATATGTTGCTTGTATCTTGAAATATAGCATTGTACATGTATTGTCATAAGTTGTGACTGATTTTTTTGTATAAACCATTACTCCATATATGGACAACTTGACATATCAAGGCTGCAGCAATTGTTTGACAAATCACGCTTACACATAGATAAATGGGCAAACTGTCGCATTCAAATAAATAGGGGTATGGTGCCACGCCATTCTTCAAAGGCCTAGCTAAAACACTTTTCAGTGAATAATGAAAATAACCGTATTTTTCCAGATTTTCATACTTATTCACTACTATGGGTTAGACGGTGGAATAAAACTGAGGCAATTGACAGTAAGCAGACATTGTATCTCCACAGAATGTTTCTGCTTGACAGTGACTTCACATCATCACACTTTATCAACTCAACTTTATGCATTATGACACCTGCAAAAAAGCAATGGGTGTAAATTTGCTGTAAAATACTGGGATAATTTTCACTTGGTTAAAACACTTGTGGTTCTTATAACGTTTCTTCCAATTGGAATTTTCGCTGATTACACGTCATTGTGCGTGTTAAAGACAGACAATTGTACAAATGCCAACACGAGTCATATACCAGAAACAAAAACAAGGGATTTTCAATTATTTAAGTGTATTAGTATTCAAGAGATGACATTTGTTCAATCGTTTTCCCACCCACCCAATCTACGCCCACATACGAGTACAGAAAGTTTATCATAGTTAATGCCTCGGTCGCAAGTTCAGCATTTGTTTTTGCCTCGGCTATGTACTCCCAATTTAAATAAAAAGAAAAGCTTCGGGAGTCATTGGAAACAGGGATATCACACATTTTTTAACGTCTTCCCAGATACTTCTTCTAGATCACGAGGACCCTTTTTCCGATGCATTTCGATGCCCATTTGTTCAATCGGGAATACATTGGCGAAGTGAGACCAAGGCATGACAAACTCTTGGACAAGGTCTGACGTAAACAATGTATTATAAAACTAATTATACGAGTAGTAGATCCAGTCCCAAACCTTACCTTTAGGCTTCCTGTTACAACTTAGATGACACGTATTGAATGTCTTTTTAATATCAATCAAATCGATCAAAGGGGGGTGATGATTATACGATATACTAGACTTGATATCAATATAGCGTTTGCAATACTGATATCGTATTTGAAAGGCTTTTTTGTTTGCTGATCATCCCAATAAAGTTGTATTGTATGGTGTTGTATTGTGTTGTTTTGGTTTCTTGGCTAAAATGAAATGGAATGATCAGTTTAACAACAATATGCAACATCAAACCGGGGCCAGTGCTGTAAAGATTTAGTACGCTGTTCACC
Source organism: Spisula subtruncata (assembly GCA_963678985.1). NCBI lineage: Eukaryota > Metazoa > Mollusca > Bivalvia > Venerida > Mactridae > Spisula > Spisula subtruncata. Next base: position 12,541,713 of record OY787674.1, read on the forward strand.
AATTATTCGCGAATTACATTGCAATGATTTTATATATATATATATATTTTATTACTATTATTTGTTCTTAATCCGCATTAGTGACAGTATGTGTGAAATGATCCTACATAAAAATGACGAAATAACATTCCAGCAATTTATCATACACCCTCGTAGATGTACCACGAAAATTAATGGTCTTACAGTTTAAAAAAACTTCTAAATGAATGTCCTTTCCTCAACAAAATTGTGCAGACGAATACTAGTAAGCACCCCACTGTCAGTAGACGAAAAATGTTGAAAACAATCCTGCACCTTCTATAAGGTATGGTACCGATCCATTAAAAGTGATGGAAATAAAGGGGAAAACTTTCAAAGAGATAATGACGACGAAGGGGGATAATTATTCGTTCCTGTTTTATTAGTTTCGCAATTAACAATATTTATGTTCGACTGACTAGTCACGTGGTTGCAAAACAGTGTTTAATTGTCTGCAGATATGTTTAACTTGCGGACAACAGTTGTTTTGACAAGAAGTTACAGTTACTTATTAGTTCATATACAGTCAAAATTTGAACCATAGCCAAATCATGAAAAATATAGGTGTTGCGTTGGAATAGTGCGTAAGTGTAAACGCTTTTAAATGTTTCCCACAAAACTAGAGAGGAACGTATTGGTAACCCTGATGTAGCATCAAGTGTACCGGTGCTACACATCAGTGGCGTAATAAAACAAATACGATGAGTCTACATTTTTGTATTTGGAAAGAGCTAGGGCAGCACACCAAGATTACTTGTATAACACAAACGTTCTACTTCTGTCAGCATAGTCGAAAGGAATTCCAAATTATACGGGGTTAACAGTCGGACGGTCATGTACAACGACAGTCTGGGAGGGACAAAAAAAATCTTGAAATGAATAACTTCGAAGAACTGAAGCTATGAAGTGTTGCACTTGGTTCGTCTGACTATTGAAGCGATGGATTTCAGACATACTAACATGTACTTAGAAACAGGAGATGAAATAAGACGACATTAAGCTTGTTTAGTGTTACAGTGGTGTGTTTATCGTATTTATAAACAACATAAGACAAACATATCTGTATGTGGTATGGAAAATGACTGGTACGTCTCGGAGATACAATGACAGAATGCTTGTATATCAAAATGACAGTTTGATTGTTTTCTATCCGGATAATTACATACAGGTGTCACATGACTAAATTTGCGTACATACTTTTAGGCGTAGTATAACCAAATTTGCATGCATACAGTAAGGACTGGTGGGAGTCACACTACAGAGTTTTACAACAAAATAATCATACACGTAGTTGATGAACAACAACTAGATGAATGGACAGAATAGAAAAATCGTAATAGAGGCAAAGGATTTACCGAACACATGTTTACTCTACATACGTTTATGAAGTCCATTATGGTACCCATAGAAACATTATGGAAACAATGCAAATATTGAGAGTAAGACACGTATTGTATCTAAAAATGTGACATTTACTTCGAAATAAACACTGGTGTTAGATAATGTTGCGTGATGAATGTTCCAGTTTGACTTTGTCATTGTTTTGAGAAATGTAAGAGACATATGTGAAACTCAATGTGACATTCGAAGATCATGTCCTTGTTGCACATACATATAAACATAAGAGAACACAAACCACCTGACGCAAACTGGCCAATAAAGATAGAAATGATAATTCTGAATATCAGTTACCTTCATGTAATACAAATTGGTGGACAATGCCGCCCCTAACACATTGACAAACAAGTTGTTCCCAGTTATATTAATTATTCTCGACATTGCATTCCAGATGTTATCCATCGCCACAAGGTTATGAGAGCAGAGAAGTCAGTTTTCCGTTTTATAGTTAGCGTCTAGTAAGAAGATTTCTGGTACAACATGTACCGTCTTTATTTCTTTTTGGTAAATCAAGATACCTCCCACACTCGAAACGGGCGATCAACTACTCGTAAACAAGCTTGTTTGCCAAAGTTCTCATATGCTCGGCATACATTGGTTGTCGCCTACGATGTAACTTGTCCCTGTGTTATGAAAAACACACTGTATATCACGACAAGACAACACGCCTCGTGACTAATACAATAATTGATAAGTTACGATTATTTCATGATTATTTCACGATTATTAAAAATATTGCAAAATTACAAAGTATAAATCTTCTGTTTATAACTACAACAATGTATTTTATTTGTCTTTTACATCACCTTTAGCCACGTTTCTATTACGATATTATTAATTCCAACTAACAAGCTACTTAAACATTTAATATTAACATTATCCATTTTCTCATAAACTTGCACACAATATTTTCTCTAAAGTGCATCTGCTAAACAACAAACATGTTTTAATGTAATTTGTAAGAGTAATCAAGTACCACACAACAAAGGATGAAAGCGTAGCAAGGTCTTATGTGAGTTCCCACAGGGTGGAACTTCGGACGGTATTGAGGACTAGTAGTAGTAGTGCTGGAATATTTGGAAATGTCAAACCATTGCCATGCTTTGGTTTAGCTGTATTGAAATCCGCAGTACATGCGTAATAACACAATGGCAGCAAGGATTTTGATTTCAATCTGTCGGATTAGGACCAGATTGTTCCCCGAGTGCCCCCGATCAATCAACCTTTTAAATCGCCTGCAATGGTAACCTATTAATACTCTGTTTGGGTTTTTTATCACTCGAGTGATTTTGCGCTAACACGTAGTCAAATATAGACAGTGTTATCTACATGTAGTTTGTAAATTTTTTGTAATCTGTCTTTGATTAATTTATATAGTATTTGAAAATGGTCAAACACATTAGTATGCCTATCACCTTTGAACTTCGTTATTTCGTAAGAAATACACATGGTGTTACTTAACGGGTTCCAAACTATCAGACACCCAACGTACATTTGTTCGTTGTGGCTACGATAATACAGCTTTATATAAATACATGAAATATGGATTTTCATTATTAATCATAATGTTTTATTGCCGTATGATATTTCCCTATCATGAGAGATTAATGCAACATCGGTATGTGCTTGATAAAACATAACTTGCTATTGACATAATTAAAAGCAACATCACAAAGTAGTCCTTATGAACCTATATTTATGACAATCGGAAATTGTCATGTTGAACAAACTGAAGTTGGAACAGTTGACATTTTTTCTTGTTTTCTCAAAATATCGATTTTGTACTTACGATCTTCTCATTCTAAGCCAGCGAAATATTCTCAACAATAACATTGCAATACGTGGCTTGCCAAACCACAGTATATGTACATGCATATCTTAATACAGTAAGGTTGAATTGATCGTAAACGCATTCGCTTTATTTGACTAACCGGCGATTATTTCCAATTAACTCGAAAGGCCGGGTCATTTGGTCAATTATTCAATAAATGTAGTCATATATCCCCCATCAAATATTCATTTAGATATCAACATGAACTTGATGACAAACGGTGATAAGGTACAATATAGCCCTGAGAACAACTCAGGTATCAGCTGGAGTAAATGTTAACTATCAATCAGGCCATGACGATGTCGAATTTTTTAGAACATATTTATCACCCAATGAAGTTTTCAAGTCTAGTTTTGTTCGTGGAAGATTTGACTGGAGACTGTTGTGAGATATTAGAAGAATTTGACCGACAAAGACTTTATATTAGGTGTGTCAATCTGAAGCTAAGCTCAATTATGTTGTATTTCAATTGAAATTGACATTACACCAGAGCAGAGATTGCTCCACCTGATTGTTTATCAAAGGTAGCTTGACGAATGTTTTCAAGTTAATCCATTAGGTCATGTGATTATAATTTACCCTTATAATTGATTTTTAAGTGTTATTGATAGCAACTTGCGTAATGTCAATTACGTCAGAGAAGAGATTGTCCAGCTTTGTTGTTTCTCGAAGGTGTTTGTCGAAGGTTTTCAAGTTAATATATTGGGCCATGTGATATGGACCATGTGATTATAATTTACTGTTAAAATTTATTCAAATGTACTGGATTGACAACATGTGTAATGCCAATTGTAAATATTGGCTTGACTATCCTCAAGTTCATTCTAGTACATTTGTGTATCTTTTAAATATTTTAAGACTCATTGTTCAACATTTAAGTTGAGTGCCTTGATTCTTTATCGTAACGCCAGGAGACCAAACAGTTACATTCTGAGTGTCAAACAATCCAGTGACCTTTAGAACGAAGTTGGCATGGGAGCATAACAAGCCGCACCGGAGTGGTTTTAAAATCATTGTTGTAGACACTAGTATATGTTGCTTGTATCTTGAAATCTAACAATGTACATGTATTGTCATAAGTTGTGACTGAGTTTTCATTTAATATCAACTGACCATGCTTTCTATTTCAAAAGCTACATACACTCACCAATACAGCTTCTTCCCAGTAAGTAACGTCATCTGAAACAAGTTTTTCCCGGTCACTGTCATCATATGTACCTTGATATGTTTTCAGACAGCTCGAACAGGTCTACACAGATAGAATATTGACTTGTTTTTATCTAGTTTTAATTTGTACAAAACAATGATACTTTTTCAAAAGAACTGCCTGACAGTAGAATCAGTTTTTAATTTCACCGAAGGATGCGAGTATTCAAGATCGCGATAATGGTATTAACGTTATAGAATTTCGGAAAGGAACGACTGAACGATCCTTGATTTACGGCAAACAACACACGGTTTGTCCTCAATGCTGAGGCAACTTTTCGTTGTTTCGAGTTCGGTTTAAAGCATTATTGAGTGGTAAAATTTGAACATATTACATGTACAACGAAAAACTTCAAGCAATTTCGTTTCGTGTTAGGCTATAGTACATTTCGAGCATTGTACAGAGATACGTTGAATCGCTGTTGTTCTATATGTATTTATGTTTTTGGTTAACTGTATATTTATTAGCTTGTACATGCTCATGAATGTTGTATCTGGTTTATGTTTATTGTAATCTTCAAGTTTGGGGGAAAAATAAAGTTATTATTATTCAATCCCCTATCAAGCCTATTGCCACATGTAACACTTTTGTGACAAATGGCGCTAATATATAGATAAAAGGAAACACGTGTGCATTTAAATATATAGGGAAATGGTGTCGCGCCATGCTTCAAATGCCTAGCTAAAACACTTGTTCTGCTGCTTCTGCTGAGTCAGTGAGTGTAGTTTCACCTTCCAATTATCTTTTTATATGAGCTTAATTGTCTTTATTATTCCGGTTTGTTGATATGATATGAGAACATGATTCTACACGTGTATAAACCTTTTCTCCATAGATGGACGACTTGACGTATCAAGCCCATTTCCATGCAGCACTTTATGATAAATTACGCGGCAAACATATACTAGTAGATAAAAGGGCATACTGGTGCATTCAAACAAGTATAACTTAAGGTAGCCTAGCTAAACACTTCTAAGTGAATGATGAATATAATGATTTTTTCAGATTTTCATACTCATTCACAACTATGGGTTAGACGGTGGAAAAAACTAAGTAATTGACAGTAAGCAGACATTGTATCTTCACAGAATGTTTCTGCTTCACTCACAGTGACTTCACATCATCACACTTCATCAACTCATTATGTATTATGCGTTATGACACCTGCAAAAAAGCATTGGTGTAAATTTGCTGTAAAATACTGGGAGAATTAACACTTGGTTAAAACACTTGTGGTTCTTGAAACCATTTCCTTCTATTGGTATGTCTGCTGATTACACGTCATTGTGCATGTTACAGACAGACAATTGTACAAATGCCAACACGAGTCATATACCAGAAACAAAAACAAGTGATTTTCAATTATTTAAGTGTAACGTTATTAGTATTCAAGAGATGACTTTTGTTCAATCGTTTTCCACCCACCCAATATACGCCCCCATACGAGTACAGAAAGTCTATCATAGTTTATACCTTGGTCACAAGTTGAGCATTTGTTTTTGCCTCGGCCAGGTACTCCCGATTTAATTTTTTTTAAAAGCTTCAGGAGTCATTGGGAACAGGGATATCACAAATTTTCTAATGACTGCCCGATCCTTCCCCTAGATCACGTGGACCCTTTTCCCGATACATTTCGATGCCCATTTATTAAATCGGGAATACATTGCCGACGCAAAAATGTCTCAGCGAGACCAAGGCATAACAAACTCTTGGACAATGTCTGACGTAAACAATGTATTATAAAAACTATTTATAAGAGTAGTAGATCTAGTCCCAGACCTTACCTTCAGGCTTCCTGTTACAACTTAGGTGACAAGTATGGAATGTCTTTTTAATATCAATCAAATCGGTCAAATGTGGATGATGATTATACGATATACTAGACTTGATATCAATATAGCGTTTGAAAATACTGATATCGTATTTGAAAGACATTTTTTTGGCTTGCTGGTCATGCCTAAAAAGTTGTATTGTATTGTGTTGTATTGTTTCCTTGGCTATAATGAAACGGAATGATCAGTCTAACAACATTGTGCAACATCAAACCGGGGCCAGTGCTTTAATGATTTAATACGCTATTCACCATTTTTAATTTCATTGTGAAATTAAGAGCATTTCCAGTTCAAATCTGGAAAGTTCCACATTTTAAATTACGACGTTACCATAACGTATTGGAGTTGTAACGTTTGTTTGGCGTTATGTTGAGGGTTCCAAGTGTTTTAAACGGAACCAAGAATGCCCGTAAAATAGCGATGTTAATAAGCCTACGTGAAGATCGGAATGCCAAGTTATAACTGTGTAAAGTCCTAATACTAACGAAGTCCCCATTACTGATCATCATATCATAAGTTCAAATGATTACATCTGGTTGAAACACGCTCGGTTTTTAAGTTATGGCATGGTATTCCGTACTTTTGCTATAGTAAGCTTCGGTTTCAAAGACTTTGATTGCCTTTCAAGGGTGGTACTTAAGTCTACTGGATGAAAACAACCTGAATCATTCGCGAATTACATTGCAATGATATATTTATTTTTATTACTATTATTTGTTTCTTAATCCGCATTAGGGACAGTTTGTGTGAAATGATCGTACAGAAAAATGACGAAATAACATACCAGGAATTTTTCATTCACCCCTCGTACATGTTCCACGAAAATAACGATTTTACAGTTTTCAAAATTTCTGAACGAATGTCCTTTCCTCAACAAAATTGTGAAGACGAATACTAGTAAGCACCCCACTGTCAGTAGACGATAAATGTTGAAGACAATCCTGCACCTCCTATAAGGTGTGCAACCGATCCATTAAAGTGTAAATATAAAGGGGAAAACTTTTAAAGAGATAATGACGACAAAGGGGGGTAATTATTCGTTCCTGTTTTGTTAGTTTCGCAATTAACGATATTTATGTTCGACTGACGAGTTACGTGGTTACAAAACAATATTTAATTGTCTGCGGAGATGTTAACTTGTGGATAACAATTGTTTTGACAAGAAGTTACAGTTCTATGATAATAGTGTTAGATAACATTCAACCGAGGCAAATACAGTCAATAAAAATAATACGCAAATGTTGAGCCAACCTACCGGAGTCATTCTTCTGAAATATCGTACACTTGTTTTTACGCACACTTTCAAAGCACTACCTATATTTTTCAGGATTACTCAGCTGTTTATGAAGGGATTTGGTTCAAATTTGATACTTGCATACATATATATCTGATTTATTAAAATCAAATCATGGCAAGATAACAAAAATTTCAACCAATGAACATCACTGTAAAATGAAAAGTCACAAAAGTATGTCATGAAAAATATTGAAAAAAACTTGGTGTTGTTTTTACTAAAAGGTTCATCACAATAAATTGATCAAATAATGATACTCCAGTTAATGTGTCTTAGTATGTTGAATGTGTATCCATGTTGTTTATGATATATTTACATCAACAACATCGAGAACTCATACTAAGTAGTTCCTGGTCACTAATTGATTCAAAAATCCTAAACTAGGGCCTGATTTTTGCAGGGTTTCTAGGTTTAGTAGTCATCTCATTTGTCGCATACACGTCACGTATAAACTAATCCTGAATAATATTGAAATGCGTAGACTTTAATGATAGTGGCACATTTTGTATGTTATTATTTTGTAGTATACCTTTTGTTTTACGTGCTTTGGGAGCCAGAGCTCCGTCATTCAGTGTTTTTACATGTCGCCATTTTTGTGACTTTTCATTTTACAGTGACGCACATCATTTTGTTTTATTTTTATCTTTCAATGAACGTATTGACTACCGTAGCTCAGTGGTTATAGTGCGCTTGCCGTCTAATCTGGCGACCCGGGTTTAAATCCGGGTGGAGGTACATATATATGCCTGCCATGTTTCAGTAGAAATAAAGCAAATAAAGGCTATGCTCGGCATAATTCATTTTTACAAATTATAGGGGACATTTATCCAGTATTCGTTTATAAACAGCCAAAATTTGAACCATAGCCAAAACATGAAAAAATATAGGTGTTGCGTTGGAAGTGTGCGTAGTGTATACCTTGGTGTGATGTTTGGTGCCCGTCACTGTCTCTTATTCCGCACGGTGGCCGAGTGGTTAACAATCTAGACCACTAACCTGAAGGTCCCAGGTTATAATCCATGTCGGAGTAATGGATGTTTCAGAAACGCTTTTAAATGTTTCCCGAGGAGCGTATCGGTAATCGTGATGCAGTATCATGTGTACCGGTGCTACACATCAGTGGCGTAAAAGAACCAATACAATGAGTCTACATTTTTGTATTTGGAAAGAGTTAGGGCAGCACACCCAGGCCCGGAAGGCCATGTACAACGACTGTCTCGGTGGGACGAAAACAAATCACGAAATGAATAACGAATAACTTCAATGCCATGAAGCTAGGGAGTGTTGTCTTGCAGTAGTAAACGGGTTCTTCTGACTATTGAAGCGATGGATTTCAGACATACTGGTATGTACTTAGAAATTGGAGATGTAATAAGATGACATTAAGCTAGTTTAGTGTTACAGTGATGTGTTTATCGTATTTACAAACAACATAAGACAAACATGTCTGTATGTGGTATAAGAACTAACTGATACGTCTCGGATATACAATGACAGAATGTATCTATATCAAAGTAGACAGTTTGATTGTTTTCTTTCCGGATAATTACATACTATGATGTGTCACATGACTCAATTTGCGTACATACTATAAGGCAAGGTATAACAAAATTTGCATGCATACAGTACGGACTGGTGGCTGTCACACTACAGAGTTTTACAACAAAATAATCATATACATAGTTGATGAACAACTACTGGATGACTGGACAGGATATAAAATTCGTAATAGAGGCAAAGAAATTACCGAACACATGTTTACTCTACACACATTCTATGAAGGCCAATATGGTACCCATAGATACATTATGGAAATAATGCAAATATAACGAGTAAGACACGTATTGTATCTTAAACTGTGACATTTACTTCGAAGTAACCGCTGGTGTTAGATAATGTTGTGTGATGAAATATTTCATCTTTGACTTGGTCCGTTAATGTGTAATGAGAAAAGTAACCCATGGTAGACCAAGTGGTAATGCGACATTCGAAGCTGTCGATTGACATTGTAGTTCTTCATCATACACACAAGGAAATGCCAGAGAAAACGAACCCTGACACCAACTGACTAACAAAGACATAAATGATGATTGTATATATATTACAAATTGGTGGACAAGGTCGCCCTAACAAATTATCAAACAAGTTAAATCACTTATAATTTTAAAATCATTGTTGACACCACATTCTTGATGTCAGTTTCCCCATTTTATATATATTACAAATTGGTGGACAAGGCCTAACACATTGCAACAAGTTGTTTCCACTTATTTTAATCATTCTCCACACCGCATACATGATGTTACCTATCGCAACATGGTTGTGGGAGAAGAAAAGTATGCTTCCTTTGTTTATAGTGACCGTCTAGTAAGGGAGAATCTGGTGCAATCTTTATTTCGCCTTTAGAATAACTCGAGATCTCCCAAATTCGAAGCGGACGCGCTACAACTAGACTATAGAGGATGCGGTGAACACATACACTAGCTTGTTTGCAAAAGTTCTTATATGTTCGGCACACATTGTAATCTGTCACTGCGCCATAAAACATACACTGTATATCACGGCAAGACAACATGCCTCGTGAATATGATAATAAATGATAAGTCACGATTATTTCATGCTTATTACACGATTATTTAAAAGCATTAGTATAAACACACTATTTGTAACTACAAAATGTATTTTATTTATATTTTACATCACCTTTAGCCACGTTTCTATTAGGATATTATTAATTCCGCCTAACAAACTACCTTAAACATTAAATATTAATAGTATCCATTTTCTCATAAACATGCACACAACATTTTCTCTGAAATGCATCATCTAAACAACATACATGATTTCAATATAATTTGTAAGAGTAAACAAATACCACAAAACTAGTTATGATGGCATATTTGGAAATGATAAACCATGCCTACGATTTGGATGAGCTGTATTGAAATCCCGAATAAATGCGTAATAACCCAATGACAGCAAGGATTTTGATGTCAGTCTGTCGAATTATGACAAGACGGTTCACTGACTGTTCCCCGATCAATCAACCTTGTAAATCTCCTCCAATGGCCACCCACATTGATACCCTAATACACGTAGTGCGGGATTTTTAATCACTCGATAGCTCAAACATGGATTAACAGTGTTATTTAGTATGGACTTTTTGTAATCTGTTTTTGCCTTATTTATTTGTTATTTGAAAATGGCCAAACGCATTAAAGCGATATGTTTTGCTGATTATGCCTGTAAACTTTGAACTTTGTTATTTCGTAAGTCGTATACATGATGTTACTTAACGGGTTCCTAACTTTCAGTCATGCAATACAATTATATTCCAGTATTTGTTTGTTGTGGCTACGATATTACAGCTTCAAAATGAATACATGATATATAGAGTTTCATTATTAATCATAGTGTTTCATTGCTATATGATACTTCCCTATCATGAGAGATTAATGCAACATCGGTATGTGCTTGATAAAACATGACCTTGACTGGCTATTGACATATCTAAAACCAACACCACAAAGTACGCCTTATGAGACTCTTTCATGACAATCGGAACTTATCATGTTGACCAAACTGAGACTGAACAGTTGACATTTTTCTTGTTTTCTTTAAATATCGATTCAGTACTTACGACCTTCTCATTCGAAATGCCCTCAACTATAACATTGCAATACGCGTATTGCCAAACAACAGAACATGTTCAAGTACATGCATATCTTAATACAGAAAGGTTGAATTGATTGTAAACGCATTCGCTTTATTTGACTAACCGGCGATTATTTCCAATTAACTCGTCAGGCCGGGTCATTTGGTCAATTATTCAATAAATGTATTCATAATTCTCCAATCAAATATTCATTCAGATATCAACATTAACTTGATGTCAAACGGTGATAAGGTACAATATAGCCCTAAGAAAAACTCCGGTATCAGCTAGACTCTATGTTAACAATCAATCTGACAATGATCCTGTCGAATTTTCTAGAACATATTTATCACCCAATGAAGGTTTCAAGTCTAGTTTTGTTCGAGTATTCGACTGGAGACTGGTGTCCGATATTGGATGAATTTCACCGACAAACACTTTATACTAGGTGTGTCAATCTGAAGCTTAGCTGAATTATGTTGTATCTCAATTGAAATTGACATTACGCCAGTGCAGAGATTGCTCCACCTGATTGTTTATCGACGGTTGCTTGTCGAAGGTTTCCAAGTTAATCAAGTTGGTCATGTGATCATAATTTACCGTTAAATTTGATTTATATGGTATTGATAACTACTTGTGTAAAGTGAATTACATTAGAGAAGAGGTAGCCCAACTTTGTTGTTTGTCGAAGGAGTTTGTCGATGGTTTTTAAGTTAATCCATTTGACTACGTGAATATAATTTACTGTTAAAATTTATCCATACGTACTTGATAGACAACTTGTGTAATGTCAATGGTAAATCTTGTCTTGACTATCCTCGAAAGTGCATGCAATACATGCGTGTACGTTTTAAATATCTTAAAGACTCATAGTTCATCAGTATTTAAGTACCCAGTAAAGCAAGACGACCAAACAGTTACCTGCTGAGCTATCCAGTGACAATAAGAACCAGTTCGGCTGTGTGACCGAACCAAAGACCTCTCGCAGCCGAAGCAGAAGCACTAGCACTAGGTTATTACGATAGATTAGCACAATTACATCTATCGAGAATGCACGTCATAATGTTTACATACAAATCCGCTGAATATCGACAAACAAATTTCTGTTATAATACCAAGCATCACCAGAGTGGTTTAAAGGATTTACCCTCGATACCTAGACTATCTTTTGGGCTTCAATAATGTTGTTATAAATTGTGCCTCATCGCTTTGTGAATATAAAATGCAATAAAATATCATTAAACCGAACTAAAAAAGTTGGTCGTTATGTATAGGCTATTTGAACCGGACCCTATCTATTGCAGAACAAACATTGCGTGTACTATTCTTGATGTGAATTCTGCTGCTTCTGCTGAGTGTAGTTCCACCTTCCTGTTGTCTTTTTATATGAATTTAATTGTCTTTATTATTCAGGCTTGTTAATACGATATGAGAACAAGATGCTACACCAAGCAACACGTGTATAAACCTTTACTTCATAGATTGACAAGATGATGTACCAAGCGCATTTCCATGCAGCACTTTTATGACAACAAGGCGCTAATATACACTTAGCGGCACTTCTAACGCTACCGTTCATATATTTCTGTTTTCTTTAAAACTCCTTAATGCATTTTTATGAAATTTGGCACACGTATACAGCAATATTTGACACAAGTTCGGGTGAATTTTCCGTTCGATCCGACCATAGACCATCGCACGACATGTCTTCAACTTACTGAATACTTATATTGAAAGTCGCACTTTTATCGCGCAATACCGATCATCTGATTGTTATGCAAGCGTGTAGATGCCGCTTTTTCCTATAATGGTTGTGCATATCATCATTTTATTCGCTCATAGTCTTTAATAGTTATAACATTATTTACCAAAATGCTTGTAAACGAACATTGTTGGTTTTGCTGCAAACATAGTGTTTCCGTACCCATAGCGTGTCTGTTGAGAAAATACGATTCTTGCGAGTAACGCGGGTTGCGCTCAACTTGAAATTAAATTTAGGGTGATCAATTATTATATCAAACTAAATAAATTCAACTCTACTGCGTACTATTAACATTCGTTATTCTGAACAAATGTGAATTTTACCATTCTAGTTGCATTATTTGAGGTTAAACAATTATTTTAAATGCATCGGTTTTATTTTCAGATTATGCCTGATTTTGTGGCGGTCTAAGCTTACCAACTGCTATTTCGTTATCTAGGAAATTGTAACGTGGATGAATTTTAAGAATATTTTTTATTGTGTACACTAATTACAAAACTCTTGAACCTGTAAAGAAATAAAATACTGAAAATACTCAATTTGCCCCTAATGAATACGCTGTTTAATTCTGTGACTTTGTAATTCCGGGTAACGTAAATTACGCTTTTACCATGAATTTTCATGATGCAAATAACTGTACTTTTTTCAGATTTTCATACTCATTCACTTCTATGGGTTAGACGGTGTCATAAAACTGAAGTAATTGACAGAAAGCAGACATCGTATCTTCACAGACTGTTTCTGCTTGACAGAAACTTCACATCATCAAACTTCATCAACTCATTATGTATTATGCATTATGACACCTGCAAAAGAAACATTGGGTGTAAATTTGCTGTAAAATACTGGGATAATTTTCACTTGGGTAAAATACTTGTGGTTCATTAAATCATTTCCCCCAGTTGGTATTTTCGCTGACTACACGTCATTGTGCATGTTACAGACCGACAATTGTACAAATGCCAACACGAGTCATATACCAGAAACAAAAAAAAGGGATTTCAATTATTTAAGTGTATTAGTATTCAAGAGGTGACTTTTGTTCAATCGTTTTCCCACCCACCCAATATACGCCCACATACGAGTACAGAAAGTGTTTCATAGTTAATGCCTCGGTCGCAAGATGACCATTCGTTTTTAACCTCGACTATGTACTCCCGATTTAAATTTTTAAAAAAGCTTCGAGGGTCATTGGGAACAGGGGTATCACAAATTTTCTAATGAATACCCTGTTGCGTCCCCTAGATCACGAGAAACCTTTTCCCGATGCATTTCGATGCCTATTTGTTAAATCGGGAATACTAGTACATTGGCGATGCAAAAAAGTTTCAGTGAGATCAAGACATAGCCAACTCTTGGACAATGTCTGACGCAAACAATGTATTATAAAAACTAATTATTTTACCTTCAGGCTTCCTGTTACAACTAAGGTGATAAGTATGGAATGTCTTTTTAATATCAATCAAATCGGTCAAATGTGGATGATGATTATACGATATACTAGGTTTGCTATCAATATAGCGTTTGAAATACTGTTTTGTTTGCTAATTATGCCAATAAAGTTGTATTGTATTGGGTTGTACTGTTTCCTTGGCTAAAATGAAATGGAATGATCAGTCTTACAGAATTGTGCAACATCAAACCGGGACCAGTGCTTTAATGATTTAATACGCTATTCACCATTTTTAATTTCATTGTGAAATTAAAAGCATTTCCAGTTCAAATCTGGAAAGTTCCACATTTTAAATTACGTCGTTACCATAACGTATCGACGTTTTAACGTGTGTTTGGCGTTATGATGAGTGTTTTAATCGGAATCAAGAATTCCCATAAAGTAGCGATATTTGGTATGTTAAAATAAGACAACATGTAGATCAACATTGATCATTAAAGTGTATAGAGCTAATATGACGATATTTTTTTTTAAAAAACTCAAAAGCTGAAACACAATTATGGTTTCATATCCATTAGATCATTTTTCGCTGCAGTTTTACAGGAAACTCTCTCTCTCTCTGTGATTTATTGGACATGCAAATTGTCCGTTTTCATACGAAAGTGTTCTAGAGCACTCTATGAAATGATAAGAATCGTCTATTTTTTGGACACTTTAATCAAAGTACACGGAGCCCATCCAAAGTTTTAATTTGCAATTAAGGTAGTCTAGTATCATACTTGAAACGATGCAAGTAATTATTTTGACAATAAATGACCGTTAAAATATAGCTCTATTCACTTTAAATATAATATTAAACAACTTGAAAATATTCGTTTGTATTTTTTTTTCAATAAAGCGTTGTATCGATTTTATATTAATTTTATTAATTGTCATACTTGTACATGTATATCATAATGGTTATTATCAACAGTAATTTCGTTATGTTTTAAACTCTATGTTATGCGTGCTGAAACAGTACATGTGCAATTTGTTCGAGGTGTTTTGTTGTTTGGGATGAAAAAAGGACGGAAAGGAATGGAATGGTATTGAAACGGACACGGCGTTATAATTCAAACGAAATGCTCAGTTTCATCCTAGATGGTATCGTAACGAATCGTTTGATCATTTATGACGATCCAATGCAAAACGCGGCCTCTATGCCTTAATAAAGAACATACGCAGCAATGATGCGCATAAACTACGCGGTGAAACGTCAATCATCGTTGGCACATTCAGGTTGTTGAAATTAATGTTGATCATTCCATATCACAATTTCATTATTACGAAACGAAAATGATCGAGTCTCTAGTTTTGGATTTTTTATACTGACATTCCTTTTTTTCAAAAATGTGAGAAAAATATAAATTCACATATTTAAACTCATCCAGTTTTATTTAGTTAAATTCGAATTATTATCAAGCAAAAATTCAATTTATACAAAAATATACTTATTACAGAGTCTAGCCTAAAAATCAAATTAACAAATTTATCAGAAGATTTCTTTATTTTGCTGCTGGTCTTGCAAACCACCTTTCGTATCGCGAAGAAACCCATTACCAGTGTCGTCAAAACGCGTGTCACAGTCACCTTTGAAAAGTGCAATTCCGCACAACAGCGTATTATGGTTCCGCTGTCACAAAATGCGAAATGTCCCTTCGTTGTTGATTATCCATACGTCATTATAATTTGGCTTGCGATTTGACGAATTATCTTACCGTCAGTATACTGTCCGCGAATAGAAGGTATCCGAATATCCTGATCATGTTTGCGTGCGAACCAGTCCATGGAGAGGTTTCGGTTCGCCCTGGGAGGTTTATTGTCAATAATTGCGATAGCGACTCTTACAGTATTACAATATTTCCATTGTCTTATTATTCAGGCAATTTTAACCATCGTGCCGTGTTCCCCGTGAGGGAACGAATGGCTAAGTGACGTAGTGCATGCTATCGGTTTTTCGCGCATGCGTAGAAATGATTAGGATGTGCAATTCAAATGAAGCGCGTAGGTGAAAGCGGAATTTCGTTGGAAAGATGTCCGATACTGACACAAAGTGTCACGTGATCAGCTAGTATTTAAAGCCACTGGCTATTTCAGTTCCGGCAAGAAACTTTTTGAAATTAGGACCACGAAGGAAGAACAATGTTGCGTTTACATTAAGGACTATATTTTGTGAAAATCTGACTGACGAAAAAACAAACAACGCAAAAGAAACTTTCGAATTCTTTACATTATTACACGTGAGTATTAGACTTTATTATTTTATTGTGTGTATTTTTATGATATTATTATTGATAAATATGTTATAAGTAGTATATTCTTTGCTTTTTAAAGATTGAATTGTTATTGCTATAGTATAATGTACCATCTTCTGAATGGATCAATCTTGAGAAGAACTAGTTAGTGAGATTTATAATTCTAATCAGGATTTTAGTGAAGCAATTAATGATTATGCATCAATTTAATTGAAATATTGCAGTATTATTTTGTGTCTATCTACCACTGTAAAATATGCTTTACTTCATTGTGTTTGAGTGATAAATATGCTTCTTTATATCTCACTTATTTCCTTTCATAGAACTATTAATGTCATATTAATATTCATTGATACGTAATTGTATATTGTACCCAGGAGAGTAATGGAAAATAACGGCTATATATTACACATTTTACGCCAAAAAGATCGGTAATCGTAAACGACGAACCATAGTTTTTGTCTACTCTGATATGCATCGCGACTAAAATTTCTTCACATAGTAATAACAAGAGTTTCAGAGTTTCAAATTAGCGAGTGTATTGTTACGCTTATATTTCACCACCATGCATTCTTACAGATGAATTCTTTCTAAGCAAATATTCTTTATTTTATTTAATGAATATCAGCTTAAACGACACATACTTTGAGTTCGTCTACTATGTTTATAACGCATGAACATTATTGTTAATAACACAACCCAAAAATGATTGTAAATATTATTGACAGAATCATAATTTGTCTGACGGAAATTATTAAAATATATATTATTAATACCCTAAAGTTATTAATAAATGCTTCAACTTAAACGTTGTCTGAGATTTTCCGCATTGGCCAAAACCTCTTCCGATTGCTAACACCACTTTCTGTATTTAGCAGTTTGTCATTAAACACGCGTTCATTATTCTGGCAAAATTCAGTCCTTTATTACCAATACCTTGTAAAAAGTTCCGACATTTATGAGAAAAAATAGACTAGATATTATACTATACAAATATTTAAACACTATCTATCCCAGACATATTGACGGAGAAGTTAAATTGTGTTTTATTGAAGAGACTAATATATATGATAACCATTTGTTAACAAAACATATATCTCAGAAAAATACCATAAAAGGCAAAAATATTGCGTCTTTATATGTGTAGAACAATTTTGTTAAATAAAAAATAAACTAAAGTTAAACTGTATTCACCGTATTGTCGGGAATAGAAACATATATGGCAGCAAATAAAATCCACAAATTACCTTAAATAAAACGTTTTGTATTGTTACGATGCAGCTTGTTTTATGAGGAATAAACTGTAAACAAAATATTATATCGAAATAAGATAAAATGCCAGCCACATTTCAGTTCTGCGAAATACAACATTCAATATTAAACAACACGAAGTACGATAAAATATAATTATATTATTAGTGCTACATATGACCGAATAGAACATTAGACAATGTAAAGTGTAAGTCTGAGTTTTAGACTTACAATGTTAAGACCTCGGTTAAGTTGGTGGCTTTCGAGATGCTCTGTCGCTTCTTTTGAGTGATTTGGCGCGATGTGTCAGAATTTATTTGCATTATAATTTCAGCATAACATGTTAAGAATATCATAGTAGAACAAAATGCACTAGAATATAATGTTTGTTCACTACAAACAAAAGGAAAACAGAAAAAAATATTGAAGAACACGAAAACATGAAGCCCGTAAACAACTCCAACGGTACGCACGTAGTATTTGTATTTAGGCAATAATTACATAAATGTATGGATCAGGACCAATAATAACTACAGGGAATTATATCGCAAAGTTAAAACATCAGACGTAGCATTATGTCAGAGGGTCTAAAACTACATAAAAATATTGATGAGGAATAAATATAGTCCGTAGAGTAATACAAATGTATATGACTTGAGTAACAGTATATGCATACATGTAGGCAGAGATACTGTAAGGAATTATTCCTGGTATATACCATCTTATAGCATTATTACTCCCATCTGGATACTTTATATAACTAATATACACTGTTTGAATGATGCATTTCTTTTCATGTCTAATTGGATATCACCGACGTAATAGCATGTTCCTGAAGCGGGCAATGTCTTAGTAACATCCACGGCCCACGCCATTGTAGCATCGTCACAAACAGTCCGGCAAGGATTGGTTCATACTGAATACCTAAAACCAAACAAGTACGAGTTCATTCAGTTCAGTTTAACATGTTGACATTCAACTTAAGATATGATAAAATGCACTAATCAATTAATGGTTACTAATGACAATAACAACGAATGTGTGGGCATGGCTCCGTGAAGTTGTGTTGTGGTGTTACTGTTTTCTATGGTCGGCTGCCTTCCCTGTACGATTTACTTTTTTGTGTGTCGGTTTATTTTTACCAAACCTTTGGCCTTATGAAAAATGGAAAAGATAAAACAAACACAAATGTACTATGTGGCTGATAGTTGTAGAAATATACAACTGAACCATTGGGCTGTATACCTACATAATGTTCGCAGTAAAAACTCCCTCGTCAAATCGATACATTTTATCGTTACTACGGCATGTGAAATGATATGGATTTATGATATTTAATTTGCTTAAATAGTTCCCAAGTTATCCATGACAACCACAAGGGAAACGGGTATCTTTGATACGCTTCGAAATGCTTTAATACAGCGCGGATATATCTAGACTAGATCCTTACATATATGCATGTCTAAATTACAGAGGTCTTGAATGTATCATCAATTGCCATGAGCATATTAAGCAATATCGGTCCTTTAGATTTGGTTTTTGTATCCACCTGGGGTTATATTATTAAGACAAAACATCAGATGTTAAAACATGCCAATATAACATCATGGGTCAAGTAAAAACTTTCACATTGTACTTTGCATTGTGTTTTCGCATTTCATTCCAGTGTTTGCCACAATGCTGTTATTCATTTTTATTTAAATCAAAGCGATACTATATACGGATCTTATAATATCAGCTTTTACAGCATTTCATAACGCACGAGTTTTATAAATTATTTTATAAGTATTATTTAGGGACTAGGGACAAGCTAGTATATGAATATGAAATAGTTTTTGTAGATAGTATTGTATTTGATCATTAATATATGGTAACATAAATAACTTTAATAACTTTGTCAGTTTTTAAGATAATATTTGTTGTTGTATGCCATTGTTTAACATATACATGTAAGTTTTATTCAGGGCATAAATCATTTTCAAATGTTACATAGTATTTTCTCAGCAGACGTTTGAAGCGTTTTCCTTAATTCTGAAAAACTGCGAAAATCAGCAGCAAATGGCGTCGCAAATTACAAATTAATGCCTTGCATTTTACCCATTTATGCTTCCGATTTCACTTTGTATTGTAGTTTTCAAATCAATTAGATATACTGGTTTTGTATTATACACCCCTTCTTCCAGGATTTCCCATGATCAGAAATCTAAAGGGTTTAAGTCCAGTGAGCGTAGGGGCAAAATTAAATACCGTCTTCAGCGAAATGATTTCCGGATTGCAAAATTTCATGAAATCCCTGAAATTGTACGGCTTCGATAATTGAATCATTGAATTGCTCCAAACTAATAATAAGTCTGTTTTAGTAAAACTCGCCATATTTTGTACTAAGGCTTTCATAATAAGAAATTAATATAATAATATGTTACTACATTAAACGTTTGCTGTATGTATACTCCTTTTCGATTCCGTAATAACTCATTGACAATAACAAAACATTCTCACTTACTATTTACTATTTTCTGTCTCCAGGAACGTGTTATGTATGTCTTTTTTATATTTCGTTTTCTTCTGGGTTTTTTTTCTTTTGCATGCATTATTTATATTATGTATATATTATGTAAGGCTATAAGCTATGTATGCTTTGTCTGAAATAAACTTTCTGTTCTGTTCTGATAATGGCGTTATTGAAATCAAGTTCTAGTAGCATGTATTTATTATCCTCATCTAATAAAATCTTTGGCTCATTAACTTTGAAAAAGGGTCTAACCACATCTATCATAAAATCTGACAAAGTTATTAAAATTATTTATGTTACCATATATTGATCACCCTGTATATCTATATTGGTATTGTATGCCTATTTGAAAAAATTACTGGTTATAGAAATTACATTTATAGAAAAGGAATAATGAATTTTTAATTGAATCTCTTGAAAGTCTTTGGTCCATATAAATTTACGTCAATACAAAAAATAACAAATTGACTGTGTAAATGTGGCCTGTTGTCGTTTTTGCTACATTTTATTGTCAATAAATTACTGTTTTAAGCGGTTCTCTCAATTTCAGGATGACATGAATCGCGGGATGGGTCCCTTAAGAACTTAACCAAACAAAATAAAAATTGCATTACGTCAAGTATAATTATTAGCGTGGTTTTCAGCATTGTACATAACTAGAGACATTCTAAGAAATTCTTCGTTACCACGAGACCAATGCGAATATGGTGAGCAGTATATTTGCTGCGTTAGAAGCTAAAACTAAGTTTTAGAGTTAGTGTGTTTTTACATAAACATGACTGTAGCACGTTACAAGGGTTGTAAATGTTTTTTTTTCTGTCGTTTTCTAAAATCTTTTTAGAGACATATTGGCGACATTCGCATATGTAGATTATCAGAAGTATAGTCGGGACATGGTTGATGTGACTTGTGCGCGCGCATGTTCTGTAAGGACAACCCCGAACGCACGATATTTTAAGGCCAAGCTGGGACTATAGTACCTAACCTCTGACTCGTGATAACTAGTACTTCCACAAGGTATATTTACACTTTTGAGTACAGCAACAATGTACGTCGACTATAATGATGTTGGACGTATTCTCAACGAATTCATTTCTTATGTTTGACGTAATCAAAGTCTAACTTTTCCGTAACTTACATATACACAATTTATACAAGCATGTGATCGTGTGAACTATGCGTGTCTCTAGCCATCATAAGTGTTTGGAATTTACGCACAATGTAAGACACTTAAAGTACCACTTATGTCATCATGTACGAGCTCCTAGGTGCGTATTGCGACAGCCACATCTATGATGTATTTAAACTGGTATTGGTGTACGACAATGTGTTACCGCAGGCTCTTAACTTGAAGAACTTACAATTTATAATTAGTAAGTTAGTAAGTTGCACTCCTTCGCTTGGTATACGTTGTTGACATACGCCGCAATGTGACGAAAATGTAAATAAGGAAGGGAGCATGCGCACAGGAACACTGTCCCATTCTTTTCACAATGGCGAACTAACTACGAACATAGACTGATTCATGTTGGCATATCGCCACAAACCTACCATTATTAGCACCCTAGAGTGTTGATAATTGGTAAGTACAATCTACAACATGGGACGCCGGTCACACGTCACACACATGTCACCAAATAGTCACTGAATAATACATGTGTACTATTCACACAAGTTCTCGTAGAATGACCGATTTGATGGCAGATAGACGTTTCCATGCCTTTGAGAAAAATAAACATCTCGCCCCTACGCATTTGGGAAAATTGTAAACAAATTCACATTGTGAATGAAGTATTGCTAAGTAAAATGATATTTAATGAAATTCTATTTTTATTCCATTTTCATGAAACTTTCCTTATGTAGATATGTTATACATGTATCAATCGACTCCTAGCCAAATTGTAGACACTTATTATTATGGCCTTCGGTCGCCTAATTATCAATCATTTTTATGTACCTGTCGTTCATTCCAAAACCCGCAGGTTACATAATACATCTAACCGTATAGACAGTGGAATAGTCCATGTTAGAATATAAGTTATAAAATAGTGGAGATGTAATTTCGTAGGTTCATAATTTTGTAAGTGCAAACAAAGATGTTACTCATACCAATTAAGTAAAGTGTATTTATTGTGTGGTTCTGCTCTGCCAGAAATACTACATGCTATCCCAAAGCCCAGGCAGAGCATATTGCTGTTTCTAAAAGTGATAAATTTGTTTTTATCTATCGATTGTAACTTCTCTACTATTTGAGTTTTTTGTTTAGTCCCAATTTTCGTTTATATGAGAGAAAGAATATCAAATAGTTGTTAAACAGATACTAACAAATCAGACCGGGAATGCATACTGGATTTCAACCTGAATTTCATAATTGAAATATGCGATACACGAACACATAATGTTCGGCTCTAGAATTGCAATGTCCGCGACGATCGGATCAAGCAGCGTTAAATCCTGTGTAATACGACTACATACAAATCACTTTGTTTCAATATTGCATAAACCCAACAGAATCGTATATGAACACGTCGCTAAGTTATTAAAAGGTAGAAATTTAAAACCACCGTGGATGTTCCTAGTGCAATTAGCCTAATGAAGAAAAATGTCGTTTTAAATCTGAGCCCCTTGATAATTGAGACACGAAACTATCAACAAATAAATATCATTTATTCTGATTATTTTGCGTGACAATGTACGTTTCAGCTTGCTTGTCTTTTGCGTCAGTAAAAATAATGTTAAAATACAAATTTTGACAAACAAGCAATTATTTAAATTATGACGAAAGGATGTGCGCATTGCATTGTTGCGTTATTGCCTTGCTCGGGTTTAATGAAAATAAACTGTCATTTAGGTACATCGACCAAGCACGATCAAATGACCTTTCTGAAATGTTTGATGTGCCATGTACATGCCGGCCACGTCAGACGTCGGGCGTACATCGACTGGTCATCTTATGGTCATCGACAAATGTCTTTGTCGCTAAGATATACCGTGATTTTATCCCGGACAATACTCTAATCGTTTTATATGTTTCCTTTGTATAATCAGTTCTCGTCAAAATACCATGTCTATTAGGCTTCGAGACTATTTAGGTCCTGGATTGAAGTCAAATCTGTAACAGGAAATCTGATTGGTTAATTATATTTTCAATGGTAAAATCGACCAATGGCGAGACAGTATTCTGAAACTGATCTCAAACGTTTTATGACATTGGCAAGCATATAAACACTCATACACACGCGTGTTAAGCTATGCCTAAACTCAAAGAGACAGGGTCTTGGAATCGTCTGTGCATGTAATACACTTGAGATTTCAGTGATATGTCAGTTTTATGCAATAGACAATTATATAACTATATCATAATATTATATTATATCGAATGGCTAAACAGTTATCAATCAAATGTGATCCCATAAGCTGGTCTTTTTCTATATCTTGTTTCGGTAAGTTGAATTGTCGCCCCGATTATTCGAACTCTGCAAATGCTAAGTTTGTAGCAAAATTTACAAATCTAATTAATCCTGTTAAACTAGACGAGATGTTAATTTTATTTAATATCAAGTACGAGCACTCTGACATTATTTGACATTCTGTAATTTTATTACTGATGTTTTCTGTGCAATCGATGCACCGAACTCTAGTAATTATACAGTTTTATTGTATCTGTGCAGGGCAAACCATGTCATTATTTTGTTCTAAGGACTTCAATGGCTTGTTAACATCCAGTACGCACAATGGGTGGTTTATCCAACATTCCAGATACAAAAAATTTACCAATGTATTCATTGATCTAGCTAAACAGTGTATACCAACACATTATATTACTATTAGACCAGATGACAAACCATGGTATAATTCCGAAATAAGAAAAACTTCTAGACAACGTGATAGATATCGAAGTAAAGCTCAGGCATCTGGTAAAATTTCAGATTGGAATTTATACAAGAAATTCAGAAATAAGGTAAACAATATGAAAAAACACGCGAAAGAGGTATTTTTCAATAATATTGAGTTCACTCTGTCAGACTTTTCCACCTCCAACCCTAAACAGTACTGGAAGTTGGTAAAATTCTTAGTAAAAAACAATTCAAATAATGAAACTATCCCTCCATTGAATAATATAGATGGCAGTATAGCGTTTACAGATGAAGACAAGGCTAATGTTCTTAATGACTTTTTTGCGTCTATTTCCACGTTAGATGACTCGAATGCGAATTTGCCAACTTTTACAAGTAAAACCGATAATACATTTGAAAATGTAAATATTACAGAACAAGATGTTATGGACGTTTTGAATAACCTTGTAATAAATAAGGCAAGTGGATCTGATGAAATCAGCCACAGAATGTTAAAAGAAACATCCAATGCCATCTGCAAACCGCTCACCACGCTTTTTAACAGATCTATTCTACTTAACGTATATCCCTCTTGTTGGAAGCAGGCAAATTTAATGCCGTTATTTAAAAAGGGAGATAAATCTATCCCTTCAAATTATCGACCTGTATCCTTAATTAGCTGTGTTGGAAAAACTATGGAACGAATAATCTTCAAACACATGTACAATTATTTTCATGAAAATAATATAATATTCTCTAATCAATCAGGGTTTCTCCCAGGTCATTCAACAGTTTACCAGTTAATTGATATTTATAATCAAATTTGCAAAGCTTTTGACGACAAAAAACATACATGCATGGTATTTTGTGATATCAGCAAAGCTTTTGACAGGGTATGGCATAAAGGCCTCCTGTTTAAACTTAAACAACTAGGTATAGGAGGAAATATTTCAGCTTGGGTTGATAGTTATTTATGTAATCGTAAACAGAGAGTTATTCTTGGCTCTGCATATTCAAATGAAAAGGAAATCAATGCAGGGGTGCCGCAAGGTTCTGTTTTAGGACCGCTTTTATTTTTAGTTTATGTCAATGACATTGCAGAGTCCCTAAAAAGTGTAACACGGCTTTTTGCAGATGACAGTTCTCTAGCGGTTTCATCTAATGACATTGGCTATATTGAACAAACAATAAATCATGATCTTAATCTTATATCAAAATGGGCTAAGCAATGGCTTGTTCAATTCAATCCTGCAAAAACCGAAGTAATGTTTTTATCCCTATCAAAATCCAATAATGTTCTACCCAGTCTATCATTTCAAGAAACCCAATTAACATTTGTTGATTCACACAAACATTTAGGCGTCACATTAAGTTCAAATGGTTCTTGGCATTGTCACATTTCCAACATTACAAAGTCAGCCTTAAAAATTCTTGGAACAATGCGATTTCTAAAATTTAAGTTAAAAAGAAAAACTCTTAATCAAATATACGTTTCATATCTTAGGCCTCTGCTGGAATATGCGTCAATTGTCTGGGATAATTGTACCCAATACGAGAAAGATTATTTGGAAAAAATACAATATGACGCTGCAAGAATAGTAACAGGCCTAACTCGATCTGTTTCTATTGATAGACTTATAAAAGAAATCGGCTGGGTGTCCTTAACCGACAGGCGAAAAATTCAGAAATTAGTCTTGGTTTTTAAAAATAATCATGGTGTATTACCTGACTATTTATCTAACTTATATCCAAATACAGTCCTAGAAAATAACAATTACCAGTTGCGGAATAACGAAAACTATGCTACTGTTGTTCGTCGATTAGAAATATACGCTCGAT
Organism: Spisula subtruncata; assembly: GCA_963678985.1. Lineage (NCBI taxonomy): Eukaryota > Metazoa > Mollusca > Bivalvia > Venerida > Mactridae > Spisula > Spisula subtruncata. The sequence continues at coordinate 12,567,835 of OY787674.1, forward strand.
CATCGATCCCTTCTTCGGTAAAAATGTGGAATGAACTTGATCTTAATATTAGAAACAGTAATTCCATATCGTCCTTTAAGTCAAATATAAAAACATTATATAAAGCGCAAGAAGTTCCGAACTATTTTCTAAATGGTGACAGAGTTCTTCAAGTCCATCATGCTCGAATAAGAAATTATTGTAGTAACTTAAATGCAGATTTATTCAGGAATCATATACGTGAAACTGCAATTTGCGACTGTGGTCATCTTAATGAAGACGCAGAGCATTATTTTTTTAGATGTCCTCGTTATACAAATGAAAGGTTAACATTGTTTACAGACACCCGCCAGTATCATCCGTTAAGTGCTGACAAATTACTATTCGGTATTCAAAACTTAAATGATGAAGACAACTCTGCGATATTTACATCGGTGCAACGGTATATAAAAGAAACAAATAGATTTTAAGCATAGAGCACACACACGCTTTTGATTTACAAAATATTTATATTGCCTGAAATTTCAATATCTAATTAACATCTGGGTCGTTGGCTAGGGTAGGGTACTCATTAGTACACATTCAAGATTAGCAGTAAATTTTTGTTCTTTTATATATAGCTATGTTTCTTTTTCCTTATTGTCATTTTTTTATTTTTTTTATTTTCTTCATCTTCCATGTAATATTCGAGTTCTTTTTACTCTTTAGTCTGTTCATATCTTCTATTTTCTGCAATCTCAACATGTGGTTAGAATTAAAAATAACATATATATCAATGACATTTTCCTACCCATTCTAACCCATAGTTCATTTTAAAATCAACAATCAAATAAACGTCCACTTTATGTTAACAAAACATTATTTGGAGAGGGTCGATATCTAATGTTGAAATAACTTGTGGCCCGATCCTTTTGTAATGAATATAAAATGGTTAAAGTTTCTATGGTTTACATTTATGATATGATTCTATTTCTTGTAATTAATTGTATATATGCAAACCCTTTGTAATTGTTGTAAAAATTCATGCAATAAAATATGATTAAACAAATTAAACAATACAAAAAATGTAGTTCAAATTAAATGTTATGCACAATATTAGCGAAAACGGTAATCTGTTTAACACAAAGTTATGCCACAAATTATGAAGTGTTTCCCATAGCGACACAATCAGCGAAATCAACGAAAATCAAATAAAGATGAGTTGATTCATTTCGATATCAAATTGCATCTTATTTGCTACGTCTTAACATATTTAACACATGTTTAGTAGATTGGTATCTCCCATAGACTTAATCACTTTTTGGGTTGAATTTACTGACAGTGTGTGTGTTTTACGTTCGGTACGTCTGGGATCTCCTGTGGGTCTGTTCTTGTTTCTTTCAAACAACCATCAATATTTATGTGAGTTTGTTTTCCTAATATCCATTACTGTTGAATAATTGAGTTTGCCTACACGTCTCTAGAAACAGTGAAACCTGAGCGCATTCTTTCTCACTCTATTTCTCTTTTCATATAACATATTCATCTTTGTCGATTCCATCCGGACTTCTTATACTAGTATTTGTTTTTATATTTGGTGAATAGCTTCGCTTGTTCTATAGCTAGGTGCTGTTACAATATGACCATCGAGTCTGAACGCACACGGAAGCATGTGTATACTTCTGATTTATTAACAATGATAATCATTCTATGCACTTATTACCAGTAGAGGTATGTCAGTGTTAGGCGCTGTGACAGTTTGGTTATATTGGACCCTGCTACTTTTATCGGTAATAATGTTTAAAGTGTATATAGCTATATTCTAACAATCATTCAATGTCAAAATGATAACGTGCATCGTTTTAAGTATGATATTAGACTACCTTAATTGCAAATTAAAACTTCGGATGGGTTCCGTGTACTTTGATTCAATTGTCGAAAATTAGACGATTTTTATAGTTTCACAGGGTGTTCTAGAACACTTTCTTATGCAAATGGACAGTTTGCATGTGCAATAAATCACAGAAAGAAATTATGTTAAAACTGAAGCGAAAAAAAATGATCTGATGGATATGAAAGCATAATTGTATTTCAGTTTTTGAAAAAAAATATTAAAATATCTTCCGATATAGCTCTATACACTTTAATATCATGTACACGAGGACTGTTTCGTCTCAGACATTGTGTTTTTACTCTCAATCTTCTAACCCAGGTTTTTTTAATTCCTTGTACTGAATCTGAAATTGGACGGAAAATAATCATTTTGTCTTCAAACTTATATTACAATAAAACCAAGGAGCCTCCCCCACAGTTCCACGCATAGTTCAGAGAGGATGAAAGTACTGTTCACATCGATTAGAAAGGAGAAGATATTGCATTGATAGAATAGTGGCTTAAAACATTAAAGAAATATAGCTTTTAACATGTGTTCGTCAAACTGGATACAGTATCTTCGAGTATATTTGTACAACTTCATGTGTAAACACTACTATACCTAGTTCGTATTCGTATATTCAATACCTTTACTTAACTTGAATAACTGGGATATCCTCTTTTACTGCAAATTTGACAAAACGATCGTTTGAATAACCACGCTTTCAAAATGTGTGTAGCTTGACCAGATTAAACTGAGACTCATCAAAGTCCAAAAGCCTGATGTCCGGCTATACTAGGCGCTATTCGATTCGTATGTTTATTTACTGTATATCGGTATCTCCGTATTATCTCCGAATTTTAACGAATTATGCAAAGAGTCTCAGTTTAATGTGGTCAAGCTATATATAGTTAAATTGTTTTATTTCTGTGTGAAAAGAATTTCAAATGTTCGAACATGTATATGTCCTACAATCAACTTTAACAACATCCATTAACTAGATCCGACCTGCTTTAATTCCGTGTAAAAACAAAACAATCATTCGTTAGCGGATTAATAAAGAGTTTCAGAATCGTTTCCAATGGTTACACAACGTAGAACACCGTAAACAAACAATGACCAGGAGAGTAATAAAAGAAAACATCAGAAATCTTTACATCCATCTTAATATTTAATTAAGACAATGGTGCTATGCAGAGAAATTAGAAATCATAAATAACACGTGACCTCCATACAGATTAATAATTATCAATTATAATTATAATCTAATTAATAAATAGGGGAAATACAGAAAAAATCATTAGTTATTCTTTGAGATCATTAATCTATTCTATTCATTGATTGTTGATTTTTCTATCCATTCTAGTAGAGGGTATATTGTTCTTTATTAGGACCTAAAGAGAAACATATTTTATTGACTATGAATGGTTTATTGGACTGAATAACAGATACCTCACAAATAAACTCAAGTTGTGAAAATTTTGAAATCATGAGCATGTTGTTGTTTATATTTTAAATAGCAAATTGTTAATAGAGTGAATCAAAATTGTCATAATGAGAATAGAATACGTTTCAATATAATTAGTTTTAAAGTGTTTACATTCAAATAGTACATAATTGTTGCATATACTAACTTTGGATTCTCCCGTTGTGCATAATATTATCTACTTTTTTACCATTCTCCAGGCATCAAAACAGACCTCCACTAGTATAACACAAGTGACTAATTTCGGGGCTTACATCGTTCATAACATCCTCTGATTTCGTATAATTGTTACTCCTTGGTTTTATATAACATCACTAATTTCGAATCACCCCTCATGCACATCTCGTTCGTCAATCGTAACTACTCGGGTATTTCCGTAACTGAGAAATAAAAGCCGATGAGTTCCTATTGCTCATTCGTCTCATTTATTGTTTGCATAGAAGACGTATAAGTTCAGAATGACGTAGATGTGAACATCTCCTGATCACTCAATGATATCTTATATTATATGGCCAAACCTTATATCCCCTAGTCATACCATGACTTTGTACTCCCGATCGAAGCATTTTGCGTGTCTATGTTCAATGTAATATAAAAGACGGTTTGTCTATCATGTGTGTTTCTGACATACGTCATAGAAGTATGGGATTTCAAGTTCGTTGATTCCTTCTATAAACGAATGGTAAACAACGGATTACTCATTCATCAGTTGGAAGATGCCGAAAAGCATATTGAAGAGTTTATTGCAATAATCACATCTAGCAGAACTACGAGTACAGCATGTTTGACCTTCTGAAATTTGATTGTCCAACATAATGTTGCTTCTTTTCTTCCAAAAGTGCGCGTATACAGTGCTGGCTGTGGACTCGCTTTACGGTGTGTCGTTGTCGTTTAAGCATGTTCTTGTTCCGAATTTATTGAGATACCTGGGGCGGCAGGCTGTGGGGATTATATGTCGCGTTTTAACTAGTTTATATTTCGTTTTCTGCTACATATGATGAATGTTGCATTGCTGTCCGATTATTATCTACTTTCTAAAACACATATAACTCTATTCATATTGCCTTTCGTAATTTCTCAACATACTACTTTACATACACTTGTTGTTAGTTTGTATGTGTTCTACTGAGCCTTTTGATGTATACTTATCATTGGGTTATTTCCCTTCCATATTGGCTTATGAGCTCTGACTTCCATCAATTTAATCTGAATAACTTCAGTCAACTAGAGGGCCTATAGTCTTATAACCTTCAGAAGTGTTAGTCCCGAGTCAGATATCCCAACAAGTCAGTCTATAATCTGATATCCCTATCCGAGGTTAGAATTACTGAACAGTGACTAGCTGAATTATTTAAGACCATAAATCGCACCAGAATTATGCTAAACGTCCCAATGAGACCTATGCAAACAGTGGAGTTAATTCAAGAGGACAGTCGATCGCTTTTAATCTAACAGCCAGTCGCCCGTACTACACAAATTGGCAAGCCAGTGACGCTTGGGAACAAACAAAACTAGCCGATCAAGTCTGCAATATTATCACATTTCAATGCAATAACCATGATCAGGAAGTCAAAGTTGCTATAAGCTTGATGATATTGATAATATTTACATATACGAGAAAAAATTGATATGTGGTATATAGTTGATATTGTTTTGGTTGAATACAGTTAATATCTCATCGTATAGTTCACCAATAAGTAGGGGAAGTTATGATCATCCTGGAGTTGGACTACGGTTATTTCGTCTACACTCGGTGACGTTTTCAAAGATTAATACTAAACCTCAGAAATAGACCTGTTCTGACCGTTTTATAAGACAGACTCATTATTTAAGGATAAGACGGTAACATACCAAAGAGATGACTGATTGGGCATGGGGATAGCACTCATTACGAAAGGAAAACAATGAACATACATGAAAAAATCTGGTTAATTTACGCGTGTATTAAATTGCACATTATAAACTCATTGTTTAAGAGCATTGTCTCACACTCACAAGCTATATCACTGAACGATCCCATTCATATCTGAACTATACACTAACAACATTCGCCTGTTTGCAGTTAGTGTATTTTCCCTCTCTGTTAGCCCCCTTGGTCGTCAATTTGTACGATGATTGTTCCTGATATTTCCTTCACTCGCATCAAATTCAATATTCAAACCTGTTGAGGTTGAAGAGAAGCATTAGGAAGAGTATAAAAGCCAGACACATTAACAGTCCCGTGATAGACCGTAAAACTCATTGCCCGCCGTTTAGTGAAGTTTATTTCACGAGAGGAGCATAAAAACAACGTTCAAAATCAACAACTCATCGTTTGAAACATGACAATTTGCAGTCCAACTGGTTTCGTATAAAGACTGACTGTTAAACAATCTTCTATTAATCATTATATATAATAAGATTTTATTAAAATACGTCTGAAGATACAATTGGCACGCGATGTTGTGTAAATATTGTTGTTGTGATCATGCTACTAACAGAAGAGGCAAGGTCAGATCATTTTGGTTTTATTTGAGAATTTGTTGCACGCAAACCACAAGGAAATCTCCCAATGAAGACATTTTTTCAAGCGACATAACGCGTCTACAGCTTTAAAATCGAACCATAAGTAAATTTGCATAGTTATTATAAGTCGATGTTGAAATAGAAATTGTAATCGGCTAAAGTGCAAGTCAGGTTCTGGACTTTTGAAAAGCAATACAATGTTGAATTATTATAACAACGTTATGTACGTGTTCCAAATATGCTTAAAACATTTTTAAAAAAGACACATATTATATTCGTATTTTTAATAACCAATGAGCCTAAACTAGACAAACGTCGGGGCAGTTTTGTGTGAGTAATTCCATAATGCAAAGACGAAACACAGAACATTTTTTTGCGAGTAAGACACCTTTGGGATATGCAAACTTCGTTTGTTGTCATTTGCTTTTATATCGATTTAAATCCGAGTACTTTTTTTGACAGTAGTGGCACAAATCATTGCCTTATTATGACAATCTCTTTAACAACTCAATGACTTATTGGTGGAGCATCCGCTAGAGGTCCGGTATAACAGTCAAACACCTTTAACAACATCAACAACGGTTCATTCTCAATAACTCGAGTGTTTTTGCAAATTCATAGCATAAAATTGTAAACTGCGTCGTATGCTTTATTGAAAATATGTTTTCGAGGATTTCCGATTACTCGATCTGAACAATGTCCAAGTAACATAGCACTGTCTTATGTACACCATTGCATTCTATTCCTTGCTCATACATTATGTATGCTTAATACACCTTCATGTCTATGACCCATTTACTATCCGCTTGTCCAATGATGAATTCTTTGTACTCATTGCCCCTGATGGCTCCGTTATTTCTCTATGGATGTTCTAGATAATCAGCCAGACATTTATATTTCTGTACGTGTCTATCTTCACACCTCCTCGGCTCCTCATGTACTGTACGCCGATGTCTCCCCGGGACCTGTGTTTGGTTGCTTCACCTGACCTGTACGGTGTACCATATAACAAAGTGTTGTTCCCTAAATTCGATTAATGTAGCTAATGAAACGTTAAAACAGTAGCACTGTTCATTAGGAGAATACCTCTTAATGTGATACAGAACGAAAGTAGTTGTCCCAAAGATGAATTCTATGGCGGCGACTATGTGGCACTATACTATTATTTGGCGTTAGAATTATCTTAACTTTATTTTTGGGTAACCTTCAGATATCAGAAAATGATTATGTTAAGGAGCTTGTTATCTATTAGCTGATTTGGTATGATACCGTAATAATTCCATGCAATGTTCGTAGCAACTACTCGTTCTATGGTGCAGTTACTGCAGACTTTTTGGAAGATCAAATGAAAATGTTCTCCCTGGAGGTACATGCTCCTTAACCATTGCATTCGATGGTAGGTGCTGCTTCTACCACTTATTTCTCCAGAGATGTAATCAAACTATTTGTGAATATTATTGAAGACAATTGTTTGCACATTTATGATATTTATCTTCTAAATGACTGTTTTGATTAGTCACACTATACGCGTTATGTGTATTGGCTTGTATTACCATATTTATTAGATCGTTGTTTACAATGTGCATATAACAAACACTTGAAATAACAAGATGAAACTGACAAATGACAATGCTAACTTATTTAGTTGATCGAGTGTTGCGGTTGAAGCTTTGTTGTTATTTGAACTAGGTTCGAAGCTACCATCTTGTATGACCTTTACATATTTAGCATTTTGTCAATGTAATAAATATGTTAATTTGTAGGCTTATACTCGATTAAAACAGAAATATTACTACCGGTATATAACTCACGGCCTTCTAGCAAGCATGGCCAGTAGAGGTCTACAACTGATAATGGATCGGGTAGCCTATGTCTTCCATTGGCACAGGAAATATCAGTTATACTAGCAAGTTACTATATTAAGTCAGGACTACTGGTTTAGTCAATATTCAACGATATCACTGAAAGCATGATTGAAAAAAAAGGCATAACAGCCAATGGAATAAACACATGACGAGAGTTAGATGTAAAACCATCGGTGATTATGTCTGATGCGGGCAGTTGGAGATTTACCGGCCAGAAGGACAGCTTTGGTTTCAATATGAAATTACTGTACGAAATCTGATTACTGTACGAAATAAATGAGTTTCACACTAAGTAGTATATCGGCTTTGGTTGGACAATACGAAAACCAGAGCTTATACGGTGGGAAAATATGGCATTAACTAAATGTAAAAGGATATACTATAATAGTTAGATGCCTGTAGATGAGAAAAAGGCTCACAAAGACAATTGAATTGTTCTTAAGTGATACTGGTTTTTGTCATCGTGTAACCTACGTTACCATATTACTGGCTGGTCAATGTGTACATGGCTGGTGTAGGTTTCGCCTGCAAATATGCCAAATTATAATAGCCCCGAACGTGTGCTTGCATTTATAGCATGGCTATATAATTATTAACATTAAGCTTACTCCCTAGACGTTTTGATATGTCATATATATTGGATAGGAATTTTCTTAGTCCTACCAAAACACATTAAAGTTTACCTTTCAATTTGATTGAAGTTGTCCTCAAAGGTTATTCACCGACCATATTTGCTACACATATTGCGTAAAGGTTAAAGTAACCCTTGTCTGGGGGAGTTTTGGAATTTGTTTTGAAAAGCGTTTAGCGTCCGATATGGAATTAGATGTGTCTCTTCTGCGACGAGATGTCGATGCCTTAATTGCTAAATTTAAAGTTACGTGTTTCATACTAGACAGAGTGTAATTAATAGATTTTGTAATTCGTTGAGTCACTTTCAAGACGACTATTTGAATTAAACTAAAACGATAGAGTTTTTAGACTATTGTACGTAGTGTTTCCATAGTTTTAAAATAAGTTAGTACCGTTTCTCGCACCATAGCTCACGCCCTAAACAGCACCAACCATAGACTATGAGCACCTATAAGTAAATTAAACAGTACTCACTATAAACACTATACTCACCCTATACAGAACGCACCAGAGACTGTACGCATGCAACCATGATAGAACTCGTCCTTCACAGCACGCATCGTAGACCGCACGCACTCTGGGCAGTTACAAACAGGATAAGACATTATAAGTTGGGAGCTACCTGACTGAGTGCGGTGAAACGGGGTTCATATCAGTCAGTGCCAATAAAGCTGGTATTTGGGTGCAACCTATCACATCTCCATATGCGAGGGGACTTGTTGCTACCCGTATTCAATGTCACAGACAGAATGCTATGAAAAGCTGGTACTTTATCAACTCGACTAGCCATTCTGGCTAATTAGTTTTCATTTATCATGATAAACGTGTACATATGAATACGCTCATCAATGGCACAACCAACCTTTGTGTACTGAAGCATTGAATAGTTGAAATAGACTCGTTCATCGTGTACAAAATATATAACTGCCTAAACGTTTACGTCATCGGAGAATCACCAATTAGCAACAACGACAAAAGAAAGTTGATACAAGTCTCTATGGGATGACTTGAGTGTTTGGAACAAGCACCGAAATTATCTTTCGTCATTAAATTGAATTAGCCGAAAAATAACAAAAAGAACAAATATATTCGTCATGAGAAGTCACGAAACAAACTTCTCATTTAAACGAATTTCAGTCTAACAATTTTAATATATTTTTACACCGTTCTTAATTGTCGTAAATAAGTTTAGATGGAGCTCATCTGTAAGCCAATTAAGCACCCAAATCCACTTAAGATGAAAATAACTTTTTGTAGAATGCAATTGATGTATAACAACACACTTCGTCTAATATAACAAATAGGAACTCAGATAAGACAAATGCTCATTATATTCTACCAATTTTACGAGTTTTCGTTATCATAAATACAAAAACAACAGCATGAAACATAGAGCGTGGCGTATCTTAGCATGCATTCGTCAAAGCGGACCTAAAACTACTGACTTTAAAAGACCATTCTAGTTCTTATTGTCGCGAACACGTTTGAAACACTGATAATGCCGTGTAGTCTTATGTTCAGTCGCCTATTTCTTTATTAGAATTGTGTCTTAGTTAAACATACTCCAGGGGAATCTAATCATTTATTTACTATAACAATTAAAATGGTACTAAATCAAATTGAAAAAAAAAAAAACTTAAACCACAAAGTAAGATAATGCTGGTCGTATTAGACACAATCAATTTAGGTCGACATCTTCAATACCAATAGTTAGTCCTCGAGGCTGTTTAACAATTGCTCAAGTCAATGAATGTATTTTATCTGAATCAAAACCAATACTATATGTTAACATAAGGCGCTTAATATCAACACTTAAGAATAAGTTCAAACAGCATTTCCCCTTTATTGTTAGATTTGAGCTAGATCTGATGGCAATTTTCAAAGTACTTCTTAGCGCGGGCGTTCCTCGACAGATCGGACCATTCTCACGCGTCTGGTATTTCCCGCGTGACGATTCATTAGTCGTCTGGTAGATCTATTCCAGAAGCTATCTTCAACAAATAAAACTGTAATTAATTTTAGAGATCTACATCATCTAGATATAGTCCACACATGGCTGTAAAACATTATTACTGATAGAGGTTTAACAGTACTATTCATTGAATGTATGCCTGATCTTTAAAACCAAGTTCCCGCCATTTAATTGAAACACGAAATAGTTACGCATATGATGGGTTTTTAAAATATTTTTACGCGTATATAATTGTCAATCCGATGAAATTCCACGAACTACGATGCCCAAATACATGTACTAATAAACTAATTAAACACAGCTGTAGTGGAGTTTCAAGCCGCGAAGGAACAGCTTCAAAATTAGAACTTTAGTGACTTAATGTTAACAATGCGTCATCACTTTCGTCGCCAAATTTATCACTTATCTCCATCTAATGGCACACTAATAGACGCATTATAGGCTTGGTGTGGATGTACCAGCCGTAAAAGAAACAAAATAGACTGGAAATTTATTTTAAACGAAAAATAATTTTAAAAGTACAACAAAACCTGCAATGCATTTAAGTAGAAGCAAATATGGCTGTTTTTATGGGAGCATTGCCCTGGTGGGGATTGCATTTTATTGCAACTTCCACAGAAGCAAGGTCAAGAACCTTGATTATGATAGCAATTGGTGTCGTTATCGGCCGCACTCAAGTTGAAAACAGTGGCACAGCAGTCATAAAAGGGCGATACATGTAAGAATATTTGTATTAGTTGTATTACTATAATCGATTGAAAATCAAGTTGAGAATGATGTCCCTCTATTAGACATGACCATTGGTGGTTCATGAGTGAAACAGACTTTTATTGGTTGTCCAGCTCACAATTTGGTTAGAAACAGAAACAGTCATTCTGATTTGGTGGGTGTGAATTATAGTATAAAGAAGTCATTTTGAGGAGTGGAGTATTCAAAACTAAATGTACAGCCTCGGGATGAAGCTCTTTTAAAAAATAGCCTCAAGTGCACAAATCGTCGAGATGTATGCAACTGTAAAAAAATCACAATAATATGCTCGGTCGCATTAACGTTGTTGTGGACACCTTTGTATTTCTGAGGTCGATCTCGAACAAATAAGGGGGTTGGCTGTTTTGGTAAAGCAACGCAACTCAATTCCCAACCGTTATTGATGATTTTACAAAATGTAAAGAGATGTTTTTTGACAGATGATGAAAGTAAGAGGTAAAACAATACTGATATATTTCAATATTTCGGGGACTTGAGACAATTACGAATAGATAAAAGTCTGATGTCGGAGCTTTATTCCACTTGAAAGGGTTCCGTTACACAAAACAGATGCCTTAGAATGTATTATGATTGGTATATTCGGCTATTGTTACAAGAAGGAAAGCTTTGCTCAAACGACCGTGGAATCATATTTGCATCTTGTCGCATAATATTCATCTAGCATTCAGTAGTTATACCATTATGAACGAAATCGATCATAAATGCTCGGGGAAATTGAGTTCATTTTCGGTAAAATTGATATACTTGATTGAAATGCTTGCGATTCAAATTCGACATACAGCTGGTGCGATTGGTTTGGATGATTAAGCTTTGTGATAATTGACTCTAAATTTCAAATCTGCAAATAGTGGTCTGGGGTGTCATCTGTTTAAATTTGGTGGTTCGGTCTTGTATCGCACCACTGTCGTCTTCTATTTGTTGTCACTTCAGCCAATAATACTAGTAACAGAACCGCATTGACAATAACATTGGTGCTAGCACTTTAATGTGTTACCATAACCTAAAAGCACTCAATACACGTACATACTGCTACAGGTAGCATAATAAGCAGTATCAGGTACTGCACTCACAAATCTTTTTCCCATGTTCACTCTCAGTCTGAAAAAGTTTTGTGAACGCGGGGCATCAAACACTATAACGTTCGATTTTGTCTCTGATAGTCACTGCTTACAATAGATCATCAGGTCATTAGTCTACAAATAGATGGTGCACCACTAAAACAAAGTTAATGAACAGTACAAAGTTGGAACATACTTAGTCAACATCATCACCCTCCGCAGTATTAGATAAGTAACGATATATTACATAGTCTAGGTGACAATAACGGTGATAAATTAACAACACATTACGTCTCTCAAGTGATAGGTCATAGTCTACATAGTGCCAACAGAGTGCCAACAGAGTGCCAACAGAGTGCCAACAGAGAAAGTTAACAGACCGAAAGCTCTAAAATAATACTGGAAAAAAAGTTTTTGTGTTGACAAACCGAACGATGTTTACAAGTATTTCTTTTTCTTTTTTGTTACCGAAGACTAGAGCAGAATGTTTAATGCTTTTCATCATGCCATCAATAACACTCAGGTTAACGTCATCAATGTTTTGTGGCAGTTTAAATCCTAAATCATTGAATTTATTACGTCATTCAAGTTAGTTTCTAAAGGAACCAATATGCCGTGCAACTTCTCCACAGCGACCTTAACTCACCTTTACTGCATCTTCTCAATAACAATCATACGTGTAGTGTACAATGTTTTGCTTATGATATGTACTGTATAAGAAGCACACAGATTACAACAGTTTACAAGAAACGAAGAATATTTGAAGATTCACCAAAGAACATTCACCAAACGTACCACAACGAATACCATGTCATACACTAGCATGCTGTCGTCACAAGAGCGCTCTTTTCTATGATTGTGTACCACATGGTTTGGTCTGCATCATTCAAACGCTTGTGTATGTTATTGTTGTCACGTGGTGCACTTCGTCGCCTTTTTGCGCATGTAATGTTTGACACAAAACACATTCGACTGGATTGTAAGCGGTATGGTGACTGTGGGACCATGTGCGGGTATGTTACACTTAAATGGGAATCTCAAGAAAACAACAAAATGTACATAAATCGAGGGTTGCCCACAAGACTGTAGTAACTACATATAATTAAAGAAGGTCTAACAACAGTCTTTATGTCAAAGAAACGTGAACATGTAATTAAGTTACAGAACTACGACAACAACAACGAAACGTGAGGTATAAATCAACAACATCCATAAAACATAGGATTATTAAAACAGAAAACTTCAATAGCACCCGCATCAACTCGATTATGTCGCATAGCAACAAAACCTTCCGATCACTCAGACGATAAATACACATATCACAGCGTTCATTAACATTGCCTTGACAAGTTGTACGTTTTGATTAATACGGTTTGAGCTGAATGCATGTCTTGTTTGTAAAGCATACTGAACATAAAATTATTATTGGCATACTGCCGTCACAAGAGCGCTCTTTCCGATCATTTAGTGTCCCTTGAGTACGACATGTTTTGGTCTATATCAACTAAACGTTTGTGTTTACTACAGTTACAGGTCACGTGGGACGCCATGTAGCTCCTTTTTTGCATGAACTCGTATTTTATTCAACGTATCATGAACTTTTGGTGTATGGTTCGTGTACTATACAAATAGGAAATACGCGAAGTATAACTTCAAAGCATCCGGTATGGGCCAGCAAGTTCCAGACCAAAGAGGTTCAAGAATTTAGAAGGATTTGGTTTAGGGATGAGAGATCGATTTTAAATGCCTTAACTGACGGGGTCTTAGTTAAACAGACTTCTGGTATAATGTGTTCGTTTTACAGGACTGGAGTGTCGATAGGATAGTATACTTATTTTCATAACGTGTACAAGAACTTCATTTTTTCTACTTTCAGATATACACCAAGTAGATTGAACACCGCACACACAGACAGGTAATGAGAGCTTGGACGTGTACAGGGTTAGTCCTGGCCATTCTGGCGAAATGGCTCAGTGGACGAGTGTTTGCCGATGAACTGCTGGAATATTGTGCAGACAATCCGGCCGCATGCGAACCCCTTATACAAGGTTAGAACTGTTTTATATTGTTATATACTTTTTTTGTTTTCGTATTTCTTTCTCTCAACGCTCTAGCCATTCTACTGGTTGAGTGCTGAATACGGCCTCACATAGGATTCGGTCTCGAGTCCCTCGCTGCATAGGTTATTCTGCCCCATGATATACCTGCTATACTCATGATTGTGGAGTGTAAAGTTGAATAATTGTATTGATGAGTCAGTCCAGTGAAACAATGTAGACCAATATGCCACCAAAATAGGACAACAGGATAATAAGATAATAATGATCGAACAAGAAAGCACTTAACAGACACAACCAAGTACAGAAAACATAAATATCACATCTGTCATAAAACAAACGTCACAACTTCAAACACAAAATTTGACTAGAAAATGAAACTAAACCGATGCCAAAAAGTTCTACAAATGTTTAAGACACGTCGTTCGCTGTTGCGCGTAACTTCCATTTATCCTTTGCCAATACGTGATAAATGCATAGTATAACTGTGTCTAACAGTTCTAGTCAATTGTATGTACATGTAATTAGATCAGTTCAAAATAAATGGAAATGAAGAAATGTAATAATTCCCTAAGTCAAAATAAATCCATGCAAATTTTGCCTGGTGGTAACAGAGAAACCCTTGGGACCATACTAGTGCTTACATACTCAAGGAACATATTCCCAGTGGTGATCAAATGACGCCATGTTTGACATCTTCCATGCCAACCACAGGTCGGTCGATCATCTCCTTGGACAGCCGTAATTCCTTTGCTTTTAACGTTAGATGCTGTGCGTATAAAGAAATCAATCATAGTTCAATTAGATATATCGCTGGCTTAGAATAAGAAGGTCGTAACTACAAAATCGATACTTTGAGAAAACAAGAAAAAAATGTCTGAAATTTACTCTTTACGTATGGTTTGACAACTTCATTTTGGTCAACATGACAAGTTCCGATGAAAATAGGCTCACAAGAAGCGCATTGTGGTGCAGGAAAATATGCATTTTACCTTCTATGCAAGAAGTAGTACTTGATGCAAGTTGATACATTTAGTTCAAACACGTAAATACTAATTTATGCAAAAAGTAGTATTTGATGCGAGATTACATTTAGTTTAAACTAGTTTATGTTGGAATAATTGAACTAATATTTGTCTTACCTGTATTAACCACTCTCGACACCTCTTTCTTAATGTGTTGCCATAGTCATGAGGCTATGTGGGAGAGTAGCCCACTTCCGTTATAAATACAATGAGCGTCTAGCAAGAGATTTGCTGTTAATATGTTTATGTCATAGTCGTTGGTATGACGCGTTCTTGTTTCAGCTCAAGACTGTTGTACATTCTGGAAATGTTCAGGATGAGAGAATCGCGTTTATAAATATAAGGTCGTTCGTGGGCGAGCGTGCTTTATTTCACTCGATTAACAGTGTTTTAAAAGTGAAGCAACTGAATCAAACAACTCCGTATAACACAACCCAACACCCTATACTATCAGAAACAACATCCCATTCATAAATCGTTACATGAATCAACGTTTAAACGTCATTTATTGTCACACAAATTAGAACATAAATACTTAATCAGTGGGTTTCAAAATGAAATAAATCCTGACATAGCATGTCATTACGTAATTTACGGAGGCTGCATGATTTTGAGAAGCTATTTGCCAGATATCTGCTTGTATCGTATGATTATCTTCGCCATTAACGTGATGTTCTAGATCTGGTTTTATCAAGGACTTCATTAATTAAGTCAAAGACGGTGAAGAAACATTCATCAGATGATATTACCAAAATACCAAACGGAGTATTGTTACGTCATACAACTTCTCAAAAACATTAAACTCTATTCCTGGTGTGAACTTTCAGTAAAGAACCGGCAATGGAGCCCCCGGACCCTTCATTTCCAAATCGTGCATTTGTATCTCATTAAATACTAACGTTAGTATGCATGTCCGTGACTAATTCCTAAGTATATAAATGCAGTTTATACCACAGATACGTTCTACGATGCGACAAAGTGAGGCTTTCCACTTCTTTGACTTTCTGGCATACTTTCTTCCCCCACGTCTCGCATTATATTCTATATCATACAATCTGTCTTTGAATTATTTAAAGCAATTGCATATAGAACTATCTGCATGCACATATTCATTCCACGACTTGCACGTTTTTATGCATTTGACGGCATCACACCAGCTTCATATCAGAAATTAATAACAACGTGCTGTTCTATACAATCACATGGCATTGACGTGTCTCTGTCTTAACTTTCTACCATAGCTGTTAAACGCGTGTCAAATATTAGATACTTAGCCGATCATGCTGTTTCTACACAGCAATTTTAATAAAACATTAAGGTGGTGACATGCAAAATATCGCAGTTTTATAGCATCATCTAATACGAATTGCAATGCTAGTAAATAAAACAGTAATTCCGTCGCTTGGCTTTTCAAAGAGCCTCTGTAACATGGCTCATACTCAATGTTAGGCATACACTTGTTCCGAAAAACATGCAAACAAAAATAACTCATTATTTTATACACAATTGTAAGTTTAGCAATTTTAACATACTCGTACATTATTTGAATTTCTGAATACACCCCATATAAGTCTTATCTTGACTGTACAATTAGTCCTAAGAATACCTAGGTGGTCACTTGTAGAAATCATTGGCTCAGTGGAAGTACTCCTACATACATCCCTGGCTTTTAATGAGAAGATCGTAGGTACAAAAATATTGATTTTGAGAAAACAAGCAAAACTGATCGAAAAGTACTCTTTACTGATGGAAAACCCCAACTTTGAGAACTTCGTCAACATGACGAGTTCCCATTTTCATGAAAATAGGCTCACGAAAAGCACCTAGTGATACAGATTTCAAATATGTAATATGTTATATGATCGTAAGTATGACTTACTACCCTTTCTCATTCTAAGCCAGCGATTTGTACATGTTCTAGTGACACGAACTTTTTCACAGCTCCACATAAGCATCTTTTGACACAAGCATCTTCTGGCAGACCCCCCCCCCCCATTTCTAAACACCGATGTAAATACCACTCGTTGAGACCTATCGACTACATTTACGAACAGTTTTCATTTTACATTAAAACACTAAAACAGTGAAAATAGCAATTACGTTTCTGTCGCATTAAAGAATAATTGTATAAGGCACTTTGGATAAAGACAAAAATAATGTCAATGAAATAGAAATTGCAATTCGAATCAATAAAATGTTGTCCTCTTGCAAATTAGGCTTCATTTTGACTATTACAGTAGTTTGGTTAATTGGGGGTACTTTAAATGAAAACAGTAGAAGAGTACATTTATTTTATTTTAAATTAATGCCACTCATATTATACGCAGCCCTCTCTCAGACTTAGAGGTGAGCAGACATTTACAAGTAAAAATGTACACAAACAGTAAAGCAGATGGTAGGCATATATATTTGAGATCGTGCTCGTACATATATAATTTGTGCCAATAGGAGTAACTACAATCGCATTAAAATCAGATCCTTGCTTTGCGCTGTTATGAATCTGACAACATTCTGTATGAGGTCACGTTCAAATGACCAATACAGTGCATGAGTCTCTCACTGTTCAGTATTTTCACATTTGTGAAAGCTGCGATCTGATTGGAGGATGTAATGTTCGCATGAACATGACCCCATACGGAGTGTGGTCAGATCCCTTAGCAGTTAAAGTAGTGGAACGTAGTGTAGGACTGATTTAAATGAGATTGAAGTGACTATTATAACGTTTACTGACGATACAACACCCTAAATCATAGTCAGATCAACAAAACATTAATACCACTTAAGTTCTTAAATTGCGCCTACATTGTTGATAGTTACACTGAAGTTAGCAAGAGTTAGAAAGTAAACGTCGTTGCTATATGCATTTTGAAAACAATCTTCGAAAGCAAACATAACATTGTACAAGGATATTCGAATTTAATGTAGCGTATGAAAAAAAACAAGTTCCGCATTTCTGGAACAATATGCTGTATCACGGACAACATATATTTTTTAATTATTAGGATGTCAAACTTGAGAGAGAGAATTATACGCGCCAACTATTTTATCGGTTTGTGTGGGATTTCTAGATAATTTCACAATTACTCAAGCCTTCGAAAACTTCACATATGGGTCACGATAGTTGACAGTGGTTCTAAAAAACGGCGACAATAATAATGATTTTTCATAGACGAGTTAATTTCGAACCCATCGATTCGGAAGAACTCTGTTATTTAGGGTTAATACGGTGTTATAGATAAAATACTTGATATGATAGGTAGTTAAGTTAAGGCCTAGATAAATTCGCCTAGTGCGGATACAGCCAAGACACGTCGCTATATGCATGAAATGCACATCGGATATATATAAAATGCTTTTCATCTAAAGTTCAGTACACGTATATTTATTCAAATCAACGCGCTTTCAATTTTCGTTTATTCTAAATCTTTGTTCACCGAAATACTTTATTAATTATATTGAAGCCTTGAAGCCAGTTTTGACTTCAGTGTTGCCCAATAGTTGTTTTTGGTAGCATTTACCCCCAATCCCTTAGATGTCTGTCCGTATCCCTCGTCACAGTCCTTTCTCCCGACTTGTGTGTATGCTTTGCTCCGTCTATGAAATCAGCCCCTTTACAAAATGGTCGCCTAAAAAATGTTGGACTATGGAACGCATTTTCTGTCATAGTATTCGTGTTTTAGACACTATTGGCGTTCCATACTTGACTGTGATGCACACTACATAGTGGTCAGCATCCCCTGCATCGTAATTGTCACGACGTGTGCTATTTGTGACGCGATTATAACTAAGACAAATACTACGCTGACAATTTTTATCACATTTTATCAAAAGGCAAATGGGACGAAATTGTTTTGTGGTTGTAAACATGAAAAAGACATGCCAAAATGACTGCTTTATTTGAGCATTAGTCTAACTGAATGGTCTAGACTTTTCCCCTCTTTTTCCTCTGACCCTGATGGTCAATGACTCGCTGACACCATTGTTACAATACTAATCCACACTGTCACTAACACAAAAACAACAGATACATGAAGTCAATGGCTATATTGTTAGGTATTTTGAATTAATCAACTTAAGGCCTTGCAGTAAACAGATTTTCCGAGTTATATGTTTCCGGAAATTTTCTTCGTTTCGTAATTAATTTAGTATTTCCACCAACTCGTCAGGGCGCAATGGAATCCGTTTAGTGGTTGAGGAATCACGTTTTAAGATGAAATGCGACATGAAAGAAGGTCTTGAGTTAGAATGATAACACGGACAATCTAATTAACAATGAATATGGGGAGTTTGTGAATGTATAAGGCGGTGAAATAAAACAAGAGACGATGTAAGGGTGAACAATAGAACAGTTCAATGTTTACGAGTTCGAAAAAACACAATGCACTTACTGGTGATTGATGAATTATCGGTTCTCAATTTCTCAATACTCCGCCAATCTTCTCAAAGAATTAGAAATTAATATATTTAAAATACTGTTTGGAAACAGTGTTAATCGAATAGAGTCTAGTTTGTGGAAGAAACGGCTACTAACATTATAAAGTCTGTGGATCAAAGACAGTGTGTAACTTCTGGTTCAGACAGTCTGTCTGTAAAATTGAAAGTAAAAGGAATGACTACGATTTAGAATGAATTCGATTCCTGTATATTGACAATAAAATGGTTCGATTTCACTGCAAAGCAAAGTGTTGTTTAATACAAATAAATTATTTCAGTGAGCTAGCTAGAAAAATAGTTAAAACCTTCGACAGTCATATTTGACCTAAGCGTATTGGCATGTAATCCGATCGAATGAACACCAATATTATAGTCACCCCATTGTCATAGTAACTTCACTATATGTGTATAAACGTCTGCGGCAAGCAATGAATAAGACAGTAGGCATAGCTGCACTGCCTTAATGTTCTTGTAATGTTCTCATTTCGGACGCCTACACTGCATACCGTCTGTGAACAGCACTAACTTTACGAGGTGTAGGTGTCATATATTTGACAATAAGTGCGGTTTTACACCTTGGTTAGGTACCATTCACTGTGCAACCATTCATGTTCATACATAGATCTTCTAAATTTCGGTAGAGTGGCTGTAAAATTGTGTATTTCACAAAATGTAAGATGCAGACCTTATTGGACGTATTTTATAGGTCGAGTACGTGTGTAAATTTGATTTCGACGCCGAGAAATACATGTAATGTACAAAATTAATTAAAATCGGTCCATCGCAATTACAAATGATTTTACAATAGTGGTTGAGTTAGGGAGCTCAAGGCGAAAGTTGAATATTTTTGTATTACTGAATCAATAGATCCCGCTAAGCATACATCAATAAACAGACGACCCTCTGTAGGGAAATTTGGCAGACATGACGGGTCATAATGTGATAAAATAAAACATTTAGTGATTTACGGCCGAAGAGGAAAATATAATACATGATACAGAACTATACGGAACCTCGATAATGACATCCGACACATTTTTCAAGACAATAGTATTATTTGTGTTCATTCAGACGATATTTATTTCGAAAAGAGAAATCATCATTTTTACCAAGTATTCCAATACCTCGATTCAATGACATTCATGTGTCGGTATTTAAGCGGACGTCAAATAGCAAGCATACAAAAATAGAAAATGAAAGTTTTCAGTAATAGTTCATTGAAATTATTGGTTCCTTACCAGTATGATGCATTTATGAAAGTAATACCTCAGTTATTGACAGACAAACATCCGAGACGAATCAGTTTAACCTTAGGTATAACTCATGCGGCTTGACTACCTTATGTAAGGTGATACACTGCTAGAAATCTAGGTCTAGTATTATTTCACGACGGCCAGCCGTAGGTTTGCTAGGATAATGACATATTTTAGTAAGAAAACATTCAGATAGACATAACCCATTTCCTATATATGTGTTATATTCTATCACAAACAGCTGCTGAGCTACAAACAGTCAGAAATTATCTACTATCAAACTGTCCCGCGGATGGATCTGTCCAATATTGATGACGTATGTCACAGCACTATAATGATGATCCACATGAAAACGTCATCAAATAGTCCGTACCCAGATTTATATGACTTATACATCGAGGAAAATACTATTGATTTCATTTTTGCGACGATTTTCATGCAGTTATATACGGCGACTATGTGACCAAAATTTACTAGAAGCTGCGTATTAACAGTCAGTATTAATTCACTTTTCCAAAAGCTATACTATAGTCAACTTCTACGGGCAAAGGGTTGCCAAAGTAGTGCAAAAGATATTTTACATACAGAGCTATTCGCCTGACACGCATCGCCAGATTTAATTATGATTGCTTATTATTGCTATGCTAAGCTTGATTTTGTCCGGCTTGTATTTCGACGTCCCCCAAAGTCGGTCGATCATCGGTCCAATATCATCCGGTTTCGATTCGATCATAATGTGATTTCCCCGTGTCCTCCACTTGAACCTTCTCTTATCACCACCCGACGCTCACAAAATGCGCAGATGATCGGTCCATGTCCACTCATTCTCCGATCAGATTATATGGTTACGGGGATCGATAATCGAACTGCTTTCGCATTGGAATTGTTACCCATTTCGTTAATGATTTGTATGGATAGTATTCGGGGTTTTTTTTCAAAGACAAATTTCAGTGATTAAGGGGTACGAAACGTTATAAATGCTATGGTCATGTTATGCTAGATTGAACGCACGGCTAGAATTGGATGCAGTTGAATATAAGGTATAATTGAATGGCTTTATTGAATAACGATTATGATTAATAATGGTACCAGAGTGCAACGTGAAAATTAATAATACTCGCTGTATATCAGTACATCAATGTATAATCTATTATTGCCAATTGAATCTGCAAATTTGAATTTATTTACCCTTTATACACTAACCCAAGTCGCAGATGGCATAACTGGAAATGTAATCCTTAGTAATGAAATCAAGCGCGACACGCCTCATGAATATTAATGAGATAATTTGATTGTGACGTTCTCCCAGGGGGCGTTGTGGCTGTTGGTCAACGACGATGGAGTATTGTATAGAGGTCGAGGGATACATTAGGGCGTATATTGAAGTCCATTTACGCGCTAAGTTAAGTAATTATGACATTTATTGTTTCATACAACTCTGGCGACACTGATAGAATAACTATGAAGGATTCATTACAATTTACATCAAATTATTGTCATTCCTTAGCATGGTTGCAAGTGCGAGTCAGTCATTGGGGACAAGGTATACAAAACTTTGCGCAACAGCGGTATATAATATTCATGGAATGTGCGCATTTCTGGATAGATCAAAGATCAGTTAAGTTGTTGCAATGTATACCAACTATTTCCGTTTACATGTAGATATAAAACCGATAAAATTATTTGTGACTACATACAATTGCCACGCCCTTTGTTGGTGCCCCGGGCGCGATACATTGCTGTACGAACGCGACACATTGATATATGAAAGCTACCACATATTATGTTAGTTATGAAACGCAATTATGGACCTACAAAAGCAAACTAAAAATCGTATACGATATATCGTATATTCATAAATGCTGACAAATATATTTAGAATTTTGCAAGTTTTAAAACACGCCCAACTTTGATTTTGAATTCATGGTATAAAGTGTACTCAAAGACAACATACAACGGTGAAATAAGCCCGTTTCTTCTCGCGTGATTCTTAATTTAATAAGAATAGTGAACAAATTAGTTTCAGTTTAGATTTATACGTGCATCATTCTTTAACATTAAGTGGCGACTAAATGGAATACCGAACCTAGCCCGGGGGTTCACCGGCTCAACCAAAGCCACTAAGAGGCTGAAAGGTCCATGATTCGATTTTCACGAGATTATGCCTTTCCCGGAATATTACAATATTTGTAAATTATTTGTGTTATATGTGCAATGCGATCGGTCAATGCGTGCATTAGGAACTTTTGTTGTATTGGAATTCATTAACTCGTTTAATTCTAAAATAATCAACTGTACGATAATTAGGATGTCGTTGATTATCAGTATCCTACATCAAACTATGAAGCGGTCCACGGTGCTCCTAATTTTAAACGTGAACTAGGGACCCATTGGTAATAATTAGCAATATATTAAAGGCATTTAAAGCGTAGCGGAAAAAAAGTTAGGTATAAAAGTTTGCTATGTTCAATTCCAAATTACAGAATTTGTTCTGTCCACCATTCCGTCCACAAATAAGCCACCATGCCATAATAATAACATTTAAGCGCACCAAGCCACCATATATAACATATCGCAAGCTTAGAAAGAAATGATGTATAAGATTCATTCATATTTGAAGTCTGTATTAGAAGGCGCTTCTTATAAACCTATTTTAATGGAAATTGGAACAAGTCATTTTGACCAAAATGAAGTCCAAAACATTGTTTTTCCCATACATAAAGAGTAGTTTTCAAACATTATTTCTTGTTTTCTCGAAATAGCGATTTTTGTACTTACGACCTTATTATTCTAAGCCATCCATATATGGTAGTGCGCTGTTAGTACTGTATTGACTTTCGTGCAAATTCAGATGTACTATTTGTCAGATTAGTAAGTGCTAGCTGTTACGTAAACGCACTGATTGATCGGTAAATGGTGGACAGTTTTCCTTCCAATCTTGTCTACAAAAAACCTGGTCATGTAGTTTATTGGAGGGAACAGTTTTACAATGCTTGCCTGTCACAGCGGATACTCCTGTGGCATCGCATGATGAATAAACATATCTCTCACGGGGAGCTCTAAATATCGTGCAGAACGGGAGCGAGAATAACAGCGTGCTACTCGGCAGACTTTTATAATAGGCAATTAGCATCATATTCGATCACCTTAGGAAGACATTTATTTTTCGGAAGTAAATTACTCACATCACGCTTCGGGGACTTATTGTTTCTGGTTCTGTGTTTCGAAAATACAGAAAGCAAAACATTTTTTTTGAATTTAGAAAGAAAAACGCCTACTTAGCTTGGTTGAAGTCCCCGGTCGATTTGACCAATTTACATGTAGTAACCACTCACGCACACACTGGTTGATATTATGACAGAAATCCCTCGATACGTCATGGCTGTGTTATGTAATAAATAATAATTTTGGCTAAACGAATTACGTACAGTCTTTTTGAAAATGGTTATCCATCTAAATTTCCAAAAACTATACCGTGTTTAATTGATCATATGGAAACGAGGCGATAACAACGTGCCCGGTTTGTCCGCATTCATCTTAATCCTTCTACGTTCATTTTTTTTAATTGCTCAAAATATTTTCGAAGCCAAGATGACACAATCCATCAGACACTTTACAATCACAAATTTAATCACTCCTATCGCTCGTGTATCCGCAAAAATCATCTCAATGTACGGAACATTTAATACAAATGTTTAAAACACGCTTGAAATTATAACTATAATGTATGCTTAATTTTCTGGTTGGCACACACGACGACTTTTTAAATACTTTAGAACATATTTAAATTCTTTGTTATATTTTCAAACTATAAAAGTTGGTAAAAGTAGCTGTAATACTTTCAGTTAATGAACTTCTACAAACAATGCATGCCCCCAATTACCAGTTGTTATACGATTTCCGTAAGAACGTGGATAAAACGGTACCATTGAGTCATATCTAGTTGTAATCTGCATCACGTATTTTAAGATACTAATTTTACGTGTCTATATAACCAACGAATGAATAAAATCGGGACTTTAGAAAGAGAACCTCGACTTAAGTGAGTTCGACATAACGAGGATGTGTTTTTTGAACAACAATCCTTATAAATTGTCTCGGTGTCTGTAATCGGACATTGAAACAAGTAGACTAAATCACATTAATATAATACAACGGAAATGTCTGAAATCAAGACCCATGTGTTTGCTATAAAGTCATTTATTTCTAAGAATAATAATTAATACACAATAGCCTGGCCAATATTCCATGATTCGGCCTCAGCATATTGTCTTAGGAAATGTTAAAAGGTCTACAAAAATCGAACAATACATTGCTGCCTCCAACCGTAACAAAATTGTCAGCCAACTGACTGTCAGCAATATGTCTTATTTCTACCAAATCTTGGATCCTGGCAACACTTCTATGTTGATGCGTATACTCATTGTCCCTCGAGGAACAAAGTGGAACGTTTTTTCGTACAAAACCAACAACACGTGGTCGATAGTAAGCTCCAATGTCGATGTTTGGTTTGATGGCTATACCATATATACCGATAATCCCCTGACCAATATTAGGTCAATATTTCCTTTTCAGTTTCTGTCTAAATAAGGTTACATTGTACCTCTTACTAGAAATATGTAAATTTAAATATTTTACGAAAGTATAAACAGAAATTCTTTTAAAATCGTGCTTTACGCAGAGTATCAGACACACCAAAGATACGAAAAGTCCATATTTCGGTATTCAAATGATAGTAAAAAAACACACACACACACACGTTTTTGTCAAATTGATAAAACCATGCAAGCATAATATCAGCAAACAACCGCAGTGCTCTCACTTCAGTAAAAAAACTGTTCATCTGTCACATTATTTCGTTACTAAAGATTTAAACGTAATAAAGTACAAGCGAACGACATGTGCAGGCGGTGGTGTGGTGCTCTGGGGTGCACTGTAACAGTAACTGTCAACAGAATTAGTTTCCCACGGAAGATTCTCTTTTGTACCCTAGCCTTTTCAGTCATCATAGTTAACAGTGACAGCTACGTTATGCCGTTTTCATTGATTAAAAATAACCAAAAGTTATCGTGTTTTTTTTCAGATCAAGAAAATCAAAAAGACAAACGTTTTCTCAGGTTCGGTAGAGCTCTATCCGAAGATGGATTCTTCCGCTTTGGTAAAGGTGGTGTTCATGACACATTTCTTAGAATTGGCAGAGGTAGCGAACTTTTTCCCGTTGAAGACAAACGGTTTTTAAGATTTGGTCGTGGTGGTTCAAACAATTTAGATGACTTATTAGCGTCACTCATATCTAGAATAAGAAACTATGAAATCACACATAATGTAAATTTAAAAAGAAAAAGACGTTCAGTGGATGAATCTGATGCCGCCCAAGAAATGGAAGCCAACCATGCCGAAACTGTAAATAATGTAGCAAAACGTGATGCACCTGTTGATGAAACTGAAGAAAGCGCTGAGAAACGATTTATGCGATTTGGAAGAGACCCAGAAGACATGAAGGCCGAAGATAAAAGGTTTATGCGCTTTGGTAGAGATCCTGAAATAATGGACGAAGCGGAGAAACGGTTCATGCGATTCGGACGTGGTTCAGCTGACGACAAAGAAGAAGAAAAACGATTTATGAGATTTGGTCGCGATCCATCTGAATTAACTGAGGAAGAGAAAAGGTTCATGCGATTCGGTAAACGGTTTATGCGATTTGGCAGAGGTAGCGAGGAAGACAATGAAGAAATGGTGAAACGTTTTATGAGATTTGGTCGTAATCCTGAAGAAGAGAAGAGGTTTATGAGATTCGGTCGAGACCCTTCTGATGGTGGGGACGAGATTACGGAAGATAAACGGTTTATGAGATTTGGTAGAGGTGGGAGCGATGATGACATCACGGAAGAAGAGAAGCGATTTATGAGATTTGGTCGTGGTGGTGAAGATGAGCCAGAAGCTGAAAAGCGTTTTATGAGATTTGGAAGAGGTAAATGATAAATTGATTATTCTATTGATATGCTTGCCAACTGAATCACTGGTGCTTGAAATACACTGAGTGTTATGAAACTGATTAGAAGTACTATTGAAGTATTCATTCTCGTTTAAGTTTTGGTGTGTTATACTTTATCGCTTTCAAGGCCTTCTGGCGATACCTGAATTTGATAAAACCATGTGCAGTGAATGATCATGTGCCGGTATCTAAAATCAAACGTCCATTATACGTATGTTTTAACATTCAACATATTGAAGACTAAGTAATTAAAACTAAGCTAACGATGGAGTCAATTATTAAGAGGTTAATACACGACAGAGCCGGGCCGGAAGGCGATAATCGGCCCGGAAAATTAATAATCACCGCGAGGGCTTTAGCCCGAGGGTGATTATTCATGCCGGGCCGATTATCAACTTCCGGCCAGGCTCTGAAGTTAATTGTTTTGTACCATTTAAAGTACGTTCTATTCATATGTACACGTAATAAGCGCAGACTAGCCAACATGTAAAGCAGTTTCAAAATTCCCAAATACAATGTTCATAATAAATCAAAGAACTAAAGGTATCAATTTCTACGTAACAAATTTTGGCATACGTAGCATGAAACATGTATTAATTTATTCATTCCGGATGACTTCTTTTTCCAGCTAATGGTGAATCAAATGACGACGACAGTATGGATGCAGAAAAACGATTCATGAGATTTGGACGGGACCCCACAGCTGATAAACGTTTCATGAGATTTGGCAAACGTTTCATGAGATTCGGAAGAGATCCACAAGAAAATGAGACCGCGGACAAAAGGTTTATGAGATTTGGCAAACGGTTCATGAGATTTGGAAGAGATCCTGCTGATAACGAGACCGCCGATAAAAGGTTTATGAGATTTGGTAAACGGTTTATGCGATTTGGAAGAGACCCACAAGATATGGAAACAGCTGACAAGAGATTTATGCGTTTTGGCAGAAGCGCTGACGGTGCTGATAAACGATTCATGCCAATCGGAAAGTAAAAATAAACTTATACATATAAAGCTTGAATTAGCAATAACTTTATGCGTATTATATTATACAAATGTAAAAGAATACGATAATCTATTTTTATCTGAAATCCTGAACGAGAATGACAATAACGTTCAAAGTAGAACCGTTTTAGTATTCAATGTTCGTAGTGGATAAGCGGAAGTTGTTATTCTGCTGATTTTCCCGCGGTGCGCATGCGCATATATGTACCGGATGTTACAAGATGTCTTTGTGATATTAGATTATTTTCCTTGATGCTGTTAACCGTTTCTCCTGTCTGGTTGTGTTAAATATTTATCTGTCATCAACTATACATATAAACAAAAACTTATTGTAAACAAGATCAAAATACATTGTCATCTTACAATTATTTTACTCTTTGTTTTATAATAAACAACAAATATATTTAACGGTTCCAATGGAAAACCTACTTTTATACTGAAGGTTTGTTTATTTAATCAAAGAACATAATGGAAATTCCGATGGGAGCCAGATGCCGGTTACCGCTACCGAGTGCATTCATTCAGTTACCTCCCGTTCAATTATAGAAATCATGAATTGCCTCCCGTGGAAAACGCTAAGTAGCGCTTTGCTTAGGCAACGGACCCAAGCCCTGCGTTCAATGGTGGAATGTTCGTAACGTTTTCTTAACGTTTCCATCGTGTTATTCTACATTAAACACAGGACAGGACATCGTTAACATAGGCGAGCGCTTCGTAGCGCTTTTCACGGTGGTAAACCACTCCTTCTTCATTGAAGTGAATATTTACTTGAACGGGATGTAACAGAAAGAGTTCGGTAGCACTTTGCTTATGAAACGGACATAACCATTCATGCTGAAGTCAAATCTGCGAAATAAAAGTAAATGCAGACACACCTCATACACATCGAATATGAACAACAATGGGAATGTCAATTTTAGAATTTGACATTGGTTTAACTTTAACAAAATAACCAGGTCCCGAGATTATAAACATCGGATACCGCTTAAAAGTATGCAGGTTTGTCGAAATGGAACGTTTTTACTATACGATGTATACATTTGTTAAGGGAAAATAGTGGGTCAATTAAACAGAAAAAGGAAGCAAGAAGATATACAGTAATAACGAATAAAATTATACTGTTGGATAGATAAAAAATTAAACTATACGGTGATATCAACACTATTGTCGCAGTATAAGGCAAAAATCGTTTAAAGATACATTTATTAATTTGTTCCTATACATTTCTATGTTAAAATCAGCTTCGGTCAGGTCTTGATTTCTTATCTGTCGGTCTATCATATACGGTCAGATGGTGGTACTGATAACAGCCGAATGATGAAAATAGTTTAACATGTCCATGCTCAAACTCGTACTCCGTACTCCAATTTGAGCATTTTTTTAGTTACAAAAACTGCTGTAACTTCTTTATAGAAAACATATCATAAGGGGTTCATTTGCTTAATGAGATAACTTGCTTCAAGTTGGTGTTGGTTTTGGTACAAACTTCTTAAAACGTCTAGAATTTTTGTCAAGTTTGAGCTTGGAGTCTGGAGTTTGAGTATGAGAACGAGAACACGTTTTAATCACTGGGCATGGTCCTCGAACTTTATGGTGTATTATGCCACTAGTTTCTTGTGCAGCATAAATAGTTTAAACGAGAAAGTTGCGGATTGTCGGAGATACAGGTTACAGTTCATAATACAGCTCGGACATGTT
The DNA here is from genome assembly GCA_963678985.1 of Spisula subtruncata. Classification (NCBI taxonomy): domain Eukaryota; kingdom Metazoa; phylum Mollusca; class Bivalvia; order Venerida; family Mactridae; genus Spisula; species Spisula subtruncata. Next base: position 12,597,420 of record OY787674.1, read on the forward strand.
CATAATACTCTCCACAAATACACGGACGTTTTCAAGAACATCGTAAAAAGTTGACAAATACATGCCAAACAATCTCGGTAGGGCAATTTTGCTTTCATGAATCGTCTTTGTGGACGACATGTGAAAACAAAAGGTCTTAGATGTAACGTCAAAAGGTGAGGCACACTCGAAAGTGGCACAAACCGAAAACATAAATAACAAACAACAAATCATCTAAAATAACAAGATTGGTCTGTCCATACTACATTATCTGATATGAAGATGTTTAAAAAAAAAAAACATAAATTATGCTGATAATGTTAACATGCATTTCTAGATCAGATGGAATTCACAAATGCGGACCACGCATACAGCATGAACATGTACCATCTATACTTGTTGTTTAAGACCACCGATAGCCTCATAATTATGGAGTCGTAAAATTCACATTTTAACTGGATATAACCTTAGAACAATTAACATAGTAGAAAAATATGAATATCAATTTAGCTAGTTGCAACAAGTTGCAGTCCGAGACGGAACCCACAAACACTAACCACGTGTTCAAGGGCTATTAATACAACACTGAATACAAAAAAATAATAAATAAAAGGAAGTAGTATCTAAATACAAGCAAGTACAAACGAGTCGATTTCCGGTTATCACAATAATTCATAAACGTTAAAATGCATAGTACTCCCCCACCAATAAGTCATACAGTGATCGGAAGTTACATGTGCTTATAATCGCAATACGTCATATAAGTTGAAGTTGATGATATCCGAATAAGTGATACTATGATTCGGACAATGTTTCATGAGGAAGGCTAATCACTATGTGTCCTAGAGTACTTTAACGCTATATAGTATTACAGTATGACAGAGAACCAAACAAGGCAAATCGTTACTCTACTTTTGACCTGAATTTCTGATAAGATCTTCAATGTCATCGATTGAATACTATCATAGCATAAAGTTATACCAATCCGTAAATGTTTCCACTTACGGAACAACATTGAAAATGCATCGGAACACTTAACAAAGTCCTTCACGAAAATTGACAGCTTTCAGAATCACAACATTTTACAAATGAGTGATTGTATGAACATACATGTATTCAACTTCACAGAAAAATGGGACATATTCAAAAGGTTGCTGTAATTTTTCAACTGCAATACTAGTATACCAGAGGCAAGCGTACAAAATGCTCCACCCATTTGTTTGTCGAAGGTTTTAGTACAAAAATTATCATGCGAGTCCTTTTCAAGACGGGTTGGCAAGTGTTGAAGTACCACCTATAAACCAATATTAGTTATAACTTATCAGTGTTTTATGTAGGTCCCCGTTAGATGTTTTGGGATACCCTATACATATACATATAACATGTACGCATCTCGTTATTTCTAGACCAAAATGGAATAGCAGCAACCAGTGGTTTGGCGAAAATCTTGAAACAATATTTACATTTAAGACACATATATTATTATACATGTAACCTACTATGTTCTCATCACCATTTTCTCGAACCTGGTCCCTGACAAGCCACCGACCAAACTGAATTATCCACCAACACGATATTACCAGTGGAGATAATTGAGTAAGAGAGGAGGGCACCAACATCAATCTGTACAGTGTTATATTTCAACAATATGTAGATGTAATATAATAATATATGTAAAGTATGGTTTCAATGACGTCATTAGTCACAATACGCGTAAACAACGATTAGATCATGAGTATGATTGATGAATGCTGATATAATGAAATAATTGAGTTAGTACACTCACAAGACAATACCATGAATACTCCCCGTCAGGCCACAGGTAACTGTATCGTTGAAAACGAAAAAAAAACTTTTTTCGAAAATTTATATTTTTATTATTATATGATTGCACCATATGTATCGGCTGTGAAACAATATCTACATTTTATAGTTTAACTTTTTAACTCAGTTTTGATAAGATCTGGAATGTTAGTACTTTAAACATTGCTGTACATGAATACAATTCGTTTATGGAGATATTGATAGTCAATTGATTGAAATTCTGGTTCATTTAGAACAAATAAACCTTCATAGAAAAATATAAATTTTCAACAAAAAAACATTTATTTTTTTTCGTTTTCAACATCACAGTTTCCTGTGCAGGCACCTTTAGGGAGATCACAACCAAACATCAGCATACTCGTACAAAGCTCAACGCAACCTTAACATACACATTTCAAGCAAATATCTTCAACGAAACTATACGTATGGGTAGCCTCTTTAGAGCACTTTTATGGGAAATAACCGTTATGGTGTTAATTTTGATTATGTTATAAAAATTGAAATCATGTTCTAATGGTTGTCTCCCTTCATTGCTTTATTTTCACGGCGAACTGTTCTAGACGCGGGATCTAGAGATGTGAGTTCATTGAGAAACGATGAAAGTATCCATTTATCCATTCGAAATGTGTGGTGCTGTTGTTCAGCTCCGGAATATATGTCCTACAAATGTGCACCTCCGGATTTAAGTTGCATACTTGTGCATGTATTACGGTTCGACAATGCCTGCTATTTACTTCAATCTATCTGTGTAATGTATTCCACGATTATATCAAATTAATGCGAACCCGAAGAAGTGCCACAAGATAGATGTCACGCTCGACAACGGCAACTAAACACGGCAACTTCACAAAGGGGCGTAAATCGAGAGGCTAGTGAAAGTAAGAAATGAGGAAATGTATCTGACTCAGGTGAATAATGAATAAATTTAAGGTCGTCAAGAATACCTTTTCTAGGAAAAGCAAATAAAAACTGAAAACTCATTTATACTTAATAATGTACACTCGTATGTATGATTTCCAAAAAAGATGCGCCTCTTGTAATGCATCTAGTGGTGTATGAAGAATACTCATACATGGACGCTAATCGGCCCCTGATCTCCAGAAGCACCACCAAACGAAATATAATCTCCAATTGAGAGTGAGCTCAAATATTGAGATCAATACATGTATATCTGTAGTTCGAGATTTTGAGAAAAAAATTGTATCAACTCAGAATAATTATTAAGTTTTGTGAGTCAAGTCGCCGATTCCCAAAACTCCTTAAACTTGATACAAGTATTTCAAAGACACCTGAGAATATTTTAGATCAGACTGAACTCTGATTGTGATGGTTCGGGGATCTGGGTTCGTTAGTTCCGACGTTCGTGACGCCATCAGGAGTTTTCTTAAATTGTGTCAGTGTATTAATATGGGGAGTATCAAATTCATTCAGACATAGGGTTCTAATTACCACAAGTGTGCCACAAGTCGGACTTTCGGCTCAGGGACGTTATCCAAGATCAATCTAGACATATCGCTGGCTTAGAAGAATAAGTTTGTAAGCACAAAAATTGCAATAGTAGGAAAACAAGAAAAAGAATTTATATACTCTACCAAAGACATATGTATTTAGGTCTTTGACTCTACTTAAGGAATGTAAAGCGTTTAGCAACATTGATTTGGTAAGTCTTGTGATGCCGATTTCAAATGAATAAAACTTGTGCCATTAACAACCTTATTATTCGAAGTAGACGAATTAAAACCCACCTGTGCTCCAAGTTTAATGAACGATGAATACTCTAAAATTGGAATCACCTAAATCTTAAACGACAGTTGACACCAACGCCGATAGTTTCGGTCATTGTGTATGCATACATACAGTTGCTTTAAAAATCAGCGTAGCAATATCACGTGACTTTGAGCTACAATCCCAAGACGAAAATTGCTTCAACTCGAAATGAAAAAGAACGGCAAGTACTTGATTTCTTCACCTATTCCTATGACGTATACGCCATGCTAAGGGGAATAATTATTGTATAAGCTTTTCGTACTTCGGAGTTTCGGTCTACAGTTTCAAGTCGTATTCGTGCACATCTACACCTCGTTGAAAGCTTAATATGTTTTCCGGTATCGTGGCGTAGGTTTCGACTAAATTGTTGAATAAATAAAATACTCTACGGCTATTTCTGTTTTTCGAAGTGAAGCAAATTTCGCCTTGGATGTGTAGCCAAAAGTCATGTGGTAATGCTTCACTTAAAATGGTAATGTACACAGACACACTGTTTCATCGATTTTAATGTGTATGCAATTGTTTCGATTATTAACTTAAACCCATGTGCTGCAATGCCCTCAACACGTGGTTTATTAATACATATGATATGTAGTGCGTCCAAGATAACAAGAAAGGCGAGACATTTTGGATTATACCAACTAGGTGGAAAATCAAGTGTGCACGATTAATCAGTGTCTTTATAGCATACAATTGACCATTATTTGTTTATTTAAGAAACCTATTTTGTAATTGTAGACCAATCCGGTCACTTTTTGTAAATTCCATGGTTATCCTGAGCGCACTATACTGCAGTGGATACTTTCAGGAAACTATATAGTCCGCCGGTGATAACTCGAGCCTTTGCTTTCAGTAAACAAATGAAATAAAATGCATTTACGGTGATCATTTTTGTACACTTTTGTAAGAATTTACTTTTTATGCATTTAATTCTTTCAATCTATACTAAAACAAGCGACCTGTCGACCTGATTGTGTTGTTTTTAGACATTTTATGTTTGTATACAAAGCTAGAGTTATCGTCGGAGATCTACAGTTCAACTATGTGACTATATTTAACAGAAAAAGGATAAATAAATAAAACAACTCAACACCATTTAACTGACTAAATTAATATTATTTGTAGCCCATACTTATTACATGGTACAAATTCAACAATACAAATTCAATCACAAGTAATAATTATCAAAATCTGATTACACAATAAATATTATCCAAAGGAAAGAAAGAGAAAAAGTTTTACACAAACGACATGAAATGTTTTCCATTTAGTGTGTAAATATTTTTTAAATAAAATACATGTTTGTAATAACAAATTGTAACAGAATGTTAACATGAAAATTTATTTCAGTTGCTAGGAAACTAAATCAAAATAAAGAGTAATGTTCACAGATTAACACCTGGCTAGCAGACAATTTCAAAGCATTGATAACAAGACCAGTTAACCACTTGAAACCAACTGAATGCAATGTGTATCAATCATTATTACATTCGTGAACATGTTTAAGCAAATTGCAATGTTAGTGTATTGTATTTGAAGTAAGAAAGAAAATTATTTCTATATTCTATAAATAGACACACCAAATACCCCAGCAAAAGCTATAAATAAATCTTACTCAAAAAACCAATTTCCCAGCAAAAGCTATAAATAAATCTTACTAAAAAACCAATTTCCCAGCAAAAGCTATAAATAAATCATATTAAAGAACCGAAATAAATCTAATACAGTTTATAGTTCGTTTCAATCACAAAATGACTTGGCTTTTTTTTTAAAATACCACAACATTATGTGTACAAAATGTTGCAAGTAAATGATATTCAACCAATTTACTAAAATAATTTAACAAAGACAATTTATGTCATCTGTCAGTTTTGCGGAAAAACAACACCCATTGAACATATTTGATATTTTAAATAGCATTTTGACCAGTATACATGTACTTGAGTGGCAGACCAAAGCTTTTTACGGTAGAAAGGCTCATTTTGCCAGTTGTAGCCAAAGTAAAACACTTGAAGGGAGGTGGAGTGTGATGATTCTGATTTACTTGTCGCTTTTCATGAGCTCTTTCTACACGAAAGAATTGTCCAGTAGCTTCGATAGTTTCGGTCGAGTCATCGCCCTTTCCTCTTAGAAGCCATATACGTTTTCCATCCCTCGAACTACACATAATACTTGGACATCTAGGGTACATTTCCAATGCCTCCAAAATCTCACTAGGCTCGGAAGGTTCCACATTGAAACTAGCATCCCAGCCACGGCGATCTGACGCCATCATTAGATCAATAAGCGACATTATTTCTAGTCTGTCATTAACCATAGCCGCATAATCACTGCATACCAAAGGTGTTACCGCCCGCATCCAGGTTCCGTGACGAGAGCTGCAGCGTATATCTTCTCTCTCTTTCAAGTCAAGCCACAATGTCTCAAATTGGGTAACACAGTGACTAGCTCTTTCTGGATGATTATGGTGTATTTTGTGTGCTGTGTAAACTATGTATAACGTGAGCTCGTCCGGAGCGAAAAGTTGAGTCCCTAAGCAGTTTGGTTGTTTTAGACGAGGACCCATACTTAACACATGATGCCGATGTTCGTCATCCACGCGATCGCGATACTTCTCCTCGATGTCAATATATTCATACTGTTTACCAGAATCCATCACCTTCTCCCATTTCATGTCATTTTTCTCACCAGGAACAAGTTGGTACACTACATGCATGACGCGTAAATTCTGTTTCTTAGCATCCTCGATCCTATCTTCTAGACGTTTAAACATGTTATTATCTCGTGTGTCGATCAAGGCCACGCGATGTACCGCGATCAATTTATCTCCCATGACAATCAGGTCAAGCCCGTCAACTTGATCAACTTCCTCCCGCTCTCGACCGGGGCATTTATACTCTATATAAGTCACAGACCACTCTTTGGTTGTCAGGTCAAAGCAATAGACTGCGTGTAACAATTCCTCGGTGTAGAAGTACAACTTGTGGTTGAAGTATTGCACTTTCCAACTCTTATCCTTCAGTGAGGGGATTCTTCTAAACGCTCGCATGTATTCCTTCGGCCCACCTCGGCCAAACCTTCGATGTCTCCTAGACATTTCCCGCATCATCATGGGATCCGGACCTCTCTCCATCATGTGACGCATCATCCTAGATGGCATTCCAGCCCTGGCCATCTCCCTCATCATTCTATGTGAATGTGGCATATCCCTGTGACGTCCCATCATCATCATCATGTCTGGCATATCGTCAAACATCATCATGTGATGCATGATTTCATCATCTTCATCATCATCATCCATGGCTGATTCATCACGATCATTACGCCGAGATCCACCACCAAATGCATTCATGATGCTAGTCGTACAGAGTTCCGTTATTTTATACCAAGCTTTGGTACTTGGTACATAAGCGCACACCATTAACATGTTTTCATTACCTTCATCCTCGCCATATACTTTCTTAGTAACTTTGCTCAACTTTTCCAAATACGAAGCTGCTGGAGTTAAAACGATAACGGCATCAACAAGCTCATCTTTCAGTTCAACATTTTCTTTTGCAGGTTTCTTCGGAAATTTTCTGGTCTTGTGAACAGGTGTAGGATATTCGTATCTAATCTTAAGTCCTTTTGGTCTGTTTGGGTCCTTTTGGGAACCTGGAGGCCATTTCTTGACAAGTTCATTATTTCTGTCTCTTTCTGCCATTTCTACGCGAGCTCTTTGCCACGCTTCGTTTTCTTTTTGAGTTGGAACATAGTCCTCCGGTTGTGGTCCAAAATACGTCAATGGTTCCCAGGCGGGTGGGTCTGGATGCATTTCGAATTCTGGTTCCAATTCTACATCAGAATAGCTGGCTTCGTGGGAGACTGGAATATTCTGGACATAATCATTCGGTATAAGACGAGGCAGTACCATTTTCAAATTTGCTCGTGATTCCTCCGACATATCCGTATTAACATCATCTAAATGGTTTATTATATCTTCCAACTGGTCTTTATATTCTATATAAGATTGTTTTGTCAACTTGAACTTGATGTGTTTAATTGCTCTCAACAAGATCCGTGCTCTCTCCTCGGACTCGCAAATACTGAACCACTTGAAGAGAAACTGTACGTACTTCTCTCTCCGTGTGATGTAGCTAGTATCAATAACATCAAGTAAACAATTCATACCTTCGACGCTTAAATGATAAATATCGTCTTGAAAAAGAATATGGTCATGGAAACGGGCGGCGACTATTGGTTCAACTCTTTCACGAAGATCGTGAATCTCGTAATTAATAGCTAGCTGTAACATCTCGGCAGCATTGTGCAAGCCAAGAACTCCATAGAGAACTTTCGTACATTCGGTTTTCAAATCTTCCAACATAAGCATGGTAGCAAGGTTGAGTGCATCGCTAACATTGCCTTCATTAATTTCAAAACTACGACCATAGAATGTGTCTATAACTTGTTCCAAGACGTCCGATCTGTCACACATATGGCTCAGGTCGACCACTTCGCTTGTAGCTTCCATAAATGCACTGGAAAACATACCCTCGAAGTATGGACTACACAGGGCCAGAAGAGACTTGTGGGCGTGGACTGTCTTTGTAGGAGAGAATTGTAACTGAAGGTCACAGAATTCTCCATTCTCACGGCTGAGGTGTAGTTTGGTAAGTATGTCGTCACTTTTACCTGGCGGTGGATAAATGATCGTTTTCACGACCTTTACCTTTTCTTCTTTGGGCGGTTCTTCCGGTGTTTTAACCTCTCCGGCCTTGCCTTTACCCTTATTACTAAACATTGTTGGCTTGTGTTCTAGTCACCTACTGTGCTTGAATCTCTTCATATCATGTAGGTTCACTGCTAACTGAAAAGAGAACAAGAAATGTTTGTAAAACAGGTCTAGACCAATGGGAATAAGGCAGCGAAAAATAATGAAATGGTAAAGGTCAAGGTGGCCTTGACCGGCCTTTGACCTACTGACCTCAAAAGCAATGGGGTCATCAACTAGTATTACTGACCCACACTCATGTAAAGCCTAAGTATTCCTAGAGTTCTTGAGTTATTGAACGGAAACAATTTTGTCTACCGACGGACCGTCCGACAGACAGACGGGCGGACAGGTGCAAGCAGTATACCCCTATAACATATAATATAATGGATATTTAACATTATCAGCAGTATCTCAAAGTTGAACACAACACGCATAATTATGTTTAATATAATGATCAAAGGGGGGGGGGGGTAGGGCGAGTAGCTTGAGAAACACACGTATAGCAAGGCCACATTGCTATGAGCCTGACCTATTGATTACCATAATTTAACAGTCGATATATTGTCTACGTTTACAACACCGAATAATTATAAGTTTTCATTATCACGGATTATCACGATGTCGCTCGAGATATAATACAAACACAAAACTTAATTCCCGATATTGCACGATTTGAATATATAATTTTATTTGATATATTCAAAGCAAGAACCTTGTAATATATTCTTGCATAAAGGTCAGGCTCAGGGCAAAATAGCCAAGCTATACCTCAGATGGATATAAAGCCCGAAAGCACCCATTAGAATAGTCTGGTTCCCTGTCCCAAAGTTTACAGTTGTTTGGGACGTAAACTGTAATGCAATATAAGATTTTGGTACCGGAAACCAGACGATCATCTGTGCGGTGAATAACAAGATAATGAACTTTTATTTGAATAATTTTATATGACTTTTTACCAATATCAGGCCTAGATAACATAATTTATTGTATTCAAGTATCATTGTACAAACGAATCTATCCACATGTGTACACGTGTTATCAGGGAAACCAGTTTGTTATTACATTGTATATTTAGAATGTGAACATTCATGATTGTCTAATGTTGTATGACACAAACACGAATAGATAAGAACAGCTACCGTTGTTCAATTATCGAGACAACCAGGCAGGTAAAAACAAGTTTAGACAACATACCAATGAGCATTTCATATGTAAAAAATCACCTACTCTTACTATTTAGCAATAATTAAATACATCGTTCCTAGTAACAATCTACAGTCACAAGACTATAATTGTAGTCATATAATTATTTGATTCAAGAGAGCAGTCTCAGCTGAGCAAAAACTCGAGCTTTTGTGACATTTAGGCCAGGGGCCTCATTCACCAACTATGTAAGTCTAAAACTCAGACTTAGACTTAAAATTGACAACATTTCTAATCACTGCCATTTCTTTGCAAAACGATTTAACCATATGAAATTTTATCTGATAATTTGTTGTTATCAACTGAGCATGTATACCCATCTGTATCAAAATCGGTAAATTTTGTTCAACATGAGAGCGAATAGAACATTTGGCAAGAAGTCTAAGTCTGAGTTTTAGACTTACAGCGTTGGTGAATAAGGGCCCTGTTGTCAAGGGACACGCTCGACTAAAACGTTGCATATCTCCCTAGCCTAGCATCATCATAAGGTTCAAAATTACAATACAAAAAAAATGATGAGCTCACTAAATAAGTAGTCAGGTAAATTGAAAATATACATTGAAATAGTTATACATGGAAAGGTGTTAAAAGTCGTGATTAGAATATATATTATAAAGCAGAGTGGTAGAGGGAACTCTTCTGTCACGCAACATATTGAACTAGGTAAAAATAAAGCCCTATTTTGTCACCAGCTTAGATACATAAATTAATGTTCTTCTATCTCTTGAAATAAAATATATGAATTTGATATTATGCATTGGCTAGCCACTAGCTATGTACAGAGAATCATGTTTTAAATTAGTTACTTTTTACAATATTTTGGTCCGTTTTCACAGTCTTTGAGGGACTGACAATCCTAATTTCTTTACTCAAAAATAAAATAAATCAACATAATAAAATCATAAATAGCTTACACCACCGAGATTTTAGACATATGTAGTGAAGTTCCGCCAATAAGAGTTAAAGACCAGTCAAAAATGTTGTCTTAATAGCGAATCGGTTTTATTAGCGGACCTTTTCTGTTCTAAATTTAATACTTTGAGACTTTAAACTGACAAAAATTTGCATGATTTCAAAATAATCAAAGTGGTCTTATTAGCGGAACCTTTACTGTACTTTGTTAATTGTTGTATAGATTTGAATGGAGTATGTCCAACTAGGGGAGATGACTGATGAGGACGTTACATAGAAAATGAAAGTAAAATATCTAAAAAAAAAACTAATAGTAAAAGAGTAATCAAGTGAAACTTCAAGCTATAAACTACCACTGAAAATACGCAAACTCTACAAAACTAACGAGACACCTTAATTGGCAGCAACATACTGAACAGTGAGTATTATACGGATACACGGGTTTTTAGCCCAAACCAATTTAACAGAAAATAAAATAATTTACACTATTAAATGTTGCTGCAATTATAGTTTAGAAATGTTTACATATATACGCCGATAAAACGGATTTATAAAGAAATATTTTGTTATGTAACCGGGGGCATACAGTATTATACGACCCAGTGGCAGTACTGAGTACGACTATCCAAGACGAAAATGAAAGTAACACGTAAACATAACGGCTAAAATTATAATTTGCTTAGTGCGAAAATGTAATTGAAACAACAAAATTCAAATCAATCTAAATTCCTACCTCAAATAACGCAATTCTTGCTTCAAACAACGTAGAACAGATCCTGTCGACAAACAAATTCGTACGATTTCAGAACATGTATACACGCGAGTTCTATTAATAGAATTGGAAATTCCACCGGATCTGCTAAATATAGCATTACAACGAGGTTACTGATAAAACCCAACACTGTACTGTACGAAAACTACGTGTCGTGTACTAAAAAAATCCAATACAGGTATCCCAATTTTACATGGCCGTAGGAGCGTCTTCAACATTGGGGGGGGGGTGGGGGTGGGGGCAAACATTTGGCAACTTAGGGCGAAATTTTTTTTTTGTCAAATATGAAAATACCCATTGTTCGTACAATAGATCTAATACACTCGTACATACATTGTACTCTTAAACGTCCTATATCTATTTATTATTAGCTTTCAATGGATTATGGTGATTTTCAGTGAAAAATAACAATGACAAATAACAGTGAAATTATGATTTTGTTATTTTCACTGTTTTGGAGCTGGTTCCAATATCGTGCACAAAAAGAAACCCAACGTCAACAGCGTCGGGATTCAAAATATGCGTTACGTCAATGTGACGTCATATTTGTCACGCCGTGACGTTCTAATTTCAACGTAATTTTTTCAATTTAGCCAATTACTGCACCGTTTTACGAAAAACATGAAGCAAATAATAAACAGAAAATTTGTTGATTTTTGGTGAAAGATCTTACTTTATCTCACTCGTGATCACAGAAAATTATATTTTCACTCGTGGCTACGACACTCGTGAAAATAATGATTTCTGTGATCACTCGGTGAAATAAAATTCGATCTTACACCAAAATCAACAAATATCCTCTATATAATAACTGTGAAATTATGAATTTATGTTTCTGTGGTAATTTGGTTTAGTAATTATAGGTAACTGAAAGTTAATTAGTTGAAGTATAAGGGGGTCGGGGGGTATTCCCCCGGGAAATTTTTCTTAACAATGGATCAATCGGAGCATTCTAAGAGTTCCGAGATACCTTATTTGGTATTAAAAAAGGACCTAAATACAGCGAATTTTAAAAGTTCTTACATTAAAGTGTTTGCACAAAATTTCAATTCCTCGATTTTGAGATTGAAGCTTAATGTGAAAACTTTTGTTTGAACGGCTTTATATAATTTATAATGGACAACCTCTCAAAGTCGTAAACGAGGGTTGGAGGACGTTTAGAGTATAATTTATGTCACGTGTATCTTTTGCAAGCAATGGGTGTTGAAATATGTTTATATAAGGAAGTTATTTTGCGAGCGAAGCGAGTAAAAAAATTTTTATACGTTTTCACCAAGAACTGAAGGCAAATTGCCTATAACGATATATATTAGGTCGTAAATTTTACTTTTCGTCGGAATTATTGGCCCCTTTTGCACCCCCCCCCCCTGTCCAGACATTTGGGGGCCTGCCCCCACCCCTGCTTCTACGCCCATGTTTTAATATAGCTTGGCTATTTTGACCTGTGCCTGACCTTTCTGCAAGGCTATATTACAAGGTTCATGCTTTGAATATATCAATTTCCGCAAGCAAATCGTGCAATATCGGTATTTAAGATTGGTGTTTGTAATACCATATGCATACATTTGCAAGAAGTTGGTTGATTTCAAATGGTCCCCAAAACTCTATGCAAGACATTTTGGGACCATTTTTATAAACAAGTTTTAATGTTTGTCTCCGCGAACATAATTATGCAGATATTTGACAACTGTTACTGTTGCTGCATACATAGAAAGGATGGGCAGGGGTGTGGGTGGAACTAATTTGAAGTTAAAAAAGGGTCTATATTAATCACTTTACGTGAAACCTGCAATTTTTACGTCGTGAGTGCTGAAATTAACGCCTGCTGCTATGACAACCTTTGCATTCATCTGAACTAAACCATGGTTGTTAAATAATAATTCTCATAATGAGCATGGCATATTTAATTTATACAAATCATCAGTTGTTCGTTTTACAAATAAAATAATTAAACCAATAATATATTATTTGAAAATACTTCTCAATAATTTCCTAAAAATGACCAGTGCGCTGTGTTAGTCGCGATTTCCTAGGCGATGCTAGTTTTATATATCAAACAGCCATGTATGTTTTTTACTTTACTTCTGATACGTTTCTTGTAGTCACCATTTTATGACCTTGCTTATGATATCACCTCTTTATCTTTGGAGCAGGTCACATCCTTGGCTTAATAGGATACGTTAGATAAAGCTGGCCCAAAATACGCCACTAGTATCATAATACTTGTATTGTGTAGATAATAGGAAGATGGCCACGACTTGTTTAGTGCGCTTGTCTGTACGTCTGTTTGAAGCTTTCGACACTTTCGAATCCCATATATCCATGTACATCATGGATTTTAATTCGAGGAAACTTTAGTAAGTAGACTTATATCCGTATATTATTATAATTTGTATGTTAAAGACGTAAGAAGCTAGCTATGTGTGAGGTAATGTACATAAATACGCATGTCCTGCGTACGTTTACCTGCATTGACTGATCAATTAATACCCCGCGAAGTTATGTTCAACTGGAACTTTGTCAGCATGATGATGCGAATGATAAAGTGACTATTAAACTGGGTATATAGGTACCTACTCATTATAATGCATTATATTAATAATTTATACGAGATCATTTTAATTTTGAATTCAGAAACTAAGCGAGTAATTATACATTACTAATTTTTGTATATTAAGATACCCGAGGTCATGATACTGCTTTCCTAGCTTTATATTCCATAATATTCTTATATATTGCGATGCCTTTATGTTTGCATTGTGATAGAGATAACGTTACAAAACTGTACATGTGCTTTCAAATAATGTGTTATGCAAGATCATTAAGCTTTGTAAAGCTATTGTGAATTAATGTTTCCTTAATTCGACTATAATTGTCAAAAAACAACACACGGTGAATATAATGCACCTTTGTGTAACCAAGTGTTTAACAATACAAGCTGTATATGGTGTAAGTCAACAACATTTCAACAAAACACAACCAAAATGTAATACAAATTATGATAATTTAAACACTATCAATTTTGAACCGTTATACATTATTCACTACATAATCAGAACACATAGATGCCTCTGTAGCTTAGAGGTTATATATGAGCCGTTCTCCAGGAAAATCTGATATTTTGACATTATGCAATTAAAGTACGAAAAAATGTTTTAAAATAGCTAAAATTACTAAAAATAATACTCATCAATTGGTTCTTTTCGAGTTAAGTAATTTACCCTTAAGTTATAGTGCAATATCTTAGCTTTTAAATTTCTCAAGACTCAAAAGTTATCGTCGAAATCACATACTTAGTTGCTATGGTGACCATTTTTGGAAAAGTACTCTGATTGAGAAAAACGAGGAGTACTTAATCATCCATTCTCATGATCAGTGTATAGTCAAAAAACACGCTGGTTAAACGAGAATGTTAATCATCAAGTTGTAACAATGATAGCCTATACTGAAAGTATTTTTTTACAATTTCGATTTTGATAAATATTACGAAAATATGAGCATAATTCTAAAACTTGATGCTATCTTAATTGGTTTATGGCAATTATAATTGAACAAATGATGTAATTGTGAAATACTTGTTACTGTAACGTCAAATAGAGGCTGAATGATGATCGCGACGTAAGACAAAATCTCTGAATATGGACTCTGTAAAAATAACTGTAACTTCCTAAAAACTCAAAGATATTAACATTTCTTTTGCTCTTTGCTTCATTCTTTGAACCTATGAAAAATCTCAAAGTTATTTTTCTTGTCAAACTAGCAGCTTTTCCTAGAAACTGGCTCATTTATATGCATAGTGTGCTTGACACCTAACCTGGCGACCCGTGTTCAACTCCATGTGGAGGCAATCTTATTTTTTAAAATGTAAAATATCAGTAAGCATTTCAACATTTTTCAGTTGTGAATGGTGAACTCGAGTACATTCCTGCAAATTATTTTAGAATCAATTGATTTGTTAATTACATGGGCCGTATATATATAGCTTCCTGTTAATTGTTTCAAATTGGAAACGTGGCGTCAATTATGATATTATGACGTCATATTAAGAGCGTCTCCTTCACGAGCTTTTCCAATTTTACCCAATTAACGTAACTATAATTAAAAGGAAAGGAAAATATTATTGGATCCTTGATATAAAGTTGGTCATTTTTAATTTTGTATAAAGTCGAACAATGACAGGTCCGTGTAGTCGGTGAGTACGGGACAGTCCGGAAAGCGAACGGGTTTCCGATTTTAATTAGAGTTGTGTCCCTTGGCAAGATGGCAGCTGCAAGTGTTTATGTGCGTAATTATTGTTATTTTTGTGTCTTTTGTTTGATTTCGGCTCGTGACATGTGCCAAATGCAATCCAAATGGATAATAAAAATACACCCCTACCATGGTTCTTGCTCAGAATACTTAAATAACTGTTTATTTTTCCAGGAAACTGTTTTTTTCATTTCCACAGAATTTGTCCTTGAAACTGGGAGATTGCTGGGTATTTTAATTTCTTAATTACGGGTATATGATCAAGATTTAAGCGCAATTCATTTTCATTTTATGCTAATGATTCGATAAAAAGTTCTTGTTTACAACCCTGTGTTTGATGGATTCAGAATTTCAGATCTTATCTTTTGTTTGTTTTATGTTTTCCTAATAAGGCTAATAATAAATTAATTGGCTAACATATCGTATCGTTTTCTTTCCCTCCAGATCTGGAGAACCAAGGAATAAACCAAACAAGAGGCTTCAGAAATTACATCTTAAGATAGTGAAAATACAGAGTTTTGTCATCCCCAATTTCTCGATCATAATTACTATAACAAGATAATGGGCACAGAATTTCCAGGCCCCTAGGCCTACATTAATTCACTTTTAAATGCATCAGTTGACCAGGAAATAATTGTGTTCGGGTCTAAACTTGTATGGATTGGCCCTTCAGCCATGGGCCGATAAAATTTCAATTTGACCGACGAAACAAAAACCAGTAGGCCCGAAAAGGCCGATAAAAAATATCTTGGTCAGACAATATGACCTACAATTTATCGTACAAATAGGCCAAATTCAAGTATAAATATCATTCCTGGGAAAGACCAGTACCAATGATAACGGCATTTCTTTAACAATTTGGACAAACGCGAATAGTCATCGTCGATCGACGCCAATGTTTGCTTAAGAGAAGCTAGAAACTTGTGGGTTTCGGCGAGTCAAGGATTTCGCCATATTTGAACGGTGCGCATGTGACAATATCGAATCGTGATATAGACTTCCCGATAGTCGCCGACAATCTGTCAGCCTAACGGTCTGACGGACTTGGAGAAACTGAAGGAAATCTGTCGGACCGATTTTTGTTCGCTAAAATCAACAAAAAAGCAAATATTTTCAATTTCCCTTTTAAGACAACGTACACACAGTAAGAGATGGATTTCCTCGTTTCCGAATACTAATCATCATTAAATTTGTTGTCGATGGCCAATTACCGATAATTCTTTCGATTTTATCCATCTTTTTCCTTGTTTCCCACGCGAAATTGGAAAAGACTCAAAATAGGTATACAAGAACGCAGAGTTAGAAAAATGGTTCGCTCTTTGTGATTGGCTTATGAATTCATTACCGACCAATCAAAATAAGTCTTAAAAAGTACACACGGAAACGTACACAATACAAAACGTACCCAATGCAAACGTACCCCGACTATTACTAACCATCAGACACGCAATCTGACGGAAAGGTCTACCACACAGACCAAGAGCTAAATTGGGAAGTCTGGTGATAATAACATTTTATATGAAATGGCAATATTTAACCGGAAGGGTAAGATTTTTTTTCGATAGGCGATAAAGCGTTAGGGTCTTGCAAATTTTAAAGGTAGGATCAGGTAACCCGAAACACAGCTTCTTCTAGGCCTTGTAAAATGTTTCTTAAATCACAGTCTACACATAAGAAATATTCTAATCATTTTAATCAATTTGAACAAGTTCTGTCAAACTATATTATGTAATGCATACAAATAAGTTAAAATAGAAGATAGAAGTTAAGTAACAATATGTAAAATGTATTGTCCGAAATATTTTTGCTAATTTAGGACAAATGACCTGAAATTATTTGACCATTTAGGACAAGTGTCCTAAGGAAAATGAATCCAATCTGAATCACTGGCCTTACTCATATGTTCCGTGGTTCTTAATCAGTAAAACTTCACAGTGAGTATATACATTCAATGAAATTAAATATTTACCAAAACTATTCCTTTGCCCAGCAGGCACAGTAACGTTTATACAACGTTGAAAAAATGTTGCGGGGCAAGGTTGAAATAAGGTTGTATAAGCGTTTCATTTGCGACCACTATGTTGCTACGAAACTTCAACATTAATACAACCTAAATGCAACGTTGCATTAATGTTGAAATAAGGTTGCATCAACGTTGAAATAAGGCTTATTCCACCCAAGTCCAACTATAATTTAAATAGTGAAGCAATTTAATTGGATACCCAGGCCAGACTGCCTGCGAAATTATTTTACAAACTTCAGTTTTGACTTCCCCAAAATCCACCCATTCAATACAACAGATTGACAGATACAAAATGATTAAGTTGGGTTCCATTGTCGCGCTGTGTTATACCAGAAAGTTCAAACTATAAGCTATTTACGCTAGCCTGTACAATTCACTGGGGGTCTGCACTAAATTCAAATGAATGCTATAAAAGTCACATTAGAACAAATCTGAAATATATTGCTGTAGATTGCAGTTTTCAGCAAACATTGTAACTTCAATTAGCGTTAACAAAAATCAAAACAATGAGTGACAATGAAACCCAACTCAATCAGCTCGTCAGCGAAAGTACCTGATATTATATCTAGAACACGATTAATGGTAGAAATTTTGATTGTTTTGTGTTATAGAGACATAATTAAACTGGACAACCAACATTTTCTGGCCCATTCATTCCAGGGCCTTTTTTCCTTCTAAAATAGAGGCTGATCTTCGGTGACTTCCCAATCGCAAAAAGCTTCTTTTTTTCCCAATTTCATCAAAGAATTTAAAAAAAAACCAATGCTAAACTGCTAAATTCCCATTGTATTGAATTTTCGTTCGTAACGGTTCGTACGGAACAGTATGGCGTTTATCCATTGCTCAGTAAAAATGAAGGGAAAATATGTATCATTTGATTGGCATTACTAATCAATTAAATGAACGGTTGTCAATTAAGGAAATAGATCTTAGTTTTCCGTGATATACCGGCCAATATATCACGGTTTGGAGTTCATATGCGTAGGAATGCATGTGAACGACAAACCGTGATATATTGGCCGGTATATCACGGAAAACTAAGATCTATTTGCATTCTAACACGTGTAATATGCACAATTTCATATGGACTCATTTTTATTGCAGAGTAATGCGTTGTTTGTGGTGTTGCTATAGACAACTTCCGCTGTTTAAAGTATAAAACCTCCACCCCTGGAATATTGTTTTTTGCTCATTTCATTTAAACAGAGGCATAACTAGAGCTCATTCCAAACTATGTATTTCATAAAAACTAAAATGAATCGATAAATGCAATTGCTGTTGCAATAATACGGATATAATTAAATAAATTAAGAAAGAACGCTACGCAAATAAAAGTTCGCACGTCACGTTTACGTTGACGCCAAATAAACGTCATAAATCCATGACGTCATTTGATAATCAAGACGTAAATTCCATTCATAAAAAGCGTTATTTATACGTGGGAGGTAATTCGACAGCCAAAAAGTAGTACGGCAAAAACTGTGATATACCGGAAATTTAACCATGGTACAGTCCTATACGTTTACACGGTGCTAAAAATAGACTGTGTTAGAATTATTTTTTCAATTAATTACGGGTGCGACATCGCGAAAGCAATATTGCATTTGTTATCTACGAGTGTGGAAAGCGATTCGACGACATGGCTGTATCCGGGCCGAAAATATTTTCGGAATTGAAATATCAAGGACAAAAATCGTAAAATTAATTGACAGCTCATAGCCTCATACAATGGAAAGGTATATTATTTTTTGAAAAAGAACTTTAAAGAAAGAATGATAAATAAGAGAAACTAAAGGTGACAGTTGTCACTTGTGGGCTATAATGGGGCTTTTGTTGTTCATGAAAAGTTAGGACTTCTTAACTTTATATTAAAACATGAAAGCCCTGGATGATTTAACATGTATGTGGACTGCAGTTTCCTTTTTGATGTATATTGAGTCAGACTTCCTTTTCCCAATTTGGCCGAAAATGCGCTTGAATTTCCCAAACTGACAGACTAAGGCCTCTTCCCAATTTTTGGAAAAAAGGCCATGCATTCGTTAGGTGGTGGTTTCATGTAGGGACCTGAAAGGGTCGTTTCTTACCTGTCCATCGGTTAAAAATATATTGAATAGGTGAAAATTTGGGGAAGTCAAACCGTAGTTTGTGATATAATTTCGTAGCATTTGTGTTTATACCTTGTATACCTGTTTCATAAATATGTCTTGTTGTAAATTAGCTTGAATTTTTTGTATGCAATTCATTGACAAAGATTAAAAGCATACTGCTCCATTCAAAATATCTATTAAAATTGTGTTTTGTATATTTTAGAATGTGTCAAGGAAAATCTATGGTAGCTGTATCAGACAGCAGATATGTAGAAATTACGCCTCAGCTGTCTCTACATTTAAGGTATTATTGCAGAGTTTTCTTGTCAATTTCATGTGTAAGGGACAGGGTGGATATACCATCTGACTTCTTGGCTAAGTCTACAAGTAAAAATATGTAAACAAAAAACTATAAGTATCTTATTCTTTGACCAATTTATTAGATGTATTTTCGAGAATAATCACTATTTTCAAGAATAATCACTACCCACAAAACTTAATAGGGTTGTGAAAGAGGACACAGTTTATGCCCGAACTCGACTCAATGCATGTATAGCAGTTGAGTCGTTGAAACTTATTCAATTGAGCGTATAGTGCTCATTCTTAGCTTGAGTGTCAAACATATCTCATGAAAATCGGTCAAAGAATCAGATAGTTATGGTTGTTTTTAATGTTTTGTTTGCATATTTTTACTTTTCATCAGGCATGTCTACCCTGTTGGACCTCTGATTATTTTGTACACTTAATTAGGCCAGGGGTGGTATTCACAAAGCATCTTAAGTGAAAACTTACGATTTTCTTAACATCTCAAAATTTCCTTAAGTGTTTCAGCTAAACTGGAAAATGAAGAGAAAAAATATTTACATAGTTGAGAAGCATTATGTAAAGAACAACAATAATCACATAGAAAACATGGATTATGTTTAGTTTCATGTGAAATATGTTCAGCTCAATATTTTAATTAAGTCAAAAAATTAAAGTTTTCACTTAAGATACTTTGTGAATACCACCCCTGGACTCGATCAGTTAGGGTTTTGTTTGATATTGTTCTTCAAAATATATTCAATAATGATTTCAATCTCATTAAAATCAAATCCTAATATATAGAGGATATTTGTATTTTTCCGTGTATGATCAGCTGATAATTCACCGAGTGAGCAGCTGATGTAATATTTTCACGAGTGGCGTAGCCACAAGTGAAAAGATAAGTCAGCTGCTCACGTGGTGAATTATCAAACGATCATACAAAGTAAAATACTAATATCCTATTTATTTCATGCTTCAAATAGCTTAAAGGTCATATACGCAAAATTATTTTTTTGCTGTTTTAATAAGTTTATGGTATAAATATATGATTACATCAATCTCTACACTTCAGATATGATTATAACACACAATAAACGTCATCTCTTATTTCGATTATCTTATTTTGTGAATAAACTAACCCGAGTTACTTCCCTTAGCTTGTGACGTGTTTTTAGCTCACCTGTCACAAAGTGACAGAGTGAGCTTTTGTGATCACTCTTCGTCCGTCGTCCGTCCGTCCGTCTGTCCGTCCGTCAACAATTGGGTTGTGTCCTCTCTAGCGGTCACAATTTTGGCCTAATCTTTATGAAACTTGGTCACAATAATCATCTTAACAAAATCTAGGTCAAGTTCGATATTGGGTCATCTGGGGTCAAAAACTAGGTCACTAGGTCAAATCAAAGGAAAACCTTGTGAACACATTAGAGGTCACAATTTGAGCCTAATCTTTATGAAACTTGATCACAATGATCATCTCTGTAAAATCTAGGTCAAGTTCGATATTGGGTCATCTGGGGTCAAAAACTAGGTCACTAGGCCAAATCATTGAAAAACCTTGTGAACACATTAGAGGTCACAATTTGTGACTTATCTTTATGAAAATTGATCACAGTGATCATCTCTATAAAATCTAGGCCAAGTTCGATATTGGGTCATCTGGGGTCAAAAACTAGGTCACTAGGTCAAATCAAAGGAAAACCTTGTGAACACACTAGAGGTCACAATTTGAGACTAATCTTTATGAAACTTGATCACAATGATCATCTCTGAAAAAAAATCTAGGTCAAGTTCGAGATTGGGTCATCTGGGGTCAAAAACTAGGTCACTAGGCCAAATCATTGAAAAACCTTGTGAACACATTAGAGGTCACAATTTGTGACTTATCTTTATGAAAATTGATCACAATGATCATCTCTAAAAAATCTAGGTCAAGTTCGATATTGGGTCATCTGGGGTCAAAAACTAGGTCACAAGGCCAAATCATTGAAAAAGCTTGTGAACACACTAAAGGTCACAATTTGAGACTAATCTTTATGAAAATTGATCACAATGATCATCTCTATAAAATCTAGGTCAAGTTCGATATTGGGTCATCCGGGGTCAAAAACTAGGTCACAAGCCTTTGAAGGCCAAATCATTGAAAAAGCTTGTGAACACACTAGAGGTCACAATTTGAGCCTAATCTTTATGAAACTTGATCACAATGATCATCGCTATAAAATTTTGGTCAACTTCGATATTGGGTCATCCGGAGTCAAAACTAGGTCACGAGGCCAAATCATTGAAAAAGCTTGTGAACACACTAGAGGTCACAATTTTGACCTTATCTTTATGAAACTTGATCACAATGATCATCATTATAAAATTTAGGTCAAGTTCGATATTGGGTCATCTGGGGTCAAAAACTAGGTCACGAGGCCAAATCATTGAAAAATCTTGTGAACACACTAGAGGTCACAATTTTGACTCTATCTTTATGAAACTTGGTCACAATGTTTATCTCTATAAAATCTAGGTCAAGTTAGATACTGTGTCATTTGGGCCAAAATCTAGGTCACTAGGCCAAACAGGTGAGCGACCCAGGGCCCTTTGGACCCTCTTGTTGGAACATCTGATTAACACAGAGGCTGTATACTATTAGTGTATATTCGCATAAATCTTGATCTCTATTGAATATGTTCGATTTAAATTCATAAAAGTTACATGAAATGCATGTGCTATTATGTAATAGTGGGTCAAATATAAAGCACAATCATAAAATAATTCTCCAAGGGGGTTATACATACATATACACAGCGTCGATCTACGAAGTGTCATACAGTTAATCTTGGTACATTATGCACATCACGGGGGGTTGTAACATGCCAAACACGAGATTATAATCAGCTGCCGACCGATTTGATGTTTAGTTTAATTGTTTCTGTACGAAAATTCCTAAATCGGTATGTGTACATAGATTAAGTTTACGGTCAATGCAACTGGAGACGCGTGTATACATTACGCGTGTTATAGGAAGATGTTGTAACGGGCCAAGTATTAATACTATATTTTTGTCAATCAAAATGCAAAAAGAACTGTGTATTAGACCAGATATAAAATGTTTATAACTCGGTTAACGTTTCATTAATTTATTAATTTAGTATGGATCCATAAATTGCATTTTTCTAAAACGATATAGATCGATCATTGGCATTTGAATTCAACTGTGTGTAAACTAATGATTCTTCCTAGTATGAACCTAGATCCACGTATCCATCTCCTGTTATATACCCCAACAAGAAAGTACATAACGGAAAAAAATAGATACGCACAGTTGAAATCATATGCCTATGATATAGATTTTACAAGTTCGTGTTTAAATTGTGTATCGTTTTGCTTTATGGGTAATTATTAAAAAATACTGTCAGACTATCCGAAATAGAACGTTGGATATATATTATATAAAAATAGAGCGGTATTAAAGATTTATTCTTTGTTTGTGTTGTTCTGCATGTTCTGTCCACTTCAATTGTAGAATACTGTATGGAACAACGCATGGGCTCGTATACATGTACAGTATTGTTTATGTATATGTCAAAACGTGGCGTGTCCTTACCCAGTGCGAGCATCGTGGATTTAACAAAATACAAACAACATTCATGTATGTAGCGAACTCCACGGTTGGTAATCTGCTTCCTTAATATAACTAAATTCTTGTTACAAATCACAAAATAATACTTGTCTGAGAGTTCAAACACGTGCCTCATTTTCCAGAATTTCAACGCACGGTCAGATATTTTGATCCTACAATTTAGACCGGCTTACATTTAAAGACTAAACATCAGTAAAATGCCGACACATATATGACACTGCACTATAGGCCGCCAAAAGCAGGCGGTCTATTATATATAGATCACATGGTATCCAGCTCTTGGTGTGATCGTTGGCCCTGCCTGGCCTGCCATAGGTCATGCAGGTGCAAGGGGGCGTGGCGAAATTATTACAAACCAATTTGTATTCGCCAATCAAAATAACGCCATGAATTGAAATGTAAGTATTAATTATGGTCAGTTGAGCAAGTGCGTAAAAATATCTTCAATGAATGTGCGTAATGAACCAAGTTTTTGTTCATCAATTTGAAACTTTTTGAAAATGACAAGCTTAGGATTCGTGTAAACTCTAATATGTTTTCTGGTGTAATGGAAAGCTTCAAAAAGGTAAAAAAATATGTTCAAACTTCTGTGCAAGCATCGCACTATAATACTGTCACTTTACGCCGATTATTGTGTTGGAAATGCGCGAGTTTACATTTCCAAATTACTTAATTTTCAGCGCACTTGTTCTAACGTGTCATTGTTATGCACCTGTCAGTACTTAGCATCCACGGTACCCCACTCCTGGGGATGGGCTTATGGGTTGTCACCCCGCCTTCCACGGCCTGCGGGTGACAGCTAATGGGACAATCTCCGGTATTTCCCCGGTCCCTGGCAACTAAACAGTGTCACTAGGGCATTGGTTCGCTAAAATAAATCCCAACATTTCACCGGCAATGCGGCGTAAACCTTGAAGGTAAAAACACGACCGTCTATCCCCGAGGGTTTGGGGCGATGATGGAACTGACTGGTGCAGTATGTAATGTTGAAAAAAGTACCAATCGATTTAGTTAATGATTATAACTCCCATTTGAATTTGTATCCATAATTGAAAATGATAAAATGGGATTAACTCGGCATCCAAGAACTATGGACAATGTCTCTAACTTTACCGGTTATCTACCGACTTTTTTTCAAATTTTCCTTTTACAATTTTTCGTCAATAATTTCCTGTCTAGAATTATAATGTTCATTTCTCAATTTAGGAATTCAGTAACTCAATTATGGCTAATTTATAAATTCTTTACAATTAACGACAGAAACTGCCAACTACGCGTCATTTCGTGTGTACTACAAATCATGTATATGTATGTCTAATATACATGCGTGTACAAATACGCAGCTAAAGTCATTTCTTGCGAACATAATTTTTTCCTCATACGGAATGCTTTACTTATTGTCTGTTACAAAACCTAACACATAAATATACACAATAGTATTTAAAATCAATCACCGATGTATACACACACGCGTCAAGTGTATAAACAGCATGATGTTTATGCCCCCTGTAGCGCGCAGTTTGCACTGCTGCGTTTGTAATGTATAACACGCCCAGCAGTTGAAGTCAGTAATGTCCACATCAGTATGTGGTCGTTGTTTTGTTTCTTAAATATTGAAGGGAATTAAAACGTGATTGAAATGACAACACATACAATGCTTAGAACATACCACATTGTAGTAATTTCCGTCACTGATCATGAATTTAATCCGATAAAAAATCGACAGGACCCATTCAAATTTAGTTAAACTGAAGAGGAACAGTTCCACTTGTGTCCAAAATGACGTCACACGGTCTAAAAGTCAAGGGAGACAACCAGGTTGGGTTTATGTTGTAATTTTGTTATCGTCAACTTTATCGTTATAAACCATCTTAAATATTGCAATTATGTGGATTACAAGTATGCCATGTCATTTATATGATATATATCTATGGAAATGTGTTACTTTAGTTAAATTAAGAAATTCTATCGTATTTGACCTTTAAATGATGGAAATACTCCACTATATAGCTCAAATGTTTTGCGTGACTTTGTTTTCCCGCAATGCACGCGTCGAGTTGCAATCCAGTAGTTCTTCTGCAATGGCTTCAATTTCTTCCATTTGTTTTGCATTTATGTACATATAATGTTCAGTTATTTGTTAAAGATTAAGAGAACAAGTGAAAATGATTATTATATTATTTTTGGCGGCGGGGAAATTTGTTTTAAAAAAGTAGTCCATTTGCGTGAAATTATGAACTGTGAAATTATGGACAGTGAAATTATCAGGGAATAATCCACCGTTACTGCGCCGTAAACCACCGATAAGCATGAAATAAATTTGCTCTATTTCCTTACACCGTTAGTTAGTGTTTATTAGTGGAGCATATGGTCTGATGATTTCAATGAGATAGTAAAGATATTTGTCTATGAATAGTGTAGATAACTTGATTAGGGATTTGTTCAATAATTTGACAAGCTTTATGATACAGTATGCAATATGCAGTATGCCACAAATGCATTAAGCAATATTTAGATATATTATTTCTTTGTTGTGTGGAATACTAGCTTATAGCTTATGTTTCTTTTGTTAACCGTAATAGATGTTAAATAAAGTTTATCTTATCTTAATACTGAAAATCTTTTACAGGCCAGTGATGTAGAAGTCGACAGGGCAAAATCATCCGCCAAGAAACCTGATGTTGGATCATTAAAATTTGGTCATCACTTTACAGATCACATGCTAGAGATTCACTGGACCAATGCAAATGGCTGGGGAAAACCAAAGATTTGTCCCATGCATAATTTTAGCATACATCCTGGGGCCAAATGTTTACACTATGCAACTGAGGTATGAGAAATTTAAAAAAAAATGTATTCTTCTTTTAATGCCTCCACCACATGGGGGGGGGGGGGAGAGGGTCGAGCGTTGTTATGTGATTTGTTATGAACTTGCAGTAAACTGTTTGAAAAAATATGAAGTTAAAATTATCTGTCGTTCTGTTAAGTCTGTAATTAAGTACATTTATTTCTCAGGTTGTTAATTGATACAATTATTGTCAGTATTCAAGAATACAAACATTAATTTTGTTGTTGTATAACATTGTTTAAAAAATAATGAAACCTTAATTATAATCAGTTTATTATATTCTTGTTTTGAGTAACTCCAATTATTGTTTGAATTTGCAGTTATTTGAAGGAATGAAAGCATATCGTGGTGATGACAATAAAATCCGAGTATTCAGACCAATGGAGAACATGAAACGAATGTTGTCTACAGCTGAGAGAGCATGCCTACCTGTGAGTATGTTGGGTACTGGCAGGCTTCAAATTTGGCCACTACCCCAAATATATTCAAGTGTAGCTGTGTTATAATGATGATAAAATTGTGAATTTAAATAGTAACATATTACATTTTTTAACAGGGAGCTTTAGCGCCCTGGTCAGTGCAAGCGTTAAAAATATACTGATTAAGATTGCGAGCTAAAAATAGATGGAAATGCGCATTCCTCGGGATGACTTTGGGCTTTATCGCCTAATCTTTAGCCGAGACAGTGTTTATAATGTTGCATTATGACTTAGCACTTTATTGCAGGAAGCTTGGTAAATATATTGAGACAGCGATTGAATTATGTGATGTAAGCTAGGTTACCATCCGGTCAGTGGTAAACGCTCAACATTTAAATACTGCGAGTAGTATAAGCAGTAGTGGTAATGATGTATTAACTAGATGCTGGAACATACATATTGCGCGTGGCATATGCCCTCATATGCTTTCTGACTGGAAAAATATTTTTCTGATTACTGGAACAATCCCTGTTCTTCCAGTGCCATCGACGCTTTGATGTGTATTTTTTACAATTTGTTGTTGTTGATTACAATATTAGTGTTGGGAAGGTTTATTTACAAGTTAAGATAGATAAAATTATTGTATATAATAAATATGTAGTTTGGTCTCTATTTCAGCAATTTGATGGCAGGGAGTTAGTTGATTTAATCAAACAGTTGATAGCTATAGATGCTGACTGGGTGCCTACAGCATCCCGTGACCAGCCTAGTTCACTATATATCCGTCCTACAATGATTGGAACCGAGGTAAGATTGGGTACTTACAGCATCACGTGATCAGCCTAGTTCACTATATATCCGTCCTACTATGATTGGAACCGAGGTAAGATTGGGTACTTACAGCATCACGTGATCAGCCTAGTTCACTATATATCCCTCCTACAATGATTGGAACCGAGGTAAGATTGGTCCAATTCTTGAGCCCCTTGAAATATATGTATTTAAATTAAACACCAGATAACATAGATTTCAAACATTTGGGAATAACACATGAACCCCATTCAGGAATTATCATTGGTTCACACTATGATAATGAGAAGAAAGCAATTCTAAAACTCGCTTACTTAATGGCGTTCCCTCTACACAACCATGCCTGTATCTGCGATGAAAGATGTCACATAGTCCATCTCAGGTCCTCAACACTTCTTCGCATCTTCACTCCTAGTCGTGTCATTGACCTCGCTGGAGGACATTTTCCGCTGTTTTCTGTGCCACATGGACTGGTCTTGACAAGGCCAGTCTGTATTACCCGTGCATGTGTGCATTGAGCTGGTTATATCTGGATCAAATTAATTCCAATAAGAACAAAATATTAATGGAAATATATGTATTTGTAATGGCTGATTTAATAAAAAACACATTTAATTAAATAGCTATATTTATAAATACTGTTTTGTTATGCCTTGATCAATTGTGAAAAAAGAGCATTATGTGTAATCAGTCAGTTTGTTGGTAGATAAAATACGATCCTTTAATATTTTAGGGAAATTTATATCCTGCTTTACAGTGAGTGTAACTTGTTACATGTATTACATTTCAGCCTACATTAGGTGTTATCAAATCACTTGAAGCAATACTATTTGTATTGATAGGACCAGTTGGACCTTACTATCCTACGGGCATGGCCCCGGTTAAACTTCTAGCAGATCCTAAATTTGTACGAGCATGGCCCGGAGGTTCAGGAAACTTTAAAATGGGTTGGTAAGTGGAACTTTGCATATTATATTTATCCACTTCAGTATGGTTGTTTTCTGGAACTCATTAGGGGCAAAATTCAACCGATTTCCCTTATTTGATAGTATGGTATGCTAAAGGTCAATGGCTCGGTCAATTGGCTTTTTATGCTCTCTCCCCCTTCATTATTGTAGAATCAACAGTTTGTTGGACATAAGCAAAAAGTTTCTACCACAAGTTACCATGCATACATAGATAATTTAAGGCACCCAATGGCATGTGAGCAACTTAATGGCCCTTTTGGACCTCTAGTCATGTTTCCATTCTAAGCTTCTGCAGACTGAAAAAAATCACAACTTTCTTGCAAATGTAACCATAAAAAACTTATGTATACTCATAAAGAGGCTCACAGGGAAGACTAGGCATGCCCAACTGTGTTGCCTCTATAAATAAAGTCTTTATTATTATTTGTTATTAAACTCTACAGTAACTATGCACCAACATTAGCCATACAGAATGAAGCAGAGAAGTATGGATGTCAACAGGTTCTCTGGTTGTTTGGTGATAATCATCAACTCACGGAAGTAGGGGCCATGAACTTGTTTACATTCTGGATCAATGAACAGGGAGGTATGTAAGCCTACAATTTTAATTAAGAAACATTTTATCTGAATCATTTTCATTCAAGGCCTCTGCTGAATCTCTGGAAACCGCCAATGTGCCTAACATCACATGCTGATTTGCACACCTCAAAAGTTTCATAGCCATGACTAAAATACTCCGTACCTTGAAGATACATAACTAAAATACTCTGTACCTTGAAGATGCATAACTAAAATACTCTGTACCTTGAAGATACATAACTAAAATACTCTGTACCTTGAAGATGCATAACTAAAATACTCCGTACCTTGAAGATACATAACTAAAATACTCTGTACCTTGAAGATGCATAACTAAAATACTTGATGCCTTGTACCTTGAATATGCATAACTAAAATACTCAGAACCTTGAAGATGCATACCTTAAATACTCAGTATGATTAATATAACACTGGCTAATGTTAAATCAAAGATACGTTTCTCTGTGCTTGTTCTCCTGAACCATTGCTCAGATCTTGATGAAACTTTACATGGAAACTTAATATTACCAATCTGGTTGTGCATTCTGTGAAGAATGTTTATAACAAGTGTAAATTTTGATGTGGGAAACAACCCTTCTAGTTTTACTTCTTTCTTCTTGTTAAATTTATAGAAAAAGAATTGCTGACTGCCCCATTGAATGGTCTTGTTCTACCCGGAATTACCAGGAAAAGTCTGTTGCAGCTTGGAGAGAAATGGGTGAGTTCTTGGTTTACATCTGTTTAGAAATTGAGTGTTGCCTGCAAGACTCGTAACTGCTTATAATTAATGAAGGACATACGACAGTCTTGCAGGCAAGCTTTGAAATTGTTGGTTTGTACTATATTTAAGCCATTATAGTCATCTAGAGACTAATGCAATCTGTCCATGAATTACCCGGATACTGAAAGTACAAGACAATACTGAAAGTACAAGACAATGGAGCTGTACCAATCCCATGTTGAACAGCATTATGTGACTGAATCCAACCTGAGCTGGACACTGACAAGATTTTATATTTAGTGTTTTTGACCAGCTTATAACTTCAATGGTTTGGTCAGCCTGTAAATACAGTGACTTTATAACCATGATTAGTTGTTACAATATGATTTGTATGACACTCACAGGCTATGTACGTATATGTATAAGTCAAAATTAACTGATTCTTGATTCTTATTAGCTTACTACTAATTGTAAGGCTTTGACCAACTTACAATTGTTATATTTTTTAACCAGCTTACAAATTGAATATTATATTTCTGGATTCGCAGTACTAATTTTTTTAATGACCTTGACATTTATTCTTTACAGGGAGAGTTCAAGGTCACAGAGAGAGAATATACAATGAAAGAAATTGTAAAAGCATTGAATGAAAACAGGGTAAGTAGTCAATAAGAGAATACATCTTCTGTACAGGTATAAGGAATGCGGGCTCATAGTTTAGTGGATCCTTTACATAAAAAATGTGTCATTAAGATTTGATTTCATGGTAAGTTAAGCAATATATAATCTGTATGGATATTCATGCTATGCTGTACATGCATTAATATTTTTTGAAATTCAATGAAAATTGATTCATTGAAAGTTGTGTTTTGAAAAAAAGACATGTATGTTATATTGCAAGAAAGTTATGTTTAATGATTTTAATTTCTTGCACTTATTAGGGCCCTGCAAATATTTTGCAGTTGCCCTATATTTATTACCCTGTCCGTCTGTACGTACCTACGAGAGGTACATTATGAGCTGCACCCCACAGTCTTACTTCCGGGGTGCAAAATTCAACCCACAATGTCGTTTTTGTACAATTCATCGTTGTGGGGTGCACCCTACAAACATTCCTATAGTGTCCATTTAAAGGGTTTTGATCATACCCTAGTTAATGAATTATGAGTTGAGTATATGTAGGCATTATGGGGTGACAATCACACCTTTTTGAACTTGTTGTGTTTACAACTGTTAAATCCCTGTGAGGTGCAGCCCATAACCAGTCCAAAAGTTCAAAGTCCAAGTACGGACAATCAGCCCATAATCATTCTGGGGTGCACCCCCCTTAACATCAAATTTGTCCATTTTCGCTCATGTACAGCTATCTGAGCATATCGTATTACGGGGTGCACCCCATAGTGCAAAATCACCCCACAATGTACCATAGTCACGACCGCACACCCCACATTGTACCTCTCGTAAGAGCGGACCCGTACTCACCCACTTGTAGTTGTGAGGTGTGGAACAATAGGCTATATTTAGATTCTATTCATTCCGTTGCTTACAGGGTGCAAAATGTTGCTTATGGGGTTTTACAAACAAAAGGATGAACAAAAGAAAACCCCACAATGTCAAGTCAGTGAGAACGTCTGTCCGTCCACATTTTTCATGTTTTTTCTTAATAACTTGCAAACCGTTAAAGGTATCAACTTCAAACTTTAAACATTAGGTCACAGCAACAATACACTATTGTATGCCAAGTTATGTTACTCCAGCTACAATATTGTAAGAATTATGGCCCTTTGTAAAATTACAATTTTCCTCATTTTTCATCTTTTTTCTACATTACTTCAAAACCGTTACAGATATTCAAATGAAACTTGCTATACATATCGGCAATGACAATACGCACATGTGTAGCAGAGGGCAACAACTCTAGCTTTAACAAATTTTGGCTTGTGCCCCTTTTTCGACTTCAAAACTTTAACATTGGCCATAGTTCAAAAACTTTTCAAGATATTCAAATGAAATTTCCAATACTTATTGACAATGATAACGACAGGGCCCTGATCACGACAGTGATGTTTCTAGTTATTTAACATATTTAAACTGTGTAGGCAGATCTATAACGGTGTAAAGGAATGGAGCAAATGTAAGGATCTGATTGTAATGAGATTGCATAAAATGATACATATAATATTCCAGATGTTGGAGATGTTTGGTGCTGGCACTGCTTGTGTTGTCTCTCCTGTTGAAGGTATATACTATAAAGGTGAAATGTTGAAAATTCCGACCATGTCAAATCCTGAGATCACTAATAGATGTATGAAAGAATTACTTGATATTCAGGTAAGTAAACAGTGGGATGTGATATTCATATCACTGGCTTAGAATGAGAAGGTCATAATTACAAAATCAACATTTTGAGAAAAAAAAACACACACACAAAAAAATGTTAAAACTTTACTTATAGAAATATAAGTTTTTATAACTTCATAAAAATAGGCATATAAGAAGCGCCTTATGATGCAGATTTCAAATATGCATCAGTCTTATAAGGGTGTAAGTAGTAGTTACGACCTTCTCATTCAAAGCTGGCGATATGTGTGTGTAAGAATGGACACTTCTTACTTTTATTATACAGTTCAACTTCTTTTGACAGGCCTCTGTAGAGTAAGAACCGCTCCATATAACAACACCTAAAGTATTTCCTCGGCTAAAACTTACTATAAAATGTAACCTCTGTAGAGCATGAATCTCTGTTATAACATCACCTTAAAAATTTTCCTAGGCCAATTTTTCTATAAAATGTAACCTCTGCACAGCAGCAACCTCAAAACAACGGCCAATATGTGTAGCTTCCAAAGGGTATTGCTCTACAGAGGTTTTACTGTAAAGACTTGTTGACCTAAGAAAATGAAGTTGTGATCTTATTTGATCAATGCAGGACATTGTATGGCATTATTGCATCATCGCCCTCATGACAACTAATTGTACACAGATTTATTAACACACGCTGTCAAATGTTAACCTTATGTAATATGATTGTATTATATCATTACAGTATGGCCGTACACAAAGTGATTGGGTGGAGCTTGTTGATTGAGTTTCCATGACAACATACTGAGGAGAAGGTATTGAATGTTCTCTACAAGGACCATCAACATAGACTGCACTATCTGAATGATTGACACTTGCACCATATGTCCATTGTTGTCAACGTATTTCTCATACCTACAGTTTGACATTTCATTATCAACTGATGGTATTACTTGACTTAATCCTCTTCGTACTGGCTTGGAAATAAGACCGTCACCACAGCTTGCCTTTGGACACAATCTTGTACTGTCTGCTTTGCCTTTCTCCACAACATCCTGGATCTATAGAGCTCAGTATTAAGGGTTCTTCTCCTTTTTTTATCAACTGATAACCAATAGAAAACATTGTTTGAAGTTGTGTTACGATTGGTTATTTTGAAAGAAAATATCAACAATACTTTATAAAGGGTTCTGACCCAATTTGGGTGTTTTTTACTATTATTAATATCAATAATGAAAACCTTGCCATACATCCTTACTTGTATACCTCATAATTTTATTCAGTTGTTGCATTTTTTGTTATATGAGTTGTTGACATTTTATTTTTATGCTTTTTGAACTGGCATACCTCTTTTTGAACTGGCATACCTCTTTTTGAACTGGCATAACGCTTTTTGAATTGGCATACCGCTTTTTGAACTGGCATACTGTGTAAATGGCAATTAATTGAATTAAACACTTAAGTCTATATCTAATTTAAGATGTAACTTGACTTTGTCTTTTACTTGCATTTGTTGCCTTGTATTGTTTGTTTTTAGTCTTTTTTGAACCACTTTATTTTTGTAGATGTATTTTGACAATCTACCAAAGTTTCTAATTATTAGTCAATGGCTAGCTAGCAGCTTTGTCCCATATTCTGTATTTAGGTTAGTTTGTTATTGGATTTTGAAAACGTAATTATGATACTTGTTGATACTTATCCCTGAGTAAGTTCTAGAGTTTCGTTAACATCTTTTTGGTGATGTAAAATGTTTTGAATATTGTTAAGAGGTTGTATCAATAGTATTTTTATGGCAGCATTTTTTGTACATACAATGTACATTATTTTAACGGAGCATATACATGTCAGGTTTTATTTACATTAGAATGGATGCAAATAAGCTAAGCCTATATACATGCAGTATTTTAGTTTTTCTCATTGAAGAAGATTATTGCTCCCACTTTATATTAAATCAACAATGGCTTACTTTATATGAGCTCCCATTATAAACACATCTACTTTGTGTCTCCTTTATTTTTTGTACTGCTTCATGCTTTTTTCATATCATATTTTGACATTATAGGATAAATCACCTCCCCGAGAATTTCTTCAAATAAGGGCAGGGGAACTTGCTTGATTAATCGGCAAAAAACCTTTATAATAACTATTTACTATATTTTAATTCATAGTATTGATTATTTTTGCCACAAGTTAAAGATTTAGGAAATTTCTCACTTGATAACAACTAAGAAACATGTTATTGGTAGCTAACGTCAGAAAGTGTGATTTATCCTCTAATGTAGAATATACAAACTGGTTTAGATTTTTATTGTTATTCAATTCACAAAGTGAGCTATACACAAACTGTTAACTTTACTTCATGTTATGGTTAGATGTACATCACAAAATGGTTTCACTTCATCCACAAAATGGCTGATTACCAGGTAAATTTAAAAAATGGCATACAGACATGATTTTATTTCACGATTGAAATGGCATCATAAATGTACAAAATGGCGGAATATATTTACTGGTATACTTAAATCACTATGTCTGTGTTATTATGAATTGTTTACAAATTGTATATAAAATATATCGGTTTTGTTATGGACTTGTACACTTAACTGATTTATTAATGTTAAGGTTTGGATAATGATGACGAGTCAATATGCTGACGAAATGAAATCTGTGTTTGAACTCGGAAAAACGTTTAGTTCATGACTCTAATCTTATAGCTTGGAGAATTTGACTTGATTCTGACCTTTATGCATGAACATATGACTAGGTTCTTGCATTGAATATATCATTTTCCGCAAGCAAATTGTGCATTATTGGAATTTTAGAATAGTGTTTTAATTACACCTCAAGCATCTTTATGATACTATCCGAAAACTCTAATGAAAACATACAACCAAGGCTATAAATAATTACATGGACAATATATCAACTACAAATTATGCTAATGAAAAGGTCAGAATCGTGTCAAATTCTGTGGACTATACGTATTCTGTATTAATTTATGTTACTTTGTGTTTTGTGCAGGACATTCATCTACAATTTAAAAATGCATTACAATAATTATGAAACCTTTGTGTTTGTAAATAGTAAATATGGATGCTAAATATGGATGGAATTGTGTGACTGTATCTCAAATAGAAATAACTGAACTTGGTATATCTCTGATTTTGTCATTAAAATGAGATGCACAATTTGGCAGGCATTTTGATGTTAAATTGACATGTACATGAACTAGGTTTACCGGTATGTATTATGTGTGCTTATTATATGTATAGAATCTCGTACTCTTCTGTGTTTGGTTGCTGTTTTTCTTCAAGACTTGGGTACCGTCTTGGTTACCATGGTTACGCAGGAGTCTGAAATGTAACAAAAAGTGTATTCGGTTTATATACATGTACTATGTGTGTTAACAGTAAATTTAAAAATTAATACTTTCATTTTTACTGTATTTCTTGGTTGCCATAGATACTGGTTTTTTTCGGTTAGTTCTTTATATCATGTTTCTCACTTTGAACACATTGCCATTATAATATTGTATAGCTTGACCAGATTAAACTGAGACTCATCAAAGTCTGTAAGCTCTTCCGACTATATTTGGCTGTATTCGATTCTATGTTTATTTACTATGTACCGTTATCTCAGTATAAGGCCATGTAATTATAAGTATTATGTTTTAAAACTTCGGAATTTTCCGGACTTGAACAAATTATGCAAGGAGTCTCAGTTTAATCTGGTCAAGCTATAACACTGATACATTGCCTGTATGTTAGGACATGTTATGATTGTTGCTTGATGTATATTGTTTTACACTATTGTATGAATCTCTTTCCTTGTTTACGCTATAGTGCAAACAAATAAACGTGTTCTTCCTACTCTCATTTTAACAATTGATTATCTATAATTTAACTTTGCACTTTTCATAAGTGGAGAGTATTGCAAATTTGTACAAGGTATAGTATTAATTTAAAATCAATCTGAATATCTGACATGTCACAATCTTGTTGTGAAAAGTTGATGTATTCCGCTCACCATGTTTGGTAAATTTTCATGCATGAAGGTCAAGGACTAGTTTAATTTGTTCGCACTATAACAATCATTTCTGATGCTATGTGACAAAACTTCTCATATTTTTGTGTGTTAAGTCAATATTATAATGTTATATTTTTATGAATGAATCTCTTTGTTCTGTGTTAAAGCATTTATTACTTTATTATACTCAACATTACATTTGTTTGGAATCTCTTCTTCTTTTTCTCTATGTATTTTGATATAGTTCTTTATATTTCTTCGGAGCATATGTCGATGACCTCCCTTTGTTTTTGTTGGAGTTACTCCCCTTTTATGTATATGACTACATGTGCACATTTTGATTTGATTTTACTTTTCTTGTTTTGACAATCACTATACTTACCATTTTATGGAAATTGAGCTTTACATTACAAATAATTTTTGATATTATGTAACAAAATAAGATGACTTTTTTCACCTTACTGTTTTTACTATTTACTTTCGACACCTTGTTTTGTTTAATGCTATTATATCATCATGCAAGTACTTAAATAGATGATTAAGTTATTGTAGAAATCTATTTTCCAATTATGTTAGAAAGAATAACTTAAGTATTTTGACTTACCTATATAAAACTGAAGTAAATAAATCTTATTGTCACACACTGAAAATTATTTATTTTTCTCTTCCATAGGCAATAGTTATTTAAACACTAGTGTGGTTTATACTCTTATTTATTTTACGTTTCGGCATAAGCCTTTCTAAAAAAAACACATTAAAAATACTTATGTTCGAGTCTTCCAGGTCGCGGACTTATTTTGTTTTAAAACTTTTATTTGGGCTAAATCTCAATTTGAGATCTGATTTCTGCTTGAGATGTTTAGGAAGATCGGGACCGGAGAAGTGAAATATTGAGGCGTATGTATGTGAATCATATTAACTGTTGAATATAGTGGTAGTATATATCTGACAGTATTAGTATGATTGTGCGTATGTTTGACACAATTTGTTAGATGAAATTGTTTATTGATTATGAAATGTGATGGTTTTATAGGTGTGTTTAGCCAACTGCAAGCTTTACTATAAACTCACGATAAAGTGTTAGAATTGTGTTATTTTTATTTCCTTAACCCTCTGCTCTATCCGCAATACATTATGCTGATAGAAGATGAGCTAGAATGTGTACACAAATCATTTGCGGCTTTTGTGACACATATCTACAGTTACATCCCTTGATTAGGTGTAACATACTGGGATAAAATGAATTATGCCGACCATAGCCTTTATTTGCTTTATTTCTACTGAAACATGGCAGGCAGATATACGAGGGGTGATCAATATATTCGAGGACTTTCCTTCTAAATTTTGAAATATTGGAACTAGAGTAATGAAATTACACGCTGATGTAGATCAGTCAATTATCTCGCAATTTGTCTAATTTTCTTTATGATAACGTCACTATTTACTTGATGACGTCACTTTTTGTAACCATGGTGAAGCGCGCACTGTCGAGCATCTCGGGCGTAACGTTATTTTTGAGAAACGACATGCTATGAAAATTAACGCAAAACTTGTTAATTTCTCGCGATACCTCCAAAATGACTTGACTATATTGTGCATGGATTCTGTGCGCTCCCAATTAGCCATTTTCATATGATTCCATTGTTTATGTGATTGTAGGGTCTCTACCAAACGGTTGAGTCAATAAAATAAGGATAAATAGCAAAAATAACACCGCGTTAGGGACACTTTCCGTTAAATTCTGCGAAATAAGACGCACAGATCTCAATCAAATGTAACTGGCAAAACCGAAGACTAGTATAGGCTACAACACATAAAATCGTTGACTCCAATTCAAAATGGTTATTTCGATATTGCGTCCTAATCCCGATAGGTCATGTTTCAGTCTTAATTGAAATAATCTAATTTTGCAAAGCCAACCGCCCTTTTCCGAGTTTTGTTTCCAATAACGCATCGATACTCTTTTTATTCCACCTCACATTCAAGAAATGGCTTTTAACTACTTATTTCAGTAGTAAAAGACAACCAGTCTCATACATGGAACCGGGTATCAGTCCAGAAAGGAGCTATGTGCTGCTCCGACGGTGACGCTTGGAATGACGTTGCGTGAAGTCCAACGTAACGCACCCCTTGTATGAATCAAATAATTTTATTAGTGCATTCGGTCGAAGACATCTTACACCAAATGATGTTAAATGGGTTTGAGCCTTGCTGCCAATATGAATTTGCTAGATGAAAAGTCCTCGAATATATTGATCACCCCTCGTATGTACCTCAACCCGGATTTGAACCCGGGTCGCGAGATTAGGCGGCAAGCGCACTAACCATTGAGCTACGGAGGCACAGAGGGATAAGTCCATTCCTGTTATTGGATGGTCTCCCTACAACTTTCTTTATTGACGATAAGTATAAGTGTGAGTATATGTACATGCATCCAGATCGATGCAGACTGCGCGACCCAAAAGACCCCGAACATATGTTTCTTTAGGTAGCCTAATGACCAGGGAAGCTAAAAGGTCAAAGGGTTGTTGACTGCTGAAAACAGCCCTCGAAAATTGGTAACTTATTTACACACAACAAGAATGTCTGTACACACCAATGCAGTATGATAGGAGTGGTTGTATAGCTTGGCTATTTTGACCTGAACCTGACCTTTATGCAAGAATATATTACAAGGTTCTTGCTTCGAATATATCAATTTCCGCAAGCATATCATGCAATATCCGTATTTCAGATTTGTGCTTTATTACATCTCGAGCGTCTTTGTGATACTCCCAGATTATGAAAACATACAATCGGTGTTGTAAACGTAGGCAATATATTGACTGTTAAATTATGCTAATCAATAGGTCAGGCTCATGTCAATGTGGCCAAACTATACCAATCTATAGTCTACTAGTATTGACACACTGGCGGATTCTAGCACAAGACATTACAACAAGACGTTAAATTACTTGACAAAGGAGCCAAGATAGACTCTCTGCAGATAAGACCACTCATTGGGGCTTACATATACAATTCCAAAAAGTTCCGGCGCTGCTAGTATACTGACGCCTCGTATTTCAGAGGCACTTAACTATAAACTTAAATAAAATGTTTAAAACGGCAATACTGGTTACAGCCTGCCACTGAATAATAAAATCTTTTGGTTTATGATTTAGTCTAATTAAAAAATTTTATCGGGCTAAAACAATAACAAAATTAAGTTTTTCCATAACCTACTCCTTTCTACAATTGTATAGTGGATACCCATAATTCCAAGGTATCCGATAAAAATAGTTCTTAGTGTCGCCTACAAGACATTCGACGGTCCGAAACCCAGTAAAATGTTGAGACATATGTTGCAGACTGTAGCAGATAAGTTAACATAAGATGTTAACTACGTATACTTTTGTTGCTAGAGGTTTAGCAAATGACCTAGCTACTCTAAAACACTAGAAAATTTACTCTTTATATTACTAGGAGGAAAAGTTAATTCAGCCCAAAAACTGTGTTAATGAACAATATAACAGTCAACAGTTGTACTTCAACCTAACCATACAAGGGACCCAGCAACACACAGTCTATGGGCAATATAACAGTCAACATTTGTACTTCAATCTAACCATACAAGGGGCCTAGCAAAACACCATCTATGAACAATATAACAGTCAACAGTTGTACTTCAACCTAACCATACAAGGGACCCAGCAACACACAGTCTATGGGCAATATAACAGTCAACATTGGTACTTCAAACTAACCATACAAGGGGCCCAGCAACGCACATTCTATGAACACTAAAACAGTCAACAGTTGTACTTCAATCTAACCATACAGGGGACCCAGCAACACACAGTCTATGAACAATATAACAGTCAACATTGGTACTTCAAACTAACCATACAAGGGGCCGAGCAACACACCATATATGGGCAATATAACAGTCAACATTTGTACTTCAAACTAACCATACAAGGGGCCCAGCAACACACCATATATGGGCAATATAACAGTCAACATTTGTACTTCAAACTAACCATACAAGGGACCCAGCGACAAGATCTATGGACAATATAACAGTCAACATTGGTACTTCAAACTAATCATACAAGGGGCCGAGCAACACACAGTCTATGGATAATATAACAGTCAACATTGGTACTTCAAACTAACCATACAAGGGGCCGAGCAACACACAGTCTATGGACAGTATAACAGTCAACATTGGTACTTCAAACTAACCATACAAGGGGCCGAGCAACACACAGTCTATGGATAATATAACAGTCAACATTGGTACTTCAAACTAACCATACAAGGGACCCAGCGACAAGATCTATGGACAGTATAACTGTCAACATTGGTACTTCAAACTAACCATACAAGGGGCCCAGCAACACACAGTCTATGGACAATATAACAGTCAACATTGGTACTTCAAACTAACCATACAAGGGACCCAGCAACATACAGTCTATGGACAGTATAACAGTCAACATTTGTACTTCAAACTTACCATACAAGGGGCCAAGCGACAAGGTCTATGGACAGTATAACAGTCAACATTGGTACTTCAAACTAACCATACCAGGGGCCCAGCAACACACAGTCTATGGACAATATAACAGTCAACATTTGTACTTCAAACTAACAATACAAGTAAAGGGACCCAGCAATACACCATGTATGGACAATATAACAGTCAGTATTCGTACTTCAAACTAACCATACAAGGGGCCCAGCAACACACATTCCATGGACAATATAACAGTCAACATTTGTACTTCAATCTAACCATACAAGGGACCCAGCAACACACCGTCTATGAACAATTTAACAGTCAACAGTTGTACTTCAACCTAACCATACAAGGGACCCAGCAACACACCATATATGGACAGTATAACAGTCAACAGTTGTACTTCAAGCTAACCATACAAGGAACCCAGCAACACACCGTCTATGGACAATAAAACAGTCAACATTTGTACATAAAACTAAACATACAAGGGACCCAGCAACACACCGTCTATGAACAATTTAACAGTCAACAGTTGTACTTCAACCTAACCATACAAGGGGCCCAGCAACACACCATATATGGACAATATAACAGTCAACAGTTGTACTTCAAACTAACCATACAAGGGACCCAGCAACACACCGTCTATGGACAATATAACAGTCAACATTTGTACTTCAACCTAACCATACAAGGGACCCAGCAACACACCGTCTATGGACAATATAACAGTGAACAGTTGTACTTCAAACTAACCATACAAGGGACGCAGCAACACACAGTCTATGGACAATATTTGTACTTCAAACTTACCATACAAGGGACCCAGCAACACACCGTCTATGGACAATATAACAGTCAACATTTGTACTTCAACGTAACCATACAAGGAGCCCAGCAACAAGGTCTATGGACAATGTAACAGTCAACATTGGTACTTCAATCTAACCATACAAGGGACCCAGCAACACACCATATATGGACAATATAACAGTCAACATTGAAACTTCAAACTAACCATACAAGGGACCCAGCAACACAATATCTATTGACAATATAACAGTCAACATTGGTACTTCAGTCTAACCATACAAGGGACCCAGCAACACACAGTCTACGGACAATATAACAGTCAACATTTGTTCTTCAAACTAACCATACAAGGGACCCAGCAACACACCGTCTATGGACAATATAACAGTCAATATTTGTACTTAAAACTAACCATACAAGGAGCCCAGCAACAAGGTCTATGGACAGTATAACAGTCAACATTTGTACTTCAACCTTACCATACAAGGGACCCAGCAACACACAGTCTATGGACAATATAACAGTCAACATTTGTTATTCAAACTAACCATACAAAGGGGCCCAGCAACACACAGTCTATGGACAATATAACAGTCAACATTTGTTCTTTAAACTAACCATACAAGGGGCCCAGCAACACACAGTCTATGGACAATATAACAGTCAACATTGGTACTTCAAACTAACCATACAAGGAGCCCAGCAACAAGGTCTATGGACAATATAACAGTCAACATTTGTACTTCAACCTTACCATACAAGGGACCCAGCATCAAGGTCTTTGGACAATATAGCAGTCAATATTTGTACTTAAAACTAACCATACAAGGAGCCCAGCAACAAGGTCTATGGACAGTATAACAGTCAACATTTGTACTTCAACCTTACCATACAAGGGACCCAGCAACAAGGTCTATGGACAGTATAACAGTCAACATTTGTACTTCAACCTAACCATACAAGGGGCCAAGCAACACACCATATATGGACAATATAACAATCAACATTTGTACTTCAAACTAACCATACAAGGGACCTAGCAACACACCATATATGGACAATATAACAGTCAACATTTGTACTTAAAACTAACCATACAAGGAGCCCAGCAACAAGGTCTATGGACAGTATAACAGTCAACATTGAAACTGCAAACTAACCATACAAGGAGCCAAGCAACAAGGTCTATGGACAGTATAACAGTCAACATTTGTACTTCAAACTAACCATACAAGGGGCCACGCAACACACAGTCTATGGACAATATAACAGTCAACATTGGTACTTCAAACTAACCATACAAGGAGCCTAGCAACAAGGTATATGGACAATATAACAGTCAACATTGGTACTTCAAACTAACCATACAAGGGGCCACGCAACACACAGTCTATGGATAATATAACAGTCAACATTTGTACTTCAAACTAACCATACAAGGGGCCGAGCAACACACAGTCTATGGACAGTATAACAGTCAACATTGGTACTTCAAACTAATCATACAAGAAGCCACGCAACACACAGTCTATGGGCAATATAATAGTCAACATTGGTACTTCTGTCTAACCATACAAGGGACCCAGCAACACACCATCTATGGACAATGTAACAGTCAACATTTGTACTTCAAACTAACCATACAAGGAACCCAGCAACACACCATCTATGCACAATATAACAGTCAACATTGGTACTTCAACCTATCCATACAAGGGACCCAGCAACACACCATCTATGAACAATATAACAGTCAACATTGGTACTTCAAACTAACCATACAAGGGACCCAGCAACACACCGTTTATGGGCAATATAACAGTCAACAGTTGCACTTTAACCTAACCATACAAGGGACCCAGCAACACACATTCCATGGGCAATATAACAGTCAACAGTTGTACTTCAACCTATCCATACAAGGGACACAGCAACACACCGTCTATGGGCAATATAACAGTCAACAGTTGTACTTCAACCTAACCATACAAGGGACCAAGCAACACACCGTCTATGGGCAATATAACAGTCAACAGTTGTACTTCAACCTAACCATACAAGGGACCCAGCAACACACAGTCTATGGGCAATAAAACAGTCAACATTTGTACTTACTTCAAACTAACTATACAAGGGGCCCAGTAACACACAGTCTATGAACGATATAACAGTCAACAGTTGTACTTCAACCTAACCATACAAGGGACTCAGCAACACACCGTCTATGGGCAATATAACAGTCAACATTTGTACTTACTTCAAACTAACCATATAAGGGACCCAGCAACACACCATATATGGACAATATAACAGTCAACATTGGTACTTAAAACTAACCCTACAAGGGGCCCAGCAACACACCATATATGGACAATATAAAAGTCAACATTGGTACTTCAAACTAACCATACAATGGGCCCAGTAACACACCGTCTATGGACAATATAACATATAACAGTTGTACTTCAAACTAACCATACAAGGGTCCCAGCAACAAGGTCTATGGACAGTATAACAGTCAACATTTGTACTTCAAACTAACCATACAAGGGACCCAGCAACACACCATATATGGACTGTATAACAGTCAACATTGGTACTTCAAACTAACCATACAAGGTGCCCAGCAACACACCATATATGGACAATATAACAGTCAACATTTGTACTTCAAACTAACCATACAAGGGACCCAGGAACACACCATATATGGACAATATAACAGTCAACATTGGTACTTCAAACTAACCATACAAGGGGCCCAGCGACAAGTTCTATGGACAGTATAACAGTCAACATTTGTACTTCAAACTAACCATACAAGGGGCCCAGCAACACACCATATATTGACAATATATCAGTCAACATTTGTACTTTAAACTAACCATACAAGGGACCCAGCAACACACCATATATGGACAATACAACAGTCAACATTGGTACTTCAAACTAACCATACAAGGGGCCCAGCAACACACAGTCTATGGATAATATAACAGTCAACATTTGTACTTCAAACTAACCATACAAGGGGTCCAGCAACACACCATATATGGACAATATAGCAGTCAACATTGGTACTTCAAACTAACCATACAAGGGACCCAGCAACACACCATATATGGACAATATAACAGTCAACATTAGTACTTCAAACTAACCATACAAGGGGCCCAGCAACACACAGTCTATGGACAATATAACAGTCAACATTGGTACTTCAAACTAACCATACAAGGGGCCCAGCAACACACAGTCTATGGACAATAAAACAGTCAACATTTGTACTTCACACTAACCGTACAAGGGACCCAGCGACAAGATCTATGGACAATATAACAGTCAACATTGGTACTTCAAACTAACCATACAAGGGACCCAGCGACAAGATCTATGGACAATATAACAGTCAACATTGGAACTTTAAACTAACCATACAAGGGGCCCAGCAACACAC
Source organism: Spisula subtruncata (assembly GCA_963678985.1). NCBI lineage: Eukaryota > Metazoa > Mollusca > Bivalvia > Venerida > Mactridae > Spisula > Spisula subtruncata. The sequence continues at coordinate 12,642,374 of OY787674.1, forward strand.
ATTCTATGGACAGTATAACAGTCAACATTGGTACTTCAAACTAACCATACAAAGGGCCCAGCGACAAGGACTATGGACAGTATAACAGTCAACATTTGTACTTCAAACTGACCATACAAGGGGCCAAGCGACAAGGTCTATGGACAGTATAACAGTCAACATTGGTACTTCAAACTAACCATACTAGGGGCCCAGCAACACACAGTCTATGGACAATATAACAGTCAACATTTGTACTTCAAACTAACAATACAAGTAAAGGGACCCAGCAACACACCATGTATGGACAATATAACAGTCAGCATTTGTACTTCAAACTAACCATACAAGGGGCCCAGCAACACACATTCCATGGACAATATAACAGTCAACATTTGTACTTCAAACTAACCATACAAGGGGCCCAGCAACACACAGTCTATGGACAATATAACAGTCAACATTGGTACTTCAAACTAACCATACAAGGGGCCCAGCAACACACATTCTATGGACAATATAACAATCAACATTTGTACTTCAAACTAACCATACAAGGGGCCCAGCAACACACATTTATGGACAATATGACAGTCAACATTTGTACTTCAAACTAACCATACAAGGGGCCCAGCAACACACAGTCTATGGACAATATAACAGTCAACATTTGTACTTCAAACTAACCATACAAGGGACCCAGCAACACACCATATATGGACAATATAACAGTCAAAATTTGTACTTACTTCAAACTAACCATACAAGGGGCCCAGCAACACACAGTCTATGGACAATATAACAGTCAACATTTGTACTTCAAACTAACCATACAAGGGGCCCAGCAACACACAGTCTATGGACAATATAACAGTCAACATTTGTACTTCAAGCTAACCATACAAGGGACCCAGCAACACACCATATATGGACAATATAACAGTCAACATTGGTACTTCAAACTTACCATACAAGGGACCCAGCAACATACAGTCCGTCTATGGACAATATAACAGTCAACTGGACAGGTGTTCACACATAAAACCTGGACCTCAACACATATACTCAAGGCAGCAGCGAACTAAATACCATATGCACTTGCCAATATACACGTATTTCAACAATTCCTGGACTCCGGAAAATGATACCGCGATTAACCTCGGTCCTGCCAATTACCGCATAGTTTCCTTAACATGTCCTGGAAACCGCTAGAACATTTTGTATACAGTAACCACAACCACTGGACTCGATCTCCCGAAACATCTCAAATTGAGCTAAATGATATCTCAAATAGTGCCATGACATTGTCATTCTGATTACCTCGGTTTTTATCCAATGGAAAATACTGGAGACATACGGAAATGGCCGAGCTTTTACGATTGATGACATTGTGTCAATTGAATAATTTACATGGCAGGACCGGATCCAGAAATTTCTGAGTGGGAGGGCACGAGGTATGTACGAGATTCGGGGGGGGGGGGCAATTGCTTAATATGTGTGTGAAAATGCACAGATATGGGTCAACATGTACATTGTGTATGTTCGTGCATATAAGAAAGTGTTCACATACAGTGTTTGTATATATATACCAACTTTCATCCTTTTGGCCATCGGAATATTATAACATAAGTAGGGGGTACGGGGGCATACTCCCCCGGGAAAATTTTCGAAGCAATAGATGAATCTAGTGCATTCTAAGCCTATCTGGGAGCCCTGAAATACCTTTTTTTCTTTATTCTGAGAGTTAACCTTAATGGTTTAGTTATGATTATTTAACAGTCAAAAGGTAATATAATGAGCTAGGGTAAAAATTCTCTTGTAATTGATTTCTGTGATGCAACAGCTACGTATAAATATATGCATGTATATTAAAAATATTCTGCGAGCAAAGCGAGCACGAAAAATGCCCATCTTACATCTTGCTTTTCATCTAGAACATAAGAAAAAATACCCATATTATTTAGAGATGCTGTTCAATACCTGTTTTACTATTTATTCAAAGTTTTTAAAAAAAATCTCAGCCAATTGGGGGGGGCACGGGCCATCGTGCCCAATGCCTGGATCCGTGCCTGCATGGGAGGATGGACTCTTGACACCAGGAACATCAAACACTATTCTTAGACAGTAGCTATATTTTAAATACTTAAATATCGCATATTAACCCTCACCCATCAGAGATAATACAACATTTCCCGCCTTGTACCTCTTGCTCTGTTGTGCAAATATTGAAAATGGAAAAGGAAGATATTGGCGTTCAAGATACACCATGAAGTGACACGTCAGAAATTAAATGACGAATAGAAAATATCAGATCATATGTCGAGGTGGTGAACGATTAATGTTTTTTTTTCTTCATTTAATCACCAAATTATACGTAACATGTAATACTATATCTCTATTCAATAGTTTACATGCTAGTAATGTATGTCAACCAATGAGCGCTTGTAATCCGATCGGTATACCAGGAAGAGGACCGAAAGTTGTCAATAATATAATTATGTATAACTACTTTCGTACGATCCCAGTCTTGATTCCTTTTGAATGTACGCGCACTAGGTTTAAGTGAATGTTTAATAGTTGGATTTAACTACCTAAAGTGTCAGACGTACCAGAGCTTTCTGGAAACATTTTTTAAAGACTGTTTCCATTGTTTCTACTACAGGAATGGGTGTACGAGCATGTGTACATAGTGAAGTATTTATTCCATTGTTTTGAAAGAACCGGTCATTTCCGATTGGACTTCAATTAAGAAAACTGTACATAAATATCGACACGTTATTTATATAGCAGAACGGCATTGTTTTAACGTATTTCAAAATAATCAGATATACTTAGAAAAAGGAGAATACTATATACAGGACAATGTCCGTCATTCTATTGTCTTCGCTATTATACATTTCTTCCAGTGCAGCGGTCAATAACACTTGTGCTTTCATTGAGGATGGAGTTTGGACATGTAATTATATTCCATTGGATATTCCGGATGGCGTTAAACAAGTACATATTAACCAGTTCATGTCAGAAATCGCTAAGTTTGAAGTCAATCAGACGTATTTCATGACGGATAATTGGCGAACTGTCAGATATCTAGAATTCTCCGACGATTCATATTCACCAAATTTTCTTTTCGAACAAATTACGTTCAAAGATTACACGTTCAGGAATTTGAAAGAGCTGAAAGAACTACATTTTCACATTGGCAGAGAAATTGTCATGGAACCGCATTCTTTATCAGGTCTTCAGAATGTCAGCATACTAGACTTTAGCCAATGTATAAGAAATGGTTTAAACTACATAATGGGTGCGCTAAATGGTTTAGATGCTGTGCCAAATCTGGAACAATTACTTCTGTCCCAAGTTAATAACCGCAGACAATACTTGAACATTGATAGAGAATTCAGCAAATGTTTAAAACATAAACCAGTCTTTTACATTGACCTAAGCAAAACGCGAATATCCGTTTTGGAACTGCAGATACTCAAGGACTTGGGGTGGTTAAGGAAACTCAATTTTTCTGGAGCTGAAATCAATATTATAAGCCATGCGAACGCATCGCAAGAAGAGCTACAACATTTAGATCTTGTAGACATGAGTTACGCTATATTAAGTGAACTGTCTGTACCTGCAACTAGCAACATAAGAAATACAACACTCTCGAACGTAAAACTTCCAATAACAGATAGAGGGCGACACATAAGCTATATACTGTCTCCGAAAGTATGGAATGCTAGTGGTGTAAACATTGTATTAAACAATATATTTGTATACAACACTAAAGCATGGTTTTCAGATGATATTAAAAGCAAAACGCGGGAGGTTATAGCTATGGATAATGACTTACGTCGTCTTGACATTGAACTTGTATGTAATAACGTAGACCTTAGATCATTTGAACGACTTAATATTGCAAACAATGGACTAGAATATATGCACCCTAGTTTACTTGCTTGCATGCCAAGCCTTAACAACTTAGATTTGTCTAACAATATGCTACACGTTATGTTTGAGGAAAATATACAACTTTTTGGACAACTTCTAAAGGGTTTGAAGAATGTGAAAGTTGTAAGCCTATCTTTTAATGGCTTGGTTGGTTTACCAGATGAGTTCTTCAGTACTAATACACTGCTTGAAACAATTAATCTTGCAGAAAACAGACTAACCCAGGTTCACTTCTCGCTTCGTCATCTCCGGAACCTTCTAGTGTTAAACCTTGCCAGCAATGCTATTAAAGTTCTGGATGAATCGTCAATGCATAGTCTTGATGCATTATTTGCAGTACTAAGACTTGATGCTACCCGATACGACACTGTTGATGGACAAACTTCTAATGTGACAGTTGAAGTGGGTGGGAAAACTCATTTTATCTGCAACATAAAAGATAACCCTTTGTTGTGCGATAAATGCGAAAGGAAGACGTTCATAAGTTGGTTGGTTAGTGCTGATTATATTGATACTATAACTGATAATGTTATGTGTACTAGGGACACTGGTGAACAGTTGGAAGTCAATCAAGAAGCTGTAACCATCGTGCAACACGTCTGTGACAGAAATACAAGAAACATTATTCTGGCCGTAATAGCCGCCGTGGTGTGTATTGGTGGAACTATCGCAGTGGTCATTCTATACATGAGAAAAAGGCGTGTCCGTAAAGAAAGAAGAAGGAATGAGGTTATACATGACCTACAACATGATGAGGCCCGTTTTGCAGTTTTCCTGTCATACAGTAGTGATGATTTTAACTTCGTAGAAGAAAATGTTGTGGAACCCCTTAACGAAGGACTTAAGGAGATTATAGGCACTGATAGAAACCTTGTTTGTCAGGGAGATGCAGAGTTCCGCTTGGGTCGTTACGTTCACAACGAGTCTCTAAGGTGCATTGAACTGACAGAAGTCTTCCTTTGTGTGATTTCAAACAGTTACTGTGACAGTAATTATTGTGACAGTGAATTTAATCAAGCATTGGTACTGAATAAACCAGTTCTGTTAATGATGAAAAATGAAGTTGATGTTGATCTGATGGCTCCTGCAATGCAACTATTGTTCCGGAGCAATGTGCGTGTTCTTTGGGAAAATGACGATGGACAATATAGACTGAAAACATCCTGGCAGAATGTTTGTGAATCCATAGTAGATCTAGCCTCTAATTGACTGCAAATTGCTGCTGTAAGCAGGTGTGTGAATCTTTTGTAGATCTAGCATCCAATTGACTGCTGATTGCCGCTGTTAGCATGTGTGTGAATCTATTGTAGATCTAGCATCTAATTGACTGCTAATTGCCGCTGTTAGCATGTGTGTGAATCGTTTGTAGATCTAGCATGTAATTGACTACTAATGCTGTTGTTAGCATGTGTGTGAATGTATTGTAGATCTAGCATCTAATTGACTGTTAATGCTGCTGTTAGCATATGTGTGTGAATCTATTGTAGATCTAGCATCTAATTGACTGCTAATTGCTGTTGTTAGCATGTGTGTGGATCTATTGTAGATCTAGCATCTAATTGACTGTTAATGCTGCTGTTAGCATATGTGTGTGAATCTATTGTAGATCTAGCATCTAATTGACTGCTAATTGCTGTTGTTAGCGTGTGTGTGAATCAATTGTAGATCTAGCCTCTAATTGACTGTTAATTGCTGTTGTTAGCGTGTGTGTGAATCTATTGTAGATCTAGCATCTAATTGACTGCCTGCTAATTGCTGTTGTTAGCATGTGTGTGAATATATTGTAGATCTAGCATCTAATTGACTGCTAATTGCTGTTGTTAGCGTGTGTGTGAATCTAGTGTAGATCTAGCCTCTAATTGACTGCTAATTGCTGTTGTTAGCGTGTGTGTGAATCTATTGTAGATCTAGCATCTAATTGACTGCAAATTGCTGTTGTTAGCGTGTGTGTGAATCTATTGTAGATCTAGCATCTAATTGACTGCAAATCGCTGTTGTTAGCGTGTGTGTGAATCTATTGTAGATCTAGCATCTAATTGACTGTTAATGCTGTTGTTAGCATGTGTGTGAATCTATTGTAGATCTAGCATCTAATTGACTGCAAATTGCTGTTGTTAGCGTGTGTGTGAATCTATTGTAGATCTAGCATCTAATTGACTGCTAATTGCTGTTGTTAGCGTGTGTGTGAATCTTTTGTAGATCTAGCATCTAATTGACTGTTAATGCTGTTGTTAGCATGTGTGTGAATCTATTGTAGATCTAGCATCTAATTGACTACTACTGCTGCTGTAAGCATGTGTGTGAATCTATTATAGATCTAGCATCTAATTGACTGCTAATGCTACTGTTAGCATGTGTGTAAATCTTTTGTAGATCTAGTATCTAATTGACTGCTGTTTGCTGTTGTTAGCATGTGTGTGAATCTTTTGTAGATCTAGTATCTAATTGACTGCTGTTTGCTGTTGTTAGCATGTGTGTGAATCTTTTGTAGATCTAGTATCTAATTGACTGCTGTTTGCTGTTGTTAGCATGTGTGTAAATCTTTTGTAGATATAGTATCTAATTGACTGCTGTTTGCTGTTGTTAGCATGTGTGTAAATCTTTTGTAGATCTAGTATCTAATTGACTGCTGTTTGCTGTTGTTAGCATGTGTGTGAATCTTTTGTAGGTCTAGCATCTAATTGACTGCTGATTGTTGCTGTTAGCATGTGTGTGAATCTTTTGTAGGTCTAGCATCTAATTGACTGCTGATTGCTGCTGTTAGCATGTGTGTGAATCTTTTGTAGATCTAATTACTAGATGGGAGTATTTTTTATTTCATAGGAACTGCCATGTTGTAATGATATTTGGTTGTAAATTCACAGAAATATCTCTCAAAGCTATACTTAGCAACTTTTCTAAGTCCACACTTATATTTTTGAACATAATTTTGTCAAACTCGTATGTAGCCCAATGAAATTTGGAGATAACTTGCGTGTGTAATAGGTTTGCATAATTGTTCAACAAAAAATCTAGTTTGAATAAAATGTATTAAAGGAACACACATATAACATCAGAACAAAAGAAAGTTAAAGTCGCAAAGACAGATTTTGATATCTTGGATATCTACCATGTAGTCGGATGTTTCTATTGACAGTCAATGACGCTAGTTGCAAGCAGTGCTGGACGAAAAGACTCATTGAATTTACCGTCTGACCTCAAAGCTGTCATTTGTATTCGGCGTAGAACGAGTTTGCGTCATAACGTAACAATAACGTAACAATAAATAATAAACGCTCTCGCAATCAGCATAATGTGGCAAACAAGCGATACGTTTACCTAAAATTAAACACTCTATAGACATTAACACTTTGATTTTTAATCAGACGTGGATGCTAAGATAATTACTCTTGATTTTCGACACAAAAGGTTACGTACTGACGTCACTTAATATTACATCATTTGACGCATAACTGTGATAATTAAATTTATAATTTGTAAACAGTTTTTCATACATGATGAGTCATTGGACATAAAGTTTTGGCATTTGAAATACACTCCAGAGTTATGTAAACGTTTGGCGTCAAAAAAGCATGAAATGCACGTCAATTATGTGACGAACAAACCACGTGACATACAACCAGTTCGTTACGTGGATTATTATGAATTCGTTGTATAAACTTCACATGAGAAATTTTGTCACTTTACTGTAAAAAAACGTTATTGATAAAAGAAAAGGAGGACTTAGAAAAGTTATTAAGTATATATATAAGTAAATGATATTGTTTGTTTACTAAAAAGGAAACACGATTGCTTTTGACATGATATTTGTTTAAATAAATTTTTTATGTAATTCAGAACTGGAAATATGTGTTCACTATGTATATGCTCCTCTAAAGATCTCGACATACTCGCGCATTATGGAAAGCTCTATGAAACATACATTTCAATTCGTATCTAAGATTAATAAATTAGCTCAGCATCGAACAATGTAGGCTCATATTGTGTATTTCTACTCTGAAAAATGGTAGGAATCTCACACATGTGCACCTTGCTAAGTTAGTGTGTACGCTTTTAAGTTAACAATATGTCTGCAATCTGGGTGGCAGTAGCTTGTACTTTAAAACAGTCTTAATTTTTTAATTTCGCGAAAGGCGACATAGTAGGTAAGCTCGTAAATATGACGCAACGAAAGGTTTACAACATATCATCACGTATTGTATAAGTGTTGCTATTGTCCAGGTCTTTGGATATTGTATAGTCATAGATAATCATTAAGTATTTGCTACGGTATTGTCACGTGCTAGCGGTTCTCTGTATCTCAGTGTTGTCTACTGTAGATATGTGGTAGCGTGTCGTTTCAGCACGGACAATACAAATACAATAAAAATAAAATGGACTCTCAAAATGGACTCAAAATAAATAAAGTAAAATGAAGACAAAGTATAAATTCCAGTCTCTACCATTTAATATGATAACAAACTCTCAATTCAAATGTAATAAGTCACCAATGTCAGAACAATACTGTCTAAAATACAACTAATTCACATGCAAAACATCACCATAAAATCTCTAAGTATTTTCACCAACGTTCCAGTTAATTAAAAAACAAGTCTTTCCATTAATTAAAACTCTTAAAATCATTCAAATGCATCTAAAATAATTAAATAAATAATCCTAAGTTGATAGAATTAATGTTAAAGAAAAATAAAGAAAATCAGTCTTGCACCTACGAGCTAAAAAAATCAGAGTCCTAGAATCTGAGCTGACCGGTCCTTATATAGTGCACCAAAAAATGTGTGCGCTACGTTGCGCGCAATGTGCGCTAAGCTGAGACCAAGACTGGACCAACTCCGAAAACATACATAACAATAGCAATAACAAAAGATCATCTCGACCATAACAGTCTAATCATGTACACAACAATATTCTGAGATCATAAAAATGATAAGATCATTTAATATCCTAAGTTCACATCATCTTTATAAAGTTACCCACGACCAAGTGCGACTTAAGGATGATCTCCGGACTAGAGTACCTCTATTACAACTAAACATAAAAATGCATCATACAACATACAACAAAATAAACAAATATAAGATGCATACTTGAGAACATCACTTTCAAATATCATATGAACTATGACTCAGGTTAGCAAAACGGTTCAACAACCGACAGACAGGGATTGTTAACAATACCTAGCACAGGCCTACTTTCAAAACATCATTCAAAAGATAAATAGACATTCCCTGAATAAATAAGTTATATCAACAAGTTCTACAATCATCTGTCAACACAGAAGTCATCCCTCAGAAGCATTAAAATACTCAACAGTACTTAAACACTAAAAATGTCCTAACAAGGCAGACAATAATAAAGTAGATCATTACTTAATAATGACAAAACAAAAAAAAATACTAATAACTCTGATGGTCTAACGACAAAAATTTACTCTAATAGAAACTTCACTTAAAGCTCTAAAATCCTAGATTCCATGTGAAACAAACCAAGATAAAAATATTAACCAGCAATATCAAGGTCTGAGAAACAAAAATTTACTTCTACTAAGTTCAAAATTGTCAATCACTTAAAAAAACTTAACCACTAACACAGCAAATAGGGAAGGACATCATTTTCTTATCAGTCTTGACCGCTTTTCTGTCTCATCATCTGTCCTCTCTCCTTAAGAGTAACTTTAAGGTTCCTCTCGCTGCTTCACGGTTCCTCTCGCTGCTTCACAGTTCCTCTCGCTGCTTCACAGTTCCTCTCGCTGCTTCACAGTTCCTCTCGCTGCTTCACAGTCCATATCGCTGCTTCACAGTCCATATTGCTGCTTCACAGTTCACATCGCTGCTTCACAGTCCATATTGCTGCTTCACAGTCCATATCGCTGCTTCACAGTCCATCTCGCTGCTTCACAGTTCCTCTCTTATGCCGTTATTCTACTCTTAATCTACTCTGCTATCTGTCCTGTCCTAACTCCTATGGTCTCTCTATCATTAAGGGATCTCATCTCTATGACAATAAACATCAGCCTCTGATCGTAGCATAAAGTAATTGAAGACATATCGAACAGTTTTCTCATCATCAGCTGCTCAAGACTGAAAGTACATAAAATATAACAAAATATACAAAAGTTTAAGCAATAACTGTTCCTACGACTACTGATAACAACTGTCATGTTCTGTACTTGCTCTGTACTCTGATTTCCAGAACAAGATCCACAAAAATATATAGCAACAGAAGATTCCATCAAGTCCACAAATCTGCATCATCAATCACCAGACTTCTATAACAATATCAACTCTTCCTGTCAGCTGATATACTCAAACCTTCTCAACTCATTCTCCTATTCTCAACCTTCAGCTTTCACCTCACTGGTCATCTACTCTCATACCCGACCCTACTCTAGGTCAATCCTTTTCATCTCATCATCTAAAACAAAATCAAGTTAAACAAAATATAATCCGTTCTGTTTCCTTTCACTTCTGCTCACTGACTTCCATCTTCATCTTACCTTCTTCACAGGACTTGACACTTCTGCTACATAACAACAACACCATGTAATACAAAAGGTAGGTAGTAATCTGTATAGGTCTTCCAATCTCCACTCATTCCAATACTAGTACTTGACCAAATCTGTATACAACTTCAATATCACTTCCTGCAATAAATAGAAGCAATCACCAGTTGAAGCAAAATACAATACAGTAGCTCATTATAGAAGACACTTCTATAATATTAAAGATTAAAAAAAAAATAAGTGTGAACAATATTCTCTGCTGAACATGCACTATCCATAAATACTGCTTCACATCTAAAGTTGTCAGCTATCACATCACATCTCAACAGCTACAACACTGCATCTAAATATAAAAATTCATAAAAACACATTCTACATTAGGATAATATAACAACAACAACAACAGTACAACAACAACAACACACAGGGCTCCGGTGTCTATTGACTATCTTGGAGTGTCCTTGTAGTCTCTGTATGTTGTTGCATCTTGATTGTTCACACTTGTTCGGCCTCCAGACACCATTTCAGGCGGAAGTCGCACTACATGTCCCCTTGCTGGGAGGTTCTGGGCGAGCCCTGTTGAGTCACATTGTGTTGCATGATACCCACATGTATGTGTCAATCCTGGATTCCCTTTACTGACTGTGACCCTTCTTACGTTGTTGTCATAGTTACTCCTCTCACCATACGGTGCTGAGTTCTGAGTCTTTAGGGGACAGTTCCTGGCAATGTGGTTTTCTTGGTTGCAAGAATAGCACCGTATAACTCTTTTCTGAGGGGTTTGACTGCTCTGTATACTCTGAGGTGACTGCTTTTCTGAGGTTAGCTCATTCAATTTCTGATCTCAATGTTCATTATTACAGACTTCAGCAGATCTTCTTTCATATCAAGCAACAGGTCTTGCATGGTTGTTTTCAGTGATCCGTCTCCTTTCATCATCACATTCTTGAGCGTCTCATTTATTTTTGAAAGTGAACCTTCAACATGATCTAATTTCGCAGTCATCCTTTTCATTTCTGCTAGAAAATCTTTCATTTGATTATCAGATTTACTTTGTTTGTCTCTCTGAACTTCAGATACATCATCTGTATTAGTACCTTTTCGACTTCTCGTCTGTTTCTTCTTGCTTTCTTCTTCTCCTATCTCTTCTGATTTTTTCATTTTGACCACGTTATCTTTTTCGTGTAGTAAAGTTTGAAAATAATTTGGCGTGGTTTTGTGTATAATTTTACTGTCAATTTATCTTTTAACATTCAATTTGTAGAAAAGTGCAATTTTATTTCATGGTTGTTACCTCATTAATATATGTTAATTGACTGTTAATGCTGTTGTTAGCATGTGTGTGAATCTATTGTAGATCTAGCATCTAATTGACTGCAAATTGCTGTTGTTAGCGTGTGTGTGAATCTATTGTAGATCTAGCATCTAATTGACTGCTAATTGCTGTTGTTAGCGTGTGTGTGAATCTTTTGTAGATCTAGCATCTAATTGACTGTTAATGCTGTTGTTAGCATGTGTGTGAATCTATTGTAGATCTAGCATCTAATTGACTACTACTGCTGCTGTAAGCATGTGTGTGAATCTATTATAGATCTAGCATCTAATTGACTGCTAATGCTACTGTTAGCATGTGTGTAAATCTTTTGTAGATCTAGTATCTAATTGACTGCTGTTTGCTGTTGTTAGCATGTGTGTGAATCTTTTGTAGATCTAGTATCTAATTGACTGCTGTTTGCTGTTGTTAGCATGTGTGTGAATCTTTTGTAGATCTAGTATCTAATTGACTGCTGTTTGCTGTTGTTAGCATGTGTGTAAATCTTTTGTAGATATAGTATCTAATTGACTGCTGTTTGCTGTTGTTAGCATGTGTGTAAATCTTTTGTAGATCTAGTATCTAATTGACTGCTGTTTGCTGTTGTTAGCATGTGTGTGAATCTTTTGTAGGTCTAGCATCTAATTGACTGCTGATTGTTGCTGTTAGCATGTGTGTGAATCTTTTGTAGGTCTAGCATCTAATTGACTGCTGATTGCTGCTGTTAGCATGTGTGTGAATCTTTTGTAGATCTAATTACTAGATGGGAGTATTTTTTATTTCATAGGAACTGCCATGTTGTAATGATATTTGGTTGTAAATTCACAGAAATATCTCTCAAAGCTATACTTAGCAACTTTTCTAAGTCCACACTTATATTTTTGAACATAATTTTGTCAAACTCGTATGTAGCCCAATGAAATTTGGAGATAACTTGCGTGTGTAATAGGTTTGCATAATTGTTCAACAAAAAATCTAGTTTGAATAAAATGTATTAAAGGAACACACATATAACATCAGAACAAAAGAAAGTTAAAGTCGCAAAGACAGATTTTGATATCTTGGATATCTACCATGTAGTCGGATGTTTCTATTGACAGTCAATGACGCTAGTTGCAAGCAGTGCTGGACGAAAAGACTCATTGAATTTACCGTCTGACCTCAAAGCTGTCATTTGTATTCGGCGTAGAACGAGTTTGCGTCATAACGTAACAATAACGTAACAATAAATAATAAACGCTCTCGCAATCAGCATAATGTGGCAAACAAGCGATACGTTTACCTAAAATTAAACACTCTATAGACATTAACACTTTGATTTTTAATCAGACGTGGATGCTAAGATAATTACTCTTGATTTTCGACACAAAAGGTTACGTACTGACGTCACTTAATATTACATCATTTGACGCATAACTGTGATAATTAAATTTATAATTTGTAAACAGTTTTTCATACATGATGAGTCATTGGACATAAAGTTTTGGCATTTGAAATACACTCCAGAGTTATGTAAACGTTTGGCGTCAAAAAAGCATGAAATGCACGTCAATTATGTGACGAACAAACCACGTGACATACAACCAGTTCGTTACGTGGATTATTATGAATTCGTTGTATAAACTTCACATGAGAAATTTTGTCACTTTACTGTAAAAAAACGTTATTGATAAAAGAAAAGGAGGACTTAGAAAAGTTATTAAGTATATATATAAGTAAATGATATTGTTTGTTTACTAAAAAGGAAACACGATTGCTTTTGACATGATATTTGTTTAAATAAATTCTTTATGTAATTCAGAACTGGAAATATGTGTTCACTATGTATATGCTCCTCTAAAGATCTCGACATACTCGCGCATTATGGAAAGCTCTATGAAACATACATTTCAATTCGTATCTAAGATTAATAAATTAGCTCAGCATCGAACAATGTAGGCTCATATTGTGTATTTCTACTCTGAAAAATGGTAGGAATCTCACACATGTGCACCTTGCTAAGTTAGTGTGTACGCTTTTAAGTTAACAATATGTCTGCAATCTGGGTGGCAGTAGCTTGTACTTTAAAACAGTCTTAATTTTTTAATTTCGCGAAAGGCGACATAGTAGGTAAGCTCGTAAATATGACGCAACGAAAGGTTTACAACATATCATCACGTATTGTATAAGTGTTGCTATTGTCCAGGTCTTTGGATATTGTATAGTCATAGATAATCATTAAGTATTTGCTACGGTATTGTCACGTGCTAGCGGTTCTCTGTATCTCAGTGTTGTCTACTGTAGATATGTGGTAGCGTGTCGTTTCAGCACGGACAATACAAATACAATAAAAATAAAATGGACTCTCAAAATGGACTCAAAATAAATAAAGTAAAATGAAGACAAAGTATAAATTCCAGTCTCTACCATTTAATATGATAACAAACTCTCAATTCAAATGTAATAAGTCACCAATGTCAGAACAATACTGTCTAAAATACAACTAATTCACATGCAAAACATCACCATAAAATCTCTAAGTATTTTCACCAACGTTCCAGTTAATTAAAAAACAAGTCTTTCCATTAATTAAAACTCTTAAAATCATTCAAATGCATCTAAAATAATTAAATAAATAATCCTAAGTTGATAGAATTAATGTTAAAGAAAAATAAAGAAAATCAGTCTTGCACCTACGAGCTAAAAAAATCAGAGTCCTAGAATCTGAGCTGACCGGTCCTTATATAGTGCACCAAAAAATGTGTGCGCTACGTTGCGCGCAATGTGCGCTAAGCTGAGACCAAGACTGGACCAACTCCGAAAACATACATAACAATAGCAATAACAAAAGATCATCTCGACCATAACAGTCTAATCATGTACACAACAATATTCTGAGATCATAAAAATGATAAGATCATTTAATATCCTAAGTTCACATCATCTTTATAAAGTTACCCACGACCAAGTGCGACTTAAGGATGATCTCCGGACTAGAGTACCTCTATTACAACTAAACATAAAAATGCATCATACAACATACAACAAAATAAACAAATATAAGATGCATACTTGAGAACATCACTTTCAAATATCATATGAACTATGACTCAGGTTAGCAAAACGGTTCAACAACCGACAGACAGGGATTGTTAACAATACCTAGCACAGGCCTACTTTCAAAACATCATTCAAAAGATAAATAGACATTCCCTGAATAAATAAGTTATATCAACAAGTTCTACAATCATCTGTCAACACAGAAGTCATCCCTCAGAAGCATTAAAATACTCAACAGTACTTAAACACTAAAAATGTCCTAACAAGGCAGACAATAATAAAGTAGATCATTACTTAATAATGACAAAACAAAAAAAAATACTAATAACTCTGATGGTCTAACGACAAAAATTTACTCTAATAGAAACTTCACTTAAAGCTCTAAAATCCTAGATTCCATGTGAAACAAACCAAGATAAAAATATTAACCAGCAATATCAAGGTCTGAGAAACAAAAATTTACTTCTACTAAGTTCAAAATTGTCAATCACTTAAAAAAACTTAACCACTAACACAGCAAATAGGGAAGGACATCATTTTCTTATCAGTCTTGACCGCTTTTCTGTCTCATCATCTGTCCTCTCTCCTTAAGAGTAACTTTAAGGTTCCTCTCGCTGCTTCACGGTTCCTCTCGCTGCTTCACAGTTCCTCTCGCTGCTTCACAGTGCCTCTCGCTGCTTCACAGTTCCTCTCGCTGCTTCACAGTCCATATCGCTGCTTCACAGTCCATATTGCTGCTTCACAGTTCACATCGCTGCTTCACAGTCCATATTGCTGCTTCACAGTCCATATCGCTGCTTCACAGTCCATCTCGCTGCTTCACAGTTCCTCTCTTATGCCGTTATTCTACTCTTAATCTACTCTGCTATCTGTCCTGTCCTAACTCCTATGGTCTCTCTATCATTAAGGGATCTCATCTCTATGACAATAAACATCAGCCTCTGATCGTAGCATAAAGTAATTGAAGACATATCGAACAGTTTTCTCATCATCAGCTGCTCAAGACTGAAAGTACATAAAATATAACAAAATATACAAAAGTTTAAGCAATAACTGTTCCTACGACTACTGATAACAACTGTCATGTTCTGTACTTGCTCTGTACTCTGATTTCCAGAACAAGATCCACAAAAATATATAGCAACAGAAGATTCCATCAAGTCCACAAATCTGCATCATCAATCACCAGACTTCTATAACAATATCAACTCTTCCTGTCAGCTGATATACTCAAACCTTCTCAACTCATTCTCCTATTCTCAACCTTCAGCTTTCACCTCACTGGTCATCTACTCTCATACCCGACCCTACTCTAGGTCAATCCTTTTCATCTCATCATCTAAAACAAAATCAAGTTAAACAAAATATAATCCGTTCTGTTTCCTTTCACTTCTGCTCACTGACTTCCATCTTCATCTTACCTTCTTCACAGGACTTGACACTTCTGCTACATAACAACAACACCATGTAATACAAAAGGTAGGTAGTAATCTGTATAGGTCTTCCAATCTCCACTCATTCCAATACTAGTACTTGACCAAATCTGTATACAACTTCAATATCACTTCCTGCAATAAATAGAAGCAATCACCAGTTGAAGCAAAATACAATACAGTAGCTCATTATAGAAGACACTTCTATAATATTAAAGATTAAAAAAAAAATAAGTGTGAACAATATTCTCTGCTGAACATGCACTATCCATAAATACTGCTTCACATCTAAAGTTGTCAGCTATCACATCACATCTCAACAGCTACAACACTGCATCTAAATATAAAAATTCATAAAAACACATTCTACATTAGGATAATATAACAACAACAACAACAGTACAACAACAACAACACACAGGGCTCCGGTGTCTATTGACTATCTTGGAGTGTCCTTGTAGTCTCTGTATGTTGTTGCATCTTGATTGTTCACACTTGTTCGGCCTCCAGACACCATTTCAGGCGGAAGTCGCACTACATGTCCCCTTGCTGGGAGGTTCTGGGCGAGCCCTGTTGAGTCACATTGTGTTGCATGATACCCACATGTATGTGTCAATCCTGGATTCCCTTTACTGACTGTGACCCTTCTTACGTTGTTGTCATAGTTACTCCTCTCACCATACGGTGCTGAGTTCTGAGTCTTTAGGGGACAGTTCCTGGCAATGTGGTTTTCTTGGTTGCAAGAATAGCACCGTATAACTCTTTTCTGAGGGGTTTGACTGCTCTGTATACTCTGAGGTGACTGCTTTTCTGAGGTTAGCTCATTCAATTTCTGATCTCAATGTTCATTATTACAGACTTCAGCAGATCTTCTTTCATATCAAGCAACAGGTCTTGCATGGTTGTTTTCAGTGATCCGTCTCCTTTCATCATCACATTCTTGAGCGTCTCATTTATTTTTGAAAGTGAACCTTCAACATGATCTAATTTCGCAGTCATCCTTTTCATTTCTGCTAGAAAATCTTTCATTTGATTATCAGATTTACTTTGTTTGTCTCTCTGAACTTCAGATACATCATCTGTATTAGTACCTTTTCGACTTCTCGTCTGTTTCTTCTTGCTTTCTTCTTCTCCTATCTCTTCTGATTTTTTCATTTTGACCACGTTATCTTTTTCGTGTAGTAAAGTTTGAAAATAATTTGGCGTGGTTTTGTGTATAATTTTACTGTCAATTTATCTTTTAACATTCAATTTGTAGAAAAGTGCAATTTTATTTCATGGTTGTTACCTCATTAATATATGTTATCGCTAACAAATTATTCCATTTTATTATATATAAAGCACTTATTTCATCCTTTTCCCACGGAGCGATATTTTTACATGTTTACTTTTAACCGGAAGTCGTCGTCCCATCAGAGTGTCAGCATTCTTACTATATTTGTATTGTGTCTGCATTTTCACTCTATATTTACAGTTCTCTGCATTTTCACTCTTTTTTGTACAATTTGTGAATTTCCACTCTATTTATCTAGTGTCTGCATTTCCACAATATACCTAGTGTCTATGCAATTTAACTCTATTTGTATAATGTCTGCATTTTCACAATAAATCTAGAGCGTAATATATGTTATTTTACTCAAACAATTCAGACCACATACATATAGAAGGTATACGCAGACAACATACACAAAGAGTGATCACTGGAGTGTGAATGTATAACGTAATGCAGACCATATACATATAGAGGGAAAACGCAGACAACAAACATATAGAGTGATCACTGGAGGGTGAAATGGTCTGAATTGTTCGAGCAAAATTACATACATTCTAGATTTATTGTGAAAATGCAGACATTATACAAATAGAGTAAAATTGCATAGACTCTAGATTTATTGTGGAAAATGCAGACATTATACAAATAGAGTGAAAATGCAGACATTATATAAATAGAGTGAAAATTCACAATATAAAAAATAGTGAAAATGCAGACACTAAAAATATCGAGTGAAAATGCAGACACTATACAAATAGAGTGAAAATGCAGAAACTATAAATATAGAGTGAAAATGCACTAATTAAAAAACAAATAGTGAAAATGCAGTCAATATAGATATAGAGAGTAAATGCAGACACTATACAAATATAAATGCAATAACTCTATTATGATGAAACCATGCAATACAAATTGCTCAGAATTCAGATACTTTATATACAATAAAAATATATACATAAAGTACATATATCTTTTTAAAATATAGCTATAGCAACTTTTTGTAACAATCAAATATATATATAATTTATAATATAACTATATTTTAAAAATGAAAAAAAAATTGATATATTTATACTTTAATTCTGATTTTTAATTTATATATTAATCCCACAACTATGTGGAACATACTACACATTTGTGTTAACAAACACTTAATTACCCTGGTCATTATCAATCAACAATACACCCTTTAACACCTTTCTAAGTGTACCCCTATAATCCTTCATACTCCAATGATTACTTTTTGTTCAACTTGTCTGCGTTATGTGAAAATCCTTCTTTATTCAACTTGTCTGCGTTTTCCCTCTATATTTAACTGGTCTGCAATATGTGTCTGCGTTATACCAAGAGTCCAAAAATACTACGTATCCGGTAAAAACAATGGCCGACTCATTAAACACACGTTTGTTTACAAAAATGATGAAAGAAGATCTCGGGTTTATAACATAGAATACAGGTAATAAGTTGATTCAGATCAACTACTGAAACACTAAAGATCGTGAGCCATGCAATTCTTAGGCTTGCCAATGTTGATTTACGAAAATGAACCATAAATAAACCGTGGGAAAATTGCCGAGACAGAATGTAAACAAACATACATGTACATAATCTAGGACGACCCAGGGCATTACAGTATTATTGTTAACCATTATTCGCTTTAAATGTATATATACTCGTATGTACTTCCTTTGCTATGTTGCATGTCATTTTCTGTAAATATGCTATGCTCTGTACAAATGTTTTGCTCTCCTTACTGGAGTAATAAAATATATCTATCTAAGTTCTATCTCAATATTTAAACATACTAATTATCTTCTAAAATAGCGGTTATATACTAGATGTAGTATAAATATATATACATGTATGTATAAACTAAATAATGTATGAGGAAATCAGACAGGGAAGGCTTCTATGTCTTCATGGTTTAGTTTAGTCTGTCTAACACACCCTATGTTTATAAAGACGATTCCTCAAGCGAATGTTTTCACTTAAATTATTTCCCTTTGCATCATCAAACATAGGTAATCAAGACCAGAATAAAAGTTGGATAAACTTGAACAAGTTATGTTATTTGATTGATAAAATATATTATCTAGTCGGGTAATCATACTAGATTTAGTTCTACGATAATAAAAGTAAGCAATACTATATGCCAGTTTATTTGTTCTTTTTCAGTTGACTTTCACCAAAATGTTGCTTACAATCATTTACAATGTAGAACATGTCAAAATGGCCAATGAGAACTATTTTCTATATCTAAACAAAAGTAATGACTTATTAACGATACCCAAAAAGGTTACATTATCTCCTTTAGCATTCAAAATAAGATCACGCTGTCCTTTTTATTCCCGAACACAGAGGTGAAATTCCATTATGATGGCTTAAATGTGTTCATCATAAGTATAACTGGTTTGATATACTATATACATTTCGAGTGGAACTGCTCAGATTTCGATAACGAAGTGTCGACATTTATGATGGATTAAATGTGTTCATCATAAATATAACTGGTTTGATATGAGTCACTATTTATTTTTGCAACATTTTAGCTCGAAGATTTGTCCTTTAAAAAAGTATTATATTTAATAGTTTTTCTTGTTTAAATGATGTATTGGTGTATAACCTATGCTAAAGCACACAAATTCCCCATAAAATAATCCGTATTTCATAAGGATGCTGACATTTGTTTGACTAGGTTTGTTGAAATGTCCTTCCTGTAACGCCTTTGTATCATGCAATATATTGAAGACTAATATACAAAGGTAGAAATGTTTTTGTTATTTGAAAGAACTCTACTCATATAACATAAAAGTGCATTTGTATTTAATAAATATGAAACGGTTAAAAACATATGGCATTTTTGGAGAAACGTTTTTGAAAATATGCAATTTGATCGTAATTAAGTTATCGTGGTCTTTTTAATTCCAACCCGTTCGTTATAAAACCTTTGTGTTGTGTCTGTTAAGATCTATTGGTATAAAAGATAGCTTTTGTTCATCAAAATCACTGGTATAGCCACATATAATAAACTTAACACATGGTGTTACATTAGGGACATGCATTTTACAGGAAGGACATACTATGTTATGGGCAATGAGTATTTTATTTTTTGTAACTTTTCATTGAGTATGAAGTAAAACAATAAAGTGTGGAGCATACACAGTTGTGCTTACAATCCATGACTATAATAGTCACGTGTATCACCACTTGAAAATAGACAATTAATGACATGTTACATAAAAAACTATCAGAGTCAATATAGTTTGCATCATTGACATAAACCAATGCACTTGAATGGTTCTATTTGATATTTTTTATTTATTTAAATGAAGTGAAAATGTATCTTCAAAATACATTTAATATTTTCACGCGAAAACCACATCAGTTTTTTTTGTTGAACATAATTTTTTTCGCAGCTATGTATGTTTTAGGTTTTATATGAAAGACACGGTAAAACTGTAATTCGCAACAATGAATGCAGTTCTAAACAATTTTACTTTTAACAGCAATACACTATTGCACTATACACTAATAATTTAAAAAATTAATTAAGGTGTTTACAATCAATTTCATCGAAATTCGACGTATAACTGTTTAGCAAAGGAACTCGTTTCATATAAATGTTGTGATGTGTAAGAAATATGAATATTTATGGTTTGACAACAGTGATATTTGCATCCGCATTGGTTTGAAAACTCACCGTAATCAGTGTATCAGTACACCCGCATATCAGCCTGTTTGTTAGTCAGTGCCTGTATGTTGATCAGTGGGTTCCTAGCAAATTGGAAATATGTCAGTAGATGTACATTTAGTATGTCACGTAATAGGTCGACTGAGTGTCAATCAGTGTATTCTCAGTATGCCAGTACTGGGGCATTAGCATGTACGTCTTTGTTTAAACAGCTTGTTGGCATCAGTCATTTTATTATACTGACAGAATCTGAGTAGTGAGTCATTGGCGGACCAGCACTATGTCAGTCGATATTTTAGTGGCAATTGGCCAGACAGTGTGCCAAACATACCATAAGTCATTACCACATAAGACAAGTACAACTGTCTTGTCAGTTGGGTCAGTCAATATCTAAGTAAGTGTGTTGACCAATTTACTGGCAGCAGAGCAGCAGCAGTTCACTTGTTATGCAATCAGTAATATTGTAAAAATTGCCGGTTTAGTATTCTCATTAACAGTAATACCAGTTATTACCGCTTATGCTGAAATACGTAGAACCGTAGTTAGGCAATTTCATCAAACAAGTTGCATAGCAAATTAATTATATATAATCTACAAGAAAGGTTAGGGTACATTGATAATTTTGAAAATCGTGAAGGTCTAAGTGGACAATTGTGCATTCTGCTGTATAACATAGTAATTCTATATAATGTAGAAGAAGGGTTAGAGTAATACTATATTTAAAAAATCGAAATCGCAAAGGTCTTAATGTAAAATTGTGAATTCTGCTCCATATTTGTCGGAGCACATTGACAATCACTCTTACAATGTAGCCTTTGGTTTCACTGGTAGAACCTGTGGTATTCAGGGAATTGTCTAGTATGAAATGCCACTTGTGGCAACAGAAAAGTAAAACACAAAGCATAACAGTATTACCTGTAACATAAGTCATAACATCAAACGAATTAATTGAACGTTCTTATGTGTGTGTCATGCATTCTAAATTGCGTTTAGCTTTGACTAATGAGGAAGATTCTAACCAATTAACTAAAATATGTTAATAAATTAATACCGTACCACATATAATATGAGTCCATTTTAAACAAGTTATAGTATTTCCTGTAACAAATATGGTCTATCATGTAACAGGCAAAAAAGCCATTACTAATACATGTAGCTTGATGTTGACATTTGTTGATATCTTATTTTAAAACTGACACAGACATTTTGTATATCTGATCGTAACAATACATTTGTCAATAGCATACTATTATATTGTGTAGCTCAATACAAAACTGTCTATCCTGTAACAAGTGCTGTCCTGCCTGTAACAAAATAGCCCGTTGTAGGAAGGACCGTTACATGAGGGAACTATTCCGACTAAATATGTTGGTAATAAATAAACTGTGGATCTATGAGGTTGACATGTATGTCTTGTGCACAGTACAACAATATGTGTCCAGCGTATACCAAACATTGTATCTAATCATATTTTAAGAAATGAAACAACCCCGTTACAGTAAAGACATATACAAAAATACGCCTCTACTACCAACCTTCAATTTCTGTTTTATCCAATTTGTTAAAACATTTACATAACGACACACATGAATGCTTATTCTTAAAGAATTGCTCTTCACAAAGATGGTAAAAGAATTTTACCAAACCACAGGGAAATGTTATTATTATATATGTGTGTACAAATGTTACACGAAAGACGTAAACGCTGAGTACAATATTCCAATACAATTATTTTGAAGAAAACTATCGTTAAATTTCGCTTTGGATATATTATCAGGCAGACGAAATGTGTATTTGATGTATGTATGGTTTTATTAACATAGTTTGATCCCTATCGTTAGTTACTAGCATATATACACAAGAGTTCTGGTCTGGTGACAGTCCAAAACAGCACAA
This sequence comes from Spisula subtruncata, assembly GCA_963678985.1. Lineage (NCBI taxonomy): Eukaryota > Metazoa > Mollusca > Bivalvia > Venerida > Mactridae > Spisula > Spisula subtruncata. Next base: position 12,665,438 of record OY787674.1, read on the forward strand.
TTTTCTACTTCAATGGTGTAGACATATTCTTTCTAATTTGAATAATGTATAAAAATGTACCTGACATTTACAAACAAGTTATGTGCAACCAACCAAAATTGATTGTTATGACATTTTCGTTACGGTTTAACAAATATTGCACAAAGACAAGCAATGTTGCAAAAATAAATAATGAGTCATATACTGCGTACATTTCGAGTGGAATTGCTCAGATTTCGATAACGACTTGTAGTGAAAAGCATATTATATATTCGCATACCGACATGGATTTATAATACGATCTGTTTATTTAAATCGACAGTAAATAACCCCGCCATGGCACCGTATTCAAACTTGGCAGTTAGAATAGTATTGATCAATATATGCGTACGGTGGTGTATAGTTTTCTAAAGACGGACATTTGGACATAGGTCATAAATATGATTACTCGCGCATGTTTAGTATGCAACAACTGCTTTATTCAATAACTTATTTATAAACGATTGGATTTTCGATTTATAGTGCACATATTTTACATTTACCAAGTGGCAAGTACATAATATAGTAAAGCAATATAAAAATGGCCAACATTGTGGATTCAGTAGACATGTCGAATATTGGATTGTTCTTTTTAACGAAGACAAATACAACACCATCAAAGTGTTTAATCTAACCGCGTGTTTATAATCAATCATATTCAAATTGAGTTGATATATTTTGTAAAGGATACAGTAATGGAGAATATTATATACATGTATCTGACCATGCACATGGTCATGTGGGTTTCGCTATTAAATACTTCTCCCGTGGTCAATAACACGTGTGCGTTCACGGAGGGCGGAGTTTGGACATGTAACTATATTCCATTGAATATTCCGGATGGCGTTAAACAAGTACATATTAAACAGTTCATGTCAGAAATCGCCGTGTTTGAAGTCAATCAGACGTATTTCATGTCAGAGAATTGGCGAAGCGTCGAATATCTAGAACTCACCGACGATTCTAATCCAGAAATGAATACAAATGTGTTTATATCGTTCAAAGATTATACGTTTTGGAAAATGAAAGCGCTGAAGGAACTACATTTGCACATCGACAGAGTTATGGTCATGGAACCGCATTCATTATCAGGTCTTCAGAATGTAAGCATACTAGACTTTAGTCAATGTTTAAGATTTGGGTTAAACTACCTAACGGGAGCACTCATTAATTCGGATACAGTCCCAAATCTTGACCAATTAATGTTGTCTCAGGTTAATTACCATAGAAAACACATGACAATTGATCGAGACTTCAGCAAATGTTTAAAAAATAAACCAGTGTCTTACATTGACTTAAGCAAAACGCGTATATCTCTTTTGGAATTGGACATAATAAAGGACTTAGGATGGTTAAAGAAAATCAATTTCTCTCGTGCTGCAATTGGTGATGTAAGCCACGCAAATACATCACCCAAGGATTTACAAAATATCGAAATGGTGGATATAAGTTACGCTATTTTCAGTGAAGTTACTGTACCAATCAATATCAGTAATACATCAATGGCGAACGTAAATTATCAATTCAGAGATAGGGGTCAACACTTCAGCATGACAATGTATCCTGAAGTATGGAATGTCACTGGTATCAACCTTATGTTAAACAATGTATTTCTATACAATATTAAATTCAGATCAGTAGATAATTTGAAAAGCCGGACTAGGGAGATAATAGCCATGCAAAATCACTTACGTCGCCTTGACGTTGACCTCACGTGCGATAAATTGAACTTGAATTCCATTGAACGACTCAATGTTGCAAAGAACGGACTTCAGTATCTACATCCTAGCTTACTAGCTTGTATGCCAAGCCTTAACAACTTAGATTTGTCTAACAATATGCTACACATAATGTATGAGGAAAATATACAACTTTTTGGACAACTTCTGAAGGGTTTGAAGAATGTGAAAGTTGTAAGCCTTTCTTTTAATGGATTGGTTGGTTTACCTGATGAGTTCTTCGTTACTAATACACTGCTTGGAACAATTAACCTTGCAGGAAACAGACTGACCCAGGTTCACTTCTCGCTTCGTCATCTCCGGAACCTTCGAGTGTTAAACCTTGCCAGCAATGCTATTAAAGTTCTGGATGAATCGTCAATGCATAGTCTTGATGCATTATTTGCAGTACTAAGACTTGATGCTACTCGATACGACACTGTTGATGGACAAACTTCTAATGTGACAGTTGAAGTGGGTGGGAAAACTCATTTTATCTGCAACATAAAAGATAACCCTTTGTTGTGCGATAAATGCGAAAGGAAGGCGTTTATAAGTTGGTTGGCTGGAGCTGAATATATTGATACAATTTCCAATAAGGTTACGTGTACTAGGGACACTGTTGAACAGCTGCAAGTCAACGAAGACGCTGTAACAATCGTACAGCACGTCTGTGACAGAAATACAAGAAACATTATTCTGGCCGTAATAGCTGCCGTGGTGTGTATTGGAGGAACTATCGCAGTGGTCATTCTATACATGAGAAGAAGACATGTCCGTAAAGAAAGAAGAAGGAATGAGGTTATACATGACCTACAACATGATGATGCCCGTTTTGCTGTTTTCCTATCATACAGTAGTGATGATTTTAACTTCGTAGAAGAAAATGTTGTGGCACCCCTTAACGAAGGACTTAAGGAGATTATAGGCACTGATAGAAACCTTGTTTGTCAGGGAGATGCTGAGTTCCGCTTGGGTCGTTACGTTCACAACGAGTCTCTAAGGTGCATTGAACTGACAGAAGTCTTCCTTTGTGTGATTTCAAACAGTTACTGTGACAGTAATTATTGTGACAGTGAATTTAATCAGGCATTGGCACTGAAGAAACCTGCTCTGTTAATGATGAAAGACGAAGTGGATATTGAGTTGATGACTCCAGCAATGCAATTGTTGTTCCGTAACAATGTACGTGTTCTTTGGGAAAATGACAATGGACAATATAGACTGAAAACATCCTGGCAGAATGTGTGTGAATCCATTGTAGATCTAGCATCTAATTGACAGCAAATTGCTGCTGTAAGCATGTGTGTGAATCTATTGTAGATCTAGCATGTAATTGACTGCAAATTGCTGTTGTTAGCGTGTGTGTGAATCTATTGTAGATCTAGCATGTAATTGACTGCTAATTGCTGTTGTAAGCATGTGTGTGAATCTATTGTAGATCTAGCATGTAATTGACTGCAAATTGCTGTTGTTAGCGTGTGTGTGAATCTATTGTAGATCTAGCATCTAATTGACTGCTAATTGCTGTTGTTAGCATGTGTGTGAATCTATTGTAGATCTAGCATCTAATTGACTGCAAATTGCTGTTGTTAGCGTGTGTGTGAATCTATTGTAGATCTAGCATTTAATTGACTGCAAATTGCTGTTGTTAGCGTGTGTGTGAATCTATTGTAGATCTAACATGTAATTGACTGCTAATTGCTTCCATAAGTTGATATCACTAGTATAATAGCACTGAAACACGGTGATTATATTTTGGTAGATGGCGGGGCTTCTAGATTTACTTGTCTGCGTTGTCACATTGTCCAATCACAGAATGGATGTGGCGACTGTGTCTGAAATTATTCGTGCGTATGTACTTTACGATGAGAACTACACACACTTGTAATTCACAATACAAATGTACGACAAAATTATGTACAATTGTAGTAAAATACACAGGTAACAGTATCGTTGAAAAAGAAATTGAAAAAAAAAATTGAAAAAAAAAATTCTCGAAATTTAGGTATATAGGTGTTCACATTCCAAATATGACATTACCACCATGTATTAATTCAGACCAGGCTATTTAAGGTACACAAGTTCACACAAAAATGCCTCTCAAATTGACACTACACTACAATAAAAGAATTTCCTATAAATTATGTGCATGTAGTTTACCACAACAACGAACATACATCCATTTGACATAAGCAGAACTAAACAGTCAAAACCATCAAGTACAGCCAGTGAAGCACTGTCCCTATGTAGTACCATCATGCACAGACACACTAGGCTCTGCAAATATAATACAGCCATACTAAGGACGAAGGTGTACTCATCAAGCGAATCACATATCCAATACGTTCCCCAATACCACATATCAATCATCGCAGGCTTTATAGGGTATATTGCCCGATATGTGTCATCCCATGCTCTAAGGTTTACTACTGTCAACCCACCGGAAAGCAACTCTACTGGTCTGACGTACTCACCAGCACTAACTGTAAGGCTCTAAGGGGTTCCCTATCACACAGTGCAACCAATACAGTAATGTTTTATTTGGTCTTGATAGCCTCTATGTGATACTCACCATTACCTAGTACATGTATATGCATATTTGTGTTTTATCACATATAAAACCATGGCTCGGGCCATTTAATAAAAACCATATTACACTACTCATCAATGTAATAACTATGCAAATGGGCGGCTGGTCAAAAATATACACCGATAGACATGATTCATAGAAAAAAACAGGTCCGTGGCGTGATTACGATTCAAAAATACTCCTCTCGCTTCAATAATTATGGAACACTGTAACGGTAATTAAAATACAGTGCTGTACTATGTTTATTTGCGCATTTATTTTAACCACATTACTCACTAATAAATTCAACATGAAAAGACACTCATGAAAGATCCTTTATATATTTCATACTCGTCCCAAGTGAATCAATTCTACGGATACTCGCCACCACTAAGCCAAACCTAGCCACATCGGATACTCATAAGTCCAAACTACAAGTATTAAGTGTAGCCATGAGTTTATTCAGTCATGATGGTGTAAATCAGTCCCAGTCCTGGTAGATCTACTATGGGGTAAACAACACAAACTACACCTCACATATGCTTAGTACTAGTAGTACCCTAGTACCTAACACGACCGGGTATGCCATGCATCACCTTTAAGGTGATCAAGAGAGACAGACAGCCAATCCGGTACACACAGCACATCCTTAAAAGCTATAAATAACTCTCCCTAGAACTTAGCTAGATATATTTACCCTAACCAAGTATCACGCGGATCTGTTATTGAACCTTCAACCAGTTTAGCATGTAGGCCTATCATATTTTGTACTAAAACTTGTAAATGTGAAAACATGTTATATTGAATGATGGAATTGATGAAAGGAAACAAAAATGAAAAGCATTGGTCTCTAACACAACAGTATTAGAAATTGTTGTTTGTTAAGTTTGCGTGCATTACATTTCTTTTTCAATATTTCGTAGTTTTAGTTATAAAATGTATGAAACAAAACTGATTGTTTGCTCAAATGTATGACAATACCGAAATCTACTTCACTCCTTCTTAAGTTATGAGGTAATTGCTGTAATTCAAAAATTAAGAACCAAAAGCAGACAACTTCAAATGGCAAATTGAACGTGGAATTCAATTTATTCATATCATGATCATTGAAAGGTTTTATTGTTTTAAATTTGTTACTATTATTTAATTGAATCGTCTCATATTTGAACACATATATTAGTACATGCATATAAAACTTTATACCAAATTTCATCAAAATCTGTTAATGAATGAGATCTAGGGAACTCACAATCTTTAAACGCGTTTTTCTAAAAACGAAAATCAGTTATACGCTTGTTGAATTACGGTGACACAATATAAAGGAACTTCACGAACATTTATCAATAAAGCCCTTGACATACGAAGTTCGATTTTATATTGATTCATATATTATATGTTCATATATACACGTAATGTGATACTTGCATATTTCGCTGGCTTAGAATAAGAAGGCCGTAACTACAAAATCAATATTTTGAGTAAACAAGAAAAACTGTCTAAAATTTACTCTTTACTTATGGTAAAACAAGCTTTTTCAACTACATTTTGGTCGTCATGACAAGTTCCGATTTTCATGAAAACAGGCAATAAAGAAACGCCCTATGATGTAGATTTCAAATATGATTAGTCTAATAAGGTCACTTACGACTTTCTCATTCTTAGCCAGCGATTTAATAACACTTGATAAAGACAAATGTATTCACTTATTGATGTATACATACTGTATACTTGATATTCGTTAAATCGATGTATGTATGCATGCATGTATGTAAATATTTATTTATCCTGTTTCACGATGAAAAGATATATTGCCGAATGAATCCTTTCTGTATGTTCATGAAAAATATTGTCTTCAAATAAAATATACAATTTCTAGTACAGTAGTTATGTGACCACAATTTTACATCAGGAGGGTCGTGTCATTTAGAGTTAACGTCAGGAGGGGCGTATCATTTACAGTACACGCCAGGAGGGTCGTGTCATTTAGAGTACACGCCAGGAAGGGACGTGTCATTTAGAGTACACGCCAGGAGGGGCGTGTCATTTAGAGTACACGCCAGGAGGGGGCGTGTCATTTAGGGTTAACACCAGGAGGGGGCGAATCATTTAGAGTACACGTCAGGAGGGGTCGTATCATTTAGAGTTAACGTCAGGAGGGTCGTGTTATTTAGAGTACACATCAGGAGGGGTGTGTCATTTAGTGTTTACGTCAGGATGTGGCGTATCATTAAGAGTACACGCCATGAGGGGTCGTATCATTTAGAGTATACGTCAGGAGGGGGCGTATCATTTAGAGTTAACGTCAGGAGGGGACGTATCATTTAGAGTTAACGTCAGGATGTGGCTTATCATTTAGAGTACATGCCATGAAGGGTCGTATCATTTAGAGTATACTTCAGGAGGGGTGTGTCATTTTGAGTTAACGTCAGGAGGGGTCGTATCATTTAGAGTTAACGTCAGGAGGGTCGTATCATTTAGAGTTAACGCAGGAGGGGTCGTATCATTTAGAGTAAACACCAGGAGGGGGCGAATCATTTAGAGTAAACACAAGGAGGGGGTGTATCATTTAGAGTTCACTCTTGATCAGTAGTAATGACATATTGCACGGGTAGTGTTATTTTAGCCACATATGGTTCTCGTGTGAAAAGACCTCCACATGATACTCATATGAAAATGAGATCATATAATCTAATATGAAAGGTTTCATTTGATTCTCATTTTGCCCACGTTTCATATCATTCTCATATGAAAATGTTGTGTATGAGAATCATTTGACTCTCATATGAGAACCATATGTGGCTAAATTGCCAGTGTTGGTCTCCCTAATAACAGACAAGAACCGACATGAACAGACAGAAGGGATGTGTTGGGACAAATTAGAGAAATTTGATGCACATGTAAGTCATAAATGCAGCAATAAATACACTCGTTACGTATATTGGGCCCAACAACAAGGTCTATGGACAGTATAACAGTCAACATTTGTACTTCAAACTAACCATACAAGGGGCCCAACAACAAGGTCTATGGACAGTATAACAGTCAACATTTGTACTTCAAACTAACCATACAAGGGGCCCAGCAACACACCGTCTATGGACAGTATAACAGTCAACATTTGTACTTCAAACTAACCATACAAGGGGCCCAGCAACAAGGTCTATGGACAGTATAACAGTCAACATTGGTACTTCAATCTAAACATATATTGGGCCCAACAACAAGGTCTATGGACAGTAAAACAGTCAACATTTGTACTTCAAACTAACCATACAAGGGGCACAGCAACAAGGTCTATGGACAGTATAACAGTCAACATTGGTACTTCAAACTAACCATACAAGGGACCCAGCAACATATCGTATATGGACAATATAACAGTCAACATTTGTACTTCAATCTAACCATACAAGGGGCCCAGTAACACACCGTCTATGGACAATATAACAGTCCAGTCAACATTTGTACTTCAAACTAACCATACAAGGGACCTAGCAACACACCATATATGGACAATATAACAGTCAACATTTGTACTTCAATCTAACCATACAAGGGGCCCAGCAACACACCATCTATGGACAATATAACAGTCAACATTTGTACTTCAAACTAACCATACAAGGGACCCAGCAACACACCATCTATGGACAATATTACAGTCAACATTTGTACTTCAAACTAACCATACAAGGGGACAAGCAACACACAGTCTATGGACAATATAACAGTCAACATTTGTACTTCAAACTAACCATACAAGGGGCCCAGCAACAAGGTCTATGGACAGTATAACAGTCAACATTTGTACTTCAAACTAACCATACAAGGGGACAAGCAACACACAGTCTATGGACAATATAACAGTCAACATTCATACTTCAAACTAACCATACAAGGGGCCCAGCAACAAGGTCTATGGACAATATAACAGTCAACAGTTGTACTTCAACCTAACCATACAAGGGGCCTAGCAACACACAGTCTATGGACAATATAACAGTCAACATTTGTACTTCAAACTTACCATAAAAGGGACCCAGCAACACACCATACCTGGACAGTATAACAGTCAACATTGGTACTTCAAACTAACCATACAAGGGACCCAGCAACACACAGTCTATGGACAATATAACAGTCAACATTTGTACTTCAAACTAACCATACAAGGGGCCCAGCAACACACAGTCTATGGACAATATAACAGTCAACACTTGTACTTCAAACTAACCATACAAGGGGCCCAGCAACACACAGTCTATTGACAATATAACAGTCAACAGTTGTACTTCAAACTAACCATACAAGGGACCCAGCAACACACCATGTATGGACAATATAACAGTCAACATTTGTACGTACTTCAAACTTATCATCCAAGGGACCCAGCAACATACAGTCCGTCTATGGACTGGACAGGTGTTCACATCAAAACACATACACATAAAACCTGGACCTCAACACATATACTCAAGGCAGCAGCGAACTAAATACCATATGCACTTGACAATATACACGTATTTCAACAATCCCTAGACTCCGGGAAATGATACCGCGATTAACCTCGGTCCTGTCAACTTTCGCCTAGTTTCCTTAACATGTCCTGGAAACCGCTAGAACATGTTGTATGCAGTAACCACAACCACTGGACTCGATCTCGCGAAACATCTCAAATTGAGCTAACGGGTCTCTCAAATATTGCCAAGACATTGTGTCAATTGAATAATTTACATAGGAGGATGCGGTGTCTGCGAGGCAAAATAGTAGCTATAATTATCAGAGATAATACAACATTTCCCGCCTTGTACCTCTTGCACTGTTGTGCAAATATTGAAACTGGAAAAGGAAGATATTGGCGTTCAAGATACACCATGAAGTGACACGTCAGAAATTAAAAGACGAATAGAAAATATCAGATCATATGTCGAGGTGGTGAACGATTAATGTTTTTTTTCTTCATTTAATCACCAGATTATACGTAACATGTAATACTATATCTATATTCAGTAGTTTACATCCTAGTAATGTCTGTCAACCAATGAGCGCATGTAATCCGATCGGTATACCAGGAAGAGGACCGAAAGTTGGCAATAATATAATTATATATAACTACTTTCGTATGATCCCAGTCTTGATTCCTTTTGAATGCACGCGCACTAGGTTTTAGTGGATTTATAATAGTTGGATTTAACTACCTAAAGTGTCAGACGTACCAGAGCTTTCTGGAAACATTTTTTAAGACTGTTTCCATTGTTTCTACTACAGGAATGGGTGTACGAGCATGTGTACATAGTGAAGTATTTATTCCATTGTTTTGAAAGAACCGGTCATTTCCGATTGGACTTCAATTAAGAAAACTGACTAGATGTAGTACATGTATACATATCGACACGTTATTTATATATATTGCGTACATTTCGAGTGGAATTGCTCAGATTTCGATAACGACTTGTAGTGAAAAGCATATTATATATTTGCATACCAACATGGATTTATAAAACGACCTGTTAATTTAAATCGACAGTAAATAACCCCGTCACGACTCGGCACACGAAGACAAATACAACACCATCAAAGTGTTTAATCCAACCGCGTGTTTATAATCAATCATATTCAAATTGAGTTGATATATTTTGTAAAGGATACAGTAATGGAGAATATTATATACATGTATCTGACCATGCACATGGTCATGTGGGCTTCGCTATTAAACATTTCTTCTGCGGTCAATAACACGTGTGCGTTCACGGAGGGCGGATATTGGACATGTAACTATATTCCATTGGATATTCCGGATGGCGTTAAACAAGTACATATTAAACAGTTCATGTCAAAAATCGCCGTGTTTGAAGTCAATCAGACGTATTTCATGTCAGAGAATTGGCGAAGCGTCGAATATCTAGAACTCACCGACGATTCTTATCCAGAAATGAATACAAATGTGTTTATATCGTTCAAAGATTATACGTTTCGGGAAATGAAAGCGCTGAAAGAACTACATTTGCACATCGACAGAGACATGGTCATGGAACCGCATTCATTATCAGGTCTTCAGAATGTAAGCATACTAGACTTTAGTCAATGTTTAAGATTTGGATTAAACTACCTAACGGGAGCACTCACTAATTCGGATACAGTCCCAAATCTTGACCAATTACTGATGTCTCAGGTTAATTACCGTAGAAAACACATGATAATTGATCGAGAATTCAGCAAATGTTTAAAAAATAAACCAGTGTCTTACATTGACTTAAGCAAAACGCGTATATCTCTTTTGGAATTGGACGTATTAAAGGACTTAGGTTGGTTAAAGAAAATCAATTTCTCTCGTGCTGCAATTGGTGATGTACGCCACGCAAATACATCACCCAAGGATGTACAAAATATCGAAATGGTGGATATAAGTTACGCTATTTTCAGTGAAGTTACTGTACCAATCAATATCATAAATACATCAATAGCGAACGTAAATTATCAATTCAGAGATAGGGCTCAACACTTCAGCATGATAATGTATCCTGAAGTATGGAATGTCACTGGTATCAACCTCATGTTAAACAATGTATTTCTATACAATATTAAAGTCAGATCAGTAGATAATTTGAAAAGCCGGACTAGGGAGATAATAGCCATGCAAAATGACTTACGTCGCCTAGACGTTGACCTCACGTGCGATAAATTGAACTTGAATTCCATTGAACGACTCAATGTTGCAAAGAACGGACTTCAGTATCTACATCCTAGTTTACTTGCTTGTATGCCAAGCCTTAACAACTTAGATTTGTCTAACAATATGCTACACATAATGTATGAGGAAAATATACAACTTTTTGGACAACTTCTGAAGGGTTTGAAGAATGTGAAAGTTGTAAGCCTTTCTTTTAATGGATTGGTTGGTTTACCAGATGAGTTCTTCAGTACTAATACACTGCTTGAAACAATTAATCTTGCAGAAAACAGACTAACCCAGGTTCACTTCTCGCTTCGTCATCTCCGGAACCTTCTAGTGTTAAACCTTGCCAGCAATGCTATTAAAGTTCTGGATGAATCGTCAATGCATGGTCTTGATGCATTATTTGCAGCAATAAGACTTGATGCTACCCGATACGAAACAGTTGATGGAAAAACGTCTAATGTGACAGTTGAAGTGGATGGGAAAACTCATTTTATCTGCAACATAAAAGATAACCCTTTATTGTGCGATAAATGCGAAAGGAAGACGTTTATAAGTTGGTTGGTTAGTGCTGATTATATTGATACTATAACTGATAATGTTACGTGTACTAGGGACACTGGTGAACAGTTGGAAGTCAATCAAGAAGCTGTAACCATCGTGCAACACGTCTGTGACAGAAATACAAGAAACATTATTCTGGCCGTAATAGCTGCCGTGGTGTGTATTGGTGGAACTATCGCAGTGGTCATTCTATACATGAGAAAAAGGCGTGTCCGTAAAGAACGAAGAAGAAATAAGATTATACATGACCTACAACATGATGAGGCCCGTTTTGCAGTTTTCCTGTCATACAGTAGTGATGATTTTAACTTCGTAGAAGAAAATGTTGTGGAACCCCTTAACGAAGGACTTAAGGAGATTATAGGCACTGATAGAAACCTTGTTTGTCAGGGAGATGCAGAGTTCCGCTTGGGTCGTTACGTTCACAACGAGTCTCTAAGGTGCATTGAACTGACAGAAGTCTTCCTTTGTGTGATTTCAAACAGTTACTGTGACAGTAATTATTGTGACAGTGAATTTAATCAAGCATTGGTACTGAAGAAACCAGTTCTGTTAATGATGAAAGATGAAGTTGATGTTGATCTGATGGCTCCTGCAATGCAACTATTGTTCCGGAGCAATGTACGTGTTCTTTGGGTAAATGACAATGGACAATATAGACTGAAAACATCCTGGCAGAATGTTTGTGAATCCATAGTAGATCTAGCCTCTAATTGACTGCAAATTGCTGCTGTAAGCAGGTGTGTGAATCTTTTGTAGATCTAGCATCCAATTGACTGCTGATTGCTGCTGTTAGCGTGTGTGTGAATCTATTGTAGATCTAGCATCTAATTGACTACTAATGCTGCTGTAAGCATGTGTGTGAACCTATTATAGATCTAGCATCTAATCGACTGCTAATGCTACTGTTAGCATTTGTGTGAATCTATTGTATATCTAGCATCTAATTGACTGCTAATTGCTGCTGTTAGCGTGTGTGTGAATCTATTGTAGATCTAGCATCTAATTGACTGCTAATTGCTTCTGTTAGCATTTGTGTGAATATATTGTAGATCTAGCATCTAATTGGCTCCTAATTGCTTCTGTGGGCATGTGTGTGAATCTATTGTAGATCTAGCATCTAATTGGCTGCTAATTGCTGTTGTTAGCGTGTGTGTGAATCTATTGTAGATCTAGCATCTAATTGACTGCTAATTGCTGTTGTTAGCATGTGTGTGAATATATTGTAGATCTAGCATCTAATTGACTGCTAATTGCTGTTGTTAGCGTGTGTGTGAATCTAATGTATATGTAGCATGTAATTGACTGCAAATTGCTTCCATAAGTTGATATCACTAGTATAATAGCACTGAAACACGGTGATTATATTTTGGTAGATGGCGGGGCTTCTAGATTTACTTGTCTGCGTTGTCACATTGTCCAATCACAGAATGGATGTGGCGACTGTGTCTGAAATTATTCGTGCGTATGTACTTTACGATGAGAACTACACACACTTGTAATTCACAATACAAATGTTCTACAAAATTTTGTACAATTGTAGTAAAATACACAGGTAACAGTATCGTTGAAAAAGAAATTGAAAAAAAAAATTGAAAAAAAAAATTCTCGAAATTTAGGTATATAATACCTAAATTTCGAGAAAATTTTCTTTTTTCAATTTCTTTTTCAACGATACTGTTACCTGTGGTAAAATACTGACCAAACCGCACGCTCGACATTATAGAATTGATGTCCCTAGTTTAATAGGCAAGTTTAAGTTTTGGAAGAAGAGAATCTTATTTTATCTTCGAATGCCCTATGGATTATCAATACGGGGAACAGAAAACGTCTACCCACTTATAATATATATATTTATTTATATATATACATGGGCGTAGGAGCAGGGGGGGCCAGTATAGGCAATTTGCCTTCAGTTCTTGGTGAAAACGTATAAAAAAAATTTTGCTCGCTTCGCTCGCTAAATAAATAAATTTCTTATATAAAAATATGTCACCTATTGTTTGCAAAAAAATACACGCGTTACAAAAATTGTACTCATAACGTCACCCAACCTCCTATACGACTTTGACATGTTGTCAGTTTTATATAAAGCCTTGGAAACAAACGTTTTCACATATAAAAGCTTCAATCTCAAAATCGAACAATTTTATTTTTTGCAAGCACTTTAATGTAAGAACTTAAATTCCCTGTAATAAGCTCGTTTTTTAATTCCAGATAAGGTATCTCAGAATGCACCAGATTGATCAATTGTTTAGAAAAAAATCCCGGGGGAATGCCCCCGAACCCCCCTTATACTTGAACTGATTTACTTCCAGTTACTACGTAATTATTAAAGCAAATTACCACAGAACCATAAACTGACAGTTATTATATAGATATAGGAGGATCGGGATGTTAAAGAGTACACTTTATGTACAAGTGTATTTTTGTACAAACAATGGGTATTGAGAAATTTGAACATAATACAGTAACTTTTTTTTACCCTTAGTTGCCAAATGTTTGCCCCCCCCCCCCCCCCAATGTTGAAGACGCTCCTACGCCCATGATATAAGAGGTGCATGTTGTACGGTTGGTTCTTTGTTGATATCGAAAACAGTATACAATTTTCTGATCTATATCAGGCCCTAAAGGATATACTTATCACCACAATGGAAAGCCTTCATGTGGGGGTAACCACCACCACAGAGCACATACATTACATGGTCAATAGTGTTATCACTTCCATATTAGCCATACCAGGGCACTATATGAGGTGTTCACATTCCAAATATGACATTACCACCATGTATTAATTCAAACCAGGCTATTTAAGGTACACAAGTTCACACAAAAATGCCTCTCAAATTGACACTACACTACAATAAAAGAATTTCCTATAAATTATGTGCATGTAGTTTACCACAACAACGAACATACATCCATTTGACATAAGCAGAACTAAACAGTCAAAACCATCAAGTACAGCCAGTGAAGCACTGTCCCTATGTGGTACCATCATGCACAGACACACTAGACTCTGCAAATACAATACAGCCATACTAAGGACGAAGGTGTACTCATCAAGCGAATCACATATCCAATACGTTCCCCAATACCACATATCAATCATCGCAGGCTTTATAGGGTATATTGCCCGATATGTGTCATCCCAGGCTCTAAGGGTTACTACTGTCAACCCACCGGAAAGCAACTCTACTGGTCTGACGTACTCACCAGCACTAACTGTAAGACTCTAAGGGGTTCCCTATCACACAGTGCAACCAATACAGTAATGTTTTATTTGGTCTTGATAGCCTCTATGTGATACTCACCATTACCTAGTACATGTATATGCATATTTGTGTTTTATCACATATAAAACCATGGCGCGGGCCATTTAATAAAAACCATATTACACTACTCGTCAATGTAATAACTATGCAAATGGGCGGCTGGTCAAAAATATACACCGATAGACAGGATACATAGAAAAAAACAGGTCCGTGGCGTGATTACGATTCAAAAATACCCCTCTCGCTTCAATAATTATGGAACACTGTAACGGTAATTGAAATACAGTGCTGTACTATGTTTATTTGCGCATTTATTTTAACCGCATTACTCACTGACTCTATTCTCTTCTAAAAGGGAAGTCTGTCTACTTTTAGCACATTTGCAGGGCTTATTTTGTTTATGTCAAGAAAGAATCTTACATGAATGTCTTTCCAGAGCCTCGTAAATTATCACTTTTATCCAACTCGTTTAATTAATTCAACATGAAAAGACACTAATGAAAGATCCTTTATATATTTCATACTCGTCCCAAGTGAATCAATTCTACGGATACTCGCCACCACTAAGCCAAACCTAGCCACATCGGATACTCATAAGTCCAAACTACAAGTATTTAGTGTAGCCATGAGTTTATTCAGTCATGATGCTGTAAATCAGTCCCAGTCCTGGTAGATCTACTATGGGGTAAACAACACAAACTACACCTCACATATGCTTAGTACTAGTAGTACCCTAGTACCTAACACGACCGGGTATGCCATGCATCACCTTTAAGGTGATCAAGAGAGACAGACAGCCAATCCGGTACACACAGCACAGCCTTAAAAGCTATAACTAACTCTCCCTAGCACTTAGCTAGATATATTTACCCTAACCAAGCATCACGCGGATCTGTTATTGAACCTTCAACCAGTTTAGCATGTAGGCCTATCATATTTTGTACTAAAACATGTAAATGTTATTTTGAATGATGGAATTGATGAAAGGAAACAAAAATGAAAAGCATTGGTCTCTAACACAACAGTATTAGAAATTGTTGTTTGTTAAGTTTGCGTGCATTACATTTCTTTTTCAATATTTCGTAGTTTTAGTTATAAAATTAAAATGTATGAAACAAAACTGATTGTTTGCTCCAATGTATGACAATACCGATCCGAAATCTACTTCACTCCTTCTTAAGTCATGAGGTAATTGCTGTAAAATCAAGCCACCGTTCAAAAATTAAGAACCAAAAGCAGACAACTCCAAGTGGCAAATTGAACGTGGAATTCAATTCATTCATATCATGATCATTGAAAGGTTTTTTTTTACTATTATTCAATTGAATCGTCTCATATTTGAACACATATATTGATACATGCATATAAAACTTTATACCAAATTTCATCAAAATCTGTTAATGAATGAGATCTAGGGAACTCACAATCTTTAAACACGTTTTTCTAAAAACGAAAATCAGTTATACGTTTGTTGAATTACGGTGACACAATATAAAGGAACTTCACAAACTTGGTACATTTATCAATAAAGCCCTTGACATACGACGTTCGATTTTATATTGATTCATATATTATATGTTCATATATACATGTAATGTGATACTTGCATATTTCGCTGGCTTAGAATAAGAAGGCCGTAACTACAAAATCAATATTTTGAGTAAACAATTAAAACTGTCTAAAATTTACTCTTTACTTATGGTAAAACAAGCTTTTTCAACTTCATTTTGGTCTACATGACAAGTTCCGATTTTCATGAAAATAGGCTTATCAATAAGAAACGCCATATGATGTAGATTTCAAATACTGGTATGCATTAGTCTAATAAGGCCACTTACGACCTTCTCATTCTAAGCCAGCGATTTAATGACACTTGATAAACTATGTTAAATAGTAGACAAATTTATTCACTTATCGATGTATACATACTGTATTGTTGATATTCGTTAAATCGATGTAACCATGCATGCATGTATGTTAATATTTATTTATTCTGTTTCACGATGATAAGGGTACTGTTTTATCAAAGCATTTACGGAAATCGTAAACTTACGACCAAATTTAAATTCTATATACTTCTTTAACAACTGCAAATTGGGGATAGATATTGTTTGTAGAAGTTCATCAAATGAATCTTGATAAGTATTACAGCCCAATATATCACATTTAATAATTGTAAAAGTCTTATAAAGAATTTAAATTTGAGCGTAAGTTTAAGATTTCCGTAAATGCCTTGATAAAACAGTACCAAGATGTATTATGCTTAAGCCGAATAAACTTTTCTGTAGTTTGTATGTTCATGGGAATTATTGCCTTCAAATAAAATATATACAATTTATATATACATTCGTAGTTAGCTGGAGTAACGTGACAATGGGTTGTCGACGCTTTCCTGAAATTCCACATCGATCAGCGCATGAGACAGACCCGGGGTAGTCCTGGGTAAAAATAGAAGTACAGATTTACGTGTCTGGGCACTGTTTTATCAAAGCACTTACGGAAATCGTAAACTTACGTTCAAATTTAAATTCTTTATAATTCAACAGGGGCCAGCTATTGTTTGTAGGAGTTTATTAGCTGAATATTCACTAGTATTGCAGCTCCATTTACCTCACGTTGCAGATGTTAAGGTATTATAAAGAATTTGAATTTGACCGTAAGTTTAGGATTTGCGTAAACGCTTTGATAAAACAGTGCCCTGTTGTGGACCTACATGCGACTTTATTCAGAGTGACAAGGGAGATAACTGTATAGGATTTGATGCTACTATTACATATAGTGATCTCCCTTGAAACACGGTGAGCGAACTTCGTGCACTAAATACTATATAGAGTGAATACAGACTGAGGTGAAAAAAATATTCATATACTATGATAGACAGTCACTGTTCTAAATACTAATGTCGATTCAATATGGGATTTTACCAGGGGTTTAAAAGGGAAACATATAAATCACCGCCCTTCCCTGGCCGTTGTTGGGGATTTGGGTTTCATACAAATGGTACAATTGAATGCAGTCACTCATGTACTCGATGAAGCGTACTTGTACATAAATGTTATAGGAGCTTCATTTTCGATCACGTTCGTAGTCACTGACCCCAACTGATCCGAACATGTTTGATCCTGCAATAGGAAAACAAAAGTCGTCCCTATAACTCTGACAAGGAGTTTTATTTTTATTCTTTCAACGAAACAATACTCGAAATATACGTCATCCCGCATGTTCAGGGCCTACTGTGAAATTACACATGCTTGTACATAAACCTATTGCACCCACTAAACGTTTAAGGTTTATCATGCAACTGTCATGGTAATGCACGGGAAGATCACGTGTGTGGCAAGAGGATGAGTCAGTAGTTTGAGAAAATTATTAAAATAACTATTCAACTGTAACTGCCAGTAAATACAAGTGCAAAATGTATAATTTTGTATTATATACTTATGAAAATGCAAAAGAACCGATAATTGATTGCCTAAAATGTACGGATTAATGTTTAAAAAGTCGCGAAAACAATGTACTGGTCACACTATTCATCGGATTGATGTATCAAATTATGTTACTCGGCTTAATTAATATTATGCACCCACTCATTACATGTAGTAATCAAAGTATTTAGGCAATAACATTTTATTTTGAAAAAACATTAATTTTATACTTATGATTCGATCACATTTTAGAGTCTAAATAATAAATGAATTGAGCTTTCACAAACAGTGGAGTTACTAAAGGTATTATCATTATTATATTTAACTTTGATTATAGCTTGGCTATTTTGACCTGAGTCTGGCCTTTATGTAAGAGTTCATGTTTGAATATATCAATTTCCGCAAGCAAATCGTGTAATATCGGTATTTTAGATTTGTGCTTGTATTACATCTCGAGTGTCTTCGTGATACTTCCCGGTTATAAAAACATACAATCGGTGTTGCGAACGTAGATGATATATCGACTGTTAAATTATGCTAATCAATAGGTCAGGCTCGTGTCTAATTAGCCAAGCTATACATGCCTGCAATGGCCCAGCGTTGTAAAATGAAGTATTCTGTTCATGCGCTTTGAATGAGAAAACCGTAAGTAAGAATCAATATTTTGAGAAAACAAGAACTATCGGAAAATTACTCTTTACTTATGGTAAAACAAACTCTTTCAACTTCATTTTGGTCAACATGACAAGTTCCGATTTTAGTCATGGAAACGGGCTCATAAGAAGCGCCTTTTGATGACGATTATGTTGCTGTCTTCCAATTTCGTACGTACGACCTTCGTACTACCTACGACCATCACATTCTAAGTCAGCGATATATAAGCAATAACTGATCGTTGCCGAACTGTAACCATTAGATGAACACGTATCGATCAGTAGAGGTTGTATCACGCCAGCGTGAGTGGTTATAAATAAAATAACATTTTGTGGCTTTTACTCATGTACGTTTCGGTTTCGGATGAACTGTCCGTGACCCAAGTCACGTCGCCACGTGAACGTCTCATGGATACAATACGTCGTTTGAACCTATAGGCTGTGTTTCTGGTAAAGCAGTGTCCATGCATCCACCATGCGCTACAACAGACCAGTATACATATGTACCAGTATACAAATGGTGCGAGGGTGTGGTGGGCTAATATGAAAATAATGTGAAATATGTATACAGAAATGACTCAGATGCAGCCGCTAAGGGCATGCCTCTTTACGTGCCTTTATTATATCTGTACGCACATACACATATGATGGAGAATATACAATTATTCTTGAGAAATTAAGGTCATTTGAAAAATAGGCTCCATATGTACTACATTTGTATTAGGTGGGTCTTTTGTGGCTTATAATACCCAATGACTGACAACATTATAACTCAGATTTTCAATCATGCATTAATAGATGAAACTTTTGAAATATGCTGACCAAATGTGTGTTGCACAAAATCGACCCATACCAAATAGTTTTAAATATATCTAATACAAAAAATATCCTGCATAAAATGATATAAAAGCTACAATGTTTTAAGTTTGCTCAATTCAATCAATCGAGTGCGTTCTGTGATATACGTGTAAGAATAGAATATACAATAGAACGTAAACATTGTGTTCATGTGTATGGTATGTTGGCACACATGAATTGTTTAATGAAAAGTACAACATTCGGATGTCACCTTTATCAGCATTGTCAGCATGTCTTGGTTGACACAATGTCTAGATTCGACAGCATGTCTGGGTTGACAGCATGTCTTGGTTGTCACCATGTCTGGGTTGACATCATGTCTGGGTTGACATCATGTCTGGGTTGACATCATGTCTGGGTTGACACCATGTCTGGGTTGACACCATGTCTCGATTGACACCATGTCTGGGTTGACACCATGTCTCGATTGACACCATGTCTGGGTTGACACCATGTCTGGATTGACACCATGTCTGGGTTGACACTATGTCTGGATTCGACACCATGTCTGGGTTGACACCATGTCAGGATTCGACACCATGTATGGGTTGACACCATGTCTGGATTCGACACTATGTATGGGTTGACACCATGTCTGGATTGACACCATGTCTGGGTTGACACCATGTCTGGATTGACACCATGTCTGGGTTGACACTATGTCTGGGTTGACACCATGTCTAGGTTGTCACCATGTCTGGGTTGACACCTTATCTGAATCAAAGTGTCTCTGAAGCTCAATGGTTAGTGCGTTTGTCGTTTAATCTGGCGATCCGGGTTCAAACCCGGGTGGAGGCACATATGTTTATGCCTGTCATATTTCAGTAGAAGCTGACTGGCGAATAAAGGCTTTACTTGGCACACGCTCAGCTCGATATCATGTCTGGGTCGCCACCATACCTGGTTTGACAGCATGGGCCGATCGATACCATGTCAGAATCTTTTCCCATATTGTTCATGGCATATGCGTTAAAATTCCGCTCGGTGAATTCAATCGTCTCTGGGCAGCCCAAAGAGGATACACGTCGATCTCAATGGCTAAGATAGAGAAGTATGTAAGCACAAAACGCTATTTTGAGAAAACTGTCGGGAAACTACATTTTACTCGGTATGGTAAACAAGCCGTTTCAACTTCAGTTTGGTTAGCATGAACTGATCTGATTTTCATGAAAAGGAGCTCATTAGAAGCGTCTTGTTACGCAGATTTAAATAAACATGCATGTATGAGTCCTTTAACTTGGTAAATTGCAATCAAGGCCGTCTCATTATACAAATCATCGCAGATAGTAGTACCATGTACCTTATTGACTGTAATTGGACAGTATACTTGTAGTTTATCGTATTGTTAAGTGGTATTTAAATTTGAAATCACTAAAAATACTACTAATATTTTCGTGCTACTGCCTCTTATACTAGTTATATATCCAATTATTCATACATATTGGTACATAATTGTTTGTATACTGAATGATCAATTGCAATCGGATTCAAATCATCTCAAATAATCCTTCACACACGAATAACGTTACATTATTGTACTTATGTAACCTTTTAAGATGGTGGTATGGACGTAAGCTGTGGTTTATTAATGTATTTTGTAACATTTAAGCAGTAAATGCATGTGTGTGAGACTTTCACGAAGAAGAAACATGCATTATAACAACACGTACAGTATACATACATAAAGTCATTGATCATGTATAGCCTTCCTGTTGTACATGCGTACACCACGCCTCGCCTGATGTAATTACCGGAAATTTATTCGAAAATACATCTAGTATGATACGCCTCCTGTGCACTTAACTGCAGTGTGGGTTACTGGGTAAGGTCTTGTCTCCAATTTATTTGAAAATGAGATTCTGTCTTAGATCTATACCAAAATAAAACACTTTCATTCTTTCAAGCTTAGCGGACCAAGGGAGAGAACTCGTCCGCCCTTATACCGCTTCTGATAAAATATGTACGTGAGTACAATCACAACTTGTATTTAACGAGTCGCTTTCCGCTAATTGCAATAAGGCATACACGTTTAATTATATACATGCAGTCGACAATAAAGGCATACAAGTTGAGTTTTGTAGTAGGCTATCCCAATAAGTCATACAATGTGGTTTGGTTTAAATACGCTGTGATTATGTAATATTTATAATTATCAATCTTATAAATGTATTATTTTATACTATCAATTTATTAATATACATTCTATAGTATTTGACTTTCAATTAATTTATTCAGATAGGCATAAACTGTTTAAAAATATGTACATAATAAATGAATAACGTAGGCTAAATTATTGCATAATAATTCAATATGGTCACTATGAGTCACTTTCTTTAATTTTAGTTGTCATACAAATACATTTGTATGCACGTGGGTGGATCTAATATAATTATACATAAACAAGGCTTAAAAGAATTTGCCTAAACATACGTTTTATTATTATTTCTAGAAAATTCTCCACATTTTCACGAGCACCGAGACGACATGGCTATTTTTATGTACCTATCAATATGATTTCCAACATAAATCCAATTCATAAAAAATGAAAAACCATGAATGCCAACAAAGATAATTCCAATTATGGGCCATTTCTGGCATACAATTACATTATAAAAATACACAAGTGTATGAAACAAGGCATAACGTAACAAAGGCTTGATTTATGATTGAAACACAAATAACTAAAAGAGAGAAAAACACAAAGCAAAACAAGATATATCTTCTTCATAACTTAAAGTAGGACTCACAATATAGGTTATATATTTAGATATTTTCTGAGAAATAGGTTAGTAGTCAAATGTCAGCTTAGAGCTATATCAGTAATGTATCGGAGAATGTCTTGTAGACAAGACAGTACCTCTAGTATCCTGGCAGACAATATGGTAAGATGACAGACAGTAGAATACTAGGATCTTACTACACGACAGGAAAGCATGCTCTTCACGTGCTAGTCGGTGTAGAGATCGGATATTCTGATTTCCTACTACGCGTGTACAGCGAATGAAGTGTGAATCAGAAGTTACACACATTGAATGTATACCTCGTAGGTTGAACCATCGGGTCACCGGGTGATCAATGATGAAATACGTTGGTGGCTTTCAACTTCTTGGATTAATTTTGATAATCCGTATCAGAGTATTCATCAATTTTAACGAGAATAAGTCAATCGGAATAAGTTTATTATTGAACAGTCTAATTTTAGTTCGTATTTTATTTATAAATAAGTTATATGCCAGTCAAAAATGCACATACATTGTTCAAATCCAAACCAAACCCAAAACCAACCAGCAGTCCTGGTTTAATGTGACTAGAACTGCATGTACCCATAATCATGTTCACAGTGGCACAAGGCAATGGTAGGGCCCCTGAGTGATGTCCATGAATCACTGATGATTTTCAAGACATGCTCAAATGTACATTGTACGTCGTTATTCAAATGGAAAACTTTTGAATAAAACATGACAATAACACGTTACTGTCTTTCTTTTTCAGTTTCATTATTTTCATGAATATAGAATCTATGAAATGAAGAAAAAAACTCATTGGATGACGAAGAGTTGGGGCCATGTAGGCCTATGGTGTGCCGTTTAACTAGATTCAACATTTTTTAAGTCAATAAATCATTCTTGAAATCAAGCATCAGAGAAATTTGGTCTTGAATGTGTCTCTAGTTTTACATGAACCTTATACAATGCCCTATCCATGTTCTTTTCGTGAGTGATTGAAAAAAGACGTGAATATATATCGATTATATTATCTATATCATAATTTCATATTCTATTTTGCGTTTTGTCTTCATAATTACTAGTAAAAAGGCTGTGAACAACGGCGTTACGAACAATCAAAATTAATCAATCGATGAGTAACAATACATCACGCACAAAGCATGGATAAATTCCATCATACGTAACCGGCACGCGTCTTGTTGATCTGAGCACGAGCTAAAGTAGTGAACGCAGTCATGCAAGGACATTCGATCTGAGAAGATTTGAACGCAAGAACCGAGCCCAAAATGTGTAGGAATAAAATATTCGTCATTGTTTAATGGTATCCCTAACTTCAAAACACCGGTTTACTCACGTAACATACACACACAAAATTCGCCCGTTTACACATCATATTTACGCCACCGATATCATAGCATTAATAGGTGACACAACACGGGGAAAAATTCGGACAAGGTTCAAAAGGATTTGAAGTTCTTGTTTCCGTGTAATGATTTTCTCTCCGAATGAAGTTTCGTCAAATGTATTGCATAACCTTAGAAATTTTATAACATGTGTAATATAAAACATGCACGTCCGTATAAACAACATTTACCCTCACGACTGCGATAATTGAAAAGTTTAGTATAAACGGAAATGAAACTTCAATTCCATTCGGTTAGCAATCGTACATGACCCGACCGAGATTCTCGTGTTTACCATTCACTGTGCATGAGGTTATATGATGATTCTTATATATTTAACCGTGGTGGCTGCCCGAGTTATTCAATTTCTCAAAAATCTTTGAACAGACAAGACGTTACGTGGATTGCAAGTTATATTATTGTAAGCTTTTGTGTTTTAAGGATATATTTAAAGAAAAAAGGTAAATTAAACCATTACACAAAATCGTTAATTGAAATTTAATTGAAAACGTTACTTAAAATTTTCAGTGGATTTTTGTAACAAATCATTTGGACATATGCGAGTTTTAAAGTCTTTTTGTCACTATAGTAACCGTCATTATTTCATCATTTAGTGGCAGTTGGAACATATATTTACTCATACTGTGAAAGTTATGATATTCAGGGCCGTTGTGGAGTAAACTTATGTTTCATTCAATCAATGAATGCTTGATTATTTAGTTATAATTTATCGTTGGTTTTGTGAATCAAGTTCATTATTAGGTGTATTCAAACATTGGATTTTATACTAATATCACATCATACCTCATAGCTATCATGGAAATAAAAGTCTTTTATTTGAGTTTAAATTTATCTAGGTTAGACCATCTAGGCTCTCTAACCTAGATTCTAGAAAGTGAGAATGGATTAAACTTTTAATTGTAACATCTAGAAAGTGTCTGGTGTCTTAATTTATTTTCAATGATAATTAATAGATCTACTATTATTAACAAACTACTTTTGGTTTGTCACGGTACACCGTCGTGCAATTGATGTGATCACGCGCTGTGGGAAAATTCAGTCAATCGATCTAGACGTGACCTCGGCTTCTTTGTTGATCAGCTGTGTTGTTGCCTACTGCGCATGCGTCGTATAATAAGTTGACCTCATCAAGTTCATTGGATTGTTTTACAGTATGTCGGTCGGCCTACGGGGTTAAATTATTGTTTGACCGTCCGCGTCGGGTCTGTTAGGATTTTAAATACTGTTTAACTAATTATTTAGATTCTAGAAATCTAGATTGTAGATCTAATCGGGGATTTACTTATGATTTCAGGCTTAAATATGTTGGACAACGAAGTTAACCAAAATGAGCAGGTTCAGGTGGCCAGACGTGTGGTATTAGGAAATGTATCAGAAGGCATTTCCTCCCTACCAATGGAAAGTAGCTCGACCATGTCAGCCATGCCAAATTGTCCAAAAGGTGGAGTTGTTGTAAAGGTAGGCTTCTTTCAGTCTCACTCTCTACTATAATTTAATGGTGAATAACTTAATTTATAATAAGTAATGATAACCATGGCAACAGACCTTCATTATGGTCACTTGGTGTTACGTGTAGTAGATCTTAATGTACACATTCACATATTAGAATAAGTAGCTACTAACTAGATCTGACTTATAGAAGTGAATCATTTAAAATTAGCCTAACTTTTGAAGTTGTCTTGAACACTCTGTATGCTGACTTTTTGTTTTCACGAAGTAATGTACAAAATAGTTAATTATGTTTGTGTTTCTTATTTTACAGGTGTGTTATGCTGGTATCTGCTATGCTGAAGGTCATATTAGAAAGGGTCACTTCAGACCATCATTGCCAGGTAAACTCCTGATGCACATTCCTTTACATGAAGGTGTGCACATCTTATCATCCAGGCTTCAGACATCAGTGCTTCTATCATTTATTGGCTGTGGTTACAACACACTTTTAACACCCCTACCAACTCATGGATCCTCGACTGACACAACCTTGACCTTCCCTGTAGCACCCCAACTCCATTTATTAACACCCTTGCTGGTTATATGTAACATTATATCCCACAGACCTCATGCTAGCTGCATGCCATCTTTCTGATAAGTACTATTTAAGTGAACTTAAAATAAGCAAATTGATGCTACTTCAAGAAAGATGTAATAATAAGTTGCCAGATGATAAGATGTGTCATAACCTGCTTAGATTCATAGCTTTATGTTTAGCTATTTAACTTCGATTACTTTATATATTTGTAGGCATACAGTGTTAATTGAATTTTAATTAATCATTTATTTAATTGCATGTCATGTACCTATGTAATGAAATAAGTTTTGAACTTTAATTTAAATTATTTAGTAAATTAAAATTGTTAATTAGTTTAATATTTTTTCATTAAAAGTGATTATGACTTTTTATTAGCATTACATTGTTTACTGTTCAAACTTTTGATACAAGCTAAGCTTTAACTTTAATTATCATGTCTTTCTATTTGATTTCAGGTGTTGAAATTGCTGGTGTAATTCACGACATTTGTAATACACTCCCTAACAGTAACATAATGCATGGAGATAAAGTGATTGTATACCCAAATGAAGACTTGGTTAATGAGGGTTACCAGGAATATATCGCAGTCGAAGATGCCGACAGTCTTATCCAAGTTCCAGCTAACGTTCCATTAGAAGTTGCATCTATGTTACCTGGCAGTGCCCTCTCTGCATACAATGCAGTCCTGAAGGCAATGCCACATGTTGAAAAATTACAGAAAGTTAAATGTAAGTTTGATATTACCTAACATTTCTTTAATAATGTTAATAAAAGTAAATGATTGCATTGTTCAAACTAGAGCTTCAGGATTGATAAATTGTATTCGCTTTATTAAAAAGTGTTAATTGGTTTAGTACTGTTTTATATATTTTTTCAAACATAAATTATTAAATAATCCAATCTGACTACAAATTATTATTCACCTATTCTTATTGATGCCTATTTTATATTTCAGCATGCGTTAATGTACTCGTGGTAGGAGCAGGTAGTTTGGGATTATGGACTCTCAGATTGGCCAATCTTATGATCGGAAGTCAGAACAGCAATATCCGACTTTTCGTCGCCGACAACAGTATTGATAAATTGATTACAGCACAGGAACATGACTGTCACGACATCATTCATTGGTGCGAGGAAGATCATGAACAATATATCATTGAACGAACACTGGATGCTTGCCGAGGTGGTGTCGATGTTGTTGTTGATTTCATCAGCTCACCACGTACCATGCTGAGATCTTTGAAAGTTCTGAATAGGGTAAGCTATTGTGCTAAAGTTCTCATCTCTAGTAATGTTGGTTTTAAAGTTCATTAAAACTTATGTGTTAACAAATTTAAATTAACTAAGGATGGGGTTATAACTCATGTATGTCAGTAATTAAAATAGTGACTTTATTTTACGAGGAAACATTTCAATGAATAACACGTTACAATGTTTTGATATGTCCTATATACCAATACTGACCTTGTGTTTCTATTGTCTTCTTTCAGGAGGGTCTTATCCTTGTTGGAGGTAATGCTATGACAGAGGTATCTATCAACTTGAACACATTGGCTGCCAAACAACAAAGCATTGTTGGAATCCCTAAAGGAACAGTAGAACAATTAGGAGAACTCGTACAAGCTGTTGCTGACAAGAAGGTGATTATTGTTGTTATTTTGCAAAATTTGCTACGATAAATAAAGGTGGCAGGCTACTTTAACTTAACATAGTATGGTTCTGTCATTCATTCATGGGTTGAGTTTGTTTGGAAATTGCTGTTGGATTCAGTTACTATTAACTGACCTTATTTCTAAATTCTTTTTTAGAACGATTATTTCCTTTGCCAGTTCGGAAAGTGTTATGTTAAGCGTTTAGCTTTTGAAGAAGCTTGTATTTGTAAACCACTGTTGTAATTTGCAGTTTTATGTTCATCTATTTATTTAAGTTTTATTGTATGATTTCAGATTGAGCCACCATTGTTCAGTGTACATGGGGTTGAAGAAGCTAAAGATGTTTTCGAAGAATTAGCTGAATGCAGACTTACCGGCCGTGCTATTCTACGATTTAACTACGCCAACACAACATCTTTAACTGATAATTGTTAGCTTCCAGCTTACATCATTGACAAATATAAAATAACATTGATACAATGTTTGTATTGATCGACCAGATCTTACACTGGCATTATTCGCACAGATCTCAGACTGGAGGCGTCAGCTGACGTGTCAGAACGAGGCGTCGGATGACGTGTCGGGACGACAAGTTGATCTACCTTATAGTGCGGATTTTATGGTCAGTACATAGGGATCTGCATGTCAGAGGAACATGGGTGTCACAACGCAATTGGCAACATGTTACTTACAGTGTTGCCATAGTGATGTAGTCTTTGCATTATGGTGCTACGAGGTCCATCAACAGAGAATATGAACTCTGTATGGAGAAGGAATTGTGAATTAACTACACAATCAAATCTGTTTAACATCATTAAGACATTAACGTTACAAATATTCGAAAAAAACATTTTGTGAAAAAAAAAAATCTTGTTAATAACGATTAATAGCTTGTAATTAGTAATTACCATCGTAGGTACATATTATTACCATCAGAAGTACAGTAATGTAATAAATATCAGTTGTTAAAAACTTTTATATGTTCAGAAAGTTTTCATTAAATTTAATATGGCATTGTAGAGCATACACTTTTAAACTAAAATGTGCCATCTGATGTAATAGTTAAAAAACAAAACGAGACATAATAGTTATACTTGTGCTTTTTGTTATAAAATGTTGAAGAAAGCTGCATTTAATGCTCTTGTTGTTAGTGAAAAAGTGCTGTTTTAATCCATAGTTTTATGTAGAAAAAATGCGTATTAGTGGATTAGATTAATTTAAATATTAATGAACGATTATTTTATTTAATTCCATTTTTCTGTGATTCACCGCCATTTGTATATATTGTTTCATTTTTATACTTGATGCATGATTTAATATATGTCCATGTTACTGTAGTTTGTTAGATGAGATAGAATGTTATAATTATTGCGATGCAAGTCGTTAGCTTGCCATGTATATGTTACATTGTGTATTGTATGTATTGTTGTTCTCACTCTTAGGTTATTGTTATCGAAAAGTGTTCAATTTTCATTTATGGTATTAAAAACATAAAAATCATTAATAGAAAAACAATAAAATTCATGAAAATAAGTATTGTATTTGTCTTTTATAAACACCACAACAAAATGTGATGCTTGATGAATCTGAAAACAGAATGCATGTTGCAGTGCATTCTCGTTCAACCAGCACAAAATTGGTCCTAGTCTGGGAACTTGACTTAACTACTGATATATGAGCCTCGGATGATGGTTGTACTGTAACCTAGTGGTACAATGCCACGGAGTCGGCAAATGCAGTTGAAACTTGTGTTTATTCAAATTGCTCAAGCTATGCAATTTTGAAATAATGTTGGGTATGATTCTCACCTTTCAAACAAACCACAGGGATTGGGACAACAGTCTACAAGGTGTTCAGTTGGGTACGTCGTTACCTGATCTATAGATGGTTGCTTTATTTATCCAGATGCCAGTGTATTTGATCGACCAGTACATAACTTAACACACCAACAAAGGTAGCATCTGGTGAACACGTTGCTGAAGTGAACGTGACTATGGACAGATGTGACGTGTAGCTCACTCTGTAATGGACAACACAGTGTGATAAGTTCACCATTTTTATATGTACACCAATTTGAGCACAATACCATGGATCAGTGAGTTCAAACTGGCAATGCACTAATGTCACTGGCATTAAAACATTGGAAGGGTCTTCATCATGACCAGAATGTATCATTGAAAGTATCGAGGAACCAAACAATGGACGTTACCTTGAACATGCTTTAAACTATAGGGAGAGAGTACTGTAAGTAGAAAATCTGAGCAAAAACTAATGATAACACCAACCACTATGCTTTTGAAAAGCATTTGAATTATCGAACACAACGCCTGAAACATGCATTGAAATATCGGGGGATCATTGTTGGGAGAAAACTCTCTGTGAAACCACCAATACCACTATGCGTAAAAGAAACATTGTGCATGCATTGTATATCAATAATACAATTCACTGGATTAGCATACAACTATGGGTTTTTGTTCTCTCTTCACCTGATTATTCTCGTTCAAACAGCGGTTTTTTTTCATGTGAAATTGTGGGGACTTGACTAAACACTGATTCATATACTTACATTTGATACTGACTGATATTACTGGTCACGATATGCAAGCCCATGCACCAGGACTGCATAAATCTGGCATAAAATAGTGTACGTGTAGCGACAAATGAAAGGTTCCGCACCGTTCCAAGTTTACCATAACCGACATTGTAAGGGATCCTTGAACAATTCAGTTTTAAGTGTGACAGTGAACTGGCTGAGGTCATGTCGTGTGCTGATATCATAATTCAGGTCAGCATAGTTATTATTAGAAACTTTAAGATAACCGCTTAAACTTTTGAGATAATAATCTTTGATACTATATAGACAGTGTTAACTTGTAGGACAGTTCAGTAACACTTGAAACGTGACAGGGAAACTGATATCACTGGTGTGTCTGCACTTAGAGAACATTATGCTGTTCTAACATTTTAGAATTAAGAATACCCAAAGAGACGATCGAAGACATCGATGTAATACTATGTCACCAAGGTTTGAACACATGTCACATATCATATGTGCTAAACCACTTTTATTGTTTAATGATTGGATATGATCCTACATCATATAAATCAAATTCTCATATCCTCATTACACTGACGCCCATTAGTGTGTTCATTCAAAACATGCACTGTATCTAGAAAAAACGTACGTGATATATATTATTTATTAGCTCTGGCATTGCGTAGTTTTGTGTCATTTATTGTGCATCATTGTCCTAATTTCTCTCTCGCATTATTCTTCTGTCTCTCCATACCTTTATCACCTGGACCGTTTTGGCATAGTTGTTACAGGAAATCATACGTACGTTGACCCTTAGTCTATTTTGCGTTGATTTGGTGCCCCAAAGAGCCTTGATATTCTGTTCAAATTCGACATCTTCTGTACCCATTCAAGCCACTCCCCTACTCCGCTTTGGCATCTTTCTTGTTGTGTCTCTTCATACTTTCGCCACTTGGTCCGGTTTGGGGTTGTTATAAAATGTCCCATGGCCCTTTGGGTGTGAAGTTGTTCTGTTGTCATGGAGTACCTTTGTCCCAAAGACCGGGTTAGTTTTGTTCTTGTGTCCCAGATTACTAGTAGCGTTAGCACATGACCAGCTTTGGTGTTGGTTGTGTGTCCAATGTTTGCCTCCAGGTACTTTACATTGAACATTCTATCCTTACCATTACTCATCAATCGTATCAGTAACTTCTGTTGGAATTGTAAGGACCATATACACACCAGCAACCAACTTGTACGTGTCTCCATAGACTGCATCTACAACATGCGCATATTTTAATTGGATAGATTTTTCATATCAGCCAATGCACTCTATAACACACTGTATTGCTTAAATTGGACAGACTTTAGGCAAATAAGTGGAGCTGCTGGCAAAGTTAGTACAAACCCTATGTACTGATTGATAATTTATTCATTTATCCATGAAACTGAAAGTTAAGCTACACCGACTTGTTCATGTATATTTCTGAAATGATGTTCAAACAAGGTCTGAATAACAATTATGCTACAGTGAAGTTTCGCTAGTAAGACCAGTAAAAAAGATGGCCTTCATAGCGAATCGGTCTTATTAGCGGACCTTTTTTGTTCTAAATTTAATACTTTGGGATCTTAAACAGGCAAAAATCTGTATGAATTCAAAATAATCAAAGTGGTCTTATTAGCGGAACTTTATTATAATAACATTTCAGCCCACTTGAACGGTGACATGCACAGTTTATATATAGCCAATAACATGAAATTTACATTCTGAACTTGGTCGTAAACTAGGTGTTCTATTTTCGGTGTCGAAAAAACAAATGTATGAAGATAAAGTTATGATAATTATTGTTTCGTGAAGTCATCATACACAGTGAAGCAAATTTCGTCTTGGCTTTGCCGTCCAAAGTCACGTGGTCTTGCAAACACTGATATAAATGAAGTTAATTACATATAAAAGTACCAATTTCCTGTTTACAAATTTCATAATTCCAAATTATGACATTGTTAAGTGTTTACAAATTTCATAATTCCTAATTTATATGACATTGTATAGTTTAAGTACATGTTTACGTGCAAACATATCGTTTGTATAAATAAACATAACAACCTTAAGTTGTATTACGGTCACTCTATAAGTATAATAATATCCGTTTATATTTCTGTCATGGCGGCATGAGTGTACTTATACACATAGTAAAGAAATAATCGTCGATTATATTTAGAAAAGTACATTTATAATCTGTACTCATATCGACGATTAATCGACGAAAGTGCTTAAAGATTTGCCTATTAATAAACAACATGTTGATCTCCATGGATTTAAATCTAATTATACTTTAAATCTTTTAAAAATATTTTTGATACGTCAATACAAATAAATAACAAACACCTAATTCGATCTATGTACTTTTATTATAAATATACTTGATAATCTGTATTATCATATTACCCGAGATCTGTTTCACTGAACCCACCACATCACTGGATACTGTTCCAAGTGACATGGACACAGTTTTGAGCCCTCCAACCTTGGGTATGAAATGGAAAAAATTGGGACTGGTATTGGAGATACATTCTGATACCCGGTCCATACACCCAAGTACGAGCGTATTGCCTGCCTTATTCCATTCATGTCTTTAAGCACTGAGAAACAAGTTGTTTGTTTCTAAGAAAATAATAGTTTTAAGTTTAAAACAAACGTGTTACTTGAAGATGAATGGGGATAGAGCGAATAAATGTAACGTGATTTCTGATAACTGTGTGACGTCATCGGTCTATCTGTTTCAGTTTCCAATTATATGTTGATCGTGATTATGAAAACAAGAAGAGCATCAGAGAGAAGCACGTGCGTAGAAGTGAGGAAAGTGGTAGTAGAACCAGCCCCTCTCACACCCCCAATGTCAAGAGAGGGGACAGACTTCATATAATTCCATATACCACATGGTAATAACTTTAACTCCCCGCATAATATTTATGCATTTTGTCTTTTGTTCCAATGAAAATGCATTTTCAGACTCGTTTAGCTCGCAAAATAACTTTAATCTGTTTCTCACAGATATTGCATTTGTCTAGTTTGCTCTATAGATAACGTTTGCTCTGTTGCTCTGTTGTTTCTGTTCCTAGAAAAGACCTTCTAGATTTTGAGACTAAACTGTTGTACCGTCAACACCAACATAGAACAAGTGAATCACATCAAAGATGCAGGCCTACAAACATGCAACTTAATACCAAGGCGTAGAGAAAACATTCACGAACATAATCAACGATGTAACATAGTACGTATTACAAAGAAATGGCTAAACAAGACGTTACAAACTACTGTTGAAATGATCCATAGATGCAAGTATAATCAAAACTATGAGACACACGAACTTTTTTCAGGGGTGGTCCATTTACACCATCAAATAGAGGAGTACCACATTCAAACAGAGGGGTGTTCAATATCTTTGACATCGACCTGCATGTATTATTACAAACAAGCTTCACCCCGGTGAACATTTTCAATGAAAACATGCACTCTTCAGTCATGCAAAATACAACACAATGTATGAGTTGCGTCATGGAGAAGCTCAAGTATCGATATGTTTACAATTTTGTCCGATTATATGTATACCTGTTTACAATTCTTCAGGCAAGTTAATCATTACAAACAAACAACACATCGTAACTCGGTCAGCTTATGGTGTAACTATAAATGTATACAGTTAATTAATTTTCATGTTTTGTTATGCCCGAGCCAGTCACGTTCACAATCCTAGCGTTTAACCTTCAGGCCTACATCCATCTTTTTTTACTGAAGATTGTAATATTAATTCACCGTACGCATTTTCATGATCATGCTTATATACAGTCAGTTCAAAATTAAATAACGGTTATACACATTGGCCGAGTTAAACCTAGATAAAAAATAGTTTACCTAACGGATGAGTAACTGTTTATAACCGTTATCATTTAACTTTGAACGGACTGTATTGTATGTCTTGTTCATAACGATTATTAATAACAAAAACAAATGAGCAGAATTTGAAAACTCTCGGTGTTGACATTGACCTAAAACACAGAGAGTCATGATTCATTGTCGATAAAAAAAATAGGACAACATCTTTGTTAGATCGTTTTAAAACTAAAAATAACCACATAACCCAAAGCCTCACAATACAGGATTGTGTCCAACTGTTTAGCCCCATAAGTACGGACGGACAAATGTCGATGACCAATGGACGGACAAAATGCCGTACATGTATACGTGCTAACTGCCTACCACTGGAATGTATGATTATACAAACAACAAGTTTACGTCATGTAACGCTATATCTCATCAAGCCTGCTCTACCATATACTCGGGGCAATGAACTTCTCTAGCATATGCCTGTCCGATATCGTAACACTCGTAATGTGTTTTATTTTAAGCACATGTTTATCATGACAGTGTTGGATATCTAGGCTGTTTGTATATAACCGTGCCCTTGAGTGTTCCACCGACTGGAATTAAAAAACATGTTTTTCCATGGGAGTTCTGTAACAGAACACCACGTTTAATTCAAGGAGGGTTAATATTAAGGGTTTGGAGAGGGCCGATATCTAATGTTGAAATAACTTGTGGCCCGATCCTTTTGTAATGAATATAAAATTGTTAAAGTTTCTATGGTTT
The DNA here is from genome assembly GCA_963678985.1 of Spisula subtruncata. Lineage (NCBI taxonomy): Eukaryota > Metazoa > Mollusca > Bivalvia > Venerida > Mactridae > Spisula > Spisula subtruncata. Next base: position 12,700,197 of record OY787674.1, read on the forward strand.
ACATTTATGAAATGATTCTATTTCTTGTAATTAATTGTATATATGCAAACCCTTTGTAATTGTTGTAAAAATTCATGCGATAAAATATGATTAAATTAATATTAAGGGTTATGAGCCAATTTTCAAAATAATTTTATAACATTGAATTGAGTTGAACCAAGCTGACGAAAACAGTAATTAAATGAAACACCAATCTGATTAAAATCACCATCTTGTGAAACCCGCTATATATGCTATTACTTCAATTAAGCTAGATCGAGTAATTTAATCAGATCGATGAAACAATAAGTTATCTTATTTAGTAGAGGTTGTCAAAAATGTTGTAGCCCAACACTAGAACACGATGCATTTAAATAAGATAGATCTAGCAAGGGTGCTTGTTCTTTTTTGTATCATAAATCAACTTAGGATGTGGCCAAAAAGTCATATCCAATGCAATATAAAAGAGAAAGTTGGATTTATTTACCCTTGCCACCGGGACAAGCATTTAACAGTGCAATATTCAGTCATCGCACTCTTTTAAAGTGCAGTGTCACAATTATTGCACTGTTATGATTCACTGATTTTTCCAGTCCCCGGTTGCATTGCCCCTACAGTAGCAAACTTTATGTTCTCGTTCTGTATTGAACAATATACTAACGTTAGTTTGCAAACTTTTATTTGGGATTTAGAAAAAAAGACAGAAGGCAACCACAATAAATATCGTTATATACCAATGGAAAAGCACACAAACGTGACCTGGTTTGACCTAAAGCGTCAATTATAATGTTTTGTCCGCGAAAATCGGTTAATTTATTCAAACAGTCGTAACATAGTACAATACTCGAAGCAGACGATATTTGGTTACGTGAATTGTGAACGGGTTCATATACACTTAGAGTCCTGTTTATTAACAATATACCAGATTATATTTTTATTTCTAAAATACTTGTTTATTTAACATTTCAATGTCAACACAATACGTACTTAAACAATTATTAAATTTACCGGGCTAATGTTGGAATCATGACAAAAATACTTGATGTAAAGTGTATTCTTGAACATGCACTACTTTAAGGACGTAACGATTAATGACTAAATGCTTTAATCCCTATCATGCAGCTAATCCTGTCACTGTTTGCACTCATGCATTTATGGACATGATCATGTCCAAAATGACCATGATCAAAGAGTTCATCTGAAGTATGTCCACGCCACCAATCATAAGACAAGAAGTAAAGCAAATTTGGTCAGCACTCCCTCTTCACGGACATGGTTCACGGTAACTCATGTTACAAAGTTTGTCTTTTGAAAGACCTGGCCTTTGATTGACCGTTGTGACATGGTTGTCACGTTCCTGGTACAAGCAATACGACTGTTGATAAGGATTTAAAGCTTAAAAATGAATTGTCTAAAAGTGGTAAATTGACGAAAAATGTATATTCATTTTGTAATATAGATATCACTGTGTATGAACGAGCCGATTTCTGGCAATTGCAATAAGGGGTATACGTTGAATTACAGCGTACGGCAGTAAGGAGTACAGTGATCAGATTTTACATGTGCTTTCAATAGTAAAAAAGCCTACAAGTTGAATTTATTGAAAACTGAGAAGTCATACAGTGATTTGGTTTTATACGCTGTGGGTATAGAATTACATTTGTCTAACCTTTTTAAGTTTTGGACCAGTATCCCAACTTCATCTAATTTAATTTAGTAGGGAATGTTGTTAATACAACATACTGTGTTTTTAGAAATATTTAATCGCGTACTTCATTTTTTGGTATACAACAATAAAAGTATAGATGAATTATGTACAATATATTTTTGTTCGTAATCAATGATACAAATTTCTGTGGAATGGGCTATTTATATAGTACATATCGATAATCAGTGATTGATTTGTTTTTGAAGGAAATACCATAGCATGACCTTCATAATTGACGTACGTTTTGTATTTTGCTGTACTTACGTCACTGCCCTGCTTATTTTCATTTCACACTAGAATGTTCGTAACAAGGAGTGTACCGATCAGCCAAGGAAATTACGTTTGCGTTAATATTGACAAAATGCATTTAAATATGTAATAGAGAGAAATTATCAACTGATTTCGAATGTGCAAATACATCAGCACCTTTAGATATTTGACTGAAACAATTCGAACACACTTGAATAACATTGTATTTAATATGCAGCATTTTTATTTTGTGTTTAAAATGTCCTGTTGCCTGAAGGTTGCAGGCTCCTCTACGTCATTGCAAGCTGTGCAATGCCAATTTAAATTTAAATTTCAGGCCATGGTATATCGCAACATGATTATTGGCCGATATTTTTTTTAAAAAAAGGTCAGGTACGAAACCTTGGCTTCATATCCTGCTTTACGTGTATTTGTATAACACTTCATGTGTCTAGTATTTGGAACATCGTCATAAAATATCTATAAAACGTTTTATGCCATCTGCCCATACAGTCCAATATACGAGTCCATTGTTCAAGTACAACATTGCACTCAACAATCTGAGCCTTAAATAGCTTTATAATTCGGTGAGAATTCGACATTTATACCAGCCGATTGTTTTAAAACATGTATACAATAATACATTCACCTGACACCGTCGTACCACCGCCGTCAATTGTTGACCAAGTTATTTTATGCACATTCTGATCACCTCGGCGTTTATGCAATATAATTACCGGAGACAAACGGATATGGCCGAGCTTTCACGACTGATTGTATGCAGTGCAGTGCTTTAAGGTGAGGTAAACGTACGATGTTACAGTCTGCAGAACTAATTTATGGAAATGTGAAAAAATCTGAAACACAAGTAGTCATGAGGGTATCCAGTCGATCGCCTGGATAACCCCACCTGGCTTCTAACAGTATGGTACCTATCATAGTAACACAGCCTATATCTGATCGCTTGTATCAGACACGTGTGTTCATTGACCGACCGAGCCGAGTTCCCTGCCTGATTGGGCTAGTTACAATATTCAGTGACCTTGGCTACCGTATGTCCTCAATATATTGTTAAGAAACTTTTCTTGCACTTGAACTTGTTTAGAAAGAAATACTTTCCATAGTGATCTAGGGCAGATTTCTATTTGGCTGTTTCTGAAGGTGATATTGCTAAAAACTTGGTACAATACCAGATAATACAGCAGCAGTATACATACAAGTACAGTTGTACTGTTAACTTATGCCGTGAGCACAAATCACTCGGACTCCGGACGACATCTAAAGGGTCTGGGACTGGCATCAATATATAATTGTACGGTATAATTCATTTAAGCCAAACATCGCCTGGTCTTGAGATGTTCACCAACATCCGTTGGTTTTATGCATGCACCGAAGGCCGGTGGATCTCCGTACAGTTCCAGAGCCGACAACCACAAGGTACAATCGAATTTTGGACCATGCATCTGAAACTCGGTCAACCTTGTCAACCTTGCCAACCTTGTCAACCTTGGTTGGGCAAAGTTGTAACATTTTAAGTGTCATTTCGAGAGGGGCATACTTTAAACCAATGTACAACAAACACTGCATGTATATGAACGAGTATAAACAAAATACATTCAAGTACGTCGTAAGCCACTATTTATGGCTGGATCAAGTGGTCGATCATGTGATATCCTATAATTTCATGTGTCATAATTTGTACTTTACATTATAATACAATCTTTCAACCCACGTCGTAGTTATATACTGCACACGTTGCGCATTTTCCTACAACTACAAGAGATTGACTGTATTTGGCATAGGACGAGACTTCAACGTTGAAAAAATAACATTAAAATACGATCATACAAAACTGATCAGAATATTATCGAATTGTCCTGATAGACCATATAAGAATAGCAGTATTTTTCATTGGTGAGTTGAAACGCAGAGCTCGTAGCATCCATGTTTCCACGTTTGTGATTCAAGAACCTCGCATACTCATTTAAGAAACTGTATGTTCTGTTACACTCCGAATGCAACAGTGTGATTGGTCAGGTAGAGGATTACTTGTATACTCTGACATTGCTGTCATAAGATCGTACTCATTATATCAGGCTGGTGGGGATTTACACCCGGCTTATGGTAACATAATAAAAATTGGATTTGCCTTAAGTGAAATGCTACTATCGATCTGTTACTGTTTGTTTCAAATATCCAATATCGCTGAGTCATCAAATTCACTGCGTTTTCTGTCAACAACATGATTTGGATACGTACAGTACAATATCTCCAGAGTGACCCTCTGTAGAGAGACATTGCTACAACATCACCTTCAGAATATGCCTAATGCTGATATAAAATGAATCTGCGTCACCACTGAAACGCAGCAACATATTTATGCCAAAGCATTTCGATCCATAGAAAGATTTGCATGCTTGAGACAATCGGAAAGAAGTGACTAAATACAATTTATACATGCATGTCTTTACGTACTTGGCTCGAGTGATTATTCCAAAACCTCTCTGTTGGAGATTAACAACCCCTATATGGTTTTCCAATCCAAAAAAAAAACACGGTCAAGTATTGATTTAGGATACAAGCAATTCTGCCTGACATATTGTATTCTGGTTGGCTGGCTAGCTGGCTGGCTGACAAAGTTTAACGTTGTTTTTGTTCTGACGTAAGATGATCAGGCATAATAGTTGAATAAATTGTGTTCTGATTGTATGTAACATACTGTAAACTCATTTAGTTTCGATGGGGTGTAATTTCGTGACTTTGGTAAAAATACCTTTTCGATGGGACGTTAGTTCGTGGATTTTGCATACAAAATTCAAGTAAAAATTAAGGGTCAAAATTACTAAGTTGTATTCGTTGACGGCATTTGATTTCGTGGTTGAAGGTGATCCAAGAAATCCATGAAATTTAATCCCCACGAAAATTAATGATTTTTCTGTAACTTCAACTCCGTCCCTTCGGGTAATTAAATCATTAATTCTGCCAGACATTTGTAATTAAGAGGCCTGACATTATAAGTAAGATATAATAAGTCTACACCGTCACGTTTACATGTTAGCTAAAATCTTGTAAACATCCGACAAATAAGAAACAATTCGGTCATAGCGGATCCGCCTTCTATATTTGGTATCATTACTTTCTGTGCAAACATGTTTATTACAAATATGTGTTTATTTTCTTATAAGTCAATAATATACTATTCATATCCATATTATCTTTATATCAACATCTGAAAACCGCTTCAACTTCTTCATTTAAAACAGACGATTAATTTTCAAGTTCCAAGTTTTTATTCAATAACAGTGACGTGTGACCTTGTACTTAAATGATCCAACGATATTGATTTCCTTTCTAATAAAGTAAAACTTCATTAGCTCGAGGACGCAACGTGACAAGTCAAATGTTCGAGATAAACATGGTGCTTGACATATCCGAATCTCAAAATAATGAATATCTAGCACTGGTTATTTTGAATTTTCCAATAACAGTAATCCTGCACTAATATACCAACAAATAATAAAACAACATTAAAATTAATAAGCGAAATTCCAAGAAAATATGTAAGATATTGGTCCTGTGTGATCAATAAAGATCGGCTGCGTGCGATGTTAGCTGTCGTGTTATAATTATGACCAAGTTATACACACAAAGGTGGTGAGAGGTGAGGTAGGGTGCGCGCTTCGGGGTCCCGGTCCAACCCTCGCCTGGACAGCCCTCATAAACTGATTACTTAACCTTTTTATAACAAGCTGGTGCTGCTTAGGAGACGTTGCACAGTATTATGTTGATGGTTTAGCAGATGTTATCCATCCTTACTCCATGTGCACAATTATTTTTGTACTTTATTCTATTTCAGTCTAAGACAGTGTACAAGGTGTGGTTACTAGTGTATGCGTATAATACAGGCTCGTTTTGTACAAAAATAACACAACGTCTTGTTGCCGAACTTGCTTTCTTTCAACATTGTGCATAACGTCAGAAGACTTCGACTAATCACGTTTCCTCTAATAAGTTAATTTAAGCACGCTAAACTTGTGACTTGTGTTAAGGCGGCAAAAACTCCAGATAAACAATGTGTTGATGCATATGTGAAGTCAATGCCTTCTTCAGTCAGTATAGGTCATCATTCAATTACCTAATTAAGATGAAATCGTATGCAACGTCAATTAAGACACAAACAACTTTGAAATTGACTTAATGTTTTTACGTGCGTCACTTAATATGATATTGCCATGTAGTTTCAAATAGATATAGAGGAAGGTGAACGTACTAATTTACGTTTTTGATATTTGAGTAGAAATGAGCCTTATTAAGATGTCGTTCATTGTGGATAAACTGCCGACATACATAAAGACCAATTATGAAGGTGTTCTGGCAAAAGGCATGCTAATAATTGATATTGAAATAAGAAAGTAAAAAGATTCGCAACTAACGTTATCAAGAATACTGTAACTTTTATTGATAAACGTTTTAAGTATCTTCATTTTTGAACATCTTCTCCAATTCGAACATGACGATGTCGAGTAATCGAGGTACGCGTATGAACTAACCTGTTTGTATCATTTTCCTAGACACGATGTTGAAATGTTTTCAGTGTTATATTTCAACGAATGATTTACCTTGTTATTCCTACGTATTATTATTTCCTATTCAACAAAACATAATGAAAAATGACGTAAGGCGGTATTTTAGGTTTTTAGATTACGGGTTTCTCAAAGTGTTTACAACATACCTGTACTGGTTGACTTACTTGCGACCTTTGCAATCTCCATTGAAGGTTTCAGACACATAGGATTGGGCTCGCAACAGGTTACTGACTGGAAATAGCATCATGATTAACACTTCCATCGCCGAGGTGAAGGATATATCCACATGTAACTTTACTTGATAATTATGATCTAGCTAGTTCCAGTCGGTTTTTTTGCGTTCAAATGCGACAGTTGTCATGGTGAGGTCATTTGGTTTTAACCAAAGTTTGTATAAAACAAGATATTAGGGTGCGCCGCCAGAGACCTTTCCTAACAGACTGCTAGTTTCTTTAATGCGCCCACAGAACTGCCCATTGTATAGCTCACATACACTCGAGTCTCCACAGAGTAACCAAGTAGTTCTAGTTGGATGGGTAATTCAGTACATACGACGGCATTTTAGGCCATAATGTTAGTTAAAAGGGCAGTCATATGATACTTTCTGCATAAATGGTGATGTATATTTTAAAACTAGTGAAATATGAATTATATGCTCAACCGGATACAAATTTGACCAGTAATGAGAACAGGACTAAAATAGAAATGTTTGTGTAAACGTGTAGTCGTGACTTGGTTTTTATCTGTGACATTCTTTCTTTAACGTAGGAATTATTATTACGAATATTTACTTTGTACACGTCTTTGACAAGATATTGTTCTGTTCTTTCCAATATTATTACAAAGTTAACCCTCTTTAAACATAATCCATGACCCTACAGTAAGAAAGCCTACTATTTACTACGTTGCAAAATATTTGTCCTTAACTAACAGATTCGGTTCATGCAGTGGATATGCATTGAGCAGTCACTTGTTACCGAACGTTCCGAGTTCGAATACGTGTACCTACAGTTCAATGTGTTCTTCAGTAGAACATGTCATAACGAAATTCAAAGAACTGACTGACAGTAATGATGGAACACGACAACAAACACGGCGTGCCTCAACAAATATGAATCAGTACAGTGCGGATATGAACATATTTCGCAATTTCTATATTTCTCATTCGAGAAAAAGCAGCAGGTTGTTTTGTTTTGTTTTTTACTAATTCTACGTCTTTTTTCTCATTGACGCACGTATGTTAAGATTATTTCTGATATAATTATATTTGTTTCCGTCTGTTAGCCTATCAGTCTGAATGCTGGTTACCAGCTTTGAAAGACAATATAGCTGGAATAAGTCACAAAAACATGTACGCATTGTACTTCTGTTCACCATAAATAACTGGTACCTACTGCTACATCGATTAGACGTTACAGAGATAGTACTTAATCAATACATGAACCTTTCCATCATGTACTCTTAGTCTAGTAGTACTGCACCAATATTGTGTTTTCTTGTCAGAAAGTTGACTTAAGTCATGTAGATGCTTTTTAAAGTACACATGCACACTGTAGTATTAATTATGACAAACATCGTCAATTCTGCAAATTGTCCGCTTTTTACTTTCATTGCGTCGTACATTTATGTATACCAGTGATGTACCATCCGTGAAAATCTGGATTAGTTGCTCAAAGTGGAGAAGTGCTTGTATGGCCAATATTGTGGCTAATACGTAGTACAAAGTGCAAAATTAAGTCAAGTTTGAGAAATAAGTCCAACATTTCTTAAATATTGTGTAAATACTAATGATACTTATTATTTTCGTTTCCACACTATTGGAAATAAAGTCGGCTCGATTTTGTGATCATTTTCACTCTGAATTATACATACTGACTAAATATCGATATGAAAAGGGAACATATTGAATTACATGTATTTATATTATAATTGTGTATTTATCATTAAATAGGTTAAATAAAAAAAACTGTACTCTACTTCTGCCACTAGCCATTTGACCTCAAATATAATGTTTTGCCGATGGGTGATCGACCGTGTCTAACAGGGGTTGGTATGCAAAACATGAACTCTGTGCGAACCCTATACTGTTTACATTCTGTCTGTACTCAAGGACATGGCGATCCATACAACAACAAAACAGCTTCTTCCTCCACTTACCTGATACATGTACAGTGTATACTGTCACTGTATGTGTGTAAACAGACGTAGAATGTAATAATGAATCATTATAGGTTCCGTATCCTTGGGATGAATAGAAAATATTCTAGGGGTAAACATTTGTTGTTGTTGACGGAATAATAGTTTCACTTGAGGAACGATGTTGTTCATTGTTGAGGATCTTTAAATACGGAAGAATGATTTAGTATATTGTCAAAGAAGTTTCCTTTTATTATTTTTATTATTATTATCATTATTATCATAATAATGATTATTATTATTATTATTATTATTATCTTCTGCATATCGTTGTTAATGGAAATGCATGTGGTGATTACTCGCCGACGGTATTAGACCGTTTCCACAGTCCGAATCGATATATTTTTTAAAATTCCGAACGGGACTCCGTCTACGCGGTAACGTCCATCCGGGTACCTTTGCTTAGCAGTTATGTATACATTGGACTGGTGTTATGAAAGTGGTTACGTAAAGCAAGTGCCGGTTAAATACAAGGACATTGCATAATTATGAAAATGATTAAGTGAAATACAATACATGTAGATTATAAAGGCTGCTTAATATACCTGTTTAGTGTGTTAGGTGATCACTAGTGTGCAACATGCCAAATACAAGTTCTAAATGTACATCATCAAATAAAACGAAACATAACAATTAATTTTACGTCAGATGCATGATTTTCCACAAATTGAAATTTAGATTCGCGTTTCTTTTTCACTGAAAGTACACTGGTTCATTTATCATCTCTAAAACTCTGTGATGTAATATTCAATGACATGTCAATTCTTTCTGTTCAGTGTTCCTCTGTGTGGTTCTCCTCTTGTCGTGATGTTTGTTCGTTCATTTGATTCGTTATTGCTCTGTTGGCTTTTGCTCCGACTGAAGCATTCGTTATTGCTCTGTTGGCTTTTGCTCCGACTGAAGCATTCGTTATTGCTCTGTTGGCTTTTGCTCCGACTGAAGCAAATGGCAATCTGTCGGGATGTGGTGTCGTGGTTTGGAAACCATTTAGCCGATTAGCCGTGGAAAACGTTTGATATCATGAATTATTATATTTCTCGAAACGAAGTGATCAAGGTCACTTACTAGTATTTCAACAAATAGCAAAAATACAAATATTAAATGCATGTAAACAAATGCCACAACGTCATCATAGAATGTGAACGCTAAGCCGGGTCACACATACTATACCTGAGATCAATGTTTTGTGTACCATGACATGTATATCGGTCAGTCGGTTTGCAAAACATATTTGTTTTCATTCGTTGACCTTCAGTGTCCTCGTATAACACAGTCATAACAGGAAAGAGTTATACGACAGGTAAACAAACGTGAATTGTCTAGTGACCTAGTTACCTGGGCCAAGTTATACTGACCAGTGTCCAGTCTGGTATAGACGAGTTTATGTTTGTATGATATCCGCTTATCAGTATGACGTCACTATATGGACGTAGACGTACGTACATCTATACGGGTACCTGGACACGTGACATAGATAAAACGTGAAGATGTTTCGGACATTCACCCACTAACGATAATAAATAAAAGGTTACATCAAGGTGAAGTGCCTGAACATCAATTTACCAAAACAGTTAGTTACGCGTCGAGATTAAAAATGTGTCTGATATAAAATAACAAACGTATACTTTCGAGGTCTGTATACTTTTGGTTTTGGATAATCTAGGGTTCAAAAACCTTGATCGGCGCTAGTGAGAAAGGTGCATCTATAGGTGCTCATATATAATATTGTCGATGACCTGACTGTAGGGGTTGCTGTACAGTCTCCGAATTGTGTTGATCATCTTGCTGGTGATGTCATAGTACATACACGTTTTCCACATATATGTCACTGTCGACTGTGTCGAGCAACTGCTGCTTTAAATGAAGTTGCCATGCAATGTACAACGTTACGTACTCCATTCGATGGATTGCTCAATGTTAGTACCACTGGTAGACACCGTACAGCGGAAATAGGGTCTTGGAAAATGTATAATTTAGCTGCGATAAAAGAAGAATGTACGTTTTTTTGCACCGTCCGCCAAAAAATGTACATTTCGGTGCTGTTTGTCAAGAGTTAACGAACTTACAGAGCAAATGACTGCATTGGAGCTTTAAAATAAACATTACACTACCTAAATCAGTTCACTTCAAATGAATCGCATACATATTTACAGAATAATGGTTAAAACATACCGTCGTCCGAAATCGATTACCACTTTTACTTTCGTTTTCGTCCAAAATAGGGGGCTATTTCCGCTGTACGGTGTCTACCAGTGAGTACTGAGAGTTAAAATCTGGTCTGCGAGTGACCCTCCTGTTCTGAATCCTGCTTGTTCTTTCTTTTCTGACAAGTCTGTTCATTTCAGTTTTCATCCGCCTCACTATGATGCTTTTTCTTCTTCTTCTTCTTCCATCATGTAATTTGCACGGCCCACTCTGGGGCATTATCGCAAATGTTAGAGACTGGTGTGAGATACAAGGACTCCGGTGCGATACCCTTACTCTATGTCTGGGAACGTGGATTCCCATAGTTGTTGTATCGATTATATTTCAGCAACATCTTCATACAATATTTTTGTCAATCAAATACGATATGATTTATGTTATGCAAATCTACAGACAGGGCGAGGGAAACAATTTGTTCTGTATGTTTTGCATCTACTATCGTATGTGTTGCTGTACGTATATTTTATTGTCAGTTTGTATAACTTCACTTTCAGGTATTTCTTATCTTTTCTTTGTTGATACGGATATCTTAATGTATGTGCTTTCTGATATTAATAGCCACGTGTTTTGTAATATTATTCCCACTACTTCCTGCAAAAACTCGAGTTACCATGAGCACCGGGTATATTTCTGTACACACCATCATGCAGTGTAGAGATACAATAATTTTATCCTAACTGCACTGATTGGAGATAATGGCGTACATGCTATATGGCAGACTGTTTACAGTTTACCGACACTTGCAATGAATTACTATATGCATTTATATGCACTGTTACTAGAAGTACAAGATGTGTTTATAAGATGAAAAGTAATTATTTTGCGTTTTCATTGATTTGACCATTATTCTTTTGCTTTGAGTTTTACGCAGTTTTCAGGCACCATAATCTTGAGTATTCCTGCCATTGTTGAGCTAAGGATTGCATATTTCTGATCTCACCGCCTCTTGGTTTTGCAATGTAAGATTACTAGAGAAAAATGGAAACGACCGCCGAGCTTTCACGATCATTATAATTTATAATTATAGACATTATGCATATCGAGTGACGAAGGTGAAGTGCCCAGTCTGGGACCTTATTAACCAACATTATAATTCTGAAAGTAAGACTTAGACTTAAAAGTGACAGCATTTATAATTACTGCAATTTAATTTATAAAACCATGTGAAATTTTATCTGATCATGTGTGGTTGCCAACTCTGTCAATATAAAAAATCAGTACTTTTATAACAACACGAGAGCGAATGTCTAAGTCTGAGTTTTTGACTCAGTTCAATATATGGAACAAGTTGAATGCTCTTCACAAATCATCATTGATTAGTTCTTGATATTCTAACTTACAATGAACACTTGTCGTCAAAACGTGAATGAACGCCAGTAGTAAACATGGTTCACAAACAATGTTAAATAAATAAACATAGATCTTATATTGATCTTACCGACAGCAATGATATTATGTCCTACTCTAGCTAGCTGGTCCTTAACTCTAGCCTATATTTTATCAGGACAAAGCTGTGACTGACTTCTAAATCTAGGCTGACACAATTAGGTCGAAACAAGTTTATATTTTATTGGCTGCCACTCGATTATATTACCTTCATGTACTTGGTAGAATAGGAAACAAGATACTAAAACTTTGCAAATTAATGATTGGTGTTACTTAACGTCGTATTTTAGTCTCTTAATATTCAACATGTGCATCCAATCTTTGTGAACGGCAATCGACACGGTATTTCAACAACAGCTAACTTTTAAAAATATGTCTATATTCGATAATTCAAATTATTTTTGTCAAAAGTTAACTTAGTACAGAATTGCCAAATATGTGCATTTGACCGACAGGGTAGTGTCATTAACCGAATATAGCTCGTGTTGTTTGCTTCACACTAACCGCGAAACCGCGAGACCATGACCTTGTAAATGTCCAACAACAATGCCTGCCAAGTTTAATTTAAAACAAAAACTTATTTCAACAGTAGCGGCCTACATATTGAATACATGCAAACGGTTATTCAACTATGAAATGTCGGTGTTTTTTTGTGTTCCTTTGTGCATAAATACAGCCAATAATCTAATAATAGACCTTTATCCTGGCATTTATTATACAGAGCTTGAGTATCGGGTTTCTTTAATAACAAGTAGTTCGACATGTACATGTAGCTTGTTTTACTTTTTAAAGTTATTAGTGTTTTTTAAAGTAATTCATCGACCAATGAGCCAAAATCAGATGTCCTGGAAGTAGTTACGTAGTTCGCAGTGTACCGACAGGTACACAGTTTCGTCGGTTTTAGCAATTTGTATGATGTATTTACTTAAAAGAAAAGCAAATTGTTGAAATCGGTGAAACGGTGTGCCTGTGAGGTGGTGACTGTACCGACATTCCGTTCAGGGTATCGAGCAACATTGGTCTGTATGACAAGCTAACACCCTTCCACGGCATTAGGGACGAAAATGCTCAATCGATGCTGAAAAGTTTCACTACAAATACACGATCATTCGGAGCCCTAGAAGTTCTTAAATATGTTAAGCAAGTCAAAACCAGCTTAATTGCACAGATGAGGATAAGCACGTTTTTGCGTTTGAACGCGTAAGAAATGAGTTCACCATCTTGCCCATGTACAGCCTGGTCAGAATTATAGTGACAACACAGCGATATAGAACATATATTTGGACTAAGGATCCGGACGAAGCCGTGTATAAGGACAGCACAAAATATTTAAAATAATTGTGAACTATAACGTAGATTTAATAAAACGATGGTTACACGGAGTTATGGATGTGGTATTTTCTCTCCCTATCTCACACAGCCTGACATTGAGAGAGATAAGGCATCCGTTGATCAATCTTCTCACACACAGATGTCTGATACTCTACCAGACCCGTTTCAAAATAACTTCTGACAGGAAAACTTTTTTCCAGAGAAAAGTTTATAAAGTTTACAGTATGTTTACGAATACGTATACAAATCTATACAAACCTTTTAGCTTTGATAAACGTGCGTAAGTTATGTTCTAACACGATCGTCTATAACATGTATAAGACGTTGTTGAACATACTCGGCATCACGTGTCAGTGATAACAGAACAGTTTTCTCAACATATCATGCACGTGACTAGTACACGTGTTCACGTCAGCAGTAGACTGGTACCGCGGTCATAGTCCAAAAGATTGAATCGGATATGAGACATGTGGAACCAGTCTAGTTCAACAGTAGCGATGCATCTAAATATGCTTCCACACGGTTTGTATCCGTATGATGTAAACTTGAGAGGATAATGAACGCTTCTGGATAAAGCAGGCTCGATCCTTACGTCTCGATTGATATCTTATCGGTTACTTAGCCTGTTGTATCATCGTATCATCACGCCTACATCAGTCCTCTCAAACCTTCATCCGCTTTCCGATATATACCGGAAGCAAACGGAAATGATCGATCTTTCACGATTGCATTATGCGGAGACAGACCGGTGATTCCACAGTTTCCAATGTGCTGATATTATATCAATGTATCAATCAATGAGCTGTATGGTTTCAAACAATATCTTTACAAATATAAAACCGTCAGGCGCCCGGGAACGAGAACGGATTCGGGAGGTACCGTGGGCTAGAAAGATAGGTGTCACATAAGACAATTTGACTGGCCCTTTCAATATATATAATAGTGGTGAAACTATTTTAAACGAACACTTTACCTTAACCATTTTATACGCACTTTTATCTCGAAGGTCAATGTTTTATTGATTAAACTAAAAAAAATTATTGTATGTACTCATCATATGAATTCCTTCTATTATTTACTAACCTACGTACATCTACAGTGAATGCACTGACCGGTTAAAGATAATGTTATCGTCCGATTAGATTTGGGTCAATAGTATCTAGGTCTTCTTATGAGTTCTATATAATTTAATGTCCGTTCAAAGTTAAATGATAACAGTTGTAAACATTTGCTCGTCAGTTAGGTAACCTATGTTTATATAGCTTTAACTTGGTATATCTGAGTCAGTGGCAGTTCCGCTATTCTTTCTAAAGAGATACTAGTAAGTGATTATTGTTATAAAGTACATTAATAAAACATGTACAACCTAGATATCTACCTGTTCACTTATAGCAAACTAGATCTAGATGTAGTTAACATTTTGTGCTACCGCCGAGACAAACTTTTCAACAAGCAAGTATCTAGGTTTGTAGACATGTCTAGGTACCAATACCGTAGTTATATATTCTAACCTTTAAAGGTTTTTTAAATCAATCGCAAAACAGATAATCACTACAACACAAACTTTTATTGATAACGTTAGTAGCGGTGTGACCAATTCACACACCTACCTTAAATACTATACTGGAGTTATATTTCCTAACCCTTTCTAAAATACTGATAAGCCAGTCGACATATTACAAATTTTGGCTGATATGACATAATCAGTTCTGAATACTGAAAACTCTTGTCATATGAATACCCATTTATCATAAATAGTAGGTCACACATATGTACACAGACGAAAATAGCTAACTTTGAAATGTCAGGGTGTCGTTTTTGTCAATTTACAAATTAGATACCAGTATCTAGATAAATACTTTTTTTATATTTAGATAATTTTACGTAGGTACATGTGGGTCAAGGATAATTCAGTAAAATATGAGATAACCGTTTCAAACACCTGTATGTACCCAATATTGCACTTTTACATGCAATAATTAAAGTACCAACCCAATGAAAACGAATCATCAAACTGGTCATCCAGCCGAACTTTGCTTAAGCATTTCCTCTTCACTTTTATAGTATATAAGTCATCTCCTGAAAATATGTCACCTAATCACAGGTCATAAGGCCGCCAGAACCAATGACATACATTAAAATGCATTGAATAGCCTATTAGGGAACCCCAAATCAGAAAACATTGAATAAAAGAAAGACTCAAAATCAAACTACATGTATAATTAAAATTAACGTTGATATCACAGTGTGTTGAAGAATGATTGATTACCCGGTATTTTACACGTTTATCTCTATAATTATATCTAACGTTGTACGACTTTCTACACTGTCACTTCCCCAGTGTGTGATAGTACGATATCGGTGAACGATATTATTCTCTATTCTGTCTACAAAAAATCACAGTCGGAATGTACTGTAACCCTGCACTGTAATTGCCTTTACTAACGCGTCCGTATTTATGCATTTTCAAGGTAAACCTTCTTCTTCCATGTAATTTGCAGGGCCCACTCTGGGACATTTTCGCAAATGTTAGAGACAGAGGTGAGATACAAGGAATCCGGGTGCGACACTCTAGCTCGTTCCGAATAGATTCCTTGGCTCTTTAACGTGCCAAATCGCAATAAAAGCAACTAGTATTGACTAATGCAACAAGGTTGGTGGATGTGTTTCTAGTACGATGGTCGAACGTACCGGGAACTAGAGGTTGTGAGTTCAATTCCAGACAGCGAATCGTTATAAAGATAGTTTACCGTAAATCTTCAAATACCATGGCGACCAGTCAGTTTGAATCATTGGGATCTCCTGATTGGGTGGACTTAAAACAATATACTGACTACTGTGATTGAATGCAATACCACTGGTCAGTGACTTACTTTTGTGTTGGTTTGTTTGGGTTGGTATTCTTATAGTATGTAGCCCATATATGGTGTTTAGTACTGATTACTGTTCTCTCTTAAGCAGCTATGAACAATGAAATTAGGTCGTTGAATTTCATGAGAAGGCACTGGTTCTCACCTGCCTGATATTATGATACAGTTACTTATCTATTCGAAATACAACTCGAATTGAGACATTCAGCACAAACTATCCTGAGCGACTAACTGTAGAATAACAACCTCTCTATAACAGTACCTTCCCATTTTCCCTAGGCTGATGTCTCTGTAAAGTCAACCCCTAAAGAGCAATAACCTCTGTACAACGGCGAATACTAGCTGCTTCCGAAGCATAATTATGTAGTGTAGTACATGCAGTTGTAATGGCTAAGTTGTTGATAGCAGACACTATAAAACAACAGCCATCGTATATAGTGTAGCTTTGCAGTGCAGCTAGGTAACGAATTCTCGTTCTGTCGTACAAACAAATCTCTGACTTAGAATGTATATTTTTCATGAGGGAACTGTAAGGTATGTGAGCAATATGTCAACATTAGATGTAGATATGCTGAGAGGACGTGAATTGCTTGCATATTGACTTGCCTGTGTTGCTACATATACGTTTGTATACTCAACATATATTTCTGTGGAAACTGGGTCACACAACTAACATTACTGCATTCAGAGTAATATGTGTGTCACACAACTGAATCACTAATTTACTACAGAGCGAAATAATTTACATACCATTTCAGACGAAATATCTAAGCTTAATATTATACTGTATAGATATTTAGGTGATGGGCATGGTAAGAAAAAATACCCATTTAATACCGATGCACATGCAATATAGGAACGTTCTAAATGTATATAGCAATATTGATTTTCGAATGTTATTTCGTTTACTAGAAAGTTATGTCTTATGAAAGTACAATGTTTATTTACACGGAATGATGATTTCGTGATGAAAGCGAATCAGAAAAATAAGCTAAAATTAAACTACCACGAATGATAACGGATTTACTGTAGATATTTTGGTTGAGGTATGATAAAGGTCTGTAGGACAAGGTTAAAATGTACATATAAATTATTATATTTTATACTCACTGTGTATAAACGAGCCGAGTTTCGGCAATTGCAATTAGGAATACACGTTGAACTACAGAGTACGACAAATAAGGAGTACAGTGATCTGATTTTATATGTGCTTGCAATAGCAATAAATGATACAAGTTTAATTTTATAGTAAACCTATCAATCCTCAGGTTTTTGGTTCATACGCTGTGATATATACTATATATATGTATGGTTTTTTTTCAGGAATCTGGTGCATTGATGGGAAAGCAAACAACTGTAACCGTATCATATACCGGAATATATGACACACGTTGTCTTTTGGCCTTTCTGGAACCCAGATAGCGGTTAGGAGGGATCAAAGGACAGCACCTTATGGGTTTGATCAATGATTGTTTCGAGACATACCGAACTCGATTATCAGGTCCCTTTCCATTAACATTATTAAGTTGGTACCATGTCAGGAAGATGCGATAAGTTGAAGTTTCATTTCTACTTACACGCGACACAAACATCGCCAAGCACGCTTTGGACTGGAACCCACAAAACAGCAGGAAAAGAAGCGACACAAACATCGCCAAGCACGCTTTGGACTGGAATCCACAAAACAGCAGGAAAAGAAGCGACACAAACATCGCCAAGCACGCTTTGGACTGGAATCCACAAAACAGCAGGAAAAGAAGCGACACAAACATCGCCACCAACGCTTTGGACTGGAATCCACAAAACAGCAGGAAAAGAAGCGACACAAACATCGCCAAGCACGCTTTGGACTGGAACATACAGAACAGCAGGAAAAGAAGCGATACAAACATCGCCAAGCACGTTTTGGACTGGAACCCACAAAACAGCAGGAGAAGAAGCCGACCAAACATGTCATGGAGAAGGAACACTCTACACAGAGCTCAAAATATGCAGGATGTCGTGGAGAGAGGCCAATGGCGAGCTGTGGTGACGGCCCTATGTCCTAGTCGGGATGAAGAGGACTTGGTCAAACATGTGGTCAAAGTAAGTACATGCGTCAGCGGGACTTACGCGCTCCTAACGGAAGCAAATAAACTGTTCACTACTTTGGAATGTCACATAATTATATATGTACGTAGATTGTTACTTACTAGCATCATTTATTCAAAACAATGTAATCATTTGATTATGCAACTTTGGTTTCTTTATGTGTCAGTAAAAATTGCAAATGACGAAACAATATGCATTACAGTTAGCTTGTCCCTTATACATGTACACCTAGTATAATCATTTGGTAAGGAAGCAGGGGTATGTTGCATTTAGGTCGACGGTCGTTTTAATGTAATCGTTAGTTGATCATCAAAAAGAGGACCCCCCCCCCCTACGTTAAGTGTTTAGTGATTTGTGATTTCTAATTCATAAAATGTTACTGTAATTATCGGTGTCACATAAGACCTAATTGTTTTTGTGTATCCTTGGTACAGATAACTACCCGATTGTAGCCGTCGGTCTTAATTTCACAATTGCTCTCTCACGGCGGTTCCACTAACCCGGTTTATCTGCTAACTTGACAATTGATTAATGGCTTTATAGGTTATATTTAGAAAACTCGGGTATATTTTTTATGTTCTATCGTACCGATATAAAGTTGAGAACCTCCAATACGTACTTCTACCCTGGTTTTGTAGACAATTACACTTAGAAATTCTTCGAAAGTGACTTTCATGACAGCTACTCTGGAACAATTCATCTAAGATCCATTCTCTAGAAGCAAAGCCCTTACCGAAGTGGTCCCTCTTTTAGCAAACACTAAAGCAAACAATGACCTCTCTCAAAAGCAACATCCTTACGAAAGTGGTCCGTCTCAACAGCAACAGTGTCACCAAAATGGACCCATACATTGAGAAACATTTATAAACCTATCAACATTTCTGCGACAACGTAATTAAAAAGCCGTAACTTATCCTAGCACGTCAAGATTAAAACATGTCCCATATTTCTCACCGTACTAATGTTTGTCAGTGTAGATATTCACGTGTATAACAATGTGAGAGGATAATCTTACCTACTGTACTACAATAGGCTTTTTTCAAATTACTACATTTGTATGTCATCTATGTTGCCAATTATGCAAAACAGATAGAAATTAAATTGTCTCCGCTCTAAACTATGTAATAAAGCAATCTCGCATCACATGATGCCCTAGATAATCTGATACACGTGTATGTATATGTGCGTACAGTACAGTAAAGTGACAAGAAAGAAGAGCAATGTGATATATCTCATTGAAATCAGCTCTTTACAGCGCTTAGCTTTAGGATGTAGCTACTTAGGCAGATGGATGTAAACTCGTTTACAGTACAGTGCATAATTACAAATGCAGTTGATATACTTGCAGTAGGTGACGGTGAAATCCAACGACCTGATTTCATTGACCTGCTTAAAGATAAATAAGTAAGTGAACAGTGGTATTTCATTGAATCCCAATAGGCAGTACATGAGTACTACCATGTAGTGTTTTAAGTCGACCCAATCAGAAGATTCCAATCGATGGTCCAAATGGTTTTACGGTAAACATTCCTTCGTAAGCTCTCTTTAATAGCTGTCACATTTGTAATAACAGCTTTTGATTTATAGCCATGTTTATTAAGTGTTCTAGAAGATCTTGAACGCTTGTATATTTCATTATGCTTCTATGCCTATATACAATTATACGTGTACGGTATAAATTTGTTTCATTTTAGGTTTAAATTCCCTGAAACGCATCAAGGGAATCTGTGCCTTTAATATTCCACATAAGTTTATACAGATGGAACGAGGGGCATAGGTGTCAGACAAGCCATAAAATGGTCGAGATTTTTTTATATTTTAAATGTATTCAGTCAAATGCTAAGATCAAGGCTAACACGTACCCAATACATTAGAAAATATATTAAACAATTTTACAAACATACATTGCACACAACGTATTAATAAATAACGTTAGTCCAACTCACGAAAAGATACGCCGAATTCTAGACCCATCGCAAATTCGCAATCATAATCTACAATACTAGTACATATTGTAACATATGTATTTATACGGTTTGGAATGACGGTAAGTGATTGAACCCGCTACCCCATACTACTAGTGAGGACGCTAAAACCACATGTCCACCATTGAGAAACATTGTCAGTATCTTGTATGAATGTATTTTTCACGTGGTCACGTTGCATGCTGTATATTTTAGTTGCCGATACTCAAGTCTTATACTTTCTTATCAGGGTAGCTTAAATGATAATCTGATAATTTATGGTTGTCATGCCTCGTTCAATAGGTCAGCTACCAGTAAATGTCGCGTACTGATTATCTAAATGGACGAATAGTTGGACACAATTCGTGTACATATTTGTCGTTGGTGACGCATTTTAAGTCAAAATATAGGCGGGTATTGATTAGATATGTGACACACAAGGGCAAACCCCTTATCTAAGGGCTTAATGTTTCACCACGAGTGAACATTCACAAGCAATTATTCGACCATAAATGTCTTACGCCCCCGAAAGAATGTTCATTTTCGAAACAGTCGATGTTTCTAGAAACACTCCTTGTTATCTGAGGTAAACAGGATAAAGTATCGAACACATGGCCTCCATTGTAAAGTAATAATAATAATAATAATAATAATAATAATAATAATAATAATAATAATAATAATAATAATAATAATAATAATAAAACAGGATAAGGTATCGAACACATGACCTCCATTTTTAAATAATAATAATAATAAATAAATAAATACTTTATCTAAAGAGGCATCAATTTTGGATATACATGTACCACTTTGTCTAAATTACAAGTCGATAATACATGTGATGATTATGGGCACAATGCATGTACACATGTACATAGAACAAACCGTGTCAGTTTTTATTTTTATCTATTTCAGGAACTTCCTACAGATCGGTTGCCAACACACTATCTTACATCTAACGGCCCGTACCAGATAACGTCATAACTTTGTTCTATGATGTGGATCACTAGGTCTTATCTCAAATTCGTTAGTTTGAGCCTATTTTATGAAACGTACATGTACAAAAATGTACATGTAGACGATAGTGTAAGTCGTCAGTGTAAGTACATTAGTGAATGATAATGCTAGGCTATATATGTACATAACAACATTCATTGTTCAACACATTATTGTATCTGTGTTGATAACAAAGTGGTCCAGTGTCCGCTTCGAACGCAGGAGGTCACTGGATCGATCCCAAATCGTCACATATTAAAGTCGTTAAAATGGTAGACCTACTTGTACACTGTATATCTCAGAACTGTCTGACACACGGTATAGTAACTAAATATTTGCTCAACAATATTCCTGTTATATAGTTAGCGATCACTTCACCTAACCAGTTTTCCTGGACTGTATCTTAACCAACACTAACTATTGAAAACTATCCCTTCCACAACCTCTTCGTGTGAGGAGGAAATCGCCATCGTAGTCAATTCTGGTCGATAGGGTGGTCACATGAATCGGTCAACTGTCGGTCCCTAGGGACTATCTACACCTACACTTACATTTATGTCACCCACCACGTTCAAGTATTGGCCCCCACATTGTACTCTTGAACTTCACGTACTAGATTATATTGTATGATGAAATTATTGCGAATTAAAAATATTAATAACGGTGCAGGGGAGGTTACTCATTTTTTTGACAAAAATAAACAGTACATTTTGTAGAATCTGATAATCTATTCTCGGGATTAACTTGGAGTATATTTGACTGGTAATGTTATATTTTTCTTAAATGTGGTTATTTTTCGGTAATCAAAGAATTCTGGTCAGCTTTAGTGAATAAGATGACCATTATAATGTGAGTCGTGGCGAGACGTGGCAAATCGCGCGTTACATTGCGAATTAAATTAATTAACTGCAGTGCAAGGGAGCGAACTCATTTTTGTCGCCCTAGCATTTTGCATACGCTCTTAACAGTACCTACTAACATAAAAGTCAAGTCGATATTATTATGTTTACATATAGCATACGGCTATATCACAAGGACATTAAACTGAGCACCGTTCCACTCCCGACTTGGACACGACTAAATGCTTCCTTTGTGATAATTGACTATAAAACACGCCCTCCACATGTGGAAATGCTGCTAGTTTCTTATGGAAAAGTTTGAGAAGTAAGAAATATGTAATCATCAAATAAACACGAAATTCGTGTATGATCAACAAATAAGCAAATCACAACAAAGCAAGTGGTACTGTAAGTGGTTGTTCTATAAGATCATGAGATATACAGATGAAAGGGTATTGTTCTCTGGGTGATTACCTTAACATTAAAACAGCTCATACAAAAGGGCGTTATATTAAACTAGTGTTAGTGTCTTTATTTAAGATGGAGTAAGGTATTTCTCACTAGTGCATACTTGCGGATGTTGTGTGGTTATGTTAGTGGTACATGAATGCATGCTTCATGTACATGCTTCATTTCCACGTACACGTATATGGTAAGTGCAGCCATAATGGTTAGGCTCTAAATAAAATGACCCCCAACACGACTACAGTAAAGTAATGTGCAGTTCTTTTCATAGAACCTACCTACAAATATAACCATCGTGCGTTTTGAATCATCTGCACGCATATGGAAACTTTTCTGATTATGTTGCTAGGTAACAAATTGAGTGTTACAGGAGTGTCACGTTGAATGGACGTGATCAAGCACAAATGACCTGCTACAAATGCTGTTGCTTCTGCACGGACATACACATCGACTATCCCTGGCTATTCTGCCTTCAAACAACGCTACCATTCCCATTTTTCGTGCTCGTCATGGTGTGTGTTTCATCCGCTCATTTTATACGCCAATTTATTTTAAGTTGTTCGAGGTACGTGTTGAATAGCATGTGTTCTGTACTTGGTGTGCCACGATGGTGCATCAATTGGTATAATTACTTTGTCCCTAATTGCGGTTCCTAAAACCCTGGCATGAATACACTGTTAGCATGTTAGTACAAATGTACCGAGTAATACAATTTGTTATTTGATACAACATTTAAATGTACTAGTATTATACAGTTTATAGTTAATACGACCATGGTGAATATAATATCCCAATTGTCTGATATTTTCATTAAATTCATTTTAAGTGCCGGTTAATAACGTTATAGTTGATAGTGGTTTGTGTCATATATAGGTACATATATAAGACATAGCAGGTATCTTTGATTTTATGAAACAGTAATTGTTTTGTTTTATATACGTATTTGCTAATTGGTTACGATTACTGATAATTATAAGACCTTTTGAAAAGTACACGTACCTCACTATTGATATTGTACGAGGCTTTTCAGCATGCAAGCCATATCCTAGTACATAATTATAAACTGATATATACTATAATATACGTACATGTACACAGAGTGTACTTGTGAGCATCACTTAACCTTCAGATGTGACTGCATGAACTCTACGTGAGAACTACCACTGTCTGAAGTATTTATAGTCTAACAGTCACGGATATATTCTGTAGTTCAACATCATCTATTACCATACAGTATAAGTACAAGAACTTATAGTACTGGTGGTACGAACAATTGAACGTGATCATAAACCCAGCCATATGCCTAGGTCCCAGTGAGTATTTTTGCCTCCACGACGATGTACTCCTGATTTTAATAATACATGAGCTTCGGAAGGCATCGGTATAAGGTTCCTCGTGATCTATGTGATGCTTCGTCGAAATAATGAGAACATTTTAAAAATCCCTGTTCCCGATGCCTCCCGAAGCTAATTGATTTAAATCGGGAGTATATCTTCGAGGCTAAAATGCTCAAACAGAAGGGACCTAGGTTTTAAATTTTGATTCATGCATGTATATACAATGCCAGGCAAGAAACTTGTAAATTATTCATGTTGCCGGTGATTAAGATTTGTTGTTATATAATATTATGCAGTACACATCGCGTAGATTTGTAATCCAGCTCCGCTTATGAAAGGAAAAAAAGTGGAATGAACTGTACATTTTGCTCATAGACGGCTTGAGGATCGGGTTAATTTGTTCGGACTATAACTTAACACTGGGATTAGGATTATGGCAAAAGGAAGGAAGCACGCAGACAGGCAATGATTGAACATTGATTCATTGCGTGTATATATGTATGATCGAACCATACGTAAGCATCAATGGGAAGGGGGTGTCGGAAACTATCTGTTCTGTATACCGATCAATCGATATGTCTGGTGTGATTTCTTCATATAGAGCTATGCGCTGGAAGTGTATATCGCTGACTTAGAATGAGAAGGTCGTAACTACAAGTAAAACATGCTGATTCAACTTCAGCCCGACAAGTTCCGATTTCATGAAAAATAGTATGCCCCTTGTTATGCTGATTTGAAATATGTATCGTATTTACGACCTTCTCTTCTTAGCCAACGATATAATAAATGGTTACGAGACTCCAAGATCACACGGCGTGATCTGGTGGTGCTATACTGCAGACACTGTTCGGTGCATTGCCACTGTCTATTGATTGAACATGAAATAAATGATCTGCTAGAATAATAAAGTTTCTCCATAAAGCAGTATCGGTGGTAATCAATGGTTTGCCTGGAACTGTTTGGCAGACGACAACTTTAACGCCTGTTATTTTCAGAAGTCTGACACTCGATGTAAGCGTGATATAAGATGTTGTATATTTCCTATGAACTATTCTATCGTTGAACTGTTCAATGTCACATACATGTATATAGCACATGTACTTATTACGTTCGGTAGATGATCCGGATCAACTAGTTTGTGCACTATCCAGAACGCAGCTTGGTTCTTATACAAGTATTTTAGAATTTTGCGAAAAATACACGGATGTTGTGGCCTTGGCAGACATGGCCATACTATCGACACCATCCATGCTGCCAATTGACTTCAACTACCAGTTATGTTAATAGTCCACGTGAAGTTTGAAGGAGTTCGAGAAGTACGAATATGATACCGGAAGATGAGATGCCTTTCAAGCATCCTTCTTCTAACCGCCTCCTCGATAGCCTAGTGGTAGAACGTCTGCTTCCAGTTCGGGAGGTCCCGGGTTCGATCCCAAGCTGAGTCATACCAGAGATCTTATATAAAGTTATATATAATAGATCCTGGTCATACCAAAGACGAAATAAAAATGGCACCAGAAATTCCCTTGCTAGACGCTCAGCATGTAAGGAAACATGGCTTCTCGTCTCCCATACCCTCGTGGCGAAGAATTACATCAGGAATGAGGTTGTCGATATTGTTTAATATAAGTTGGAAAAATTTGTTTCACTAATCATTCATCATAATTGCAGCCATGTTTTAGCAGAAACGGGTACAAACTGTTTTCTCATAGGGGGTAGGCCGGCAAACAACATTTTATAACGGTAAGGGAGGGCACATAAATATAAATATAGTAACTGTATAATCAATATAATTTATAATTGTAATAAAATGATGTCTCGACCGTTTAAGATGGGAGATAATTCAATTACACGACGTTGATTGAATGTGATAATTTATCTCCCTTTAAATAGGATTAGTATTGATATGACGGATTCATGAACAAAATTACCTACTGAGTGGAAATGACAAGACCATAACTGCTAAAAGGAAGCAGAGTGTTAATAAAGAGAAAGTCTGTGGTCATAGTTGACAAGACGTAATGGACGTTCTATGTTTGAGTAACTGTACTGTGTGCTAATGTAACATGACATGGTTATTATTTTATGGCATGCAGTATGGGTATCCCTCATTAAGACCGATGCCTTACCACAGAGCCACCAGAGCATTCTTATTTTACCTTATGTATAATGATGGGTTCATCAGTTATTTAATGCTCTGTTTGTCTGGCATAATTCGCTGATTTAAATGAGAAGGTCGTAAGTACAAAATCGACAAATAAAGTATTTGCTTACTTACTTACTTACTTATTTTAAATGGCAGTGGCTACCTAGCCAATTTGTCAAGGGAACCAATTCCGATTCTGTAAACAATCCTAAGAGGATTCTCTAGGGAACCGTCATTGATTTTTTTATATGATTTACCGTAGTGCCGATTTATATTAAAATAGGCTCATAAGAAGGAACTTATGATGTGATGCCGATTTCAAATATGCATCAGTCTTTTAAGGTCGTAAGTAGTAGTTACTGTTACGACCTCTAATTCTAAGCCAGCGAATCTGTTTATTATGAAAGAATATTAAAATGAATTTTGTACATTTATGTCATAAACTACGCTAGGGGTCAATAATATGCTAGATATAGGCAAAGGACTTCTTTGATATAGAGACTGAGGTGCCTCTTGATTTCCTTTAAACTCTCTGAGCGAGACGACAACGATATGAAAGTATTCGTACTTATTTAGCATATTACGACGGTCAAAATAAAAAAAACACATGAATATGTTTACATCGGGTACTATGCTGCGAACGCTTTGTTCGAAGGTTTGTTTTGCACCAATGAATCGTGTATTAACTTTGTTTGCAATGTAAAGTAATGTCATCATATATTGTTGTGCTTAAGCCCACGAAATGTATTGATTAAGATTTTGTCATATATTTTCGCGACTAGGCCTACGCACAATTTGTCACACGAAAAAGTTACATCATCGTAACGTCATGTCATGCCCTTATTGGAGATTGCTGATGTTCAATCCTAACAACTCGTGCATCAATCATTTAACACATTAAGCACGTCTAAGCATGGCTTACACTGCGCTATGCTAGACTTTTAGAAAACTGTAAAACCACAACAGCATGCAGACGAATTTAGCCGAAAATTCATATGCTACACCATACGTTAGTGACAACCAGACCACTGCGCATCATAGCACTACAGTAATAATCAGGATTTCCATGGTCAGGGAAGTCTTGGGAAAACACATTTTTTCAAGGCAGTTGCTAGGATTACGGTACCGTAATCCTAGCGAATCCTAGCTAGGGCTGTCTAGAATTACGGAAGTTTTTATACTGACTGCAATTAAGCGTGAAGGTCGCCTTATATTGCATGATGTCATCATTATTTCATGAATTTATACAACTATTTGGTATATATTTATTAACAACTTAATAGAAATATCAGTATATCATGCGTTGAATTTTACTTCGCTAAAATTTTTCCTTGCATGGGGAAGAAAATAGAGGCAGTCCGAATGTTTATAAATTAATTAAAGTATGTGGTCGAATACACAAATGCAGTTCCATTGAAATTGATTGTTATGGTCGAAACAAATTGTGTTGCTAATTTTGGTAGTAGATCTGGTATGTTTGTTTGTCATTTTCTCCTCAAAATAAAAAATAAGTAGCTATAAATCGTTTGTTGATTCACAATTTACAGTCTACTACTTGATCTACGTTGTGACAGCGCATAGTGATACGAATTCCAAATATGGTCATATTTAGTTTTTTAAATATTTGTTTTAATTTGTAACTCATTACGCTTTGCATGTCATGAGGAATCTTTTAAAATTAGAATTATGTAAATTATAAGGTACAAAATTGATTATCTGTTCTCTCAATATATTTTCCATATTCTAATAACTTTATAAATGCGTAGATAAAAGTACGATACAGTATCAAA
Source organism: Spisula subtruncata (assembly GCA_963678985.1). Lineage (NCBI taxonomy): Eukaryota > Metazoa > Mollusca > Bivalvia > Venerida > Mactridae > Spisula > Spisula subtruncata. The sequence goes on from OY787674.1 coordinate 12,728,339, forward strand.
AGTATTTGCATTTGGATATTTTCCGCCGTTTTAATATCTTTACCATCCTGAATATCTTTACCATAACAAAAACTGATTATACTCAATGGTAAAATATACCAATATTTGTATAAATTCATGAAATGTTAATGTCAACATTAAATATAAGTTGACCTGCACGCTTAATATAAATACTTCCGTAACTCTAGACAGCCCTAGCTAGGACTCGCTAGGATTACGGAACTTGCGTAATCCTAGCCTGTGGGTCTAGGATTACGGTACCATAATCCTAGCCACTGCCTTTTTTCAAGGTCATGGAAAAAATGCTACCTGAAACTTATTGGTTCCACTATAAAGCAAATATAACCGCTATTTTGCTCTAACAAAAAAGGCATGACTGCTCAAAAAAGTCTGGAAAAACTGCTGTCTGGTCAGGGAATTTTGTCTTAGAATATTTGTGGGTATCCTGATAAGAAAAGCTCTTAGTATGCTCGCATAGTGCAGCAATCTAGATGTAATGCACCAGTCAGTTGCATCCGCAGCCCCCACCTGGGGATGAGCTGGGATTTTTACTTGAAAAACCCTGGCCCTCCACTGCCCTGTCGGGGACAGATGATGGTAAAATCTCCGGTATTCCCATTGACAACTAAATAATGTCCCCGGATATTTGTTCGGGAAAAATTTGCAACATTTCACTGTCAGTGCAGGGGAGCTGGGATGTAAAAACACAGCCGTTTCTGCGGGCTTATATCGCCCATCCCCAGTGGTGGTCGCCCATCCCCAGGGGTGCGTAGATTCAACTGACTGGTACATAATGGACACTCTGTTAGCTTTTGATCGGCAGTATCCAATGTCTAGCAGCTCTAGCCTTGATGCTGTTTAAGGGGACAGAGGGAGAACAAAAGTGGGAGGGGGGTGGTAAACAAGAAATCAGATAATTTAAGAAAATGGAAGAAATGAAACCAACAGACTTGTATTGTGTATATACTACTTGTATCACTCTAACAGAAAACAAATGTCTTGTTAAAATACTGGCCACCCTAATTAAAAAGTGTGTTTGAAAGAATATGCATGCCTTTAAGTTTAAGAACTTGTTAACAAACACATAAATGGCAAATGTCACAAGCGAAAACCAATACCATGCTTGTATCTTAACTCCAGGGTACATACAGGGTGTCCAAAAAGAAAGTATACAGTTTCAGCACATTGTTATCAAAACTATATATTCTGCTATCGCAAAGAAAACTTAGCCAGTGATATATGTGTTGAAGTATGTGCATTTGAAGGCTATTTAAATAATAATGGTAATCCTTGCAGGTTCTTGCTACTGAGCAGACAGTATTGCCATCATCAGTATTGGTAAGATGCTTACGTGGAAACTATTGTACTCTCCAAAATGAAGATCACACAAAACCAGAACAAGAACAAAAAGGGAAAGAATATTGTAAGTTAAATGTAATTAATACTTCACATAGTCAATGATCGAAGAAGAGTTTGCATTTACTGTACTTAAATTATTGTGTCTAACCGATTTTCTGGTCTAGTCGGAAGTTCCAGTTGTCCGACTGTTATACAGTCTTCACAAAAAACTTTTCAAAGTACTAGCCAGTCGGGCTACCAACAAGGCAGAACTTACTAGCCCGAGAAGAAATTGAATAGTCTGAACATTAATTTATATAAAGTACATTTTATTCAATTGTTTTGAGATTATTTTTAAGTCTGTGTGATATTGTTCATTACCGTATTGCTTATTACATTTTAAGCAAATATACATCACTGAAAACAGGACCTATGATTTTTAAATTATTCTCAGAATTTGTTTACTATCCATTGGTACTAGTCACCTAGAGAAAACTACTAGCCCGACCCGGTTTTTGCTAGCCTCGGGCTAGTGGCCAAATTCGAAAACTGGTTATACACAAATTATTGTATTTGACCGACTTATTGGTCTAGTCACATTGTTGGCCTGGTATACCGTATACACAAATTATTGTATTTGACTGACTTACTGGTTCAGTCCTATTGCCTGACTGATCTACACAAATTCGCTGGATTAGAATGAGAAGGTTGTAACTACAAAATCAAAATTTTGAGGAAACCAGAAAAACTGTCTGACAATTACTCTTTTTTGGTAAAACTAGCTTTTTCAACTTCAGTTTGGTCATCATGACAAGTTCTGATTTTCATGAAAATAGGCTCATATGAAGCGCCTTATGATGTAGATTTCAAATGTGCATGAGACTTATAAGGTCACTTACAACAATCTCATTCTAAGCCAGCAAATTATTTATTTGACCCACTTATTTGTCTAGTCCTATTGTCGGACTGGTATACACAACGTTTTCAGTATAGGTATTTAACCATAGAGAGAGTGAGAGACCTTTTCACTATGCTACCTTGTCTTGCAGCTTATTCCTCAGCTTGGAGCACAACTTCAGTGTGTTCAAGTTTCACATCAAATAACACTGGTAATAGTGTTATAGAACTACATCAATAACAACAAATTAATACAAGTAGATCTAACCCAATTTAAATCCAATTGTTATAGCTCAGCCAATTATGTTTATCTCAAGCAAATGCGCTAAAAGGTCGAGGTGACCAGAATGAATTTGAATTCAGGTTAATTTAAGACATATTGAAAGTGTGTTCATGTAATTTATTGCAGCACATTGTCGTGTTAGTTTGTTGGGCCGAGTAGGGGCAAAACCAGAAGAAAAGGAAGGAAAAAATGGTTCTACTTATGCACGTTTGGTTCTTGGAGTAAGCCAAAGTAAGTTTCATTCTGTAGTATTAGAAATATCCCTGAGAGATTTGTTTAAACAACTGTGACATTGGCTCCTTTTTAGCTCACCTGTCTCAAACTTGACATAGTGAGAGGGTGAGCTTTTGTGATAACTACCGGTAGTTGTCCGTCCGTCTGTTCACAATTTGCAAGCGTATAGACACTTAAGGTCACAATTTTGACCCAATCTTTATAAAACTTAAGTCACAATGATCATCTCAACAAAAGGTAGGCCAATTTGTTATTAGGTCATCACGGGTCAAAAACTAGGTTAAGTTGTAGAAAAACCATGTTTAAGTTATATAGGCTGTATTTTTTCTGGATCTATGTGGATATTAGTCAGAATGTTTTTGAGATTGAGCATGGGTCATTTGGGATAATTACTACATCACTAGGTCAAATTATAGAAAAAAAATTCTGTATTCTGCAGTAACTGTTATTCAGGTCATCTTAGGGGCATGTATACATGTATGCATTAATATGACTGGTGAGCGACCTAGAGCACTAGCGTTATTTCTTGGTATTCCGGGAAAGTGTCTGGAAGTACCAGTCAAATTGCAAACTTTTGATAGACCTTCAAATATCTTAAAAATTGTTTTATGACATAATAAATGATAATATTGTTAAAAAAGGAACAAAAAAGGCAAGTTCCCCATGTTTTTAACCAGGTTTTTAAATAAAAAAAACCTGGTTCTTTAGATTGGCGATTTCATCGGGCGGGCCTCAACAATTGGTTTCAGTTGGATAACTTCAGTTAGGAATGAGATATCATGATGAAACTTGCTGTGTATGTTGCTTGTGTGAAGACCCCACTTGGGTTTGAAAGTGGGGCTGGTGGGGTCAAGGTCACCATTACTAAAAATAGAAAAACGGTTTCTGCTCAATAACTTTAGTTAGAAATGAGATATCATGATGAAACTTGCTGTGTATGTAGCTTGTGTGAAGACCCCGCTTGGGATTGAAAGTGGGGCTGGTGGGGTCAAGGTCACCATTACTAAAAATAGAAAAACATTTCCACTCAATAACTTCAGTTAGGAACGAGATATCATGATGAAACTTGCTGTTTATGTAGCTTGTGTGAAGACCCCACTTGGGATTGAAAGTGGGGCTGGTGGGGTCAAGGTCACCATTACTAAAAATAGAAAAACAGTGTCCACTCAATAACTTCAGTCAGGAAACGAGCTATCATTATGAAACTTGCTGTTTAGGTAGCTTGTGTGAAGACCCCACTTGGGATTGAAAGTGGGGCTGGTTGGGTCAAGGTCACTAGAAATAGAAAAACAGTTTCCACTCAATAACTTTAGTTAGAAATGAGATATCATAATGAAACTTGCTGTGTATGTAGCTCGTGTGAAGACCCTCGCTTGGGATTGAAAGTAGGGCCGATGGGGTCAAGGTCACGACACCAATACTACAGTTATTTTCTGCTCAATAAGTTAGGTTCAGAATGCGATATCTTAATGAAACTTGCTGTATAGGTAGCTTTTGTGAAGATGTAGCTTGGGATTGAAAGTGGGGCCAGTCAGTGGGGTCAAGGGCATTGTTACTAAAATAGGAAAAACAGTTTCCACTCATTAAATTCCACAGCCATTTCTGTGTTATTTAAGTTTTACCTCATTTGAGATCACAGTACTCGAGATGAACTTCAGTGATTTGCCTTTGTCTGTTGACCTGTGCCGATGTAAAACAATGTCAGCTCTGTTCTTTTACAGCATATTTTTTAACCTAATATCAACTATTGAGTTGGAATACCTTTGGCACTTTTATGGAACTAGATAAGGTAAATAACATTGCTTTATGGAATGTTATTTTGTAGTTGATCAATGAGACAATAACCATATTATAATACCTATTCTTCTTACACAGCATAATACAGCATCAGTGGGTGCATTTAAATCTTTGGGAGATTTCTATTTACTTTTGTTTTCAGTATAGAATCAACTATTCTATCTAAAAGCAGTCATTCAGTTACTTATTTTTAAATGAACACTATCCATATTCATTACCATTCCTACCCTAACTATTTAACAGCGCCTATTTAACAGCGCCTGTTTAACAGCACCATTTCAAACTTCTGCATATTCACCAAACCTTTGAAAACCTGGTTTTTGTCGCCATGCGGCATTCTTGTTTGCTAATTATTGTAGTAGCTTCACAGTTATTCTTCTCTGTTTTGGTCCTGGTAAAATGGGAAAAATGACCATTATTCCTGAGTGGGAAAGTCCCTTTAATGGGTACTTAACATAGAAGGAAAAAAGTGCCTGGCTCCATATTAGGCCTCTTGTTCCATGTGATAATTAATTATTAACCAGTTTGAAATGGTGTAACCTGAAGTGATATTGCTGAAATAAGAAAATTTCTGTTTTATTTCAGCTCATGGGACAAACTGGCACCGTGTACATGTGAATACTGGGAAGGCATGGCTCTTAGAACATGTTGACCAAGGGTAAAATTAACTCTCCATTTTCATCAAGCGTATAACTCAGACAATTTCTGTGCATCTTTATTTGATACTGATTATTAAAATTAGTATACAATAATGAATTATATCACTTTATTTTGCATGCTGCCTTTCATTTGATGCTTTTTTATTCTGCGCCGAAAATAATTGTTTCGGTCTCAAATTTGTTATGCATGTAAACCCTAAAAATGACTTGTGAGTTATCCGTGATAAGTAAAATTATTGTAAACTGATGTCATTTCCTTGATGTTAGTAGCAAATGATTGACCCATCTGATCTTTAATAAGATGGATTTGGGTTTTCAAGAAGCTGATAGAAAGAGGCATAGACAGGCTGGAATTGATTTAACGCACACAAGCATTTAAGTGAATGGTCCTCCTAATTCTGGAATATTTTGGATTTTAACGACATTTTGGCCATATTTGTACTTTTTGCTTTTGAAATTAATGTTATACATGTATGCACTTCGTTATTGCTGGATATATCTCTGATAGAAGTGACCATGTCTATTTGTGCAACATCAACTTTTGTCTGACCAAAAATATATACATGTACTTGTCTTGATATTTCCATCTTCTGCATACCTGCCAAGCCAGTTAAGTACAAAATAGGAGTGATAAAGCAAAACATGTCACAAGATGCACTTGAATGTGATTTAAAATGGATTTAGATGCATAAACAAGGAATGTATTAATTCTAGTGATTATAAATATGAGACAAAAGATCATAAAATGAACCAATTGACAGTGTACCTTTGTGCAAAGGTAGGTGAACTTGGAAAACCAGAAATTAACAACGAAAATAGGAGTAACTCCTTTTTTATAGGAATACTTGGCATGTATGATCTCCAGGCCCGTCTCAAATAGGCTGAAAAATCTAGAACTCTAGAACTTTCTTCAAAAATTCAATAAAAGGGCATGCTTTTTTATAATTTCCACAATTACTATGGAAGCTAACATGTTTCATGTTTTGTAGGGACCGTCTTTATGTTTATGGTAGCCTTAGATACTACACTCAAACGGGAGAGGATGGAAAATATCATAAAACATACATAGTACAAGCAGGTAAGTGCATGTTTTATTTCAAATTTAAATAAAAGTCCATCATATCAGGGCTCGACACTAACACTTGTCCGCTGGCCCGAGGCCAGTGAAAATCAAGAAGGACCAGTGAAAGTCTTGAAGGATCAGTCACTGTTTTGTTTACAAATTTTATGATTCTTTTCTGTCCGACCAGTGAACAAAATAGTTTAGTGTCAAGCCCTGCATATGAAGTGATCATGTTGGCCATGTTCGGTTTTCACACCATTTCGCAAAGGAACAAGTTGCTTTCAAAAATAGAAAACTGAATTATGCCACAAAAAACGAAATAAAAGCCTGATTTCTCACATTACACTATGTATATTAGGCATTGATTTGTCACCGAAATAAGTCAAAGTAGCACTTGGAAGGGATGACATAAATGTCACTCATTTTTTGCTCCACTGTTCGAAGAATATGGGAGGTATTGCAGTCACCCGAGTGTCGCCGTAACGTTTACAAACCACCTCAAATATTTTCGATGTCCATTGACATATTGGTTTGAAACATGGCACACTTGTTCACTATCATGATCCCAACATTTACCCAAGAGGAGGTAACTCTTTCAAGTATTTTGACCAAGTTATGCCCTTTCCAACTTACAACTAAAGTGGTATGTGACGTTTTTATAAGTTAAATGCTGCCTTCCCAGTCTGATTGTCGCGAAATTTTTATGTCGGGAATTCATCTATTCTTGCATTATAGCCTTTGCCATTGTTTATAGTATTGTGATTTTGTTTCTTTTTTCAGACAAGGTGTCTATGATCTCCAGAAACAAAGCCAATGTAAAATCGGAAGAAGACATTTCTGAGGATGAAAAGTTGGAAGGACACGAACACTGATAACTTTCATTGGGATATTAGTCCCATATTGTGTTCATGGAATTTTCGCACTGGTGTTTGCGTGGAATTTAATGCTCCACAGAGAAATGTTGCTACTCCGTACTAGGTGATTCATTTATGACTCGCTGACCTTGTCCATTTTCTCTTTCATCTACGAGTTGTTCAAAAAAGTTTTATTTTTACACTAAGTTAAACTTACATCGATAAAAGAAGTGTAGATTTTGAAGTCGCAAAACAGTACAGACGAGTAGAGTTTTATTGTGTCCTGATAACCTCTGGTTTTAAAAGATTAGTCTGTGAAAGAAGTTCTCTTCGTGTTTGACTTGTTGAACAGTGTGATCATGTTTGAAAGTATTGGGATTAATGAGCTGCAAGTGTGAATACTGAAATAAGTGACCGGAAAGACCTAAAGCAGAGTGGTTTTCTTCAGTAAGGGTAGAAAACAGTGGACACTATGAAGCATTTAGAATACATGGTATACAGGAGCAAATAGACAGCACAGTAAACTCAACTGTGGTACTACTAAATTTACTGACTCTACTCTTAGACTAGGTTTTTGCCCCTACCATTAGCATGTTATTGGCATTGTGTGGCAAGTCACTGGATCATTGATTTTGCAGTGCATAATACCAATAAACTACAACTGTAGTTTATAAAATCAGATACACATTTTATGTTTGCGTTTATATTATTTATGATTGACATTATCTCAGATAAGAGATAGCTCGGCTTCTTCGTTTGACACAGGTGTTTAGCAAAGGTTGTCAAGCAAATCCATGTGATTATAATTTACCGTTAAATTGATTTGACAAGTGGTGTAAGAATGTAGTGGTAAGAATATATTATGTTTTAAGTTTATTTCTTCATGAGTAAAAGATGTATATGAGCCGTTATCCAGTAAAATTGGGCTTAGTGACACAATTACGAAAATCATTAAAATATGGCGTTAGCAAGACAATACTCTAGTGAATAGTTTCTGAAAGTTTGAGCAAAATATAACATCAATTTACAAATTTACAGACCTTTAAAACTTACCACTTCTGTTTAGTTTTTGAGTGATGTCCAAAACGTCATCCAAACGCCAGTAGACAAGTAACGTTAACAAGCATTTCAGAAATCTAGTATTTTATGAATCCTTGACATCAAGGTTCTACAATTGTATCATTTAGAATAGTGTTCTTATTTTAATATAACATATAATAAATCTGAATATTTGCATTAAGAGAAAAGAAGATATTGTCTCATTTTCCCAAAATATGGATACATGTACTTTTCAGAAATGGGTTACCATAGCAAAGGCAGAAGTTATTTTAGCATATTTCATGAGAAAAATTTATTCTTAGACATAATAATATGTTATCTAATTGCTTAAAATTAAATCTTGAGAACATTACTTTTTTAGCTCACCTGTCACAAAGTGACAAGGTGAGCTTTTGTGATCGCTCTTCGTCCGTCGTCCGTCGTCCGTTCACTATTGCTTGTGAACACACTAGAGGTCACAAATTTAGCCTGATCATTATGAAACTTGATCACAATGATCATCTCCATAAAATCTAGGCCAAGTTCGATATTGGGTCATCTTGGGTCAAAAACTAGGTCACTAGGTCAAATCAAAGGAAAACCTTGTGAACACATTAGAGGTCACAATTTGAGCCTAATCTTTATGAAACTTGATCACAATGATCATCTCCGTAAAATCTAGGTCAAGTTCGATATTGGGTCATCTGGGGTCAAAAACTAGGTCACTAGGTCAAATCAAAGGAAAACCTTGTGAACACATTAGAGGTCACAATTTGAGCCTTATCTTTATGAAACTTGATCACAATGATCATCTCTGTAAAATCTAGGTCAAGTTTGATATTGGGTCATCTGGGGTCAAAAACTAGGTCACTAGGCCAAATCATTGAAAAACCTTGTGAACACATTAGAGGTCACAATTTGTGACTTATCTTTATGAAAATTGATCACAATGATCATCTCTGTAAAATCTAGGTCAAGTTCGATATTGGGTCATCTGGGGTCTAAAACTAGGTCACTAGGTCAAATCAAAGGAAAACCTTGTGAACACATTAGAGGTCACAATTTGAGCCTAATCTTTATGAAACTTGATCACAATGATCATCTCTGTAAAATCTAGGTCAAGTTTGATATTGGGTCATCTGGGGTCAAAAACTAGGTCACTAGGCCAAATCATCTAAAAACCTTGTGAACACATTAGAGGTCACAATTTCTGACTTATCTTTATGAAAATTGATCACAATGATCATCTCTATAAAATCTAGGTCAAGTTCGATATTGGGTCATCTGGGGTAAAAAACTAGGTCACAAGGCCAAATCATTGAAAAAGCTTGTGAACACACTATAGGTCACAATTTGAGACTAATCTTTATGAAAATTGATCACAATGATCATCTCTATAAAATCTACGTCAAGTTTGATATTGGGTCATCCGGGGTCAAAAACTAGGTCACAAGCCTTTGAAGGCCAAATCATTGAAAAAGCTTGTGAACACACTAGAGGTCACAATTTGAGCCTAATCTTTATGAAACTTGATCACACTGATCATCACTATAAAATTTTGGTCAAGTTCGATATTGGGTCATCCGGAGTCAAAAACAAGGTCACGAGGCCAAATCATTGAAAAAGCTTGTGAACACACTAGAGGTCACAATTTTGACCTTATCTTTATGAAACTTGATCACAATGATCATCATTATAAAATTTAGGTCAAGTTCGATATTGGGTCACCTGGGGTCAAAAACTAGGTCACGAGGCCAAATCATTGAAAAATCTTGTGAACACACTAGAGGTCACAATTTTGACTCTATCTTTATGAAACTTGGTCACAATGTTTTTCTCTATAAAATCTAGGTCAAGTTAGATACTGTGTCATTTGGGCCAAAATCTAGGTCACTAGGCCAAACAGGTGAGCGACCCAGGGCCCTTTGGACCCTCTTGTTTCATTTTGCAGCCGTTTCTTGTGCTCATTATATAAACCCTATATGATGTTAATAAGCCCCATTTTCCTGGAGAACGGCTCATATATACCTGTAAACATGTATATACCAGGAAGCAATACTACAAGACTTTTGGCTACAGTGCCAAGATGGCTATTTTTGTTTTTGAAGTATGCAAATTTCGTCTTCGCGCTGTAGCCAAAAGTCTCATGGTATTGCAACAGTTTATTGAAAATACGAAAATATATTATTGCATGTTGTTATCATTTTAACATTTTTTTTATTTTAATGCATAAGTCTGTATTTGTTAACATACCAAGATTGTTTTATTGTTTCTGTTATTGAACAAATGTGTTAATGTTCTTTTTGTATTAAATTTTATAAAACAACTTGAAAAAGCAAGATTTGTGTATTTTTTGTTCACCTTTCTTCATACATTTTATTAGCTCACCTGTCACAAAGTGACAGAGTGAGCTTTTGTGATCACTCTTCGTCCGTCGTCCGTCCGTCCGTCTGTCAACAATTGGGTTGTGTCCTCTCTAGCGGTCACAATTTTGGCCTAATCTTTATGAAACTTGGTCACAATGATCATCTTAACAAAATCTAGGTCAAGTTCGATATTGGGTCATCTGAGGTCAAAAATTAGGCTACTAGGTCAAGTAATAGAAAAACCTTGTTTTTCATTCTATCAAAGGGAGTGTACTCTGTAATTATACTGGTTGTGATCATGTAAGAGTTGTCTCTCTTACTATATTTTAGTTGTAGAACTACGAAATGTGTACTTGTTAGCAGCTTTGAGGCTTTAATTTAAATTAAATGCAGAATGTGGATATTAGGGTTATCATCGTTTACAGTGATTGTATGTTTACAAACTATTAAACAATTATTAAGCTGTAATTATAGTCTTATGCAACCTTACTAATCGTTTTACATAGACTTATATAGGGAAAACATATAAAAATCTTCTTCTCTAAAACTACAATGCCTAGAGCTTTGATATTTGGTATGTAGCATCATCTAGTGGTCCCCTACCAAGATTGTTCAAATTATGGCTCTGGGGTCAAAATTGGCCCCGCCCCGGGGGTCACCGTTTTACATAGACTTATATAGGGAAAACATATAAAAATCTTCTCCTCTAAAACTACAATGCCTACAGCTTTGATATTTGGTATGTAGCATCATCTAGTGGTCCCCTACCAAGATTGCTCAAATTATGGCCCTGGGGTCAAAATTGGCCCCGGCCCGGGGGTCACCGTTTTACATAGACTTATATAGGGAAAACATATAAAAATCTTCTTCTCTAAAACTACAATGCCTACAGCTTTGATATTTGGTATGTAGCATCATCTAGTGGTCCCCTACCAAGATTGTTCATATTATGCCCCTGGGGTCAAAATTGGCCCCGCCCCGGGGGTCACCGTTTTACATAGACTTATATAGGGAAAACATATAAAAATCTTCTACTCTAAAACTACAATGCCTAGAGCTTTGATATTTGGTATGTAGCATCATCTAGTGGTCCCCTACCAAGATTGTTCATATTATGCCCCTGAGGTCAAAATTGGCCCCGCCCCGGGGGTCACCAGTTTCTATAGTTACGCTCTACCTTTGTTAGTCTAAATTGTGCAGGGCTTCATTTATAATCAGGTGAGCGATATAGGGCCATCATGGCCCTCTTGTTTGTGTTTTTGTCCTTATTATTCTGCTACTGATGAGTACCCTACCGGTTTATCTGTAGGAGACTATATCGCTGGCTTAGAATGAGAAGGTTGTATGCCACTTACAACCTTATAAGCCTTTTGCATATTTGAAATCTACACCACAGGGCACTTATTACGAGCCTATTTTTATGAAAATTGGAACTTGTCATGTTGACCAAACTGAAGTTGAAAAAACTTGTTTTACCATATTTATAAGTAAAGAGTGATTTCAGACAGTTTTTCTTGTTTTATCAAACTATTGATTTTGTAGTTACGACCTTCTCATTCTAAGTCAGCTATATGAGTTTTGCTTTCTGTTTATCAGTGAGCCATTTAGTATGTCAGGAAATTTGAACCTATCAGACATAGCTCAATTAGTTTCCTAGCTTCAGGAAATTTGACTTTGTCTGACAAAAATCTGGTTGCTTACCATAGCCTTTATTTACCAGTCAGCTTTCTGCTAAAAATATGGCAGGCATATTAGTTCCTCCACTTGTATTCAAACTCTGGTCGCCAGATTAGACGGTAAGCAGGCTTACCACTGAGCAAGTATGGAGACGGTGGTAGTGAAAAAGGTAAACAAATCTGGACCCTGGCATAACTCAAACATTTTCCAAGTTTGGTTTGTATTCATTTGTGTACCTTCCTATCTCATTATACAGATAGGCCCTTCATCATCATACATGTAACATTCGACTGTGAAACAAGCTTATCTTGAACAGTATGTGGAAATGGACAATCATGCAACCGTGCTCGAAATATCAGATTCGAGATACAATGTAGTAGGCTGCTTATCACAACTTAAACTTTTAAAAATTACCGGACTAATACTCTTGAGCTCTTCTTAGTCTCCCATCTAATTCACTACTAAGTGAGCTTTTTGTGATCACTCTTCATCCGTTGACCTTCAGTTGACAATTCGCAACTTTTGTATATAGCAAGCTTGCATGGAGACCTAGTTTGGATTGTATTTGAGGTCAAGGTCACTGTTACTAAAACAGAAAAAGGTTTCAGCTCAATAACTTGAGTTTGGATTAAGCAATCTTCATGAAAATTTGTATATAGGAAGCTTGTATGGAGACCTAGCTTCAGATTGTATTTGGGGCCAGTGGGGTCAAGGTCACCATTACAAAAAATAGGAAAAGGGTGTTTGTTCAATAACTTGAATTTGCATTGACCCACCACCATGAAACATTGTATAGAAAGCTTCCATGAAGTCTTACCCAACGCAGCAATTTTACTGCCTTATTAGGTGGACACTGCACATAACCCTGCTTTTGTGGTAGACTAGTGACGTGTCTTGTGATATGATATAAAGCAGTTTACACAATGTTGTTCATCTTGGCAGTTCCTGGGAGACTAAAGGGTACTGTTTTATCAAAGCAGTTACAGAATCTTAAACAATCAAATTTACAACCCTTATATAAATGTTACAATTCTAAAATATGGTAAATGGAGCTGTAATATTAATCAAGATGGAGCTAATTAACTCCTACAAAAAATATCTGCCCCATGGAATTTAAATATAAACGTGAGTACATGTATACAATTTCTGTAGGTATGTTGATAAAACAGTACCCAGGTGTAATTCTTGATATGGGGTAAAACACGGCTGCTGGAAACAGGTTGGGGATGGATTCTCATGAGAGGGTAGTACAGTCCATTGTAAGAGGGCAGGTGTAGGCCCTGGGACACATGTCCTGATAAAAAAACATGTAATTTTTTATTGTAAGAGGACTGGTACATTTTCTTGAAAGAGGGTCCTGGAAAGAGGGCATGTGTAGGCTCAAGTAAAAGTGCAGGTCCTGAAAAGAGCGTGTATGCAGGTCCTGAAAAAAGGGCATGTGTAAGCCCTAGTAAAAGTGCAAATCCTGAAAAGAGGGTGTATGCAGGTCCTGGAAAGAGGGCATGTGTAGGCCCTTATAAAAGTGCAGGTCCTGAAAAGAGGGTGTATGCAGGTCCTGGAAAGATGGCATGTGCAGGACCTGGTGAAAGTGCAGGTCCTGAAAAAAGGGCATGTGCAGGCCCAGGGGAAATTCAGGTCCTGGAAAGATTGAGGGCATGTCTAGGCACTGGAAAGAGCGCATGTGCAGGCCTTCATGCGATGTCAGGATCTTGCTTAGGTAACATAACATGTTATGGTTCAAGTAATATGAAGGTTCTGGTACAGGTAAGACGATAGGTTCTAGGACAGGTGAGACGGCATGATCTGGTACAGGTAATATGGAATGATCTGGTTCAGGCAAGATGACAGGTTCTAGTACAGGTAAGATGGAATGATCTGGTTCAGGTAAGATGGAATGATCTGGTTCAGGTAAGATGACAGGTTCTGGTACAGGTAAGACAGCATGTTCTGGTACAGGCAAGATGGAATGATCTGGTTCAGGTAAGATGACAGGTTCTAGTACAGGTAAGATGGAATGATCTGGTTCAGGTAAGATGACAGGTTCTGGTACAGGTAAGACGGCATGTTCTGGTACAGGTAGGATGGAATGATCTGGTTCAGGTAAGATGACAGGTTCTAGTACAGGTAAGATGGAATGATCTGGTTCAGGTAAGATGACAGGTTCTGGTACAGGTAAGACAGCATGTTCTGGTTCATGTAAGATGGAATGATCTGGTTCAGGTAAGATGACAGGTTCTGGTACAGCTAAGATGGCATGTTCTGGTTCATGTAAGATGGAATGATCTGGTTCAGGTAAGATGACAGGTTCTGGTACAGCTAAGATGGCATGTTCTGGTTCATGTAAGATGGAATGATCTGGTTCAGGTAAGATGACAGGTTCTGGTACAGGTAAGACGGCATGTTCTGGTACAGGTAAGATGGAATGATCTGGTTCAGGTAAGATGACAGGTTCTGGTACAGCTAAGATGGCATGTTCTGGTTCATGTAAGATGGAATGATCTGGTTCAGGTAAGATGACAGGTCCTGGTACAGGTAAGACGACAGGTTCTTGTATAGGTAAGATAACATGTTCTGGTTCAGGTAAGATGACAGGTTCTGGTACAGGTCAGATGACAGGTTCTGGTTCAGGTAAGATGACAGGTCCTGGTACAGGTAAGATGACAGGTTCTTGTTTAGGTAAAATGACATGTTCTGTTTCATGTAAAATGACAGGTTCTGTTTCATGTAAAATGACAGGTTCTGGTTCAGGTTAAATGATAGGTTCTGGTTCAGTTAAAATGACAGGTTCTGGTTCAGGTAAAATGACCAGTAGAAACAAAATGTTGTAATTTACGAAACAGAAGTTTTTGGCTTTCTAATTGTACTTCTAGAAAAAATGCATATATTCGTTTGAAGGCAATAAGAAATATGGCCCTTAATAGTACCAGGAACTATCTGATAGTACGGAAGCCTCCATGTACTAATTAAATCATAATGTTGAATAGAAAAGTTAAATCTAATTAGGAAATTTTAAGTCATTATTAGGAGATAAAAGGTCTAATTAATTAGGACATTTTAAGTCTTACTGGGAAATATAAAAAATCTTATTAGGAAATTTTAAGTCGTAAGTAATACTAAAACTTCTTTTCACAATATTATTTACAGGTTTAATAATTTATGTTCTCATTGGAAAATTACAGCGTTACAAGCACTGTGACGGGCCTCTCCCAATTAACGGTATAAAACGAAGAAGCTGATTGGCTGCTGCAGATTTTATTATCCAATGAACTGTGTTCTACTTTCTCGTTATGTACACGTAAGGAAAACAATCACATCCTTCTTGATTGATAGGTTTATGTTATTAGCTTGGTAATTTTGTCAACGTGTCCTTGTAATTCAGATCTGTTTTATTTGTGAAAAGAAAAGAAACAACATAGAATTGGATTTAATTGAAGATCTTCATCACAGAGTAAGTTTTGATCATTGTAAACGACTGATTGTCGGCTTCCTGTTGCAGCAGCTGTTTTGGTATTTTTTCTTCGATTCCTTGTTTGAGAACGTATGGCGGGATATGTGTATTCTATATCGATGTGTACATATATGATTTCACTTAAATGATTGCTTTACATGCTGTAGAGTTCACCTAAATCGTGGAGTTGATAGGAAAATCGTCACAATTATTGGTATTTTTAATCGCGAAAACTGATGACAAATGTTGACAGTTTGGTCCTTGAAATTGATTATTGATAATAATTAATATAGTTTACACATTAACACTTTTTGTATTTTTCTTAAGAATTTTTACCTCTTTCAACTATAACATACTGGATTGCATATGAATAGCATAGAACCTGGGTTAGTCTGATAATAGTTACATGTGACTCAACTAAGCTTGGGGCATGTTGGCGCAAGGCTGCGTGAAGGCATATCGCTTGTTTATGAGGGCCGGTTTATGAGCGACAGTGTGCAGGCTACCATTTAATTATTGCCGTGTTTAAGGAAAGATAGCCTGGAGGTGTGGGGTATACTGTTAGGTAGTCGTCAGCCTCAGGTTCATTGTGTATCCTTCTTTCCTATAATTTCGTGAATTCCTATCGTTTCGTGAACCCTGTTTGACATATTTCTGCTTAACGTGCAGGTCCAAAATTATTGACAAATGATTGAAGAAGTTAAAAAAATGATTTTCCCTAAATATT
This sequence comes from Spisula subtruncata, assembly GCA_963678985.1. Classification (NCBI taxonomy): domain Eukaryota; kingdom Metazoa; phylum Mollusca; class Bivalvia; order Venerida; family Mactridae; genus Spisula; species Spisula subtruncata. The sequence continues at coordinate 12,744,720 of OY787674.1, forward strand.
TTGAGCATACGTCTCATAAAACAAATTTTAATGGAAAAAATATAGAATACCCCTAAAATTCAGTTTGACAGAGAAGCAGATGACCCCCTGTCTATAATTTCATCATTTATATGCGTCAGAATCATCGCACAGCGACCATTTTGTAAATACACATGCTGGAAGAACCCCCAATGGAATTCCGCTGTGAACCAATAAAAACAGAGTTCTAGAATGATTTTTACTGACCAGCCAATCAGAATTCACGAATCTTTAGGAAACTTGTCTTCTGATTGAAGAGTTGGAGTCCACTCTGTAAGATGGCTGCTACTAAGAAAATACGATGTTTTCTCATCATAATTTGTATTTAACTTGTAGACAGGGGTTGATGAATTAGTTTCATCGTAGAAAAATGTTTATAAATCAACAAACAATTGAGCATTCTCCAAAAACAAGTCTTTTATTCACGAATTCACAGGAAAGCAGGCTACATGGGGTTACATCTGCAGGGTGTTGGATACCGAAACTTGTGAAAAAACATTGGTGTTAGACATTTGTCGGGTATGACCATTAGGTGTAAGATCCTCAAATGTGGAGGTAGATTTGCCAGGGGTAGGGTTAGGACAATCATATGTTGGGTTAGACAGCCAAGGTGTGTGATATACATTTGTAAGTCAGGGGGAGCGGTGCTGCGGTGGCCTAGAGGTAGAGTGTGCATTTTTGGATTGAGAGGTCCCGGGTTCAACACTCCTGGACCACTGGTTAATATCTCGGAGCAAGACTAAGTTTATCAATATCAAGATCAATATTCTTGGGAGCCATAGAATAATAAATCAATGACCAAGGGTGGTTGAACTGCTGAAGGTAGCCCTAAAAATGGGTAACTTTTAAGTCAGTTAATGTGTGTGGGTTTAGACAAATAAAAGGGTGTATCCAATCCTTAGGGCTCCAACAGGGTGTGGTGTCGGGGGAGGGGGAGTACTGAAATATGATTGCCACATATCCGTTTAGGGAGTTGACGTGTATCACAGTATATATGGGATAACATGCTTGCCTGCCTGGTAAGGGCTTATGGGTCAGGGATAAGATTGTCGTCAGCTGTTTCAGCTAGAGAAAGTGTACAATAGGGACTGTAGGGTTCAAACTTTAACTTTTACAGGATGAACCTTGAGGGATTCTACAGGGCTTTCATTTGACTCTTGAAACTGCATTTTGACTTTTGAATTTGACAAAAGTGCCTATTTTGACTTTGAAACTGCATTTTGACTCTTGAATTTGACAAAAGTGCCTATTTTGACTCTTATTCTTAAGAGTCAAATATACTTTACTTATAATACAAATTTTCTTACAACATTTTGATGACTCTTGAAAATTGAGTCAGGAGTCATTTTGACTCTTCACTTTTGGAAGTTCCGAACCTAGTGAAAGCCCTGGTTGTCAGTTTAGTAAATTGATACACATAGTGACATACGTACATGATCATGCTTACAGATTGACGATGAAGTGGTTGTTGTGTGTTGGTGTAGTTATTGTGTTGATGCACGAGATTACATGCCCACCTGTTCAACCTGATATTAAACCTGTAGAAGGGGATTCCCCGGATGATGAAGATGCTGATGATGAGGTAAGTAATATCATATTATGAATTTATGTGTGTGTATTATTATTAAGTTAATTAACAGGGGTTTCATTTGATTCGGGAGTTGGGGTTTTGTCCTTTGGCATTTCCAGAAAGCCGCATTTTGACCCTCAAGATTCTGGTCTGAAGGGTCATTTTCTCTTAAAATTTTGCCTATTAAGCATAAAATGGTACAATTTGATTAAAAGTATCCAAATAACAATTCAGATTCAGAAGCTAGTGCCACCATGTGTGTATTTATTAAGACCTTTCCGTCAAGAATAAACCATAAAAGTGCAAGCACTTACTTATAATTATGGGATCCAGTGTTTTGCTGAAGGGACATCAAAATGATCAAGAAGACTTGTAATGTGACACGATTTAGTTGGGATGCTCTTTCCCAACAGGTTCCTTGGTTCTTTCATGTGCCCAGTGTATAGCACCAATTTAGACAAGACTACCAATTATGAATTCGGTTCCCAACCAGTTCAATTCTACAAAAAGACTACATTGTAGTTGGGTGGATTAAATTTTCAATTTCAGTTCACAAACTATGTAAAGAAAATTTGAGGCTGTCTTGTCATTCCAATGGACTATCAGTCACTCAGTGTTAGTGTCTAGTTGAAATGTTCATTTTAAGCATATAATAAGACAGTGCACATGCTTGTTACATTGTAGGGTTTTGGTTTAGAGTATGACAGATATCTGAAGGAGATCGTCATGGCACTGGAAGAAGATGAATCATTCCGTAAAAAACTGGAGGAGATGAACATGACAGATATAAAGGTTTGACATTAAATACGTACATGTATGAACAAGCGTCCAGGAAAACCTGCTATTACGGCATTAATTTATGTATTCAGTAATTTCTAATCTATTTGTAGCACGGTTTTGAAAAAGCTATAAGAATGTAAAAGATCATTTAAATAAAAAAACAAGACAAAAAATATATTTATTTTTAGGAATTCCAAGTCAATTAACCCATTTATAGTACTTACGTCTTAGCTTTCAATTTTGATTCACTTTCAGTTATGATAAAGTGGTTGTCTATGAGTTTATTACATAATTGTTACATTCATAACATCAATATGCCTGGTTTTTCCTGGAGAAAGTCTATGTTTGTAATACAAATGTAAACTTCTTACAGCAATAACTTAATTTTCTACTTACATTTCACATTTTCTACTTATGTATCACTACTTCCTCCTTACACTTTTGGTGAATTCCATTCAGGATGTATATGTTATTATGTATTATGTACAGGGTGTTAAAAAGATTGCTCTCAATGATTAAGTTTGTATAGTTTATTTTTGGTAGTAGGAAATCAAAGAAGTACACAGTATACATAGCTCAGATAAAATTCAGTAATAATTTAAATTTTGAAATTCAGATTTTTTTTTACACCCTGTATATTTCTCAAGTAATATAGATGATGTGTAATACAAAATTTGAAAAAGTGTCCCAAATGCTAAAAAGGTGCCTCGGAATGCTACATGCCATTTTAGTGGTAACTTTGCATGTTGTGATTAACTGTGATCTGGTCTTCAAATTTTATATACACATTCTGTAAATTATATGTCATCAGTGAGAATGTGAGGGACTTTTAGGCTTAATAATGTTTGCTTATTACCTGGCCTGCTACATGTATCTAACACTCTTGTTTCCATTTTATTTCAGAATGGAAAGATAGCGAGTCACCTTGACCTTGTTTCTCATCAGATTCGTGAGAAGCTTGACGAAATCAAGCGTCAGGAGATCAATAGATTACGTATGCTTGCTAAAGAAAAAATGAAACAGATGAACGGTATGGAGGTTTTAGACAATATAGCTTTATTAGGAGGTATGATAATGAGATACGAGTTGTGAGTACAACCAGAGTTATTCCCCCTGATACTCACCTAGATGGAGGCATACGTGGGTGAATCAAAAAGTTCGTAGAAAAATATCATAACTCACAAACCACAGCTTCAAATGGTTTCAAATTTTAATATAACGTGATCATAAGTATAACAAATCAATTTGTAAAATTTCATTGAATTATTCAAAACTGCATGATTTTTACATTGAAACGCACACATGCTGTGACAGCATACCGGAGCACGTCAGCGTAATTTGTTGAACGACGTCAAACTTACGTCACGTTTGCCAATACTTACGTTAACGTTTTTACTCATTTTCGCTTCTCGAGTGACTAATATGTAGGTATTTTTGGATAACCATCGTGATAATAGTTTCTGCATTTTCAATTGTTTGTTAAATATCGTGTGCGCTGTCCAATAAGATTAATCTAAGTCTTTTGCTATATCCGCTTTTATATAGCGCTGGTCCTCTTCGAAGACGTTGCAAACCAACGTCACCAATATCGGGTGTATTGTCTTGGTTGTCAAAATCCGTAGGACTACACGAAATCACTAATTCCACTTAAAAATCGATGTCTATTTATGTCAGGATATATACCTGCACGTTTCAAACCATATATTGTGTCTGTTGCCGCACGTATATTTCAGTTTCACGCAGATTTTGATAGCAGTCCGTGGTTTGGTAAATTCCCGTAGACCCGTTTTACGCGGGTATTTCTATATAGTGCGATTATGTAAATGTTAATTTAAGCATTATTTATCGGAGATGACGTCTGAAATTTTAACAGACTTTATAAATGACATCATGCAACCTTACGTAACATTTTGACGGCTTTTGGAAGTCCTACAGTTGAGATATTTTAGAAAATTTAATAAAATGTGTTTCAAATTATCCGTGTGCTCCGGTATACGTAATCGCCCTGATTTAAGACATAAATATTTTTAAAATAGTTATCATCAGGTCGCTACAAAATTGTGTATGTAAAGAAAATACCAATGTATTCATTCAGCATAAATATGACGACAATAACTCTGAAAATAAAAAAGTTATTGCAAAATTCTACGAACTTTTTGATTCACTCACGTATATAGTCACTCTCATTATTTAGTTGCAGTTTTTCTCCTTTACTACATAAAATTTGCTAATTATTTAACTATCTCTATTCCACAGGAATTTTCTTCTGATAACTTCTGTTGACTAGGTTTGTTTCAGCATTTATTCATTGATCACCCTTCCATCTTTGATGACGGGTTACATAGCTTTGCACATGTGGGTTGGTGGGTGTGCCAAATGATTTTTGTACAATAACTCAACAAGGACGCTACATGGAAGTTGCTCAGCAACAGTAAACTGTATTGAGTAACTGTAAATGACCCCTATAGGTTTTAGGGTCAATAGGTCAAAGGTCACTGTGATCTTTTCCATTTCTGACTATTGAGTTGCAAGTGGGGCATACATGTCTTACAAAATCTTTTGTTATACTTTAATTGGAAGGACAGTGGGTCTATTTGGGACATTTTTCCTTATATACATGTATAGTAGTAGAAGCTGTTATATGGCATCTTTTCCTGGATTTTGTTTTAATCCATCTTTAAGTGGTGAACAGTGCTTTCAGTAAATTTTCCTGTTTGTAGATAGAGTTCTAGTATTTTGAATTTATAGTTCATTCTCACACACAATGGGCAGAATATTGAATACAATACAGAGAAGTATGCTATTTGAAGCTACATTATTTCGACAGCTCCGTGCAGAACTTTGGTTACTATGTATATATAATAATATAGTTACCATAGTTTTGCAACAAGTCCTCGATTTAGTCTCTGTTAATTATCCCATTTGTCTCGTGTGATGCTTGGCTAGAAATATGAATATTTAATTTTTAGAATGAAGTCTTTCTATATACTTTTTTTAAGATATTTCAAAAGGCATTTTCTTGGTGAATTATTTCTAGGTATTTTCTTAAGTTGGTAAATTATTAATTTATGACTTTGTTTAATATCCTGGAACTTTCTAGTTACATGTTTTAAGATGTATTCAACAAAATCTTGTTTTTTTTGCAGACATGACCGTCTAACTTGTTAAACAACTTGTATAAAACATGTGCACATTATTCTATTCCCATCACATCTTCTATAATGATTGATTTGACAGAATAATATGTGAATAAATTAAAAGTTAACATTAATTGATAAACTTGAGTATTCAACACATGTTCTGCAAAATGTATTCTGCCTACGGGCTTTTTAAACTGAACATATTCTATGTATTGTTAAATTTTTATTCAAATATGTACTGGTAAGTCGTGGACACCATTCATTCTAAAAGATGGACAATGAAGTCATCTGTCACAATTAACAACATATTTCAAATATTTTCCACTGAAACACATTATTTCCAACATAAGATTTTAGCATGAAAAGTGAATTTGTAGTGTGTGCATACATATTTATTTCATGGATCAGGGCTTTCATTTGACTCTAGAAACTACAATTTGATTATTGAATTTGAAAAAAGTGCCTAGTTTGACTCTTGAAAATTTAAGCACAAGTGTCAAATTTACTATACTTATAATACAAATGTTTGTGCGATATTTTGATGACTCTTGAAAATTGAGAGTCAAGAGTCATTTTGACTCTTCAGTTTTGGAACCTAGTAAAAGCCCTGATGGATGCACATTTCTTTCAAATGCAAAACATATAACTTTGGTATGTGCTTGATGATATTTCTTAAATAATTAATGCAAAAAATGTTGTAAGTTTTGTTACCTGGTACCCTGGTTAAATGATGATATTGCTCTTACAGGTATACAAAGAATGGATGAAGGATACCTCCACCATGTTGATGTAAAAAATCCACATTCATTTGAATCCAAAGATTTAGAGAAACTTATAAAGAAGGTATGTTTTATATGAAATGACTATGAAAGCTGAGTATAGGAAATGGAAATCTAAATTGTGCTTGGAAAGGTGATATAACAGTTGGGTCTCAAATAACAGTAACTGACATACGTAGTTGTTGTACAGTTTCTTTGTCTTTGCAAATAATACAATTCAATCTTTGTATTTATGGTTGACAGGTCATACCCTTCCATAAAAATTTGAGAACTAATGGTATATCTGAATAAACAAACTCATCTTTATAGATTTATAACATGAATACATTCTCTGATAGTATACAGGGGTTCTACAGGGGCCCTATCCTGAAAACGAGTCACAGGTCTGTTTCGGAGTGTCATTAGTACTGTAGCAACACTTTCACAAAAAGACTGGGTTCAAACATTGATTTTGGCAGTTTTATGGGAGAAATATCATGTTCCGTGCAATAAATAACGCCACCTTGCAGGACATAATATTTGCATGATTTTCAACAATTTTGATAATTTATTTAGGTAAATACTTTTGAAAAGAGGTATATATACTAAAGAAGACAGGAACCCTGAAGAGAATCAGATGGGGGGGAGCTTAAGAGCCATACTGGCTCAATCGCTCCGAAGTCGATGAAGGTAAAGGTAATGCTTAAGCCATTGAAAAGTGAAGAATATATTCATGCATATACTACTGGTTATTTCAGGCAACCAATGATCTAGATGAGCTAGACAAGAAACGTAAAGGAGAATTCAAACAGTATGAGATGGAGAAAGAACATCAACGTCGTGAAGAATTGAAGAATCTCGACGAAGATAAGAGGAAGATACGAGAGGAAGAATACGATAGAATGAAGAAACGTCATGAAGATCATCCTAAAGTTCATCACCCTGTATGTTATAATATAGTATACTGAATTCTCTCCCTTTGTCTGCATGTTGTCATAACTATATTTAGTTGTCTCCCTTTGTAATAGTATTTAGTGTAGCAATACCATGTGACTTTGGACTTATGGCTATTTTTGTTTTAGAAGTAAAGCAAATTTTGTCTTGGGCCTGTAGTCCAAAGTCATGTGGTTTTGCTACACAGATTTACATAAAAGGATTCAACAAAGCTTATGAATGTTAAATTTGCCCTTGAATACCAAACTCAACATTTGTATCCCATATCTTAAACAACTTGAATGCAATAAATTAATATGTACTTCACACCTTGGGGCAACATACTACCGTTTATAATACCCTTTGCGGACATCTTTATATCATTTGTCAATACCACATATTTAGGGTTGCCTGCAAGACTGTAGTAATTGCATAAGTAATTAAAGAAGGACTCGTAATATTATTATGGTGTTTTTCAGGCCTGAAACTGTTCTCAAATGTTTGAATCCTGCATTTTCCTTTTTTGTTATATTGAAAAGTAGAGCTTCATACTTTGAAACTCGGATTTGCAGACCTGAGAAAGTTAGCAACTTACCAGGCCTGTATTCTGTGGTCTAACTTGGTGAGAGCTGGTGATGGTTGATGTTATGTTTACAGGGAAGCAAAGATCAGTTAGAGGATGTCTGGGAGAAGACAGATCACATGGACGGCAACGACTTTGATCCTAAAACATTCTTCAAAATGCATGGTACGTTCAGTTTGAATTGTTTAACCTGTGTTTTAATCTATGTCTGTGTGGGCTTATGTTACAGGGTAGCAAGGCTCAGCTAGAAGGTGTGTGGGAGGACACAGATAAAATGGACCCGACAGACTTCAACCCTAAAACCTTCTTACATCTTCATGGTAGGGTGGTAGTATATCATATACTATGCATGTAGTTCATTGTTGAGATGGCTGTGGTGTGAAGACTATAATCAAAACTTCTTTAAAAACAAGACAACAACCTTAAGATTATGCTCATTATCATCTTTATTTGGCAAATTTCGATAACATACTTATTTTGCAGATGTATGAATTTGTATTCAAATGTTTTCATTTCATTAAGATTTCAGTTTGCAAATAGCAAAAATTCAGGCATCGCAAATAATACGTACTTGATGTACAGTAATGGATATCTAACTGACCCTTTTGTAATATGCATGATATAATCCTTATACACTAAACTTAAAATTCCTATCCAGAAATAATAGAATTATCATTATGAATTAGTTGACTAAATTGGTTTTGGAATTTGGTTAGAATTATAAGTTAGGTGTACACAATTGTACTTCACAAAATGCTTTTCAGTATTTCCCACCTAACACTATCTTCTAACAGTATTTTGATACTTTTTGATGATACGTTTAAAATGTAGGTCCTGTTTATGATGCTATTCATCAGGGTGGTAAAAGAACCAGGGATGCTTCGGAAACTGGGGCATCTTCTGTACCATGCACTATTCCCCAAAAATAAAATTACTAACATCTTCTGGTGGCTTAACCCATATGGATAAAAATCTGGTGGCGAGGATAAATAAAGCACATAAGATTATACATGAAGATGAACTTGCTTTATGATGAATACAATTGTTTCATGATTTCAACCACACCACATTCTGCTCTATTCTTTCTTGTTACAACAGTTACTGTTTGTTCATTTATTTATTTGTCTGACTTCTAAATACATGTTTCCTACAGTTGCATAAGAAATTATTTTCACACCAGGGATGGTATTTAATATCGATCTTATTCAATTTGAGAGTAAGGATAGCCAGTCATGTCACCAGTTACTGACCAAGAGTTTAATATGGTGTGCATCTGATTGGTCGCCCTTATCATTAAATTTAGTAAGATCAATATTGAATACCGCCCCTTGCACAGAGCCAAGTTATTGAAATGATCATCAATAGATAATGTAGTTATTAATCTTACTAGTTAACACACCTGAGCACATAGTCCCTATGTGTGCTTGTGATCATTCATTTCTCTCTGACAGCCTGCATGCATGTCTATTATCTATATTGTATTTGAAACAACATAGTTATACTTCTTACCACCCCTCCACTCCTTGATAAAGTTTTCCTTACTTTACAGGAATGAACCTCTCCATGGTTCTATTTTGAAGTTTATTCTAGTGCATTGTTTTATGACAAGACAACATCAGTTGAAATAGACTATACATTTTTTAAAAGTTTCATGTTGTAGATAGATGATCAATTCCCAAAACTATATTGCCTATAGCTTTGATATTTTTGTTTGTGTATTTCCTCACCCAAAGTTTCTTTCTTATGTATCGGTATATATTATTAATATGTCTTATATTTTCAAACATAGGGATATAATTAAAAAATTTACTTGACTCCCCAACTCTTCTCTTTCTTGCAATTAGGTTGTTTCTCACTACATTGCTTGATGGACAGCACTTTATGATAATAACCAGAAATGTAGTGGTTTCTTTGTTAGTTACGCACTTGACACTAATTGGTGATGGTGTTCGATATTTATGTTATTAAAAGGTGTTAGGGCTAAGTCTGTGTGTTTGTATTTTGCATGTCTTTCAGTTTCTGAGTTCCGTAATTGACAATTTTAAAATATGACAGCTTTAGGCAGTCACATGGACAAACAAAGGTGACAAAATTCTATCACCAGTTACTAAATTACAATAAAATAATACATTGTTGTATGAACATAACAATTATTTTCTTTACATTATACAAACAAAAAATCAGTTAACTGCACAAATGATACTGGAACTGAAAGCAATGCAACAATAGTAATGCAAAAACAAAAAATGGCAATGCAAACATTATAAAGCAGCACATGTTATACATGTATAATTCAATGTGCATATATTTGCAGTATATTATTGAGGTTAATGATTGAATATTTCAGATTTGGATGGAAATGGATTTTTAGACCAGGAAGAAGTTGAGGCACTCTTCCAGAAAGAGGTAAGACACATGTTTCCTCTGTGTGCTGTGTTGTATTGATATTGTTATTCAGGGTTTTCTCACAAATAGTGCAGAGACATGTTGATTTTTGTCTGTCTTGATGAATGTTACAAACCTTTAAGTTAGTCCGTACTTATCATCGTCTTTACTTTTGATCAGATTGGAAGTAATCTTCACCTTACTGCTTATTACCAAACCCAGTTGGGCATATTGTTTGGAATTTAAGTTGAATAATTTACGAAAAAATGTTTTATTTTTTGGTCTTCAATCTTTTGTCATGTGAAGCTTAAATATACTTAAATAAAAGGCTGTAGGAATCTTATTACTTGATATCACCAATTCATATGCAAACAATCTAAACAAATGTGACAGCACATTACCATAGATTTAAGATGAATGTTCAATGTGATTATAATCTAGTCAGGGCATACTGAACACATAAAATTTCAAGTACTGAAGTAGCTCTCTTGTGGTTTATAAATTAAAGTTTGTTTGGCCCAGTATTGAGAAACTAGGACTGTTCGAATTCCAAATGATTTGGTCATAGGAACTTTAAACTAAAAATAAAGGATAAATGTTGAAATTGTATTTCAGCTTGACCAGGTATATGATCCTAACATGCCAGAAGATGATATGCGTGAACGTTATGAAGATATGGCTAGAATGAGAGAACATGTATTTGGTGAACTAGACCAGGATAAAGATCGTCTCATCAGTATGGAAGAATTCTTGAGTTACACAGCATCACAAGAGTTTGAGAAAGATGATGGTTGGAAGGTATGTTGTTGATAGATTTCTATTCACATGATTCCAAATTTCAGCCCCAAAATGGCAGTTTGAGGGTCCTGGATCAGAGCATTTGAGGGGTTAGTGCAAAAGTATGGTATATGTGTGTCTATAAATCAGTGTAGTTTCCATAGTTTTGCATGAGCCCTCGATTTAGCCATCTTATGGGATTTTCAACATGGCGTCTCTTATCTTTTGCTAAGCTGGTGTATTTCCCTACTTACTTAATAAGTCAAGTAGGAGCAACTTTGTTAAAGCTGCAAGACAATTTTCAAGTGCCCTGTAAGTACAGATTCTTGGGACACTAAATGGCTCGGAGAAATTCCTAATACCATATTATCAATACTAATTGTGCCCCCTCACTTATTTTATAAGTTGGGGCATGTAGCATTGATGCTGTCCTCCGGATGTCCGCAAATCTTGTGTGTTGAACTCTTCACAAACCGTTGGGTGCCATTTCTTCAAATTTCAACAGATTAATTACCTTGATGTGTAGTTGACCCTAAAGGCTGGAATGTTTGCTATGGCAATTTTTACTGGAGTTTTGGCCCTTTGTTAATTTTGCTATATACCCAAATGGGGGCACCTGTGTCACTGGTTGATTTTTAGTTCTGTTCTGTTATAATACTTGTGACAATAAATTCTTCATTGATATTGACAGACTGTAGATGAAGAAGAAAACTTCACAGATGAAGAATATCAGAAATATGAAGCTATGTTACGTGAACATGAAGAACGTATGAGAGCACAGGGCTTCGATCCTAACATGGCTCAACCTGGCATGGTGGTAAGTCATATATCAAATGTTAGCTTTAATAGATTTACTCTTGCCATCCACTAGGACCCTGTATGAGTGCACAGGGATTTGATCATAACATGGCACAACCTGGCATGGTGGTAAGTCATATATCAAATGTTAGCTATAATAGATTTACTCTTACCATCCACTAGGACCCCGTATGAGTGCACAGGGATTTGACTGTGTCACAACCTGGCATGGTGGTAAGTCATATATCAAATGTTAGCTTTAATAGATTTACTCTTGCCATCTACTGAGACCCTGTATGAGAGCACAGGGATTTGATCCTAACATGGCACAACCTGGCATGGTGGTAAGTTATAGCATGTTGTGTATTTTAGCATTCATGCCATCTCCTGCATCATGCATGAGTCTCCTGCATTTGAGACTCTACTCCTGCCTGATTTGAGGCAAATTTATCAAATCTCACAAATTTCTTGAAATTCTGGAACCTTGACGTTTAAAGTTTGAGCAAGAAAAATCTCTTGCATTATTATGAAATCTCTTACATTTTCAACACCAACCCCACACAAAGGGGTCTGAAAAACTTGGCATGTATGCTTTAGTCATTACCAGATGTAAGCTTCAATATCAAAGTAGAGCAGTTGTACAAACTTTCATATACTGCAGGGATGTCTATAGGCCTGATTTATCCACATTTGTCTACCCTAAAAGTGCTATGAGTTGACCTTTGATAAAAATACAAGTTATTTTATGGAATTTTTTTTTCAAGAAATGGCAAACTTATAAACGATATCTATTTATTTATTTTATTATTACAATATTATAATTGTTTCCTGTTATATGATTGCAGCCACTGGGACATGACCCTAATGTACAACACATGGAGATACCACAAGGTATGTTACACTTCTATATGATCTGTATTATAACTCTCGAGAATCATAAGTTTGACAGTTCTATACTCTTCCACTTTCATATTAGGGGTGACAGTCGATTTTGTGCTGTCATGTCTTATCTGAATGCTTAACTGGATTTCAATTAAACATCACATGATTGGTCAGTATCAAGTCTAGTTGAGCATCCTGGCCAAACTTTTAAGTCCGATGAATATAGCAAGAGGTATGGATGGCCATTTGTGAGGGAGATGTATTGCATTATAAGTCCTTCCAGTTTGTTTAAAATTTTCAAATCAAGACCAAAAGTTTACAAGAATGTTTATCAATATGTAAAGCTGCTGTTTAGCTAGAACCAGTTCTCAGCAGAGTGATGGGCCTTGATTGAAAACTTGGATTTTTGAGGCTCTTTCTTGTTTAGTCTATATAAATATATTTTGACGTTACTGTGAAATCATTTTAATCTTGGTAAATGTTTTGATTTATGATTCAGGTATGCCGCAACAAGGAATGCCACAGCACGGTATGCCACAACAAGGTATGCCCCAGCATGGTATGCCCCAGCAAGGTATGCCTCAGCAAGGTATGGACCCTAGACAACAACAACAGTTTCATCAACAACAACAACTCAACCAGCACGAACAAATGAAACAAATGGGACAAATGCCAAATCAGGGACAGATGCATGGAGGTCAAGGTCAAATGCAAGGTGGCCCACCTGGTATGGGTCAAGGACAAGATCATCCAAGAATGGGTCAACCTAATATGGGTCAAGGTCAGATGCATGGAGGTCAAGGTCAAATGGGTCAAGGTCAAATACAAGGTGGTCCACCTGGTATGGGTCAAGGACAAATGCAAGATCATCCACGAATGGGTCAACCTAATATGGGTCAAGGACAAATGCAGGGAGGTGATGCACCAGCCATGAATGGAATGCCACAACAAGGTCAACACGGTTAGTATTACTTATGGAAAATGTTTGATTACATATAATGCATTTAGTAAACATTGTAGAACTATTTGGCATATCCTAATCCCCCATCTTTGAAATGTTTGTTAGGCCATTGGTATCCAAACACGTCATAGTTTCCAAACTACGAATTAAGAATGCATTGCCTTCTGTTAAACATAAATCAAATATTTTACCTTTCTAGCAAAGTCTGTCAAACAATTGAATGTTCCCCTATATGTGTATTGAGGTCACTACACAATGGGGCTTATATGTTGTTGTTTTTACTTGTCAAGTTTTGTACTTGCTATGTGGTATTTTATCAGCATGCATGATTGATGTTATGACAATCTAAAGTCTTCCTTTACTCATTGTTCCAGTAGTAGTACTGTACTGTAGTGTGTGTAGATTGACTATTGTAATACATGCATGTTTGATGGTTAAAATTCACAGATGAGAATGTAGAAAATATTCCTGCTGACCAAGGAGTTGATGCAGCAGAAGTACCTGTCTCTGCTGATAATGTGCAAGCTGAGGTTCCACTGAGGGGTTTACCTAATGATCAACCTGAGGGGACCCAAGGGGAGGCACAAAATAATCAAGCAAATGTTGATCAAGAACAAATTATACAAGAGGCCCAACAAGGGGTTCAAGCAAATAATCAAAATATTAATGGTCAAGTAGGGGAGGCCCCGCAAGGGGGAAATCAGGAAGAAAATGTTGTTTTAGATACTGAAAATAAAAATGAAATTCATCCAGAAGTTAAAGATGTACCTAATGTAAATGTCCCTCAAAACTAAAGATATTATGTTTAAATTATTTAATACAACTGTCTCTATTTCATTTGAATACATCTTTCATATGTACATTTGTCACAAATTAGATAATGAATGCCTGTAGTTGGTTCTGGTGATACATAATTGAACTCAACTCCAGCAAGTCCTGGATTTTATCCAGTCACTTCCGGCACAATCGGCCTGATAACAGGGTGCCGTTTATCATTTTCAATAAACCGTCAAGTGGTCATGTGACTTGCAATAAACCGTCACCTCATCAGGTGATCTGACGGACTTCTTCTTAAAGCGGAGTCGCCGGCTGAAACTCTGTACCCGAGGATGAGGTTTTCCTGTTTAAAATGAGCTTGGGTCGATCAATAATTGTTCTACGACTTACCTGTGTGTTATCAAGATGTCCGACGTTGTTGTTTTGTCGTGACGTCAGTGAACGAACGTGACGTTACGCACAAATAATGAAAAGGCAAATAAATAGTCCCGACTTTTATTCCCTTTTTAAAGCAGATGTAGTGACTGGATAAATAGAATAATAGGTTAGTGCCGTGGAGTGAGTAAAAGTTTATCCGGCTCGGCTGCGGAAATTATCGGATTTGCCTACGGCTCACCCGATAAATTCCTCCGCCTTGCCAGATAAACTTTCTCATCCACGGCACTAACCTATTATTCTCTATATAATACCATTCTTTCTTGCACTAGCTTCTTGTGTGTCACATTTTAAGGTCATTGTCTGGTTACTTCACTATTTAACTGATTTCCTAAGGGTGGTGTTATTGTTGAGGTCTGGTTCGATGTCCATGCCAAGATATTTCATTGATCAATATGGTTTCAGTGTAGTTCTGGAGACGTTTATGTAATCCAATACTTACACTTCCAAAAATGCACTAAGCTGACTCTTTTGTTATAAGTGTTCTTGAGTTGACGATTTATAAATGGATGATTTCCCTTGAGGTTACTCTTCATTTGTGAGTGGTTTTCCCCCAAAAAAGATACAAAGGCAGAACTCTAGTGAAACAACCAAGCATAGAAAATAGAAAATGCACAGATGACCATCAAACAGTACAATGCCCAATACCCAATTGAAAGGGAAGATGAAACTATACTACTAAAAGTTTAAATCTCTAAATATATTGATGAGTGGTTTCCCTTGATTTGACTCTTCAAAAATGAGTGTTTTCCTTTGATTTGACTCTTAAAAAATGAGTGTTTTCCTTTGATTTGACTCTTCAATATTGAGTAACCGGTAATGATGAGTGTATTCCCGTGGGTTAAAGGGTCAATAATGATTGGTTTCCTCAGTGTGACTGTTCAGTCAGAGACAGTGTGTCTGTATGTTTGGTAAGTTGTACACATGTTGTGTTACCCTTTGCTAGAAGTTCACCCCTGTATATGTGTGTATATATAATACCCCCTCTAGTAGTTACCTTACACCACCATTAAACCAGTGCTTGCTTGCTGTGATTCGTGAAAAACCTGCAAATGTTTTCTGTTAAATATTGAAAAAATTCTTGTGGTCAAACTCTGTGTCTTTCTGTGTAAAACTCGGTATGCTCTCAAATACTTGTAGAATAATGAATGGTTTCAATCAATATTTCATTTTGACACCTGAATATAATTATGTTGAGTGTACACAAATTGCATTTACAATACTGAATGTTATGAGAGAGTTGTTGTCCTTAGTTACAATGCTTGATAAGTGGACATCCATAAGCCAATGACACATGTAGTTATTAAACTTTACCTCATTATCAGAACATAAAATAACAAATATGAATATTGGTAGACAGCAAACAACCATTTGTTTAATGTGACTTTTGTGTATTTTAGTTTTTACTTGTATGCCGTGTGTTATTTTTCTGTGAATGATAATCAGGTATCCTTGTCTGAATGCTAGTTTTAACAAAACGTCATACCATTGTGCCTCATTGTTTCATAATGCCAAAGATTTCCTGTCTTATGTGTTGCTGTGAATGAATGGCTTGCTGTATTGTATGCTTACAGGGGTCCAGAATCATTCAGAAATCTGGATTTGATACTTTTTGCAGAAAATTAGTTATTTGATGAACAAAATCAATGAGTATTAACTAATTTTTGTCATTTGTAATTTCCTAAGCTGAATTTAAACAATAGAACAATGTTTGAACCATTATGGTGTAGGAATGTTTGTTAATATGGCACCAGAAACTTACTCCCATCTTGTTAGGATTAGCTTTTTTGCCTCAGTACTCAGTGAGAACCCCTTATTGCTATAAAATCATATTAATGCTAGTTCAAAATTTGAGTCCAGCTTTTGTTGTCATGTCAACATTTTATGTATAATGTTGTGTAGCTACACTTATGTTGGATTATACAGAAACCCTTTCCTAGTCAATCCCATGTAATGGATTCAGTTTACTAGATTTCTACATTAAATTTTCATTCTGTGTATATCAGTTGTTAGTTAGATAGTACTAAAGAGTATAATTTAATTAGTCATTAGTCATTAGCTCACTGATTCAATATAATATTTTATCATAATCGTTTATTAATTGATTTTGGATTAACAAATACTATTAAATAAATATTATAAATATTTATGCAGTATGTTGGCATCCTCTTTATTGTATATAAGAGTGTTAGTAGGTTGTTTCAAGTATAAAATATATATCTGAACTATATGTAAGTAAGGCAATGTCTCAATTTGCTATGTTTTAATAATTAATTAATTAACTTTGATCCGTCAGTTGATTAACTAGATGTGACAGATGATTATGTGTCATGTGATTTTCGGTGTAATGTTCCATGTTGTTTATATGTACCAGTCATAATCACATACACTTGCTGATTAGTATTCTGCTGTTGAGGGCTGGTGACCAAAATCAATAAATCTATTGGCATTGTTCATTGCATTGTACTTTGATGATTTTGATTGGTTTATTGAGTAACCAATCAGATGTATACATTTAAATTCACCTTGCTACTTTTGTTTCTTCAGGAATACCACGCCCACCAGCACCCCGAGATATGGCAATGGGTGATCAAGGAAACATGCCACCACAAGGTCAAGGTCAACATGCACCACAGGGTCAAGACTCATTAAAGTTTCAAGGTCACGACCCACAGCAGAAACGACCTTTAGTTTAAGGTCATAAGAAATCACCAAAACATGTAGTTTTAAAAAAAAATTGTTGTTTTTTAATATTCAAAAGAAAATCAAAACTGAAATTATTGTTTGTAAACTTATTTTATTTTGAAAATTGAGGCTGTCTTAAAAGACAACAGTATGCTATTTTGGATTTAATTGGCATGTTATAAAATGTAATTCATTAACTATTGTAACTATTTATTATTGATTTTTCGATAAGAATTATTTTACAAAATGGTGAAAGAGATTTTATTGCCTTAATTGAATTAAGCCAAGACTTGAATGTTCTGTCATACATTTCTAGTCAATACATTCATAGCTTTATATACATAACATGTTTAACTGGTGCTCCACTCTAGGTGTTAGTACAGTATAGAATAAGTCCTTATAGCATCGGATAGTATATCATCAGTCTATTTCATGCACTTACCAGCACTTTTAGCTAGGCTTCACGGCTATATTAAGCTTTCTAATGGAAAAAGTTTATATATTATTCACATATAAAATTGGTGTGCATGGCTTGTTGGCATCAAAACTTTAGTATCAAGGGTATTCCTCAAAGTATAATTTTCAGTTACACCATGTTACTTCATAAGATCATAATCAACATTTGATCATCAGCTGGAGCTGTTGTTGTGAATTAAGTTACTGCAGAGTTAAAGCCTGTTTAGGAAACCTTAGTTTTGACTCAGATTCCATATCTTTGTCTTATGTTAATGATAATTTCTGCTAAAGCCACCAGTATATACATTGTGCTATACAATGGATCCATCAGCGATCTATCCATACATAATTACATTACCCATGCAGCATAATATACTCCTGACACCAGGGTGGTCTGATTGGGGATTGAATTAATATAAGCTTGTTTACGATGAGTTTGAATATTACTGGTATTGTCGGAAGGGGTCAGTTGATGACCCATGACTCTCATAGCAGAATATCTGTTCAGTGTATGAGTCTGGGCACCGCTATTGAACCCTTGATACTGTCTACAAGTATGTTGAAAAGATTGGTTAATGATGTTAAAAATGTTTTTGTACTTACTTGGGGATTGACTGTAATTTTTAAGAAGAGTTTGAACATTGCTGGTATTGCCTGAAGTGGTCAGTCAGGGATCCATGACTTTCATAGCAGAATATTTGTTCAGTGTAATGAGGTAGGGTCCTGCTATTGAACCCTTCGGTAGGTACTGTCTTAGTCTAACAGTATGTTGAAAAGATGTGTAATTGATGTTAAAAAAGTACTTATTTGTACCAGTTTATTAATAGACCATAATAATGTAATGTTACATAATTTGCACAGGAACCAAATTAAGAATTTCAATGATTGTGTCTAGAGCATAATTGTTACGTATAATGAAACTTACAGTGACTGAATCAGCTGAAGATTCTTTAATTTGTATCTGAAAAAGTTATTTAGAACTAAATAATGATTGGTTTGAATGTATGTACGAAACAAGAATCTTATTTTAGTTAATAAACACTAATAGTGTAAAGTATACCTGGTTTGTATACATGATCACTGGTAATGGTGTCATATTATATAATCAACACTTGTATACATGAACTGTATGTATGTATGTTGTATGTATATATTGTTTTTAATGCCATTTACCTTTTTTAGCTCACCTGTCACAAAGTGACAGAGTGAGCTTTTGTGATCACTCTTCGTCCGTCGTCCGTCCGTCCGTCAACAATTGGGTTGTGTCCTCTCTAGCGGTCACAATTTTGGCCTAATCTTTATGAAACTTGATCACAATGATCATCTCCATAAAATCTAGGTCAAGTTCGATATTGGGTCATCTGGGGTCAAAAACTAGGTCACTAGGTCAAATCAAAGGAAAACCTTGTGAACACATTAGAGGTCACAATTTGAGACTAATCTTTATGAAACTTGATCACAATGATCATCTCCATAAAATCTAGGTCAAGTTCGATATTGGGTCATCTGGGGTCAAAAACTAGGTCACTAGGTCAAATCAAAGGAAAACCTTGTGAACACATTAGAGGTCACAATTTGAGCCTAATCTTTATGAAACTTGATCACAATGATCATCTCCATAAGATCTAGGTCAAGTTCGATATTGGGTCATCTGGGGTCAAAAACTAGGTCACTAGGTCAAATCAAAGGAAAACCTTGTGAACACATTAGAGATCACAATTTGAGCCTTATCTTTATGAAACTTGATCACAATGATCATCTCTGTAAAATCTAGGCCAAGTTCGATATTGGGTCATCTGGGGTCAAAAACTAGGTCACTAGGCCAAATCATTGAAAAACCTTGTGAACACATTAGAGGTCACAATTTGTGACTAATCTTTATGAAAATTGATCACAATGATCATCTCTATAAAATCTAGGTCAAGTTCGATATTGGGTCATCTGGGGTCAAAAACTAGGTCACAAGCCTTTGAAGGCCAAATCATTGAAAAAGCTTGTGAACACACTAGAGGTCACAATTTGAGCCTAATCTTTATGAAACTTGATCACACTGATCATCACTATAAAATTTTGGTCAAGTTCGATATTGGGTCATCCGGAGTAAAAAACTAGGTCACGAGGCCAAATCATTGAAAAAGCTTGTGAACACACTAGAGGTCACAATTTTGACCTTATCTTTATGAAACATGATCACAATGATCATCATTATAAAATTTAGGTCAAGTTCGATATTGGGTCATCTGGGGTCAAAAACTAGGTCACGAGGCCAAATCATTGAAAAATCTTGTGAACACACTAGAGGTCACAATTTTGACTCTATCTTTATGAAACTTGGTCACAATGTTTATCTCTATAAAATGTAGGTCAAGTTAGATACTGTGTCATTTGGGCCAAAATCTAGGTCACTAGGCCAAACAGGTGAGCGATCCAGGGCCCTTTGGACCCTCTTGTTATCATGTAATAAGGGGAGGTAATTGGACCAGGAATAATGTGATGATAAATTTACAATCTATTTACATTGTTAGAAATAATTAAAACTTAATTTATGTTACTAATTGCTTTTCATTTCGATATTATAAAACTGTTTTTACTGTAAGTTGGTATGTATAAACTGTTAACATTGATAAATAAAGCTACTAATTTGATATAGATACTTCAAAAATGAGGTGTTAAATATGCTGGTATAAATAATAGTTCTAATAATAGAATAGATTGTTTGATGCAGCTCTGGTGCCATATATCATTTAATGACAGTATTTTTCTCCCTTTGATTCTATCTAAAAATATGATGAACCATTCATTTGGATTACTCTGCTTTTATCATTGATACAAATGAATAATCTCCCTTTAATACTATCGGACCATATATTTGATTAACTTTTGGGTTTACCGCTGTATTGTATATGGTGTATGAATTTGGCCGAATTATATGCTTGATATGGACATCTACATCAGGTTAAAATCATGAGTTTGAGAGCATCTTCTTTTCACACATTGTTTAAATAATGCCAGTTCTAGTTAAATATTTATTACCAAGCATTGCAGTGTGGCAACATTGAACTAAAATTTTTTAATATTTTTTGTGTTGGTTTTTAGCCTTATCAAAACGTTATTTTTAAAATTTAACAACCCAAAACATACTCTTCAACACCACGAGGGAATCTATGGAAGAGGTACAATGGTACAATAACTAAAACAAGCAAAAGGCTTATGAGTCCAGTTCATTGATGTTGCACTATGCTAGTGTCTAGTCATGTATGTAAAAATTATATTAATATAATATATATACGTTAAATTAATCTCAATTAATTGTTGCCTTAAATAATGTTTAGCAAAAGTGTACTGCCGTATATGGTTTTGTGAGGTAGTTTTCTATAATAACTAATTAATTAGAAGCGTGACTATAGTGATAGTTATTTGAGGGCTCAGTGCTTAACTATGGTACATACCTCTGTAAGTTGATGTAGTGACCATAGTTTTGCACAGACCCCTAAAATTGTTTTCTGTGTGTAATGTTATTTGTTTTTCTTGGTGTATGTGATTACTGTCCGTGTTTCTTTGTATATGTACTTTATATTGTTGTTAAAGTGTTTTTAATGATTTTTTTCCCATGTCAGAATCAAACTTATAATTCAAGACCTAATATCGTTCAGCTGTTTTTGAGGGTTTTTACCCCATACTTTGAGTTGTATATATCCTTGGTCTATGTTAATATTGAAGCATCTTCTCTACCAGCTATCACTATTATATCAATATTCACTGGATTGAAATCATTGTAAGCTTTTGTTAGTTTTTGTTGGCAGAATTTTGTTGTCAATGAAGCAGTCAAACTGCTTTTATCTCCTAAGACACCATGTGTCCGTTGCATAAGCAAGGCGCTACATAGCGGAGATAACCCATGCCTTCTATATTTAATTGAACGGGAGGTAACTGAATAAAGGCGCTCGGTAACGCTTTGCTTAGGCATCGGACACCATGTGTTTGTGCCTCCCTATTGCAAAAAAGGTGGAAATTGCTTATTTATATCTATTAGTCTGCCTGACAATAATGTGGCCAATAGACTGTCAGGTTACCAAATGGTTTGTGATCAATCATACATAGATTATCACCATATCTTAATAAGAGCTTTGGGTAAGACCTCGATTTGGAGGTGAATGGCCCAATTGGTCATCCTTTTCAACGTAGAGAACCTGTAGTTTTCAGGTAAAGATCGCAACAATAGGGGAGGGCATGTCTTGATTTCTGTTAAATCTTTCTGTGCATTCCAACATATTTATTGCTTAATTTTTTATCACTTCGAAATTGTTATGTGTTCAACAAAGACAGGCAATTCAAATTGTATTAAATTATAATTTGAAGTTAGCCTTTTTACTTTGCCAAAGATGGAAATTAAATATATCATCTGTAGTTGCCATTTTATATCACATTCATTCACAGGGCATCATCCTTGTCACATGAGAACTGGATGCCTGTGAGTGTCTATGGAAGTCAAATGATAAATTAGATGGCTGTTGATTAACACTGGCTCAAACATTAGTGTAAAGCTGTGGCTCGGGCCTGGTAATTAGCAATCATTCTCAAACCTGAAAATCCAAGTTTCACAGCTGAAATTCTACTTTTCAATTAAACAAGGAAGGAAATTTCAGGATTCAAAAACCTGAAATGAGGCCCAAGCCTGAAAAATACCAGGCCTAGGATAAGGCTCATCAGACATCTTATTCTTTGTCTGACTTCACTAGGAACTCGACAGAAAGCTGATTCTTGTGTGACAGATCGGACCACATGTCATTGGTAAATGGTACAGTCATGTTCACATCAAAATAGCAATGGTTATGAGAATTGCACCTGATAAGAAATTTTACATTGTTTGGAGCATATTTTGTTAAGTGCTATGAAGTTACCAGTAATTTACTTTATGTTTTAACTCTGATTACAAACTTTTCTAGCATAGATGTGATTTGTTTCCTTTTATGTATCAGATGTGGACATTTGTGTCTTGATCAGTGTTAATTTGATAAAATGAATAAAACAAGAATATTTTTCCATGTACATTGTGTCTGTTTGTTATATGTTATAAAGTCAAGAGATATATGCATGAACATTCATCAAGGTTCTTGCATTGAATATATTGGTTTCCCTTAGCTAATGGTGCTTTTTCAGTCTTTTACTTTATGTGTATCACAATTCCAGCATATTTATTAGGCCCCTACCGTTTTTCAACCGGAGGGGACTATAGGTTTGCCCTCCGTCCGTCAGAAAATCTGGATCCTGCCATAACTCGAACAGTTTACAAGCTAGGTTTATGAAACTTTGCATGTGGATAGGGACCAATAATGCGATTATTCGTGTCCACTTTTTTGTTGATTTGGACAAAAATTGAAGGCAGTCGATGGTGTGTGACATTTTCAAGTCATGTGGATGGTCATAATCTACTTGCTCAGTCAATCAACACCTTCAAAGTCATGCACAATTCCAACATTGGCATCTACTTCTTGGAAAATTGTAGCCCATTTATTGGAACATGTACACCATTTTGAAATATCTCAATTAACACCTGACAAGTTATGACAAAATAATACCCAGTATAAAATGATTATGCTTTCCAAGCATGGCACTGAGAATAGTGGAGCATGTTGTTTGTGAACAGTTCCAGTTCAATGTTGTATTCTTGAATCGAACCAGACTGTAGTCTGGAATCGAACCAGACTGTAGTCTGGAATCGAACCAGACACCTCTAACACTTTAAGCAGAGAATCTACCAATATGCTTTTAAGGCAGGTGAGTACCAACTGAGACCTGATTAGATCTTAAGACAAATACAACTAGAGCTGTCGCCTGTTGGCAGACTAATATTTAAAAAATTGAAGCGCAAAATTTTCCTCTCTATGGGCAGACAGACAAACGGACAGGCAATCTGAAAACATTATAGCCATCCCCGCTTACAACCAACTTTCTGGGTATAATAATAACAAAAAGTAGAAAATTGTATGAAATATATTTTTATTTGAAAATAACAGATAAAAACCTACACAAGGCAACTGACATCATTTAAACAATAAGCAACAGTTGAAACATGGAAGTTATAAAACCTAACCTAATACATGTATATAATCATTCTAAAAGCCAAAACATAATAATTGCACTTTTCGCATAATTAATATACCATAACTTGCATACTGTAATAAGTTACATAATAGATGAATACAATGTTTTATACTGATCAAAATATGACTTGGTCAATAGCAAGGGAATTTAGGAATACATGAGAGTTATGTTGAATAGTAAAATCTAAGCTGAGGTTTTGGTGACTGCAAATTTCATATGACATTATGGAAGACAAGTTTACCCAGTTTTATGTCAAAATATGTAAACGTTCAATAATGAACAAATGGTTTTCCTCACAAGAATGTTTATTTTTATTTTAGGCCTATTGTAGTAGAAATGAACTTGACGGTATGAAATGCTATAACTTATAGGACCATTTACCAAAATGAACATTCAGAGTTACAAATGTCAATGAAAGTTTATGAAAACTTATTTCTAAATTTTTTTAATCAAACAATGTATAGTTGTAATGTAACAGTCAACAACTGAGTATGGATTAGTATTAGCCCCTATACATCTTTTTCCAAGGTCAGTAAATTCTTGACAATTCTTGACCTTGATGATGAGTCACCGTCAATGAAAAATGAAATTTTAGAAAAGTCAGGGAAAATGTCATTCTAACCATTAATGTACACACAATGAGAAGTGGGCAAGCAAAATAATTAAAAAATAAAACCGAAAACTTAATGAACACTTCAGGGTTTTAATATAACTAAACATTTGGACATAAACAGATTTATGTTGCTATGGTAACACAGATTTGAGATTCCATCAAAAAAAAGGATGTACAATGATTTAAGCATTTGGTATTGAGATAGGCCTCAAGCTTAAGTGTTATCATAAACAGTCATTAGATGATGTGTGAGCGCTTATTCTGCATGTGTCTGACTAATCAAACACAATATAATTATATAATAGCAGGGTAACGTCAAACCCTGATAGCAGGATTGGTATTTCGTAATTAACAGAAAATGGCAACATAATTGTACTGATAGAAACAGGAGTAAAAAAATCATCTGTCATTAATATGCTCAACTTGTATATTTTATAGAATTAGTTACACTTTAAATAACATAATAAATAAATCACAAAAAGTGAATCCAGCACCATTCTTGTTCATAACTCACACCCTGTGTAATAACTTACAGTAATACCTATTTTAAAAGACCACCTACACAAAAAATACCTTTTTATAGTTTAGGCCACATTTTTGTTCAACAGCAAATACTATGAAAACTATGTTCAAACACAAATACTAATAAGCTTTGGAATTTAGTTTTCTATCCATTACTAATGCATCTAAAGATGTGGTTTTACTCTACAGAATGTTTTCAGGTTCTAAAAATGTGGAAATTGCATAAAAATACTTAAAACTGGCTTTTGAATAAGGTGGTCTATATGTTTTGGTTATACTGCAATTAATGCGACAGAAACAACATATTTTACCATACAGACATTGTTCAAGTTCAGAACATATTAAAACCTATTTATATTTTCTGTTGAATAATTGCAGTAGCTATTTTTCTTAGCCACATGGTTGATAAATTCAGTAACAAAATTCTTCTAAACTCATAATAATTTGCAGGTAAAATAAGCAGTCTTAACAGAAGCAAATAAATGTTTTAAATAAATGTATACAATATAATGTTATATATGTACTATGAAGATAAATACTTAAATACTTGGTAAAAATACACAAGAAAAAAATATACAACAATGATCACAATACAAGGGGGAAAAGTGGGTGGGGTATACGAATAAATGTGTATATAAAATGTTCGATCTATACAATTCTTCACTTATATAAACTCATAATTAATATAAAATATGGATGGTTTAAACCAATATACTCATATCTAATTAATAAGACCTACACACAGTCTTCGGTCTTAATATTTCATTACTTGTTATCTACGAATTACAACTGTATTTAAATGAACGACGGTTGCTACATTAATTATCGGTACAATGATTGAATCTGTACAGATCTAAGTAAATTCCCTCTTTTTCCTTTGTTATGACACAAAACAACCTCTCCAGTGTGGCCATCTAGATCAACAGCCAACCAATATAATACCAAAAGGTGGTTGTTCTAGAGAAGTTATAGGTACAAGTTTTGATGCTTTACCATGTATTAGAATTTAATACTGCAGTACAGAATGAAGAATGGACATGACTTATATGATCCACAGTAATGTTAACATCAATTAAGCATACAGAAAATCTCAATAAACAGTACACGATGATAGAAATTCAAATATATCAGCAGTTGTCACATTATAATGCCACAGAAGTTACAAGTTACTGCTGTAGACAAGTTTTCAAATGTTTGCGACCCTTTACTCAATAGACCCCTAATCCATTCAGTCAAGGTATCCTGATAACAGACAGACTGGAGGAAATTGGATTGTGTACATCAAACTATTTGGTGTTTCCCATCTAGTCACTACAACTTTTTTACAATAAATTCGACCACCAATGGCACTATTGAGCAACAACCTCACAAAGGCAACTCTTTGTAGTTCCCAAAGGGTGTTGCTCTTTGGAGGTTGTACAGTATAACAATGGACATTGTAAGATGTGACTATGCAGTGAAGGGTAGAGAACTTTATGTAAGAGTTTCTCAGACTAAAGTCCAACCACTGATGTATACCAGGGCGAGTCCAGGGTGTATGTCTCATCACAAACATTTAAACACTTGTTTGACAGCATGTTTAGGCTCCAATAATATCAATAACATTATAAACATACCCGGTACAGTTTACCATTGTTATATGTTATGTTAGTATATAGATATGTTATGTAATTCTGAATCATTTAACAACAACAACAACAAGTATCAATCAACAACATATCAGTCTCAATAATTATTCATTTTGTAGTATTTAAAATAACTTGGCAGACTTTAATAATTTCCTATCATTTGTACATATTCATTTATATAAATAAACAGTGATTTTGGTTCAAATTCATTCCCATTTATGCAGAAAAGATCTTCAAAACTATACTTCTAACAGTTGAATATCAGACAGTGTGACATCACTTTTTATCCCATATTTATTATTACAGAAGTACATAAAAACTTGCTTTTTACCATAATTGTCATTACGCCAGAACAGAGATTGCTCCTCCTGGTTGTTTGCCGAAGGCTGCTTGGCGAAGGTTTTCAAGTTAATCCATTGAACCATGTGATCAGAAATTACTGTGGATTTAAAGGGTAATGATTTACTACTGGCGTAATGTCAATTATAAATGCGTCTATCAGTTTCTAAAGCAAATTATGGACAAATAATGAAGCATGCCAACAAGTTAACAAAATCATCCGAATATACAAGGGTAGAGGTATAACCGATAACATGTAAGTGTTAATTAATGAACAATAATGTAAAATGTCAAAATTCCTAATATTGCATATAAAATTGAATACTGTAAAATCATTTAATTTCGATAGGACAAAATTTTGCGGTTTTTTTTCTAAAAAGACCATTTTGATGGGACTTTAAATCAAGGATTTTAGGAAATGATTACTATTCAATGAGATTTAATTTTGTGGTTAAAAGTGAACCATGAAATCCAAAACATTTTAACCCCCCACGAAAAAGAAGGATTTTACAGTAATAACTAAATGAACACCATCAGATACAACAATATCCTACCTATCACATACATACTTGAGACAAAACTGAATCATTTATAATGAGGCAATTATATGGCAATGTCTGCAGTGATTTCTACAGTAGGAACATGATCGTTTCCAAAGAACTTGATAGGTTCCTATCTAAAACAATGTATAATAATGACTTGCAAAATGGGAGGGCTGACCAGCAGATTGTCCTACTAACTTTAACTGTACTCCAGACCAGTTTATTGACAGCCCTCAAATTTCAAAACAGGAGGGCTGATAAACAAATCACCCTCAACACTTGCTGACTCTAGACCAATTTATCGAGATAACACTATCATTATGGCTGACCATTAAATTCACTGCATTTACAAGCATCTAGACCAATTTATGGGCAGTCTTCAAATTTTGAGCCATGAAATCAGAAACCAAAATTTGTCAACCAATGCTACATATATGTAACATTGTATGAATGTAACTCACTTCTCTTTCGTTCATATTTCCACATACATGTATAACACAATACATAAGCATAAATGAAGTAAACATTTTGAAAATCCATGCAAAATTTGTATATAACTACGTTTTCTACTACATATTTATTCAGCTGACGAAGCTGCTGTCTACATTTTTTTCCATTTTCCTCCAGAAGATGTCTAAGATAAGCTTGTACTTCACGTATACCATGGGCGTTTCCTCAACCAGCGGATCGTGTATCCGGAGTCCACGCGGATCTTGATGGATGCAGCCTCCGCAGCACGTACAGTCTCCTTCACGGCTTGCATCAAGTTCTGAGCATTACCAACCAACATTTCTGTAGCTTCTTGGTCCTCTTCTGAACCTATAAATAGTAATGATGTCATGTTACTATAAATAGATACAATAACAGGAAGTGGAATTCCCAAAAAATAAAGAAGGCATGCATTATGGGATATTTCAGCATACACATATATTTAGCTTCCTACATGAATAATTCATAGTGTAGCAATACCTCGTGACTTTTGGCTATAGTGCCAAGAAGAAATTTGTTTCACTTTGATGCCACACTGATTCAGACAGAAAGCAAGTTTGCATATATATAATGTATCAAATATCATTTACTTACATACAAGAACCGAGATATATCTTTGAAGCAGTAATACATATGGCTAATAAAAAGCTGGCTTGATTTATAAGAAGATTAATACAATCTTAGAATATTTCAGAGTAATAAGAGCAAACATGCAAATATAATTCCATACAAATGAAACGTCATGCAATAGTGACAATAAACATTTACACAGAGTGAAATAACACAACTTGTGTATGGTATATACTCGCTTTTAAGGCGACATGGCATAAACATGTGAGCGTCTAGCGCTATGCCAAAATCTAAATTTGCTGGACAATTGCCGTGATGCGTCTTAAATTCGATGTTGAGTTAAAAGCGGGCATATATGATACTTTATAATCAGAATACATGCAAACTGGTTTTGTTAGCTTAAAAATGGCCAACACTCCATTTACCTCCCATTGTTTATATATTCTATTTATTTCCCTTTGTTTACGAATTATATTTATTCTGTAGTTAATATCGAGGGC
This sequence comes from Spisula subtruncata, assembly GCA_963678985.1. Taxonomy (NCBI): domain Eukaryota; kingdom Metazoa; phylum Mollusca; class Bivalvia; order Venerida; family Mactridae; genus Spisula; species Spisula subtruncata. The sequence continues at coordinate 12,773,966 of OY787674.1, forward strand.
TCAGTGCAAAACTTTGTTGACTACATTGATTTATAGAGGCAAATACCATAATTTGCACTAAGCCCTCAAATATATTCTATTCATATATTTTATTTACCGCCTGTTATATACTTATTCTATTTACTTTATTTGGATAATAAAACATTATATCTAGTCTAGTACCTGTATAATATTCTGTATGTATAGCTTGGCTATTTTGACCTGAACCTGACCTTAATGCAAGAATATATTACAAGGTCCTTGCTTTGAATATATCAATTTCCGCAAGCAAATACAGTGATATCGGTATTACAATTATGTGTTTATATTACATCTCGAGCATCTTCGTGATACTCCCCGATTATGAAAACATACTATCTGTCTTATAAACGTAGGCAATATATCAACTGTTAAATTATGCTAATCAAAAGGTGAGGCTCGTGTCAATGTGGCCAAGCTATATATACCAGTAGTTGTGATGGTACATGACTACTACAGGTCTATGAACTATTGGTAATATAACTAATACAGGTATTCCATGAAGATATGAATACATTATAAGTCTACAAAACTTAATTCTATAACCAAACAAGACAATCTAATAAAAAAAAAATGTCAAAAAAATCTTGATGATGATATTCTATCAATGGAAAGGCAGATCAAACACCAGTACAGAACATAATTATCTAAGCACATATCGGTAATCATATGAGACAGTTAGGGATAGTTTTAAACTTTTAATATTGAATGTATTGATGAAACAAAAAAACACAAGACTATTGCCAAGCAATGAAAGTCCCCTACCGGTAGCCAATTGTAAAATTTAAGTATGAAAATTAACAAAGGGGAATAAACCAAAAATTAAGCAAGGAGCGTTATGGTTCTTGTGCACTGCACTTCTCCTCATTGATATCTATCCTCATGTAAAGTTTCAAAATCATATCTCTTTTGGTAATGGAGTTATGCTCCGGACAAAATTTAAGTATGAAAATAAACAAAGGGAAAAAACTCAAAAATTAAGCATAGCAAGGGAGAGTTATGGTTCTTGTTCACTGCACTTCTCCTCATTGATATCTATCCATATGTAAAGTTTCAAAATCATATCTCTTTTGGTAATGGAGTTATGCTCCGGACAAAATTTAAGTATGAAAATTAACAAAGGGGAATAACTCAAACATTAAGCAGGGAAGAGTTATGGTTCTTGTTCACTGCACTTCTCCTAATTGATATCTATCCATATGTAAAGTTTCAAAGTCATAGCTTGCTTAGTTTTTAAGTTATGCTCCGGACAAACTTTTGTGACGGACTGACGGACGACAGACTGTAACGGAGCGCAAACCGGTACGGGACTAATAAAGTTAAAGAAACCAGAAAGAAACATTAGACTGATACTGAAAGTTCTAGATCTACTTAATATTTACGTGGTTTTTTTTCAGTTATATAACAGCCGATCCTAGTGAAACCAGTTTTCCTGAACATACAGGATCCTTAACAGGATCAACTTACTCTTCCACAAGGAAACCACAACTTCTCCATAAGTGAAAGAAAATAGACAAACTTTTCAAATTTTAATTGAAGGGCTTATCCTGCAGCCATTAGGAATCAAACCTGTATCGCTAACTACCGGGCCATGGCCGCATCAATCTAACTTCCACAATATATATGTGTGATGTAAAATATTTGTGTAATGTAAAATACATAATGATGTACTGGGTGAATGAGCTGCTAAACTAAATATTTTCACGTTTCGAATGACAAGTCAAGACAAGAGTTACAAACTGTGGAGTAATGAGGCAGCCCTGAGGCCTTATTCACCAACATTGTAAGTCTAAAATTCAGACTTAGACTTTAAATTGCCAAATGTTCTATTCGCTCTGATGTTGTTATAAATGTACCGATTTTGAAATAAATAGGTATACATGTTCAGCGGGCAACAACAATAATCAGACAAAATTTCACATGGTTAAATTTAATTGCAAAGAAATGGCAGTGATTTATAACGTTGTCAAATTTAAGTCTAAGTCTGAGTTTGAGACTTACAACGTTGGTGAATAAGCCCCCTGATTGGTTATCAAACTCGTCAAGAGACACGTAAATCAACATAATGAACAGAAACATAGTGGCAAAGTTTGGTGGGGGTCCAATTTACTCAAATCAGAGAGGGGACAGCTTTGGTAGAAGATAGAATAATATTCAATCTTATGACAGGCCTATCAAAATTTAAAAGTGCTTTCAAACTAAACGATGAAACAGGAAGGTTTACATGCAAGGTGATATATAGTAAACATACAATGCGTATGAGACTAGAAACTAGAGATCTTCATTGTGATATACATGCAATAGTTGGTTGTTCATGCTTATCTAGAACTGGTGTAACATAACAAGTAGCCTACATATATATACGCTATAAGCTAACTTACTGGATTCTGTATCCATGGCAATCATTAAGCAAGCAGGAAAATAGAAAAATATTGAACACACAAGGTTAGTAACAATACATACATAGTATTACTGTAATGCACCAGTCTGTTGCATCCACGGCCCACCCACCCACTGCCAGGGAAATGTTGGAAAAAAATTCTCGGAAACCAGCTGTCCCCGGCAGGGCTGTGGAGGGTTGGGATTTCACAACCTGAAAGTAATCCGGGGGGTTAGGGGCCGTGGATGCAACTGAGTGACGCATAAGATAATCATTGTTAATACATAATACAGCTAAGCACATTGCAACATACGCCAATATAACATACATATTTTATACAAAGCTTTAGCTACAACAAAGTATACATATTTTATACAAAGCTTTAGCTACAACAAAGTACTTAATAATAAAGACTATGAAGCACAACCATAATACAGTCGCATCTTTCTTTTGAATCATTTAGATTTAAAACAACTAACAACAGTTTTATAGCCACTAAAACACAATGGCACAGTTAACATCTGCATGTTTCTCCATTTAGATTAGAAGTCTTGCTGACTGTATTGTATTCTCACAGAGTCCATCTAGTCACTTTATTCTGGAAAAATCATTTTTGGTATAGTTTGGAGAATTTGACATGACCCTAAACTTTTGATTAGCATTAATTAATTAACAGCTGATATAGTAGTGTTTATATTTATAACTTGGGTTGTATGATCTCATAATCTGGAGTATCAAGAAGGCGCTCAATATGTATTACAAACGCAAATTTGAAATACCGATACAGTACAATTTGCTTGCCAAACTTGATATATTCAAAGCAAGAACCATGTAAGATATTCATATAAAGGTCAAGATCAAGTCAAATTCTCCAAGCTTATGATTTTTTACTATTCTGTTGACTTGGGAACAAATCCACAGTCAGGTTGAAAGTAAGTCAGCAATGTTAAATAATAATTTCTGATATTTTAAAGTATATTTAAAATGTGACCTTCAAAATCTGAAAATCCATGCAGATAAAACAGCAAAAATAACATAACATTGCTATCATCTAAACAATACAGCTCACTTAATAACTAAACGAAAAACTAAAACCTGTAACATACTCAAAATAATCATGAATACATGAAAATGCTGAACATGCCAAAAAGACCACTTCTCAACTGCACACATTCATGTTGGTTTGTTCTTGCTGTATGAGTATCATACTTAGTATAAACTGCTAAATTTAGATTAGAATATGCAGTACATTGTTACTGGAACTGAATTTTTTGGCATTTATAAAAATTTATCCCTTCATGGGGGTGGCAGCTAGACCCAATGTAATAAGACGCACAGAGACATTGAAAGTAGTGGTAAATGGAAAGTTTTACCACACAAACAAGAATAAACCACATAAAGATCCAGTGAAAATAAACATGTACAATTAATGACTATATTGGATGCAATATTCATAATTGGAATGTACCATAGAACATGGTATAAACTGCAACATCAAAACATGTACAGTCACACCTGTGTAAGTGGTCAGTTCCTAATGATCACCTCAATTAAGCAACCACCTGTCTTTCACAGCCAATATATAAAACAAGAGCACTGCCTAAGGAGTGCTGGATACTTGACTTTCTCGATTTTGGTTGTAACAAGGGCAGATAAATCAGTAAATATAGGTCACAGACTTGCCAGTATGGACTCCTATTGTGATGGTGAATAACTATACTAAGTTTCAAGTGGATAACTTTGATAGTCTTTGAGAAAATTACTCTGACAATAAACTGAACCAATGGACACGATCCTGTCACGACGATAGCTGAACTTTTTTTCTTTGAAAAGTCGTTATCATTAACTGACAGTTGAAGACAGGTGTGACTGTACATCATATAACATATCATGAAAATTAAATCAGTTATGTATAATCAAATCGTATGTTAACCAATATATATAATGGTCGGGGGCACCACACATGTGCAGCATATAGCATTCCAAGGCAGGGTGACATTCAAATAACTCTTAACATTGTCAACAGTGCTTCAGAATCAAACTATCCTGGATATAAGACAATCTGACATATCCCAGGGCATAACACATATCTCTCAGCTACTGGTATTCCAGAAGCTTGTTAAGTATGTTGGACCTATACTGATTGGCCAGCTGGCTGGTGATGAAGTTTCAACATCTCCATGCAGTAAAAGAATAATATTTTAACCCAGTGTTACTCAGGGTCACTGGGTGTGACTGGAGGGTGTGACTGTAGCTAATGTCGTGAAAGAACATAACTGACCTAACCCAGGTATCCATACCGTACATGAACTTGCTGTGTGACAATTTAATAACCCAATCAATTTTAAGTACTTAAATCATTCATATTAGACATTCATTCAGCTAGTACACCAACACGTTTGTGGTGCAGGGAGGGAGGCAGAAACATGGTTGAAAATGCTAACCACTCTCAGTTAACCAAATAAATGGTATATAAGAAATATTTTCTATCAAGGAAACTCTATAAGGATTAGATTGTCTGAAGCACTGTTGAGATCATGCAAGTCACTCGGTGTAATGTTGACATTTACCACAGGCAATCTCGCTACCATCTGGGGCTGGAATAGGTTCTGTCATATAAATGTATCATATTAACATAGGGGCTGGAAATAGGCTAAATGAATAAAATGATAGCTTTCTACCACATCCATCCTGATAGATCAGCTCATAATATAATTTTTTGCAAGCTTGACAATAATTAGAGAAATTTGAATGAAATTGATGATCATTGTTATGAGAGTATGTGATACAATAAAGCCTTATATATCTATAGGGACAGTAAAAATAATATTATGCTGATAATAAAAGTATAGATCTGAAACGAAGCGACTAGAACAAATAGCAATATTATAGAAACCTAACTTATAAAGATACTAAACAACCTGCAAGTATTATACAAGTATTGTAATAATGTATATGAGAAATTTGTTTGTGAATGCCATACGTTGAAATATAAGCATAATATACTTACAAAATTAATACACATCAAAGCAGACAATATAAAGCAAGGGAAGAAACTCTTGGTAGATCAATAATCACCATGTAGAGTGTTTACATTACAGTTTACACGTAAGATGAAAACCCTTACAAACCAATCAAACAACAGTGCTGAAGTCGTTCGTAAAGATTTGTTTGTTAAGTAATAACCCCCTATCCAGCACCAAGTCCCATGTCACTGGTTATTAACTGTTTAGTCAGCTCAATGATAATAGGTTTGTGGAAATTTGGAACTCGATACCAATTTGACGAAATTTAAATTTCTACTTTTCAACTTAAGTTACGCACACACCTACATTCATATCGCAAGGTGCACGCCTGGTTAAGACCTTTGTGATAAGACAACCAGTTTTCAAGGATACCAATGGTAGTCTTAGTATTGGTTACAGTGTAAATGGTATGTTAAATACTATTTGAATGTGTGCCATTTACATGAATATGAGGGGTTTTACCAAACAAACAAAATGTTAAAAACGATGACCTCTGAGTGAAGACAACACTAGACAAATCACCACAAAATTTAACACCTAAACATTAATGACAGAGATAAGCATGTCAAGTGAATTCCACGAAATCACCACAAATTCAACACCTAACCATATGTGATTGAGAATACAAACGTATCTGCAATTACTCACCTTGTGCACCCAACATTGTTGCCTTCACTGTAGAGAGGATCTTCAACTGTGTACCAATGGTTGGGATACGTTCACACACTTGTAGTAAATTCTGTAAACAATTCAATTTTTTATAAACTAGTACTAGAAACGTTATAGAGCATGGGAATGTCTAGCTGATCGAAATCAAAGGTCAGAGCAACCCAATCTGCATAATTGGGACTGGTATAGCGCCCTTGCATCTTACTCAGTATGTGTAATTTCCAGACTGGCTTGTCCAGTGAATATAATTTTGAAAGTCCAACATCAATGCAGAACAAAGCTACATAAAATGTTGGCTTACAGTCTGATACTGTATGTATATGAATATGACTCGACTGAAAATCATTCTCCATGATACATGTGGTTAATAACTGATCAACCAAAAGCAATCCCTATCTCTGACATCTTTTCATCGATTCTTCATATTTATCTAAGATTTGTTTACACAGATTTCTTTCATTTGTCAATCTGATGACCTGAAATTTTTCAATTTTCGGACAGAAAAGAACTACTGATGAGCATAACTTACCGTTCTCATTTTCTTATCAGTACATTCAGCTGCTAGTTTTTTAGCGAGACGTGTTACCTCCTCCGAGGCCTCAGCTATAGCTTTAGCTGTTGAGATCAAATCTTTCTTTGTACCACCTTCACCACTGTAATTTACGACATCAACATTGATAAACTCAATCAGTGTCAATAGTAGCAATGTAACTATTTGAATAATTTTGTCATTGGTTAACTAATGATTAACAAACCAAAAATGCCATAGATGTTTAGGCTGAAGTTTGTTTATATTACAGATCAATCTAGTGAACAACATGACTCACAAATCATGCTGAAAGAAAATCTGCACTGTTTTTTTAAAAGGAGAGAACACATTGAGTGCGCAAGAGTGGTTTAAATCGATTATTTGCAATACATCTTTGAAATTCATAAAGCAACAGTTAACAACTTTCTATTATATAAATATTTGATTTGGTAAGAAAATTATACTTTCTAAAAAAACTTCGCTCCATCAGTGAGGCAGTCCCTTTAAGAGTATAATTTTAGTAAAACCTCACTGTAAGTGGACTATAAAATATAGACCATCTCACTAGCAAGGTTATACTTGTATGTACCGGATTGTTTTGTCTTTTTTAAATAGCTGGTGCCAACATAGCGCAAGAGATATTCCAATCTCCTTGAATATGTGAGAGTGCCATACTATCAGTTGACAAATCTATAATACACGCTATTCATATGCACCACAAGAAAAGACTTACCGTACAAGTTGACTTAGGTTCACCATGAGGAAAGCCATACGTTTAGCAGCAGCAATAATCTCATTGTCCTTACTTGACCATTGTTTGGCTTCCATATGAAGGTCATGTGCTGCCATCTACAATACAACATTCAGGCTTACAATGTTTATTTCAGTACATTTCTAAACAATAATTCAATTCAATACAATTGCCGATGTACTTAACCAGTATTCCTAAACTGAACCTTATCCAGTATTTACCCTTCCACAAGGATCCAACGATAAGGTATCTTCTCCTTTTCAACATTGTTGTCAAATTTTCAAGGAAGTGTATGACCTGCCGCAACTGTGAATCAAACCATGATTGTCAAGTTAGAAATCTAGCACACTAACCACTGGACCACCGACATCAGGCATATACACAATATGATTGATATTAACACTAACATGCTCCGTAAAACATCTTCAATGAATTAACAACCAGAAACATGGAGATTTCAAGAAAACCTGATTTTGTTTTTAAAAAAAAACAAATAACTGAAATTGATTTCATGGGATTCTTATCTGAGAAACATAGAAGGTAAGGCCAGCCTTCTATAATGTAGTATAAAGATAACTATATTTACCATGATAGGTTGATTTTCCTGTGGTATGGGGAAGTTCATGTCATCTTCATCATCTGTCTCTGGTGGTGGTGGGCGTGGTGGTATCGTATCCGATGGCAACGGTGGTCGGGGTGGACCATCTGTAAATATAGTGTATGAGAGTGTCAAACTGAGGCTCAGAATTCATCAAACATTTTTACATATGTACCACATCTATACAATACCAAGCTGTCTAAATATTGCAAAATGCAGAATATTTTTCATTCATAAACAAATAATGTACTACATGTATAATGTATTATATTGGAAAATGCTAAATTGGAAAAAATGCTATTACATACACATATTCACCAAAATACTTTATACAACAAGATAGAATCTAAGATTATTGTTCAACACAGGAAATACTGGAACATATCCATATACTACCAGAACGAAAATAGAAAGGGACACAACTCCTGACAACCCCTCGCTATTGTACAATATGGTATACTGTTACAAATACACCATTTAATAGCTATCAAGAAAATGGCATATATTATACAAATTGAAGGCAGTTTAAAGCATACACCTCATTGTTAACTTACATTTTCGATTGATTTGATTTAAAATAATTGGGACCTTTTCCTTACATTAAAATTAAGTGTCTTCAATATGAAATACTTTTTAAAATCATGCAGTTATCACAACAGTGGAGGATATAAAAACACAATGAATTCCCAAAATTACCAAAGTACCCACAGACATTATGTTTTCTGTCTGCAAAAAGTACAGGGCTAGCGCCCCAGCAGAGAAAATATTCAAAGTTAGAAAAAGCTCTGACACAGTCCAACTTGTCTCTGACAAATATAAGTAAATGGAGTGATGGTTAACATTCTAAAGTGAAACTTGACTTCTTGTCTACAAAGATGTGCCTCAAGAAAGAGAAAGAGCCAATCATTATCTGACCACAATGAACTAAGTCTCTGAACCTATGCTCTCTGCAGAATGATGCAATTTGAGCACTTAAATTGATTTCCAAATGTGGAAAACACCGTAAGATAGAAAAAAAATTAATGTAATAAAACATCCAGATGGTTTGTTGACAAAATGACAATTTGTAAACAATAAATGCATGATTTAAAGTCTAAGGGGAGCAACTCTGGCAAAATCAGTATTTTGTTCACCATACAATTCACTAAATACGATATTTGGTCTACTACTTCGACAGATATAGTTAACATTACATCGTCGAGTATTGGTCCTTTGTTAAGAAACAGTCTAATAGTTCTGTAAATTAATTCATTGTATGTAATGGATGATCGGAAAAAAGTTGTGGGAGCCATAATGTGACTTTAAATCTGATGAGTAACGTTTATTGTGGTGTACTAATACATACAAGTTATCACACATATCGCTGGCTTAGAATGAGAAGGACATAACTACTACTTACGACCTTATAAGACTCATACATATTTGAAATCTGCTTCACAAGGCGCGTCTTATGAGCCTATTTTCATGAAATTCGGAAATTGTCATGTTGATCAAAATGAAGTTTTAAAAACTTGTTTTTGCATAGGTAAAGAGTAAATTAAAGACAGTTTTCTGTTGTTTTCTCAATATATCGATTTAGTCGTTATGACCTTCTCATTTTAAGCCATCGATTATTATAGAGAGTATTACTCATATCTACCAAACATTCTTCATATGCAACATACCATGTCACTGTTCAACTATCAACATGTTATTTAAGATTTTAAGTTAAAGGTGGTGGGGTTCACTAACAGAATGGCATGCTATTTTGCTGTATGCTTTTACCTTCAACAGTTAACATTCATCCTATGATCATGAGCAATCTTCCTACCAAAATTCTAGAGTAATCAAAATTAATGCAAACAGAGAACACAGTGGCCATCACCTCTGTTCGTGAACATTGTATAAGTTTCATTTTTGCCCAACAAGCGCTCTTTCCACATGAAAAATGGACTAAGTCAAGGTCTAATAAGTGTTTGAAACAGCACTAATCATAGTCTAACTATTTTTGTTTGAAGTAATTCGGTATCACATTTTTAATTTAGCCCTTTGCTGGATAAAAGTTTTAAAAATAGTTTGATTACTTTTAAAACAATATATTGAGCATTCGTGTAAGTGAATGTGTGCTACATGTAGCCAATGTAACTGGTGAACAGAAACAGTCGCACCTAGGAATAGAACCCGGACCTTTCCATATGACAGTTGGAAGAAATTTTAAATCCCCAAAATTTAGTATCAGTTACGCTTGCATATGTGATCCATTATTTGACTATAGGTTATTGCTAACATGTGCAGAACAACATTATAAGTTAGTATTAAATAGTTATATATTTGAACAATCAGGGTGAACATATTTCTGTAACGAAATAAGGGGAAACATTTTCAGGTTAGCTGTAACATAAACTCATGGGTCACATAATCAACATGATCCCTACAAAAGATGAAAGCTCAGTATGTGTTAGGGGTCAACAATGTATGCTCTACATGCACAATGCAATAATGAGATATATTGTCTTTATATATAGGCAGACGAAACTAGAACATACTGGAATTGCAATGATAATAAAGGCAAGATTAAGTTTCACAAAATAAAAATTTTCATTGTACCCAAAAATAAAACCCCATTTTTTACAAAAAATTTGCATCACATGCATAGACAGATGTCATTACAGATTCAAGAAATCAATATTTTGTAGCAAAACAGTTAAACAGTTAATTGGCCAATGATACTATCAATCCATTAAAAATCTTGGATTAAATACACTTTATCCATCATTATTGCATTGTAAACAAACAAAAACATAAAATTCTTTTTTTTCATTCCGTGAACACATTCCACCCCAAGCAATGACCTTAACCTTGATTATAAGCACTGTATGCTGGTGGCGGTGGAATAGGGGGCGCCATCGGTGGTGGCGGTGGGGCCGATTTATGTGCCATACTCTGATGATCCTTCTTCATGGCAGCTGTAATAAAATGCCCGGATATGATATAAGTGAACAATGCACAGTATTATATATAAGATCTCTACATGTGTATAATAGTAGTATACATATAATTATTGTACTAAAACAAACTTTACAAACTTTGATATCTAACATAACACTACATGTGTAAGTTGCTGACCAACCTGCCAATAAAGGTAATATTACTATTATATTAGGATAATTTGGACACAAAAATGTATGTCTCAAACAAGGGGCCATAACTCCAGAAAAATCACCAGATGTAAAATTCCTGACATTATGTACAATTAGGCTCACCAAGCATTTATGTAAAGTCTCATTGAAAATGGACCGGTTGTAAAGGAGAACAACTGCCGACAAATTTTGTGACATCCATACGCACATCCAGAACATAATTAAATGTGAGACATAATGCAATATGACCATGGTAGACAATGTTCATACATGACTTATCTCCATCTCCTTTAAACCTCCATTAATTTGTTTAGTTGACCTTTATTAGCATGTTTCGTTGCATCTTTAGTTCCTATAATTTACAAATGTAGCTCATACAATGCACATAATCCTTACATTACATCATAATGCTAAATTACGTACAAATTAATATCACTACGACATGTATAAATCTACTTTATCACAGAGGCTTGAATGCAGCACAAACATTTTAGTGAGCCTCAGCTTAACAGCACTTAGACATCATATTTTGATGCAATCTTGACAGATTTACACTATTTCAGATGTAACATTATGTTTCTGAAAATTAACCAATCCATCTTATTTGCACAATATTCACAAGGAAAATGTGTTGACACTTATCAAATTTGAGTAGTATATAAAAAAAATATATAACTAGTAAGTTATCGTAACATATAAAATGTTGTATCACACAGTTCAAACAGTTGAACAGAAGTAAATAAAAACATGCATCAAATATCAAACTAAATTGAAACTTTCAACAAAAGAAAACAAAGAATTAAAAAAAGAATCCATAAAACACAGATAGGTCTATTTAAGTATGGCTAGAGTAAAGTTTTTACTGGCCTTGGAGAGGAAAAATTTGCATTTATCTAGTTCACTTTCATTGAAGACAATCCACTATTCATGGCTAGGTCTGTTTGTAACACATTGTTGAAAATCGCTGATTTAATTCAAATATACTTACAAACTATATGGCAGAAATACTAACTGCAACATGAGATTTCCTGTTTGTAGTCGAATTTTTCATAAACTTTGTTTTAATAAAAGAATAATTTAGAACTGGTGGCTATTTAAAAGGTTTTGTTAACCATAATGAATTTGTCCCAATGGGGACGTTTATTAGAAGGATGTGTTTCGCTGTCAATTTAAATGAGGCTACAACTCTAGCTAGGCAGCCTTTGTACCATTTTCCAAATTAATTATCTGCAATACACTTTTATAACGGAACAAACAAAACAATAACACATAAGCTAACAGTATGTTTACCAACAGTTCTATAAAATATTCAACTGAAAAATATAGCAAGAAATCTATAAATTAAGAGATCTATGGACAAGCACAAGTTGGTGAGAAAAGTAAGAAATTAGCATTTGTCCTTACATGCAAACAGATGAACATAATAGTAGAAATTACCATAACAAAATAAAAATCATCACACTATTTGATAGAAATTGCAAATAATATTTTTTTAGGGAAATTAGAACTTGATGTTTGGTTCATACACTGACTGGAAAGTTAAATAATATTGGAAAGTTTAAACTTAAAACTAAAACAAAATAATCGAGGGATTTACACAAAAAACAGGTTTTCCTCTGAATTTAAACCTAAACAAACTAAAAACCATTAAAACCAATTTTGAAACCATTTAAACCATTTTGTTCAGTTGGAAAACCTGATTTATGCAGAGAGATAGATGGTCTATGGGCTGTTCCTAAAGTTAGCAACATGGTTGTTCCTAAAGTTAGCTACAAGTATTACAGTGTGTATTAAAGCGTAGATATAATCTTGAAACTAAATATAATATCACACTATGTTAGCTACTGGTTCACACATAAATAATATCAGTTAGTTATAATATAATATCTTTGTTTTATTCTATTACTGTATATATCATTTCTTGTCTCTCTATAGTTTGTACCTTCGTGAGCTATCACCTGGGCCATTTGGGCAGAGCCCGGGCCCCCATCCGCAAACTGATCTGGAACTGAATAATTACATAACAGGTATAAGATATCTTGCATAAATATTATTATTGCATAAATATCATTTTTGCATAAATATCATTATTGCACAAATATCATTATCATGTCAATATCATCATCATAAATGTCATGGGTTATCATATAATAAATAGCATTATCATATAATAGATATCATTATCATATAACACAAGATATCGCAGAAAATGCTATAAATATCACTCATATAATCAATACAGAATGGATATATATTATATATATAGAACCATAGGTAACTGTATCATTGATAAAACTAAAACGAAAAAAAAGTAAACTTTATATTTTTCTATTTTACAAAAAAATGTTGGTTTTTTTCTTGGTTTTTATTTCGTTTTTTCTTCATTATCAATGTTACAGTTATCTGTGTAAAGAACAGGATATAAGATGTCGAAATGCACATTATCTCATATCATACTATAAAGTCTGATAATTTCATCGGAAATGAAGGTAGACGATAGAGGGACAAAGCTTAGAAATAGCGTGCTTGGCTTTGAGAGTTATCTACCTTGGTATGATAAACCTTCGACCTGTTCCGATTCTAACACACCTTCACCTTGCAAATAAAATTATGATCGTGAAAATAATAACTGCATCGTAAAATTTAGTATCTATACATGTTTACTGTAACTTTCAATATGATTTATCAAAACACCTCAAACAACTATTTTACAAGTCTATTAACCATGGGGCTATTCATAAATCATCTCAAGGGAACACTTAGAATTTTCTTAAAATTTTAAAAGTGTATCAGCTAAACAAGAAAATCGAGATGATCAATTTTTGACATAGTTTAGAAGCATCATGTTATAAAGAGCTACAATAATCACAAAGAAAACAATCTAGGGAAATGATCTAGGGAAATGAAGCAATATTTTTTAACAAGTCAAAATATTTAAGTTTTCCCTTAAGATCTTTGAGAATACCAACCCATATCTCAGATTTACACTCTCAATATTTTTACTGCAAATAAATGAAATTTTTAACTTAGTTAATATTCTGATACATCTAACTTAAAGGGTTGTTCTGTGAACATCTAATATACATACTCATATACATATATACCAAAACAAATTTATGAAGTCTGAACTCACTCAAACTATGTGTAAGTTTAACATATGTTGCATTCATGTTAACATTTATAATTGACACATAACAATACATGCACATATATAAAAGCATTAACATAATTATAATTAGTACACATAATATATTTGTCAGTATATATATCAAGTCAAAATAAACATCTTTCTTCATATACATACTACAAGAATCATAATAATTTTCAACAATTAACATTCATAGTTTTTTATGTGAATAAAACTTGATATTTAGGGAGAAAAGAGAAAATATATACCGACATTATAAGTTGTTTTAAAAAGTCTGTTTTCTGATAATTTGTAGCCAGATCATTATTTTTCGACTTTTTTGTTAACAAATTAAATAATTCCTCACACTTTTGTAACTCAATTGAAAGCCATGACCTATCTACATAAGTTGTCACTCATTACAATAACACTTCAGAAATCATATATCCGGTAAGTAATGGCATTCAATTACCAAAGAGAATGTTTGGTAAAAACTTAGTAGTAAAAACTGCTGAAATTGGGAGTTAAACAACACTTGGATGTCATAGCAACGCAATAACAAGGAATTTTCAAAAACTGGTTGGCAGGTAAACAACACATTCTCGATCACCCAATAACAAACAGGAACGAAGGCAACACTTGAACCTTCAATGTAACAATTTTAACATGCTTGTATCACCATTAGAAGAAGACGATCGGTGAGAACTTCTGAAACGCAAACAGCAATGAGGATTCACCAACGACACCAGGCTTTCATTATATACATGTATTTTATTCCCAGGATCACTTTAATCATAGCTTATAGTAATTTGTATCTTCAAATTCTGTTATAATTATTACAATGCAGTTAAACTTCATTTGTTGCAAAGTTCTGTCAGAGCCATTTGAATTAATTAAATTATGGAAAACTACAGTCAACATCTCAAAATCAAGACCCAACACATGAAAAACATCTACACATTTTACTAAGTCCTTAATTTTTTCAATGCATCACCCAAGACATAATAACATAAGAATACAGAAAACCTGGCAATGTATACATAAATTAACAATGTCAGCATACTTTCTCACAAACTCGAGAGTTTAAAAAACTGACAATAGTACTCCATAGACAAAACATTGAACTGCAATTACCACCTGACTTGTTTCAGCAAAATTAAATATGCCACTTTGCCCCATCAAAATACCATCAATAGTTGTCCCTCACAGTGACTATACTGTGATGAAGACCCATTTAGTATAATAAAGATATACTAAATGGATCCACACAAAGCAATAGACACAAGTGCTTGTCATAATAGTTTGTATAAAACCCCAAAAAAACTTTTCCTGAGGTTAAAATTTAAATGAAAATGATGAATATGACATTGTATATTTAGGTCCCTACATTTGAATGTATGATTGTACCTGTGAGAAGTTTGCAAACACGCTACACAACAATCACATGAACGCAAGCTTAAGCCAGCAACTAAAGCCATGCAAATAAAAGTGGGTGGGGTATAACTTCTACCTCCAAAATAATTGGGCAAGAAATCACGCTGTTGATTCACTGGTACTGTTATAGAGGTAGAATGCGACGTCGGTTGAGCCCGGAGTGGTGGTGCGGGGGCCGACATTAATATTAAACTCTTTTTCGGAACCTGTTTTTTTGGTATGATAACTGGGTTGAATTCTAAGCTGGTTGCCACTTCTCCACTCCATGAGGCAGCAGACGCTATATTAGCAAGAAATCGTCCATTAGTCAATAAATCATATGTCTAAATTAACATGAAATCTACCAGGTATTGGATCACAGTGAAGATTGAAATACGATTACATACTAAAAATCAAATAATGAATTATGTTTGTTAAAGTTAGGTTAACATTGATAAAAGTTTGTTTAACATAACCTTTTAGGGGAAACCTTGAAAGTATGCATTTTAGAAACATTTCATGAGCTTGAGCCATGCCAATCATACAATACTTACCTTAATAACAATAAGAACACGAGTTTCAAGAAGTTTATTCGAGTTTAACACCATTTGTCAATAACTTTTCAGTTAGATATGGTGGCCGAATCACCTAATGAGTTTTCCTGGACTGTATCCTAACCAGTACTAACATACTTGTTCAATAGGAAGAAGTACGAAAATGCCCCAAAGTGGGCCCTGCAAATTACATGGAAGAAGAAGAAGAAGAAGTGCTTTCTCCACATTGTGGAGAATTAATTTTATACTAGAATGTTTCCAGTTATTTGAGTACACCAACCTATTCACAGAACCCCTGTGCATGAAACAGGTCCAATTATTGTCAAAAAATGAATAAATTTCAATAAAATATTTCAGTCAAAATATATAAATAATGGCTTTAAATTACAACAATTGCTTGTTATAAGGACTTCCCTGGTAGATTTCATACACTAGAATATATAAGACTATCTACAAAAACACAAAAAAATTATATCTATTTCTTTAAACCTAAATTTGATGCAATGATATGATTAAACAAAGCAAAACCAAAATAACACGCAAAATAAAAGCAGCAAAAGTAAAATGAACCTCTATTCATTCAATGAAAACCAAAATATACCAAGCAATTTATGACCAAAATAATTCCAATGACAAAATCAATGAGTATAGGGGCATGCTTCTTGTTATGCACTTTAACGATTATAAAATTTAATCTTAATTAAACATAAAAATTATTATCAAAATTTGAAAAAAGCAAATTTTATATTTTGAATTGTAAAATTTAGCGTAAATTTAGCGTAATACAAAATTTGTTACGTAGATGATAAATAATGGTGCCAGCATGTAATTTTAAATGTTGTTTGTATGAAGAAATATATGAGATGAATTTTATGAAATAATAAAGGGAGTTAATTATTGGTTTATAGTGATATTTGGTAGATGATTGTGATATAATAGCAGGTAATGATGGGGGAATTGTGAACAGTAAATGATTGATGTATGATACGAGGGTCATTCAATATATTCGTAGACAAGCGTTGTCATTTACTCACATTTATGATTAAATAATAATTTCTTATATCATTATAAACATCTATCTATTACCTACCGTAGGTAAAATTTTATCTTTGATTATGTAGCACAGTAGCATGGCATCAGCTGTTATATTGCCATAGTAACGCGCTACCACCCCGACCGACGTAACATACCTTTTTCACTAGTTCAACTAGTTATCAATTCTGAACTAATTAATTTACATTCCCATAAGTTTGCCAGATTATTGCAAGATAGTATCTAAAGATTTCGTGAACTTATTAAAATATTTGGACGTTTCAGTTAGAATTTGGAAGTATTTGACCTATGCCTGTCACGTTTTCATTTACATCAAAATGCCGATGAATTTACGCAAGGAAATTCGTGCATCTATTAAATTGTGTACTTGTCTTGGAAATATACACCAAACACACTAGATGTTCGAATGAGAGCCAACGAAGAACATGCAGTAATCAGTTTCCCTGTGTTTTAGTGGCAAAATCAATTTTTGAAGAGCAGCGTGGTCTTAAAAGCGATATGTAGGGGTCGGACGAATTTTGCAAACGCCGGGACGTTTAAGGAAACGTCAGTCAAAATAAACGAAGCGTTTCAATTTAACATACAGCCATTAAGTCTAGTTTAATCTATAACTTTGAATACATAAAAATGTTGTGGTAGATATATCTAATAATAAACAACTCAAATAATTATGTTTAATTCCATATGAATGACATAATTTTATTTCGGTATTACCATTTAAGAAATAGCAAAACGTCAATAACGTCGCTGACATCAGAATATAATTGCGTTGTGTGGTGGTTGTGGTAAAGTGATAGTTTTGTTTTAGCGATATTTTTGTTAGAAATGCCCCGTTTCCAGCGAAATGCTCTGTCAGAATGTCAGAAAGGCTGTTGTTTAGTTTGCTATACTTAGTTTTTCTCTGGGTCATTGTGTATTAAAATGATGAGTCCAGTCAACGAATTTATTGAATGACCCTCGTATATAGTACATGTATGTATATGTTGTCTCATTGTTTAATGGTGTATCTAATGATGACTTGACTGGTTGGAACAACATATGCCCTCTTGCTGATACCTTAAATTTGAGGTTTTCCATTCTTTGCCCTGTTGTTAAAACCTCCAAAGTGTGTTATTTTGATGGGAGCCCCAAATCACTGACTCACAAAATTGGCTTGGGACTCAATAAATTGGGAAAATATTTTATTTTCAAATAGTTCATTCAGTTGATTTTTGTTCATCCGAAAAGGACTTTCACAACCAAAAAACCCACTGCCTTCCATTTAAGGTTTGAAGGTTAAACTTTATCTTAATTTATCTACAGAAATTTGGTTTTGAATGAATGTTTTAATATCATGACAGATCATTAACCTAATGGAAGCCTATAGTGGTCATCTAAGGGTCATAAAGTTGATCACAGTCATCTCTATGCTATAGATTGTCCACATTGACACAAGCCTGACCTATTGATTAGCATAATTTAAGAGTCGTTATATTATCTACGTTTATAACACCGATTGTATGTTTTCATAATCGGGGAGTATCACGAAGACGCTCGACTTGTAATACAAACACAAATCTGAAATACCGATATTGCACAATTGCTTGCGGAAATTGATATATTCAACGCAAGAACCTTGTAATATATTCTTGCCTAAAGGTTAGGTTCAGGTCAAAATAGCCAAGCTATACTGTGATTATAAATGTATTCTTAAATATTGATTGAAAATTATTTAATTACAGATGGATAACATACCAACAGATATGTGCAAAGTATTATACCACTACTTCTATGAAGGAGGGTACCCGGTATATGAATGGATGATACATGTGTGCAACATTTAGTGGCTTGTGTAAAATAACATCTATAATAGCAGTGCCAATGTCAAGGTCATATGATTTACTGAAGTAATAACATGATTAATGAGTAGGTAAAAGTGCATAACACGGGGTGGGGGTAAAACCTCTATGAAAGTGACAAAAAGTCTACCTGCGGTTGGAAAAAACCTAAGAGTACTATGCGGACTATTGTAAACTATTGGATTTGTGCCGTCCGGCCGGTCAGCCGTGGCATCCCCACTACCAAGATGAAAAATGTCGCTAAATTCCTGGGAGGGCGCCGGCGGAGGTGGTGGAGGGACTCGCCTAGGGGGCGCTGCTGAATATGATGGCTCTACAATAAGCGAAGCAGACAAAAACAAGTTTACATAATGTGTACACAAGATCTACATCAGACAGTTTCTACTGACTGCCTCGATATTACAGCTAGTCTGAAAAATGTCTACATCTAGTTTGATACAACTGAAAAGCAAATACAAATATATAATGTATATAAATACAAGTGCACACTGACCACAAACAGAATACAATAGTTATACCATCTTATATATACACCGACACCCCTCAAATTATCATCACAATATTACAGTATCGGTACACATTGTACGACCCACTCATATATCTTGTCTATATTATAATATTTGTACTAAATGTACGACCCTCTAATACCTTGACCATATTAGAAATACATAAAGTACTATAAATACAACAGCCCTTTTATCACAGGGACTTAATAAAACAATTACATAAAATTACTGCAGGTTTATTAAATAAAAAGCAAACTAAGCACAAAATATTTGCCTACTAATCCTTAGAAACAAGTTTAGGTTTTAACCAAATAAAATGCATGTATATCTACAGAAAATAACTATATTTATTTTAGTACAAAAATAAAGCTACCACTTATAAAACAAATGTAATTATTTACATCAGTACAAATTACAAAATAAAGACAACACTACACCAACTATATCCTATGATTTTCCAGCGATTCCTTATTGTTTATACCTATTTTCCAGCAATGAAAAACAATTCTAATTATTATTTAATACACAAGTGCAAGTCACATTATACACTTTTTTTATCTCACATAATTTTTTTGAATTTCAATATAATAACATCCACAGCAGTTATACAATGTAGTCAGACATTTACTTATATATTTTTATCTTGCAAATACTTAAGACATTAAAAAGTTCTGGACTTGCACTTTAATGACATAATTAGTGTGGAAACAATGCACTGTAACACTCAATAAAAATTTTGTGTGTTTTTATTACAGTACCATGATAACAATTATTTGACCAAAAATAAAACCCTGTATAGTGAGTTTGCTAGACATTACTCCAGCCTTGTTTATAAACCAAAATATCAACAATTAGCTTGTTATCAGTGTGGTGTATGAGATTAAACAAGAAAATTGGAAATGGATTTCATTGTCACTGTATATTTATGAACATGGCTATTTTAATCATGGGCAGACTAAAGGGCAGCAGATCTAATAGAAATGGAATATTCATTAGTTCCAGTCCATTGTTGCCACACTATGCACTACACATGTTTATAATTATATTATGTAAATACCTAATAATTATATAATTATTAAAAGCCTAGTACAATAGCACATCACCACGAGACAATACATAGAGAGTGTATATATACAATGTTTATGTACCTGATATATGTAACTGTGAGAGATCTGGTGGTGGTGGAAACATCTGTTCAGCTCTAGGATCCTCCATTGATACAGTAACAGCTTTACGTACATCACCTACAGCCTCTATCAACTGTTAAAAACAAAATTATATATACAACTGTACAGCACATGTAGTGAAATTTGTGAATATACTAAACTTGCTAATATTTCCTCTAGCACACTGTTTGACCATCAAAGAACTCCTCTAAGAAACTAAACAAGTTAATTAAGAATCTACTTATTTTTCGACAAGCTAAAATTTCTAAAGATCATATTTTGCTAACTTTACAACTACATTGACTGTCACTGAGGAAATAAAGAGATATACATGTTACATTTTCTTCATAGGGTTACATGGTAGCCTGTAGCTTTCTTCTAAAGTCACAACTGGTTGATATTCAGATATGCCTGATGATATTCTGCTAGTTGAAGTTATGATACATGTTGACATTATGAAACAGTAAAATGCATGTTGAGGGTACACGACAATTTTATATCATGAATTGTCTAAATTTGCCAAAGACAAACTCTTAGTCACTAGAAATTTTTTTTATGTAGTACAAACCCCTTGGTTGGTTTTCCTCCAGTTATTGGCTGCCCCTGGATCTTGTGGAGTCATAGATACAACCTTAGCACATTGAACCATCGGGGTAATAGCTGAAAACATAGCATTCATTTGTTAAAACTGAAGCCATAATACTTTAATGTGACTATTCAAATAAAAAGTGGAACTATTCAATTACTGAAATGGGTTAATCAATACCTGAGCCTCAAAGATGTTGTAGCATGTTTGTGCTAAGATTTCTAATTAAAACTAGAGTGTTAACAGTCAGGCACAAGGGACGACATACGAGGGGCAAATGGATGATCACAATAGCGATGAGCTAACAAACAATATAATCAATTAGAGGGACTTCTTACATTAGAACCAATGCAAGAACAACTTTCTGTCATTATAGCAAAATGCCTCTAAAAAAGTACAGAACTGGACAGGGGTAGTTATGCGCAATTTGCCCAATAAAGTCTGTAAATTATAAATCATTTCCGTGATTTATTTTCAGAAAATCTTTGATTTTATCTTCATTTCCGTTATTTCATCCAAATAGTCTGTGAACTTATTATCATTTCTGTGAATTAAACACTGTTTCCTATTAGTTTTATACGAAATCCGTGATTTTCTATGACATCCATTTTCGTTAACCTCCCAAAATAAGTCTCTATAGTTTTCCAGTGGCCATGTCACTTTAGATAAACACTAAACAGATTTACTAAATCTAATACTAGGCAAACTTACTAGATCTAAGTTGTTCAGATGCTCTGTTAACACTATCAACAAATTTCGGGTCTTCACTATTCTCAGCCTCTTGTTGAGCTACTTGTAACACACGATTAGCTCGTCTTGCTATGTTAGATGCATTGGTAACAATCTTCGGTGAATCTACAGTACGGATACCATCTTCTACTCTCTCTGTATCTCTGACTATACCTTCCTCTGTTAAATATAAACATCTACAGTAATATTCAGTGCACACATAAACAGGGTGTTTCATAATATATGTCCCCATTAAAATGGAATGCCATGAGAAAATGCTTGATCGCATATAACATTTTCATATTGCAATGGAAAGCTATGTTTCTGTGTGTATGGGGACAGATATTACTAGACTTGGTACTGATCAGTCATACCAAGTTTCATTGAAATCAGACCCATGGTCACAGAGAATTATCAACGCATCAAATTGTTCAAAAGGACTATAAATGTGACATGACATTGTGACAAAACCAAGGAATGTGGCTTCAGACAAGCTCCTGACAGTAATTACCTCCCCTTGTTACACAGTAAATTTACAACTGCATTCACCATTTTTAACCAATTTTGGTTATTCACATTTACTTGCACTGAGCATAATTTAATATTTATTGTAATCATAAATTATCATACCTTCAGCTCTGATAAGAGCAGTAGAATCAACAGCTTCATCCACGAGACATCTCAACCTCTCCATATTATCATTCCATTGTTTCTTTAATAATTCAAAATGTTCAACAGCAGCCTGATTATCTGGATTATTGAACACAATTCTAGCTGCTGTAATCACTTGTGGTGTCAAATCATTCGCCTGCAAATATATAAATATAACAATTATATCTAACATATTATATAAATGAATAAGACTTTTCATATGCTTCATGTTGATGCACAAATATCTGTGATTCATATGTGGTGCAAATGTCCCATTGATTGGAAAATCAAATTCATTCTATTCTATTTTATTCCAGTGTTTTCATTTCTTTAATTTTTGAAACAACACTTCGACACTTAAGTTTGATTGTAGTGCTACATTTGACAGTTAGATATTTCAGCTGTTATTGACATGTATTACAAATCTTCTTGCAATATATTAAGGGCTTGTGAAACCTTAAAACCATGTCTGGAGTCATTTGTTACTTTACTGTATAGGCCAGAGAAAGAACTAGGCTTATGCATTATACAGCAATCCTCATTAAAATGACAGATTTAATTAAGGCACAAACAATAGTTACAGACAACAAGTGTGGATAAAGTTTAGGACATCCATAAAATAGTGCCTAAGTCCACACTGTTTCCAGAGGAGTACAAACCTGACTTGATGATTTGAATATCTCTTGAACAGTTTTCTTATTTCTACATCCTGCTGCTGTGGCAACCATATTGGCAGTATCTGCTAGTTTCATGGCTTGTGATTCAAAGTTACGTGTCTTGTCATCAAAATTAGCTTCCCTACCAGGAGTACCTAAAACAAAAACAATCACATAAATATAGCTTTTTATGTGAGTTGCCAATCCCGTAACAACATAAATATATCAATCCACTTAAACACTCTCCTTGATTTCACAAAAGAGTAACGCTCAAATTTGACCCTGAAAATATTTTCCTGTTTTGGGGTAGCTTTGAGCAATAATTCTACTCATAACAATGTACAGAATATCTAAGCAATTTCTAGTTTACAAGTTCAAAATATTCACAGCATTATTGTGATCTCAGTGATAGCTACTGATAGTAGTCTGTCACAGGGGCCCTATGGAATCCTTTAAACAATAAAAAAGACTGTTTCCAGTGCCATAAGCAAACATCCATACACCTTAAAAAAGCTTCAAACTTCATGGAACTTCATATGACCATTTCTTAGTCATTGTTTAAATATTTTCATCATATAACTTTTATTTTATGAATGAAAGATAATTCTTCTTAATGCAGCAAATCAGGGTTTTCAGATTGTTATAGATTGTAGAACCCCTATGGTTGATTAAGCCAAACTTAGAAATAATGTCAGCACAAATAGTCATACACACCTAATGGAACCATAGAAGCTTCAGTGAGTTGTTTTAATGGTGTGGTTATATCAATAAAATCTTCAGCTACTTGATTCACTAATGCTTCTTGTATTCTTCCCTTCAATTGGTGTAGTTTCTCTGATAAATGTCTAGCTATTGCCTTCGCTTGTGGAGAATTACCCTGCAAATACAACCTCAAAAGTACAGTATCATGCCAAAAGTCAATGTATATAATTCATTCTCTACAGCACCATGCCTCAAGTATTTGAACGTTTTTCAAAAACAGTATATTTATCTTTGATTAATTTGTAATTGTTTCAGCATATTGCGTCTTTGTTAAATATATAATTTACATCAATGTATTATTTGACCATATTAACTGAAACTCTGATCTTATGCTCATCCAATCATGACGATTCTTAGTTAAAAGTAGTTTACTTGTAGATTAAAGCTTTTAGTAAGAAGGAACAGAAGATTGGTTCCAAGTTGAGTCCTAGGACACAACACAGCAAAATCTTTCAAATTGGTACAGGTTAACTTCTCGTTGAGATATAATAGCAAGAGGACTGGTTGGTTCAGAGGCAGGATATAGTGACAGAAATTAAATTGTTAAAAATAAAAAATATGAACCTAATTAAATTTAATTATCAAGAGAAGTAACTCACCTGTCCTTTTGCGATCAGATCTGAGAGTTGATTGGTTAATATTTCTGTCTCATCACAAAGACGTAACAAATCAGATCTTAGCGGTCCAGTACATGACTCAGCCACTCTACGACCGTCAGCAACCACCATCCGTGTAGCTTGCTCACCTGTAATGAGACAAGCAACATTATACTGGTTGTCAATCTAGGGTTCATTTCACCAATATACAATGTATAACAGGATTTAATTTTGTAGAAGTATGTAATTTAAATATACGGCTGCAAACTGCAATGAATTCACTCAACAACCTTTTGAAAATGAAACAGGAAAAATGTGTGTACTGTGAAAGTACAAGCGACCATAGAATCATACCTTAGCTTTAATTATTAAGGTGGTCTCCATATTGAGGTGGTCTTATTATCTAGATGGTCTTATTCTTCATATGGTCTAATATGGTCTAATTATTGAGCTGGCAATGAAAAACCAAGAATGAAGCTGTTACACATGTATTCCACTTACCTAGACCTCTATCATCCATTTCTGGGTTCAACAACCACCTCTGTGCCTGGTCCACCTTGCCTTCCACGGTAGGTGCAGGTTTACGTATACCACTTCTCTCAGAGTTCATGATACCATTTCCTGTCAAGTTCTGTAGTTCTTTCAGTTTCTGTTGCATCTCCCGAGCTAGAGACATGGCCTGAGGACTGTTACCCTGTAAACACAGCAATACTTTTTATTATATTACCCTACCATGCATTCAAACTCAAACCTATATTTGATAATTCTTTCAACAGGGATAAAAACACTGCAATAAATATTTCTAGCGTTTAAAACTCAAGCCTGTATTTTATAACAGACTAACAAGAGATGTTTGTAAAAAATGTTTGCATCCATTGCAGCCCAAGAATTGGAAATTATGGCTTTGACCTTTGATCTACTGACCTTAATATCGATATGGGTCATCTACTATTGCTGGCCCACCTCTAGATAAAGTTTAAAGATCCTAAGGCAACGTGGCATTCATTTGGTCTACCAACAGATCAATGTATGACTGACCAAAATCATCCTCCAAAATGCTTTAATATTTTGGTAATTCGAGACACTAGCCTTGGTGAAAGTGCTGCAGTGTGTTTCAGCATGGCTAGGAACCTGTAAGTGTACTGTTACATATTTATTATGGACTTTTGTGCAATAAGTGCACGACTGAGATACGTCCTTACCTTGCCTTGTTGCCTGAGTTCACTAAGAGCTTTACTCATAGACTCTAGATTACTGACAGCTTTAACGATTCTCTCCCTATCATCTGGATTAGTACAACAATCTGCGATACGTCGAGCATCTTCCAATATCTGTCGTAATGACTTGTCTCCTGAAATATTAACATGATTGTTGTATACAGAACTGAGAGTTAAATAATATTTAGAGCAGAATTTATCAGCCAACTCTCGTCACCATAATAAGTCTTGGCAGAAATAGCAGATTTAGTCTTTAATCAAATTCAAGGCAGTAGAATCCATGCAATTACAAAATTGCAAGAAACAAAATCAAAATCACTATCTGTCAGTGGTTGCTCAGTAGAAGGCATGGATATGGCACAGCTCTGTACAAATGGACAGGCAGAGGAATGGTATGTTTCTCGCTCAGAAAGAATAAATTAACTGTAAGCTATGTTACTAATAAAAGGTCAAATAAATACTGCTGATTCTGACATTTATGTCAAAGAATTAATTACCAAATAGTGGCCGTAATGTTTAATTAACATATAAATTTATGTCCATACAAAGTGTAGCTATTTTATTAGCTACTAGTATGTCAATTAATTCGTTAGCAGGCTAAAAACAAACTAAACATGGAAAGGGATTAAACATACCAACATGGTTTATGGATACAGGAAGGGAAATGGACAGACAAAAACATGGAATATTTGCTATATGTAGGTAACAACTAAAGGGATTATGGGTTTTTTTGGCACAATAATGTACGTCTCCAGACTCCAACAAAGGGCCACAACTCTAGAAATAGTCATCCCACCTAAAATTTCTGACATTTTCTCGACTAGGCATAATGCCATATAATAAAGTTTCATTGAAATCTGACCTGTTGGTTAAGGAGAGCAAGTGTGGAAAAACTTTGAGACGCCCACACAAACATTATAAGTTTATAGATATAACTAATAAAAGGGCCAATTTATAAATATTTAGTCTTCACAAAATAAAATACCAAGATTTCATTCTTTCTGCACTAACTTAAGACTTTCAGTTTCACAAGAGGTTACAGGTATACAACCAAGTCGACAAACGGGGCAAACAAAAAGTAACATTTCAACATGGAGTTTTGGAGTAATAGTGGGTGGGGTATGTTGATTTATACAATCCAGTATTGAGGTATACATTATATACAGTAACAGGTTATTTTATTGAACTCAGGATTTATATGACAAACCTGACCAAACTTGATTTGCTACAACAGGTCCTGATAAAATCATACATAAACACATATCAGTGAATGAGAAAACAGAAAGTTAGGCCAAACAAATATAATGCATGGTTCAGGTAGCTTTAACTTGCCTAAATTGTTATCCCTAGTTTCTTAAGTACTAAACTTCTGCTTCAATTAATCACTTACAGATTTAGGTTTCTTTGAAATATCAAACCGCTTCAAAACTCTGGCATACCTGAAAATTCCTGATAAAAGTCGGAAATTTCAGCTATTATTGATTTTATCGAATTTCCCAAACCCCCTATCAAATCTCACTACTGTAAAATCATTTAATTTCGTTGGGACGAAATTTCGTGGTTTTGGTAAAAAAGACAATTTCGTTGGAACTTGAATTTGTGGATTTTGCATTTCAGGTAATAAAACAAGGGTCAAAATCAATGTTCGTTGGGATTAAAGTTCGTGGTTGAAGTTAACCACGAAATCCACGAAAATTAATCCCCCACGAAAATTAATGATTTTACAGTATATGACCGCTGAACAATGCATGTTTTTCATTTGGCCTTCAGAAAGAAAGTAAGAAATAGCATTCAGTTTATTACAGTAACTGTAAAATAATGCTGAAGTTTACAAGTACACCTAAAACATTAAATTTTGTGGCCCTATCTGACTAATCAACATCCTCTAGTCAGTCAGTGTCTTCCAACCAGAGGTTGCCGAGGGATATCGCAGACACGTATATGCAATAGATAAATGGACGACTGAAACCTTTTTACGCTTGTCAAAGAAGAAGCATCAAAGATATTTTTAAAAGAATAGGCAATGAAAAGTTAGCTTTATCCAAATTATATACATACAATACATTCATGCAATATTTGTCATTATTTTTCAGTTGACATACAGTAGAACTTTGATGACTCGAACACACAGAATCTTGAACAGGTTCTTTGGTCTCAGCAATATGACACACTAGTATATAGTAGATGCTTCAAACAGGTAGATGGTTAAAACTAGTTCCCCTGTCCGAAGGTAGTTTGAGACATCGAAGTTCTACTGTAATACAGTTAATGAAACTGATGTTTACAGACAATTCTACTAAGAAAGTAAAAGACTACAATGACAAGGTGATACCATGCATGCATATATACATGTTTATGTCAGGTTAAACAATCAAACAGCGTACCTGAGCTACCAACGAGAGCGGAGGGATCTGCCAACCAATCATTGGCCAACTTCATCTTTTGTTCTATGGCACTCTGAAACATATATCACATATTTCATTGCAAGAAATTAAGCAAGTCCAAAGTATGGCAAATGATGTCAGTAATTGGGCTGAAAACTTGTTTTGTCGTCGATGTTTCACTTTTACAAATCACGGCCAAGACAATTGTAAGAAAATTATTATATAAATGCCTTATCAATGATTGTACATCCTAATTGACCATTAGATATTGCCTGCCAGATTGAACAAACTGAGGAGATTTTCATTTTCATATTTTTGTGTGATATTGACTTTGAATTGAATTAAAATCATTGAGGTTAGCTCAGCATATTTGAGCTCTTTTCGAAACTGGTATACTTTTATAACTTTCAAGAAGTATGAATACTAGAATGTTTCAATGTTATGCTTAAAGCCCCAATGTTTCCACAATAACCCCGTTTTGCCTAGTTTATCGGCTCAAATGTCCCCTGTTTCAACATTGTACCATTACCCATCCAGCTTCTATTATCAATATTACCTGAGCTTTCTTCATCACAGCTAGATCATCAGCATCCCATTCTTCCTCATCATATGTGGTTAGTTGTAATACACGTATAATCTCATGTATCTCATCCGACATCTTCCGTACTACATAATCTCTGTTTGTCTGTGCATCAGGTATACCTTGATCTAAAAGTTTTAAAATATGAAATACAGCGTCATTTAATACTTTCAAGCCTATCTGATAGATCTATCATTATACATGATCTACTTCCTAGAAAAACATATATTTTTACAGAAATCCAAGATTGGTGTTTATCAATGTGAAGAGAAACCAGCATTCAATTAACATCCATGCCACTATCAAAACCATGTCCCTAAGAAATAGCTTAGTTAATCAAAGGTCATATTTCTGTGGAAATGTTGAATAGTGTTAGATAGTATTGATAATGTAATGTGTTGATGATGGAAAACAAGTATGCAAAGCTTCAAAGTAATGCCTTGATGGACTTTGAAAATATTTGAGTTTCAATAGCTAGAAAGTTTTGGAAAGTTTCAGAAGGACAGGACAATCACAGTGCATTGGTGAAGACACACCAGCTATCAAATCTTTAAAAATTCTCATATTGCACAGTAACCACGTACCGCGACCGTGGCCGAGTGGTTAGGGCGTCCGCCTAGGAAGCGGGAGGTCGAAGGTTCGAATCTCGGCGGAAGCCGGGTTGGAACTGATGAGACCGGTTGGTCAGCCGTCAGCTAGTTAAATTAATGGTTACCGTATGCCCATCTCTGCCAGGCGCCCGGCATTACGAGAAGGGATTCGGGAAGGTTCTGTAAGCATGAAATATACGTAAGTGTCTCATAAGTCAGAATTGACTGGCCCTTTCAATAGGGGTGACACTATAATAAACAAACTTTACCTAGTACTTGTATTGTTACAATGAGAGAACTGTGTGCTATAGCTATCAGAACCAGTTACAGGATAATCACCAATCTAGTACATAAAGTGTTATAGGTACAATATAACCATAATAATGTCATAATATACTGTTGTATATGAAGCACCCGTAATATGGTATATTTATAGATCACTGCATGCAACAAGTGTGCAGTATATACACACACTGTCATAGAGTATTAACATCTAAAGTAGTGTTCCTTTGGTGCAACAAGGTTGTTTCTCACTACACATTATATAGAGAGATACAACCTTGCAGTGCCAAAGGGACACGTTGGTGCTAAGTTGTTTTGATTAATACACAAATTCCATCTACAGTAGCTAGGTTATCAACACTATCGGGTTCATTTAAATGCTCCCTTTATTTTTAGATTGATTGTGAAACTTCTATTAAACACTTTTGATACCTCATTCCTGATGATATTCATTTCCAGATTGGTAGACTGAGCATCAAGCAAGATTAATACTGGTCCAATTTTCACTTTGATATGATCAAAGACCAAATTCCCTCACCTACGTCCCCTCCCAAACCCTGGCCACCATGAACTCAGCGACAAGCACACAAGGTGGACATTCTACCACTAGCCTATAGCGGCGTTATTGATTTATTGTGACTCTAAAATCTTTAAAAATGATTCTAACTTATTGACTTACTGGTCTGTTTAGCAGTGATGTATATCTTGATACCAGAGATCAGTACTGGTGTAAGGTTTTTCACTTGTTCCAGGGAACGTATCAACATTTCTCTATGTACTTGATGGGTTAACTCTTTCTCACGTGCATCAACCTCCTTTGTCATTCTTGTCAACACGGGACTGAGATTCTACAATATGCAAGAGATGTTTGTAAAACATGCACATCCCTAAGGCAGCCTCATAGTCATTTGTATTTAAAAATGTTTGTATATTGTAGTACACTTATTGTCATTTGTCATACATAGCAGTACAAGTATTGAAATTGTTTCTTTTTCTTAATTTGCTTTTCAAATCATTTATGAATCTAACAACATGCCATTAAGCTTGCCTTGTATTTCGTTTCGACAAGGTAGGCTTAATAATGGAAACATTATATATTTTGTATACTTTCCAATTTTGTAATTCCTCTAAATAAAGAGTAGTTTTGTGCAATCATATCATAAGTGATGCACTATCTCTCAAATAATACGAGAGATAGTACCTTACATATGATAGTACCATTACAAAACTACCACACCCGTATATTTTAAAATAACATAACTAAATGTTATCTTTTTTCTCATTCACTAGTTATACCTTGTAAACTTCTTGTGTTTCGTTTTCAGCAAGAAGATTTACGCGGGTTAGAAATAATTCTAGCTATCATGATATCAGTAGATCTCCCCCATTTCATAGTCCCTGTTGAACATTTGTATATATATATGTATGTCTTGTCTTTGCACGTATGTCTTTTTCATGCATATATACTTGTTTGTTCTTCTTGCATTGAATTTTCGCACTAATTCTGTTATAAATGTATATGTATGGTATGTGTGCTCTTCAATTCCACTTCCATGGTGATATACATTGTATATCGCCGTGGGGGTGGAATTGAAGAGCATATATACCACATCCGTCAAGTTATAATAACATAACTGAGTGACATAACTAAATGTTATGTTATAATGTTGTGTTATATTTTATAATAAAGATGTCTCTCCCGAACCCGGGCCAAAATTTGTCTGACGTGTTACACACATAAACGATTTCTCTATGTTTGATATCATGTATTTTGAATACTTTCTCGCCATTCTATCACCATGCTTTTTAATCAGTTGTAATAATGTTGTTTTGTAAAAAGTCCTTTTCAGGACTATATATGCAAATAAAATCTATTCTATTCTATTCTATTCTATGAAAGTACATGGTGACCTTGAGTTAATGACATCAAAATCAAAAGGGTCAACTAATGTTGATGGTGACCAACCTCCCTATAATATGTTCTTGCGATATTGATCAGAAACCATTGATTTGGTCCATTGATTCATGTTTTGGCTATAATAACCTGTTAATAATCTACTGCTGTTGACCAAACTGCATATAATATATAACCGGCAATGTAAAGTTTGAAGATCCCTGGGTCAAGCGTTTGTAAGTTTTATGAACGGACAACATTTTTCTACTGACTGCCGTACAGACAGACAAACAAGTGCAAAGCGATATACCCCTTCATGGAACATAGAGTGGTGGGGTGATAAAAAAATCCAATTCTAGTAGGCAAAATTTTGCAAAAAATGCAATTTCAGCCAATTATCAAAATGTAATCTGGATAGTGTAGCAGTAAATTACATGGTACAAGACAAATTGTTCAATATTACATGGTACATCATTGCATACCTTAACGTAAGTGACTAGATCTTCCATACGATCTACAACTTCTGTGATAGCCAGATACTCTAGTACATTCTTACAGACACGTATAATCTTCCTTACTTCAGATTCATCAAACGCTAACAATAGAGCTGATGTACCTTGTAGAATACCTAAAATAACAGAGGACAAGATACAATGTCCAAACCAATTCATGCTTATGTCCCGTTGGAAGCCTATAAAAACTAGCCAAGTCAATCAGGGGTCATATTTTAAATTCTGTTGAAATGTTGGATAGTGTAACATGGCTTTGACAATTTTTTTAAAGCAATGTCTTGATGAAATTCTAAAATAATTGAGTCTAACCAACTTGAAAGTGTTGGTTTATATTTTCGGAGCAAAATACAAATCTAGCACAATAACCACTAGACCACTGACTAACAAATATGACAGAAAATTACACAATGATATCAATAGTCACCAATGATAATACTATAATACAAATAGGAAAAGGAACACATTTCATCACTTTGGTGCAGCAATGCTGTATCTCTACAGTAGATAGTGAGAAACAACCTTGTTGCACCAAACAGATGAGTTTTGAATCTTTAATAATAACAGTTAACACACAATCAGTGACTGTGTCAATCACCATGTAGTGTCTGCACTATTCAGTTTTACAACATCTTACAATTATCATAAATCATGTATAAGTGGGTTCAAAATTGTTGCAATGAGACACAATCAATTGTTAATTGTTTATTAAGGAAACAATATGTTACTGTATAAAGTGTATGCATTGATTCCATTTACTGAGTTCAAGTAGAGAATGCTGCAGTTTGACCTCAATCATTGTCAACTCACAAGCGTATTATCTGGAGGGTTGAATAATGTTACCACTATAAACATAAGTTACAAACATTGTCTTGACAAGTCAAGTGCATAATTTACGATCAGTTGTTTAACAATACAGTACACTTGTTTACATTAAGACAGGGTTTGGCATCTGAGTCAACCAAGTCCTGAAGTGGACTTCCAGATTGCAATCTTTTTTAAAAAAAATCTCTTCTCAACATCACATTTCTCAACAAAATAATACCTCTGGATCCGTCAATAAGCTTCTTGCGAGCCGGAGCAGAATATGGATCATGTCTGAGCATCTCAGAAGCTTGCAGAAGTGAGACAGAAGATTCCTCTACACGTCTCAATGCAGGTGGCATGTCTTGTTTCAGTATCTGATCCTCGCTGCTATTTATTGTTTCGTAACCGACCTAGAGAGACAAAATGTGTCAGATGAGAGTCATGTTGTATATAATAAAAGTCTACATTCATCAACATTAACACAACAGACAGCAAGCACTGAGAGAGACAAACCTACCAGAGACAGAACATATTAACAAGGTACATGGAACTAATAGTTTTTATACTGAAAACAATTTACACATCCTGTATGTCTTACTCTAACCCAGTCACACAAGCTGAGCAGATTGTACCAAATGGTGCAAAAAGTATAGCCTGGCTAATTTGACACGAGTCTGACCTTTTGATTAGCATAATTTAACAGTCGATATATTGCATACGATGCTACACTGGTTGTATGTTTTCGTAGTCGGGGAGTATCACGAAGACGCTTGAGATGTAATAGAAACACAAATTTGAAATACCAATATTGCACGATTTGCTAGCGGCAATTGATATATTCAAAGCAAGAACCTTGTTATATTGTAATAAGAGGTACTCTTACAGCCATTAGTGAGCTACCAAGTCTCATGTCTGGGCCTAATTTATGTAATGTACACGTTCTTATGGCTTTAATATAGCTTGTGAATACTTAAGTATGGCGTTTTCGCCGCGTATTTGGTCGTACGGGAACCTCGAAATTACACTTCCATTACAAGGTCGTGGAATTATGTGACATTAGCGATACTCGCTATGTGCAGCGACGATGATGCAGAAATTAGCATCGGTCATTTCACACAGTGTATAACACTGTTGGAGCATGCATTTACTTACATATTTATGTCTGACAATGATCCGGATTGTTATATTCCAATTCTTGCATATGTGTTTACACATTGCGCCCGTGAGAACTTGTTACTATTTATAGCCTGCAGGGATATACCTGACATTCCTGGGAAATCCCTATGCGACCTTCGATATAGTCGAACTGTGCGCTTTAGGACACTAGAACACTTTGATTTGTACCCAGAGTTGTAAACATTAAGTTTGCGGATTTCCGCACTGGTATTTTACTAGCGGAATGACGGAATACTTTAGATGTGGATTCCGCCAGTAATTCCATTGGAGGATCTCAGGACTAGCGGATCTAGTTTTGTGTATGGCGGAGGAGCACAAACTGTAGGAATTCCGCTAGTTCGCTGATTGGACGAGCTTCACATACGTAAGGAAGGGTGGTCGGATCTGATTGGTGGATTGGTGCCACGTCACCACTAAAGCGTTCTAAAGTATTAAACCGCGGATGATATAAAAGAGAATGCCGACAGCGTTCTTTAGCTTTTAACTTTCGGAACCTGGACGGAACTGCCATCAAAATTTACCATCAAAATTTATCTAAGTAATATCAGTATATACATTATAAGTCTTCTTTTCTACATATATCATTGGTGCTCGGGAAATTCTACAGTAGCCTACTATACAGTACTGAAGGCGGAGGATCATTGTAAAGATTCCGGACGGAAAATGTAAATAGACTTTGGGATCATTTATTTACGGACCTGTATTAACGGAGCTATATTTGGTCACTTTTCATTAAGTACACTTTAGTATATCCTTTCTGGATGTTAGATTAATTCTTGTAATTAGACTATTAGTCTATATATATATATCATTGAGTCTATATTTCATGCAATTAAATTGTTGTCGTTGAAATTCTACTTGTCGTCTGCTGTTCGATATTTTGATAGAACGCTTTGTAAATCCGTCCAACAGACCCAGTCAGATCCACTCACAGGTGCCCACAGCCCTGGCCCATCCCTTCCTTTGCATAGATCTACACACGAACACACAGGCCTACATACGACCACGACCGCTCGGCGTATATATGGTTCCTGTTACAATATATTCTTGCATAAAGGTCAGGTTCAGGTCAAAATAGCCAAGCTGTAACACTTCAGTTTTATCAAAGCACTTACAAAAATCTTAAACTTACATCCAAATTTAAATGCTACTCGTTTCTTTCACATGTTAAACGTGAACATGTACTATTGCACTATAATTGAAGGAAAGAGATTGGCAACATTAATAAAGTTTTATTTAATTCACTCCTAGTTCTACAAACCATGACTGTGCCTCATCTATAAATAGCTTTTAAAGCATTGATAATGAATTTAAATTAGGGCATATTAAATGTTAAGATTTCCATATTGTATGGTACTCACTTTCTACATGGCAACAATGATTTGATGACTTAGAATGAGAAGGTTGTAACTACTACTTACGACCTTATAAGACTCATACATATTTGAAATCTGCTTCAAAAGGCGCTTCTTATGAGCCTATTTTCATGAAAATCTGAAACTGTCATGTTGACCAAAATGAAGTTTTAAAAACTTGTTTTCCCATAGGTAAAGACTAAATTACAGATAGTTTTCTCTAGTTTTCTCAATATATTGATTTTGTAGTTACAACCTTCTCATTCTAAGCCAGCGAATTGTTGCTCTCAGATTGTCTGACTAAGTTCCTATAGGTAACGGTTTGCCTAACTATATATTTTTATAGTTTATATAAGAATTATGACAGATCATTATTGTATAAGTGAGTACAGATATTATTATGTTTTAATGATGTTATATATTCCTGTATTTTACATTATTAAGATACCGTATTTCCCCGAGTATAAGTCGCGGCCGTGTATTGGACGCATGTAAAAAATGAAAGAAGATTTGAAGAAAAAAAATTTGAAGAAAATCGAGCAAGAAATGACAAAGTTTGAGAAGTTTGAAATTTTCCCAAAAAATCGTCCACCGCCATATTGTTTGTGTTCCGTAATAATGACCAAATCGTGATAACTGTAATAAAATGAAAAAAGATTTAAAGGAAAAAAAAATTGAAGAAAATCGAGCAAGAAATGACAAAGTTTGACAAGTTTAAAGTTTTGACCAAAATCGTCCGCCGACATTTTGTTTGTGTTCCGTAATAATGACCAAATCGTGAATATTGCTAGTGTATTAAAATAAACTGGGAAAAAAAACAATCACTGTATATTTTGTTTGTTTTTTATTGACGATCGTGGCTTTGTGAAAAATAATTTATACAAGTATATTGACAAGCTCCAGTATTTAAAGTGTCTTTATTAGGGTATTTTAACATGTCAACACTTTCTCAAACTTCTCAACACACACTTGCAAACAATTTGACATGTTGACATGTGCAACACCTTCTCAACACCTTTTCAAACGTTGGATGGGTGTTAAATGTCTGGCCAATTAGCGCACACGTGTATGCATCATAGATGATTGTTTGCAAAACTTGCGAGGGCCGTGAAACAGTGTGACTGATTCATAATTTTTTTTTAATTAATAGATCTAGTCGCTATTATTAATACGATTTCATATACATCAACATAAAACACTCTTCATCAGAATATATCTCTGAATAATAACAAACACATAATATGTATAATAGTAACTTATTTTTTATTTTAAAACGAACGGAACGGGACCGGAACAGTACGGGACTTAGCCATTACGAAACCAGTATGACTTACTCCCCTTTTTGAAAAAAATGGCCGACTTCATTTTTTGCCGATCGAAGTGAACTGTGAGCTGAAAAATGGCTCTACCTTTGTATAGGTCGCATCCAACTTTTGGTTATGATTCTGGCTTGGTAAAGGCGCGTCTTATACTCGGGTAAATACGGTAATTAACTTGTTTAGAGGGGGAGGGGAGTATAATTAGTACAAAGTATATTCATGCTTTTACCTCGTTAAGACGCGTGCCAATATTACTGATATATCCTGTTTTATATAACGGTACCGTAGTGAATTTCAATACAGTCAGTGCGGTATGTGTAATAGAGTACAACAAACATGGTGCTGGGAGGAACCCAACCAACCTATCACCATCCTTATCATACATTGTTCGCTAACCCTTTATTCCATAAAGTTTATTAAACCCCTGACTAAATCAATGTATCATTCAGTCTAACACTAGTTTTGTTCAAATAGTTTTCGACCAATTATTGACTATTTTTTGTCTAGTAAGTTTAACCCAGTATGTCGGCAATTAAAGTAGACCAACTGCCATCTTCGACAAATTAGATAATTCGACCGCATGTCATATTTTGTAAATTGTCGTTTTCGACGAAGTGTCCTTTGACGAATTGT
The DNA here is from genome assembly GCA_963678985.1 of Spisula subtruncata. NCBI lineage: Eukaryota > Metazoa > Mollusca > Bivalvia > Venerida > Mactridae > Spisula > Spisula subtruncata. Next base: position 12,811,439 of record OY787674.1, read on the forward strand.
CGTTGAAGCAACGCTTTACTTAATCAATGCATTCATTTTCATCCCAGATTTAATACATGTAACTATATTGCATGTATTCACACACAATTTTCACCCTAAACTGTTCAATAATTTAATATAACTTGTAATCAGTACCAGTGTAATACATGTGTGTTGAGAATACTTTAAAGATTAGTAGATAAATGTGTCAAAACGAAAAATTCCAAGGCTAAAACACAATAAAAATGTTAAATTCCAAAATCCAAACGAAAACACCATTTTATACAACCACTTTAAGCACTCAAAATCACAGCATATTTTCGCACCATGAACTTTCAGTCTTTCAAAAATATCAATAGTAACAGGGCTCGACAAATTTTTCAAAAGCCACTCGTCCTAATGGACGAGCGGTGCCAAAAAACCACTCGTCCAGCAGCAAAATCAACTCGCCCATATTTTTCAGTCAAAGAAAAAGTCAAAGAAAAATCTGAAAATCTGTTTTTTAACGATGTCGATTCTCGTCTCCAACTGTCAATAAAATTATAAAAATATAAATGTGTTCCGCATTTCCGCTCTTTCTCCATTCTGAAGCAGACAACTTTTGATCAGCTTGATTAGTAAATACACTGTGTCTATACGAACTTTATTCTTCACGTGATGACCACTATGTTGGCATCAAATTTTGTCCTTAATTACGCAAACCGATGGAAGGAGTGTGTTTGTTAGTCTATACATTCATACATAATATTCATTTTGCGCACTGTGATGAACCGAAATCGTCGCTTTAACGCTAAAAATTATGTTTTGATCGATTAAACTAAGAACAGTGTCATTCATTAATCAAGCATAACCGGGGAATTCCCGTGACGTCACAGCGCACTCATGTTTTGATTCTTCCAACTTTCGTTTTTGACTGACAGATGATCTGGCGTTTGTATCGAATACGAGATGGGTTTTTTATCGAATTATGTTGTTTAATGCGCGATTAATTATTGAAACTTGATTGTTTTCTGCCAGAAATTGCACTCGTCCTGTAGGACGAGTGTTGCTGGATGTTGACTCGTCCGATGTGAATTTCTACTCGTAATTACGAGCGGACGAGTGGATTTGTCGAGCCCTGAGTAATACATTTATCATTATAATTTCAATATATACAGGGCTCGACAAATCCACTCGTCCGCTCGTAATTACGAGTAGAAATTCACATCGGACGAGTCAACATCCAGCAACACTCGTCCTACAGGACGAGTGCAATTTCTGGCAGAAAACAATCAAGTTTCAATAATTAATCGCGCATTAAACAACATAATTCGATAAAAAACCCATCTCGTATTCGATACAAACGCCAGATCATCTGTCAGTCAAAAACGAAAGTTGGAAGAATCAAAACATGAGTGCGCTGTGACGTCACGGGAATTCCCCGGTTATGCTTGATTAATGCATGACACTGTTCTTAGTTTAATCGATCGAAACATAATTTTTAGCGTTAAAGCGACGATTTCGGTTCATCACAGTGCGCAAAATGAATATTATGTATGAATGTATAGACTAACAAACACACTCCTTCCATCGGTTTGCGTAATTAAGGACAAAATTTGATGCCAACATAGTGGTCATCACGTGAAGAATAAAGTTCGTATAGACACAGTGTATTTACTAATCAAGCTGATCAAAAGTTGTCTGCTTCAGAATGGAGAAAGAGCGGAAATGCGGAACACATTTATATTTTTATAATTTTATTGACAGTTGGAGACGAGAATCGACATCGTTAAAAAACAGATTTTCAGATTTTTCTTTGACTTTTTCTTTGACTGAAAAATATGGGCGAGTTGATTTTGCTGCTGGACGAGTGGTTTTTTGGCACCGCTCGTCCATTAGGACGAGTGGCTTTTGAAAAATTTGTCGAGCCCTGATATACATTTGGTCATACTTCAGTTTTATGTTTTAAGATATATTTTTGTATTACAATGCTAATCACTGGTGGAAATGTTTCACATATAGTTGAGAACAGTAAGAATATGACGGATATAATGTCAACAAAGGGTAGCCACGGTCCACATCTAGCTATTGTTTGTCGTCATTTTCGCTGACCATGTTCACTGTGGTCTTTATTGATATTAAACTGACCATATTGGAAATATAATAAAAACATTGAAGATATGGACCATCATATTTAATGATATAAGTAGCCATTATCTACATGTATAGATGGGGTCAGGTGAAGCATTAAGACATACTGAACCTCGTCTGTGTACCACAGTTTGTATATGACAATTTGTTAAAACGATTTCAACCCAAGAGTGAATAATACAATGATATACAATATATGTTGAAATAGTAGACCAAAATCACATTTAAGTAAAATGCATGGAAGACAAAATTTTATTTGCATGAGTTGCTTCCCTTAGACTTTAAATGGACTATTTTGTCAATAAACTAACAAAAGAGAGCTGTATATTTCATTTTCTTCCATGTTTTTGGTGTTTTCCACTTTGGGACTCAATTAAAGTGCTCAAAATTCATCTTTTTGCATTTTGAAAATGGCCGTCTAAGCCTTTAAAGGTCTGGCAAATTCTGGTATTTTACCTTAACTAAGTTATCCACGGCCATTTTGACGACCTGTATAGGCCGGGATAGATCAGGCATAGCATTGCCATCTTCAGCTTCCTCGTGCAGTATCACAAGTTTGGACACCTGAAAAAATACAACAATAACACTATAATATAATATCATTGTATCTAATTATGCAAAACAATACCCTGGCAAATATCACATACTGTAAAATCATTAATTTTCGTGGGGGATTAAATTTCTTGGATTTCGTGGTTCACCTCAATCACGAACTTTAATCCCAACGAACATTAATTTTGACCCCTGTTTTATTACATGGAATGCAAAATCCACGAATTCAAGTCCCAAAGAAATTGTCTTTTTTTACCAAAACCATGACAACGAAATTAAATGATTTTACAGTAATATGTATTATCATATGTAATAATATGCAAAACAATAGTCAGGCAGATATCACATATCACATCATTGAAACAGACAAATACTTTATTAGGGTATATTTCATAATTTGCATATAATTGTTATTTATAATCGTATGGCAGTAACAAGATAATGGGTACAATACAACATGCAGAATTAACGGGCTCGAGCACCAACAGTGTAATAGCACGAGAAAGCTTGCGTTAACCCGACAATGAGCATATTTTACGTTGAACATGTACTGAAAGACGTTTTATGAAATACATTACCTGTTGAGGAGTACTCAATATATAAATGTGAGTCTATTATCTTGATACTTTCATGGCATAGTAAACTTATATACATATACATAATGAAACATCAGCTGACGATAATTCAAACAATTCAAGTTTTATTGTTTATACAAATTGTACAATACCCAGGTAATGCTGTAGTTTACAGGACAGTTTTAACACAGCTACTTCTAAAGTGTCAGAGAACCAAACAAAACCAACATAAGGTTAGAACATTTTTCTAAAACTACTGCAAAATCATTTAATTTCAATGGGATGAAATTTCGTGGTTTCAGCGTAAAAGACCATTTTGTGGGGACTTAATTTCACAGATATTATATCCACTAAGTCATATACAGTACCATAGAAATTATTAATATTTGTGGGGGTTAAATTTTGTGGTTGAGATCATCAACGAAATCAACAAAATTAAATACCCCTCAAATATTAATAATTTTACAGTAATCAAGTGATGAACCAAAGAATACAACTTCACAATGCTAGAACATTTTTACAAGTGAAGTATAACTACTTAATGAACAAGTCTGTATATATTATCATACCTATCCAATCTTACATACACTGGTAGAAAACAGGAGGCTTATCAGTAAATGCTAGGCTTATCATGAATTAATTCAATTAATGCTTTCTCCATCACTTCCCATTCCTGCATATATAGTGTGTATGATTTAAGGCCACATGAACTGGTTATGTTAGGTTCCATAGATTTTTTAAAATGATGAGCATAGCCTGTTTTTACCAGTCAGCTTTCTGCTGAATATGGCAGGCCAATATGTGCTTCCACCCGGATTTGTACCCAGGTCACCAGATTAGACGGCAAGTGAGCTAACCATTGAGCTACGGAGGCCATTGATTAACCTATATAGCTATGAAATCTACAATATCCACAAAGTATACTGTAAAATCCTTAATTTTCGTGGGGGATTATATTTCGTGGATTTCGTGTTTCACTTCAACCACAAACTTTAATCCCAACGAACATTGATTTTGACGCTTGTTTTGTTACCTGAAATTCACAATCCACGAATTCAAGTACCAACGAAATTGTCTTTTTTACCAAAACCACGAAATTTCGTCCCGACGAAATTAAATGATTTTACAGTATAAGGCTTAAAATTATTAGCCACCAGATTTTTGAGTTGTTTTTCATGCAGGCAAGTTGGTCACGGCAGCTGAAGAGCAGGTAGAAAGATGCTGGACAAACAAACAACATACAGGTAGACCATGTTCATAATGGCCTTCATTTTGCCTGGGTGACGGACATACATGTGTCAGATAGAAACTGATTATTACCGAAATGACTCCTTCATGCATTTAACATGTCACCAGGGTATTAATAACTTATTTTCTTCTGCACATGAATATTAACTAATACAGGAAATAATCACATTATCTGTAACTGCCAAATGATTGATGTGGTGAGTGCACACATTGTATGCATGTAATACCATTAATTTATTAGCAGATTCATTCAGATGACAGGAGATTTGCGAATCGGATATTTCAGTGATCTAGAATTTCAATGATATGATGGAATTATCCTGCAAAAGTATTACAGTAACATTATAATACACAATTGGAAATTCAGAAGTCCCAGATTTGAGAAGGAATTACAATTTTCCTTCACAGACAAACATGTATGATTTAAGACCACCTGCAAGCCAACACCAATATTACAAAACCTTTTTGCAGTGACCTCCAAGAGTAAGCCATCAAACAATCTTCAAATACATTTTACCAGTAAAGTGACCACCAGTCCTGTCAACAATAACCAAGTTTGGCTGTTCCCTTGTGTCATTTTACAAACTCACTGGTTTGACTGTACAAGAAATAGTTTGATCATTGTAATGCCAATAAATCAAAACCTAGTCTAATGAACTCAAATAAAATGGTCAAAACAAATTCATATTAACAAGGTCAGACTATATTTAATCAAACTCATGTTGAAAACATTAAGCGGTTATTATTTATACACAGTGCAAGGTTGCAGCATATGTTGTTGAACACTGTGTGTTTATTTACGATAATACACTACATATGGCTGTTGGCAGAGCACATGGCTCCAGTCTCACAACTTACCCATAATTCATATAATTAACCAGGTACTGTCTATCCATCTCTTACATGTATCTTCACTAAAACATGCTCACCAAAGCAAGAAAACAAACAATAGAAAATGAAGATTTCCGCCTGATAATAATAAGCCAGGTTTTATAGTTCACAGTATACTAGTACCATCCCTCTCTGTCTATATGATCAATATATCGATGGCTTAGAATTAGAAGGTCGTAAGTGCCAATTACGACCTTATAAGACTCATACATATTTAGAATAAGCATCACAAGGCGCTTCTTATGAGCCCATTTTCAAAAAAATCTGAACTTGTCATGTTGACCAAAATAAAGTTGTAAAAGTTTGTTTTACCATAAGTAAAGAGTAATTGTCAGACAGTTTTTCCGTGTTTTCTCAAAATATCGATTTGATAGTTACGACCTTCTAATTCTAAGCCATCGATATGAGAAAGTTTTGTTACCTTTGATATACATCATCATCGCAACCCACAAAAGAGCAATGTGAGTTAAGAACATTTATTCGGCCATGATTTACCCACTTCAGTCCCACTTATCACATCTTACAGTGTACAAACATGTTTGTTTGTGCCAAAATCAATCCAAGAAGATTCACTTATACCAGGAGCCCGTTGTGTAGCCAAGGTGCTATCAAGCGCATTTTGGTTGCGCTTTATTATGCTTACACAACACATGCTACCAGCGATACTTTTTCGCCGATAAAACGCCATTTCTTAACACTTTGCTAGGCGAGCGCTATCAATTGCTTTCTTATGCAATGGACCGCTTCAGTTCCACTCGTAAGTGCTTTGCCACACAACGGTATGATAGCTCGCCGGTAGCACATAAATTTTTCGTCCACTACAAAGTGCTTTTTTGGAGCAGCCAAGCCATTTCTAAGCATAGCTCTACGAAGCGCTTGATAGTGCCTTGCTTATAAATGCGACAGCCTCCAGGTTTCATTGGATGCTAATGAATGACCCTTTGATCTCCGAAATTAGATCACTAAGCAACCTGATACACATAATCTGATGTGATAGCATAGTTCCATAAATTAGCACATATAAGTATACTAATATAAATTACCACATCAAATTCACATGAGACTCATACATAGATATATATATATATCATATCGAGGGCTCAGTACAAAACTACCATACAATTGCCTCTATAAATTGATGAAGTTACAATAGTTTTGCATCAAGTCCTTGACATACATATAAAATATCATGGAATTATTTACTAGTTGTATATTATTACAATTATGATTGTCTTAGAGTAAGCAATCTCATCCTATTTTTATCCCATAAAACACCAGATATATTATCATATAAATGTGTAAACAGGTGCAAGCATGAGTAATATCGATATCAAGCCAACTACTATACCTATAGTAATTAGCAGGAAAACATTCATTACACCTTCAAGTCTTAACTTACAAGTCTGTGGCACATTATATTGAAAGTGCTTACAGGCTCCAACATACAATGTGCAGCTGCAGTGGCCTCAGGTTTGATCCCCATCTTTAGCTGGTCAATTTCTATTAATGAGTAAAAGTCTAACAAACATTTCCTCACTTAAGTATAAGTGTATGAATGGAAAACTGAGAGGGACAAAAACCAATATGAAGAGAGTGCCAGTAGGTCTCTTTAACAGTCGGCTTGCAACTAAAAGATTGGGGGGAAATGTACAGTATGGACGCATGACTGTGTGCTAGGTAACGTCTTTCAGCAAGGCACAAATAGTACACACATCAATGTGATGATATAATATGTTGTTTTGTAAGACTCAGTGGGTGAAACACAGATATATCATTCATACTATAAAATGTTTTATGTGGAATTTATCACTTTATAACTGAAAAAATATCTCGTTTATCTTTGATAATGTATACAACTGATAACCCTCAGTAATGATACATAACTTTGTTTGACAAGCTGTAGCAAAGCTATACATTTATGGTCTTATGGTCTTACAGTCTTACTATAGCAAGATTCCTGCTCAATACTCAAAGAAGAAGAATCAATCATGGGGTCAAAAAGTAAATTGACATTACAATTTACACCAGAGAAGAGATTGCCCCCACCTGCCTATGTGCTGAAAATTGATTTAAAGAGATTTTATTGACAATTGGCATAATTTCAATTGCCTTCAATTATTCCCAGTAATGGTTGAAATAGCTTTGTTGGTGCCGTGGTGCATCTTGAGTGCTTGAAAGTTAAGCAAAATGTTGTCGGTGTGAAACATGATATTAAGCCAATAAAGTTAACGGAATGTTCTTACATGGGAGTGAAGCTCCCAAGCTTGAAAAATCTTAACTGGTAGTAGATCCTTGACTCCTGTCTGGACTTTGATAAGGGATGTTGTGGTCCCTTTGTGCAACAAGGTTTTATATTTGTGTAAAGTATATAGTGAGATCCGACCTTGTTGCACCAAAGATACGATATGTGAGTTGTGTGCAAAGGGTTCACTGTGATTGACAGGAAACAGGTAAATAAACAGTAAGTAGATTGGAGGGGGAGGAAAACAGACTCACAGAAACAGGTGTGTATCGAGGTACAGGAAATATGGATGTTAAAGTTCATTACCACCATGTGAACTGTAGTCTGCTATAATTGTCTTATCACTATATCAGTAATGTTGACATTAACAATAACTTCTCACAACAATATATCATGTTATACCAAGCTTCCAGGCAGGTCTACCTTTCAGAATGCCCCATTCTTAAGCCTCATTATTTAAAGCTTCATTCACATCAGTCATATGACTTTTTTACACACATTTTTACTCCAAGAACACAAGGGTTTTGCAAATGTGTCACAAAAGAACTGTATGCCAGTTGTGACAATAGGCATACAGTTTGTGTGACATCCATAGATACTCAACAGGTATCCAATGTTTGTGTGACAGAGATGGGACCTGTGAGAAAACGGCCAGATATTTAAATGTCAAGTAGACATGGCGAGGCGGCTGTACGGCTGTACAAGGATAACTTCCTCACAGTGTAGCACTGAACAATACATACAAAATTGATAGGAAAACAAGCATTTCATTTGCAACATTGCATGTTCTTGCAGCAATAAGATTTCTACACTGAGCAGAATGTGATTTGATACCGAACAACAATGTCCTTGTGCGGCACACTGAGACATGTACTTTGTATGTTGATCATGAAACAAAAGTAGTGTAGTTTACCATTTTAATGACCAAAATTTATTACAAGAACAGTTTGTACACTAACAATAAATAAGTTATACCAGTATACAATTAAGCTGACAGTTAGGTATATGTCAGACATGGGTTAATCGATTAAAGTAATCATCATGATTAATAATCGATTACTTTTTTCCATTAATCATCATTAATCAGTAATCATGGATTTTTCTGATTAATGATTAATAATTTAATCGATTATTGATGAAAAAGGGCAGTAATCATGATTATTTTACGATTACTTTATGATTACTTCAGGTTTAATATGTGTTTATTTAACTTTATATAATTGTCATATTAAAAAAGATTATCATAGACTGACCAATAGAAATAAATTAACAGGATGCAAATTAATATGTAATATATTTAGTGCATCTACTGGAAATAATCAGTTATAAATAAACTAAGTAAGTTTTTTACTAAATTGATGTACATAGAATTTATTTACAAGTAAGTTGAAGTAACAAATATCAAAAACTTTTATCAGTTTGCATTTAAAGTAAAATAATAAAATGACATGGTAATTGTTGTCTATAACATATATCTGTTCTGTTCTGTTCTATAACATGTCAAAAATTACACTTTAATCCTTTTTAGTAGGGTTTATCTATAATGTGTCAAAATTACACATTATCCATTTATATGGTGTGACAATCATCACCTATAGTCCAGTCATTGAAGCTAAAAAATATGGTCAACCTCAAACAAATTGCAAAACAGAGTTTCTTTGCATTTTCATCATCTGTAGACTACTATCAACTACAGACAAAACGTCAAATATGCGAGTTCAGTGGGGAAAATAAAAAAAAATTGACATGTTTAAGGTCACTTTTAGTAGCAATTTCAGCATTTTCCTTATTTCATACTACATGGGGAATTTTAAGTTCTAATAATTTCCGTGTAAGTCGTTAAATATTTACTAATTGTACCTTAAAGCTTATATTTTCTGAAAGATGCAACCTTCTTCTATCAAATACAAATATTGATTTTATCATCAGACAATTTACTTTTCATATATATGCCAGTCTACGTGTTGGTATACTACCCATTCAAATGTCGACAAAATGACTCAAAATAGCACTTGGAAGGGGAAACAAAAGTTTTTTTCATTTCTTTAATATTAATCCAATTTGTTTAAAATTTACACATATCATGTGTTGTATACATGTGTGTCTAATGGAAAAAGGATATTTGTGTTTGGACAGTATACAATAATGACAATATACAAATTGTACACGAATCTATCGATTTGGGAGAAATAGTGATTGTTCTCTATGTCTGTTCGTCCACAATTGCATTTGTATTCACAATTTTGACTTTATGATTATGAAACTTGGTCAGAGTGATCATCTGAACAAACTTTAGGCCAATGTAGAAAATGGATGATCAAGGGTAAAAAACTAGGTCACTAGGTCAAATTGTAGCAAAACATTGTGTAGTCGCTAGAGGTCATAATGTTTACCTTATATTTATGAAACTTGGTCACAATAATAATATCAACAAAATCTAGGTCAAAGTTATAAATTGGGTCATCCGGGGTCAAAAAGTAGGTCGCTAGATAAAATCAAAGGAAAACGTTGTGTTATTACAAATTTCACAATTTTGGTCTAATATTTATGCAACTTGGTCACAATGCTCATCTCAAAACTTCTAAGGCAAGTGTGTTTTTGAGTTATTTGGGTAAAAAGTAGGTCATTATGTTGAAATGAATGATGCGATTTTTTGGCGCAAGAAGGTTTGTCTATTATTTGACTTTGTGACCTAGTTTTAACTCATGATAAGTAAATATTGAATTTGACCTACATTTTGTCTTCATGATCCATGTGACATGGTTTCATAAAGATTAGGTAAAAAGGGTGCCATCTAAAGATTTGTTCTATAATTTGGCCTAGTGACCTAGTTTTTAACTCAGATTAACCCAATTTCATACATGGCCTTGATTTTTGTAAGGTGATCATTGTGACAAAACCTCATAAGTGTAAGGTCGAAATTGCGACCCCTGGTGACTATATCTTGTTTTTTCTATGTTTTGACCTAGTGACCTAGATTTTGGCTCCGGTTAACTCAAAATTTTATTTGATCTAGATTAGCTTCCGATGATCATTGCTGCCAAGTTTCATAAAAATCAGACCAAAATTGCGATCTGTAAGCACGATGTAAAAATAAGTTAGTGGTACAAGTCAAGATTTATTTACATCAAAAGTGACAAATATCGCGAAAACATGTGACAATTCAATATATTTGTAAATATCTCTAAAAGTCCCACGAATATTCAATTAGGACATTTTGTACATTGCTAAGAATAGCTTTACGCACCATATAAACACAAAACTGTTTGTTTTGCAATTAGTTTGAGGTTAAAAGTTAAAATGACTGGACTACTAATATATTTGTACCAATGTCACGCTCAGAGCTACAATATACCAGTCCTTTACATTGCCTTGGGCTAAGTCACAATGGGGAAAGATGAAATCTTATTGTTCAAGCAATGCATACATATTTTGGGTGTTGTTTAACCCTTCAAAAATCTGTTGTCATAATTATATTTGTACCAGTTTAAGTTATTTCTTGCACACTGAGTAGAACTTTCATACTTGTATTTTAGCATGTAAGTTTCTTATACTTAAACGTTGTTTTGAAACTAGTTAGAACCCTTGAAGTAAAAATGTTATGTTTCTCAGATTAAATTGCACATTTGCATGGGTAGAAACTAACTATATTGGTTACTGGTCTTGCAGTAAATAAGTATAAAATTTGTAACAGAAACAGTTACGGGTTCTTCAAGACTTTAATGGGTCCTTCGTAATTTTCACTGGCCTCAGTTATTATAAATCACTTTGGAAATTTATATAAATACACAATATAAATTCCAAGAATCCAAATTACGCTCTGAATTGTGCAAGTTTTATTCTGCAGCATTCAAATATTACTTTGTGACTTTCAAGACTTGGGCCATAAATCCTGTTTTAGTAGTATTTAAAGTTACATTGTATTAGTTTAATGAACATACTAAAATAAAGATTACCCGCTTTATCGATGTTACATGATTTTAACTTAATAAACATGATTTCATTCCGTTCAAATTTTCAGAAGTAATCATTAATCAATCGATTACTTCAATTGATGATTAATAATTTAATCGATTAACAGTAACTTGCTTGGTAATCGATTAATAATCGATTATCCAAAAATGTCTAAATAATCGATTAATAATCGATTACTTTTCAAAGTAATCAAACCCATGTCTGGTATATGTTATATTGATGTATCTCCACATACAGGCATGTAGAAGGTACAGTATTATAGCACATGATCAAGTGACCCCAACATGCAGGGTAAACATTTACTGTACCAATAAATCATCTGGATGTTGGGTTACAGAATGGTGTAAGATTACTCATACAGGTTACATATACATACATCACAATATTGGTTATATGTACACCTAAATGTATCAGTTTGTTGAGAAGCTGGGATATGTTCTACTGTATAAAATGTACTGCAAGACTCCGCAACGGCAGCTGAGTAAGCAGGTTTGAATTGAAAAGTGAAAGTGAAATTCAAGGTCACAGCTACAAAATGTAGTACATGTACATTGTAAATAACATGTTTTTTGTAAAATTTAGTGAGAAATTATCTGTTTTATTCAATAGTGGGGCAATAGAAGGGGCAATTGAAGGGCCAAAAACATTCAAAGACTTTTTTCAAGTGGACTTCAAAGTAGAAATTCTGAATGAAGCATGAAATGAAATCATGCAGTCTGTAGTATGAAGCCAGGTGGTTTTGGATATGCACTAGGATTTTTACAGCAGAATCCTCATGATCATGATGCATAGTAAAGGTATGCTGTGATGTAGGAGTAGAGATCTGAGCAGATTAAAGTACAAATATATGTCTGCTTCTTTTCAGTACCGTTAAGGCCATACTTAAAGATCTCTGTGTTTGCCATCCTTTTCAATCGTTAACAATTCTCTTATAAGTAATTTCATATTTCAAATTGGTCTTATTGTCTCAAGGAGACTCAAGCTTTGGGCTTTGAAAACTTGTACAGAAGACTGAAACATACTTTTGGTGCTTATGGTAGAACCAGTCAGCTTTCTGCTGCAATATGGCAGGCAAGCATATGAGTGGCTCCACCTTGATTTGAACCTGCGTCACCGGATTAGGCGACAGATGCACAAACAATTGAGCTACGGAGGCATACAGGAAACATCATCATATTAAACATCAGCATAATATGTAAATCAATATTTTCTGACCCACATATATTGCCATGCCTCCTCACAGCATAGATGTAAACACACAGACATAGAGAGTTGATTGTATAATGATTCTGCCTACTTATTAACGATCTATCAGTTCTGATTGTCTATCACTACATACATCAGAGTACTCAATGCAATACCGTAAATGCGCAGCCATAAGTCGCATGCAGTCATAAGTCGCAGGGGGACTTTTGAATAAAAAATCAAGGTTTTTGTCTAAACCCTTTCATAGGTCGCATGTAGTTTTCCATTTTTGTGAAAGCTGAAATCATGTGCTCAGTGTCAGGTGTCGAAGGAAATGAGATCATTTTCAGCTAAAGTTGGGAGGAATGTGGTAATTTTCAGACAGAATATGGAGGAATGTAGTAATTTTCGGACAAAGTTGATGTGAATGTGGTCATTTTCAGATAAAGTCAGGGGGATGTGGTCAGTATCAGATAAAGTCAGGAGTAATGTAATGATTTTCCGACAAAAGCGGGAGTAGTGTAGTAAACTCTTCCATAAGTCGTGGGGTGACTTTTTATTTTTTTTTGGGACTGTTTTCGCCCGACTTATGGCTGAGTATTTACAGTAATCATCTTCTACATCTACTGTAATTCATTATACATTCCCATATCAGAGGTTTTATACCCCTATCTGAGGTTTTATACCCCAGTTTTTATTCCCGTATCTGAGGTTTTTATATCCCAGTTTTTATGCCGGTATCATAGGTTTTTTATTGAGCATACACAAATGATTAATCAGCCACTGAGGAAGTGTACTGTCAGGAATTAATTTTTATGACAGTTTTTTTCAGCCCTTTTTCTTAGCTACCTGAGTTGCCTTGTATTACATTATGACTGCAGGTATGAAATAATGTCTGATTTCTAAAATTAAAATTACGGTGGTACGGTGGTACGGTGGTCGAGCGGATAGTCTGCTTGACTGCTGATCGAGAGGTACCGGGTTCGATCCTCGACCGGGGCACTTGATCATTTCTGAAACGCTTTTCTGTGTTTCCCACCTAACTAGAGATGAACTGGTTAGCAACCCAGAGGTAGTCTCGCGTGTATCGGTGCTATACACCGGGCACGTTAAAGAACCAAGGTGTCTCTTCTGAAAGAGCTAGGGCATCTCGCCCGGATACCTTGTATCACACCACTATCTCTTCCACCTGCTGTCCCTTCAGCAAAAACACAGGACCCCATTGGAAATAAGTGCTTGCACTTTCATGGGTTATCCTTGACCGAGAGGTTTAAATAATTACACAAAGAGTTAGTCAATTTAGTGTAGCTCTCAAAAGTATTTGTTACTGTCTGCAAGAGCACGATTCAGGGGTTATAGGCTGGTGAGGTGGAGGGCTAGGAGCTGTAGACCATAGATCCCTGGCATATATATGACATTGTGACCTATAAATATGTAACAGTAACACAAAAACTAAACTACAATGCAGTGATACACAGTTTATCTGTAATATAACCATTTTAAGATAGGGGCCCATGAGACTGCCAAGAATAGGTATTCAACATTAGGTATATGGCCATTTTCTACAATAATCTAGGGGCCCAGCCCAAAATTTAGGGGCAATGGGCGACTGGGCCCGTGCTACTTTGGATCCATACAATGTAGTGAAACTTCCATCATGAAGGGTCCAAACATTGCTGGTATCAAATACCAAACTCTACTTTCAGCATCATCTATCACTGGTACTTGAATTTTTTCTTAATTGCAAGACATCTGTGTGACATCTGAGTGTGACAGCTGATCACAGTGTGGGACGTGTTAGGTCACACCCACATCATTTACCCAGATCTATCACTAACTACCAGTAACATATAACCAGCAATACACTATCCGGATACATATGATTGGAATACAGTTGAATGTGTCAATCTGGAACATACCTACGGGTCTCTTCTTAATCTTGACTGTAATTTGTATTTTGACCAAAAAACATCTTCCGTTAGTGTCAAGCGCCCAGATCACCCAAGATGACCTCCACTGACTTGCACATCAGCAAAATAAATCATGCATGAACACATCTATAGAACCAGCAGTTTCTCAATAATTCTGATCAATTATATAGCTGCAGAGATGTATGTGCACATGTATATACAATACACAGTCTGACAATTCCCCCACCCACCTACTGTTTAAAGGATGTATTGCTTACAACATAAGATACCCTTACATCATAAATAACTGCCAATCTTGAGATATTTCAATACATACTATCCACATGATGTCCATCTAACATACATTGTATATGTATATTATGAAATCAAATCCTATATAATACAAACAGCCATACACATAACATTACGTTGTATGAAATTGTGCAGTACAAATGCATTCAATATTATTTAACCTCTTTATTACAGCCCCTTTCTCGAGTGGCCCCTCTCACAACCTACTCTCCATACCAACTCTCACAAACTCTTTGTAGTGATCACTTTACAACAGCTCAGTAACAGTCTATCACAAGCACCCCATAGTGACTCCCCTTTCGCAATATCTTCATTGTAACAAACACCTCAAAACCTCTCCATAACAACCATTCTCACCACCACTCCAAAATGGGCCCGCGAAGCTTTAAATTCTTTGTACAGGTGAAAACATCAGACTTTTAATTTTAAAGGTTAAATATAAAATGTAAACAATATGCATATAAGTCGGCTTCAAGTCACAAAACTAGACATTTTTATTACATTTGTCACACTACAAGTGATAAATTATACAACAGGGTCACCATTCTCACTGCATTAAAATTATAAAAAAATATTTAGAACCTAACATGCTTGATATTTATATGCAGAACAAACTTTTTGAGGGCTCAGCGCCAAACTGAGGTACGTGTCTAGTCTAGATAAATTGATGTAGTTACCATAGTTTTGGACTGAGCCCTTAAAATACATTATAGTCAGGCATACTGCCATGTACATGCAATCAGTGCTTAGGACATCAGTCAACCCTGTAGGCTATGAGCAGAATATGCATTAATACATTAAATTAAGAGAATTAAATTATTATTAAAAATATCATAAAAGTTATCCAGGGGCAAAAATGAATGCAACCACTGTCCTATCTATAATCATAAACCAGCATGACATGCGCTACATCAAGGTCATGAAGCAAATTTAATCATCAATATTGCAGAAATAAGTGAATTACAGAGGCCTGGTGAATTTGGTCAAAATTATCTCCCCTTTCATTTTCTCTAATATAGATCCTAGTTTATTTGCTCTTATTTTTCCTCGCCACTGGGTGATGTAAAAAATTTATGGGCGATGGCCCCTGGAAGACAATTATAATGGGGAATATTATAAGTGCATAATATAGAAGATGCCAGAAGGGATTGTGCATAAACGCATCACAGTTTTCATACACAGGACTTCAGTTTTTAAAGTCTTATGTCGCAAAGCTAGTTATAGAGAAGTTTTAACTGTTAGTTGTATTTGGGAAACATTGAGAAGCATTCAACCTGTCACGATGCATGCAATAATTATTATGTGAAAGCATTCGTGTATTGCATGATCTATTGTCATGCAAACGAGTGTTTGTATTCTTCTCATAAATCCATTGAAATATTTTATTCACATTTTCGAAATGAAAACTAATTCACCATGATGATTCTCCGACCCCCACCAAACCAATAGATGGGGAAATTAAATGGGGTTACACTTGTGGGCCCAAAAAGTAAAAAATTAACCATGAATATTAATAATTTTTCGGTATTAGGTGAATGTATAATAAAACTTCTCATGTGTTGGCTAGTTTAATACTGAGTCACTAAGTCACATAAAGAGTATTTATAAAGTAAGTTGGTATTAGCTCAAGTATGAATAAATTAGCGACAAAAATTCTTAAAATACCATAGCAACATGTATTAAGTGTATAAGCCCCCTACTAGTCCGGCAAACAGTCAGTAAAGTGATAGACGTTTAATATTCAACTATTTGCAATAAACGGATTAATGACCACTGGTATTCTTAACAGATAGAATAGAAAGGACTCAGGAGGTACAATATTCATGAATGTAAATGAAATTAAACTATTAAATGTTCCTTAGCAACAATAAGTTGAATAAAAAGTTTAATAACAAATCATGATTTAAGCATTTCTTGAAAAATCTGACATCAATGACCAAATAATTATAAAGAGCATCATTAAGCAAAATTGACTCTATTAGTATTACTCAGGCAAGACTATAGTGCTTTAACCTTACCAAGCCTCTAAGGTAACTAAAACTAAGTTTTGTAATGTACTATAGTTTTTTATCGTTTTTAATGCTGTACAGAACGTATTACGTGTACACACAATTTTTTGTCAAACAATCAGAAGTTAGAACTACAGTCTGTTCAAAGTTAAATAATAACGGTTATAAACATAGACTCATCCATCAGGTAAACTACGTTTATCTAGGTGTAACTGAATCAATTGTAATCCTCTCTATTCTTTCGAATGGGATAGCCCCCTCATGAGTATTACTTATTGAATCGACAGTATTTGTATTCCGGGAGTTTCCTATAAAATACATGGCAAGTCTACAAACAATATACAATAATACATTTATTTACAATTTATCTTATACATGAAGTACATACATGTATTAACTCACACTTCAACACTTAGATATAATTAGGAGAGGAAATGAGAACAAGATGTAAAGGAAATAATACAATCTGTAGTCTGGTTACATAAATAATATATAACATTGTATAAGTATCAAACAACACTTGAACGGTCACGAATCACAAATCTGAAGGCAGAATCACGAATCTGAAGCCACTGCCGGAAAAACTGTCCACATTTGACTTGAACTGTAAGGGCATTTAGGGGTGACTTCATAGGCAAAATACTCACACTCAAGCCAAAATGTTGCAGGTCAAAATGTTGCTTTTTGGAAATTTAAAGGAATCATTGCGACAGAACTAGAATGCCTTCGGGGTACTACAACGTCTTAATCAAAATTAAGTCAATGGGTTTAACAATGGAGTAATGGTTTAAAAGTCCATTTTCATTATAGAATGATTTTATATAATGTGTGTATACATTTGTACATGATGACAGATGTCATTGCTTCATTTTCAAGAAATCATAGAAATGACTCGATCCAATCTATGGCATTAATTTATTTATTTTATTTACCACACTAAAATGCTTGCTCAGCTGTCTGCAGTAAAACTAAATGATGAAATTGCCATTGATTGGCATAACGTTAATTTCAAATTAATTATTTTGATGTATTCTAGTTTTAAATTAAATGATGTGACAGATGTGTTGACTCGTTTTTGTTGATCCCACAACTTTCTCACTTTCTGCTACATGAACCAGGTACTTGTTAGGGTGATGAGGTTTTAACAGAATTCAGAATGAAATCATTTTTTTTTGTTCAATCATTTTTTTATAAATCAATGACTATGGCAGTAATAAGGGTGATAATAAATGTAATGAAGAGTTAAACCATTATTGTAAAAATTGTAAACAGATTCAGTGATTGACAGACATAAACTGCTTTTTGTCTGAACTTCAATCTTGAATGTTGAAACACTGAAAGAATTTGTCAAACTTTTTTTGAGTGGTAAAAATTACTAAACTGTTATTGTGATAGGTATTGATTGAATTTTACACTTGTGGGCAAGAAGTGATTTAATCTTTAGAGTATTGCTTTAATCTTTGAATGATTTCACTGTGAAATCTTGTAATCCAGATTATGAGGAACCGTTCAGCCTTTCCCTTCAGTGTATTAACACTATTATCCTGAGCCTGTTATGTAAATATTGGTATTAGAGTAAACGAGCGTTAAATAGTCTACAACTTATGTCTAATCTGTACTTTAAAGTTAACGACTTTATTAAGCTGAAATAGAATATATGTGCGTGTCGTACCTTTATATCATAATTTAAATTGAAAGCCTGGAGTTTCAAGAACAAAATACAAATCTAGACAAATGTTTCATTGAGCAACTCGGGGATTCTATGAATATGTGTACTGAAGAGCTCCTGATCAACTGTCTGAACTTGAATTTCTTAAACAAATAAGATTTTTATTGACGAAAAATACCTCTTGTTCAGCAAATTGCAGCTGATTACCGACAGTGCATGGTATAGAAAGCTGGATAAAAGGTGCCAGACAGACACATGTCGTCTTTCAGATTGCAATTGGCCAGTTTAAAAAAAAATTGAGAGCTTTGACATATATTATTATTAGTAGGATGATGTCGCAGATCATCCAAATTAAATTTAAATTATTCATGCACATGATGCATACCGGGTAGTTTGCATACAGCTTCTTCTAAGGTCGCTTCAGACTATAAAGTATAAACTGCCTGAGAAAATTAACAAATATATATATATTAATAATGTTATCATCATCCTCGGTCACAAAAATGTAGGTGTGCAAGTTTGGAAACCACAAGGGAAACCTCTGAATATTGTCATGTTTTATTTAATTGCTTTTATTTATCCTTGCCACAGGCTATTCCATAGAAGGACCATATGGACGAGACCCAAGAAGAGTTTAATAGTGACATAATCATTTTAGGGTTTGGGGGATAGTGCAGACAAAGGAGATGTACTCGTTCAAGAGACTCCATTGGTTCTTTATGTGTAAGGTGTATAGCACCCATACATGGGACCTCAGTCTCATCTAATGATTCTCATGAATCCAAAAGACTAATTAGTAATTTCAGTTGATCAGTCCAGGATGCGAACCCACGACCGAGATCAGTACTAGTCTCTTTCACCCTTGTGTTCTACCGACTGATATTGTCATATTATTCATGATAATGTACAACAAAAACAACATGTCATGCAACAATCGATCACACCTTGACCTGTCAATTAACCAGTAAACAGTTATAACTTATAAATTTAAAGACCTCAAGCATAGTATTACAGTTGATTGCATCTGTCTACCGTAGACTATAACCGTAAACTATTGTGGGGAACAAAATCACTCAAAATACATAATGTTTGGTCAATGAAACTAGCGGAATCATAGCGTCTGCACTCAATGAGCAACACCTGCCAAAATATACCCCACCCACATTCCTCAACATTACTAATTGTCCGGCGACGTACCTGTTGAGCCACGGGCTCTAAAATACTTTCAATCGTTCTTGTGTGAAACACCGGCATTTTCTCACACCTCTGCCGAGTGTTAACGACTCTTAAACTCGAGAATTACTTCCAATTTCACACTTTAATCCACTGAGAAAGTTCTCCCAACTTTTAACCAATTAAGACGTACAGAGCTAGTCTCTTACTGTTTTCGTGTTAGTTTCGCATTTCGATATTTGCGATAAAAAGGTGTAAATAAAGGTTTTTATGTTTTATAAACTTCAGAAAATAGTAGTAAATAAACCTATTTATGAACTACTTATCAAAGTTTAATATTCAAACGATTATGTTAATGTAGGATGCTGGAATATGATACGCGATACCGCGGAAGTTGCCAAATATGGCAGCAGAGGTCACCTCGGGTCAGCGGCATTCAAATGAACCGTAAAATCAATTTCGGAAGGCTATAAGAATAAACTGCGTTACGTGTTTAATTTTTCATGAATGAAATAACATGGCATTGGAAGATATTTAATATAATCTACGTTTAGGTGAACTTGTTGTAGAGCTAGGTATCTGTTTAAAATTTGAAAAATAAGCATAATACAAACGGACACGCTTGACTGACGCGCGATAAAATTAGCTGGTTTTGTAAAGAGTAGCTTTTTGTGATTGCGGTTTGTAGAAAAAGCGAACGCAAGAGATTCTAACCTTGAAATGCAACAATTTCATCAAATGTATAATGAATCTACTTAAACGATTTATTTGAATAAGTTCCAATCGGCGTGAAGTATAATAGACAGGGGTGTAGCCAGCGATACTATTTTAGAGTTCGTCGAGCATACAGGGGTGGTGTAGCAGAGAAGAAATAGTTTAATCGCATAGATAGGGACAGGAACACTATACCATGTTAGTGTTCAAAATGGGTAATATAATAGACAGGTTTGAAGCCAGAGATGGCGAAATGTGATCTATAGTGCATGGTGGACAGGGGTGTAGCATGCTGTCATAGGTGGTAGTGTGTGGTGTAGTAGACCGGTGATGTAGTGAAATGGGATGCAACATACATGTGTTTAGCCAGAGGACGTGAAAAACAGGCATCCGTTAGGCACAAGAGACGGTAAAGTGTGCATCGGTAATTCAATCCCATTCTATGACATACACAAGTGAAAGAAACAAATGGTTCCAGTTTCTGTCGTTTGGCACACACTCTAGTAAGTCATAGGACGGGTGTGCACATAATACAAACGAGTACCCATGGTACCTGTGGCGTGTGTTCCAAACGTGTCTTTGAAATAACTTTATGTATTACCTATTACATGTATGTGGCCATATGTACTTTCTCAAGCTATCTAGCTTAGAGTCATTTTTCTAGAATTTGCATCTAACCATCGCCAGTCAAAAACTTATTGATAATATCAAAACGGAAAGTAATAATTCTCAGTCATGACTTAATAAGTTACACACAATCATGCTTTTGTGACATTGAAGGCTACTGAGATGGATCTTCCCGATCGTCAATTTTACCAGAAGCTCAGATTGTGAAACGGTATTAAAACGAAAGACATATTGGATACTTATGTAATGTACATATAATAAATAAAACCAACAACGATATAGATAGTTCTTACTGTCAGTCCACATGCTTTCCGATAAGAAACTGCGAATATTCGGTTAAAATCCACCTCCATGATTATACATGTAATTAAATAGAAAGCTAATCCATCACAGAGACAGAGTTCTCATGGCACACATGCAGGAGCTCTAGATCACTATGCTACCTAAATATAATGTCATCAAATTCTATCGATTGTTTATTAGGCATGTCACCAATATTATATAATGACACTGTGGTGGTTGTATGAGAATGTCGTGTATGGTAGTATGGCCACTGCACATCAGGGAACCGAGTGTCGCAGAAGCTCTTGTATTGTTGTTCCAGATTCATAAACAGAGAGACTAAAAACACCGAGGAATATATACTCTAGGCTATACTAGTAATTTAGGCGTCATTATAATAAAAAACGTGCTAATTTTGGTTATTACTCACAGTGCCTCGACGTGGTTACATGCCTGCAAACTATCACAGAACAATGAATGCAAACAAGGCATTTTATTTTGCCAAACCATCCAGGTTCTCTGTGTTCGTTTCATTGCAGTGCTTACTTTTATTTTTCTATTTTGTATTTAAACGCTTCGCTTTGTACTGTTTTAATAGACAAACATACATACAAGCATGAAGGGCTCTTATCAGTGGTTAAGCCGCTCAAGCACGCTTTGGCATTTTAACTTCCCCTGGTCATTGGACTACTTATGAAAACCTACGTTAGTGTCTCTCTATGGAGACTATTTCTCTCCTGTAAGTGTTGGTGTGGTAGCCAATATCGATCTGCGGCGCCCTGGAATATGCACTGTCCTCGCAGGTACCAATTTGCACATTGGAGGAGTGGAGCATGCGGGTTAATCTTGCTCAGAGAAATTAACGAGTGATTCAGACGAGGATTGAATCCGGGACCTCTCGACTCAGAAGCGCGCACTCTACCTCTAGGCCACCACTCCTTGCTAATGCAACCGAAGTTGTCTAGCGTACGAGGCTTACGAACCCACTGCTCGCAAATATTCGACAACAAATACATGATGGTGCAAGTTTTATGAACAACACCCCTAACAATGGGTCGCCCGACAAGGGGAACAACTCATAAAGCTTAATGCGCGAATACTGACTGAGTTACCTCCCTTAAATGTGCACGTTGTCAATTTGTGTGTAACATAAATATTTTTTGTGGTGTAGTTACATTGTATCTGGTTATTTGCACAACCTGTTTAGATATTTTGCGATAGTTGATTTGTCTCTGTATGAGTTCTTCACATGTTCAACCTACACAATAGGTTAAAATCCCTCTCATGATAGGCACACGCTGTGGTAATGGGAAATAGAATTATAGTACAGCATAAGAACAACAAAATACAACCAGAGCTCAAACAGTCGACGTTTCTCACAGTAGTTCGTTTTGTTAGGAAGATATATAAATGTATGGTTGTTTGGGTATACATGCAACAGATCTCTTAACCACTGTCAGTATTTTCAGTGTTCCACTTAACCCTGCTTGCTTGCCCCGATAATTTAAAAGTTTAAACTTATGTCTTACCTTATGATTCCATTTCCTGCGGACCGCTTTACTATACAAAAATATATGAAGTATAATCACATGCAGTCTGAAGACATTGCAAAGTTATATCCTTCCATCGTAAGCAGAATGGTCTTCAAATTAAGTCGAGCCGGAACTTTATTTCACAAGGTAGTTATTATCCTAGTAAATTTATGCTTCCGACCTGTCATGTTTTTATCCTTATTTTCCTTAATGTACAGGTTCTAATTAAAGTTTGTTATTTATCTTCGAGAAATAATTTCCATGGATAAACATATGAATCAAAGTTGATCGTGATACATTAATTTGCAAAGTTTTCAAGTTTTGATTTGACATCCATCGATCCACAATTTTTATGCCAATAAATGCATCAGTGCTTGATCCACTCCATGTATGCGTGGTTGAGCATTTTTTGTACATATTGGTTGTGTTTGTGTTACATAACAACCCACCAAGATGAAGGATGGGGGAACTTCTTTCACAAAGATATGAGAAAATCGGACAGGGAAGGCAGCACTCAACATAGTAGGCTGTTTATGGCAAGTATGGAGTTAGAATTTACTTGAATCCAACCACAGATAACAGCATCATTTAAAAAAAGAGTAAAATGTAAAAACCGGATTTTACGAAAAAAACACTTTATTCGTTTTACTTTTTACCAATGATACCGTGATCTGTTTAACCCCTATGCACTGTACTTATGCATTAATATTAGTAATTACAAAATCCTATTGCCAAACTTCTATCGTGAACATTTACGTATTGTTCACTTTTATACTAGCAGTTAAAACAATACAAACACCATTTTTGTCATTTAATTGTGCATTTCCGTTTGTCTAGTTGTCTTTGGCGTTTCTTTGTGATGCGTGATTGTGGGTGAGAAGTTGGATTTCATTTGCTATTGTTAATTGCATTTTCACTATTTACTGATGATTTAGACCAGTGTTCTGGTGCTACTTTTTATGCACATAATTATTATGTCTTTCCATTCTAAGTATTGTTACAGTTGTGGAGTGCTTTAATTGTTGTACTATTTTCTGTGAACTCACCTTCCTGTCCGATTTATTACCTTTTTGCACTTGCAAGAACTTTGTTTTTACAGCGCTACCTATTGGTAGTAATATGACTACTGCAAATGAAGGGATGAAGTGAATCTTTGGCATGGTGACGTGTCTGATTGGTGTGGGATAATAGTGCCTTGTACCATAGTTACCGCGACTAACCTGTAATACTGCCCAGTGACTTGGTGTGTCAGATTAACCACGACCTTATACAAAAATACACACAGAACTAACACAAACAAGTATATTTTCATCGTATTTTATTAATATAATACTTTTACATATCAATACAGATCCGTTGCTTGATGAAATCCCCTGAAAATATAGAAACGGAGAAATTATCAAATACATCATATTATGTAATTTTATACAGCGTAATTATGATTTGCATATTGTGAAATACACGTATTTGCGAAATCATTTAATTTAACAGCACATGTGACTAGTCATAATATATAACTGTTATGTAGCCTATTGTTGAAATAAATATTCCAAACTGTATCACCCACCAATGCCACACCTGACATGTCTAATTAATGATATCATGGCCATATGGTACAATACGTTATGCTAGTAACTGCTAGAACTTGCCCCGGGGTACACATACATCACTAGCACTGCCGAGAGGAACTCGCATGTTCTATTTGTACGGAATTACAATACGACGTTTGTCATTTGTAATACAACGGTTGTGATTCAGATTCAAATTAATTTTTCAGCAATTTTATTCTGCCGTGCACAACATACTTTAACGAACGAATGAGTGAATAAAAATATTATGATAAATTTGTCATAAAAATACATTCGCACACTTCCGTGGGAATACCTGGGTGTAAAAATACATGCCATTTCAATTGAGTCACTGTTTGTAGGTTGGCCTTGCAAAAATGTGGAATGGTATCGCACATAGAGACAATGTTTGCGACCGTTTGGGAAAAGCATCATTATAAATCAGTGGTTAGTCAAGTCCTCATAAGAAAATATACGCTGGTTGAACGAGAATGGGGAAAACGTGTGCAATTATGTTTTTTGATATTCCAGTAAATACTAGTAATTAGGAAACATATGACAAATGACCGTTTTGTTTTCGTCAATCTGATGGTGTTATTGCAGATAGGTTCAGTATCAAGCAATTGCTTTTTGAATATAGCCGATTAGGGCTTAATTGTGCTTTAGACTACTCACCTCAACCTTTGGTGTGTGTAGTTTTGATACGGTATGTAGTGACACGGCGGAACTTGAACCTGATGGGTGCGGCTGGTTTGGGCTGGGGTTGTGGCTGTGGTTGTGGGTTGTGTCCTCCACCACCAAGTAACAAAATACTCAGATCATCATCATCTGTGAAGAAAATATATATCAAATATAGAGGACCAATCGCTAACAAAAATGCACATTAAACACAAACTTGCAATTTAGAAAATGATGTAGTATCGATGGCAACACTGCAAAATTTGAAGCAACAAAACAATTTTTTGATCTACAATTGTTCTACAATTGCAAATTAAACAGTGACAGTTTGTGTGGATCGTACTAGACACAACCATCAAAATTGGTAGACCATGCTGAAATTGACATCACGCCAGAGAAGAGATTGCACCTCCTGCTTGTGCATGTTGCGTGTCGAAGGGTGTTTGTCGAAGGGTTTCAAGTGAATCTATTGGACCAAGTGAATACAATTAAGAGTGGTGGAAAAGTAACTGCATTTTTTGTATGAATCTAATAAAACTAATTTAAAAAATAATTTAACAATATTAAAACACGTGTCAATAGTATATACTGAAACTTGCCAATATTTTTACAGGTATAATTATATTATTGTATTAATGAATTAACTGAGTTTGTCGATATTCGTAAAGCTTCATTTGTGCTGTCGTGTTCTATAATTTTTTTATTTTAATACAATAAGAATAATATTTTTTTTATTTAAATACAATAATAATAATAATAATAATATTTTTTTTATTTTAATACAATAAGAAAAATATTTTTTTATTTAAATACAATAATAATAATAATATAATTTTTTTATTTTAATACAATGAGAATTATATATTTTTTTATTTAAATACAATAATAATATATTTTTTTATTTTAATACAATAAGGATAATATATTTTTTTTTAATACAATAATAATAATAATATATATTTTTTTATTTTAATACAATAAGAATATTATTTTCATTATTTTAATACAATACGCAATACGACCACGACTATGGTAAGATTATTAAACAACGTGAACTAGTGCCAAACAACATACCTGCTTTAACAACAGTGGTCAAAGCCACGCACATCATCAGTACTACTAAAATTCCTGTCTTCATTGTTGGTAAGTTTGTGGTCTGCCTGCCAGTGTCAGTGATAGAACTGTCTTGGTCGGTCCAATGTTTATATACCTATTCCTATGTGACCTCTATGATTGACCACTCATTATAACTGTCATGTGCTACCGGCACTGGATCCCCATCTGTTGTAGATCTATATTTCATGCCAACATTTGTGTTTGTAACCTTTGGCATAGCGGAGTGATTTAGTAAATTAATTGCACCCACATATGTTTCATTAATTTGTAAGTATCGGTGATATAAAAACATTAACAAGACCTACATTTGAATGAATACATTAGTGCAATTACAGCTGTGACAAGCCATGGACTGTGCTGCTGTTTGTATGCAAGCTGTCATTATGAACATCTTGGGACACGTTTCTACGGAAAATCGTCATTATACCATATTAGTCCGAGGAGCAATGTGTAACTGATTTTAACCTCACTACTACATGTATATACTTTAGTACCTCTACATTAGCAGTCAAGTAAGAGCCAAGGACGAATTAGCACAAGAAATAATTGAAGCTACTCAACTACTGAGTAACACTATGCTGACAATCAAGCGTCTCTCAGAAACGGCGACAACGCCTAGTCAACCCCGTAAACACCCAGACATATAACGAACCATCCATATTCTCGTTTAAAGGATATTTCACGCAAGCCTATACATCGCAAGGAATGGCATCCTGCGAACTACACGTAGTCTTACTTTTATGACTGTAAATGATGTCAATTTGACCCTTTGAAAGTGCAATCAACAAAAAATACATTATACAACCAGACTCAACTGACATATGTATACATGAATCAATGATGAGTGGACTAATAACTTCGCTTCTGACGCTGCGAGGTGGCGCTATGGTAACTTCATGTGAAAGTCCGCTGAATGGTCATCTATCCCATTGACTTGCTGTTGTCATTCACAGGACGAATCCCAGTATAATCATATTTTTATACAGATACGTTGAAACATAAGCATTTATGACAAAAACGTACCGTATAAAACATTCTACTGTCATACTACCGTTGAACTCGAGAAACATATCATTTGAATAAACATGTGTTATGACATTTAATTGATCACAGGCATGCAAACATGCACTTAGACCATTTTAAAAGTAAAAATAAATTTAACGCTCAATGGTAATTTGCTTCAACGAAATGACGTTCGAATTGTACACAAACCAGACCTTCTTCACAATGTCGTATAAGTCAAGACGGTGCATAAAGTTTAAAGTATCACATGTTAAGTAATAAGCTGTCATTCAGTTTTAAGTCATAACACCAATC
Organism: Spisula subtruncata; assembly: GCA_963678985.1. NCBI lineage: Eukaryota > Metazoa > Mollusca > Bivalvia > Venerida > Mactridae > Spisula > Spisula subtruncata. Next base: position 12,839,123 of record OY787674.1, read on the forward strand.
TAATTCTAGCAAGTTGTTATTCCAGTATCATACTGTTTCCACAATCCGTGTGATCTGAAACAGAGAAAATGATGATAAAAAAGACGGCCAAGGAACTAAGCCATAGTGCCTAACACAAAGGAACGAGTAATCGAACATAACCGCCGAAAGTCCAAGTTTCAGCTGGCAAAAATCGGAAGTCCAAATTCCACCTGTTCAAAACCTGAATGACCTTAGTTTATCCGCTACTGTTGCTGCGGCTGCTGCTATTGATTTTGTTGCTGCTGAAACAGCTTCTGAAGGTCATGATTTTCCATAGGGATTTAATTACGTTGATTGAACATTTGGCCATTTACATTTTGTGAGAAAGGTTTGAGTACATTACGTACTCAAACCTTTCTCATTATTATTATATTATTACATAGAAAGAGAAGAGCACAAACAGCAAATTAGTATGTTTCCAAACCCACTTTCAAAGAATGCAGAAATGAGAAGTTAAATATGATTATTGTGCGCTACAAATATGACTATGTTCATTGTAATTTCGTATGTACTTCTATATGATAGCATTGGAACCAACTTTCTGTGTGATCTTCAAATCTTGAATTTTGCTCATATGTACAAGGTAGCACAAAGCTCAACAAGCTTAATGCCTCAAGTTGAGCTATTTCACGAGACAGGGTCCAAGTCATACTCTTGTTTCTATTATACACATTAAAATTTATGATATATGACATTTTGGTTTCTTCATTGAAATAAGTTTGTTATTTTTTGCCTTCGACAGAGACCGTCGACAATCTAAAAAATATAAAAAAAAACCTTACCCATTCATAAAAACTGTATGCGTCAACATTAACTGCTCTGACGTCAGTGTCTTTCAAAGTCTTGATGATAGTTCGTACTTTCTGTATCCTTTCCTTTGGTATGTTTGTTGTCGTCAATCTCGACATTTGTTCTATCAACGATGTTCGGTTTCTTTTGAGATAATATACCATACTATTCCAGTCCTAAGAATAATACAAAGCTGTTTTAATGAAACAACTAAAACAATTTCATGTATACATATGTAAAGTAAACAGGGTTAGCATTCCTCATGCAACGTACTTATTCTCGACTTGAACGTTGAGGATGTCTCGGTAAAATCGGTCAAAGGATAAAATACGTACGGTTGTTTAACCTTCCTGTTTACTTGTTTAACATGCGTCTTAGCCAAAATATGCGTTTTATACCACGTGACATGTCCACCTTGGTTAATAAAAAAAACTGTTTATGTCCACTTAGCATTCATTTGTTTTCGTGAATGGTGTGCGTAGTGATTATTTGCCAACAATTTGGAAAACATTTAATCAATTGATTACCATCTAAGATATTCAGATAGACTTCAAGTAAAAAAGAAACGGAATATGTGTAACAATGTAAAAACTTACATAATTTGAGGTTTTGGACACATCCACAAGAATAAAGACTGTCTTTAAGATCGATTCCACTACTGTTGGGCTATGGTATAAGTTTGCCAATCTGTGTGATGCATCTTTCAAATTAGGTACTGCTGCGTATCCATGTAACTCAATCAGTGTTTGTTCCAGACGTTGTACCGTCTCGATCTCCTTCTGTAGCAAGGTTTTATTCTTGTAACGATACACTCGGCTCAATGTCTTCCTCACGACGTCCAGATTCCGTCTCAATTCACAATCACGCAGAACTAAAACAAACAGAATAAATAATTAAGTCAGCAAATACACGAGTACCTCTTGTGAACTAAAATACTATGCTTTGACTGTGAGAAGTTTAAAGTTTTAGACACACTTGTATAGTTTACTCTACCTGGTCAACGCGTTTGATGCAGTGTTCTTATGCGGTGTTAAGATATGAGGTTTCATTTGAGAATCACAATGCCCACGTTTCATATCATTCTCATATGAAAGGTTTCATATGAGAACCATGATACACATATGAGAATCATATGCGGCGAAATTACCTGTGTTGACAAACCAGTAAAGAATGTATTCGCTACACCCTACATCATATCACGATCCTTATGACCAAACAAAACGCAGAAAATAAAATAATTGAAGTAAACTGTGTAACTTAGTTTGAACATGTGCTCAGTATACATTGTATGCATCCAAAGACTGGTCGGAAACAACATTCTCACAGTGTCTGTCTACAACAATGTTTTACAATTCAGAACTTACGATTTCGACATCTTAAATGGTTAAGCTCATCATTAGCAACGATTATGTCTTCGTCCGTATTGGGGATCTTTTGTTTCACACATTTGGATAAGCAATCCTCTATGCCGTCTATCTTTTTGGACCATTGACTTGGCTCGACATTAGACATTACTGCGTCATGAAGATTCTTCTTAGCGATTTTTACATTGGCCTACGGAAAGTAAAAGTATAAAAAAGGTTTGTATACCGGTAACATACATTGAATACAGTACAATTACCCTTTATATAACTCTGCCAGAAAACTATACTGAAACATCGGACAGGGAAGGCAGCACTCAACAGCTGAGCACCAAATAAAAGATAAAAGGAACACAGATCATACGCATACGTTACAATGACTGACAAACTCTTTAACAAAAAGAAGAAAAAGAAACCAAAACAGTCCCAAAGTACAGGTATTTAAACAGTCTTGCATGTTTAAGGAACACCATAAAAGGTATATATAACTATGTGTGTAAATATATATTATTAAGTTATTACCTTTGTTCCCTTGAATGCGTATGTTGAAAGCAGATAATTACAGACATTCCTTTCATCCTTCTTGCTTCCTACATTTATAGCCAGACCATATTCACCGTTTTCAGGGATGGTAGCCGTGATTGTCAAGAGTTTGTCACGGTCTGATTTGGTAATCGCTATACTGTTGTCAAACGTCTTTCTACGTCCATCCACTTCACCATGAACGACAGCCGAATAAATGGTTTTGCTGTCTTGCAAGTGAAATAACAATTCTGTTTTTACAGATTTTGAAACACCGACAAGCCCATTTATTCTTGATGGCATTAGCAGTCCTGCTTCCCTAGAAAATGGACCGGGTCCCCAGCCTACTTTAGGGCAACCTAATGGCAACAGGTGACGACCAGCTAACGTTTTATCACAATTGAGTTTGGTTTCGAACAGCCGTAGAGCAGGGGATTTATGTGGCCCTCCGTAAACGACAAGTTTATAAATACCGGAGCTCAAAAATCTAATGTCGAAGGTGAAGCAATCACCAGCCCTTGCATTGAAAACCATCCTTGCCTGTTGTTCATCGTCTGTCTGTTGGTCCGAGTCGTCACTTTTATAGAATAATTCATATCGTAATACAAGCATATGTGCGTTAGCTGGACTTCCGGTCAGTTCAATCTTACAAAAACCGTCAACACTATCAAGTTCACAACTTCGTTTGCTTGTTAGATTCAAGCCGACACCAAAGAAGGGTGGAAGAAGATACGGCATCTTTGCAAACGCCTCCTTCGATGGGATGGTATCTTTAACCAACTGCCACGCAGGAGTTTTAGCACAACATTCATAAAGGAACTCTTCCGGGTCAGGCATGAAGTAGCGATCTTGAAACGTATTTCTGACGATTCCATCTGAAGCCTTTTCCTTAGTTCGCATGGATTGTCCGTCTTTCTCGACTTTAACCCAACCCCCGAGGTTGTGTCCGTACAGAGCCCGGCATATCCAGTACGGATGTATGATCTGCCAACCAGTTTCCACAAACACAGCGTTCCATGAAGTTTCAGGAATATCTGTTTCACCGGGTTCGTATCCTGCAGCTTTTACATATCCTTTTATTTTCACACATTGTAGATTTGCTTTCCTGAAGTACAAAGCGATTTAGCATTGGGCGAAATAGTTATGGAATAAATCTACATTCATTGTAAAACAGTAGCATACCATTAAAGCAGATTTACGCTTTATGAAGTCATTTCTGGCAATAAAAGTAAGAATAGAGCACACTTTACTGTCAATGTTAAAAAGATATTGGATGTGTTGAACTATAATGCGATTGGTATTTTAAAACACCTTTGAGGGTTACTCTTATCGTAGTACATTTTTTGCATGTTATGTGCGTAATTGCGCACCTATTCAAACAGCCATGACGTGCTAATACCCTAGCTGCTCCGACTTGCATAGGGCCATCGACCTTCAGCGAATCAGCGCTGGAAAGCACAGTGAGTGACATACAAATAATAAACACAATATTGTTTATGTGATTCAAATCGTAGCGCCGACGGCAAGTACTTTCCGAAGTTTGCGACCCAAACCCCTCTACATCAGTTGAGAAATAACGGAATCATAATGATTTTACAATATTTACCTGCAAAGGATTGCAAAACACGCTGAGTATGTCATTGTTTTGTTCTTCAGTGATTGTAGCAATCCATTAGGTGAATCTCTATTAGCGTCACCATAGTTTCCCTCATCTATCGATTGTGAGCTCATCCAGACTATGATTGCCCGGCTTAGTAACACCTTCTCATACCTGCTGTGTTTTATTTCTTTGTTTAGATATTGTATCAGTTGTTCAAAGGATACTCTAACATCTGCACCAGCCTGTAATAAACACACAACTTGCATATCACAGGCATTGTATAAATTCATAATTATTATAGTTCCGTAGTCAACCATCCCCTCGAATGGCATATGTCGTAAGAAAACGATATTCGATTTGTTGAGTGTCGTACAATGTCGTATGTCGTGAAAGAATAACATTCTATTTTTGAATATCGTATGTCGTGAAAAGACCGAATTAGATTTTTTGAATGCCAACTTCACATAGCTTGTAAATTCATATTTGTGCCAACGGGAGTTCAAGGTATACATGTAGTTCGAAACTAGTTCATATATCAATAACGTAACAAAGTTACTTACATTTTTTGCGTGTTCATCAATTTTATCATATTTGATGACTGGGTGTGCACTACGGCGTGTTTGTGATGGTGTTATTGAACCATCATCAAGATCATCATCAACAATATCATCATCTATACCTGCCTCGAGATCAAATAGATCAGCATCATCACTAGCAAGATTAAACTCGTCATCTTCAAACCAAATATTCTTCTTCTTTTTGTTAAGCCCTCCATCTTGTTTGGGAGGAGCAGGCGCTGGATATCCTTCAATGTTGTCTTCTATTTTTATCTTCAAAATTAATGTGAATTCGACGGTATAAGTATAGCAAACAAAAGGAAATGGAGATATATCCGAAAATATAATAATGAATGTTCATATTTTCTCAATTTCAGTAGTTTCTTCCAAAAGGGGGTCGTGCCGTTTTCTGCATTATTATTAATGATAAATGCTTGTAAGTCATTTGATCGTTCTCATGTTGCCAATATAATTTTCATTATAATTGCAGTCATAGGCAATAACAGTTAAATGCTGTTAGCCATTGTGATGCTGACGCTACTTCAACAAGGTACAGTCCTTGCACCACCGATCAAGGGATATATAAAACATGGCTGCCTCAAAACAGGTGTCTGTTTAATATAAATGTACATGTATAATCAATAACGTAAAGATTGTGGTAACAATAAAGATTGCTTAAAACAGGTGGTTTTTCAATAGAGGCGAACAGATTATATAATTAAATACCATACCTTATCATTGGCTTGATCAATCTTTACATCGATGCGATGAGATGCGAAATCTGCAGTATTTTCCCTTGGTGGTGGCGGCGGCGGTGGTGTCGGTGTCCGTGGAGGCGGTTCCTTTGGCGGAGGTGAGGGTGTCGGCGTCGGAGGTTTACCACCGCAAAGTCCCATGTCTGATAGGAAGATAGTGGTTTACAACAAATATCTAAAATTGCAGTAATATTATAGATAGATAGATAGTTTATTCATTTAAACTGTACAGTTTCTCATGATAAACAAACACAAATATACAACATAAAATAAACGTGATGAAATAAGAACGAAACATATATATATATATATCGGTCTAACAGTCACGTGATTGAAATAGGGGCGAGACACGAATTTTGAGTAATATTATGCATTGCTTTTATATTCATTATTTCCAATTCTTCTTGGCCAATGTTTGTGATATACCTCAAAATCATAATGACTTTTGTACAATGGCGTCCCATAAGTGGGTCATTAAAGTCTTACTTGATGCATTTCGTGATCCTGATGTCACATTATCATCAAACAAATCACACAGAAAGTAAAATAACCACGTTTTACAATAATTACTGAAACCATTTTCTAGGTGCACTTATTGATCACTAGGCATCATTTACCTTCTACAATGCACATCCCATAAACGAAGACCCTATATACGCCCCTACACACCTGGTTTCATTTTTTCATCAATCGCTTATAAATGTTAAATTTTGCTAGTGCTTTAGTGCTGATAATCCATTTAATTTGATTTAAATTTGATATGAATTTTGATTTTGATTATTTATGCTGATATAATACCTCTTTGAAAGCCGAATGTGAGTTATGTCTTGGTCCCACTGAGATTTGTTTCCTTCGGCGATGTACTCACGATTTAATAATCGGCACCGGAAAGCATCGGGAAAAGGGTCTTCGTGGTCTAGGGGAAGCTTCGGGGTAATCATTAGAAAATTTGTGATATCGCTGTTCGCGATGCCTCCCGAAGATAATTTGTTTAAATCCGGAGTACATCGCCGAGGCGAGATACTCAGTGTGAACAAGGCATTACGCAACATGTCATTTAATAAATTTATTGACGTCCATTTTGTAAATAGATTTGTTCAAGATCTGTAATTTGATACCGATCGGGGTTTGTATATTAGTAAATCAGACCGGTTCATTGATTATAAAGTTAGGAATAATAAGGGCTTTGTTTAATTTTAAACTTCCAGATAGATAAAGCTATGACAATTCAGAAATACTAAGTCAATTAGTATATTTTTGCTGTAAAACAATACAGCTGGAATTCCAAATGTAAACTGCATTGTACATGTTAGAATAAAATTACAGGTTTTAAATAAGGACGTTTGCTTGCTACTTTACCTATCAAGTATTTATTTAAAAAAGGATTTTATTTACAAAAACTGTATACTGGGGTATGCAAAATTATGGCATACTATATGCTGATTGATAATGAATTTGGTTTTTGGTTGGGCTTGTGATATAACTATATTTGAGTTTCGTTTTGATATATTAAAGGTATTGTCAAATACACGCATACAATAAAAACAAAGTATAGTGACGGAAGAACTCAAGTATTGATACATTTGTCGTTTACTTAACCGACACCAAACATTATTCACTAAAATGCCAGTTCATAAATAGCAATATGAAATTATTACGTATTACCTACTATAAAAGAGTATAATTATATATTAAACTTTCGATAAGCAATAACTAACAAATCCACATTATTTAAGGTCTGTAAATTTTGATAAAATTCCTTGAAGTGTATAGAGCTATACGATATTTTTTTTAAAAGTTTTAAATTATCCTTTCATATCCATTAGATCAGTTTTCGCTACAGTTTTAACAGAAACTCTGTGATTTATTGGACATGCGAACTGTCCATTTTCATACAAAAGTGTCCTAGAACACCCTATGCAATTATAAGAGTCGTCTATTTATCGACGATTGAATCAAAGTACACGGAACCCATCCAAAGTTTTAATTTGCAATTAAGGTAGTCTAGTATCATACTAAACGCGATGAAAGTAATTATTTTGACATTAAATGACTGTTAGAATATAGCTCTATACACTTTAATTAACTCAATCAGAATATACAAACTTACTTACTTTATGGCTACTCGAACACAGCTCGGTCGTCTTCGTTATCTCTACGTTCTGATAGGGTAAGCCTCTGATAATGATTAATATATCATTGATTGATTGGAATTTAAATATTTTCCATGAACTAAAGAGGAAGTAAAATACCTTTTGAAATCATCAGCAATACATGTTAGTCAATAATCAGTGATTTAACTTCAAATATATGTATCGATTAGTTCAAATATGTACTAGTATTCATACACGGTTATGTTATACTTCGTCAGAGATTTTCAGAAAAACGTAACCTGATATCACCACAGGAATGGAACGAACAATAACAGCTTATTTGTTAAAAACAAAATAAATAATTGTTCTATTTCGTAGATTGTGGGTATATCGATGGCTCAGAATGAGAGGGTCGTAAGTACAAAATCGATATAATGAGAAAACAAGAAAAAAACTGTCTGCAATTTAATCTTTACTTATGGTAAAATAAGCTTTTATAGATTCATTTTGGTCAACACGACAAGTTCCGATTTTCATAAAAATAGGTTCATTAGAAGCGCCTGGTACTCGAGATTTCAAATGTGTATGAGGCTTATAATGTCGTAAGTAGTAGTTACGACCTTCTCATTCTAAGCCATCGATATATAGTCCACGGAGTAGGGAGTGATCACACTTTTATTATATAGAATACTGTTAAAATGAGTTCCTGGCTTTAATAAATTTCCACATAAATTTAATTCCAACTGTTGTAATGGTTTCGGTACAAATTTAATTTCTCTCTTTCTAATGACTACAATTTTAGTGTTTCTTGTTCGAAAATCCGATTAAATCTTATAAAATCCTGTTTCTAAGGCCGGACTGACCCCACACTCAAGCACTACCTGGCCCCACTGACCACCCAAACTGTAAGCGTGGCCCCAGTGACCGTCCTACGTGTATTCTGGGACCCGCTGACCATCCTTTCAATATTAAAAGTGTTTCTATCATATAAACAGTAAAACATTGCTTGTAATGCAGTAGGGTTCATACTTAATAATTAATGACCAAACAGTTCTTGTCTGCATTGCCGGTTCCCCTAGCTACATACATCTGTATACATAATTAAATTATTGTACGACAGAAAATGAAATCTTGTGACGTCATATTTTTTCGTTAAACTTTTTATAATGACAGCATTAACCCTCGTGTTCATAAAATGATGAATTTATAAGATATACCTTTTGAATTATACCCAAATATCGGTATGATATTACTCAACATGAGGACGCATTAAATGTTTTTAAATGACGAAACACTAACAATCGGCAATAACGTAACTAGCTTACGCATTTGTGCTGCTATGATAATTTAACGTGTTACTCTTGATACGAATGGTATTTTGTCAAACTTTTTTTTTTAGATTGTTTCATCGTAGATTTAGCGTTACTCCATGGTAATATAAGGCAAGATGAACGAGAATGATTTGAGCAGCAGTATCTACTTGAAGCAATTTAGTCACATTGTACATGTAAATGTGTAAGCCATTACAATAATTTAGACATCTCAACTTGTAACATTACAATTAAGTAAGTAGAAACCGTGATGATTTGAATGAGAAGGTACTTACGACCTTATCAGACTGATACATATTTCAAATCACCACCACATGGCGCTTCTTTTGAGTCTATTTTCATGAAGATCAGGTTTTAATTACAAAACTGAAGATGAAACGTAAGTAAAGAGTTATTTTCAGACAGTTATTTCGTGTTTTTTCTTCTTCTAAAACTAGCGTTTTTATACTCACAACATTATCAATATAAGCCGTCGCTTAATACAGTCCGGTAGGACTCCTGCTCTATAATTGGAACACGGCGAAGTAGCCAGCGAATTATGTTGAGTAGTCCAAAAAGGCAAATATACCGTACATGTGATTACAGTATTATAGAAAGGGATGTAAGTCCATGTGAACATGGAAGTTGTCATGTGAGGATTGTCTCCCCTTAATTGCAAATTTTATAGACGCTCCCTTTCCACTTTAATAGCAGTCAATCACTGGGTCATCTGCTCTAGTTTAAATGTGGAGACAAGATACACGTGGACTGGGTATATTCTCCAAATGTTTCACCATTTCTTCGTGGAAAATGTGCAGAAGAAATAATATTCACGGGTCAGCTGTATACCCTGCTGGACCAGCCAGTACACAGTTTTAAAGTGGAAGAGAAAATTCCCAAGTTGCACGATTTTTTCGTGTTATTGCAACCATAGTCGGATAGCATTCATCAACTATAAAGTCTAGTGAATCAGCTAGTGCACGATTTTATCGTGCGATGGTCACCATGATCTGAATTGTATTTGTTCCTTGTGTAATAAAACGACTGTTCTATTTTGCTTTACAAACTGCGATGTGCCGGGTTTTCATGGGTTATAGGCAGAGGCAGGTCGTAAGCAGAAATTACTCCAGTAATTAGTTTCTCTCGTTAAGAGATATATGGTTAAGATGATTAAATACACAGTTTGAAGTTAAACTGCCTTGATGTCTTTGCCAGTCAGCTTTCTGTTGACGTATGGCTTGCATATGTCGCTGGCTAATAATGAGAAGGTCGTAAATACGACCTTATAAGACTCATGCATATTTGAAATCTGCAAAACTAGGCGCTTCTTATGAGCCTGTGTTCATGAAAATCGGGACTTGTACTGTCGACCAAACTGAAGATATCTCCCGAGAATCCCCGGGATGGGGACCGTGGGTGCAACTGACTGGTGCATTATTTCTACGCAAAGTATTCTAGCAACTGTAAACATACAAAAATATGAACGTAGCCTGTGCCAGTATTTGACGTATATAACTTATATTCAGGATCAATAACGCCGAGTGTCAATTAATATAAACTGGTATTAAACGAGTTCCGGATTTTTTTTAAGAAAGAGAAAAAATATCAGGTGCGATATGACGTCCTAACTTTGACGCTACTGTGTGCGGTGCACTTGCATGCCGCGACTGTGTATTAACATGAAATGCAAACTGAAAAAAATGTTTCATGATATTCCGGATACCTGCTAAGAATATATTTATAAATCATCAATGAACATTTTTAACAAATGTTTTGAATCTTTTTTGTAACTAATGCACAATGTACACGACTTACTTACCTACCCTCGTAGCTTGGTCCTAAGCGGTTCATTGAGAGCCCTTCTTATGGTCAAATAACAGGTGAGGACATGTTAGTCATACTCAATGCTCCTTCGTTTCACAACTACCCCACCATCTATGAGACGACTTTTATTGCACGGGAGAATTTTACGCTCGTGTATTCGTGCTGAAGCCTAGTAGCTACGCGCCTGAATTTTTATCAAGTAGCGGAAATTGATGTCTGCTTGAAACGTGACCATCAATAGACTAGTGGTGGGAACGTCCGCGCCGTAGCCACGTGCATAGGTCTAAGGTTGGTGTATGGAATGTGGATCTTTAGGTTGTAAAATTAGGGTATATGCTAATGGAAACTAGACATACAGGTGGGTATATAACTGTAGACTATGCGTATTTGAGCGTTCATTTTCCAGGTCTACTACTCGGATTTGTTATCCACATTGCTACAAGAAAAAAAATAGATAGCGGGCTAAGCGAGCTAAGCGAGCTAAACTTATACAGTATATAGTTCTTCTGATCTCACACAAACATTAGACAATTTAATTATTACCTCTATATACAATCTCAATTATTTGACAAGCCAAAATTAAATTTCGATCCCTTTCTTTCTTTCTTCCATGTTATTTCCAGGGCACACTCTGGAGCATTATCGTAAATTTTAGAAACAGAGATTAAACGCAAGGAATCAGGTTGCGATACCCTAGCTCGTTTCGAGCAGATTCATGGGTTCTTGTGCCCGGTGTAAAGCACCGATACACGCGAGACCTCTGGGTTTCCTACGGGCGTGGGAAACACTTAATAGTGTTTCGAACCATGAACTTCTCGATCACGAATCAAGCGTCTTATCCACGTCTTGTCCACCGTGCACACAAAGCAGTCCAAAAATATGCCCCCCCCCCTTAATGTATTCGCCTACCTGAAGTCCCAAACCTAGCTAGAAGATCTATAACAAAATTATATGTACTCAGTGTCCTGGCTACGCCCATGCTAGGCTATTTAACGTTCACACGATGCATAACACGTTTGGTTATTTAAAATAGACTCTATGCAATAGGTGAACACATGTCATGATTATGCGTACTGCTGTAGATCTATACTGAAATCGCCTTTGTTATTCGAACAATGGCAATATCACGAGCTATTTTGCTTCGGGCATGACTACCTGATGATGATCGGGTGTTTCCGTCATTAATCCGGAAAACTATTCATTTTGATTGGTGCATTTGAAGTGTTTTCGGGTCAAGGTTACCAATGCCGAAAATTTCAAACTGTTGTGAAAATGTTCCTATGATTTTCGAAAATACGATGTAAGTAAAGTTATAGTTTTTGGATTTGAGTTGTAAATGTTAATTCTACATGCAATATCAACATGCAAGTATAGTTTTACAGTGTTTACACTAGCGTCTATTTAATTGCGCGCATTGAGCACGGATTTTCTGACCTTTTTTCTGGCCACGGGTACGAAAGGTTTTCTCATACATTTTGCTTCTATGATGGCTGTGGTACTTGTACTTTATGCAACTGTGTGATGACCGCTGGGGGAGGGAGGGTGATTTGACCCAGGGGAATTACTCATTTTCAATTATTTGATGTCTTAATCCACACCCTGTGGCAGGGATACAGACTAGCAGGGGCCCAGTAGCCCATGTCCCCTAGATTTTGGGCTGGGCCCCTAGATTTGTCAAGAAATTCCCTATATACACTACAATAATCAAGTAAAGTACTATGTTCAGATGTTGGGCTACTAAGTTGAAAATGTCAGTCTTTATCCCAGCTGTGGACATGATGCTTACTGTCTTAATTCCCGGGGATGGAACACTTCCCCTGCTGAAATTGAACCCATCAGTGTGTAACCGTGTCAGAAAAGAATTACTTTAATTAATGGCATGCACATATAGATTCAAAACGTTTGGTCACTTTATTTCCAAATTTGTAAAATAACATTTACACATATCAGATTTAATATTGTAAGTGTGTAAGTAGTTTGTATTCTTACATTAGATGACCGTCTTATATTCAATAGATTTGACCATGAGTTGTTTTGATAGCAACATAATCCCACAAATTTTCTACACACTGGTCATCTTCAAATGTGTAATACAAATCAGATTTATAACTTTTACATGATTGAATATTTAGTGTTTTATGGACATAATATTATTAATATGCAATAATTCTATAGTCTATCACCTTGATAATGGATTGGAGAACATAGCAATGTGATTTATATTGAATTTGAGTGAGTACCTTTTTCAGGATTTTGACGCAAAAATTGGCAATTTTCAATGTGTTATGAAACACTTTTTACAAACTATATTTTTATTTCTTTTTACAAATATTCATTGTAGATGTAAATATTTCAATGTAGCATAATTATTGCAGCTGAAAATTATATTGCAGACTTGAAAAATCAAATTGTTTACGACACATTTACACACAGGTGACTTCAAGTTCTGTTCCCCAAATTACCTTATTTTGCTTCTATGATGGCTGTCGTACTTGTACTTTATGGAACTGTGTAATGGCACCTGGGGGGGGGGGGGTGATTTGACCCAGGGGAATTATTCATTTTCAATTATTTGATGTCTTAATCCACACCCTGACGACAATGCTTACTGTCAGGAACTATCTAATTCTAATCCCCGGTGAAGTTAGTAAGGGTCTTTTCTTCTTTATATGCATGTTTGGATTATATGTCACTTTGCACTTAAAAGTTTGTGCATTATTAGCTCACCTGTCACAAAGTGACAAGGTGAGCTTTTGTGATCGCTCTTCGTCCGTCGTCCGTCCGTCCGTTCACAATTGCTTGTGAACACACTAGAGGTCACAAATTTAGCCTGATCATGATGAAACTTGATCACAATGATCATCTCCATAAAATCTAGGTCAAGTTCGATATTGGGTCATCTGGGGTCAAAAACTAGGTCACTAGGTCAAATCAAAGGAAAACCTTGTGAACACATTAGAGGTCACAATTTGAGCCTAATCTTTATGAAACTTGATCACAATGATCATCTCCATAAAATCTAGGTCAAGTTCGATATTGGGTCATCTGGGGTCAAAAACTAGGTCACTAGGTCAAATCAAAGGAAAACCTTGTGAACACATTAGAGGTCACAATTTGAGCCTAATCTTTATGAAACTTGATCACAATGATCATCTCTGTAAAATCTAGGTCAAGTTCGATATTGGGTCATCTGGGGTCAAAAACTAGGTCACAAGGCCAAATCATTGAAAAAGCTTGTGAACACACTAGAGGTCACAATTTGAGACTAATCTTTATGAAAATTGATCACAATGATCATCTCTATAAAATCTATGTCAAATTCGATATTGGGTCATCCGGGGTCAAAAACTAGGTCATAAGCCTTTGAAGGCCAAATCATTGAAAAAGCTTGTGAACACACTAGAGGTCACAATTTTAGCCTAATCTTTATGAAACTTGATCACACTGATCATCACTAAAAAATTTTGGTCAAGTTCGATATTGGGTCATCCGGAGTCAAAAACTAGGTCACGAGGCCAAATCATTGAAAAAGCTTGTGAACACACTAGAGGTCACAATTTTGACCTTATCTTTATGAAACTTGATCACAATGATCATCATTATAAAATTTAGGTCAAATTTGATATTGGGTCATCTGGGGTCAAAAACTAGGCCACGAGGCCAAATCATTGAAAAATCTTGTGAACACACTAGAGGTCACAATTTTGACTCTATCTTTATGAAACTTGGTCACAATGTTTATCTCTATAAAATCTAGGTCATGTTAGATACTGTGTCATTTGGGCCAAAATCTAGGTCACTAGGCCAAACAGGTGAGCGACCCAGGGCCCTTTGGACCCTCTTGTTTTCAATGTGTGCCATGGCTTGACATAATTTGCCTGATGGCACAAACTTCTAGTCATAGTGCAACTTGCATTAAGCGACCACCTTGAGGAAGGTCTTAAAACGGTCGATTAAAGGAATGTTTCAATGATTGAGTGTAATTTACTAATTTAATAGGAACTTAAGATACTATTCACTGCTTGGGTTTCAAGAAATTAATTGTTGTCATATTTTACAGGTGCTATAGAGGCTGATTGGAATTAGAATGATGGGATGGACCATTAAACCAGAATGTAAGTACGGACAAATGAGGAACATTTAATCCTTATATGGACGGAATTCAACAGCGTGAAAAAGATAAGTACTAATAAACTTACTACATTTGGTTTGTAATGTTTTCAACTAGTAATTAACTTATATACTTTGGAATGTTTTCAATAAGTATTTTGTGCATGGTTGATCGTAAATAACATATATGCCATATGTCATATGCCAAACATTTGGTGAAGCTGAAAAAAAATGAAAAAGGGCTGCACAGGGGTAGCCTGTGGGCAAGACCTTTAAGTTGGATGTGTTACAACCCATATATTCGTCATCATGTAAATTGTGTTTAAGGTGTACATGGCATGCACATATCATCACTCGGTAGGTCAACAATGGAATGATATTTTCTTGTTGTCTTATCCAAGTGATGGCAAAGTTCATATAAACCTTGATAGGTATTGAGCATTGCTATTCAACATCTCTTGCAAATACAGTCAGCCCTTGTTACAACAACACTAATTTTTTACCGAGAATTTCTTTTAATAACCTTAATTATTGGGGATGAATTCTGTTCAACGTTATCAAGTCATATTCGTATACTGGCTCCAAGACCAAAAGGTTTGGAACGGATTGATAGTTTACATTTAGTAATTAATTTATACTCGATATACTGACTCTGACCTGGGGCTGTTTTTGCCACCTGACATATTTTTTGTCTTTTCTCAAAGAAATTGTCTAAAGCTTCACTTATAATTTATTTATATTGTGTAAAACGATATTTGGACTTGATTTTATATTTTATTTAGGACCGGAACAAATTCAAAATTCTTAAACTGGATAATAGCCAGTATGAAACTGAATCCAGTCAACCTTGGACCCCATCTTTAAAATGATGCTTCCTTTCCTGACGATTATACTGCATTACTTTCATCAGTTGAAATTACAGGTACTGACAAATTTGCTATAACAACATTTTGCTTGGGAACAAACAGTGGCGTAATGAGGGCTGACTGTACACTGTACACTCAAGTACACACTTTCGAATTGTTTTTAAGGTTCAGTTTGAATTTGATAAAATTGTTGCTCTTTGACATAAAGTGAAAATGTGTTTTATATAAAAATCCAGTTTTGCAAATCTCACACAAGTGTGACAATCAAAAGACTTGCTTTGGCATCTAGGATCAAAATCAATTTTTCTAATTCTGTTGTGCCAATTATGTCTTGACGTGGTCAATGACTGCTAGGGGTGTTATTGGTACTCACAGAAGCACTATATATTTCAACCTGAGCTGTTTGGAAACTTCTTGAAAAAAATGAGGGGTTCCGGTCAAGTTGACCTTTCTAATGCATATTCTCTCTTAAGAAACCATTCTGCCAGATAAATAGTGCTTTGAATCTTAAATGGTTTTGTTGTAAACAAATTGGCCAAAAACTAAGGTGTATATTTATAACTTTTGTAAGCTCACCTGTCACTTTTGACTCTGTTGTTGTGTGAAACAGGTATTATTATAAATGCATTGCTAATGAACATCTCTTGTACACAGGTAACTGTATCACTGATAACAATAGAAAAGGAGAATATTTTTTTGTACAATTTTTTTTTTCAATTTCCAGTTGTAGAGAAATTGGTGAACTAGTTACTGTAGTGCATATTGTTTTCATAAATTATGGCATTATGCTTATCAATCATCTATATAAGATTGTGGGTTTACATAAACAATGTTACACAATGTGTGTGAGCATAAATTTACATGTAACTTCATATTATATAGTCTGTTGTTTAAACTTTTCCTGAAACTTTCGATGGTACATTTGTACATGTAAAATGCTGTGAGGATAGTCATGTTGGTTTGTGTTAAATGCACAGCAGTGAATGGTTTCGACACTGTATCTATATGTCATAGAATAACTTTTTAACTACCAGGGCCTATCAATAAATTTTTGAACTAATTCCACTGTTTCACAACACTTTGCGATAACTTAATGAAATTGTGCATGGTCAAAAATTACTTGTTCTTCAATTGAAATTCCGATGCCATATCATAAGCGTCCAATTAATAATAAACAGCGCTGTTTAGTTTGATTGAGCAATCAAGAGTTGGCAATAAACTACTTCTGGTCATTTTCAAAATCTCGGTAAATAGACTGTGACTGGTAAGAAATATACGTAGTGTGCCCAGGATAAAGTGATATTCACAAATATTGACTACATCAGTCTACTGTTGCAAAATTGGTAACTTACGTGCCTGCGATATTGAGAAATGTGGAAAAATTTGGAATAAGCCATGAATGTGGAAAAGCTAGAGCGTGCATTATTTATCAGTGTCGCAAGATTTTACATGATGGCCTGTAGCACATGCTCTGGTTATGAGTCGAGCAATGGAATAAATGCAAACTGTGCATTGTATGTTACTTTAACAATGACTTAAGAGGTAGTGCGTTACATTGACTATATAAACATAACATAAGATAAGTTCACAAAATTATTGATAGGCCCTCGTATTTGATTCGATGGGATTTGGTATGGGCGTAGTTTCAGCAATGCTAAGTATGAATGTAATTTATGAAGATATGGATAGTTAATTCTGGTTTTTGATACATTGAAACTTTGGCTACTTTAAAATATATACCTTTATAGAAAAATATAATTTTTACAAGATTCTTAATTTTGTTTTCTCTTAATCAATGATACAGTTACCTGTGGTCTTGTTGTGATTGATTAGAATTTGAATGCCTAACCCTACTGCTGTAAACCTTTTTTGTGGACCTCATATGCCACTGTTAATTTTGTTAGGGACCTCATATGCCACTGTTAATTTTGTAGGGACCTCATATGCCACTGTTAATTTTGTTAGGGATCTCATATGCCACTGTGAACTAGCTTTGTTAGGCACCTCATATGCCACTGTTAATTTTGTTAGGGATCTCATATGCCACTGTGAACTAGCTTTGTTAGACACCTCATATGCCACTGTGAACTAGCTTTGTTAGGCACCTCATATGCCACTGTTAATTTTGTTTGGGATCTCATATGCCACTGTGAACTAGCTTTGTTAGGCACCTGATATGCCACTTTGAACTAGCTTTGTTAGGCACCTGATATGCCACTTTGAACTAGCTTTGCTAGACACCCCATTACCGATCACGAGGTGTGTGTCACGTGAAAAATGGTAGCATCATCTCATAGTTCAAGGTCACACTTAAAGTTCAAAGATCATGATTTTGACAATACTGTAATTTGTTTGTAATCTAATCAATACTCCTAAAGCAACACTAGGTTTGCGGATTGAAGAAACTCACGAAAGTAAATAGCCGTGAAAATGTCCAGAACAAGTAAAACGTGAAACTTTCTTATTTCTGAATGAATTCATTATTTTTCGGTATGAAGTTTGCAAGACCATATTTAGTTTAAATTGCATATTTAAGCTACTAGATTTGCCTATCAAGTAGAAAAGTGTTTTTATTAAGTGTATAATTGTGTGATAATGACTTTGAATTTATTTACAATGCTATAGTTATTCACAAATTTAAACTACCTTTCACAGTTGCTGCATAATTATATGGTCATTGAACACATAATTATAATATGATAATTTTAAACAGTAATGATGCAATTTGTGACAGCTTATTATAGATGTTTAAGGGATAAAAGATTCTCGTAAAGTGAGACCTCGCTAATTGCTTTTATTTATCCTCGCCACAAGATATTCCACATGGGCGAGGTCCGTGAAGAGTTTAGTCATTTTAGGTTTCGGGGATTACAAGTACAAATACAGGAAGACTTAAAAATGAGAAAGTTTGTAGTCGCAAACATGCCAACGATTGGCAAAATGCAAAAGTTAGTAACCGCAAAAGTTTCTAGGTTTACAGTATTAGTTTTTTTTGCGGGATTCTTGAATAAATTATGTGGTCATAAGCACAACGTAAAAACCAAATCAATGTGTGACTTATTGGGATACCTTAAAATTTACTTGTATTCACGACTTGTTGCAAATAAGAGCACATGTAAATCTGATCACTGTATGACTCATTGTCATACTTTATAATTCAATGTGTATGCCTTATTGCAATTGCAAGAAATCATTGTGTTAATACGCAGTAAATCTTTTTTATACATCACCATGGTCAATATCCCAATTTGAGTTCAAAGGTCCTTAATTGCATTGGTTTAATTTGTCTGCAGTAAAACAATTTTACTGTGGAATTAACTTACTTATAACAGACTTGCATATTATGATTTTACTGTTATAGCGAAAAAATCCCCAACCGCAGTCCTTCTTAATACCTATTTACTACCTGTTATAAAAAGTTGAATATAGCAAAACATTCTAAAGTAATAATATACCCTATACAATTATGTATGAGCCTTAAATTTTGTATACCGATAGCTTGGCAAATTTAACTTGACCCTGACCTTTTAATCAGCATTTGGGAGCCATGGCCTAGAGGTAGGCTGCACGCTTCGAGATTGAGAGGTTCCGGGTTCATCCCCCATTTGGACCCACATGCTCCACTTTACCATGGTGTAAAATTGTACCTAGCTGTGTGGACAGTGTCTATTCCTGTGCGCCGCAGATCGAATTAGTCTCTCCCAGGGAGACACGAGGGTTACTAAGGTTTCCATAGGTAGTCCAATGACCAGGGAAAGTTAAAATGTCAAAGGGTGCTTTGACCGAATGTCAGATACTGCACGATTTACTGTTTTGCCTCATAATAAATGAATTTGTAAAATATTGAAATAACCTAGTGATAACGAGTGAGTCATAATAATGTTCCCAGATGCGCTGCATGATACTTTTTATATTTTATTAACATGATCAATCTCTTTTTGGCAAACTAAGTTTTTGTCAGAGTTATGCTATTGGCTGTTATACATCAATGAAACTTGGTATACAGTAAGCTCAATGTGTGAATAGGTAACCTCAAATAGACACTTAGGCATACTGTAAAATCATTTAATTTTTATGGGACAAAATTTTGTGGTTTTGGTAAAATTTCAGACCAGTATTGTGAGAGACATATTTTTATAATTTTGGAAACTAGAACTTTTTAAAGTGTTAATAAGGCTTGATATAAAGGTATGAGGAAATCGGACAGGGGAGGCAGCACACTTTACCAGCTGAGCAAAGACTCGCAATAGTAACGCCACAACACATGTACAATGAGCAATGCCCACACGTAAGCCAAAGAAACAATTAAAAGTCCAAGTCCCCGCCGAAAAATGGGGAATTTTACAAACCTCTCTGATTTAGTAGGCTTATGTGTGTTTGGGTATATTTACCTAGCATAATTTACTGGAAAATGGTGCTATTTTCATTATTAGTTAAATGCGTAATATAGTTTATTTACGACAAATAGTTTATTAAATACAAGTATTTGGGTAAAAAAACGTTGATACTTTTGTATATTTGGGTATCGGCGCACGAAGGGTCAGAAAGTAAAATAAAGCGATTCTCACGACATGCAAATATCATGGACAAACGCCGGTTTGAAATGATACTGGGCCGAGTCTTGCCAAAAAACTTGCTAGTTTACGTTTATTTAGTCATCACTGGTCATTAAGATGCGTAATATAGTTAATAAACCCCATATTGTTAGTTAAATACAAGTATTTGGGTAAAAACGTTACTATTTGGGTAAGATTTGGGTGTTTAATGCCGAAGCGTCGGCCTGACCTAGTTAACGTAGTGATCTAAGGGAGGTATTCCAGACTGCAGGTGCACGTCAAAACACATATCGAAACACATTTTTTCATATTTTTAATAACTTAAAGCGGTAAAAGAAATAATCATAGTTATTAACTTACATTACTTTATTTTAAAATATACAAATAGAAATAAATAGAAAAAAATTGTGTTAGTCTGGTTCACGACATTCTTAAAAAATGCTGATTTTTTGGATTTTTTTTTTCATCCAGAACAAGTCATGTGCCCCTACATGAACATTTTTCTAGATGCTTACAAATATAATTGAGCCGCAGGTTAATTACTATTTTCTTATATCAAAGCCTCTAAGCAAAAATTATAGCTTTGTATTTCTGGTTAAACTTATGAGGTACACCAATGAAACTTTCCAAGCGTTTTAAGGTTATTGCTACGTTTTCAGTTGAGTGGAAGTTTAAAATCGCAGCATCAAGCGTCTTAAGGTTATTGCTACCTTTTCAATTGAGCAGAAGTTTAAAATTTCAGTACCTTAGATGTCACTAAAGTATCTTAACAACCATGATCAAATAGTATCTAAAGGCTTAAAAATGATGCTTCTCATGTCTTAAAATTGTGACAATTGTGAACAGTTATTCTGGATTTATATTGAAAAATTACAGAAGAAACTATTGAGTAAACCTTATGAATGATATATTCCAAATGCGTTTAACAACCAAATCTCACAAATAGGTCACAATGTTTGTTAACGTAGTTTTATGCACTCATACCAAAACTAAGTCAATATTTGAAACAGGATCCAGGATATTTTAGAGGACGTTTAGTTTGCATTTATTTCTAATAAACTATTAGTTAAATTTTTAAACTTAGCTGATCAGCAATTGTCATAAAATTTGGTTTGAAACTTCTATAATTGTTGCTCTACTTTTTTATGTACAAAAACTGTATGCTGTTCATGTTAAACACAAATCAAAATTTAACATATTTTACAATATTATTTGAAAATACAAACCTAACTATAATACGATTCCTTTTATTTAGAGCAAAACTTTTCGGTAAAGTACAATTTTCTTTTTTTTGGGGGGGGGGTTTCCCCAAAATCTAAAAATATCTTAAAAGCTAGCCAAGCAAATTGGTTGGGATTTTTTAAAATGATTGACATTAACAGGTAAACAGGTAAACTATAATAGGTTTTATATACATTGTACATAAAAATCCAAAAGAAGGGAATTACTTTAATTGCAATGTTGTGATACCCCCATCTTTGATGAGGGATATGTTGCTTTGCTTTTGTCTGTCTGTCCTTAGTCTGTCAGTCAGTAGTTTCATTAGAATTTTAAAATCATTTGCACTCTATAGCCTGAATAGTTTTATAGAGTTATTGTTATATGATATTTTCACTCCTGATTGTGCCAGTAGTATTACTTTAGAATTTGATATTGCCACTTGACTTGGAACATATGAATATCAATAATTTAGACTTCTGATACTTTCACTCTGTGACAAGCAGTGTTTGGGGGTATTTGTGTGGTATTTTTTGTTGTTTTAAGTCCAATGAGCAGTGTAGAATAATGTTGTCTCTATAGTGTAGTGGTACCATACTGGATCAACCAATCCAGGGACCTGGGTTCGATTCCCAGTGGAGGCAGCTAAATTTTCACTGTTTCTTTGGTACAGAAATGTCACTGAATGAGATGAATACCCCAGCCACTACTTGACACTGAGTGGTTGCTTCAGATGTCTAAACTATTATTATATTCATATCTGACTAGTCTAGTGGCAATATTAAATTATGAATCAATAGTACAGTCACAATCATAATTGAACATGTCTTTTAGTAGTACCTAATATGGTGCTGTGAACTTTCCTTAATGTATTTTAGTAGTACCTAATATGGTGCTGTGAACTTTCCTTAATGCCTATTAGTAGTACCTAATATGGTGCCGTGAACTTTCCTTAATGTCTTTTAGTTGTAACTTATATGGTGTAGTGAACTTTATACTGCTAATCTTTCTCCATCCTCACATTGTGCTGTAAAGAAATTCATTGTAATAACATAAGTTATGCCTTTGCTACATGCAAGCTGCTTAGTCAACTTTGATTTAATGTAAATATATTCGTTGTATATTAAGTCTTGTTCTTTTTTTGAAACAAGCAGTCTATTAGGCTTGATAGCAGAATCAAAGCTATTGTCAACCTGTGCAACTATTCCCTGTTCATCCAATGCCATGTTACAAAAGTTATTGTTCATTATTACCTCCCTTTATGGCTAATTTGTATGAAATTCATAGTTTGCAATGCCGCTTTTACTGTTAAGCTTTGGGTTGGTTGCACTACATTATTAATTTATGGTCATCTTTTGTTTTCATCATAAAAAAATATTCAAAGCATAATTTCTGTTAGATATATATTGGTTGCATATAAATGTTTGTGGAGCTTTTGTGTGCTTAGCAGTTTCCTTTGAATGGCATTGTCTATGTCTGATCTTATTCGCTTATATAAAGTATATTATTACCATTATAGATCTAATGAGAAATAAAATTGCTTCAAAATAGTTTCAATGTAATGGAATGAATAAATTGTAAAAATTCACATCTAAATTCATGCACTTAGAGGTTGTGCAGTAATTAAGTAATTTAGTAGTCTCCACTAATGTATCAAGTCAGTTACATCCACAGGCCCCATTCCGATTGGTCAGGATTTTTACTTCTGGGTTGTCTAATCCCCCACCATTTCCCCGATACACTGATCAATATGAGATAAAGTTATATTGTGCATATTATATTTTGTTGGTTTAAAGGGTAAAAAATATGAATTTAATGAAATATTTTATTGTTGATAATTTGGAAATTGTAGTTACAAGGGTGGTTGGTTGTTCTTTGGATTGGACTGGCTGCTGATATTGACATAGGCCAGAATTGAGGTGATTTCAGTGCCATGTTTGAGTATTTGTCAATCATTTTACACCTGATGGTCAAACAGTAATAAATTCTTGTTCTTATATTCAGGGAGAGGACTTTCCTTATCTTAGTTGTAAGGTGCAAACAGTGTTAATAGAAAATACAACTATATCATTTTGCATCCTTCTGTCCATTTATATGTTGCTTGTGTAGTCACTAGATCACACTTTTGGTCTTCTCTTTTAACATTGGTTACAATGAGATCGTCTCCATACGATCTAGGTCACCTTGTGTCTGGTCACAATGATCATCTCCATACAATCTAGGTCACCTTGTGTCAGGTCACAATGATCATCTCCATACAATCTAGGTCACCTTGTGTCTGGTCACAATGATGCCTCCATACAATCTAGGTCACCTTGTTTCAGGTCACAATGATCATCTCCATACAATCTAGGTCACCTTGTGTCTGGTCACAATGATGCCTCCATACAATCTAGGTCACCTTGTGTCAGGTCACAATGATCATCTCCATACAATCTAGGTCACCTTGTGTCAGGTCACAATGAGAACGTCTCCATACAATCTAGGTCACCTTGTGTCTGGTCACAATGATCATCTCCATACAATCTAGGTCAGCTTGTGTCAGGTCACAATGATTCTCTTCATACAATCTAGGTCACCTTGTGTCAGGACACAATGATCATCTCCATACAATCTAGGTCACCTTGTGTCTGGCCACAATGATCATCTCCATACAATCTAGGTCACCTTGTGTCAGGTCACAATGATCATCTCCATACAATCTAGGTCACCTTGTGTCTGGTCACAATGATCCTATTCATACAACCTAGGTCACCTTGTGTCTGGTCACAATGATCATCTCCATACAATCTAGGTCACCTTGTGTCTGGTCACAATGATCATCTTCATACAATCTAGGTCACCTTGTGTCAGGTCACAATGATCCTATTCATACAATCTAGGTCACCTTGTGTCTGGTCACAATGATCATCTCCATACAATCTAGGTCACCTTGTGTCAGGTCACAATGATCCTATTCATACAATCTAGGTCACCTTGTGTCTGGTCACAATGATCATCTCCATACAATCTAGGTCACCTTGTGTCTGGCCACAATGATCATCTCCATACAATCGAGGTCATCTTGTGTCTGGTAACAATGATGATCTCCATACAATCTAGGCCACCTTGTGTCGACACCCAGTAAGAAAAGCTGAGGCAACAAAAAGTCATGTTTAAATGTAATCACTGGTAGGGAACGTACACCGGATATTGCAGCTAAGCGAGCCGCGATTTGCTAAATCGGATGGAAATCGTCGTTGTCAAAGGTTAGTAAAAGCGATATTTCTCTTACTTTATTGGGTTTCTGTAAGTGAAAGGTTATTAATATGACTATATACATAATATATCAATCTAAATATATATATGTTTCGATGTAAAACGTTGTTTTGTGTGGGATATATCGTCATTTGTGACGCGGGCTCGCACAGAAAAATACGACCCTACCGCATATTTTGTGATTTATTTTACTAAAACTGACAGAAACTAAAAAATGTGAACTGGGCGATCTCTTTGAAAATCATTCATCTACGTATACTGAAAATTTCAGATTCGTAGCATAATTTTTGGCGGAGCTATGACCTACAATCGAGTGCTTGTTTATCAACATTGGTGTACTGGGAATTGAATATTTGTGTACTGAGGATTGCAAATTATAAAATTTTGGTGTACCGAGTATTGCCAATTGAACGTTGTTTGTTTTTCACTTTTAAAACAGGTTATTAGTAGAATTGATGTATATTTTGAGAATTATTTTGTATTATCTTACCAATGAAAGGTAAATCAGTGTGAAAGATTCAAGTGGTAACTTTAAAATATCGAAATACTTTTAATAAACAACGTTAATTACGCATGCATTTGGCTCTTTCAAGAATCAACAAATAATAATGATAAGGATAAAAGTATTCAAGATAATAAATATTGATTATAATAACAGTTATAACTTCTATGGTCATTATGACCTGACATTCTTATATTTCTGCACAAGTATACAATGTCAAATTATATATATCAAAATGTCGCTGTTAAAATTCAATTAACTTTATTATACTATCTGACATTTTGATATTATACTTACTTTCTATTTTCAGATTCATGATGATGTTCCAGTGTATGTACTGCGACTTCACAAATGGAAGATATAAACTCATGATAGACTATCTCATAGAGGCTCACTGACGAATTAACATTTAAACGTATTGATGGAAAGAAAAGCAAGTGTATAACATATAAACTTTCACCTGAAATGTGCAGGGAACAAGGAAGGACAATAACTGTTAAAGAAATCCATACAAAACTGCATGTATCTAGGAGAGATATTATTCCCAAAGAAAGTCCGTTATAAAAGATTTGTAAGATTATAGATCCAATGAGTACCATCGAAGAGCCTGGCTATTTTTTGCTGAATTATACATTGAACCAGAGACAGACAGTGAAATAAAGAAGTGCCTTATTTTGAATTCCTATCTTTAGTTTCAAGCTTTAGTATATACATTTGTTTGTATATGTGCTTTATCTACATTTGTGACAAAAATAAGCATTTGTTATAAATATAAGGTATTATTTTAGTCTTATGTGTCACTGACTCGGTTAGATGCGTCAATGATGATATTTTTCATTCCTCATCTTGCTTTGTACATGAAACATGATTTTCTCTCGTTTAATCGATCAACATCCTTTAAATATCTGTTATACACCCTGTCTGTGATTAAAAAAACGTGGTGTTAAATATAAAAATATGTATTGAAGGCGTGCAATAGTTATTTTTATTCACTGTAATATCATTAATTTCGTGGGGGTAAATTTCGCGGATTTCGTGGTTCACCTTCAACCTCGAAATCAAATCCCATTTAACAATAGTGTTGACCCTAGTATACATTACCTGAAATGCAAAATCAACTAACTAACATCCAATCGCAATAGTATTTTACCAATACCACGAAATTTCATTCCAACGAAATTAAATGATTTTACAGTAACCAGTTGTTGTATTTCAATGACTGAACTTTTCAGTCGGCGGTCTTTATCTGATCGTTCAGATAGTTTTCGACGATACTTGTCATCCATAATAGACACCTTTTAGTGCTTGTGCAAAATATCCTCTAACTCCAACACTATATAAGGCACCAACATAATTTCAGCCAGCAGACATACACCTTGGCTTACTAACCGACCATTTTGAAATTAGAAAATGTTTCTGTCATAAAATGTATTACGAAAATAGCACCCATTGCTTTACTTGTATACTTTGCAATGAAATAATCACTACGATAACGTATCGAAGAAAACACTTTCTTCTACATGTTACTAAAAGCATGACATAAATCGTACTTTTTGTTAAAACTTTATTGAAATGACAAAAACATAACAAGTTTAAAAACAACGAACAAGAATAACAGAATAAATCACCAGGCACCGCCCATATGTACAAATTATTTCACAAGTGTTCAATGTAATACTTGTACATGTATAGCATATTTTAAATAACCACTAGAATTTACCAAAAAGGAGTCTCTATTTTGACTAGATAAACATTATAATTAAATACTCAGCAGACAAAATCTAAACTATTTAGCAAATCTATATCAATGTGAACATGATTATATCTAAATAAAAAACAAAGCAATTACAATAAGCAACATATGTACGACAATAACGACATTCGACTATGTCAACCATGAAACATTGCTAGAAAGAAACTAGCATATAAGGAAGTAAACTTGTGAATTCAAAGCAGGTTAAAATATGTTATGGTAAAACAAACAAAAGAAAAAACAACGAAGCATACATTTTCGCATCATATGAGGTAATAACGATTGTCTACTATGTCCCCCATTAAGCATTTATATAGCTTAAACAGAGCTAATATATGAAATGTAAAATGACAGCAGCAGATTCAAACAACAAATAAATAGAAAAATCACCACATCTGGGTAAAAGTTGTCTTCTTTTTCAACATATAAATAAGAGTATACATTTAAAAATGTAAATGTGTCTTCAAAATCGGCTGATATAAATTGTGATAATTACCTAAATTAATAAAGTTCTCATTTACAAATCTTCCTAAGAACCTTCAATGATGATCTCCATGAGTATTAAGTCCTGCATTAAGGACAAGAGTACTTCTTTGGCCCATGCTTGCTATTTCTATGGTAATTTAGTCTGTCCTTTGTCTGGAAATCCTTCAAGCATACATCGCATATGAAGTTATTGTTTTCGTTCGCATGTTTTCTTGTTGGATTAGAAGGCATATTAACAAGTGATGTTAAGGCTGTGAACTGTGTCCTTTTAATGATTTCTTGCAATGTGAACTTTCCAATAGTGTAATGTCAACATGTGAAGCCACATGGAATTTATATATTTATATTGGATCTTCTGATTGTATCCCTTGCAACACACATCACATACGTGAGCATATTCTGCAAGATGTTTGTTTTTCTTGTGTAGTTTTAGGCCAAACGAAGATTTGAACAAGTTCCCACACTAATCAGACACATGCTTGTCTTGGCTTTAATTGGTGTACTTGTTAATGTTGGTGCTTCGTCACCTTTCATATGTGTTTGACGGTGCCTTTTAAAATTTGAACTTTTGTTATTTGTATACCAGCAGATATCACACTCGTATAGTGTAGTTGATCTACCTTTTACAGCTGAGCTTTCTGTCGTGTCTTCGAGAACGGAGGTTTCCACTTCCTCAATCACATCGAATGAATGATCCGGTAATTCCATCTGCAAAACATGATAAAACATTCACGTTAATTAATGATATACGAGTGCTTTATTTCAAACACTAGACCCTAACTGCATTTTTATTATATTAGGCCTACTGGAGTCTAGATAGCCTTGACAATGTACTTTCAGCCCAATTGAAAACTAACACATATCAAAAGTGAGCCATATACTTTTTACAATGTGTAATGGTTCGAACCTAATAAACGAGCAGTGCTTACTATTATTATCTTCCAAATTGATATATATGTTCTTTCTTGGAATAATAAAGGAGCAACAGCATTTATAAGAAAAAGAGGAGCATAGGCGTAACTTAAAACTCATATAAAGACAATGGTATATATTTATGTAATATAATACTCAGTACACCGCAGTTGCAATACTCCCGTACACAAAAATAATGAGATATCAATCCCCAGTACACCAATGTTGATAAACATGCACTCGATTGTAGGTCATAGCTCCGCCAAAAATTATGCTACGAATCTGAAATTTTCAGTATACTTAGATGAATGATTTTCAAAGAGATCGCCCAGTTCACATTTTTTAGTTTCTGCCAGTTTTAGTAAAATAAATCACAAAATATGCGGTAGGGTCGTATTTTTCTGTGCGAGCCCGCGTCACAAATGACGATATATCCCACACAAAACAACGTTTTACATCGAAACATATATATATTTAGATTGATATATTATGTATATAGTCATATTAATAACCTTTCACTTACAGAAACCCAATAAAGTAAGAGAAATATCGCTTTTACTAACCTTTGACAACGACGATTTCCATCCGATTTAGCAAATCGCGGCTCGCTTAGCTGCAATATCCGGTGTACGTTCCCTACCAGTGTGTATAGTATAATGGGTTTATGATAATACTGACTTCACAGAATATGGAACCCTGTTCCCTATATAAATGATAGTAAATAATAAAACTCCTTGAATTTTTCCCATTATGGGTCAATTTAACCAGAATACAAATGATGAATAATTGACCTTGGGAAAAGACGAAGATTGAAAATGAAAAGCATACAGCGTTCAGTTACTAGGTCTCAAGAGTAAAATATGAATCTCATGACAGTCGCATAGTCATGATTCTGGCATAGCTTTCAGTTACTCTATATTTGATTTTCCATTATTTAAGAATTACTTTCATTCTCTATAAAATTGGCATTATTTATAGTAACAGTTTTCTATCATGGCCTCCAACCTCCCCTTTAATAGCCATTCCTTCACCACCATTTTAAATCGAAGTGATTAAAATAAAAATCAAACTTTAGAAATTTATCAATTCATATTAATGACAGGACATTAAATCAATAAAAAATAAGATACTCCTATATAATGCTTTACATGTGTAATATATACATTTTTAATTTGATTTTAGTTATAGAACTTGGTCAAGCATTATTATCAAAATTAACTTAAAAGCTTAAAAGTGTTATCTATTTAAGCAGCTTTATAATAGGTAATAGTTTATACTAAATCATACTCAACAGGTATTTAATATTCGCAACAAAAGAGAAAAAATAAGACAATTCAGACATTTATACTTGATTTTGTTCATAAACAGCATTTTATATAGGTATTTAATGTCTATATGACGTCAACGCAATATACAAAGACTGTCAAATGACATCATTTACATATCTCAATAAAGTCATGCTATTTTAACTTTAGTACTTGACTGATAAAAGATAGTTTTATACCAAAATAAAACACATGGGTACTAAATTTAAAATAGTCTCCCATTGAGTTGCCACTTACAACATGCAAGGGAGCAAGATATAGGTCCAATTCTACTTCTTGGGAACCACATGGGGAAACAGCATATCTACTACTTTTAAGGCCAATTCTATTACTTCCATGATGTAAGCATTAGTTTCATTTTGTATAAAAATTGCATTATTTATAGTAACTGTTTTACATTATGGCCTCCAACCTCCCCTATAGCCATTCCTTCACCACCATTTCAAAATGTCAGTGCTTCAATTTCTAAAGTTTGAATTTTCATTTTATTAATTCATTTCATGACTGAAAATTAAATCAATAAAATAAAAAAGATACTAAGTAATCCTATATTTTGCTTGACATGTGAAATATTTGATTTTAGTTACAGTACTATGTCAAACACAATAAAATTAATAAAAGTCTTAAAGAGTTATTTGTTAAAGCAGCTTTTAAAAAATGTTATAGGAAAAGTTTCAGAAGTCAAGATATGCGATCCTGATACATTTTGAAATTTCCTGCAGAGATCCCATTTGTAAAGATATGCTTAAAAACTGTATTACTCTTCCCCTTTTTATTATAATTTACTCTTTTTTGTTTATTATTGTTTTAGTTTTCCTCTATAAATTTTACATCACAGTTTAATTCAAACCTGTTATCTTCTACCATTTTTTGTTTCTTTTATTTGGTAATGCTCCTAAGAGGTTGTACCTACATGTACACAACATTGTTTATTAGCTATATTGTTTCTTTATAATGCCTGCCTCACTTGATATGTCATCATATAATGCATGCTTCACTTGATATGTCATCATAAAATGCTTGCCTCACTTGATATGTCATCATATAATGCATGCTTCACTTGATATGTCATCATATAATGCTTGCCTCACTTGATATGTGCCTTAAATAGTGTCTGCCTCCCTTGATATGTCATCATATAATGCTTGCCTCACTTGATATGTGCCTCAAATAGTGCCTGCCTCACTTGATATGTGCCTCAAATAGTGCCTGCCTCCCTTGATATGTGCCTCAAATAGTGCCTGCCTCACTTGATATGTGCCTCAAATAGTGCCTGCCTCACTTGATATGTGCCTCAAATAGTGCCTGCCTCACTTGATATGTGCCTCAAATAGTGCCTGCCTCCCTTGATATGTCATCATATAATGCTTGCCTCATTTGATATGTCATCATATAATGCCTGCCTTGCTTCATATGCCATCATATAATGCCTGCCTCACTTGATATGTCATCATATAATGCCTGCCTCACTTGATATGTCATCATATAATGCTTGCCTCACTTGATATGTCATCATATAATGCCAGCTGCACTTGATATGTGCCTCAAATAGTGCCTGCCTCCCTTGATATGTGCCTCAAATAGTGCCTGCCTCACTTGATATGTGCCTCAAATAGTGCCTGCCTCACTTGATATGTGCCTCAAATAGTGCCTGCCTCACTTGATATGTGCCTCAAATAGTGCCTGCCTCCCTTGATATGTCATCATATAATGCTTGCCTCATTTGATATGTCATCATATAATGCCTGCCTTGCTTCATATGCCATCATATAATGCCTGCCTCACTTGATATGTCATCATATAATGCCTGCCTCACTTGATATGTCATCATATAATGCTTGCCTCACTTGATATGTCATCATATAATGCCTGCTGCACTTGATATGTCATCATATAATGCCTGCCTCACTTGATATGTCATCATATAATGCCTGCCTCACTTGATATGTCATCATATAATGCCTGTCTCACTTGATGTGTCATCATATAATGCCTGCTGCACTTGATATGTCATCATATAATGCTTGCTGCACTTGATATGTCATCATATAATGCCTGCTGCACTTGATATGTCATCATATAATGCTTGCTTCACTTGATATGTCATCATATAATGCCTGCTGTACTTGATGTGTCATCATATAATGCTTGCTGCACTTGATATGTCATCATATAATGCTTGCTGCACTTGATATGTCATCATATAATGCTTGCTGCACTTGATATGTCATCATATAATGCTTGCCTCACTTGATATGTCATCATATAATGCCTGCTGTACTTGATATGTCATCATATAATGCCTGCTGTACTTGATATGTCATCATATAATGCCTGCTGTACTTGATGTGTCATCATATAATGCTAGCTGCACTTGATATGTCATCATATAATGCCTGCTGTACTTGATATGTCATCATATAATGCCTGCTGTACTTGATGTGTCATCATATAATGCTAGCTGCACTTGATGTGTCATCATATAATGCTAGCTGCACTTGATGTGTCATCATATAATGCTAGCTGCACTTGATGTGTCATCATATAATGCCAGCTGTACTTGATATGTCATCATATAATGCCTGCTGTACTTGACATGTCATCATAAAATGCTTGCCTCACTTGATATGTCATCATATAATGCCAGCTGCACTTGATATGTCATCATATAATGCCTGCTGTACTTGATATGTCATCATATAATTCCTGCCTCACTTGATATGTCATCATATAATGCCTGCTGTACTTGATGTGTCATCATATTATGCCAGCTGTACTTGATATGTCATCATATAATGCTTGCCTCACTTGATATGTCATCATATAATGCCTGCCTCACTTGATGTGTCATCATATAATGCCTGCTGTACTTGATATGTCATCATATAATGCTTGCCTCACTTGATATGTCATCATATAATGCCTGCTGTACTTGATATGTCATCATATAATGCTTGCTGTACTTGATGTGTCATCATATAATGCCAGCTGTACTTGATGTGTCATCATATAATGCCTGCCTCACTTGACATGTCATCATATAATGCTTGCCTCACTTGATATGTCATCATATAATGCCTGCTGCACTTGATATGTCATCATATAATGCTTGCCTCACTTGACATGTCATCATATAATGCTTGCCTCACTTGATGTGTCATCATATAATGCCTGCTGCACTTGATATGTCATCATATAATGCTAGCTGCACTTGATGTGTCATCATATAATGCTTGCCTCACTTGATATGTCATCATATAATGCCTGCTGCACTTGATGTGTCATCATATAATGCCTGCTGTACTTGATGTGTCATCATATATTGCCTGCCTCACGTTATATGTCATCATATAATGCCTGCTGTACTTGATATGTCATCATATAATGCTTGCCTCACTTGATGTGTCATCATATAATGCCTGCTGTACTTGATGTGTCATCATATAATGCTTGCCTCACTTGATACGTCATCATATAATGCCTGCTGCACTTGATGTGTCATCATATAATGCTTGCCTCACTTGATATGTCATCATATAATGCTTGCCTCACTTGATGTGTCATCATATAATGCTTGCCTCACTTGATATGTCATCATATAATGCCTGCTGTACTTGATATGTCATCATATAATGCTTGCTGCACTTGATATGTCATCATATAATGCCTGACTCACTTGATATGTCATCATATAATGCCTGCTGTACTTGATATGTCATCATATAATGCCTGACTCACTTGATATGTCATCATATAATGCCTGCTGTACTTGATATGTCATCATATAATGCCTGCTGTACTTGATATGTCATCATATAATGCTTGCTGCACTTGATATGTCATCATATAATGCCTGCTGCACTTGATATGTTATCTTCACTTGATGTGTCATCATATAATGCCTGCTGTACTTGATGTGTCATCATATAATGCCTGCCTCACTTGATATGTCATCATATAATGCTTGCCTCACTTGATATGTCATCATATAATGCCTGCTGCACTTGATGTGTCATCATATAATGCCTGACTCACTTGATATGTCATCATATAATGCTTGCCTCACTTGATATGTCATCATATAATGCCAGCTGCACTTGATGTGTCATCATATAATGCCTGACTCACTTGATATGTCATCATATAATGCTTGCCTCACTTGATATGTCATCATATAATGCCTGCTGCACTTGATGTGTCATCATATAATGCCTGCCTCACTTGATATGTCATCATATAATGCCAGCTGCACTTGATGTGTCATCATATAATGCCTGACTCACTTGATATGTCATCATATAATGCCTGCTGCACTTGATATGTCATCATATAATGCTTGCCTCACTTGATATGTCATCATATAATGCCAGCTGCACTTGATGTGTCATCATATAATGCCTGCTGCACTTGATGTGTCATCATATAATGCTTGCTGTACTTGATATGTCATCATATAATTCCTGCTGTACTTGATATGTCATCATATAATGCCTGCCTCACTTGATGTGTCATCATATAATGCTTGCTGCACTTGATATGTCATCATATAATGCCTGCTGTACTTGATATGTCATCATATAATGCCTGCCTCACTTGATATGTCATCATATAATGCTTGCCTCACTTGATATGTCATCATATAATGCTAGCTGCACTTGATGTGTCATCATATAATGCTTGCCTCACTTGATGTGTCATCAAATAATGCCAGCTGCACTTGATATGTCATCATATAATGCCTGCTGTACTTGATATGTCATCATATAATGCCTGTCTCACTTGATATGTCATCATATAATGCTTGCCTCACTTGATATGTCATCATATAATGCCAGCTGCACTTGATGTGTCATCATATAATGCCTGCTGTACTTGATGTGTCATCATATAATTCCTGCTGTACTTGATATGTCATCATATAATGGCTGCCTAACTTGATATGTCATCATATAATGCCTGCTGTACTTGATATGTCATCATATAATGCCTGCCTCACTTGATATGTCATCATATAATGCCAGCTGCACTTGATGTGTCATCATATAATGCCTGACTCACTTGATATGTCATCATATAATGCTAGCTGCACTTGATGTGTCATCATATAATGCCTGCTGTACTTGATATGTCATCATATAATGCTAGCTGCACTTGATGTGTCATCATATAATGCTTGCCTCACTTGATATGTCATCATATAATGCCTGCTGTACTTGATGTGTCATCATATAATGCCTGCTGCACTTGATGTGTCATCATATAATGCTTGCTGTACTTGATGTGTCATCATATAATGCTTGCCTCACTTGATGTGTCATCATATAATGCCAGCTGCACTTGATATGTCATCATATAATGCTTGCCTCACTTGATATGTCATCATATAATGCCTGCTGTACTTGATGTGTCATCATATAATGCCTGCTGTACTTGATATGTCATCATAAAATGCCTGCCTCACTTGATATGTCATCATATAATGCTTGCTGTACTTGATATGTCATCATATAATTCCTGCTGTACTTGATATGTCATCATATAATGCCTGCCTCACTTGATGTGTCATCATATAATGCTTGCTGCACTTGATATGTCATCATATAATGCCTGCTGTACTTGATATGTCATCATATAATGCTTGCCTCACTTGATATGTCATCATATAATGCCAGCTGTACTTGATGTGTCATCATTTAATGCCTGCTGCACTTGATATGTCATCATATAATGCCAGCTGTACTTGATATGTCATCATATAATGCCTGCTGTACTTGATGTGTCATCATATAATGCCTGCTGCACTTGATGTGTCATCATATAATGTGTGCTGCACTTGATATGTCATCATATAATGCCTGCTGTACTTGATATGTCATCATATAATGCCTGCTGTACTTGATGTGTCATCATATAATGCTTGCCTCACTTGATATGTCATCATATAATGCCTGCTGTACTTGATGTGTCATCATATAATGCCTGCTGTACTTGATATGTCATCATATAATGCCTGTTGTACTTGATATGTCATCATATAATGCCTGCTGTACTTGATGTGTCATCATATAATGCCAGCTGTACTTGATATGTCATCATATAATGCCTGCCTCACTTGATATGTCATCATATAATGCTTGCTGTACTTGATATGTCATCATATAATGCTTGCCTCACTTGATGTGTCATCATATAATGCCTGCCTCCCTTGATATGTCATCATATAATGCTTGCCTCACTTGATATGTCATCATATAATGCCTGCTGTACTTGATGTGTCATCATATAATGCCTGCTGTACTTGATATGTCATCATAAAATGCCTGCCTCACTTGATATGTCATCATATAATGCTTGCTGTACTTGATATGTCATCATATAATTCCTGCTGTACTTGATATGTCATCATATAATGCCTGCCTCACTTGATGTGTCATCATATAATGCTTGCTGCACTTGATATGTCATCATATAATGCCTGCTGTACTTGATATGTCATCATATAATGCCTGCCTCACTTGATATGTCATCAAATTATGCTTGCCTCACTTGATATGTCATCATATAATGCTAGCTGCACTTGATGTGTCATCATATAATGCTTGCCTCACTTGATATGTCATCATATAATGCCTGCTGTACTTGATGTGTCATCATATAATGCTTGCCTCACTTGATATGTCATCATATAATGCCAGCTGCACTTGATGTGTCATCATATAATGCTTGCCTCACTTGATATGTCATCATATAATGCCAGCTGCACTTGATGTGTCATCATATAATGCTTGCCTCACTTGATATGTCATCATATAATGCCAGCTGCACTTGATGTGTCATCATATAATGCTTGCCTCACTTGATATGTCATCATATAATGCTAGCTGCACTTGATGTGTCATCATATAATGCTTGCCTCACTTGATATGTCATCATATAATGCCAGCTGCACTTGATGTGTCATCATATAATGCTTGCTGCACTTGATATGTCATCATATAATGCCTGCCTCACTTGATATGTCATCATATAATGCCTGCTGTACTTGATATGTCATCATATAATGCTTGCCTCACTTGATATGTCATCATATAATGCTAGCTGCACTTGATGTGTCATCATATAATGCTTGCCTCACTTGATATGTCATCATATAATGCCAGCTGCACTTGATGTGTCATCATATAATGCTTGCCTCACTTGATATGTCATCATATAATGCTTGCCTCACTTGATATGTCATCATATAATGCCTGCTGCACTTGATATGTTATCTTCACTTGATATGTCATCATATAATGCTTGCCTCACTTGATACGTCATCATATAATGCCTGCTGCTCTTGATATGTCATCATATAATGCATGCTGCACTTGATATGTCATCATTTAATGCCTGCTGCACTTGATATGTCATCATATAATGCCTGCCTCACTTGATATGTCATCATATAATGCTAGCTGCACTTGATGTGTCATCATATAATGCTTGCTGTACTTGATGTGTCATCATATAATGCTTGCTGTACTTGATTTGTCATCATATAATGCCTGCTGCACTTGATATGTTATCTTCACTTGATATGTCATCATATAATGCTTGCCTCACTTGATACGTCATCATATAATGCCTGCCTCACTTGATATGTCATCATATAATGCCTGCTGTACTTGATATGTCATCATATAATGCCTGCCTCACTTGATATGTCATCATATAATGCTTGCCTCACTTGATATGTCATCATATAATGCCAGCTGCACTTGATGTGTCATCATATAATGCTAGCTGCACTTGATGTGTCATCATATAATGCTAGCTGCACTTGATGTGTCATCATATAATGCTTGCCTCACTTGATATGTCATCATATAATGCCAGCTGCACTTGATGTGTCATCATATAATGCTTGCCTCACTTGATATGTCATCATATAATGCTTGCCTCACTTGATATGTCATCATATAATGCCTGCTGCACTTGATATGTTATCTTGACTTGATATGTCATCATATAATGCTTGCCTCACTTGATACGTCATCATATAATGCATGCTGCACTTGATATGTCATCATTTAATGCCTGCTGCACTTGATATGTCATCATATAATGCCTGCCTCACTTGATATGTCATCATATAATGCCAGCTGCACTTGATGTGTCATCATATAATACCTGCTGTACTTGATATGTCATCATATAATGCTTGCCTCACTTGATATGTCATCATATAATGACTGCTGCACTTGATATGTTATCTTCACTTGATATGTCATCATATAATGCTTGCCTCACTTGATACGTCATCATATAATGCCTGCTGCTCTTGATATGTCATCATATAATGCCTGCTGCACTTGATATGTCATCATATAATGCCTGCTGCACTTGATATGTCATCATATAATGCTTGCTTCACTTGACATGTCATCATATAATGCCTACTTCTCTTGATATGTCATCATATAATGCCTGCTGCACTTGATATGTCATCATATAATGCCTGCCTCACTTGATATGTCATCATATAATGCTTGCTTCTCTTGATATGTCATCATATAATGACTGCCTCACTTGATATGTCATCATATAATGCCTGCCTCACTTGATATGTCATCATATAATGCCTGCCTCACTTGATATGTCATCATATAATGCCAGCTGCACTTGATGTGTCATCATATAATACCTGCTGTACTTGATATGTCATCATATAATGCTTGCCTCACTTGATATGTCATCATATAATGACTGCTGCACTTGATATGTTATCTTCACTTGATATGTCATCATATAATGCTTGCCTCACTTGATACGTCATCATATAATGCCTGCTGCTCTTGATATGTCATCATATAATGCCTGCTGCACTTGATATGTCATCATATAATGCCTGCTGCACTTGATATGTCATCATATAATGCTTGCTTCACTTGACATGTCATCATATAATGCCTACTTCTCTTGATATGTCATCATATAATGCCTGCTGCACTTGATATGTCATCATATAATGCCTGCCTCACTTGATATGTCATCATATAATGCTTGCTTCTCTTGATATGTCATCATATAATGACTGCCTCACTTGATATGTCATCATATAATGCCTGCCTCACTTGATATGTCATCATATAATGCCTGCTGCACTTGATATGTCATCATATAATGCTTGCTTCTCTTGATATGTCATCATATAATGCCTGCCTCACTTGGTATGTCATCATATAATGGCTGCCTAACTTGATATGTCATCATATAATGCCTGCAGCACTTGATATGTTATCCTCACTTGATATGTCATCATATAGTGCCTGTCTCACTTGATATGTCATCATATAATGCCAGCTGCACTTGATGTGTCATCATATAATGCCTGCCTTGCTTGATACGTCATCATATAATGCCTGCTTTACGTGATGTGTCATCAAATAATGTCTTCTCTACGTGATGTGTCATCAAATAATGTCTTCTTTACTTGATGTGTCCTCAAATAATGCCTGCTTCACTTAATGTTGCCTTACTTGATGTGTGCCTCAAAAGGGCCTGCATCACTTGTTGGCAAACGAAAACACGAAAAATCACGAAAAAATCACAAAATCACGAAAAAAACCCATGAAAAATCACGAAAAAATCACAAATTCACGAAAAAAATCACGACAATTTTAACTAATAGTACCAGCCTGTTTCATTTTGGCCTAAAACAGTCTCATACCAAAGTAAAAATAGTCTCTGATATAGTCGTCTCTTACGACATGCAAAGAAAAAAAACGAAAAAAATCATGAATTTACGAAAAAAATCACGACTATTTTAACTAATTGTACCAGCCTGTTTCATTTTGGCCTAAAACAGTCTCATACCAAAGTAAAAATAGTCTCCTATATAGTCATCTCTTACGGAAAAACACGGAAAATCACGAAAAAAATCACGAATTCACGAAAATAATCACGACTATTTTAACTTATTGTACCAGCCTGTTTCATTTTGGCCTAAAACAGTCTCATACCAAGGTAAAAATAGTCTCCTATATAGTCATCTCTTAAGGAAAAACACGGAAAATCACGAAAAAATCACGAAAAAAATCACGATAAAAACCACGAATTCACGAAAATAATCACAACTATTTTAACTAATTGTACCAGCCTGTTTCATTTTGGCCTAAAACAGTCTCATACCAAAGTAAAAATAGTCTCCTATATAGTCATCTCTTACGAAAAAACACGGAAAATCACGAAAAAAATCACGAATTCATGAAAATAATCAAGACTATTTTAACTTATTGTACCAGCCTGTTTCATTTTGGCCTAAAACAGTCTCATACCAAGGTAAAAATAGTCTCCTATACAGTCATCTCTTAAGGAAAAACACGGAAAATCACGAAAAATCACGATAAAAATCACAAATTCACGAAAATAATCACGACTATTTTAACTAATTGTACCAGCCTGTTTCATTTTGGCCTAAAACAGTCTCATACCAAAGTAAAAATAGTCTCTGATATAGTCGTCTCTTACGACATGCAAAGAATAAAAAACGAAAAAAATCACGAATTTACGAAAAAAAATCACAACTATTTAACTTATTGTACCAGCCTGTTTCATTTTGGCCTAAAACAGTCTCATACCAAAGTAAAAATAGTTTCCTATATAGTCATCTCTTACGGAAAAACACGGAAAATCACGAAAAAAATCACGAAAAAAATCACGAATTCACGAAAATAATCACGACTATTTTAACTTATTGTACCAGCCTGTTTCATTTTGGCCTAAAACAGTCTCATACCAAAGTAAAAATAGTCTCCGATATAGTCTTCTCTTACGACAAGGAACATACGACAGGGAGAAGAGAGAGACGTCTATCTCAACTTCACAGAAACCACACAAGTAAATTGACAATACGCCAGGTGTCAATCAGACGGATCCTTCAACAAACAATCAGGCGGAGCAATCTCTGCTCTGGCGTAATGTCAATTGTTGATAGATGGACAATTGATGGACAAAGAGTGATCACGAAAGCTCACCATGTAAGATCAGGCCCGGTGATTATAAACATCGGAGTACATACTCCATGCTCCAACTCATACTCCGTACTCCAATGGGAGTCTTTCTTAGTTACAAAAACTGCTGTAACTATTTTATTACTGAATTGAAACATATAAAATGGGGGTTCATTTTCTTAGACCATTTGCTACAAGTTAGTGTTGGTTTTGATGGAAAATTCCATAAAAAGCTGTTTTTCAAGTTTGAGCTTTGAGTATGGAGTTTGAGTATGGGAATGAGAAATGTTTATAATCACCGGGCCAGATGCCATTACTGAGTCTGGTTCCCAGTACCTAAATTTTACATTACATTACAGTTTAGGCCCGGCCTAATGTAACAAAGACTTTTTCCATCTGTAAAACAAGCTGGCGGTTGTATGTTAGTTAATATAGGGAATTTTATATTATCCCCTGAAGTGTGTGTTATTTAATGAGATTTTGTATAATAATGGAAAAAATGCATGTCTTTTCAATTTCATTAAAACAACATCACTGATACATGTATGTACTAAAATAGCTAATCAAATTATGTAAAATTTCTGTACCAGGGTGTATATAGAGCATATAAATTGCTTTTGAATTCAAATGCCTGGTTAGCTCAATTGGTGGAGCGATTAACGAGTAAGGTGAATGTTGCATGTTTGAATCCAGAAATATCTTCTTTTTTCCAAAAAATTACAGATGTATTTGATATTAGTTAATACTTGCATTAAGAATAGAATGAGGAAATAAAACATTTCTAATAAAAAAAGGAAACGTTTATGCAAAATGAAAACAATATCCGGCCATTACAGGGCTCAAACCAGGAAGCCATGTTACAAGTCAGTCGCTCTACTGATTGAGCTAATCAGACACTGCTTTCATTTACAATTGTATGCATTAAAGACACCCTGCTACAAAGTTTTCATTTTTTAATTAAGGTTATTTAGTGCATATTTGATATGTACTAAATAACATTAATAGTGTAAACTTGTATTTTGGTAAAATCATTTAGTTTCGATGGGACGAAATTTTGTGGTTTTGGTAAAAAATACCAATTCGATGGGACGTTAATTTGTGGATTTTGCATTTAAGGTAATAAATATGATGGTAAAAATTGTTGTTCGATATGATTTGATTTCATGGTTGAAGGTGAACCATGAAATCCACAAAATTTAATCCCCCACCAAAATTAATGATTTTACAGTATCACAAAGACTATGCATTTTTCCATAGATATACAAGTCTCATCAAAATGACGCCAAGACAACACACCGTTTAGTGAGATTATCTAAAATTGCATGAACAAACTAATGTACATCCGCCATTCTGATTTGACCACTGGAGTTATTGATTAATTGGATAATGCCAGGAGGCTGTTGCATAAACAAGGCGCTATCAAGTGCTTTGTAGCACTCTGTTAAGGTACGGCTTGCTTCAAAAAAGGGCTTCGTATTGGACAAAGCAAAAATGTATATGCTACCGGCGAGCGCTCGCAGCTAGCATACCGTTGCGTAGCAAAGCGCAACCAACCGGATCCGAAGTGGTTTGTTGCATAAAAAGCAATCGATAGCACTCCTCTAGCAAAGTGTTAAGAAACGGTATGCTATCGGCAAACATGTTTGCCGGTAGCATGTCGTTGCGTAGACATAGTAAAGCGCTACCAAAAAGCGCTCGATAGTGCCTTAGCTAAGCAACAGGCTCCTGACTACTGTAAGGTTTGAAACAGGGAACCAGACTAACATCATTAAGGTCAAAGTAAGAAGACCATGCGTCTACAGAGTGTGACTCTTACTAGGGGCGTATGGAGCACATCAGATGTTTCCACAAGTGTGTCTATAACAGATGTTGTGTCAAAATGGTATAGCTTGGCAAATTTGACACGAACCTGACCTTTATGCATGAATATATTACAAGGTCCTTGCAAATTGAGCAATATCGGTATTTCAAATTTGTTTTTGTATTACATCTAGAGCGTTTTTATGATACTCCCCGACTTAGAACACATATAACCAAGATAATAAATACTGACAAGATATCGACTGTTAAATTATGCTAATCAAAAGGTCAGGTTCATGTTAAATTCATCAAGCTATATGTCTCTATCACATATGTATCATACAGGTTGAATCTTTAGGGTGTATCTCTTACACAGGGTGTATTTCTCTAAATGAA
Source organism: Spisula subtruncata (assembly GCA_963678985.1). Lineage (NCBI taxonomy): Eukaryota > Metazoa > Mollusca > Bivalvia > Venerida > Mactridae > Spisula > Spisula subtruncata. The sequence continues at coordinate 12,882,131 of OY787674.1, forward strand.
GTGTAACATACAAAGATTAACCTACAATGTATGTCTCTAACATGAAATGCGGTACACATAATGTATCAGCAAGGTAGGTCTCATCCCCTGCAAGAGATCTACTGATTAGACACATCTTGTGTGTTACATCCCATGTTAGGGACACACATTGTAAGTACAAACTGTATATTATACATCATCCAGAGACACATCCTGTAGATACAGCTTGATACATCACTGTAAGAGATAAACCCTATAAATTCAACCTTTGTGCACCTGTGATAGAGACATATAGCTTGACTATTTTGACCTCAACGTGACCTTTATGCAAGAATATATTTCAATGTTCTTGCTTTGAATATATCAATTTCCGCCAGCAAATCATGCAATATCGGTATTTCAGATTTGTGTTTATTTTACATCTCGAGTGTCTTTGTGAAACTCTCCAATTATGAAAACATACGATAAGTGCTATAAACTTAGGTAATAATTCGACTGTTAAATTATGCTAATCAAAAGTTTAGAGTCATGTTAAATTTGCCAAGCTATACCACACAACATGCATGTTATACTCCCTATAAGAGACATCCCTATGGGCACATCCTCAGTGAACCATACATACACTGTAAGAGTCACCCTGAGAGCACACAGGCTATTAGCCCAATAAAATGGGCTCTCCCTTTTAATCGCCTCCTACGACATGCAAGGGAGAATGACAGAGGTCCTATTCTACTACCCGGAAACCTCACGGGAAATTGAAGCCATCTTGTAACTGAACATCTGCACTCCTCGTCTCTTCAAACCTGAAAATACAGAAAAAAACTTAAAACAACTGTAAAAGTTGGATACCTTACAACCACCAAACTACCTACTTAACTACCTACTTAACTACCTACCTACCTAACTACCTACCTACCTACCACACAAAGGACAACACAAGACAGCACAAACAGATACCCCCCACCCAGTCCCCCCTTCCCCCCCCCCCTTCCCCACCCCCCTTCCCCACTGCACAAGGACAACCTGTGTGTTAACAAAGCCTTCAAGTTGAATGTGTTAATACCCATATAATAGTCATCATGTAAATTGTGCTTAAGGGGCACTTGCAAATATCATCACTGGGTAGATCAACAATGGAATAAGTTTTTCTTGTTGTGTCATCGCAGTGATGTCAGAGTTCAGCTAAACATTGATAGGCATTAAGCATTGCTATTCAACATCTCTTGGTAGGATTGATTAGAATTTGAATGCATACCCCATGCTGCTGTAATTTTTGTAGGTATGGTCACTTGTATACTAAAATACCACTGATAAATTGAGCAATCTTTATTTTTCCACTCATGTGGCTTATGCCAAATTTACTAGCCTTTCTCGTGATCCTGGGCGCACTCGCGTACATGGCGCACTATATATCAAGATTCTAAAATAACTTAAATTATTACCATAATGATTATAAGTTTGCAATCCAGTAAAAATGGTATCAATATCTCAATATAATTATGTCACACCTCAAGTTCAAAGGTCAAATACACCAATATGCTAATTTAAAAATAAAATCACTTTTTGTGTGGAATAAATACCCCACTCACTTTGTACCCTTAGCAATAACACGTAACTGCTATTTTTGAATTGGAAAATCAATTTAATGTCATCAAAATAAATATGTTCACTTAAAAAATGATTTAAATGTTCGTGTTTTAAATGTACTTTAACGGGAATGGCATTCCAAATAAAAGAAAAATACCCCAAAAACCACTAATTTTGGGTTTATCTATTGGTCATATAGAGTCAAAAATGTCAATATGAGCTTCCAAAACCATCCAAATAATCTCTTTGGATCACTTTTATTGTATTTGGACAATACAAAACATATATTTGAAAAAGCAATACAATTCAGACCTAAATAAGCATTTAGCATCAATTTGCAGGAAAATGGCTGCCTATTACTAGACGCCATCTTGGATTCTGAACTTTGTGAAAGTAGAATCTGTACGAAATGGGTATTCCTGAAGTTTGATCATATGACTAACTTTGGTGAAAGTTTCAGATTCGGACAACATATTTGAATACATCGCCCTCAGCTCTTAGGCTATAGAGCTAGCTGACAAAAACCCTAGCCTCCTGTTCAAACAAAATTCTAGTAATACTGGCTGCTTATATTTAGTGTAGATTGAATGAGTACATGCAATTTAAGTAATTATATGCACAACATTGTACAAAAATGGACAGCAAAAATGCATTTATTTCCAATTTTGGTTTGTAAGCAAGGGACAGCATTATATAATCACCTTAATATGTTGTCAATATCTCCAAGGTCAAGACCACAATTTGGTTTCAAAGGGTTAAAACAATCAATTATACTTATTTTACAACATCAACATCTGCAATAAACACTTGTACTATACAAATAATTTGTTTAACATGATCTTTTGACTGAACTGTACCTTATGAAAGCATATTACATTTAAGGTGATTCACTGGTGTTCGATTTTTTTGTCTGCGGTGTTTTATATCTGTTATATTTAATAAGAAAGATAATTGTTTTCTCGGCTAGTTTTGAAGAAAACCCTTTCAACCGATTGAAAAAGTTTGGCTTTATAACTCATAAAACTTGGTATACATGTCATTTTGTATGTAAGGAATCATTCAGTAAACTATTTAATTATATGCTAAACTATGCAATTAAGTTAATAGATCATTCAAATTAATTAAAAACATACAAGACATTAATTGAATGCTACAAAAACTACAAAATTTCAGGGAAAAACTCCCAACAGTTATAGAAAAGAATAAAAAATGTATTTCCATAAAGAGCCAACAGAGTCGCCCAAAGCTTAGACTTTAGTACACACTGATTAAAACATGAAAAGCCATTTTTCGAGGACAAGGACGAAAGTGACTGAAAAGGAGATAAAAATACACATTTTGAATTAATAATTTTGATGTAGATCTATTTATAAGATGGTACAGTTGTGATCTAGGGGAGGTAATCCAGACAACTGTTTCCCATGAAGTTGTTGCGGTCAAATAAAAAGGCTGGCAGTGATTTATAATTTTTAAAAATAAACACATATTTCAAAATAGACATATTTTATCATATGTTCTTCCTACATATTAAAACGATTAATTGTTTTATGTACATTTATGTCGTTCTTACTTTGAATATATCAATTGCCGTAAGCAAATCTTGCGATATCGGTATTTCAGATTTGTGTTTGTATTCGATCTCGAGCATCTTCGTGAAATAATGCTTATCAAAAGTCAGGCTTGTGTCAAATTAGTCAAGCTATAACAAAATGAATATACGTTTTACATCCCTTGTATACAGATTTCGCGATCATTCCAAGTGCTTACTCAAATGCTTAGTCCTTGCTAAAGTTTAACAAGAGCTGTCACTAGACAGCGCGCTCGACTATTCGCAGCCATTTGTCAGAAAAAATATAAGTTCAAAACAGGCCATTTAAAATTTGTATTATATTGAAACGTGAGTTACACTACTTAGTTGACTACATGGCAATGAAAGCTAATGTACAATGGTTGTTGAGGCATGGCAATTATCTCAACACTGGACTATTAACAAATATTTGTCAGTGAAAATGATTTTAAGACTTCAAGCGGCACTGTACTCTATTCAAGAGATGTGTATGTTTAAAGGGAATTGTATACATCCACTGACATAACAAAGTTTTTACAAAATAATCATATGAGTAAGATATGATTTGTTAAAGGAGTCAATTTTAAAACAATGGTGACAAATTAAAATAATAATGTAGAGGATACAGTCATGTAATAAATCAGTGATGAGTTTAAAGTAGTTTAGTAATTATTTTTAGTATTGAATACAATACCATGCCAAACAACACAAGTTTGATATCCTCGCTGGATAGTCAAAACCTCGTTTCTCAGGTTTGTATGAGCGGGGAAACAGGAGACCGTTTTGCTCCTTATGTCAAAATATCGTAGCTCTGCACCAATCATTTTCTTAGATATACGTCATATGACACATTCAAAACCTCGCACCCATTTATTTTTGGTAACAAAATGTGAGATCTCGGCCAGATATGACTATTTGGCATTAATTTGTCAAATTCATCTACAGTTTCGGGTGAGATACAACCTTTTGACACATAGATACAACCTTTAGACACAGAAAAAAGGCAAACACCTATCACTGTCTAAAATTTTTACTACCTAGCAACAATATTCTACTTATCACATAAACATCATATAAACAAAGACCATCACATGTCATTTGCAAAGTATGTAAGCACACTGTGCAATATGATTTTTTTATTGCATAGTAGGAAAGTGTACAGATTTGTGATAAATGTAGGTATTAACAAGTTTTAGATTCAGCCAGAGAACTAAACTGGGAGGATAAATACAATACAAGTTAGCAATAGTGAGCAATACATGTAATACAATATTCTAGTGGTTAACCTAAATATGTATCTTAAGAATTCAAGCCTCAACAAAACAATGTGATATTTTCAGTTTACCATATTAGACAAATAATGTGTGTATTATACGACATTATTAAACTGGCAATCATTTATATGTGAGAATTTGTTACTTTGTACTTGTTTAAAGGCGAAGTTAAACTTTTCAATGCAATATCATTGATAGTAGGTGAGATATGGTTTGAATGTAACTTGCATGCAAAACTTTAACCAAGGAAAGTCTAAGTTAAAAGGGGCATAACTTGAATTAAACTAAAAATGGAGTTATTACAATTGACCAGTACCATTGACTAATGATGATAAACAAGTGTTATAAGTTTCAGTGCAATATCATAAATAGTAACTAAGATATGGCGTGAATAGAACTTGCATGTAAAACTTGAACCAATAAACTCCTATGTTAAAAAGGGGCATAACTGAAATAAAAAAATAATAGAGTTATTGCCCTTGACCGATACCATTGACTGATGATGGTAAACAAGTGTTGTAAGTTTCAATGCAGTATCATGGATAGTAGCTGAGATATGGTCTGAATGAAACTTGCATGCAAAACTTTAACCAAGAAATTTCTATGTTAAAAAGGGGCATAACTCAAATAATAATCATAATAGAGCTATTACCCATGACCGGTACCATTGCCTTATGATGGTTAGTAAGTGTTGTTAGTTTCAATGCCATAGCACAGATACTATTTGAGATATGGCCTTATTAGTAACTTGCATGCAAAACTTTAACCAAATTTTCTAAGTAAAAAAGGGCCATAATTTGCATTAAATTTATGCAAGAGTTATCTTACATGGTTGATAACATGACAGGGAAAGCCAGTGCAAAGTTTCAATCCAATATATGCACTGGTTATTGAAATATAACCAAGGTTAAAGTTTTGCATGCAAAACTTTAACCATATGCAACGCCGACGCCGACGCCGACGCCGACGAACAAGTGACTGTAATAGCTCTCATATTCTTCGAATAGTCGAGCTAAAAAGGGGCATAACTGAAATAAAAAAATAATAGAGTTATTGCCCTTGACCGATACCATTGACTGATGATGGTAAACAAGTGTTGTAAGTTTCAATGCAGTATCATGGATAGTAGCTGAGATATGGTCTGAATGAAACTTGCATGCAAAACTTTAACCAAGAAATTTCTATGTTAAAAAGGGGCATAACTCAAATAATAATCATAATAGAGCTATTACCCATGACTGGTACCATTGCCTTATGATGGTTAGTAAGTGTTGTTAGTTTCAATGCCATAGCACAGATACTATTTGAGATATGGCCTTATTAGTAACTTGCATGCAAAACTTTAACCAAATTTTCTAAGTAAAAAAGGGCCATAATTTGCATTAAATTCATGCAAGAGTTATCTAACATGGTTGATTACATGACAGGGAAAGCCAGTGCAAAGTTTCAATCCAATATATGCACTGGTTATTGAAATATAACCAAGGTTAAAGTTTTGCATGCAAAACTTTAACCATATGCAACGCCGACGCCGACGCCGACGAACAAGTGACTGTAATAGCTCTCATATTTTTCGAATAGTCGAGCTAAAAATGGAGCATACAAAAATTAAATATGACATTTTTCAGAGGTGTGAAATTTCACTCTGATGATCCCCTCGAACTAATGTAAGTAATAAACAACAATGAAAATTGTTGAATGGACTGCCACCTGTGCTCGAGTAAGACCAGATGCTCCTAATACTGATGCTCGACTTAATGCTATAAATTCATACACAGTAGGACAACCTTACTTTAATGTAGAAGTGTTTATTTAAAGAGTCACCTCAATTTAAATGTCCAGCCAATTTTCTGAACACATCTGCCTGACTCCTAAACTTTGATTTCAAGAATTAATTAAGGCATACATATTTCACTTACTAAAATTTCAAGCTAGTGATTGGCCATATCAGTAAAAACCCTAGCCGGGCCCTGCCAGGGTTCAAACCTTCGCCCCGATACTCTAAAGGTTGATACATAAAGTCAAAAAGCCGAGGGACATGTAATGTTTTGAATGTCTTTAATTTTCATGTCTTAGTTTGGTATGCCTTTGTGTGAATTGCAGTATCCTCTTTTGAAATTTTACAATTAGTTTCAGAAGTTTCATATGATTAGCAAATATCAATCTTGTTCTACATAAATGTACATTTAACACATATAAATATGTTACATCAGTATTGTCCAAAGACCTTGTGCAGTATTTAAAGTTCTAAAGACCTAAATGTCTCCTATTACTGTAATGCAATTACCATACAGAATCAAAGTACTGAAGGCAATGAATTTGTATGCTTGTTAGTTTGATACTATAAGTAACATAAACATGTGACCATGGGAACATCACACTTAGTATAAAAGGAAATAATGTATTACACAATATTGTTGAACTATAGTTTGTCTGAAAAGGCAATACACGTATTTGTGTGATCCCAATATACTCCACAAAAATTCAATTCTGGTATGATAAACAGCTATGACTTGTGAAAATAAATTGATGATTATTTGCAATACATGTATATATATATATGCTCAAATGGCAGCCTAAAGTATATCATGTTTAAGACCTCTATGACTTTGATATTATGACCTTCGGACTTATAGGCCAACATGACTTCATCTACTGATGTTGACCTATCTTCAAGTGGAATTTTCAACAAACTGACAAATAATGAATTTACAGCGAGTCTATTAGTAACACGTTTTTAGTTCTCAGCCTAGTAGGGATCTGCGTTTCTAAGTGATATGAAGGCAACCCCACAGCCACTGCATCTTATTAGTAACACTAACATTCGCAATTATAGCAAATGTATCCAATTATAGTGAGGTAGCCAAAACAGCATTACACTGAAATATGCTCAATGGGTAAAAAGGAATTTTATTTTGGGTAATAAACACAAAAGAGCGGAAAGGTAAATGGCAAAAAGGATTTTTGAAGCAATAATACAGATATGTGCAGCGTAAGCACATTTCATGATTATTCAGATACAGTCCAGTTAGGATAAAAATCCAGTGACACAGTAAAACAATCCACTAGTATGGTGTAAAAACAAGTATAAATATGATGATACTAACAGTTCAATATCAAACTAAACTCTACCTATTTAAGCAATGGTTTTAATCTTTTGTGTACACATTAACGATGACGTCACTGTCATTTTATCCTAACTGGACTATACTTTGAGTTATCAATCTTATCTAATTGAAGAATAAGGATATCCAAGCATATCGCCTGTGTACGTACCAATAGTTTAATATGGTGTGATCTGATTCAAATACATTAGCAAATCAGCTAATAATTAACAATACTGGTCAGTAAACTGTCTTCCCACAGAAAGCTATTGGTTTTTGTAAGTACATAATCGTTTGAATATATTTTAGATTTCAGTAAAGCTATACAAATTGTAAAAATGACAATATGCTATAAATGTGTGTAAAACAAGGACTTTATTTAATTACATAATATAATACAGACAAGCTGTTTAAATGAAACTGCCCTCATATTAAAACGTACTTTTTTAAATTATATGATTATAGCAAAAATGGTTACCCAACATTCATAAAGCTTCAACCTACACTTAAACCACAGTGGTGTACATACTGAAATGCACACATCCTGGCCTGGTGTTGGGCATGAACAAGCAATTGTAGAAACTCATGTGAAGCACTTAAACCACAGTGGTGTACATACTGAAATGCACACATCCTGGCCTGGTGTTGGGCATAAACAAGCAATTTGAGAAACTCATGTAAAGCTCTAAAACCACAGTGGTGTACATACTGAAATGCACACATGCTGGCCTGGTGTTGGGCATAAACAAGCAATTTCAGAAACTCATGTAAAGCACTTAAACCACAGTGGTGTACATACTGAAATGCACACATGCTGGCCTGGTGCTTGGTTGGACCAATAGTTTCATGGTCATCCTGGCCTGGTGTTGGGCATGAACAAGCAATTTCAGAAACTCATGTAAAGCACTTAAACCACAGTGGTGTACATACTGAAATGCACAGATGCTGGCCTGGTGCTTGGTTGGACCAACAGTTTCAGAGTCATCCTGGCCTGGTGTTGGGCATGAACAAGCAATTACAGAAACTCATGTAAAGCACTTAAACCACAGTGGTTTACATACTGAAATGCACACATGCTGGCCTGGTGCTTGGTTGGACCAATAGTTTCAGCGTTTCAAAAACTATCATGTATATTACTTAAATCCCAGTGGTGTATTTGACCCCACTGTTCTTAATATTGAACTGAGACATGAATATTAGAGTGTGTAATTACTGATGCGCAGCATAAAATTATATTGGTTATATACAAAGAGTATAAATTTTCAACTTCGAAGTTGATCACAACAGTCAAAAGTAATTACTATCTACCAACAATACAAATAGTTTTCAAAGACAAGACAGTTAACCAACCAGCATTGCCAAATTACCAAATATTTTTTGTAAAAACTAAACGCTAATATATTTTAAGCAGACCACACCATATTGAACAATTGATCCGTAGCAGGCAATAAGATTGGATAACCCTATCCTCAAATCAAATAAGATGAATAACACAAATATAGAAGAATAAATAATAAACAAAAGACAACGGATTCTAGCAAATATCAAATTCATGAATCCCACTTATCTAAATAATTTCTATGAAAATCCTTTTTATCAGACTTCAATGCTTCTTTATTAAAACTATTGATTACCACTGGTAGGGAACGTACACCGGATATTGCAGCTAAGCGAGCCGCGATTTGCTAAATCGGATGGAAATCGTCGTTGTCAAAGGTTAGTAAAAGCGATATTTCTCTTACTTTATTGGGTTTCTGTAAGTGAAAGGTTATTAATATGACTATATACATAATATATCAATCTAAATATATATATGTTTCGATGTAAAACGTTGTTTTGTGTGGGATATATCGTCATTTGTGACGCGGGCTCGCACAGAAAAATACGACCCTACCGCATATTTTGTGATTTATTTTACTAAAACTGGCAGAAACTAAAAAATGTGAACTGGGCGATCTCTTTGAAAATCATTCATCTAAGTATACTGAAAATTTCAGATTCGTAGCATAATTTTTGGCGGAGCTATGACCTACAATCGAGTGCATGTTTATCAACATTGGTGTACTGGGGATTGATATCTCATTATTTTTGTGTACGGGAGTATTGCAACTGCGGTGTACTGAGTATTATATTACATAAATATATACCATTGTCTTTATATGAGTTTTAAGTTACGCCTATGCTCCTCTTTTTCTTATAAATGCTGTTGCTCCTTTATTATTCCAAGAAAGAACATATATATCAATTTGGAAGATAATAATAGTAAGCACTGCTCGTTTATTAGGTTCGAACCATTACACATTGTAAAAAGTATATGGCTCACTTTTGATATGTGTTAGTTTTCAATTGGGCTGAAAGTACATTGTCAAGGCTATCTAGACTCCAGTAGGCCTAATATAATAAAAATGCAGTTAGGGTCTAGTGTTTGAAATAAAGCACTCGTATATCATTAATTAACGTGAATGTTTTATCATGTTTTGCAGATGGAATTACCGGATCATTCATTCGATGTGATTGAGGAAGTGGAAACCTCCGTTCTCGAAGACACGACAGAAAGCTCAGCTGTAAAAGGTAGATCAACTACACTATACGAGTGTGATATCTGCTGGTATACAAATAACAAAAGTTCAAATTTTAAAAGGCACCGTCAAACACATATGAAAGGTGACGAAGCACCAACATTAACAAGTACACCAATTAAAGCCAAGACAAGCATGTGTCTGATTAGTGTGGGAACTTGTTCAAATCTTCGTTTGGCCTAAAACTACACAAGAAAAACAAACATCTTGCAGAATATGCTCACGTATGTGATGTGTGTTGCAAGGGATACAATCAGAAGATCCAATATAAATATATAAATTCCATGTGGCTTCACATGTTGACATTACACTATTGGAAAGTTCACATTGCAAGAAATCATTAAAAGGACACAGTTCACAGCCTTAACATCACTTGTTAATATGCCTTCTAATCCAACAAGAAAACATGCGAACGAAAACAATAACTTCATATGCGATGTATGCTTGAAGGATTTCCAGACAAAGGACAGACTAAATTACCATAGAAATAGCAAGCATGGGCCAAAGAAGTACTCTTGTCCTTAATGCAGGACTTAATACTCATGGAGATCATCATTGAAGGTTCTTAGGAAGATTTGTAAATGAGAACTTTATTAATTTAGGTAATTATCACAATTTATATCAGCCGATTTTGAAGACACATTTACATTTTTAAATGTATACTCTTATTTATATGTTGAAAAAGAAGACAACTTTTACCCAGATGTGGTGATTTTTCTATTTATTTGTTGTTTGAATCTGCTGCTGTCATTTTACATTTCATATATTAGCTCTGTTTAAGCTATATAAATGCTTAATGGGGGACATAGTAGACAATCGTTATTACCTCATATGATGCGAAAATGTATGCTTCGTTGTTTTTTCTTTTGTTTGTTTTACCATAACATATTTTAACCTGCTTTGAATTCACAAGTTTACTTCCTTATATGCTAGTTTCTTTCTAGCAATGTTTCATGGTTGACATAGTCGAATGTCGTTATTGTCGTACATATGTTGCTTATTGTAATTGCTTTGTTTTTTATTTAGATATAATCATGTTCACATTGATATAGATTTGCTAAATAGTTTAGATTTTGTCTGCTGAGTATTTAATTATAATGTTTATCTAGTCAAAATAGAGACTCCTTTTTGGTAAATTCTAGTGGTTATTTAAAATATGCTATACATGTACAAGTATTACATTGAACACTTGTGAAATAATTTGTACATATGGGCGGTGCCTGGTGATTTATTCTGTTATTCTTGTTCGTTGTTTTTAAACTTGTTATGTTTTTGTCATTTCAATAAAGTTTTAACAAAAAGTACGATTTATGTCATGCTTTTAGTAACATGTAGAAGAAAGTGTTTTCTTCGATACGTTATCGTAGTGATTATTTCATTGCAAAGTATACAAGTAAAGCAATGGGTGCTATTTTCGTAATACATTTTATGACAGAAACATTTTCTAATTTCAAAATGGTCGGTTAGTAAGCCAAGGTGTATGTCTGCTGGCTGAAATTATGTTGGTGCCTTATATAGTGTTGGAGTTAGAGGATATTTTGCACAAGCACTAAAAGGTGTCTATTATGGATGACAAGTATCGTCGAAAACTATCTGAACGATCAGATAAAGACCGCCGACTGAAAAGTTCAGTCATTGAAATACAACAACTGGTTACTGTAAAATCATTTAATTTCGTTGGAATGAAATTTCGTGGTATTGGTAAAATACTATTGCGATTGGATGTTAGTTAGTTGATTTTGCATTTCAGGTAATGTATACTAGGGTCAACACTATTGTTAAATGGGATTTGATTTCGAGGTTGAAGGTGAACCACGAAATCCGCGAAATTTACCCCCACGAAATTAATGATATTACAGTGAATAAAAATAACTATTGCACGCCTTCAATACATATTTTTATATTTAACACCACGTTTTTTTAATCACAGACAGGGTGTATAACAGATATTTAAAGGATGTTGATCGATTAAACGAGAGAAAATCATGTTTCATGTACAAAGCAAGATGAGGAATGAAAAATATCATCATTGACGCATCTAACCGAGTCAGTGACACATAAGACTAAAATAATACCTTATATTTATAACAAATGCTTATTTTTGTCACAAATGTAGATAAAGCACATATACAAACAAATGTATATACTAAAGCTTGAAACTAAAGATAGGAATTCAAAATAAGGCACTTCTTTATTTCACTGTCTGTCTCTGGTTCAATGTATAATTCAGCAAAAAATAGCCAGGCTCTTCGATGGTACTCATTGGATCTATAATCTTACAAATCTTTTATAACGGACTTTCTTTGGGAATAATATCTCTCCTAGATACATGCAGTTTTGTATGGATTTCTTTAACAGTTATTGTCCTTCCTTGTTCCCTGCACATTTCAGGTGAAAGTTTATATGTTATACACTTGCTTTTCTTTCCATCAATACGTTTAAATGTTAATTCGTCAGTGAGCCTCTATGAGATAGTCTATCATGAGTTTATATCTTCCATTTGTGAAGTCGCAGTACATACACTGGAACATCATCATGAATCTGAAAATAGAAAGTAAGTATAATATCAAAATGTCAGATAGTATAATAAAGTTAATTGAATTTTAACAGCGACATTTTGATATATATAATTTGACATTGTATACTTGTGCAGAAATATAAGAATGTCAGGTCATAATGACCATAGAAGTTATAACTGTTATTATAATCAATATTTATTATCTTGAATACTTTTATCCTTATCATTATTATTTGTTGATTCTTGAAAGAGCCAAATGCATGCGTAATTAACGTTGTTTATTAAAAGTATTTCGATATTTTAAAGTTACCACTTGAATCTTTCACACTGATTTACCTTTCATTGGTAAGATAATACAAAATAATTCTCAAAATATACATCAATTCTACTAATAACCTGTTTTAAAAGTGAAAAACAAACAACGTTCAATTGGCAATACTCGGTACACCAAAATTTTATAATTTGCAATCCTCAGTACACAAATATTCAATTCCCAGTACACCAATGTTGATAAACAAGCACTCGATTGTAGGTCATAGCTCCGCCAAAAATTATGCTACGAATCTGAAATTTTCAGTATACTTAGATGAATGATTTTCAAAGAGATCGCCCAGTTCACATTTTTTAGTTTCTGTCAGTTTTAGTAAAATAAATCACAAAATATGCGGTAGGGTCGTATTTTTCTGTGCGAGCCCGCGTCACAAATGACGATATATCCCACACAAAACAACGTTTTACATCGAAACATATATATATTTAGATTGATATATTATGTATATAGTCATATTAATAACCTTTCACTTACAGAAACCCAATAAAGTAAGAGAAATATCGCTTTTACTAACCTTTGACAACGACGATTTCCATCCGATTTAGCAAATCGCGGCTCGCTTAGCTGCAATATCCGGTGTACGTTCCCTACCAGTGATACTGCCTATCCTAAGTCAGTGTATAAGCACTATGCCAGGGTCATGACTATTTGACATAAGATTCCATTTTTCGCTCTTGAAACCTAATAATTGAACGCTATGCCCTGGTCATGAATACGCGACCGTCATAAGAGTCTATTTTTGCTATTGAAACCCAATACTGTAAAATCATTAATTTTCGTGGGGGATTTAATTTCGTGGATTTCATGGTTCACCTTTAACCATGAATCTAATCTGGTTTCATGAATATAACTTAGTATTGAGTATATGGTTAATGTATGGATGGATTATGTGTAATTTTAATGAATTGACTTTATCGTTTATCAACATACTTATAAAAAGGGAAACAACTCTTTTCATAGACTACTTGAGTGTATCTGACTTTCATCTGCGTAGGCATTTAGTGATTAGTAACCTACACCCTATCTATTATGACCATACTGAACAACCTCAACATTGTGACTCGTGACACAATACAGTCGCTATGTGGTTGCAATAAAGTACAACCTCTATGTAAGCAATTATAGGCAAAATCAATCTTGGAATTAGTTAAGAGGGACTTGTTTGGATTGGTTGTTTATTTGAGGCTTTCCCCGTGTGGTTCCCGGGAATTAGAATTCAGGACCTCTGTCTTTCTCCCTTGCATGTAACGTAAGAGGCGACTAAATGGGAGGCTATTTTAATTTTGGTACTTGATGGTTTTATTTTGGCGTAAAACAATCCGGTACTAAGGTTAAAATAGCCATGATGTTTTCAATATGGAAATGGTGTCATTTGATATTCTTTGTATATTGTGATGACATCTGCGACATTTTTAAGACCACCCTTATAACTCAATCACTGGATAGAGCTGGTCTTAAAAATGAAGCCAAGTGGACCATTGGAGTTATTCTTGAACTAAGAAATTAAGCAGTGGCACTGGTATGGATTGAACCTAGGATCTCTCAATTCTAAAGCCTGCGCCCTTCCTATAAGCCTAACTGTTTCAGGGGATCAGTCGTCTAGAAGTTGGGCACAGACTGCAGGATCTAGAGGTCCCGGGTTCTCAAAAATTTAGCAAAACAGTAGTTCTTATTGCATTCATAAAGTTCAATAAGAAACCCACACTCATTCAATAGCCAGTAGATATGTCAATAAGTTGTTGATGTTGAGTCACTAAATAACTGTAAACCCTCAATTGTAAGACTGGCCGCATAACTCCGTCAAGTTATAGAGTGCAATGGTCTTAAAAGCGAGGTTGTTTATTTAGTGAAAAATATTAAGACCACCCTTATAACTCACTCAAGTAATAGAGCTGGTCTTAAAAACAAGGTTGAATATAAAGTAGAAATGGGTACAAGACGGTTAATGAATGAGTCGAAAATAAAAGTGTGATGTATAATAGGCAAATCGGAAAGAGGAAATGAGAAATATAATATTGATTTTAGTTTAGAATGCAGCTGATTAGTCAGGTGGGTGGGATATGAGGTTTTCTGCGTTTGGTTCATGAGACCTCTGCCTTACTCACTTGCATGTTGTAAGAGGTGACTAAGTCGGAGGCTTTGGTACAAGGCTGTGTTAGGCCAAAATAATACAGCCTGACACTATAGCTATATGAGCCATGATTTTTTTTCGTGAATTTTCTATTTGTTTTGTCATCTGAGCATAACGTCTTAAAAATTACTGCACATATTAGCAACCAGTATTACTAACTGCTTATGGTCGTCATCAGCATTAAGGCAAGGCAAGATGAAGTGTCAACGTCTAGTGAGAGGCCCTGACCCACAATAGACATTATCATCGTTAGTTTGGCTATGCAAAGTCAGCTCTTCATTTCTACTTCAAACAGCTAACAGGATGTGTGAAGCCAGTATTATCAACTTCTCGTGGTCGTTATCAGCGTTACAGGCAAGGAAAGATGGAGCTACGTCTAGTGAATGAGAGGCCCTGACAACACAATGGTCGCAATCATCGTTAGATCGGATATGCACGTCAGCACTGCGTATCAGCATGTGCCATCTTACCCCTCGTTTCTTGCTACAGCTGTCTGAGAGAGTGTTGGTAGTTACTAATTCATTTAAAGTCACATGCATTTAATTTATTAAAACCAAATCTTACTTTCACTTTCATATTTAAGACAAGATGTCAAACATTGTAAATAAAACAGTTTCATTTCACCAAATACATGTTTACAAAGCATTTAGACTCAAGTTCATGATTATGATGCAGATTTGTCAAGACATACCACCATTTCCAGTGAAACCAACAGTTTTTACCGGTCTATTTGAGTGTATCAGACTTTCGTCTGCGTAGGCATTTTGTGATTAGTAACGTACACCCTATCTATTATGACCATATTGAACAACCTCAACATTGTGACCCGTGACACAATACAGTCGCTATGTGGTTGCAATAAAGTACAACCTCTATGTAAGCAATTATAGGCAAAATCAATATTGGAATTAGTTAAGAGGGAGTTGTTTGGATTGGTTGTTTATTTGAGGCTTTCCCCGTGTGGTTCCCGGGAATTAGAATTCAGGACCTCTGTCTTTCTCCCTTGCATGTAATATAAGAGGCGACTAAATGGGAGACTATTTTAATTTTGGTACTTATTATTTTTATTATTTTATTTTGGCGTAAAACAATCCGGTACTAAGGTTAAAATAGCCATGATGTTTTCAATATGGAAATGGTGTCATTTGACATTACTTGTATATTGTGATGACATCTGCGACATTTTTAAGACCACCCTTATAACTCAATCACGTAGTAGAACTTGCCTGTTGTAAGAGGTGACTAGATCGGTGGCTTTGATACAAGGCTGTGTTAGGCCAAAATAATACAGCCTGAGACTGAAGCTATATGAGCCATGATTTTTTTTTCGTGAATTTTCTATTTGTTTTGTCATCTGAGAATAACGTCTTAAAACTTACTGCACATATTAGCAACCAGTATTACTAACTGCTTATGGTCGTCATCAGCATTAAGGCAAGGCAAGATGAAGTGTCAACGTCTAGTGAGAGGCCCTGACCCACAATAGACATTATCATCGTTAGTTTGGCTATGCAAAGTCAGATCTTCATTTCTACTTCAAACAGCTAACAGGATGTGTGAAGCCAGTATTATCAACTTCTCGTGGTCGTCATCAGCGTTACAGGCAAGGAAAGATGGAGCTACGTCTAGTGAATGAGAGGCCCTGACAACACAATGGTCGCAATTATCGTTAGATCGGATATGCACGTCAGCACTGCGTATCAGCATGTGCCATCTTACCCCTCGTTTCTCGCTACAGCCGTCTGAGAGAGTGTTGGTAGTTTACTAATTCATTTAAAGTCAAATGCATTTAATTAATTAAAACCCTTTCGTCTTGTTCTAGATGAAGTCATGAGGACTCATTTTACAAGCAGATTTCTACAGACAGCATCCAGATCAAGAAAAACTAAAGAGACATTTAGATACTACTCTTAGGTTATAGCAAGGGTAAGCCAGTTTTATTTCTTATATTACCAACTACTGTAAAATCATTTAATTTCGATGGGACAAAATTTCGAGGTTTTGGTAAATAATACCATTTCTATGGGACGTTAATTTGTGGACTTTGCATTTCATGAAATAAATACTAGAATCAAAATCGATGGGATTTGATACCATGAAATCCACGAAATTTAATCCCCACGAAAATTCATGATTTAACTGTATTCGGTTGAAAATTCAAATGTGTTTTTCTGGATATGCAAAGCTTGAATAATACCGGTTCTCTATGAAATGATCAAACAACAGTTACGTCCATTAACAACTTTCATACAGTGACTATACTGTACCACCTCTATATAGTGACCATACTGTATAACCTCTATATAGTGACCATACTGTACAACCTCTATATAGTGACCATACTGTATGACCTCTATATAGTGACCATACTGTACAACCTCTATATAGTGACCATACTGTACAACCTCTATATAGTGACCATACTGTACAACCTCTATATAGTGACCATACTGTACAACCTCTATATAGTGACCATACTGTACAACATCAATATAGTGACCATGCAGCACAACTTTTATATATAGCGACCATGCAATACAACTTCTTGTTCTTGAAATATGGTGAAATCTTAAAACATACAGAACAATCTGTTTACTGACCATGCAAACGCTACAAAATGACTACAGTACAACCTCTATTGCCTATCCATACGTTAAAACCTTGACAAGGTGACCATGCAGTATACATACAGCAACCTGTAGAAAGCATACAGTACAAAACTTGTGTAGAGATTATTAAATGTGCAATCTCTTTATAGTGACTTTGCAGTTTAACCGCTATATAGTGATGATACAAAACAACCACTTCATAGTGACCATACATTTCAACCTCTATTTAGTGACGACACGGCAAAATCTCTATAACCTCTATATAGTGACCATACAGTACACCCTGTAGAGAGTGACCACACAAGCGGAACACAATAACTGGACAGTGCATTCCAACCTCTATATACTGACCATATTTTACAACCTCTACCAAGTGACAATACTGTACAACCTCTATTAAGTGTCCACACGGCATAACCTCTATAAAATGTACGTGCAGTACAATCTGTATATAAGGACTCAGCAGATTTAAACTCTACTTAACGACCGCTTATAGCCACCTCTATATAGTGGTCATACAAAACAACCTCTATTTTATGTATACAACATAACCTCTATATAGTGGCCATACACCTCAAACTCTAGACATGGACTATGCAGCTTAAACTCTATATGGTGACCACTTATAACAGCATCCATATAGTGACCATACAAAACAACCTTTGTGACCACACAGCATAACCTCTATGTGGTGACCATACCGTTCTATATCTTTATGAGGACTGTCCGGCTCAATCTCTATATTGTGACCATACTTGGAGTTATCCAACCGTTTGTTGACTTTTGCTCTAAATTTTTTATTTTAAGTCAGATCAGTATGAAAATTACCATACAGTGACATTAATCTATTATAAACAATAACCTAAAAATACTTTTATAATCAAGAGTAACACATTGTCATAGTAACACAAAAATGCGTTAGAGGCGCACTGCAGATTTTTTTCCAGTAAAACCCGTTACGTTATTGACAATTATTCCAGTGTTTCTTCATTTAAAAATACAAAAAAATGCATCCTCATGTTGAGTAATGTTATATCGATGTTTTCGTGTAATGTAAAGGTTATATGTTATATATTCATTATTTTATGAACATGAGAGTTAATGTTGTCATACTAAATTCAATGTAAAGTATGAAGTCACATGATATTATTTGCAGTCGCAAAATAATTCAATTGTATATACAGCTAGGTGAACCCGCGAGGAAGACCAGAATATTTTGGCAAATTAAGTATGAACCCTTCTGCATTGTATTCAATTGTTTTTAAATGGCATAAATAGTTATCAGAAAGTCAAGGTGATGTGACAGACTATGCAATGCCATGTTAATAGGTACAAAACAGAATGGAATGAGCATTACGTTGGTTATAATCAGCCATCCTAGGTATTTTAGAAAAAATCCTCTTGTACAGATTGAAACGCTAATTCAGTACACATCGACAGAACGATTGTGTTTGCATATTATAAGTATACAGCTGATTATGGGGAAACGAATAACAAATGATTCACAGTGTTTAAGACCTTCATGCAATGATTTAGTCAAGAGGGCGACGTCGTACGTCATTTCTGAGAGTGCGCCAGGTATGCCTACCACGCTTGCTTACAAAATGTTTAATGTTATATTTATGTTATTTTTAATCATATCCGTATGTTTTTGGTATACCATATAAACCAATTTTACCGGGACCCTAGATTCGTAGCTTTAAGTTAAATGGTTTTTAAATTAGAGCAAAAGTCCACAAACTTTTGGATAACCCCTCGTACAGTACACCTTGTAGAGAGTGACCACTCAGGTCCAACACAATAAAGGGACAGTGCATTCCAACCTCTATATATTGACGATATTTTACAACCTGTACAAAGTGACCATACTGTACAACCTCTATCTAGTGACCACACAGCATAACCTCTATATTGTGACCAGACAGTTCAATCTGTAGACGGACTGTGCAGCTTAAACTCTATATGATGACCGCTTATACAACCTCCATATAATGACAATGCAAAACAGCCTGAATTTAGTGACCACTCAGCATAACCTCTATATACTGACCATACAGTTCATTCTGTATATAGGGACTGTGCAGTTTGAAATCTATATAATGACTGCTTACAGCTACCTCTATATAGTGACCAGACAAAACAACCTCTATTAATTGACCACTTGGCATAACCTCTATATAGTGACCATACAGTACAATCTCTATTTGGGGATTGTGCATCTTAAGCTCTATATAAAGACCGCTTATAGCTACCTCTATATAGTGACCATACAATTTAATCTCTATTTGGTGACCACACAACATAACCTCTTTATAGTGACCATACATTTCTATCAGTATATAGCAACTGTGCAGTTTCAGGGGTCGAATTTAGCGATATTTTCTACTAGCTAAAATTAGCTTGTGCCATTTGGGTTCACTAGCTAAAAGGAAAAGCTACTAGCTAAAAAAATTATTAAATTTATTAACCAATTTAATTGAAAATTAACTGCTAAAAAGTGCTATGCCTTGATCACTATGCCTGAAGCATGAAACATACAGTATAAACAAAAAATCGAGATACATCAAAAAGGAAACTGCAGTTCACATACGTGTTTAATCATTCAAAACTTAAAGCTTCATCATTCATGAATCAATTTATGCTTGGTGCGAATGTCGGGTACGAAAATTGTTAGTCTGTTACGTTAATTTCCATCGGTGTCGCGGAAACAGGTGACATTTCAATTTGTTGCTATTATTGCATGTTTTGATGCTCCTCTTGGTCGTCAATCGATTCTTTGAATTTATAACTTAAACTGTAACGAACTTGTATTCGATGATTGTTGGTGTATTTTAGCGGATATCTGCGATCCAATAAAGCAATTTTATGGCATAAATAAATATCGCAATATCTCGGTCATAGTATATCAAGTAAAAGTGCCGAGCCATTCCGAATGTGGATTTCCTGTTTACTCGTTTGACAGATCAATGCAAGTTTTTAGCGACAGATTTATTGACCTTACAGTACAAGTTGTATGAATTGACCATACAATCCAACCTCTATTCCGTGACCATGCCACAAAACTTCTATTTAGTGACCATTTAGTGCAACCACTTAACAGTTACGGACCTACCATATAATACAACCTCTTCTTAGTGACCATATAGTACAATTTGTATAAAATGACCATAGCTTACAGCTTGTATAAAGTGACCAAACATTCAAAACTCTATTCAGTTAACATACAGTACAACCTGTATATAGTGATCATACCCTACTGCCTCTCAAAAGCGACACTATAGTACAACCTTAATAAGTTAATAGTGACCATACGGTGATGTTACATGTATTGTGCAGTTAGTAATTTGAATAGTTATTGTCATACTCCCTTTAAATTTCATAGGAAAACCAGTCAGCATGAGCTGTTGTGCATCGTCGTTTTTTCTGTCGGATATGATGAGTATAAGCTGAGTTATTGCCCACTGAATGTGGACATTTGGCTTGTGCAAATTAAACACCAGCGAATTATAAATTATACCTGCTATACAGTATGCTTAATATCATCACTGTACTCCTATCATTTAATAATAAGTTTGTTCTTTTAAACTTCTAAAAAAGTCTAAAAAATTAATCTTTAATTAATTAAACGCGTTTAAGGAGTTTAAACGCGTTTATACATAATTGTAAAAACAAAAATGTCAGAAATCTGGCAACAATGAGTTGGATGCTATCCAATGACACCCCTGCTCCATGAGGCAGATAATACTCCATGTATAAGATGCTTGTCAATTAAGGCAAAACTGACATTATTTTCAGTTTGTGTCTGATATTTTAGTTTAAATGGTTCCAAGAACAAGTTTTTCTTCTGTAAAGTTTGTTTCTAATTTCATATTTTGTATTAAAAGAGTGAAGAAAAGGCATTACAAGTTTGATAAAATTTTACTTGAAGTATTTATTTGTATTAAATGTTCCTCGAATTAGCATATTTATAATAGTTAATGAAAGTAGCATGCATACAAACTATCATGTAATACAACCAGCATTACAATATTTGTGACTTTCAACAATGAAGTTATTGAACTTGTTGAATACATAAGTTCCAATTCATAAAATGATAGACAGTGCCTCATAAAATTCAGTATGAAAAGTTGCTGAGTAATATAGTATATTTAAAAACCACTATTTTGTTTTTTTCTGTTTTTGTTTAACCTTGACAACAAACAATACATGGAGGGGGACCAGAAAGCACAGACATATTTTATACTTCTAGTTCAAGTCAGCTGTTTGATAAAAAGTTACATTTCTCGTTTTAAAGGATATTTTTCTCGATTAAATAGAGGATATTTGTATTTTTCCGTGTATGATCGGCTGATAATTCACCGAGTGAGCAGCTGATGTAATATTTTCACGAGTGGCGTAGCCACGAGTGAAAATGTAAGTCAGCTGCTCACGAGGTGAATTATCAAACGATCATATACGGTAAAATACATATATTCTATTTATTTCATGCTTCAAATAGCTTAAATGATGGAAATACTCCACTATATACCTGAAATGTTTTGCGTGACGTCGTTTTCCCGCCATGCACGCGTCGAGTTGCAATCAAATAGTTCTTCTGCAATGGCTTCAATTTCGTCCATTTGTTATACATTTATGTATATATAATGTTGTGTTATTTGTTATAGATTAAGAGAGCAAGTGAAAATGCTTATTATTTTATTTTTGACGGCGAGGAAATTTGATTTTAAAAAAATAGTCCGTTTGCCGTGAAATTATGAACTGTGAAATTATGAACAGTGAAATTATCGGGGAATAATCCACCGTTATTCCGCCGTAAACCACCGGTAAGCATGAAATAAAAGATATTAACTTGACCAGTCTTGTCCGTGTATTCCACTTTTCTGCTCAAATTGAATAACCAAAGGAATTAATGCATTCCTTGTTTATGCATCTGAATTTCTTTTAAATTACATTTTAGTCCAGTTTATGAGTAATGTGAAAATGGATTTGTTACCGAGTACAAAGCATGAGTACAGAGCATGAGTACAGAGCATGAATACAGAGCATGAGTACAGAGCATGAATACAGAGCATGAGTACAGAGCATGAGTATGTAGCATGAGTACAGAGTATGAGTGTAGAGCATGAATACAGAGCATGAGTACAGAGCATGAGTACAGAGCATGAATACAGAGCATGAGTACAGAGCATGAGTACGGAGCATGAGTATGTAGCATGAGTACAGAGCATGAGTACAGAGTATGAGTACGGAGCATGAGTACGGAGCATGAGTATGTAGCATGAGTACAGAGTATGAGTGTAGAGCATGAGTACAGAGCATGAGTACAGAGCATGAGTACAGAGCATGAGTACAGAGCATGAGTATGTAGCATGAGTACAGAGTATGAGTGTAGAGCATGAATACAGAGCATGAGTACAGAGCATGAGTACAGAGCATGAGTACAGAGCATGAATACAGAGCATGAGTATGTAGCATGAGTACAGAGTATGAGTGTAGAGCATGAATACAGAGCATGAGTACAGAGCATGAATACAGAGCATGAGTACAGAGCATGAGTACGGAGCATGAGTACGGAGCATGAGTACGGAGCATGAGTAGGGATCATGAGTAGGGGGCATGAGTACAGAGCATGAGTACAGAGCATGAATACAGAGCATGAATACAGAGCATGAGTACAGAGCATGAGTACAGAGCATGAGTACAGAGTATGAGTACAGAGCATGAGTACAGTGCATGAATACAGAGCATGAGTGCATATGTACATATTTCTTCAAGAGTTTATAGGAGGATGAAACATTTAGTCCAGTCAAAATAGGCTCAAAAAGGGCCTAACCCAAAACAAATTGCAACAGAAACAATTTTACCACCAATGTCAAGCTCAAACCTTGGCGGACTTTAGAAAAAAAGTCCTCAAAAATTTGATAAGGGGAAAGGGGTGAAATCCAAGATGGCGTCCAGGATGTCTGCCATAAATTGCTTAACCACTTACTATCAATTTTCTAACGAGGTAGTTCTATATATAGATATAATAAGGCATATTTGCATGGAAAGTGTTCATAAAAAAATGTGCATCAAATTGGATGGGATAAGTGACCGCTCAAAGGTCAAGGTCAATGCCATTTCAAGGTCAAACTACTAAAAACGCTAAAAAAATGAATTTTCCTCTATACTTACATTGGTTTAAGATCTATTTTACATTGTATAAGGTTATTAAAGCATGAACGTAGTTGGTAAGTGTATATTTCTTTATTATAAGGCATATTTTTAAATCAGAATATTGAAATTTGTGAAAACAGCCAGTTTTACTCGAGTACACCGTGTCCAAGAGCTGATTGTGATAACTATTGTCATCAGCTATAGCATTAGAATTTTCATTGGTATAACTAAATTTTTGTGTGAATATTATAAAGTGAATAAGGGTTTTTAAATTGTCTGCTACAATGACCACTTTGAGGTCAAGGTCAATGCCATTTCAATGTCAAATTATAGGGGAAAAAAGATTATTATGCTATTTTCATTGATATTAGATATATTCCACATTTCCTAAGGCTATTAAACCATAAAAGTGGTTGGTATAATCTACAACACTATCCAATTAAGGGTCAAGGTCGTTCAGGATACAAACAATACACAGTTATTATGCAATGGTATTTCCACACTGTAGTTTTTCAGTGGGTTAGATATTTGTCTTGTAGTGTTGCTAAGAGTAAAACAATATGTAGTATGTTACATGTGTGCTTGGACAATTGGTGGGTGGTTAATTAAGGTGGTAACTCATAGAACGTGGATGAATATTCAACTCTGTAGGTTGCCCATAGGGCCTATGATATTTGTTCAGTACATTGATGAGCATCACATAATTCCAATACTGACTGTTTCAAAACTGAATACTGCCATGAGGTCGTTGATGACTGTTCAGACTTGGTCCTACAAAAAGAGTATTGTTTTATTGAATGGCTGTTTAATTAGACCCTGTGTGGTTGTTGTTAGCAGTGTATCCACTGATGATTCCTCTATGTGGTATGTAGTAACTATTCTCAACACCCAATGATTCCCATTATATCAACAAGGCCTAACTACAAGGACTTTGTTACATAAAATTTTGCCAACACTGGCTAGTACCAGGTCGGGCGAATGGTAATCCATGCACGGATAAGTCCCCTATTGACACTACATTAATGGTTCCCAACACAGATATGTGCTTAAGAATTCTCCGTGTAATGGCGAGACCTTTCAGTACAAAGAATACTAGTTCCACAACATTATTGAATCTACTAAGTAATGTACTATAATAGTACCTTGTGATTGTTCCCTACACTGATAAGTCATCGATTGAATATTGTTATCAACAATTAGAAGTCCCCACAGGGACCAGGATGAGTGATATCAGCTCTGATGAGTCCCCAATATGACACAGGACGGATGTAGCCAACGCTGATGAGTTCCCATAGTGACTATGACAACTTCTGCAGGCACGGATGAGTCTCCAATAAGACCTTCATTTATGGTTCTCAATACTGATGAGTCCGAGAGGACCTTTGATTACAGCTTTCAATACTGGGGAGTCCTTCATATACATGTGCTCTAATATGATTGTAACGAACACTGATAAGTCTTCCATGGACCCTTATATGTCTGTTGTCAACATTTTCGAATCACATAGGGTATACATCGAGGGCTCGGCGCAAAACTATGGTAACTACATCAATTTATAGAGGCACATACCATAGTTTTGCGCTGAGCCCTCGACATGTAAGACAAGTACCTCAGAGGGTTTTGCATGACTGTTTCCAACTCTGATGAGTCATTTATAGGTCCCTATAGGTTTACTTTCAGTACACGTGCGTCTAACAATAGGGTCTAATTAAAACAACAGCGTCTTTGAATGACTTCCCCCCGCACTGCCGAGTCCCCCCACTAAATGCCTTCATTATTTGTTCCTAACACTGATGGTCCCTGTATACCCAACTATGACTGCTGCCAATGCCGATGAGTCCGACGCAGAGATTAAGACGACTGTCGTAAGTGAATCAACAGTTTTTATCATTTCATAGGACGTTGTATAATCTATTGAGCATTGACGAGGTCCTCATATAACCTTCATTGATTTAGGGTGACCTATGATGATAGTTCTCTGCCCTAGTGTGTCTCTAATATAACATAAGATGGCAGTTATCTTCTCCGCGGAATGGCAAATAGTACACAGGATGACAGTTCTCTACACTGGTGAATCCCACTTAGTACCTAAGATCTTCGATAACAGTTCCTTACCTCCCTGGAATAAAGTATGACTGTTTGTTATGCTCAGGGTGGGACATATTGTGACTATTGTGTCATTGTCTTGTCCCTGATTTTTACTGACAATGACGGTCTCCAACACTGGTGAGTCCCCCATATAACTGATGATGATACTTCCCAATAATAGCGAGTCCCTAACAGTACCTAGGGTGATAGTTCCCAACATTGATGAGTCCCTTTTATGTCAATTATGACTGTTTCAAACTGAAGAATCCCATAAGGCATTGGATGAGTATTTTCAACATACATGAGTTCTACATAAGTAAATATTAAACTTAGAGCTGTAATAAAATCGATACACTTAAAACGTTGACCTTTAAAGACATGCACCTTGACCTTCAAATGGTAATTGTTTGATTCTGGTTTTAAGTTCACTATATTTAAGTATACTTAGTATTCTTACTTGCAAGCATTTATTTGTATCATTGGTGAGACTAACTAAGCTTTTCATATTTTGACCTCGAAATGACCTTGACATTGCCTTTCATATGGTCACTGTTGTGAGTAAATGTGAGGAACACTACCTAATGAACATTTTCATTCCAAATATGAATCATTATATCTACATATTAAATTACAAAAGTGATATCAAACAAATAATGGTTTCGAATCCAAAACGTCTTGAATACCATATATACTTGACTAAAAGTGGCAGTTTTAACCGAAATGTAATGTTCTAAATTAAAAAAATAATTCATATTGAATACATAATAAACACCCGTTATACCAACTTCATAATGATAGGGAAAGGTGGAAATCTATAAAACGGCAAGGAAAATAAGAGGGAAACAACAGATTTTTAAGCATTTTTCGCATTTCGTCCTTGAAATGGCCTTGACCTTGACCTAAAAGTGGTCACTGTTGCAAGAAAATGTGAAGGTCACTACTATATTGCCTGGTGCACAGTATTTGGGCAAATTGTGTTAGCATCAAGGTAAAAAAAAAAAGTTTGATATTTTTTTGTCAAATCAAGCTTTTTATATAGGTACATCATTCTAGTGTAATGCTTAATTTAAAAAAAAGTCATTCCTGTTTGTGGTTTTTTTAAAATTTTGCATGTTGTATGGCTCATCAGCTAAGGGGACGGACGTTACATAGAAATTCAACTCTGCAAATATTTTCTTAAATATCATATTTAGTTCATAATTAAACAATCTTAATTATATCCTGGGCACCAAATGTTAATAAAATACAAAAAAATATTTGCAGATTTGGATTTTTATGAGTTTTCCATCTTGTCGATCCAATTTGAGTTATGCTTTGTTTTATATTTTTAAAACCTTTGTCTGTTGTTTACTTGTGCATAAGTTCTAGGAAACATAAACACTCAAATGATAAATAATTGAATACATAGTACTGAAGATATACATATTTATTCAAAAATGTGTTCATTCAAACAAAATATAAAACAAAAACAGGATCCTGAATATAGGGGACGGACGTTACATTTACAGGGGACGGACGTTACACAAAAACACATTGTCCTGTTTTTCTCTTTTTTCAGCATATAATAACAGATACATGTTTGATATATGTTATTTTAGATAAAATACATATGTCAGAAACATTATTTATGCAAAACATGCAACTTGTGACCTTAAATTCCAAAATTATATCTGAACCTCTAAAAATGTGATGACCACTTATCATAATAAGCAATTTTATGTACAATGTTGTAATAAAATATCATGAGAGATACAGGAATGTTCCACTAATAAGACCATTGATTAATTAATTGATTTGATATTGTAAGAGGACATAAACTGATATTAGATAAAATTTAAAACCGATAATTATCATATAGTTTAAAGATTCATAATTACTAGTATATTAGTGAAACATTTCCCGATCAAAATTGTACAAACAAAAATACAACACACATATAATGTAACATTATAGCATCCGATCATTACAACTCAGTCAGCATAGTTCATATTCCAGCACTGTCCATAGCTGGGATAGTTCACATCACAGTGTAAATTGTGCTTTATAATCACAATCCAACTGTCCAAGAACTCATTGAAGATACATAGTTCATAATCCAGCACTGTTCATAGTTGGTATATTTCACATCACAGTTCAAATTGGGCTTCATCATTACAATCCAACTGGCAATAACCGATTGCATATAATCTTTCACATGAGTCGGTATCCTTTCAGTAAGTCTTTTTGGCTGTCTGAAAGATTGAATTCACATTTGGAACGTGATCCAGTCAACACTACATTTGGCTCGTTCAATCTACAAACTATGTCCAATTGTTTTTCCCAGGATTCATCGGCAGGGTCACTGTATTGGTACATTCGACCACGTTTTTGAAGAAACTCAACATGTATATCATTGTCATCGCACTGTATGACTTTAGCAAAGTAGCACACATTCCCAGACTTGGCATTGAACTTTACAGCAACAAAATCATTTGCACCGATTTCCTGTGTACTTTCGTCTTCATTCAGTTTGTCAGTTTCAATATTTTGGGCATCACTATCGGGTAAATTGTTGGCAGCATCACATGATTTTAGAACTTGCTTATTCCACGGTTCCGTATACTCTGCATTATCACAGTCTCCATTGTTACGACAGCCATCACAATAGCAACTTAGAAGTCGCGTTTCAATTTGATGTCCAATCCCTGTACTTCGTACACTATGCAGCTTACGAGAGCCATTTAATGTTTTACAAGTAGTTTGTCTAGTCCGATCAATTGATTCTACGAGTTGAAATGTGCGTTTACTAGCAGCATATTGGTTAGCTCTTGATGTTAAGGTACCACCCACAATTTTGAGATTGTTTTCACAGAACAGCACTAGATCCTTTGCTGTTGATACCTGAAGGTTGCTATTTTGCACAATAGAATTTGTCACCTTTCTTTTGATAATGCCCCCAAGGCCATCACACGGACCTTTTCCATGGCTCGTTTCAAAGTAGTTGCGGGTCATTGATATATCCAATGATGTTTCAGCAAGGCTGATGGATGCAAAACTGTTTTTACACTTATACTGCGCGGCACAGCCATCCGTCCATTGGTGGACTTTGTTAACAGAAACCCCTTCTTTCCTTAAATGATCAATTGCCGATTTTTCAAAAGTGTCGACTGCGTGAGCATCATGCTTTAGATCGTCAGTGATAACTGAGTAGCCCTCCTTTTGAAGCTGACCATCCTTTAGATAATATAACATCATGGGATGAATTGTAATTTGTTTCTGATTCCAGTGTGCACTTTGTATTTCACGGCCGTATCTACAAGTGTAGTTTTCTGCGAAGTCCATACACATAACAACTTCACCTTCCTTAATATTGTCAACATTTCGTCTGAATTGACAGTACTGCCAAGAAGCGCGAAATATATGAGCAGCATGTGTAGCAAGTGAGTTCTTAAGCGCATGAAAGAATTCACCAAATGTACTTTGTTCCTGTACTAGCATAACACGGCTAACATTACGTGTTTCGTCCAATACAACATTCTTCTTTGCCCAAGTTGAGTACGTTATTTCTCTATTTCCAATTGTTTTTAGATCATCACTGAACATTTCATCAAGTAATTGAGTACCACATTTTGTGCACTCGCGCTGGATGCATGCCTTTGCATGGAATTGTTCCGTCTTGGGGCAGAGAGTAGCATTTAGTAGTTCATTGGTGGATTTTAGGGGTTTCAGCGTAACTTTGTTCAAAGTTTGTAGTTTAAGTCGTATATTTTCACAATATGTGCAGCAACACACCACTCTGTGCGCAACATTTACATGACGAACTTGTTGCGGTCGAAGCATATCGAATTTCCTCTGTCCCACTTTGATATTAGGATTATTGGTTTTGAATTTTTCATAAGCTTCTGACTGTGGCATCTCCATCATATGTTTGGCTGTTGGGAATTTTTTTCCTTCTTCATTTTTCAAAAGAATCACGTCACGTTTATTCGGCATTTCTCGGCTTGCTTCTTCAAGGTAGAAGTTTTGAACTTTATTTACTTCCTCTTCCGACAGTTTATCGTTACGTTCCTTCCTTTTTCCTTTTTCAGTTAGTGATCTTGACAATGTTTTTGCGGACACATTCAGCATTGCGGCAGCTGAAGACATCTTTCTAGCATTCTTTAATAGTTTGGCTGCTGCAATTGTTGACGACTTCTTATTAACTGACACTTTGTTTTTCATTGATTCAATTAAGGCAAACTGAGTACATAGTCTTTTTCTTGATATCTTGGTACTGATAGTAGCCTGTAATGTTTCACTCTTTTGAAGCATAACACGGGATCTTGGCGTACTGTTTGTTAGCAGTTTTTCAATCAATTTTACTTTCTTTGCTGGTGTACATGGGAGTACTCTCTTCAACCGTTTAAATGCTCTTGTTTCTGAACTGCGATGCTTATATCCACTGGCACTTTGATCTGTCTCAAGAATATCCATATTTGGCGGCGTTTTGGGTGAATTCAGTTTGATCCGTAACCGGTAATTATTCACTCGTAGGGCATTTTTAATCTTGTAAGCTTGATCTACTTCACGCTTTTTCTGCTGTCTCAGTCGAGCCCTTTCTCTTTCCCATCGTTTAGACTGCTTTGCGGAGCGATTTGTTTCCACATTATTGTTCTCATTTTTCTTTGCACGATGTTTTCTTACTCTAGCAGCTGTTTCTTCTTTGATCTTTTCTACAGTGCGTTTAAACTTTCTTGGATGACTGGTAACATTCTCTTTAAATATCTGGCGGGTTTTGCGTTTTCTTTCAGAATCTCTTTTCTTAGCAGCCACATATTGCTCCTGAAAATATAAATAAGAATTTATGACACAACCACACACTTATTGATCCCTAGAAGTCAACAAGGTAAAATCAAATTGCAGTTTATAACAAATAGGTACATTACATTTTTTTACAATTCCTATCATGTTCACCTTTTGATGTTATTATTAATATTTTATTTATGATAATCCAGTAAGCATAATTAATAGCAGAATTTATAATTTTGTGGAACTGCAAACTAGATACAAAGTAATCAAAATTAGTTTTGTACAAATAAATACTTATCAATCCAAAAATGTTACATGTGAAAAATATTAACTAATTTACCTATGTTACATACCGGTATTAGAATTTAGTACTCAGAACATTTTAAAATAAATCTATACATTACCTGGTTGGTTTTGAGTTTTTCTCTCTGTTTTCTTTTTTTCTCTCTCTCTTTTTCACGGCGTTTTTCTAGAGCATTCATATTCATGTTTATAATATAGCTTAATTGCTAATTATGATATTTTAATTAATTATATCTCTACAAGACTCTAAAATATTAGTCCAATCAATCTATATTGAACTCCTCCCATAATGCACAGAACCATACTGTCAGAGATAATTAGCCCCTCTCATTGGTTAATTGGTGTGAAATTATCTTCACAGGCTTTAATTAACTCCTCCCTATTAGGTCATATTGCATAATCCTAGCTCAAATCCTTACAGGGATCTATGTTTTTATAAGAAATTGAAAAGTATTGTTTCAAAACTGCAGGGGGCATTAAATAGATCATAAAACTCCTTGACTTGAAAGGGTAATATATTGGTATATATGTAATTATTGGTTTTGGGGACAGTAGCTGTATAATGAGGGGTCATATTGAGATGACAGCTGTCTATGTTTTTACAAGGAATTGATTATGAAAATTACTAAAGCTGTTGGAGACAGGATAAAGGCCATAAAACTCCCTAGACATGAAAGGAGTTGTATATTGGATAATCACTAATTAGATAATTGAGACAGTAGCTGTATAAGCAGGGGTTATGTAGAGAAATTAAAAACTTGGACCAACAAAAAAAGGATTTTAATTGAGAGTCAATAAAATAGGTTTAAGTAAAATAAAAATAGATGTTAATAACTTTTACGCTAGTACATACATATACTCAGGGAAATACATTCTACTTAATAAAGGGTGTGATATGAAATAATGTATTAGAACATAACTGCTTAAAATTTTAAATACTACAGAAATTGATCTAATATCATCTATTGTATTTATATAACTAAACTAATGACTGAAATAAAACCAGTTTTTGAGAATACATTACTATGAGCTTTGTAACGTCCGTCCCCTTAAAATGTAACGTCCGTCCCCTTAGCATATTAGTGCATTATTTATTCTTTCTACTAAATATAAACATTTGGAAGTTTACTTTACCATTTGTATAAGTAAACAGTATAATATAAGCCAAATTTTTTTTTAAAAACATGCTTAATAGCAAATTTGTATGCAATTAGATTGGTAAAAAAGCGAAAAAAATCTTTATAAATTCTGAAACTGGTATAAACAACCCTAAATTTGTGGAAAATTAATTTTAAATATCACTCAATTAAAAGAAAAACCCATTCTATTCATGATTTTGACATAAATTGTCATTAAAAATAAAAATTTATCATAATTAGGCCATTTTAGGTAACCATGTCTAATAGGGGACGGACGTTACGGGGACGGACGTTACATGATTTTTTTTTCTACCTTAAAAAAAAGACATAATAATTATAAAGATCAATTTTTTTTTGCTGTTTCTACAATAAGACTGATCATATGCATAGATAAATGCCAGTTAGAAATAATTTGCGACATTTTTAAAAAAAATAAAGGGGGGGGACGGACGTTACAGATTTCCTGTGACGAACAAATTTCGAAACACAAAAAATGTGATTTCAAAATTACATTTCTTTTAACTTACCAAAAGTTGGTTATTTTCAAACCATTGACTATTCTTAGATTAAAATATGACAGAAATAATGTTGTAGGCACTCTTTTTTTGTTTTCTCCAACATTTTATTTCATCAAGTACCCTTCCAATTTGGACCGGTGTACAGGTGTACCTTTTTACTTTAAAAGACCTTGTTCGATAAAAAAAATACCGAAATGCATCATTTATACCTTGCTGGAAAGATAATAAATTTGTCTATGCAGTGAAGTTAAAATTATGTACTTGCTTTTTAAAATAAAAAACACAGCTCATTTTGTTTAAAGGGTAAAAATGAGATGCTAATTCATTACATGCAAAAATGGCCATTTTTCGCATGTTCTAAGGTCCGATACGAAATTCTGAAGATGTGACATGGAACGAAAACCATACAAACATCTGTAATATCTTTTTGTGCAATAAAAACACCAAAAAAGATGAAAAAAAAACATAAAGGCAAAAAAATTATGGCTATGTACACCTGTTTTTCTGGAATTTGCCCAAATACTGTGCACCAGGCAATATGAACATTATCAATCAAATTATGAAGAATTATATCTATATATAAAACTACCATTTTTAATAACGTTTCGGCATTCAGCCTTTATCGAAACACACATTTTAAAAACTTATTTTACATATTTGCTGGCATTGTTGTTGGCCATTTTAAAATAATGGCCCAAAACAGGAAGTGACGTCATGACGTCACAAATAAACAGGAAATGACGTCATAACAAAAGTACGCCAAATAGACTCATGACGTTACGTTGCAATGTATACAAATCAGTCTAATATAGGTAAAACTCCAGGTTAGGGATGCCTACACCTATTCTAAACATAAACCACAGATAGTCATGTCCAATATATTATCATTATAAGTTCAAAATACTTTAAATAAATATAGGAATATATATTACCTATGCCCAAATTGAAAACGACAAGACTAAGCTTATATAATTATATACTAAAAGTATGGAGGCAACCCCAATCTAAAATTTCATTCATAGTAATGTCAATATTATAATTATAACTGTTTTATAAATTGCCCCTTAGGAGAACGTCCAGTTGGGTTTTGGTGTTTAAACCTTCCGGTGATTCGGTTCTGAAAGTTTTTATCCACTCTATTTCACGTATTAGTCTATAATATCTTGACTCATCCTTGATCGTCTCCAGTATCGATACACCAATGTCTTTTGAAGAATGGCCTTGACTATTGAAATGGTCCGACATCGGTTTACAGCGTCTAAGTCTAACATCAGCTTCATCAAGATATTATAGACTAATACGTGAAATAGAGTGGATAAAAACTTTCAGAACCGAATCACCGGAAGGTTTAAACACCAAAACCCAACTGGACGTTCTCCTAAGGGGCAATTTATAAAACACTTATAATTATAATATTGACATTACTATGAATGAAATTTTAGATTGGGGTTGCCTCCATACTTTTAGTATATAATTATATAAGCTTAGTCTTGTCGTTTTCAATTTGGGCATAGGTAATATATATTCCTATATTTATTTAAAGTATTTTGAACTTATAATGATAATATATTGGACATGACTATCTGTGGTTTATGTTTAGAATAGGTGTAGGCATCCCTAACCTGGAGTTTTACCTATATTAGACTGATTTGTATACATTGCAACGTAACGTCATGAGTCTATTTGGCGTACTTTTGTTATGACGTCATTTCCTGTTTATTTGTGACGTCATGACGTCACTTCCTGTTTTGGGCCATTATTTTAAAATGGCCAACAACAATGCCAGCAAATATGTAAAATAAGTT
Organism: Spisula subtruncata; assembly: GCA_963678985.1. NCBI lineage: Eukaryota > Metazoa > Mollusca > Bivalvia > Venerida > Mactridae > Spisula > Spisula subtruncata. Next base: position 12,916,586 of record OY787674.1, read on the forward strand.
TTTAAAATGTGTGTTTCGATAAAGGCTGAATGCCGAAACGTTATTAAATATGAGTATGTACCATACTACTGTGTTATATAACTATTCCCTATGGAATTAAATCAGAGATATAAAACTACCACATTGAATTTTAGAGGTAATATAGTTCATGGCGGCCATCATGGAAGCCATCTTGGATTTTTCACCTTTAGACACATAATTTTTTTGAGGACTTTTTTTCTGGTGATCAGCATATAATTACCTAGCTAAAAATCGAAAAATAGCTTCTGTTGCAATTTGTTTTACGTTTAATGTTAATTTGACTGGACTAATTGTGGAGGGATGATAATTCACAGTATTTATACAGTGGTCCATCATAATATTTTATATAATATTTTTTACGAACATTTCACCAGATCTTCCTGTGGTAAAATTATGGCAAACTTTAGATCTATATAACAAAATATATACTCAAAACAAAAAGTTTAGTCAGTGGTAATGCATGTAAAATCCAAAAAGGAATGTTCAAGTCAGTACTGTAGCTTGAAGGCGTCTTTCTAATTCTATTTCGTCCAAAACACATTTGTCTAAAATGAGATACATGTAGTACTACGCATGCGCCAATCAGTGTGCTGCGGAAGTCGATTAGATAAGACGTGAAATTGTTTTAGCCGTTTATAGGCTGATCACGTGGATTTAATAAATTCCAGGGTGTTATCTGGTGTTATTTTACTGAATGGTGTACAGTAGCCAAACTACTGATTATAAAGCTGTTTATGATAACTAATATTTCGATGTCAGGCGCGTAGCTACCTATACGTCAGGATAGGCTGAATTTGCATGGTTCTGACAAAACAAATTTTTTAGGCATACACAATTCACTTTAAATTTATCTTTCCTGTATTCTAAATTACCATAGTAATCTTAGTTTATATCCTGAGAAATCAAACCGGTTAATCAATTTGACATTACTGAAATATTAGTTGTACTGGTGTCACCACAGGGGATTGACACATAATTTTTTTTGGTTCAATATAGCCTTATATCAGTATATATAGTAAAGGGACACATCGACTGTGTGTTAGTGGTCTTTATTTCAACGCAGTACACACACTTCAACGAATAATTCGTGGAAAACCTTTCGCAGTTCGATAGAAGGATGATTTATCTGCAAGTAGCACAAATCCGTTAGACTCTAGGGTCTAAAATGAGTCAGAAATACACAAAAATGTCACAAAATTACGCCACTTTTGTAAAAATGTCTGTTGGTCCGGCCACTAGAATACAACAACAACAGACCCATCCATGCCGTTATTATATTAATTTCACAGTGTCAACACAAAATTCTTACATCAAACGTTATCCTAAGAACATAGTTGTCCGTAACATCCAGAAACTCCGTAGTATTTTGCGTATAACCGACACAATTTCAAGAAATATTCCACGGTATCCCAGCGATATACTCGGCTTCGACCATTTTGATCGGGAATGCACTGACTTCAAAGCTGCTTTGTGATTGGTCGAAAATTAATTACTCTGAGTACACTGGTAAGTAAAAAACTTTTTAAAAAATATATTAAACATACATGTACATAACAATGTCAACAATTACTTAATTATAAACTCCAATTAAAGTGCAAATTTATTTTATTTCACTGAAATAAGAAATAAGTGAAAATGACCTTGACCTTCCATTTCAAACCAAAACATTGACAAGCGGGTAATTGAAATCTGAAAATATTTTTCCAAATCCATATTCAGGATGTCTGTCATATCTTAGTAATATCACCAATTGTGACGTTGTGGCCACAATTTACCATGTGAAAAGCGGAAAGTTGATCCGAATTCATAGGCTACGCCAAGCGCGCCATGCCGTCAGTTTTCGATACAGCGATGAAGACCGAGGCTCTCCTAACAATCTCGCGGAATTTCACGTAAACTTGACAGCCAATGAGATTGTGTTAATTATTCAACTCCGTATTATAGTGTCATGGTTGTAGGCTTCTGCTTTTTATGAAATTTTGACACAACTTTATCGAATTGTGCCGGTTATACGCAAAATACTACGGAGTTTCTGGATGTTACGGACAACTATGTTCTTAGGATAACGTTTGATGTAAGAATTTTGTGTTGACACTATGAAATTAATATAATAACGGCATGGATGGGTCTGTTGTTGTTGTATTCTAGTGGCCGGACCAACAGACATTTTTACAAAAGTGGCGTAATTTTGTGACATTTTTGTGTATTTCTGACTCATTTTAGACCCTAGAGTCTAACGGATTTGTGCTACTTGCAGATAAATCATCCTTCTATCGAACTGCGAAAGGTTTTCCACGAATTATTTGTTGAAGTGTGTGTACTGCGTTGAAATAAAAGACCACTAACACACAGTCGATGTGTCCCTTTACTATATATACTGATATAAGGCTATATTGAACCAAAAAAAATTATGTGTCAATCCCCTGTGGGTGTCACTCAATACATGTACGTTTTTTATGTTAAAATCTCATCACATAACTTCATTGGGAGTGTTACCAAGCAGTACCAACTACTGAGAAAGCTCTGTTCATTAAGTTCATGAAGCCGATACTATGTTAAGCTAGTCTATTTCTTCAATGCATGACCATGGTTACGCTGGAGCATGTAATATTCCAGGCTGCCATTGCCGCGCACAATTAAGCTCGGATTAGAAACAGTTAGTGTTACAGGTCACGTTCTCTGACAGCAAATGCTATAATAACTTGATTCAATACATTGTGTACGGATGCAGAGAAGTACTCGTTAGACATTTACTCAACATAATGCTCACAAGTCAGTATTGTGCATTTACGAGACGACGCTGTTGTTAGAGATAAGTAATCATCGACTGATTCTATCAGCAGGGTCTTTGTGATACTGTAGATGGGCTAGTCTGGCAGACTCATCCTATAATTCCCCCCCCCCCCCAGTACAATCCTGAGTACACATGCCAAGAGGGCTAGCTATGCGCCTCAAATATGCTTTAGTCTTACGACCTTCTAAGACTTGTTCTAAGCTAGCGATATACGAGGGCCAGTCAAGAAAAACTGAGAGTTGGTGAATAATGATCAGGAGAATATGTATTCGTATATTGTCTATACATTATCGTGAAATATGGTATCTCATCGATGTTATATCGAAAACCAATTTTGGGTATGACAATTTGATTCTTGTTGCCAGGCAACCGAAGAAGACAACTCGAAGGCATGCGTTCACACTGTCTATAGAACACAATTGTGCGTTGCTATGGAAACATAAAGTTATATCGAACATTTTCAAACTTATTTTTTATTTTGTAATACATTAATCTATCAGATATACTTACTTATGGTTGAATTGTTCCTCTAATATAGAAAATATACTTGATCGAAAAAATAATTGCCACTTTATTTGTTGGTATTGAGACCACAACTTTACCCCACCCAAAAGAATGCATGATTGTTTTCAAAAGCAAAGTTATATTTTTTATTTCTAATACGGCCACTTGACTCCATTAGATACATTCATAATCCTATTGAGCAGAAATTGTGAATTCGGTGAATAGTTTTAGAATACCATAGCAACGCAAAGAACACATGCCGAGAAAATTGATAAAATACGGGTAAAATTGTTGCTAGGCAACTAAACAAAAGAGCATTAGTGACAATTCTGTAACAAACGCCCATTATTATTTGATATATACGATTCTACAAGATACACATGTTAGTTGTACTAAATTAAGCTAAATAAAGTTGAAATAAACGTTCGAATTGACAACATAATCGGTCTCCCAGTCGCAGGCGCGAACGCATACCCTTTAGTGATGTTCTTTGGTTGCTTGGCAACTTTATTTATAAGCCTATATCCAATCACGGAATTCATCAGACTATCCACAATGGATAATAGTTGACGATAATTGGTAGAAAATATAATTGTTTATACATTTTGAAGGATTAATTCAACAACTCTCAGTTTTTCTTGACTGACCCTCGTATACAACTTGTTACCTTAAAGGATAGATATGTTTTGTAGGAGTTTATTAACTGGATCAGTAATGTAGATCCATTTACTGTATTTTATAGTTGTTCAATGATAGCTTTGGTTCCTGTTTTGATAAAACAGAACTTTGAGGTGAAGTACATGCCCTTCTCTGGATTACTAACCTATTGCTAAATCATTTCTGATATTTCCACTTCCATGGCCTGGATTTGCACCATCGTAGTCAAGAGCCTCATCTATACTCACCTCAACGGTTTATGGTGACTGTGGTGCAAATTGGAAAACCATATGAGTATCATACAGTTGTCTGTGATGTCTATGATCACATTGGATGTTCATACATGCAACATTGGTGAGTCTCCTGCATCATACATCAAGCACCCTTTGACATTTTAACTCCCCCTGGTCATTGGGCTACCTATGGAAACCTACATTCATGACTCAATGGGAAGACTATTTCTCTCTTGTTGGTGTGGTAGCCAACATCGATCTGCTCCATCCAGGAATAGACACCTCCCCCACAGGTACCATTTTATACCATGGTGGAGTAGGGCATGTGGGTCTTGCTCAGAGAAATTAACCAGTGGTCCAGAGGGGGGTTGAACCCAAATCGCGAGCCCTACCTCTAGTCCACTGCTACCCACAGAACTCCCACAGAAGTAAAATTATAAGAACTACACTCTTGAGTCAGAGGTGTATATTTCGTGGGTATCAACCACTGAAGTAGTGTAATATTATGTCCCTTTGGCACAACAAGGTTGTATCTCACTATATCACATGACTTTCTTGTATCTGGGTTATATAGAGGGTATTTGTTGATTTTGGTGCAAGATCAAACTTTATTTCACCAAGTGCATGATCATAGAAATCATTATTATTTCCTGTGATCATGAGTGAAATAAAATAAGATCTATCGCCAAAAATCAACAAATTTTCTGTTTATTAAGTGCTTTTTTCTCGTAAAATGGTAGTAATAGCCTAAATTGGAAAAATTACGTTGAAATTATAATTTTGACGTAATGCATGCTTTGAAACCCAGCACTGTTGACATTGCTTTTCATTTTCTGCAAGATGCTGGAAACAGCTCCAAAACAGTGCAAGTAACACAATGATAATTTCACTGTTATTTGGTACCGTTATTCTCCATGAAAATCACTGTAATCCGTTGAAAGCAAATAATATATACTGTAAAGTGAGAAGCAAACTTCTTACCCCAAAGGGACAACAATTTATTATAGGTAATAAACAAAATAACAAAATGTATATTTTCAATGTTATTTATTATTTATGCAATACTTGCTGAATAAATGAATAATTTATACTCTATAGTCCCAAGGTTATGCTATGTACAAAGTTAACAATAACACACTAGCACTGGAAACATGACAAACATTTCTCTCCGTAACTACAAACAATAATACACATATTTGACAAAACGTTAGAAAAAATGTTTCAAAACTGATGAGATAAACAATTGAATTTCTTGGTTATGTCAAGGGAAGTTACTCTTGCATAACTATTATAAATGACTTCTCCATAACAGTTAAAGGGAGGTAACTTGAAGTGAAATTCACAAATCTTATATGACAAAGGATAAAATTGGACAACTATCATGGATGACGACACAATAATCTAAGGGAGGTATTCTTATAAGAAACATTAGACAAAATTATCAAAACCAATTTTTAAAATTCTTTAAATGTGCAGTGATATTGTCAGGGTATATGAAGAATGAATGAGTAACTATTTGCCTATGAAATGTTCTATATTCATACATGGTCAGTATATACAGATAAATGATCAGTAAATGTGTGCAATAATACATACATGTGTATATAGTAATGATGACACCATTCAGTATAAAACCTATCTATGAAATGTAATGAAGCTATTGTTGATAGTGGATGGTTTGAGAATGTAACAATAATGATAAATGACCTTGTTCACAACTCCACAGTGACCTTGACTTTCATGTACAGATGTTTTTCTAGTATCCTGTGAGTACAACAAGAATTGAGTATGTTATTCAGTAATAGCAGCCTTGGCCCTCTAGGGAATTAGTAGGCTATGCTGGACTATGGATTGAAGAAAAAGTAATACATTGACCAACACATAGGCAGTAATTATTCATTACTGGACACCTCTCTTTTCATATTTTGTCTTTCTGGAATGACATGAACTTTGAACAGTCCTTACTTTATTGTTTTACAGTGGAAATTATTACATCTTAATTTTTTCCTACCTGAATTCTATATCATTTTAACAGTCATTTATCATAAATAACTAGATTATTTTATACTGTATTTCTTAAGGGACATTTTGTCATATTATTACATTTATTTACAATTTATATTAATATTTGAAACTATATAGGAAACTGTACCAGTGATGTCCATATATGTTGACTGGTCAATTGTAAGAAAATATGTACTGGAACTGTCATACAAAGACGGTAAAGATTTCAGAAACATGGTTTATTAGCGGGACTACGCTTCTAATATAAACTCTAATGCATCCCTTTTCATGTACTACTTTAAATCATTTGTGCCATTTAAGTCAATGAAATCATTCTGCAAATTATGCATACAGCTCTGTGTTCCAGGTAAAATCATGTGATGAAATGTTTGTAAGGTTTTCGTAACGTTTAATAACTGGTACAAAATGTTACGAAAACGATACAAGCATTTCACCATGTGATTCTACCTTGAGCGCAGAGTAGTACTTAAACCATTTGTGCCATTTAATTCAATGAAATCTTTCTGCTAAATTATGCATACATTTCTCTATAAGGTATGTATCAGACTAATAATTCATGTGCAATATTAGAGCATTGAAATGTAATGTACTACGGAAATGCATGTAAACAAAGACATGATAATGTATATAATGTTAGATCTATACATATATCTTCCTCACAGAGGAAGTGTATTTGTCATCTAGCAGATACTTCATGAAGTGTACATCTAACTACCCGGTACATGTATATAGTACCAACAAATTAAACTGATTTCTGACCTTAAAGCAGGGCATCCACTGGCGTTTGCAATTGGAGCCATTTAAGAAAGAATTGATAATTGGGCAATAATTTTTTCTATGTGGCAAACTTCAATGCAAATTTCTAATACAAAATTTCATTTGAAGGCTTAATGCATGAACATATTACAAGCTTCAAGAGTATGAAATATATCAGTTTCCACCAGATAGTAATGCCTTACTGATAATTAAGATGAGAGTTTTTTGTACCAGGCTTGGTAATTAGCAATCATTATCAACCCTGAAAATTCAAGTTTCAAAGCCTGAAATTCTACCTTTCAATATAGACAAAGAAGGAAGTTTCACATTTCAAAAACCTGAAAATCAGACACAAGCCTGAAAAGTACCAGGCCCGAGTTCACATCATGCAAAATCTTAATACTCTCTGCTTATGATAACAAAGGCTCAAATTAAAGTACCCAAAAGGAATCAACAGTTAAATTATCATTTTTATGCCAATCGAAGGTTTGAAGATCCCGTTAATTTGTTTGGACTATACATGTACATAAATCTGTGCATAAAATGGGAACAATACAATGATATATGAAATGAAATGACAGATGAGAAATGCTGATAGAATCCTTTATCTATATTAAACAATTGAACAATTTGTACAACTTTCTTGCCATAATTACTACAGAAATCGTTCAAACGTGAATTATTACTGAATAAATATAATCCAAGGGAGATAACTACAGATTATTAACAGAGTACTCCTGCACATTGTATCTAGTTAAATCTGGTCTCAAATTACATCTGGAAATATTGAACTATGGTTTTCAAATACATTACAAGAGATTACATGCCATTTTTAATACAGCCGATAGTCTTCAACCCTTTACTCCATCGATATCTAGACCCACAGTATCCTCATCTCCAGAAGAATCTCAAGTATAAATCTCATCTCAAATTGAGGTTTTACTCAAAACAGTGTCTGAATATTGAGATAAACCAGAAGCCTGAGCAACTGAAATTTCACAATTTTCACGATTTTATGCCAAGTTAGATACAAACTTCTGATAGAAATTAACTGAAAAGATATTTGAAAATATCTGAGAAGAGATTTAGCTAAGAGACGCTTCTGGAGATCAGAGTCAGATTAGTGTACAGATTCTTCATACTGTTAATTGGAATTTAATTGGGTGATCAACACCTGTTACTGATAAAGGGGGAAGTACTGCATGAAGTAAAGGGTTATAACCAGGATCTGAGATTTTACAACTTGAGATCAGACTCTTCATTTTTAACATCAAAATTATCTTTCACAGAACATTATGCTCGAGTTCTATTTTTAATTAATTATTTCAATTGCTAACATCACACACAGAATACTACATATTTGATAACAAAATTGTGAAAAGGTTAAGTGTTTAGAAAGAAAATATTGAAATTTTAAAACTTAGAGAACGATCTCAAGCTATATAAACTCAAACTTTGATACAATGAATAAATCTCGCACTAAACGAGAGGTATATTAATACAAATATCTTTCAATACAAACTTGTTATATCTGTTTATAGTGTACAAACACAATTTTCATATACTAATGTTCCAATATACATGCATTTATCATCTATATGTTTATATAACTATATTTATATATATATACAAGATTATTCGAATAATCTACAAATTTAACACATATAAGTACATATATCTAGATCAATATTTAAATATAATATAAGTGTGTCTTCAAAATATCAAAGGAACACGTTTTGATCTCTACATAAGTTATAGCACACTGAACCATTTTGTACATACATACTGGTCACATAATTCTATCAAGGGCAATAACTCTCGATATTTCAATTTATTTCATCAAGGGCAATAATCCTTGACATTTTACAAAATGAAATAAAAGGGAAGTTACTTTTGAAAATCTCTTTCTTCTTGAACTTAATCACAAACGTAAATTTGAGATTGACCAAAGATCTCAACTTCAAACTTAAATATCACTTTGTTTATGTTATGGAAGAACTAAATTTACAACATAAAAACATTTACATCCTTGTTTAACCAAGTAACAAAAGTGCATGACAGGTAATTGTTTTTTTATAATATCAGAAAAAACATATTTTTGAAAATAAATATAAGCTGTAGACTCGAAAAAATTTTCCTAATTTATATTATCATGGATTTTTTATCCGCTACCACTTTAAAGAAAATTAGCCAAAGAATGAACAATTAATTACAAAAGAAGTTCAAATATCGATGTTCATTAAATAAAAAAAATTTAATATCATTTTTGTATTATCACAACCAAACGTATGGCAATCATTCCTTTGAACAAAATAAGCTGAGTATTTCCATGGAAACAAAAAATAATTTAAAATATAAAAAAATATAGATGTTATAAAATTTTCATCAATTTTGATCATCTTTGAATGAACGTACAAAATGAGGCCAAAAATTTACAATTAGGACATCATTAAGAATGTGTGACAATATTTTTGGATAACTTGATGAACATTAACACAGAAACAAAATTAATCAACAATTTGAAATGTTTTTTTATCACAGTTGTTTAAACTTACATTTTCATTTCTGTATGCTCCACAAATTCTTCCTTATTTTATCATAAACTTAACAAGCCCCCTACTCTTATTAGCAAACAGTTACTAAATGTACTTGCATAGACAAGCCGTTCATACCACCTTTAAACATTCATTCTAACTAATGCATATTTGTCCATATGTAACAAAAACGTCAGATTATTTGTGTCTTATATATGTAATAGATAACAAAAATATGACAAACTCAATACCTAGTATACTAGTACAGCTTATAACATTTAACATAGCATCCATGAAAATCCATGCTTATCCGGTGTCTGAACAGATTTTTTATTTTAAGGGATGGTAGGTAATTATTTAAACCTCTCGGTCAAGGATAACCCATGAAAGTGCAAGCACTTATTTCCAATGGGGTCCTGTGTTTTTGCTGAAGGGACAGCAGGTCGAAGAGATAGTGGTGTGATACAAGGTATCCGGGCGAGATGCCCTAGCTCTTTCCAAAGAGACACCGTGGTTCTTTAACGTGCCCGGTGTATAGCACTGATACATGCGAGACTACCTCTGGGTTGCTAACCAGTTCATCTCTAGTTAGGTGGGAAACACAGAAAAGCGAAGATCATAACATTCTAACGAAAACGTACGAGGATTAGTTTAAGCATTAGTGCCAGGTCAAATGTTACATACTATACACATACAGTCAGTACTCTATCTGTAATCAACTCTGTCCTTGTACAGTAACACAAATCTTCATAGAAGTCATGATGACACCTCGACTGTAAAATCGGTTCATTATCTATTTGTGTTCCTTTTACTTGTGGATAATCATTTATATTTGCAGGGGATAATTCCAGTTCTTTGATAAACTTTACAACAAAATCAAATCTCAACAATCAAACCTGATCTCCATTTCAACAATTTATATAGATCTGCAAAGTTATGATCCATTTTACAGTCCAATAAATTGCCATTTTACAAAGATCCACACAAAAAATAGACCCCATACAATTATCAGATCCTATCCAGGGGATTATAATAGTGTTATTTACAAGCAAGGGAGACAACCCTGATACTTATAATTCTTCAGAAAAGGGAGACAACTTATACCAATTCATACTAAAATATCTTCAAGATTTCAAAATTCGGAATGTGTTTACAATGCCGACCTTCTGACAACTTCAAAGTCTCGTCACTCGTAAGTGATACCATTAAACACACATACATACAATCTCCGCTTATATTCTGTTCAATTACAATACAAGTTTTAGTACATACACCTATATCATTACAGATATATTGCTTTACATATAAAATTTGTGTAACAACAATAACAAACAAGTATATAGGGCTGGACACCGTTAACAACCAAACTGTACTGTATCTATACCAACGAAATGACGCTACGTCCCTTTGGCACAACAAGTTTGTAGCTCAATAAATACTGTTTAGAGAGGTACACCCTTGTTGCCCCAAACAGACAACCAGTACCTTAGCAATACCATTCTAAATACCACTTGATACGAGACAGGCATACCAGTAAACAATTTCATACAGATCAAGGTGAACAATGTATTGGAATGACATTCTGAAAATTGGCACTTGTTGTTTACTTTATCAAGTAACTTACAAAGTTATTTGAATGGAATTGCGATTACGGAATGAGATGAGCTAGCAAACAATGATCATTCTGTGAGGCCAATTAAATCTAAGTTGTCATATTTATGCTTTCGCAAGATGGATCTTCTTCATAATCTTTTATGCTGCCTTGACCAGTACTAAAATTGGAACTAGATTTTAGCTGGTACAAACAGACAACGTTCCTGGTACTGTCTGAGTACTGTAAGTACCAGTGTCCGACCCTACGTGTTAAGTACCAGTGTCCAACCCTACGTGTTAATATCATCAACATACGTCTACCGTACTATAACAGTAAACAGTTTATATCGTATCAGCTATATATACTTGTATTATATAGACTATACATTTCCATATTTGGCAATATTGTATTTTCATGAGATAAATGCTGGTTCCCAGCTTATTGGGCACTGTTGTTATATATCCTCCAAATATCCGAAGGGAATCAGTCCCTCTCTACCATCCTTACATCGTGCTTTCACCCAGCCCATGTCATCTTGATCCGACAATCGTGTAATAATGTCACCTGAAACATACAGATCAGTCGTCATAACAATCATAACAACAAGAGATGTTTGTAAAACATGTATGCCCTCATGGCAGCTCAATAGTCGAAAATGGTAAAGGTCACAGTGACTTTGATCTACTGATCTCAAAATCTATAGGGGTCATCTACTGTTGCTGACCAACCTCCATGTAAAGTTTGATGGTCCTAGGGCAAAGCGTTTTTGAGTTATTGAATGGAAAACATTTGGTCTACAGACCGACCGACAGACATGGGCAAAGCACTATAACCCTCATCAAAGAAAGCAGACTGGCATATAAACAGTTACAATCAAGAGTTTGGTCAGAACCCTTAGGAGAAACATTCGTTAAATGCTTATGCCCAAGTGGTAGCCTTGTCCAATATAACTAGCTAAGTCAATCAACTTGAAGAATGTTTTGTAACGAAACGACGAACGAACGGACAGATAAACAGACGGACTGGTGCATCACTATATGCTTCTGCATCAATAGATGCACTGGGGCATGAAAATAGCTTAGTCTGCATATTATACCTTGAGTTCTCTCACAACGATACCAGTGCAAAACTAATAACTGACAGAACTGACAAGCAGTTTATCATGATTCCTATGCATGTTACTACAAGGAATACTACTAACCAGCTTCAGCGCTGATTTCGTCCTCTTCCTCAGCATGGTATGCATATACTACCCGTGCTGGGTTAGATATCACGCATCCACCACTTCCACTACTCCCCTGTGTAGGTGCACCACTCCCCTGGGATACCTGCTCATCATCAGATTCAGCATCACCAAATGGATTAATTGTAGATACTGGAGCACTGAAAACATAGGAGTATAACATAGTAAGATTTTTTATTGGTATGACATGGTGTTTGATAAAGCCTAGGTCCCACAGGACATTTTGCCTCAGTGATGTACTCCCAATTTGAATAACAAGCTTCGGGAGACATCGGGAACAGCGATTTTACAAATTTTCAAATGACCCTAGTATATCATAAGGACATTTTTCCCCTGATGCCATCCCATGCTCATTTATTAAATCGGGAGTACATCGCCGAGGCAAAAATGTGCAGAAGGACCTAGGCTTTAATAATTGCTATATTGAATACAGACAGGTTTCGATGAAACAACATCTGACATACGGCTATATTCATCATATTGACATCATTGTAATGAACACAACTGTTTTACATGAAGGGAAATATAATGAAGAAATTGGAAAATATAAAATGTTGAAATTGGAAAAAAAATATGAAAAGAAGCAATGGGAAAATATGAAATAAAAAACATTCTCTGGGAATATACGGTGTTGTTTCATAGAGACCTGACTTTCAGCCACCACCTTTCATGTAAAATAGGAAACAATGTTATTATTTCAAACATAAGAAATGAACTGAAAGTGTATACACGTATGTACATGTGTTTACAAATAGATTTCTACACAAAAGACAATATATTTATATATTCTTATACAAACAATAACATAACTAATACTAAGATAAAAGTCTGAAAAGAAATGAAGAAACAGTTACTGTAAAATGCTGATATGTATTTTGTACATTTTTATGTAAGCTAAGTGTAAGTATGAGATGTTAATAGATTCAAACGCATGTCCTTGTATTCTCGACCACACAATCTGTATTAGGAAGTAACACATGCATGATTACAAAATCAGTATCTCTTAGATTTAAGCTAGGCAAGATACTCAGTGGTAGTTGTCACAGCATATAAACCAAATCACCGTATGACTTATTTGGATACTATAAAATTCAACTTGTACGACTTATTGCAATTAAAAGCCAATCAAAATGCCCTTTTTTATCATAAACAATTTACTTAATATGTTCAAACTATGACTTAACCAATTAAAACATGTTTTACCAATAACTAACCAATGAAAATTAATGTTTACAGATCAAACAGTATGCTTAGCCGACTTTGAATTGATACAGAGAAACTTATCACATAGAAGCTGATTTTACATAACGACATTGAGAAAAGCGTTTCGCGTGTTGAACAAGAATTAAATAAGCATATTGTTAGAATATAATCAGCCAAAACAGAAGTGATCGGGTCTCCTGAGCTTGTGTGGAGATATTCAGAAATAGTTCATAATGCAGCCATAGTCCCATACATCATTATCATGGTCACAGAAAGTTAGCATACTTCAAAAGAACAGTTAATCAAATAAATAGTTCATTAATTTGCTGTTAATTGGTGTGATAATTTAATGCACATCATTTCAGGTTAGACAGTCCAACACCTTATTAACCACACTGTAGATTCCCATTGTACAACATATTAGATTGGTTACCTCTAAACACAACCTGTACATGCTTGCTTCAAGTCGCCTAATTAAGATCATAATAAACATGAAACTTGCAAGACTTTCTTGTTATTTAACAAAGCATAACAAAACATGTGTGCTTTCAAAAACCTGTACAAATAGACCACCTGTCAACTGTGATCATGATATGTACAGTGGACTTGCCAGGAAGGTTAAACTGTTGGCAGTAAAACTGTTGAAGCTTACAATAACTGTTAGAAACGGAACAAAATCGTCAAATGGAATTGTCAGTTAGCAAAAACATAGATGTTGGAAAGTGTTAAGACAGTGTTTACACACAATATACAGTCATAATAAGCCATTTCAACATTCACAGAACATCCATCTTCAAAAACACACAAAATTCCATATTGAATAAATCGAAAATTAGTTGACAGTATGATTGTGAAGACGTTTGATAAAAAATGAGTAAAATAATTTCAAGATTGGATAAAAAAATTTTTTTATTAGGTTAGAATAAATAAGTTCATAGGTTATCATCATCCTACCGCCCACAATTTTTCTACCATTTTTATTACTTTGATATTTTTCAAAACAACAAGAAAGTATTAATTAATCATTCCATATTAAATTAAGAAACATTCCTTTAAAATAAAATTTGCTCCCCTAACACTTTTTTCAAAACTTTAAATGATAACATGTACTGATATGAAAGAGAACACAAACTATCTCAAATATTTTTATGTACGTCATTTTTGTTAGAATATTGGAAATACATGTACAAGGATATCAAGGAAATTAATTACAGTATATAGCAGTACATATCATGAAACAGAATAAAGCTATACATAAGTTATATCTGCAAAAGACCAGTCATGAAAATCACACTTCTGCATTTCTTTCCATAGAAAACCACAATTTCAGATTTCAAATTTTATATAGCCAAGAAATCACTATTTTGACTTAATTTACGACTTCAAGATTTCAATATTTATTAATTTGAGATTTTTCGTAGATGAAATATTTATTTATGCACTCTTGACTATCAATTTATGAAGTTGATATCATCATCATGAATTTGTAACACAGGAATCTAAAATTTTTGAAATTGTTCACTTTCTATAGAGAGAATAAAGTGTGCATGACGGTTACTGGTGATTTTATACAGATAAAAGATAAAAAATGCTACATGAAATAATAATAATAAAAATAACAAAAATGCTACATAACTAACATAACACAATGCTACATTCTACATAGTTTCATTCATACATCGCAAATACAACATTCATATTTTGGGCATTCCAAAAATAAACATTCAATAAAAGTTTACTTGTCTATAGATTTATTGTCAGCATTCGTATTGTCGTTCTCACCCGCTGTTTTACCTTTCTCCTCATCGCCGAACGGATTTAACGACTCGTCATACGAGTGTTGCCTAGAAACATAATATAGAAGGCTACTACCACGGTAACATAGAAGGCTACTACCATGGTAACATAGAAGGCTACTACCACGGTAATATAGAAGGCTACTACCACGGTAACATAGAAGGCTACTACCATGGTAACATAGAACGGATTTAATGACTCGTCATACGAGTGTTGCCTAGAAACATAATATAGAAGGCTACTACCACGGTAACATAGAGCGGATTTAACGACTCGTCATAGAAGGCTACTACAGTGGGAACATAAAAGGTTACTACACTATCAATTTAGGTTACTATACATTAACTTGAAGGATACTACCATGGTACACTGGTAACGTAATATAACGGCTACTATGCCTGTAACATTGAAGGTCACTACACTGGTAGCATAGAAGGTACTACCACAGTAAAATTGAGAGTAACTATACTGGAAACACAAAAAGTTACAACCAGGGTGATGTAGAAGGCTACTTCCAAGGCATCATAGAAGGTTACTGCACTGCTAATCTTGAAGGCTACTTCCATGGCATCATAGAAGGTAGCTGCACTGCTAATGTTGAAGGCTACTACACAAGTAACAGACCACACTGATAATAGAGAAACTATAATGACTGTCGGGTCTTATGATATCTATATCACATACTTGTGCTACAGTACATAGATAGATCCATCATACACATTGAATCTTTCCCTCACTTATATTCCTTGTGCTACAATTAACAACACCAGGGTGACAAAACGCGATCAAAGAAAATGTGAGTGCACCACACAAACAGCACACGAGTCTGACACAATATGTAGGATATTACTGGTTTATGTTGATATAGTGATGTTAAAGTCCAGAGAATTAGACACGATCCTGACCATTAATTAACATAATTTAACAACTGATATGTTGTCTATTATCTATAACCGAGGTTTTTGTTTTCGTTGGCAATATCAAGAAGATGCTCAAGGTGTAATACATAATGCAAACACAAATCAAAAATACCGATAGTGCCTGATTTGCTTGCAGAAATTTATATATTCAATGCAAGAATGGTGTACCACATTTATGCAATAAGATCAGGATCAGGTCAAATATTCTAAGCTATAACTAGAACACAATATACCAAGTATATGCTGAGTAGCCATAAAACTGTTTAACATTAATAACTAATAGGTAACTAGAACAGTAGAACTGTGTCTATGGGACACCAAAGTAATAAACTATGAGTTGAATACTAAAAAATCAAAGTGTAACAATAAAAATACTGGAATAATATCATACAGAGAAGTGCTACAATAAATTGTATAAAGGTACAAGAAGCAACAGAATGGCAGTGCACTATTGTACCGGAAATATTTAAACCTGAGAAACACTTAGCTCTGACCATGACTTTTATGATATCAACTATATTCTCTATGAGTAACCATATGATCTTGTTTCACCAAATTCTTGTTATACCAAAAGAAGGATATGCATAACTTGTTTAATACTTTTTCTCTCTATTATGTTTAGGCAGATATTTTTGTTTTTTTATGCAGTCATTTTTGTTTTCAAGTTATTTCTTCCTAATTAGTCAAAATTAATTGTGAAATAAGGAAAATGAGTTGACAAGTGTCTAACATGATTTTACATGGTTTAAGCCTACACCAAGTTGCAAAGGTAGTTTGGTCTGAAAGATAAACTGTGTTCAACAAATAACCAAAAACATTGGAAATGAATTCAACATATAATATCACAATACAACACAACAGTATTACAAATACCAAGGATGAAATAAAACATTTCTCAAGCCCAGGGATTACAAAATGTTTAATTTTTAAAAATTATTTTTATCATTTTCAGAAAATCAAAATGATGAATACTGAATACATGCTGATGTACCAGGTATGTAATGTAAATGTATGTGTAGATCTACAGAAAGGTTTGAGACATGACTCTGTATTCATCTCTGAAGGGGTAATTACCGGAAGGTCATGGTAAATCTATATAAATGTTGCCTTGGTCATCTTACTTTATGGTTTAAATGGTGAAAGGCATTTCACATGCCTATTATTACGCAAATAAAACAGTTAAACAACTGAAAACTGCTGATTTAATAAGAAATATGTGACCTAGAAAATATATCTCATATTTTCTGAAGAACAAACAACCTCATAGCCAGAAAACCAGATCAGTTACTTAAGATTAACATACAAGGAAATCCTAACAAACACAAGTCTACAATGAAGACAAGGCTTGAGAATTAGCAGGTCTGAAATGAAACATGGCTTTGTGTCTATGAAATCTGTCAATATATGAGAATATGTGAAACTTCACAGCTTAAGTCTTGTATATCATTTGAGAAATTACTTCTAGCAGTTCTACTGGAAGTTTGTGATTGTTTCCAATTTAATGAATAGCACCAAATTGACGAGAAAAATATTCAAGCAGAAAAGATCAGAGTCAAACAGGCTGCTTGTAGATCATACATTGATGAATGACATATACCTATAAATTCTGTGACTGAAGACTAACAGATACAATCATATAATCAATCCCCGTTCTTGAGAATATTGTGCTAGTCACACATTTAAAGCAACCTGCTCATACAATCTATAGCATCATATTAGAAGCATCGAAGCCAATTGGTCAATAATGATAATAATATACTTAAACAAAAACTGGAAGGTTTTTTTTTCACAAATATGTGAGGCCTCCAAAAAAGGGCAAAATTTTGGCAAAAATCCCATCTGAAATTGCAGATAGTACAACTAAGTTTGGCACCAATACTTAGTATTCATTGGAAGTTTCATTCAAATTCAACAAAACATTGTGACATCCATCCAGGTCATATAACAGTTACAAAAGTAATAAAGTTTATTCTAATTAAAAACCAATTAACATTATAATTGATTCAGAGTTCAAAAATGTTGAGTTTCAATAAAAAAAAATCGAAAATACATTAGATGTACACTATAAATCTATGAGCAGGCTGCTTTAAAAACCACAAAAAAGAACATCTAGAAATGTGTGATGTATTATTACCCCCAGCCAAAATGAGAGGAGTCGGGAAACAAGCTGAAATTGTTTATAATATGGTATACATAACAAGTGAATCAATTATACATATAACACTAGAACAATTCCTAGCAACAGTTCAAGAATTTAGTGTCTAACATGGGGAATTTAGTGTTTGTAAAGAAAAAAAATAAAATAGCTATATTTTATAAGAATTGACCAAAAAGCAGCAGTGTTAGAGATAATAATTGATAGCTGTTAACCAATGTTACAATATAATACATACATATATCAAGGAGCCAACTTGCACTCACCATCATCATATTGAATTATGGAAAAAGATGTTAGTGAAAATAGGCTCCAGAAATATTAATACTGCATAACATAGAGGCAACATATATGGAAATATGCTAGACAAGTAAAATATTGTATTCCCCTTTTTGCTTGATGCCAAACATCAACTTATATTCAAGGTCACTGTGACCTTGACCTTTCACCATAAAAGCAACCCACCAAACCTCCCAACAGGGAGTACCAAGTATGAGGATTGTAAACTGAAGGCACCACTCCCATATCTACTAACAGAAAACATTAGTTTCTTCCAAAAATTCACTTCATCAATTGTTTCTAAGTAAATTCAGAGGCCCATTATAGATATATGGAAATAACCAAATGCAATCACTGTACCAATTAAGTATAGATTACATCCCAGTATATTTGTTTACCACAAAATGATGCTATTCGTTCACTCATTAAACCTATTTATGTTTATTTACACAAAACAAATTATTCTACAATTTCACTGCAGCTAATGTATTTATGTGACTCGAGGGCATTTCTGAGCATTTAAGTACCAAGCAGGAATCAATAATGCAAAGCGGAAAATAAAAACATAGACACAGTCAACTATCAAAGAATTACGAGAATTAACACTTCTCAGTCTGTAAGAGTGTAAGAAATTGGTTAAGATTCTAACCTATTAAAGTATGTTCAAAACACAATTTAACCAGTGGCCCTGGTAAGGTCTACTATGCCTACCGGGTAGTAGGTCTAAGGTTGTTTATCCATGATCGATTATCCAAAACAATTTGAAAAAAAAATTGTTTTCATGGAACTTTACAACAGATTGCCTTCTTTACCCAAAAATATTCTATTGTAAACTACGAATTTATGACCTCATGACATAGAACCTTCTACAAAATGCACAGAATTTTTCAAATGCCGACAAAAACCATGTGACTTCCAAGTTCCCAGTCCTTTTGTGATTTATCTTATTGTGAAATTCTCCTTTGGAAGAATTCGGGTTGACAGCATTTGTTAGCAGCAGCATTTCTGTAAAATTCACGATGGAAAAAACTAAGGTCAACCATATTTGTTAGTAGAATCAGGAATATATAAGCCGAGTACATACCTGGAGGCATTATTTGTGTTGTTGGCTGGTTCGGGTGTATCAGATATGCCAGCATTATTATATCCACCCTGGTATGAAGACTGTGAAGATTGCGATTGTTGCGATGTACGTGAATCACGATTATTTGGCCGACTATTGGATGGTGCAGATGGTACGAAATGATCCGGGTTCTGTTTGATACTTGTAATGGTGATACCTCCTTCACTTGTTGATATCTGTGAGGATTTCTTCTCCTTACCAATAGGTTTCAAGTCGGGAGAATATTCCTGTAATGAAGAATTTATTATATATTTTCCATGACTTTTTTTATTTTATTTTTCATATTTTAAAAAATGTTCATGATATTTCAGACTTCATACTTTTCTTACAGACAATATTCACATTATCCTGACAAACAGTCCCTTACTAAACAGCAAGCAATGGAGTTAATGCAAGTATTATTTCATTTTTGCAGTGAATGTTCTTACCACTGGACTACTTTTTCAGCATTGTATGATTTGGATAATTCAATGACAATATTACAAATTTTTTTTAATTTAATGTTATTTTATCTCATAACCTGCTGACCAGTAGTGCTGTAAAGCCCTGTATCGTTCAGCACACCCAGAGTTAAAGATGATATTTCCTAGACATCTGTTTTCTGTGTCCCAAACACATTTTTAGACAAAAACAGTGTTCATGAGGCAGCCTTACCTCAAATACCGGCCAAGCCATAGCCATATCAGCACCATGAGTGTTAGACCACCAACGTAGATCTTTGTCAGCTTCTGTATTACTTATTGTATAATGGAGGTCTGTGTATACTTGTGAAAATCTAAAATAACATCAAAATAAATAAGAATAACCATAACAAGTACCGGTAACCTATCAGAAGCAATATATCAAGAAACTTAAAATGCCATAAAGAATATGTTTATTACAGGGGTACTACTGAGGCAAATTAATGTCCCCTGAAAACAAGACGCACATTCAAACATCATTCTATATTTGAATTCAGTGAATTAAACTTCAAATGACTGTTACTTTTCCAACTCATTATGCAGAAAAGTTTGTTCTATTTAGTGCAGCAAATCGGTTTAATCCAGATTTCCAGATTATTTCGGATTCATAATTAGACTCCTGTTATAATGTCTGAGGCATTATTTCCCGCCAGAAGAAAACCATGGCACACACTTACCTTGAGTCAACAGAGAGGTCTAGACATTGATGTATATCAAACATAATCTTCTTGAAAAAGTCTATTCTCTGTTTTTCAAATGACTGACATTTTTCAAACACCTGAAAATTAGAAAAGTAGTCTACATAAGTTAAGAAACCATTATATATTTCAAATCATTTTAATGTTACATCAAAGAAACTTGGTAAAAAAGGGCAGTAACTGAACTTAATCAATAAGGGCAATAACTTTAACTGACCAAACTCAGCACAGTAAGTGACTCCAAAGTTGACCTTTATTGTCTAGGGCAATAACTCTAGGCGAATTTGAACACAAATTTCACAGTAACACTACCTATAAGTGGGTTGTTTCTTATCAAATTACTAGTACACCATAAAATGTGATATTGACTCTTTAGACTCTTTAATATGGGCATATTTTCCCATCAGCATTACATTATGCTTTTGGTTTGAATTAGCACTTTGCCTGAATGTATTATTTCCTGATCAAATTTGCCTCACATTGACAATAAATTACACTACGGTAACATCATTTATTTTCAAGGTTCAATTGTTTTGTTGTTGTTTTTTGTTAAATGGCAATTTCACTGGGTCATTAAAAACATCATTAGGGAAAACAAGTTGTATCCCTAAGATCAATGAATCACACATTTTTTTACCAAGTACATCCTTGACATTAATTGAAATTAATCTACAATGAATTTAACAGCTTTAAAGCTTGGAGAATTTGACACCATCCTGACCCTTATGCATGCATATATTACATGATTTCAAATGTTTGCAAGGCATTATGCTGTATTTGTCCCCCACACAGCCTTTTTGTACATGATCAACTCACGTAAATGCCGTAGTCTATGAAAACAAATTGCACCCTTTCGATTTTGCTCTCAATTTCCTTGCAAATATACCTTGTATATAATACCTAAATTTCGAGAAAATTTTTTTTTTTAAATTTCTTTTTCAACGATACTGTTACATGTGCTGTTAAATTATACTAATATAAGGTCGAGAGTCGTGTAAAATTCTCCAAGCTAATTTCTATTTCACTGCGTTACACTTGCATAGCATACATATTTAATGATATTCATTAAACGTGCCACTTGATCAACAAGTGTAAGTGTAATGAAGCACGGTAATGAAACATGTTTTGTTTATGTTGCATTGAACAAACATGCAAGCTTTTGATGTTAACTAAACAAATAGGAAAATAACAAACAATCTCATTAGATAACAACATTATCTGCATTATACAAATACACTTGTGTTCATCAACTATCAGAATAAAGAGAGCCTAAGTGTGGAGTTTTATGTCTAACCAAGTGTTGGGTTTTATATCCGACCAAAATTAGCTCAGTGATATGGCGGTTTTAATCTGGCAACCTGGGTTCAAATCCGGGTCAAGGCACTCATTTGTATGCCATATTTCAGCAGAAAGCTGACTAGCAAAATAAAGGCTACCGGTATGCTTGGCTTTATTATTATAACGATGAAACATACCTCAGTCATATCTTCAATGTATTTAGAGTTATAACCATTCAGATCATTTAAGCATGCGTTGTATTTCTCCTGTGTTGATTCAACCTCTACCTGACATTTCTTCAATTTTTCCTGTAACTTCTTTAACTGAAAACAACAAACAGATACATGTTAATGCTGAATACTCTTCAATAAAGCGGTTCTGTAAAATCATTTAATTTTGATGGAAAAAATTTCATGGTTTTTGGTAAAAAAACATTTTGATGGGACGTTAATTCGTGGATTTTGTATTTCAGGTAATAAATACAAGATTGTTAAAAATGATTGTTTGATGGGGTTTGACTTTGTGTTTGAAGGTGAACCAAGAAATCCATGACATTTAATCCCTCACGAAAATAAATGATTTTACAGTACATGTTTGGATACTCTTCAACAAGGAGTTATATTTTTTTTAAAAATACTCTTCAATAAGGCGGTATATGATTGAATACTCTTCAATAAAGAATTATATTTCTAATATGTACACAAAGAAGGCCGTGTTTTGATGGCCATTTAAACAGTTGGAAGCAAAAATGTCAGTTCTGATACTATGCACTAAGAGCAGTTTTTCTTTTACCCCTCTAGTTGTGAACCACTGTTCAGTCTTGCTTATTGAGCTATTTAGAAGCTGTCATTCAAAGAAAATGTTTATAAGGAATATAATGAAGGACAGTCAACGAAAAATAGTAGCCGAAATGACAAGCATTTATTGCATTGACAAGTTTAAACAACAGGGGAGAGAAATATGGGAGATGCATCTTAAGGACAAATATGGCAATGAAAAAAGTTGTCATCAGATTGCTTCCTACTAATGCATTAAAATGAAGCTACTTCACTGACTGTTCTTTGCCGAGTTCCGTATGAAGTCATTAGATTTTCTCCTGCTTTTAGCTCTTTAAACATGCATTACATGAAAAAAGAGACCTTGAAATGTTCTAAAAGGATTAATTACAGTTGAACTTTTTTCTTAGCCATCCATGTCAAAGAAAAACATGTTCCAAAATTCATGATACAAAAATTTAGATTGCCTACATTTATCACAAGTCAAGAAATCAATTGAGCAGATAAACAAAACTGAAATTGTCATTCAAAAACAAATCCTGTAAAATCATTATTTTCCGAGCAATTTATTCTTAGACTTTTGACCAAAAAAAAACACTTTTGTAAGGGCTTAAAATGTGATACCAAATTTTATAGAAAATCTTGTATTACATATTTTGGAAGTAGATGGCAGATTGTATTTCATGGACAAGATCATCCACAAAATCAATGAAAATAAATCCCCTAGAAAACATGATGATTTTACAGTAGAGGTAATTAAAGAAAAACTGTTATAAAACATCAACAAGTTTAACGATGTAATACTGATGCTAGTTGATTGATGCTCAAGTACAGTAAATGACATGGTTTAATTTTTTCATAAACTCCAGCATGTGTTAGCGGTCAGCCACAATCAAGCATCCACCTGCCATAAGAAACCAGATTGATTAAATCCCAACTATAAAGGCCTGTAACAAACAATTATCACCAATAAAATATGACAGGTGATTCTTGTCCATTACAGACCCCTATGACCTATGAACCCAATAGCCATCAAATTAAAACAAGCATAGCTAGCTGCAGTAAATCACCATAACTTCGATGTGCTGACTCTTATATGGGTGATGTAGAACTACTAGGAAATCTAGTCTTTAACGCATATTATTCAAGTATTTATACCATGGAATCGACTCCCGTTGAGTTAATACCTTGTAATTGAAAATAAGTTCATTTGTACCTAAATTTAACCCTCAAAAATTGATTGTTGACGAAAAAAATCGGGGTAATAAAATAAATAACACATAGCTTTGAGGGTGACAGTAAAAATGTCCGCCCTCGGAAAATACTGTTACCTGGGGGCGAACTTAGCCCTTGGGTAACAGTACTTTCCTCGGGCTGACATTTTTCTGTCACCCTCAAAGGTACGTGTTATTTATATAATGTTTAAGGCAGGTAATGACAATCGAACCATACACAGATAACATACCTCATAAATTTTATCTCTACATATATAGCACTATATCACAATCTGGTATCTAGGTTAATAATAAATCAATCACTTATAATTTATAACCCCGACCTCCCTGTGTGTCTGAGGGTTATAGGAGTTCCTATAGTATGCTACTTAAAATACTACTTAAAATACTGCTGATACAGCACTACATACAAGACAAGTCATTCACCAAACTCCAATTCTGATCCAATATTTGTTTTCATATTTTATTTTGGGTCTAAATTAACAATGTTCAGACAGACTGTATCTATTGAATGGAATATACCATGCATCTTAGTAAAGTTTCATTGAAATCTCTCAAACCATCATCATTTGTGTAAAGTTTTATAAAATCTCTTCAATATGGTTTTAAAGCAACTGAGAACTTTCCTGAAAATCCCTCAAATATTTACAAGTGAAACAAATTGTATGTTTCAGCATTTTGTGAAGTTTCATTGAAACCTCTCAAATCTCTGAACCTGGAGTGTTTGAAAGGATGGATGGAACAAGCGGACTGACAAATGTACACAATGAGTGATTATCATGCACTTTCTGTAATTCATGGCCAAGAACATCTCCAGCAATTATATTAATGGACTCAATTTAGTACCATTCCAGCAACGACCATGCTATTAAGTGCTTCGATTGTTTTTTTTTGCCATGCCGTAGTTTCATCATAACACTAATCGTGTGAGATTGGTTGGGTAAAAAACACAACAGATCAATTCACATGCTCAACTGATTTTGTAATCAATAAAGAAGCTGTTAATTTAAAGCAGAGGTATTTTTCTAGGTTTTCCAGATTCTCTGCTTCATCCGCTGCATTAAACAAGACAAATGTAATGTTTAGTTGTTCATGCTTTGTTAAGTGATCATCATTCACAAGCACTCAAGAGCAAGACAGGCATAACTTTAACAAGAAGAATAAATAGATTAGGGTTCAAACTCAGGGACAGAACTGCAACAAAATTAACAATCAGGGGCAGCAACTCCAACATAACTAACAATCAGGGGCAGCAACTCCAACAGAACTAACAATTAGGGGCAGCAACTCCAACAGAACTAACAATCAGGGGCAGCAACTCCAACAGAACTAACAATCAGGGGCAGCAACTCCAACAAAACTAACAATCAGGGGCAGCAACTCCAACAGAACTAACAATTAGGGGCAGCAACTCCAACAGAACTAACAATCAGGGGCAGCAACTCCAACAGAACTAACAATCAGGGACAACAACTCCAACAGAACTAAAAATCAGAAGTAGCAACTCCAACAGAACTAATAACTCAGAGGTCATAACTAGAGCAGTTAATGATAAGGGGCAATAACTCCAGCAAATTTAAGTCAGACTAAGACAGTTATTCCAGTAACATTCATTATACACAAGGATAGTAACACAACATACTGCAATAAACAGAATTTCAGATGAAGTAGTGGTTACATTTGCTTTGACTTTCGTGAGAGGAAAATGTTATAGTCGGTAATTGGGGCAGAGTCAGTTATTCTATAAGTCAACCTGGGAATCACAAACTAACAGCATAGTAATGACGGCCAGCTTCAGGTCTGATAGCTGTATAACTGTAGTCAGCATCAGATTCTGTGAGACAATCAGAGTACCACCAACTACCAGCGCGTTAACACAGTGTAATGACGGCATGTTTCAGATCTGATAGAAGAACTGTAGTCAGCATCAAATTCTGTGACACAATCAGACTACCACCAACTACCAGCACGTTAACACAGTGTAATGACGGCATGTTTCAGATCTGATAGAATGACTGTAACAGTCTGATTGATTAAAGTTAAGATTTTGAGATGTAATATTTCCAAACGTATCACATGCATATAAGAGATGAAAATGGTACTTTTTATGTTATCAATCATATCAGGGGGGGGGGGGGGGGGAGTACACACGGCACAATTGAGATCGTACCAAGATTGGCAAGCAGGCTCCAGAGATTACAACATCCTATATATGACAGATATTCAGACAATAATTTCACACCAGAATTAACTCTGTCATAGTCAATACTTGACGAGATTACCAAACTGAATGAATCAAATAATGAATTCCGTAACCATGGTAACGAATAAATAGACAAAAGTAAAATTTAATGGATTTTTGTAACATGAAGCTTGTGACAGAGTGCAGCTCAGATGTAGACTATCATAGCAATATAAATAGTTCAACCACATATTTAAATATTATGTTCCGGTATATCACTATGTCATATGATTTTTAACCAGATCTCGAGGTTCATATTTCCAGTTTTGGGCTTAAAAATTAAATTTACATTCTTGGCTCTTTCAGAAAGTATTGGGTTTCCATATGTTATAAGTATACAATACATCCACCCTAAAGTCCACGTTGACAGCATTAAGCTAAATCTGATTTAGACTATCAACTTGTCTACCTGTGAGTCTGTTCCAATATAATAAATTATGTTGCAATTTCTTCTAGTTTGTCAAAGTACTTGTTACCGTAGTTTTGTTTTGGTAAGACAGATGTTATAGTTTTGAACTTTGAATTTTTGAAAGGTGATACACATCCATGTGAACACACAGTCCTACACGCCTAGGGCCATTTGTTTATTCAAAGGTCAGAAAGATTTTATAATGTTTTAAGTACAAGGTAACTGTACCATCATTTCAATTAAATTAAATTCTAAAATGTCAATGTATAAAAGGTCAAGGCTTTGTTTATCATAGTGTCACTTCTATTGGAAGTGCCAGCTTATTTTGACTTATGAGACGCCCATCTTTTGTGATTGCAGTATCTTCCAAATCTCTTCTCTTATAATAGCAGGCGAATTTAACCTTCAACTCTATGAAGTATGCACAAGTATAACAAAACTGAACGTGGCTCCGCCCCAAAACACAGATTTTTAATTCATCAAGCTTTCATTTCCAGTAAAAAAAACAGCCAGCGCAAAGAATACCCTCTGTAACATAAACACAACTTTGCCATTAACAATCAATCAATTTTCTCTCAATATCTTACTTGTACATCACATAAAAAATCTTCATCAAAACTTGTAACAACCAATAATGTTATTAGTGGTGGTATAATATTTCAGATACCACTTGGTGAAAGGTCATGTCAAAAATGTTTTATTAATGTTATACTAGCATTCCCTTCAACTGTTTTATAAATTTATACAACTATAAAACAAATGCTGAAGGCTATTATATTGTTTTTTAAGAAATATATTTTGAAGACATGTACCTGGTACAATCGTATTTGTGTCCGGAAATGATCTTAATGGTTGAAAATGAGTAGTTTAACTTTTCACTAAAGTCAAGTCAATTAATGATAACTATATTCCATGTCCATAACCAATTAATTTCCAATTATGAGTATAGAGGGGAGACAATCCAGTTATAGATATGGACTAACTAGACACCTTATCAAGGGAGATCACTCTTGATAATTGTCACAAAAAGCTGCACAAATGTGTACAAGTTCTAGCTCATCTTTTAGAGATTAATAGTGTGGGGTGTATGAACAAATCATTAATAAATGTAATAGATTTTTGGTAGAAGTTGTTTCAAGGGAAATGCCATAAACTGACAGACAATGAATTTGAAGAAAGTGAATCCCGCAGTCCATTGAATGATCTAACTATGCCATCTCCTGAACATTTATACATTCAGACCTATAAGGTTAATTCTAAGACCTTCTATGATACAAATACTGCAAATATCAACATACAATCTACAAATCAATCCCGTATTTCCCTTACTTGGCATAAAGATAAACTGACAAGTCAATAGATCATATAATATGTCAATGAGTCCCGCAGGATCCCGTGTCTTACGTCATCTATCCATCAACATCCAATCAAAGCTGAGGACTGATAACTACACATTTACCCGATATAATACCATATCATACTACAGTAATACGATTATCTTGGAATGTAACGTTCAATAAATGTAGGAACTCGGTTAATGTTTTATTATCAAAATATATACTGCCCATAACCATTACCATCATACAGTGGAGAACGGACTGGAACAATGGACTGAAACAACGGACTGGGACAACAGACTGGAACAACGGACTGGGGCAATGGACTGGCAGTTATGTATAGCACAGCCTGAGAGCTAATAGATAACTATAGTTGGGAGTCAAGCAGAGTCAAACAAAATCAAACAATGTCAACGAGAGCTTTTAAAACATTGAATGCACATCTAATTTTTTATGACCTTGACCATAGCGCTAAAAACAATATGGATAATCTGCTGGTTATGTCTTTAAAGCTGCAGGTAAGGTACAACTGAAGAGTTCTTGAGTTGTCTTCTAGAACTATTTGGTAAACAGACTCACCAACATCTATAGAATTAACACCATGCTCACCTATCTTTGATACAGACATTATAAAGATTATGGACAGACACACATGTGACCCTACCACTGTTAGGGTGTGTGTAATCTCTACCTTACGTTTTCCTTTTTCTGATAAAAGACCAGTTTGATTGTGTGTAATGACATCAGTAATTTGAAATAATTGGTAATTGACACTCAAAACATTATTTGCAAGTTAGAAATTAGATAAATGTACTGAAATGTATCGGCATAGAAATAAAGTAGATACCACAAAATAAGTTGCTATGAAATAATGGGCTAAAACTTGTAAACTCTGTTCAATCCAACATTTAGAATATGCGGAACCTGACAGAACTTCATTGAATCGATACATACTCCCAGAATAAATGTCCCTCACAGAAAGCATGGAAAGCTTAGATGACAATGCCATCAACATTCTGTAGTAGATTACATTTTTATAGTTTATGAATCCTCAGTGGCCATGTAAATACCAAATCAGGATTGTTTTAAGGTAAAATAATGCAATAAGCATGGAATTATTCTCAGCTTTGGAGTTTATTATAAAATTGATGTCAGACAGATTCGGGAATCTAATCCATACAAATGCAACCAAAACACTCATAATTGAACAGGGCATAATGTCTCCTTTTTGGAAGCAGGGTTCAGATCTGATGTGATTTGGAAATATTCCATCAAAAATGTATACATTAGAAATAAGTTTACATGACATTGAGAGCTCATAATGCATGTTTTTTATTTGCATGTTTAATGTTTGAAGTATTCTTCAATATTATCGTAATTACCGTACCCCCCTCCCCCAATCAATAATTTGATATTGCTTCATCAGTGAAATAGAAATTTGTAATGACTTTTTCACCATTTTTCTTTTTGAAACTAAGACCTCGAAACAGAAGTTCCCTACATCAACTATAGAACAACAAATTTCATTTATATGGTAGAACAACAAATTCCATTTATATGGTATGACCTATTAGGATAGGACAGAGATAAGGTGAAACATGATGAAAACATTGCCAACATTACAACAAACGGGGACTCCGATAAAGATGTGCCATAAATGAAACTTCAAACTAGACTGGTACACCACTGGATCAGGAAACAGACTTGTTCTCAAGTAAATCACACAAGCTCATAAAAACTTCATACATTTACCGACAGACTTGTCAGAATTTGATGATTTCTGCCACAGACTTGACAAATATTATTTCAGACAACAAACCAATCTTCCGAACAAATAAGTTTTTTCATAAACATATTCCCGTCTCTACGGCATTCTTCGACTAATATGCTCTGCATACAGCCATCTTACGGTCTCGTTAATTTCCCAAGATGAAACGGCCTGCTCCGGAATAGATTTTATGTGACTGTATCAAACTGCACAATGCTTCCATACAATCTACTGACAATGGTCTGTCTTGTTTATGTTTTTCTCGCTCAATAAATAAACAATACCTCAGTCAACAAATTGTTTTCAGTAGTAAAGTTATCCCACAAAAGACCAGGAGACTGTCTTCAGTAACAATACAATGCAATTTTCTTCAATGTTGATAAATGGTGGCTCGATCTCCTTACTTACTAGACTGAAGGATAATCAGTAAGGCCATTTAGCCATGTGCGGACTTGTGGTTTATATGGTATCAACAGCATTAATTTTGCAGCTGCTCCACCAAAGAGGGTAAACAAACTATTAATTAAGGCCAAACAGACCATTTGTAAGTTACTATGGTATTGTTCATCCATTTTAAGAACAAACAGCCCATGATGCATAAAACTCTACAAGTGAACATTGATATGTTGTAAGAGTTAACTGTGGGGTCAAATGAATGTCCCTAAAGTAAGAAGTAATGTTAAACTAGAAATGTGTCAAAGGGACATGGGTGCCCCCCATTATAGCACATATCAAGATTATTCATTATGGGTATATGGCAAATGTTACAAAAGGTTGTAACTCTCGTATAAATTGACCCAGAATTTTTTTCTTCCTTTACGGTCATCTATACATTAGGGTTTTTTTTTCATCCGTGAAAGTTTAATGAAATTCTGCCCAATGATTTGTGAGGTGTTCGACACATAAGATTTGTGTTATGTACAGACCTACGGACTGACAGCACCAAACGTACAGCACCAATACTATATGCTTCCCACTTATAAATGAGTGAGAGGGCAGTGTGATTTATCTACAAGAACTGAGAGCATGAACATACTGTGGTCATACCAAACATTGTGCACATTTCATTCATGTAGTGTAACATGACACATAGAGCTGGCAACAAGCAAAACTAGCCCATTCAAACACGTTAACATACACATATAACATGTAGTCACACAAGCAATTAACATGTTTAAAGCTCATCAAGGCTTTGCTATAAGATGTTAACATGAGGGCGGATATTTGGGTCAAATTCTCACATGGATTTTTTTCTTCAAATTTTAAACAATGTCATGAAAACTTACAAAGGAGCCAAGGTCAGATATTTTTCATCAAAGGTAAAAGTGACAGCCATAAACATAACAAGTCACTGGCTAATTAAGACAAGGGTGAATATCAAGTTGATTGAGTTTAATCCTTTATTATATAATAGAATGTAGAATATTTACATGTTGCCATTAGGCTTTAAGAAATTCATATATAGGGCATACAGTAATAGGGGTACAAACTGTCGTATCTATGTCATATAGTTGCTGGATTGATTTAGGAGTTGACACTGTTTGAATTGAAAATACAGTACATATAACAAACTGCAGAATTGGAACTGTTTCGACAGTTTGAAATCCAGGGAAGTGACAACATGGTGCAATATTGGAACTATCGACTAATCTACCAAATGGCCATTGGATGGGAGTGAGAAGAGGGCAGGACAAAATGTTCACAAGGGACTAGATAAGGGGCTGGAGCGAATCTCGCACACGAGTGACAACTAGTCTATATTGGAAGTGATTAATATCAAATCATGCAGGGCTGAGTAGCGAGACAAAGCTCGAATATTTCTAGAATGGTTTACAAAACAAAACAATCATCATAGCAAACAGTGTGAACAATCAATAACAACCAATATTAGAAATGGCACTTAATGAGATTACATGGAAACATTTTTCTCAATGTATTACCCGCGTTGAGCCTGAATCTGGCACAATCTACAATAAATAGGATACATAGTATGTATAATGTTATATCATTCACTTTCATTTTCTCATCTGTATTAATTGTTTCATTTCCTAGATAAATCTATATATCTTTATACTGATGAAACCTAACATGGTCTCTTAGATCATATATAGAGGCCAAACTTAAACCTAATGCCAGCCTATTCTTACTTATGGGACCCATCTTTTGTGCATGCAGTATCTCACAAATCTTTACTCTTATATACATGTAAGAAGGTGAATTTAACCTTCAACTCTATAAAAGTATGTGCAAGTACAGCAAACTCAACATAGCTCCGCCCCAAAACACAGATTTTTAATTCATCAAGGCTTCATTTTCTGAAAAACAGCCATCGCAAAAAATCACTCTCTGTAACATAAACACAACTTTGCCATTAACAATCAATCAATTTTCTCTCAATATCTTACTTGTACATCACATAAAAAATCTTCATCAAAACTTGTAACAACCAATAACGTTATTAGCATCGGTATAGTATTTCAGATACCACTTGGTGAAAGGTCATGTCAAAAATGTTGTATTAATGTTATGCTAGCATTCCCATCAACTGTTTTATCAATTTATACAACTATAAAACAAATGCTGAAGGCTATTACATTGTTTTTTAAGAAATATTTTTTGAAGATGTGTACCTGGTACAATTGTATTTGTGTCAGGAAATGATCTTAATGGTTGGAAATGAGTAGTTTAACTTTTTACTAAAGTCAAGTCAATTAATGATAACTATATTCCATGTCCATAACCATTTATTTTCCAATTATGAGTACGAAGGGGAGACAATCCAGTTACAGATATGGACAAACTAGACACCTTAACAAGGGAGACCACTCTCGATAATTGTCACAAAAAGCTGCACAAATGTGTACAAGTTCTAGCTCATCTTTTAGAGTTTAATAGTGTGGATGTATGAATAAATCATTAATAAATGTAATATATTTTGGTGGCAGTTGTTTCAAGGGAGGTGTCATAAACTGACAGACAATCAATTTTAAAGAATGTGAATCCTGCAGTCCATTGAATGATCTAACTATGCCATCTCCTGAACATTTATACATTCAGACCTACAAGGTTAATTCTAAGACCTTCTATGATACAAATACTGCAAATATCAACATAAAATCTACAAATCAATCCCGTATTTCCCTTACTTGGCATAAAGATAAACTGACAAGTCAATAGATCATATAATATGTCAATGAGTCCCGCAGGATCCCGTGTCTTACGTCATCTATCCATCAACATCCAATCACAGTTGAGGACTGATAACTACACATTTACCCGATATAATACCATATCTTACTACAGTAATATGATCATCTTGGAATGTTACGTTCAATAAATGTAGGAACTCGGTTAATGTTTTATTATCAAAATATATACTGTCAATAACCATTACCATCATACAGTGGAGAATGGACTGGAATAACGGACTAAAACAACGGACTGGAACAACGGACTGGAACAACGGACTGGGGCAATGGACTGGCAGTTATGTGTAGCACAGCCTGAGAGCTAATAGATAACTATAGTTGGGAGTCAAGCAGAGTCAAACAAAATCAAACAATGTCAAAGAGAGCTTTTAAAACATTGAATGCACATCTAATTTTTTATGACCTTGACCATAGCGCTAAAAACAATATGGATAATCTGCTGGTCATGTCTTTTAAGCTGCAGGTAAGGTACAACTGAAGAGTTCTTGAGTTGTCTTCTAGAACTATTTGGTAAACAGACTCACCAACATCTACAGAATTAACACCATGCTCACACATCTTTGATACAGACATAATTAAGATTATGGACAGACACATGTGTGACCCTACCACTGTTAGGGTGTGTGTAATCTCTACCTTACGTTTTCCTTATTCGAATAAAAGACCAGTTTGATTGTGTGTAACGACATCAGTAATTTGAAATAATTGGTAATTGACACTCAAAACATTATTTGCGAGTAGATACAGTCGTTTCGGGTAATTCTGCGCATCGGGTAATTCTGCGCACCCTAACTTTCTATTTCCTAGATACTTTGCTGGGTCGTTTTTCTTCGGTCCTCCAGTATTTTTGTAGATGTGGGTTACTTATGTAAAGTTTTATAATCATTTCAACAAAATCGGAAAAGTATTTCTACGAAAATTTGACCAAAATGAGTGTCAACGGCGATTTTCGTTAATTTGATATACCATGTGACACATAAAGTGAATAAAAGCACTTTTGTAATGGATGATGACTTTTCCTTTTTTTGTCAACATTGGCTTAATGACTTATTCTTTCGATACTGTGATAAATTTCTGGTGAAACAAATTTTTGAAACAGACTATACAAAAACACAACTCCACCTGCGCAGAATTAGCCGAAAATGAAAACCGGAAGTCATCTTGTTTTCAGACGACATTTGACCTAGTTTAGCGAAGGTATGGTGTTTTGAATTGTTAACATTTGTCGATGAAGGTTGTTTCTATCCAAACAGCACCATAATATATTCTAAAATTCAAATAATCTCAAATGTAGAAAGCCAATACCCGTTAGGTGCGCAGAATTACCCGACAGCACTGTACCACAAAATAAGTTGCTATGAAATAATGGGCTAAAACTTGTAAACTCTGTTCAATCCAACATTTAGAATATGCGGAACCTGGCAGTACTTCATAGAATCAATACATTGTAACTCCCAGAATTAATGTCCCTCACAGAAAGCATGGAAAGCTTAGATGACAATGCCATCAACATTCTGTAGTAGATTACATTTTTATAGTTTATGAATCCTCAGTGGCAGACACTGATATTCCATGTAAATACCAAATCAGGATTGTTTTAAGGTAAAATAATGCAATAAGCATGGAATTATTTTCAGCTTTGGAGTTTATTATAAAATTGATGTCAGACAGATTCGGGAATCTAATCCATACAAATGCAATCAAAACACTTGTAATTGAACAGGGCATAATATCTCCTTTTTGGAAGCAGGGTTCAGATCTGGTGTGATTGGGAAATATTCCATCAAAAATGTATGATAAGGGGCAAAGTTTACATGACATTGAGAGCGTAGAAGAAATGTTTTTATTTGCATGTTTAATATTTGAAGTATTCTTCAATATTAATATAATTACCGTTACCCCCCTCCCCCAATCAATAATTTGATATTACTTCATCAATGAAAAAGAAATTTGTAATTACTTTTTCACCATTTTTCTTTTTGAAAACTAAGAACTCGAAACAGAAGTTCCCTACATCAAATATAGAACAACAAATTCCATTTATATGGTAGAACAACAAATTCCATTTATATGGTAGAACAACAAATTCCATTTATATGGTAGAACAACAAATTCCATTTATATGATATAACCTATTAGGATAGGACAGAGATAAGGTGAAACATGATGAAAACATTGCCAACATTACAACAAACAGAGACTCTGATAAAGATGTGCCATAAATGAAAATTCAAACTAGACTGGTACACCACTGGATCAGGAAACAGACTTGTTCTCAAGTAAATCACACAAGCTCATAAAAACTTCATACATTTACCGACAGACTTGTCAGAATTTGATGATTTCTGCCACAGACTTGACAAATATTATTTCAGACAACAAACCAATCTTCCTAACAAATAAGTTTTTTCATAAACATATTCCCGTCTCTACGGCATTCTTCGACTAATATGCTCTGCATACAGCCATCTTACGGTCTCGTTAATTTCCCAAGATGAAACGGCCTGCTCCGGAATAGATTTTATGTGACTGTATCAAACTGCACAATGCTTCCATACAATCTACTGACAATGGTCTGTCTTGTTTATGTTTTTCTCGCTCAATAAATAAACAATACCTCAGTCAACAAATTGTTTTCAGTAGTAAAGTTATCCCACAAAAGACCAGTAGACTGTCTTCAGTAACAATACAATGTAATATTCTTCAATGTTGATAAATGGTGGCTCGATCTTCTTACTTAATAGACTGTAGGATAATCAGTAAGGCCATTTAGCCATGTGGTGCCTTTTGGTTTATCTGGTATCAACAGCATTAATTTTGCAGCTGCTCCACCAAACAGGGTAAACAAACTATTAGTTAAGGCCAAACAGACCATGGTATTGTTCATCCATGTTAAGAACAAGCTTCTCATGATGCATAAAACTGTACATGTGAACATTGATGTGCTCTAAGAGTTAACTGTGGGGTCAAATGGATGTCCCTAAAGTAAGAAGTAATGTTAAACTAGAAATGTTGTCAATGGGATATGGGTGCCCCCATTATAGCACATATCAAGATTATTCATTATGGGTATATGACAAATGTTACAAAGGGTTGTAACTCTTGTATAAATTGACCCAGAATTTTTTTCTTCCTTTACAGTCATCTATACATTAGGGTTTTTAATCAGTGAAAGTTTAATGAAATTCTGCCCAACGATTTGTGAGGTGTTCAACACCCAAGATTTGTGTTATGTACAGATGTACAGACTGACAGCACTGAACGTACAGCACGAATACTATATGCTTCCCACTTATAAATAAGCGAGAGGGCAGAGTGATTTATCTACAAGAACTGAGAGCATGAACATTGTGGTAATACCAAACATTGTGCACGTTTCATTCATGTAGTGTAACATGACACATAGAGCTGGCAGCAAGCAACACAAACCCATTCAAACACGTTAACATTCACATATAACATGTAGTCACACAAGCAATTAACGTGTTTAAAGCTCATCAAGGCCTTGCTATAAGATGTTAACATGAGGGCGGATAATTGGGTCAAATTCTTACATGGATTTTTTTCTTCAAATTTTAAACAATGTCATGAAAACTTACAAAGGAGCCAAGGTCAGATATTTTTCATCAAAGGTAAAAGTGACAGCCATAAACATAACGAGTCACTGGCTAATTAAGACAAGGGTGAATATCAAGTTGATTGAGTTTAATCCTTTATTATATAATAGAATGTAGAATATTTACATGTTGCCATTAGACTTTAAGAAATTCATATATAGGGGATACAGTTATAGGGGTACAAACTGTCGTATCTATGTCATATAGTTATTGGATTGATTTAGGAGTTGACACTGTTTGAATTGAAAATACAGTATATATAACAAACTGCAGAATTGGAACTGTTTCAACAGTTTGAAATCCAGGGAAGTGACAACATGGTGCAATATTGGAACTATCGACTAATCTACCAAATGGCCATTGGATGGGAGTGAGAAGAGGGCAGGACAAAATGTTCACAAGGGGCTACTAGATAAGGGGCTGGAGCGAATCTCGCACACGAGTGACTACTAGTCTATATTGGAAGTGATTAATATCAAATCATGCAGGGCTGAGTAGCGAGACAAAGCTCGAATGTATCTAGAATGGTTTACAAAACAAAACAATCATCATAGCAAACAGTGTGAACAATCAATAACAACCAATATTAGAAATGGCACTTAATGAGATTACATGGAAACATTTTTCTCAATGTATTACCCGCGTTGAGCCTGAATCTGGCACAATCTACAATAAATAGGATACATAGTATGTATAAAGTTATATCATTCACTTTCATTTTCTCATCTGTATTAATTATTTTATTTCCTAGATAAATCTTAATATCTTTATACTGATGAAACCTAACATGGTCTCTTAGATC
Source organism: Spisula subtruncata (assembly GCA_963678985.1). NCBI lineage: Eukaryota > Metazoa > Mollusca > Bivalvia > Venerida > Mactridae > Spisula > Spisula subtruncata. The sequence continues at coordinate 12,954,256 of OY787674.1, forward strand.
CTATATAGAGGCCAAACTTAAACCTTTATTTGTTTCCCCACCAATAACCAGCTGTATATAATGACAAAAAAAAACTTATTAAAAAAATGCTGAGTCATGTAAAATCATTCCCCCCAGAGTGCAATATTAATGCCAAACAATATTAGTAGAAGCTTTAATTAGAGTGATAGCAAATTTCATGTTAGAAAACTGATCCAAAAAGCTAATAAGTATTTGCCCACTACAAGTGAGGGCACAAAAAGTAATGATTATTTAGTTTTTGCATTTTTTTTCATATTTAACATAATGTATCAAATTTTTCTAGCACAATGTGAAAGGGGAAACAAAATAAAGTTTATGCCTTGCCAATAAACATAGAAGGGAAAAATACAGATTGATGTATTGATGTAGACCATGGTAGATAAAAAACCCTCAACTTGGTCAAAGAAAAACTAGTAAACTGAAGAAAAAGTACAAACTTATTTTTCGAATTCTAGATACAAACACACAGAAGGCTATGTTTATAAAAGACCACCCACTTGTTCTGAGAGCTTACAGAATGGGTTTAGAATGTTTCTGATATTTCGGGACAAATCTGCAGACATTCCTACTATGTAAACTGTATTGTAAGTTTTCTGAGAATTTAGCAGATATTTGTTTGGAAACACCTTCGGTGCACATAACCAAAATGCTGACAAACATTCCTTTAAAAGTTTCAATGACTATAACTACAATACTTTGAAGTCATGTATGACACGTAATATGGCAGAAAATTTTGAGAAGAACATAAAAATTCTCAACCCCATAAATCTCACGCCTGGTAATTTATTGAAGGAAAAACAACTTTGACCTAGTTTTTACATTGCCATGCCATAACCTCATTTTTTTCACCAACCCATAAAATACGCCAAAATTGATTTCCGATACAGTTCTTTGTTGTTTAACTCATCCTCATTAGTGTCTTCCTTAACAGCTTCAATGGAAGTTTTTATCAATACTGCTGAATGGCGATAAATTCCACCCAAACATTACAGTAACTTAAGAGAATTTCTCATGAAATGAAATTGCATGTTTATTTCACACTAAAACAGCTAAACAGACAATTTACAATGCAAATTAGGCAAATATATCTCACATTTTGAGGACTAAAAAGCATTTGTAATGTTCTACCGATAATACATTCGCTAGAAGTTTTAAATTTCAAACCAAGGCTGTATTTACGCATTTAATGCAAAGTTGTTCCAACAAAAAATGCTATAAAAGGCTAGAAAACAACATTACACACAGTTTCAGAATAAATAATGTACACACTACTTTAAGAAAACCCAAAATATTCCCTCACATAATAACACAATAGCTAAGTATTCCAATAGCAAGGGTGAGCCACAAAACTATCATTCTTTTAAGTTTTGATAAACACGAAACGCGGAAACTCCCTCACAACCAGGTTTACCCACAAGGGCCATGACTCAGCATAGCTCCTCAACCTTTATTCATAAATAGGTCACAAGCTGCATGGAATATATCAATTTGCATTGGTTTTGTCATGGCGAAGATCAGCATTAATGAGTAAATTATACCTAGTAAGTACTTGTGAAAAACTAAAGCCAAAATCATATCTTAGACAAGAAACACGCAGCTAAATTAAGCTAATTTGATGTCCGAAGATCAAGTTAATTTGTTTACACTATATACTGACAAACATAATACTGTAAAATCATTTAATTTTGTTGGTACAAAATTTTGTGGTTTTGGTAAAAAAGACAATTTCGTTGGGACTTGAATTCGTGGATTTTGCATTTCAGGTAATAAAACAAGGGTAAAAAATAATGTTTGTTTGGATTAAAGTTCGTGGTTGAGGTAAACCACGAAATTTAATCCCCATGAAAATTAATGACTTTACAGTAATGTGGTTTCAAAACGGTTACAATAGTGTTGAAGCCAAACCCTTGCTATATCTACTACAGAAATAAGTTCCCTAACATTACATAGACTATATACCTGGTCTGAGGACATGGCAGTGTCTGCTCGTGCGTTGTTTTCCTGATTTGCTGTACTTTTTTCGTTTCTACATGCTGTATGGTAATCTTTCTTGGCCAATAATACCTTGTTTAACTTTTTCTCCCATGGTTTCTGTACCTATATCAAACACAGTAATATATGTGTTACAGCATGCAAGGTTTATACAAGAAGATAATTATACAAGTTATAAGTAGTAGCCAGTTATCCGAAAACACAGTCAATGAGTCATTGGGTGCAAAACTTAATGTGGATTTTGTGGTTGGCAAATCAAGGGTAATTTTTGGCCTCTTTATATTTGGCATACTCTAATAATCCAACCAATTTGACATAGATGTGGCTTCAAAAAGTGCCTTTTTGCAGGCAGCATAAATGGTTACTAGGTCATGGTTTGTATACTCAATTTAATGAAATATTTTCAAAGAACATAGCCAACATGCTCAACATCAACCTCCGATGAGGCGAGTATGTATAATTATATAAACCTTTCAGTCAAGAATAACCCATAATGGGGTCCTGTGCTTTGCTGAGGGGACAGCAGGTAGAAGAGGCAGTGGTGTGATACTAAGTATTTGGACGCAGTCTTAGGGTGTTCCGAAGAGACACCTTGGTTCTTTAATGTGTCCGATATACAGCACCGATACACGTGAGCCTATCTCTAGGTTGACAAACCACTTCATCACTAGTTGGGAGGGAAACACTGAAAGCGTTTCGGAAATTAACAAGTGCCCCCGTTGAGGATAGAACCGGGGACCTCTTGATCAGTAGTCAAACAGGCGATCTGCTTGACTACTGTGCCACCCTATAGTTACCCTCAAGTTCATATCTTCTTTACCAAACATACTTTCTATGTCATTGGTTCTGTATCATTTTTTTACTCCAACAGCATTTTCAAGGTCATACCTTCTTAAACTGATCCTCTAATTCCTTTGTTTCTTTGAAGTGCATCATGGATTTATGATAATTCTCTTTCTGCCATTGTTTGATTGAAACTGTCACATTATTAACAAGTTTGTCGCCGACCTCCATGTGTAAATCGGACAATTTATCCGCCTCTTCCAGCGTCCCTCGCCATGCTGCTTGTGTAGTGCCATATTCGGGTCCTACAACATATATATACACAATATAACACATACAGTAACAGAGATCATAACTAACAAGAGATGTTTAATGATAAACTGGAGATAAGAGGGCAGATGACTAAAATGGTCAATACACTTCGTAGTCAAGGTCCTATAGTATCAAACAGGACATGTTATAAGTCTCTTGGCAGCTGCTATGGTGTTTCAAGAGATACTGATTGGAAACCTATTTAGGTGACAAAGGGAAATCCAACTTGACCCCTATTTAATCATTCTATGCTCATGGTACCCTGAATATGGTTTGTCAATCCAACCACACTGAATGATCTGACAAGCCAGATACACCAACAAGGGCAACACTTGACCTCACTTGACCATAACCATTCGTCCAAAAACGTAAACCTCATCAAATTCAGTCAAATATAGTCCCACAGGCTTATGATATATGGGCACTACAGCCATGGTGGCATATTATAAATCACAGCAGTTGTGGCTTATATTTAAGCATTGATTTTTTTATCGCCCACAATAGCTTGAAAGAGACATTTCTCTCTGTCCAGTCACAACTCACCTTTGTCTAGAAATTCATTCCACTTCTTTGTCCACTGAGTTAATTGTTTAGCATAATTTTTCTCAATTTCTGCTCGAGAGGTAATTAGAGCCTTTAAGCTACTGCACAGTTTATATCCATTATCAATTCTATTCACTGTTCTCATGTACTTTCCCACCTCCCAAAAGCTTTCGCTGGAAGCCTGTACCGAATCATCGCCGTTATTTATCGACATCTCGCCGATCGGTGCACTCTGAGACTTGCTAGCTACCGAACCTTGATGTGAACTCTTCGATCTGAAATAGTAGAAAGTAGGAATTATAAATATGTGTGGGGGCACAATTAAAAGTTAAAAAGATCAGTTAGAATAACGGTAAGCTCAATAACCTCTCAAAAGCCTGGTAATTAGCAATCATTCTTAAATCCTGGTTTCCATGCCTGAATTTCCACTTTTCAAAATAGACATAGAAGGAAATTTCAGGATTCAAAAACCTGCACAAGCCTGAAAAATACCAGGTCTGATGTTAGCATGTTCCATGTCTTGTATGTTTGGAGGGGTGGGTGTTGCGGGTGGGTCAGGGACATTTCTTCTAACAGATAAGCAACAGCATCTTTGCAGAATGTTCTGATCTTCATATAAAGTCATGGTCTGTCTGCGAAATTAGGATTTGAAACTACTTGCCCGAATCAACTAAATTGAATACTTTTCCTATCGACTCTATGTACAAATTACTGCAGAAGTTGTTTGCCTGACTGTAAAAGACAACAGGACAAGTGCTAATTTCGCAGACTGCACTGGTCATGAAGATGTGCGTGATGGTGTGCCTTATTCCCATAAACAACAATTTGTAACCGCGGTAACATGCGTTCTACGATGTCAATGATTACAGGAGTAATCAAGACAGCATACAATCAATAAACAAAAGAGATGACAGGCATTAATTAAGTGTTTGATACATTGTCTAACAACCATAGTCACATGACCACCATAGTCACATGATCACCGTAGTCACATGACCTCATGTATTGATGAAATCAAACTACTGTAAAATCATATAATTTCGAAGGGACAAAAGTTTGGTTTTTTTTGTAAAAAAGACCATTTCCATGCGACGTTAATTCATCCATTTTGCTTATCAGGTAATAAATACAAGGGTAAACATTACTGTTCGATGGGATTTGATTTCGTTGTTAAAGGCGAACCATGAAATTTAATCCCCCACGAAAATGAATGATTTTACAGCAATCTACAATAATAGTAGAAGATTCATCTTCAAAATCAATATGGTAACAGTTCATTAAACAAACAAAGACTTATTTAGACAATATAATAAGATTCCACCTCCCCGTCAGTCCCGATATAGGCGTATACCTGTCTTATTTAACAGTGATAATCACAATAACTCTGTAGAGTTTATGCCAACTAAGCAAATAGTCTAGTCAGCCTTAACATTGAGACTGACCAAAAGCGAATACATTTCTACGGAAAACTGAGATTTCAAACTTGAGGAAAACATGGAAAAGGTCACAAAATAAGGTTCTATTATCATAAAGCCGGAAAACTCCTAAATTTTACCTTTCAATTTTCAACTAAACTAGACTTCTATGTGAAAATTCTGTGAACCAGAAGAACCTCAAACCCATAACTCAGTGCTGGCACATTTTTAACAAAATCTAAACTAAAGTACTTTTAGAGAAAGGTGTGATACAAAATCCCAAGGTGAAATCCTGCTCAAAATAGTCAGCCATTTTTTTCTGTTTCTAAAACCTGGTAAATGATAAGTCAGTAAGCACCTTGTATACACTATTAGATCTAATTGCAAGCATCTGACAAAAGTCACCACAAATTACATGTTCTATCTTTGACACAAATTGCCTAAATTAGGGATAAATACCATCTCAACTTATCCTCAATAACTTTAAATACACCAAAATTATCCTGCTGATTATATCTTTCTCAGCAGAATGGCATTTAGGATTCATAGTTACCATTCAGTACAATGAGGAAGTGAAACTGTTGTTAAAGGGGATGTAACCTTTATCTTTTTGCATCTTAAATTTGTGATTTTGTTTCGAAGATTTTACTACGAACACAGTAAAAATTTGCAATTAAGTGCAGAATAACCAACAAACGAAATTGTTTGCTTACGTAACATTTATTCATAATGCTTTTTAACAAAAACAAATCCTCGCAAAAACTTGCTACAATTAGTCTAAATGTATGCAATATGTAATAATTATACATTTAAATTGTTATTTTTAAGTATACCAACATATCCATTTCATTCAAACATACAAATAAATACTTCAATAATTTTTTTACTTTTTGGCATATACCCTTGATTTGCACTATATGACATATTATAAAATGAATCACAGAGCAATACAACCGTCCTTCAAGAAAGCGCTGAAAACGCACTATTTTAATAGAGCTTATTCATGCTGACTGTGTTTATGTTCCCATTAACTTGGCGCCCTATTATTGTGCCCAACGACCCACATGTTCCCAGGACTTTAAGCCCCATCCACCCATTGGTAGATCCCTACTATTAAGTTTAGTAGGGCCCCGTCTACTGGGTTAAGTAGAGCCCTGCCTACTGGGTTAAGTAGAGCTCCGTCAACTGTCTTCAATAGATCCCTACTACTAGGTTTAGTAGGGCCCCGTCTACTGGGTTAAGTAGAAGCCCGTCTACTGGGTTAAGTAGAGCCCCGTCTACTGGGTTAAGTAGAGCCCCCGCCTACTGGGTTTAGTAGGTCCTACTTTTATATTTTATGTACATTATATACTGTTTTAACCATGTATTAGTCATGATTGTACAGCACTTTTGAACGTGTGTATACATGAAAAAAGGGCTATATAAATATGGTATAATAATAATAATAAAAAAAATACAAACAGTATTATGGTGATAGTCTACAACCCTATGTACATTACCCATTATTACCGTCTATAGAAATACGATTATTGAACAAATTTGCTTAAAATATCTTACATTCTATTCTCGATTATTTTAGGAAGAATATTGAAGACGGTTAATGGAGTAATTATTTCTCAGAACTGACGGAAAACTAAATTGAAAAGTGGAAGATTCCTGGCGATATTTTATGGATGAAAAGATTTATCGTAACTTTGTCTCAAAGGAGCGTCTTTAAAATATATTTCGGTAACTAAGAACTGAATTTGTCCCAAGTTGATACAAGCAATTTTACCATTAATTAACACTCCTTGCAAGACGATAATACAATAATGAAGACCAAGATAGGAATTGTAGGGTGTCCGTGTGTTCCGGTGACATATTTGACAGTGTCATTATGACATTGCAATGTACATGTACTTGAATTGAATGCAATGTGTCTATAGGATACTCTGCAATAGTCTAAAAATTCCCTTATTAAACTATAAGTCATTATATTTAATGTATTGAGACATTATAATGCACATGAGTAGATGAACTGTCCATATGATATCATACAATGCGCCTTACAACAGCCCCACTGATTACCGGTGTAACGATCAGTTTTATCCCCCACCCAGTTTATCCCCAGGGGGATAAAACTGACTGGGGGACGACGGGGCCTGTTAGGTGTAATGGTCAGTTTTATCCCCCGCCCAGTTTATCCCCCGGGGGATCAAATGGGCCGGCCCGGTTTATCCCCCTATAGTCCTTTTCTTCCCCCACCTCAGGCCTATTCTTCCCCCACCTAAGCAATTTATTTTAAGGTATTACTGATTATAATGCTACTTTTGATTAAATTAATGTTGTTTCAACCTGAAAATGTGGTTTATTTGTTCTTGAAGTGACTAAACTGTAAAAACTATTTGATCAAGATTTGGTTCATTATTGCCATTATTTTAACAGAATAATCTATAATTGGTACATCATCAACCCAGGCCGCACACCACATTCTACAAAGCGTCAAAACTCCTCAAACACAAACGTTACCTTCAATTCATTGTTATTATGCTATTCTGATACAGAGATAAGTGTGTACACCACATGTGCAGCTTTTTGTGACAAATAACAATAATGATCTCCCTTGCATTGCCTTTCAGGAAGTCAATTTCTATATCTGGATTGCCTCCTCTACACAATCATTCTTGAATATAATCAAAATGAAGGAGAAAGAATAGGGGGATATGACATACCCATGGTCTAAAGGGTTAAATTTGTCTCTTTGGCTTAAGGTTGAAGTATCTCTCTTGCCTATATGCTATATAGCGAGATACTACTAGGTTGCACCGAAGGGACGAATGCCACATAGACAGTGGTTAGTGTGCTTGCCATCTGATCTGGCGATCACCGGGTTCAAATCAGGGTGGAGGCACACACTCATATGCTAACCATATTTCAGAAAGTTGACTGGTAAATAAAGGCTATGCTCGGCTGTTTCTTTAAAGACGCTTCTTTCAATCACAGAGGAATAACAAATCATCATCAATCAGAATTTAAATACCAACCAGCACTCGTAAAACAGATACATTACAATGCGAGATAAATGTAGCATTTATGTGCTAATGATTACATTTTATGACCCGAGATTAGGATATTTTACACGATAAAGAAATCTCGAAAATTGACAAAAACTACTCAGGAAACATTTAATTACACCCTACTGCTCATTCATTGCATTTGTTTTTGCTTTTATTTTCACGGAGATGAGGGAGAAATGTAACAGCTATTATCTGACACAAACAATTGATCCTTGGAGACGTCAGAAGCCCTAAATGAGTAAAATAGAATCATTATCTAATAAATCGCAGACGAGAGAGGCCTCTACAATCACCATAGCAATGTGAGAATCAATATCCACCAAAGTTTTATCAATCGCTTTCAGACTTTGCCCCCTATGGTGCAAGCTGAAAGAATAGCACAAAAGAATATTTTTCTCTGAAAAATCCCAGGAAAATAGTAGTAAGCTGTAATATGACAGAAAAATGTTCCTGTATTAATGCGGTCTCTTGCAGGACAAATGTCGTCTATTCATAAGAAATAAAGAGAGAATACCATTCCATATTAATAAGAGCTTTCCCAGTAACGATATATTTGCCGGATATTTCCTGGCGCTACCGTAATTGATTAAATCCGTGTCTATCCAAATAGCTGCTTACGACAGGAAAAATAGCACAACACTTTAATCCTCTTACGATAAAAGTACCATTGTCTTAAAGGTTATACTTCTTGTCAGAAACAGAACATGATGTGCTAAACCTACATGAAAGCTAATTCTAAAACATTGTTGAGAATGAGTATTTATTTGGTTTTGTTTTACAATATTGTTTCAAGTCCAACAGGTCAACCACATATCTTTTATAATATATCATTGTGAATACCGGTGTAACAGGCCCTGTCTTCCCCCAGTCAGTTTTATCCCCCGGGGGTTAAACTGGGCGGGGGATAAAACTGACCGTTACAGGTAACAGGCCCCGTCTTCCCCCAGTCAGTTTTATCCCCCGCCAGTCCTATTCTTCCCCCACCCCAGGCCTCTTCTTCCCCCACCCAAAAAATTATGATGGGGAAGATATAGACTGGTAAATTTTATCCTCGGCCCTTGTAAAGTTAATACGAAGATGGGGGAAGAAATGGCCTAGTCTATTTTATCCCCCACCTTTGTAAAAATTATGTAAAGATGGGGGAAGAAATTGTCTAGTCTATTTTATCCCCCACCTTTGTAAAACTAATATAAAGATGGGGGAAGAAATGGCCTAGTGTTTTTTATCCCCCACCTTTTTAAAATTAATATGAAGATGGGGGAAGAAATGGCCTAGTCTATTTTATCCCCCACCTGAGTATAATTAATATAAAAATGGGGGAAGAAATGGCCTAGTCTATTTTATCCCCCACCTTTGTAAAACTAATGTAAAGATGGGGGAAGAAATTGTCTAGTCTATTTTATCCCCCACCTTTGTAAAACTAATATAAAGATGGGGGAAGAAATGGCCTAGTCTTTTTTATCCCCCACCTTTGTAAAATTAATATGAAGATGGGGGAAGAAATGGCCTAGTCTATTTTATCCCCCACCTTTGTAAAACTAATATAAAGATGGGGGAAGAAATTGTCTAGTCTTTTTTATCCCCCACCTTTGTAAAATTAATATGAAGATGGGGGAAGAAATGGCCTAGTCTATTTTATCCCCCACCTGAGTATAATTAATATAAAGATGGGGGAAGAAATGGCCTAGTCTATTTTATCCCCCACCTTTGTAAAATTAATATGAAGATTGGGAAGAAATGGCCTAGTCTATTTTACCCCCCGCCTTTGTAAAACTAATGTAAAGATGGGGGAAGAAATGGTCTAGTCTATTTTATCCCCCACCTTTGTAAAATTAATATGAAGATGGGGGAAGAAATGGCCTAGTCTTTTTTATCCCCCACCTTTGTAAAATTAATATGAAGATGGGGGAAGAAATGGCCTAGTCTATTTTATCCCCCACCTCTGTAAAACTAATATAAAGATGGGGGAAGAAATGGCCTAGTCTATTTTATCCCCCACCTTTGTAAAATTAATATGAAGATGGGGGAAGAAATGGCCTAGTCTATTTTATCCCCCACCTTTGTAAAATAGACTAGGCCATTTCTTCCCCCATCTTCATATTAACTATACTCAGGCGGGGGATAAAATAGACTAGGCCATTTCTTCCCCCATCTTCATATTAATTATACTCAGGCGGGGGATAAAATAGACTAGGCCATTTCTTCCCCCATCTTCATATTAATTATACTAAGGTGGGGGATAAAATAGCAGTGCTTCCTCTGGCTAATATTTTTCTTGCGCCACCACTTTCGCCAAATGAAAAAAGTTGTCGCCACTTATGCGCCACTTTGACCAAAATTGAAATGATGTAAATGATGGATTAAATCTTGTATTTGTAATTTTTGTATATATTTCTGTTTTATGTGTATTTTGATGTGTCCATGGTAATGCCTTAATTGCATTACTTATGTTCCTCTTCAGTGTGGACTAAGAAGTCATCATTGTTACAAATATATTTACAGCATAATTATAACAATTTATTTTTATTTTCTATGTTATTGACAATATGCTAACCATTCATCAGAGAATAGCATGCTTACAGCAGTGTCCGTTAAATTTCTAATCTAGCTGGTTGCCCACTGGGCTACCAGAATTTTTTTCTGGTTGCCCAGAATTATTTCTAGTTGCCCTGAAATTTCAACCGTGGAAGTACCGCTATAAATTTGCTTCGTATTTGCAGTTAACTTTGATAGAGGCGTTTATATGGAGATGTTTAGCAGGTCTCACACTGGCCATTTTTTCCTCACTGTGCAAAAATAAAAGCCAAGTAACATAGCATTCATGTACTTGTCATATGCTTGGTAAACATTGTGGCTGGTTACTGCCTTACGGGTAACCTGATACCCGGTACATTTTTTTATAGTTGAACTGTTCATATACATTGTGGGCTTTCCCTTGCACCAGGCACAATTAATAAATTCTTTATTCTTATAATATTCTTATAACTGAAGCTAAACTTATATTTGTGCTGGCTGACATTTTAATATCATAAGGCCTAGTAAAAATAATGTATCAATTGCTAACATTTCAGTCCAGACTGTAGGCCTATGTATAAATATATTAAACTGTGTGTAACTATATTAAACTGTGTGTAAGTTTGACTCAAAGTTCATGCATCCAGTGCTTTGATTCAGTATGCATATGAATGTCAGTCAGAGCAGAGTTATCTCCCTTGTGGTCCATGCTACATATTTGCTACCATAATGGAGATTTGAAAGACAAAACTGTCTAGGAAGGGTAAAGAAACACACCTGTTGCTAATCAAACATCTGTTGATATGTATTGTAATGTTTCTGTTGACTACTGACATGTCAAATTCTTATTGTTGTAACAAAATCGTATGTGAAGGTAGCGAAAACATATGACATTTCAAATTGTCGACATTTTGAGTGATTTATAATGGCAAATTCTTTTTACTAAGACATGTTTATGTCTTGCAATGTTCAAGTCTTTAATTAATGCCTTCCAATACAGCTTTTACGGTCCACAGAGTTCATAACCAATTTTGTTGACATCACGGTCGTATTTCATGTGGTCATTTCATGTGAAATTCCGGAATATAAGTACGGCCGAAAACAGTCTTTAACATCAACCCGATACGCATTTAAAACAAATTGTCGGCAAATTTTAATATCTTTGATGGGATTAACTGACTGATAGCAGCTCTATTGTTTATTGCAGTCTTCAGTATACATGACTGTATATTGTTGTCTTATCGAAAAAAATGGCCGATTTTTATGTTTGTCGCCAAATTGAATTATCTTGCGCCAAATTTTCATTTCTTGCGCAAATGGCGCCATTGGCGAACGCCAGCGGGAGCACTGAATAGACTAGGCCATTTCTTCCCCCATCATTGTATCAACTATACTCAGATGGGGGATAAAATAGACTAGGCGATTTCTTCCCCCATCTTCATATTAATTATACTAAGGTGGGGGATAAAATAGACTAGGCCATTTCTTCCCCCATCTTCATATTAACTATACTCAGGCGGGGGATAAAATAGACTAGGCCATTTCTTCCCCCATCTTCATATTAATTATACTCAGGCGGGGGATAAAATAGACTAGGCCATTTCTTCCCCCATCTTCATATTAATTATACTAAGGTGGGGGATAAAATAGACTAGGCCATTTCTTCCCCCATCATTGTATCAACTATACTCAGATGGGGGATAAAATAGACTAGGCCATTTCTTCCCAATCTTCATATTAATTATACTAAGGTGGGGGATAAACTAGACTAGGCCATGTCTTCCCCAATCATTGTATTAAATATAATCAGGTGGGGGATAAAATAGACTAGGCCATTTCCCTCCCCATCTTCGTATTAAGTATACTATGGTGGGGGATAAAGTGGACTAGGCCATATCTTCCCCAATCATTGTATTAACTATAATCAGGTGGGGGATAAAATAGACTAGGCCATTTCTTCCCCCATCTCCGTATTAATTTTTCTAAGGTGGGGGATAAAATAGACTAGGCCATTTCTTCCCCAATCATCGTATTAAATATAATCAGGTGGGGGATAAAATAAACTAGGCCATTTCTTCCCCCATCTTCGTATTAATTATACTAAGGTGGGGGATAAAATAGACTAGGCCATTTCTTCCCCCATCATCATATTAACTATAGTCAGGCGGGGGATAAAATAGACTAGGCCATTTCTTCCCCCATCATCGTATTAACTATACTCAGGTGGGGGATAAAATAGACTAGGGTATTTCTTCTCCCTCATCATATTAACTTTACTTAGGCGGGGGATAAAATAAGACCAAAATAATGGCAATAATGAACCAAATCTTGATCAAACCGTTTTAACAGATTAGTCACTTCAAGAGCAAATAAACCACATTTTAAGGTTGAAACAACATTAATTTAATCAAAAGTAGCATTATAATCAGTAATACCTTAAAATATACATTGCTTAGGTGGGGGAAGAATAGGCCTGGGGTGGGGGAAGAAAAGGACTAGGGGGGGATAAACCGGGCCGGCCCATTTTATCCCCCGGGGGATAAACTGGGCGGGGGATAAAACTGACCGTTACATCTAACAGGCCCCGTCTTCCCCCAGTCAGTTTTATCCCCCGGGGATAAACTGGGCGGGGGATAAAACTGACCGTTACACCGGTACCCAGTTGCTAGCCAATCACAGCGAGTGTGGAGAAAGTGTTTGAAAAATCTCTAAACCAACAAGAGCAACAAAGCAAACCACAAACTTGGTCAAATAAATCTTTAATTGCCTCAAAAAGAACAAGAGCACACAACAACAGAAATTGACCACCACACAAGAAGAAACAACAGTACCACATTGATTAAACAACAAACTTTGCTAAACAAACCTTTAATTGCCATAAAAAGGAGAGCACACCAAAACAGAAAGTAAGCAATAGAAATCTAACAGCACCCCAACTGTAATCTGCTGCCCATGATCATTTTTCTCCTACAAAGATTTCTGTAGCTGATTTGACAGTTTTTTGGCAAAGTGAAGCAAGACCAGAGAGAGAGGTAATCAATATGACAAGGCTATTACACAAGTTTCTGATCAAAGCAAATCCATACAAGAGGGCCATGATGGCCCAATATCGCTCACCTGATTATAAACCCTGAACAATTTTCACCCAAAGGAATAATTTGAACATCTTGGTAGAAAACCACAAGATGATGCTACATACCAATTATCAAAACTCTAGGCAGTGTAGTTTTAGGCAAGAAGATATTAATATGTTTTCCCTATATAAGTCTATGTAAAACGGTGACCCCCCGAGTGTGGCCAATTTTGACCCCAGGGGCATAATTTGAAAAATCTTGGTAGAGGACCACTAGATGATGCTACATACCAAATATCAAAGCTCTATGCAGTGTAGTTTTAGACAAGAAGATTTTTATATGTTTTCCCGATATAAGTCTATGTAAAACGGTGACCCCGGGGCTGGGCCAATTTAAACCCAGGGGCATAATTTGCACAATCTTGGTAGGGGACCACTAGATGATGCTACATACCAAATATCAAAGCTCTTAGGCATTGTAGTTTTAGACAAGAAGATTTTTATATGTTTTCCCTATATAAGTCTAAGTAAAATGGTGACCTCGGGGCGGGGCCAATTTTGACCCCAGGGGCATAATTTGAACAATCTTTGTAGAGGACCTCTAGCTGAGTCTACATACCAAATATGAAAGCCCTGGGCCAAGCGGTTTCGGAGAAGAAGATTTTTAAAGGTTTCCCCTATATAACTCTATGTAAAACTAAGGGCCCCCGGGGCGGGGCCAATTTTGACCCCAGGGACATAATTTGAACAATCTTTGTAGAGGACCTCTAGCTGAGTCTACATACCAAATATGAAAGCCCTGGGCCAAGCAATTTCGGAGAAGAAGATTTTTTAAAGTTTTCTCTATATAACTATGTAAAACTAAGGGCCCCCAGGGCGGGGCCAATTTTGACCCCAGGGGCATAATTTGAACAATCTTTGTAGAGGACCTCTAGCTGAGTCTACATACCAAATATGAAAGCCCTGGGCCAAGCGGTTTCGGAGAAGAAGATTTTTAAAGGTTGCCCCTAATTAACTCTATGTAAAACTAAGGGCCCCCGGGACGGGGCCATTTTTGACCCCAGGGACATAATTTGAACAATCTTTGTAGAGGACCTCTAGCCGAGTCTACATACCAAATATGAAAGCCCTGGGCCAAGCGGTTTCGGAGAAGAAGATTTTTTAAGGTTTCCCCTCTATAACTCTATGTAAAACTAAGGTCCCCTGGGGCGGGGCCAATTTTGACCCCAGGGACATAATTTTAACAATCTTTGTAGAGGACCCCAAGGTGATGTTACATACCAAATATGAAAGCTCTAGGCCTTACGGTTTCAGAGAAGAAGATTTTTGAAGTTTCCTTTTTGAAAATCTATTTTTAGCCTGTGTGACCTAGTTATGCGACGGACTGGAATTTTTTTAACAACTTTGGTAAAGGTCCACCCAAGGAGCATTCCTGTTAAGTTTTATCAAATTTGGCCAAGCGGTTTAGGAGGAGAAGTCGTTTGAAGAAATTGTTGACGGACGCACGACGCACGCCGCACGACGGACGACGGACATCTCGGTATGACAAAACCTCACCATGACCACATTGTGGTCAGGTGAGCTAAAAAAATGGCCAACATTTAGAATTGCCAAATTTATAGAACAATATAAAATTGCTGATAAATGAAGGTGGAGGGACAGCAGATGTAGTTGGTCTGAATAGGCCTTATTATATTCTCAGTTATGCCAACAGGACAAAATGAAAAATCAGGAAATCCCAACATTTTTGCCTGCAGTGACTATTTCCATATTTAACTCAGTTTTTATTTTAGAAAATCTTTCAGAGCAGATTAAATTTACTATAACTTCATTTCTTGAGATATTTTCAACAAGTAACTTTTCTATTGGTCAGCAGTCACTGCTCTTTGATAATCTCAATACAAATTATATATATTCTCCATGGGAGAGGAGTCAATGTTGATCTTACTTAACTTAAGAATAAGGGCAACCAATCAGATCACACCATATTAAACAGGCGATATGATTTGCTATCCTCCAATTACCGGTAAATAGGATCAATATGGAATACCACCCCCTGAGAGCCAAAACTGATTTTGATAAAAGTTAAAAAAGACAATTTCTTGATGTCTGTAACTCACAGATTCCAAATAGAATACAGAAAGGTAATCAAATATTCGTCATGGGCTTCATTCATGGTAAATTATAACTCCATCCAAAAACAATTTTTCAACATTTTAATAATTTAATCCCAAAGCACATCACAATAGTATACATATGGGTATGTTAACTTATAAATGATGCTACTGTTCAATATAATAGAGAAATTGACCAGATCCTGACCTTTATGCATGAATATATTACAAGGTTCTTGCTTTGAATAGGTATCAATTTCCAGAAGCAAGTTGTGCAATAACAGTGCTTCAAATTTGCGTTGGTATACTTATTATAACTGGAATATCTCCATGATGATATTCCAGCTAATAAAAACGTACAACCAGCATTATAATAGACATAGTCACATTTATAATAATGATAATGACTTTAATTAAAGAGGTAACATAGTTGGGCAAGCCCTTTCGCCAGAGAGGAGATCTCTCAGCCTTGTTCTATGTTGAAGGTGTTTGGCAAAGGGTTTCAAGTTAATCCATAGGACCATGATTTTGATTATCATTTACTATTTAAATTTATTTCAAGACACTTGATTGACAATCGTCAATAAAGACAAGATATCAGCTGTTTACCAGCTTGCTAATACAAGGTCGAGGATCGGGCTAACATCTCCAGACCATACCTAGATAAAACAAGATAATAAAACTTGTCACCATTTTTAGTTGAACATCAAAATTTTATAGCTTACTATATCTAAGATAGGCTCGATTTGATATCAAAGTATACAATGAATGAGTTATTTTGGATATGAGGTTTATCATTCATATCTACTGGAATGTGTGAAATATCTTCAATCATAAATCATACATATATATAGGGCCATTATATAGTAAATACTAGTGTATCATCATACAAAATTGTCTTATAAAAAGGGATGAAGGAGGGTACTTTAACTTTTTTATTTCCAAAACTCTGACACATATTTTTTTATTTCTTCCACATTATATGCCCTTGTTTGAAGTTTATTGTGTTTTTTTTTATACATTTCTCTTCCACTTTTATCCACATTGAAGTTTAAATAAAATTTAAGATGATGAAATTATTGTTTTGAAATTTTTAAGACACCATTGCACTTTGATTGGCTTAATAAGCTGTTCGATTAAGTTTAACACCATTAATAAAGGATGGGGGCTGACGATTTTCAAAAAAGGGAGCAGCAAGTTGCCTGTCAATTTTCAGCAGAAAGCTGATTGGCAAATAAAGGCTATGCTTAGTATTATGTTAAAAAAATAAATAACCCTGGAATTAATTTATATCGTCCTTACACACAGGACAAGGGCACACCACATTTAAGGTAAGATAACAGGGGGTATCTTAGAACCACATATTGAGATAACCTTCTACCTTGGCTAATTTAGAACAAGGGACACACCCTGAATCAAACTTTTAAAATTAAGTCTTATCAAAAAACCTTCCCCAGCCTGGCAATATTGAAGTTTTTAAGGAAATGGTTATATATGTATAAGCATTATGCTAGTACAGTAATACTTGACAGATTTACTACCCAACCCACCTTAAAATTTTAGGCCAAACCAATATTTTTATAACTAATAATTTCTGAAGAACAAAATAATTATATAATCTCATATAAAATTGTTTTAACTAAACTTTATAGACAATCATTCAAATAAAAACAAAAATATTTTCTGAAATTAAGTGACAATGATATTTTTCATTGTTTACCAAAACCACACATACCATTTTATTCATTTGACATTCTTTCCTTGTGAACACAGTGAAAGTCTAACCACAAACAACAGATGTTTTTCATATTTACTTCATGCCTAAATTTGGACTTAATTAGATCTTCATCAAGGAAATTACTTAATTTTACGTTAATCATTAGCCCAAACACATAGTATACATTTGTTATACATGTGCAATGCATGTTTGTGTAAAGTTATTTGAATTCATTTATATAATAATAATAATAATAATAATAATAATATATGTGTATTTACGTCACTGCACATATAATGTATCTAATAATTCTATACAGATTAATGGCCATATGCATGATTTAATGTTTTATACGCTTTAAAAACACATACTCAGGTTCTGAGGAATGTCTTTTAATTTGTCAGTCTAAATTGGTAAAATAAGTGAATGGTCCTCTTCGTCTAATTGAAAAATAAAGGATTTTCAGTCAGTCCAAATCAAAGTTTCTTAGTCAGGACAGGAGGACTAAGCAGTTTTCCCAAAGCATGTGTATTTAATAATGCCTGATTTAGAGTTTACTGTGAGACTGATGTTTATATTTCATCCTGGATCTAACACAAGATTCAGACGAACCCTCGAAGGCTACAATATAAGGGAGTCAGGACACACTGACACTATATTACAGAACCATTATAATGTGTGTCACTAGTGTTTGTAGGCTCTTAGATGACATTCACACATAAAATAGGTCAAATAAAATATACCCTCAGTGGGGAGTTTAAGTTTGATCAATAAATAAAATCAATATGAATTCAGAAGTATGTTTTATGTTTTATTGGGCAATAATCTTCAAACACAAAATCTCTCAAGGAAAGATTTCACAAAAGTAAAACAAAAGGTTTTACAAGACAATTGGAAGACTTTAAGAACAATAGTCTAAAGGTTTGTTAATGCACAGAAGTCTTTGGTAAAAGACAATGTAGGACCCTTATAGTGCTTTTATCAAATGCACAACAAACCAATTTAACTAATGTAAAAAAGTGTGGAACAAGAGTATTGTTAAATAAATTGAACAATATTATTTGTAAACACCCAATTGACAATGTTCCCGACAAGTCAGAAATTTAATATTGCCTGACACAAACCTTAGATAGAAAAGTCTATTGTTAACATCTTTTAATAGATTATTAATATGAAAATTATGTATACAAATAAAATAAGATTTAGAAAGTTCCTTTATCCCAGAAGCAGTTAAGATTTATCTTAGACCTTGAAGTTGCAGCCAAGATGACTAGTCCGTTCAATGTATGTATTTTAGATATATATATGGCATCGCTCATGGATACTGGTGTAAAGTCTTGGTAAATCATGGCTTATTTATGTATTTCAGAAATTGAACAAATTTGGGGATTTGATTTCGATGTTGAGATTGAATTTATATGCAAACTCAGCAAAAACGAAAATTGTGACAAAGACTAGGTAGCCACTTAGTGTCATAATGATTTACTCTGCGCTGTGACCTCTAGCTCTCTCTAGAGTCAAATTGTTGATGACAATGATGAACAACTACAGACCATGGACATTGAGCAACTGGAGCACAGTGAGCAAAAAAGTTAGAAGCAAAATTTGGTTTAAACAATTGCAAATATTCCTGAAACAAAATTTGAGGAAACCGTATTAGGTACATTGTTCTTGCTTTGGCAAATCAAATTAAATAGTTTTTCAAATGACAGCAGAAAATATGGCAAACTTGTAAAGATTGCCAATAGAACAGTTAACACACCCTCAGATGTATTTAGTACAGTATCTGAAATGCCTGTACCAACTATTGAAGTGTCAATAACACAAGTTACTCTGTAGTAGGTCACATAAATTGACACCATAATTGAAATTTACATAACTGTTAAACTGCCTAAGGCATATCAGTCAAAATTTAGTGCAACATGCATTCATTAAACTTTAAACCAGGAAAATTGAAAAATGTACTCATCTCATATGACATGCTGCACCTAAAAGTCAGGGAAAATACTGACAGTCCTTGAATTAATGTGAAAGTATTCCAACTTTTGATTTGTGATTGAACACTAGCAAAAACTCAAAAATGCAAAATAATACAGGTCCATCCCCATCCAAATAATAGATAAATGGGTCATACAGTTTTTTATAGCCGAAACTAGGTCATAAAGCTTTTTGACCATACAGCTTTTTGACTTCCGAAACTAGGTCATACAGCCTTTTTACTGCTGAAACTAGGCCATACCACTATTTTAAAGCTGAAACTAGGCCATAAAGCTATTTTAAAGCTGAAACTAGGTCATACAGCCTTTTTACTGCTGAAACTAGGCCATACCGCTATTTTAAAGCTGAAACTAGGTCATACAGCCTTTTTTACTGCTGAAACTAGGCCATACCGCTATTTTAAAGCTGAAACTAGGTCATACAGCCTTTTTACTGCTGAAACTAGGTCATACAGCTATTTTAAAGCTAAAACTAGGTCATACAGCCTTTTTACTGCTGAAACTAGGCCATACCGCTATTTTAAAGCTGAAACTAGGTCATACAGCCTTTTTACTGCTGAAACTAGGTCATACAGCCTTTTTACTGCTGAAACTAGGCCATACCGCTATTTTAAAGCTGAAACTAGGTCATACAGCCTTTCTACTGCTGAAACTAGGTCATACAGCTATTTTAAAGCTGAAACTAGGTCATACAGCCTTTTTACAGCTGAAACTAGGCCATACCGCTATTTTAAAGCTGAAACTAAGTCTTTCAGCAGTTAAACTCATTCTCTTGTTATTAGTTGTGTGTTGAGTACTGTGCCTTGTAATTGTGGTTACATAATGCGAAGTTTTAATGTTTTCTCCCCCCAGCTGTTTAAGTTAAGTGCTACCTTCACTGTCAGATTGTTCTATTATATTATTACATAGACCAAACCAGAATTAAGTAGTATTGTAAGTTTAAGATCATCAAACATATTACAATAGCACCAAAGAATAATCAATTCCCAAAGCCAAATGCAATTTATCCAAATACCCAAAACCAAACGGTCACTTTAGATAAACATCGGTTATTTTAAAACTTAAGCCTTATGCATATCAAATATGTACTGGTAATACATTAATGATTAAGAACATGACTAAACATTTATCAACTATTTGATATAGCCAATTAACACACAATTAAAACATTTTAAAACCATAATGGGATAGCAATAAAAATGTCATACATTAAACATTATGTAAATATGGTAGCCTTGTTAATATGTGAACTATTTACATCAGTCTAGGCTAACGGTTTGAAAGGAAACTAACTTGAAATATTGTAACACCTGCTCGACAAAATGGTTTTAACATTTTATGAAGTCTTACCATGTAACAGTATTTATAAAGCCTTAAGTATAACATTATGTTGTGGAGTATTATTATAATAGTTTGTTTTGCTTGCATTCTTCAGCAATTTCATAGTAAGTAACTTTTAAAGGTTATTTAAAACCCTATTCGTACTGAAACACCGGTTCAACTTCAACCTAAAATTGGTCCGAATCATGTCTTTAACATGAAAGTTGAGGGGATATTGTTGTAGTATTAGTTGCCCCTCATTTAATAAACTTCCCCATTATTTCTTTATAATTTTAAGTATTGTGAACTTAGAAATATGCAAACAGAAAGTAATTCCTGAAACATTGATGGAATTCCATTTCTTTTTTATTTAAAACCCTACAAAGATGTCATTCAAGAAAATTCCTCAAACTATAATACCCACAAAATAATGATATCACAACAGTTTTACTGTGTTACAGTTATGGGGTGGTATTCACAAAGAAACTTAAGTGAAAACTTAGAATTTTCCCAAAATCTTACTATTTCCTTAAGTATATCAGCTAAACAAGAAAATCAAGATTATCAAATTTTTACATTGCTATGAAGCATTATGTTAAGCGCTACAAAAATCACCAAGAAAAATTTAATTATTATTAGTTTCTTGCAAAATAGGGCCACATCATTTTTTCAACTTAAGTCAGAATATTTAAGTTTTCACTTAAGATGCTTTGTGAATAACGGCCATGATGTGTAATACTGGAATAGTCATACTAACCTTATAATTACAGGTAAATCATAAAACCAGATATAAAATATAATCCACAAAAAATCTGATAAAAATTTCAATTAAAATCCAATTAACAATGAAAAGGAAAAAACTCTCATGCCTAGTGGTCAGTACGTTAACACCCAGACAATACTCTAGTTGACATTAACATCATTACAAACATGACATAAACATGTCCATACTGTCAGATACTATCACATACAACATTACTAAACTGTGTACTACACAACTAGCCTAACGAGGAAGTAATGAACATAAGTATATAGACAAATCATGTGAAATTAACGAGCTTCAATATCAGCTGATTCATAAACAGTAATACTGTAATACCGCAGATACAAACAAAATAAATGTCATCCTAGTCATCTTCATGTTCTAGCCAATAAAAGGGCTCTGATTAATGTGCACCCACCGAGCAATAAAACAAACCGTCATAACAAGAATTTAGTGGTCTTTAACCAACAATTTAGTGGTCTTTAACCAACAATTTAGTGGGCTTTAACCAACAATTTAGTGGTCTTTAACCAACAATTTAGTGGTCTTTAACCAACAATTTAGTGGTCTTTAAGTAAGACTTTAACCAACAATTTAGTGTCCTTGTAAAAGGCTTTAACCTGTATTTAACACATTAAGTTATTTCCCTTTCTACAAATTGCTGGCGTAGAATGAGAAGGTCTTAAGTGCCACTTACGACCTTATAAGACTAATGCCTATTTGAAATCTACACCATAAGGCGCTTCTTATGAGCCTATTTTCATGAAAATCTGAACTTGTCATATTGACCAAATGGAAGTTCAAAAAGCTTGCTTTACCATAAGTAAAGAGTGATTTTCATACCAATTTTTCTTGTTTGCTCAAAATATTGAGTTTGTAGTTAGGATCTCATTCTAAGCCAGTGAAATGTCGGAAAATTGACATGACTGAAATACTATTGATGGAATGCCGAAAAATTCTACATCATACTGAGTTCCTAAAAATATTTTTGATCCACTAAATACTTTTACAAATGATGTACTAATTACAACCTAATACCCTCCTACCTCCCACAATAAAGCCCACACCTTTCTCTCAGGGCATAAGGTGAAAAACTGATTTTTACCACAGACTTGTCCTAATAAGACCATTTTATTCTAATTACAAACAATATTTTAAATCCAATAAAAAATAAACACTAAACTTCAAAATGAATACACAAAAAGAAGTTCTTTATTACATATTTTAAATTTTAGCACTAAATGCCCCCTCTTGCATAAATGGAATGTTAATGATGGAATTTTTAGTCCAGTAAATAAGTCAGTGTAACACTACTGTATCAATTACGTCACAAACACTTGCTACACTTATGAGGAGGCTATGAAATTACAATGAAAAACTTTCTTACAGAAAAGTGTTTGGAATAGACAGACCTTGGACACCCTAAGAAGCTTATAAACATATAGACAGACAGACAGTCAGGATGCCATTACTGTAATTAAGTCTCCTTTCTTCCACACACAAATTCAGCAAAATTACATCCAGCAGGAGTGGATTGAAGTTCCTAGTCAGCTGATCTAATGTCAGAACATTATCTTATAATTTTAAAAGATTCAGCAAGGGCCCACATCCCCAGATAACCCTATTTATTAGGAATGACCACTTAAATGAACACAAGTTTACGTGGTCACTGAATGAGTTCAATAGATTTATCATAAATTTTGTTAGGCCACTTCTCTGACAACCTAAGGTAGATTATACATGGGCCCATCAATAATTTCGTGAACTAACTCTACTGTTTCATAACGCTTTGACATAGCTTATTAAAATTTTGCATGGTCAAAGATAATTTAGTTTCCAATTTATTAAGCATGAAAAGTGATTGATGACGTCACTATTTATGACGTCATAGCAATAATCTAACGTCATGTCATCGGCGTTCGTTATTTAAAAATGGCGTTGCCTTGGATGATCGAGTAACATTTTGTATTAAAGATTTATACATTACTCACGCAATATGTCTTCTACATTCAAAAAAGTTTGCATGCAGTTTATATGGACTTTTGGTAATCGAATAGTGCATTTTCATTGTCGAGTAGTACTTAAAGGGCAATAGAGGAGCAAACAAAGACAATAAGCATATTCGCCGACCATTGCTTGTTAAAATTGGCGGTCGGTAAAGTGTATTGACCATAATATTTTGTGACATACAAAGAATAATTTGTAATTATTGTGTTTCTCCGAAAGCTACTGGTATTAGAAACTATTGTAGCAATAATTAAATCTCAGTTGTTATCGGCTATTAAAAGAAAGCAGATGAAACTTCTAATGTATGAAATTCTGATATACCGTGACAAATCGCCAATCATTAGCCGCAGCGTTGTTTCGGACACAATCTAAGACCTGAATATACAACTGTTACAGCACCCATCCTATAACCCAGAAAAGACTATAGGCTATATCTGGCCATTTCCAAAACTCAAAAATAGCCTGCATGATTAGAGGTACAAGCCCCGAGAGAAGTCGGTGCGTCATTAACATAACATTGCGGGAGATGTCACGTGACGGCCTATAACACGTGCTCCGGTTATGGGTCGAGCAATGGAATAAATGCAAACTGTGCACGGGATGTTACTTTTATAAGGACTAGAGGCTAAAAGTGTGTAAGGTTATTTATACTCGCAACATAAAATTAGTTCACGAAATTATTGATGGGCCCTCGTATGTACACTGTCCGAGGTCCAGCAGTCAGGATCCCCCCATGTACTTTCTGCATGCATTTAGGAACACTAAAACACTTGTAATTTTCTTATGCTCTCTCAAATCAGATATTTCACTTCAAGTATTTTATCAATTTAAATCAACATTATATTTTAAGTGTTCCTTGTTGACCTACGGGAGGGGTATTTGCCTACAGGTAAAAATCTGTCATCACAAAATGTTACATACTTATACAATATTCATATCATCCTGGATAATATTACATAGAAAAACAGCTCATGAGATAATATTACATAGGATAACAGATTACGTAGCAAATACTGTAAAATCATTTAATTTGAGTAAGACAAAATTTCGTGGATTTGGTGAAAAAGACTATTTCCAAGGGAACGTAATTTCAAGGATGTATTATCGACTAAGCCAGACACTACAGAATCATTAATATTTGTGGGGGGGGGGTAATTTCGAAGTTCGGGTCATCCACGAAATTAAATCCCCCATGAATACGTATGATTTTACAAAAGTATATGGTTTAATAGATTACATAGAAAAATAGTACATCTGGTAACAGGCTGACTACATTCAATTCATCGGTTTACTTTGATAAAGATATATCTACTGTTTTATCATCAGATTTTATCATAAATGTTTAATTCGCAGAAAATATCAATACTATATTAGGGTACAATGTGTATCCACTTCCTATTATATTATCATTACAAGAGATGTGTGTAAAACATGTATGCCCCGATGGCAGCATGATATTCAAAATTGTAAATGTCACAGTGACCTTGATCTTTGACCTACTAACATCAAAATCAATAGGGGTCATCTACAGTTGCTATTAACCAACCTCCATGTAAAGTTAGAAGATCCTAGAGCAAGGCGTCCTTCAGTTATTGAACAGAAAACGTTGAATAAATCTAGGTCAAATTCAATAATTGGCCCTTTTATTGGGTCATCAGTAACTGTTGGAGAAGACAAAAACTTAGAGGTCACTATGTTTAATCATAGAAAAACCTGGTGAATGCTATAATGGCTGCATTTTACAAGATCTTCAAGGAACCCAGGTCAGAATTTCATTTGAGCAAATTCTAGGTTGAGTTTGAAAATCAGTTATAAAATGATTACTTCCTTTATTTCCTTAGGGGCTCTCTTGTACTGTCAATCTTATGTAAAAGGAAGACCATCTTGGCCTAAATTGCTACCAATATAGTTGATGTATTCTTTGTATACTGCTTAAGACACCGGTATAGATCGTGTAAAATTGCAAGTGCAGCGAAATGAAAATTTTAATTTCAGAATGTGCAGTTATACGAGATCTCAATTTCAGCTCATTTTGGATTGCGATCCATAGAAATTGACGAATATGGAAATAACATCAATAAAACATGGATCCATGTCAATAACACGAGACAGTCAATAAAGCAGTGGGATATATGATAGAGAACTATATGACGTTGTTCAATATTAATGCATAAAATGTGTCTCATTGAAATAAATTTAACATGAAGATCGTTTGTCAGAGACATTGAGTGGCAGTGTAGGTTTACTGAGGTTTACAGAGAATCATAACAGTTCTGTAGACGGGTTCCAGTCCCACCGTAGCCGTGTTCCTGGATTTGATAATAAACAAGTTTAAACCAACACAGAGAACTTTGGTGGCTTTGCCAAATATAAGGTGCTACTTAAATAGCATCTTTATTCAGTAGCTTAAATTGCTGCCTGTTTAAATAAATACAGTGTCCTGAATTACTCCCCCTCCCTTGAATAAAGTGCCATGAAGCTTGAACTCGGCTTGCGAGGATAAGACAGTAAAATCCCAGAGTCTGATTTTGCGAAAATATCGGCTGCCGAGCTAGGCCTAACATTGGTATTCAGACGCTAGACAATCATGCTCTAAACGTCCTGTAGGGTGGCACTTATCTTAACAGTAATGACCATGTAATCTTACATTTGTTATAGCAAGCCAAGAATGTAAACATTGTGACGTAATCTATATCTCACCATACCCTATGTATACAAGGCTGATCAAACTAAACGAAATCTTAATTTCTAATTCATCTAACTATAAAATTTCAATTGGAGATTATGCATGTCCAGGAGTGAGTCTATTGATGTACATTGTGGACCATAATGAACATTGGTTCACCAATTATGTTATCCACCGAAAATAAAGACGTTATTATTATTATTATTATTATTATTATTACATTATCGTCCAGTTTGTAAATACCAACTCATCCTGCAATGAAGTCTCCAAGTGGGAGTGACAAAATATGTAAGCCCTCAAAAATAAGACTTTACCCTCAGGGACTCTTGAAGACTGGTCTTACACAATACTGAGTTGATCTAAATGTTGATGTTAAATAACAAGGGGAAATGAACATGAAAATTTTACTCTCAATTTTGAGATGGCCTTAATACTCAGCAGTGGTTTAAAAGTTAAACATTTCACTGCAAACAGTCTTCAACTTGTGAATTATTAACTGAATAAAATTTACTTGATAGAATAATTTCATCAGTCCAATGAATGCAGCCTGAAGCAAATAGCCGTTTATCGTATGCATTGAATAATATAAATAGAACAATAATGATGGAAATATTCATTATAAAATATTCATTATTCAAATTATGCAACTATTTTCCATATTAAAAGCTATGAATGATAATGATACTATCATAGGAGCATACAACAAAAATACAAAAAATAGATTCCAGAATGAGAGAGAAATTCTCACCTAAACGACATGATCAAGTTATTATTATTCCAACTCCCGATTCTCAGAGATTTAAGCAGATATCACACTATGATTGGTACACTGGGAAGGTGCCTGGACCTCCGCCATCGATTACAGCTTCGAGTAGATACAATAACAGCAATAGTAGAGTCAATGAAGTTTAACAAGAAAAGAACTATTGATCTATCCTATAGGTCATGGCTGAAAACCAACAACGACCAAAATACCAGTAGAAAGAAAAAATCAATTCATAATGTAGTAAGAGAAATACCAATTGTTTGTAAAAATGTTTCTAGTTGTCTAAAGTACCCTATATATTTGTGTTCATGAATGACCTGTTAATTCATCAAATACCAATACCGCAGGGAACATCTTATTCCCGTGTGTACATATTTATGTCAAACAAACAGAAATATTACTCTAAACAAAGTAAAACAATGTGTGGACATTTCTGCTTAAGTCAGCACATTGGCACTTCTGTCTTAGAGACATTTGTACCAGTATTCAATGCCTGGTGAACCCATTGGCAGTATTATAAGTGAGTATCATAAGTCAGTGGCAGACTCAAGGGCATCCCGTTATCAATGGCAGTATAGGTCAAAGTTTCAGCTGCACTTAAGCTGGGCTACCAAGTTTGGCCTTGCCGTTTCAATAGCATATATCTGCAAGGAAGCCGTCAGCAATTTGACCTAACAGCTGCGGTTGTCTCAGTGGCATGCGACGCTAGCAACATTTGTGTCCCCCAGTTCCAGTTAGTCGAGCATTCCCATCTGACCACCTAGTGCAGACATAAATAAGCCAGTTTTAAAATTACTTATAGAGTAAGTACAGGGTGGACATAACACATGACTTTTTGGCTAAAGTCTACAAGTAAAATTAAAATATGTAAACATAAAATTAAAATCAACCTTAAGTATCTTATTCTTTGACCGATTTTAATCTCATGTTTGAGATACCAAGTTTAGCTTTAATATGAACATTCATCTATCAATATCAAATTGCATGGATAACATTACAGAACTATGCAAAAACCTGACCACTTCACAGTGTTCATAATATCCCCATCACCTGGTTTGAATAGAATCAGTCAAGCAAGTGAGAGTGGCCATAAAAACATTCTCATTTTTCACAGTGAAACTCTCATTTCCAAATTTACAAACCCAATCTAAAAAGATTTGAAAATGTGATCATATTATAGTATACTTAATGTAGAAATATGTACAGAAATGTACAAGTCTAACATGGTTTTAATAATCTGAGAAGTCAGTGAAGCGAAGTTATGTCAATAAGATAGACATTCAGACAAAAGTGTTCACCCAAATTACAAGACTTAGTGTTTGACTCTGTCCTATTGACCTATCTGCACACAATGGTAAAATGTTCAAGTTAAAAGCTACATGAAAGGAAGCATGATATAATGTTTCAAATGACCTCTCGGTAGATATTCAGAAATTTAATAGTTTATAAATAGAATCTATTATTATATAGGAACAAACATCAAGCAAATTAATGTGATGTTGATAATCATGCAACAACAAATCCGGGTGTGACAGACAAACGTCAACAATACTACAGCGGTTGAACCACTAGCAGTCTTGACCCTCAAAAAAATTGTCTTCTGACAGAGTCCAGCAGAAAGAAAACCCTAATAATGGTATTCCTGTCCTAGTGGCCAGTACATTTAAAACTAACCTGAATTAAGTTAATTAACCTATCACCTCTTTTAACAAGTTAGCAAACCAATATCATTAAATTTCAATTTGCCATTTTTATGTTGTATCCTGCATGAGTGCTCTTTCTGCAATATTGCATAGTTAAAAAGTGCCCTTTCTGCAATACAGCATTGGTAAAGAATGCTCTTTCTGCAATACTGCCTTGGTCATAAAGTCTTTAGGAAAGATGGACTATGACACTAAACAGATCAACATGTATGATGATATTTCAATTATTCTTGGGCTACAAGGAGTTTTATTATGCAGTCTGTATAATACTACTTGACATGCTGCTTAAGAAAGGTTATCGCAGAACCATATAGGTCAGTAAATTCATTCAATATTCAAACATTACTGAGGCTACCCTTAATTATAAGCAGTACTGACAGACATAATACATTATTACTTAACTTCTACACAATAGTAGGAATACCCTCAGTATTAATATAGCACTTTATGACAGCAAGGGGAATTAACTACAGATGCTGAATCTGTTCAATATAATGAGGGTTACTGTCAATTCAATAAAAAGTACTAATGTTGGAACTTTCCCATTTAAAAGAATAGCAGGACCACAGTTAGCTCAGTTACACCAAGTCAAACCTTGATAAACATAGTTAACAGACAGGCGAGCTGATATCTATAGCCATTTCCATTTAACTTTCAACGGACTGTAGGATAACTACATTGTATAAAGCTATTAAGAATAAACGTATCTGTATTGGTGAGTACTGAGCATAATGAAATCAAAGTAGTACTGAGCAACTTCAGTGCCAAACATAGCACATGCAGGATGCAAATCTTTAGCTGCAGTAAAACGGTCAGTTATGGTCATGGTCATATTTAAATGCTTTGTACAATTTTTTAAAACAAAAATTCAAAATTAACATCTATATATTGGCTTTAAGTGACATATCGAGTGGGTGGAAGACCAGGGAAAGCTAATATAATCACGATTTATTACCCTACAGATAGTGGAAACCTAATCATGTTTTATAATGATAAACATGAAACGTAATCAATGGAACACTATGTATGAATTTACCATCACGCAACAGAGAAATGGCATATATATGATCTAGTCAAAGTTAAATGATAATGGTTGTAAACATAGGCTCGTCCGTCAGGTTTAACTGGGTATACATGAGTTAACTGTAGTCTCTGCTATTCTTTCAAATGGGATAGCTCCCTCATTAGTAGTACTATATGAATAAACCATCAACACAACAGAGAAATGTCATATGTATAAAATATTATAAACACTGAGCCGAGTGTATTAAACTTTCACCTCATCTCTCATCCATCTTGAAATATTTTTAAGTCTTCATTTTAAAAGGAAATGCCCGAAGGAATTAAATTTCATACCTTTAGTCATTGAAGCGTGTGAATGGAGTAAAGACTTGTAAACTGTCATTATAATATTGTACACCAAAATAACACACAATCTGGTTTAGACATTATACTACAATCCCATAGACATAATACTACCAACCGCACAAGGTCAGCGGTAAAATATTCTTAAATTTTCATCCGGACCATCCCATAAATCTCATGTATCCATAACTTATTTTTTACTCTTTTTTTAAAGATAGTTTCTAATCCCACTGGTCAACAGTATTTCAGTCAATCGAGACTACCCAGAAACCGGACAAACCAGCAGTTACCTGAAACTATGCTGAGCGTCAAACAAGGGAGATCAACTAGAATCATGCTAATCAATTTTTGTATATTGGCCTCCAGGGATCGAACCCATAATCTTTTATACTCACAAACAAGAAGGACGAATGACCATGACACTATCAAGGCAGATTTTACTTTTTTTGACACTTCTAAATTATAAAATATTTCAAATTAAAAGCAAAAGATGTCTGAACCAAAGACAGAAATGCAAATTATTATCTAGTAACGAAAATAGAAATTAATTTTTCCCTCGCCTTCTTTTTTTCAAAATATCGTTAGGACAATAAATCTAGGAAGTAATTCATTGTGGGCCTTTTGTAATTTATTCAACCAAAAAACATTCAAAACATGACAGATTTTAATGCCAGTAAATTCCTGTATAACCAGGAAGAAGAAAACAGTATCAAATAACAAATAACTGCATACAATATGCCCATGTAATGTATGGACAAACACCTGCCATACCCAATCAGCAAAATCATATTTGTTGTTGTTACCTTGAATGATGACAAATTCACTCATTACTGACCATCCATTCAGACAGTAAGACCTAATACATTGTACCATGAATGAAGGGTTCCAAATGTTTAATTAACATAATTATAGTGTCAAACTAAAATGGGGATCACACAAAAAATGCCAAGCATAGCCTTTATTTGCAAGTCAGCTTTCTGCTAAAAATGGCAGGCATATGTGTGCTTCCACCCGGATTTGAACCCAGATCACCGGTTAAGGCGGCAAGCGTGCTAAAAACTAAGCTTCAGAGGCCACAAAAACACTGTCCAAATCAACATTCAACATTGACAATATGTGTCTGATTGCAATTTTGATATATTCATATATTGTATGTGTAACGTCTTGACATTTTATGTATCAAGTGAATAGTAGACGTGAAATTTGATGATAACAGAGGATACTGATTCCCATTTGATTTCAATTTTAAACAGGAAAGTGTAATATCCATTATCAAATATGTCATGGCAACGAAAATATTACGAAAATGATACTATGGAAATTACCATGGAAACATAATATACAATGTGGGTATACAATGTACACTGGTATTTTCACAATTATTGTATTTAAAACTTGGTATGCTCACAATCAATCATAATCACATACATTAGAAACAAGTGGTTAGCTTTTGGGCAAGCAAAATGCAATGCCATAAGCAATAGTAAAATTACAAAATTATTTAAGTTATTTGAAAGCTCAAGGTGAAAGTTTTGTTATGACTCCATTTCTAACTACCAGCAGATTTGTTTTTATCTTAAAAGTTTGCCTACAGACTGTCATAAATAATTTCTATTTCCATGTTTTCATGTAAGTTATTATTCATATGACAAATTGCATGCCACAGTTTGAAAACTGTTGACACTTAAAACATTATCAGATGTGACAAGCAACTTATCTTGTCTTATATATAATGTACATGTACAACATGTTTTGCATTAGCTCAGCCGAGTGTGTACAAAACAAGCAATCTCTCCAACAGTGTCAATCCCTGGAGCTGCAGCAAGGCTGTCAAATAAAGGATCGATGCCATCGGTTAACCCTTTGGATTCTTCTTGTCGGCATTACCTTGACTCCTTGGGACACCAATGCACGTTAAACACAAAACCAATACACACATCCCACTTTATATAGGATATATTAATTAAATCTACATAATTAATATACCTGCATGTGTATTATTTATATATTTTTATAATATGACTCTTATAAAGCTGAACCAAACAAAATAACCATTTAACTATTTATAAATTATAAACCACAGAATTCAATGCCCACAAAAATGAAATATTTGACAGCACATTCATGATTGAGTTACTTGTTAGTGATGTATTCAAGGAGTGGATGAAATATGCAACATTTAGATTGTAATCATGCCACTGGACAATACAGCACTGTACACCACTGTATACCATCATGAATTCAAATGATATTGAAATTGAATTGTTATCAACCATCTTGATCCAGCCTGACCTAGCCCCAGGCCCCAAGTTCACAAAGAATTAGCTTTCAGGATCAGGATCAAGATCAAATATATATCCTTGGAAATTCTGTAGATATTTTAAGCTTAAGCTTGGTATTTTTATACATGTGGGTACAGAAAAACACATCCTTCAATTTTAAAGACATTAAAATATTCTTTTATTGTCAGTTATAAAAAAACTGACTTGATCTTCGTTTTAATAATTGATCCTTGTTTTTCAGGATCAGTTTCAGTCTCAACTACAAGAAATCACTTTTGCAACAGAAAAATGATGGTCTGAATAGTTTGAACATGTCAATTTGAAGTATATTAGATATTCTCTACATGGTTGTAAGTTGTAATTGCCGAAAGTTACCAAAAACTTCCAAAAAATGGAAAACTATTTTCAGGATCAAATTTGATCCAGATCAGTTGATCCTTTGTGAACACGGCCCCAGTGTATTGTTGACACCATCAATGATTTAACTATACGGCCCTCCAGAAATAACCAATGTCAAACAACATCTCCTGTCAACCCAGTCAAGCCAACAGATTGAAAATTTATGGGTGAAAGCCCTCTGTAAAAGTCAGTGAGATTTTGGTCACATCAGCTGAATTCAAGCTTCTATATAATGGGAAAGCCAAAAGACTTTATAGTGAAAAATTTATGGGTGAAAGCCCTCTGAAAAAGTCAAACTGTGGGATTTTAATATTGTAAATGTTAGATTTTGGTCTGTGTCAGCTGATATTTAGCTACTGTAAATTATATGTAATGGGACAAACAACCCTGAAGGTCCGAGACAGGTGGATATTGAACCTTAATAGAACCTCCTTCCGACATTCCACCAGCTACATGTAATGGAAGCTAAGCTGGTCGATAAATATGATAATAATGATATGTCGGACAATTTTACACTTTTGTAATAATCATTCACGCAATATGATATAATTTGGTCTCAGGTAAGAACGGTGCATCAAGGCTGTACCACAAATTCCAGAAAATAGAGACATACAACAGTTTTGTGCCAAAGGGACAATTTGCTTAATTAAGACCATATGAAAATTATGAGAATTATCAATACATCTGTAACCATTGTTTGGTAGTGCATTTTGGGAGTCAATCCACCATTATTTACTACCACCATACATTGTCGTACATTCAAACACAGGGGGATGTGAGTCACACATAGTGATCTATCAATTTGACAATCACAATATATATTGTAGTAGATTCTACTGTTCCGCTACATACAATATAATTATAAGACAAATGATTTCAATCAATTTGACCCGTATAATTAATGAGGCAAATCTAACATAAAAATAAAAGAAAAATACATTAACGTAAAGTCGTAAACATGAAACAAAAGTAATATTCATGTGGAATACAATAAAACAATATACATGTACATGTTAACCATAGACCATAATTTAGACAAAGGAATCTTAATTCATCCCTATGGTGCAACAAGGTTGTAGTTCATTATGTAGTATATAGTGAGATACAACCTTGTGGTTCCAAAGGGGCACTTTGTTTCATACTTGGACTTTAAATTTAAAGTCACATAAATTAACTATGATCAAGTTATGCAAAGTGCATGCAACAGTCTTTGAACAACAATTCAACTATATTGGATGATGAGAGGTTATTTGTGTTGCAGAGGTTAAATTTGTCCGAACCCTTACTGTAAGGCTAACAACCCAATTAAAGGACAGTGATGCCCATAATTGGGTAGTTGAATCCACGTGGTTTTCTGCAAAAGATGTACTATAATTTTTGGACAAGGAAAAACAACCTAGACAGACAATTGGGTTTGCTCACAGTCTGTCCCCTAAGCTCAGTACATTATTTTTTTTAGAAATATTGATAGCTACAAAAGGCCCAGGCAAGTACACAAGGGACAGTTTTAAATAAATTCAAAATTAACCATACTGGCATATTTTCACAAAAACTACCAAACTCTCGACAACCAACTAAGATCTGACAGACAGCAACAGAAAATCAGCAATTTCAATATTTACATACTTCAATTACATACATACAGAATACATAATACAAAACCGGGCAATGGTTACATTACTAGTACAAATATACATGATATGTATATAATGATACTTCATACACTTAACACTTAGGTTTCAATGAATCGAGAACTAAACGTAAGTGTTCAACTTCATAATAACAAAATATTTCAACTAAATGTACCAAATTTCTATTAAACATAGATATTATCAAGCCTCTCAGTCTGAAAATACTTGAACAGAAAATTTATGAGTTAAAAATGCAAAAAAAAATGAAACAAAATTATTCAGTTATTCAAGGATACAAGCCCCGGTGCAGTCAAATATATATAAATAGATTTTATCAAATTACCATATTATAAATAAACGCATTAAGTCAATTTACATGAAAGTGAAAGTTTAAACAGTTACTTAATGGTATGATAAGTTTATCGTCTACATTAATGATATTAACTGACCTTAATTGGCAATTTAAGTCACAGGTGCACTTGGAGCAAAACACTGTAAAACAATATGCAACGCTTCAGTGATTTGCACATGATTCATAATATCAAAAACTACAACTTTTACAACAAAATTAGCCTGCAATCAATCAAAGCTCGCATATTTTAAAGCAAAACACAAATTCAATGGTATTTTGAAACAATATTTACTAACCTTTCTATAACCATTACTCCGTAAAGTTAACAGTTTGTATTTGATTAAGAATTTTCACTGTATATCGTAGGACACGAAATCTAGGTGTGTATTTCTCAGGTACACATACCAGGACTATAGTGTTACACTTCGTCTATTTGATGACAGTATGAATAAAATTGTTGATCACCCCGTGAAATTTTATACACAACTATTGTTCGACACAGTCCAAAAACATAGAAAAATGTGACACTTTGAGCTGTATAAGTACCGAGGATAGGTAGGTTTATAGTATCATACTATAGTAAAGTGGAATATTACGAGATTCAGGCCATCTTTATATCATACACCAAAATCAACCCAAAATGAATGCTTTAATAATCAATACAATGTCCAACTTATCAATATGCAATAAAGTCATGACAATAGTTCACAAATACTAGACATATCAGCGTTCAAAGTGGTCATTATAATACAGATAGAACATCTAACTCCCTAATTTGGGAATTTGATTTATATAATAATCATCCCTAAATTATACATTATTATGAGGGG
Source organism: Spisula subtruncata (assembly GCA_963678985.1). Taxonomy (NCBI): domain Eukaryota; kingdom Metazoa; phylum Mollusca; class Bivalvia; order Venerida; family Mactridae; genus Spisula; species Spisula subtruncata. The sequence continues at coordinate 12,989,897 of OY787674.1, forward strand.
TAATTGTGCTATAGTTAGTAGGGGTCTTCATTTTACTGATGCAGCAGGTTGTTTTATCAGTCAGACCTAGAAACAATATCAGCAGTAAGCCAAGTCATTACTGACCTCCAAGTCTAGTTTTCCTGGAATGAATTATTTAATGAAACTAACTGACTTTGGCAAGCAGCTGACCAATATACTTCTCAAGATGTGGTCTGAGTGGAGAAAGGTTTATGTCATCATAGTCAATTATTTACCCAATATCACAGAAAAACTTGATCAGCCTGTCCCTGTTACAACAGTTTGTTATCAAATCTGGACCACTAGGGTGACAAGCTAACTGCTCTATCCACTGTCGACACTTACTACTTTGGTCACTGGTCTGACAATAAATAATTGTCGAATTTGTGAAGAAAATAGCTAATGGTCCTTGAAGACCTTCACTGGTCCTTCTTGATTTTCACTGGCCTCCGGTCAGCGAACCAGTGTTAGTGTCGAACCCAAACAGGCCGACAGTGACGGACAGTCCATTTATTTTTAGGTCTGAAAACCTCATGGACAATACTACATCTACAGATTGACATCTTCAACAATCGAAATCCTAAAATCAGTACCAGTGGTAGCAGAGTCCCGAAGTCCTGAGAATGAACAGACTTGGTGATTTATATAAGTTATAAAAACTTGCCTCACATTCTGTGTAAGATGTATTGGTTTGAATCAAACTATAGCACTTTAAAACAGAACCTCTGGCATATGTTAAAGACATCGTTAATTTCACTTTGAGATAACAATCCTTTGTCTTTCTGTTTATCAATAAAGTAAACATACAGGAACAATGTGTGCCAGTGACATGAAAAGTATGCAAATTTTAACTTCAAATATTTTGTACTCGGTAATTTGGTTGATAATCAGTCTACAGAAAGTTTTGTGTTTTTATCATTGATGTTCTACCGATATTCCATTGGAATTCAAGTGGATTCCACTGGAATCAACGACAAGTGGTATATTCCATCGTGTTTTACTAGAGAATTGCTAACTATGATATCAATGATAGTTCAAATGAATCAAAATTCAGAATATAATAAATGTCAGTGTGAGTACCGGTTTAAATACTGTAATTTTAGAGAAAATATGTGGGATACTTCAAAATGAAGATCTTGAAAACAAATATTTTCTTAATAAGTCAGAAAACAATAAATTTCACAACAAGTAAATACCGTAGACAAAATACAGTCCAAAATCACAATACGGTTTATCACTATTAGCAGTAACTTGAATTAAGCTACTATACCTGTTTCAAGCATCCAACATTAATCAAATCCAAATCAACAGCTCACACAAACTTTGCATCAAACTTCAACCCACCTGGTTTAAACAGCCACAACTTAAGATATCTGCCTGACCAATTGCTTAATAAAGGTTATGCAGCAATTCTGTGGGATTCCCAAACTGATTATATATTATAGTTAAACTGAAAATCCAAACATGATTTGAACAACAACAACAACAACAATATCAACAGTGAACATAGAAATCGCATTACACACCATGCATTCAACACAGAGTGAACCTTGGACACACACAGTGAATCAGAGATAGATCAAACTGACTTTTATTGCAAATTAACTGTCTCATGTACAATTTAAACATTGTGGGCTTGAATTAGTGATCAGATAAGGCCAGTAATTTTTTTTAGATTTTCATCTGAATTTTCAAAACGCTGGTACATGTACTTTGTTGGATCAATTTCCCAGATCAGGGCAGCAGAAAGTTTCCAAAAACAAATTGAACATCAGTGTCGCTCAGTAGCCCTAGCACAAGCAGTGGTCAAGAAATTTATCAACTTAGGTTCATGCAACCTGATGGTAGGTATATTTAACTTAAATTAAGTGAAATAAAACTTGTAAAAAAATGTAAAATATTTGATGTATTGCTTAGATGGTGGCAAAATAACTGTGATACTATGCTGCTAATCTGTACTTAAGAGGAGGAAATACTGAAGATTAAAGGATTCACTTTATCATGCTAGCTGGGTAAGTGTATAACTGCAATGGCTATGTACATCAATTTTATTTACTTGCCACTAATGAAGCAATGAATATTAATTTCAAGGGTCAGTCACACCAAACTAGTTCACAAAACATCTTACCACTTCCTCAAAATATCCATTTAATTTTAACATCATCTTAAGTGTCACATATTGTCTTGGTAACCAGAACTAGATTTGACAAGTTACATATTATGATACAGAGACCAAAGTGCCCCAATAGTCTATGCCCGGGTAACACATATGATTGCATGAGAGTGACTCCAGCTCAACTCTTATTTCAAATTACATTGATGATTGACCAAAACATATATTATACAGAACTAGACCCGTCCAGCATACGTGTGGCTTCAGTTGAAGAGCAGGAGGAACGTTTCTAGTTTTACAACTTATTATATCGATGGCTTAGAACAAGAAGGTCGTAACTACAAAATCGATATATTGAGAAAACAAGAGAAAACTGTCTGTAATTTACTCTTTACCTATGGGAAAACACGTTTTTAAAACTTCATTTTGGTCATATGACAATTTCTGATTTTTATGAAAATGGGCTCAAATTAAGAAGCGCCTTGTGATCATGCTTATTCTAAATATGTATGAATCTTAAAAGGGCGTAAGTGGCACTTACGACCTTCTAATTCTAAGCCATCGATATATTTTACAAAGTACTAACAGTCTGACCCTTCAAATTCAATTATTCTTATCCACCTTGGGTACAAAATGAGTAATTTAACATCATGGTCTAAATTCAAAACATCTGTATCTATCTCACAACTGGAGGTTTGAAAAATTGGAAAGTAAACGCTTTTCTTAAAATTAATATTTATTCATTTTTTTAGGCTTTTGATTGACGGCCGCAGTTACACTGTGCGGTTCATCGAAGACAAGGCAAACCTTTACTATATGATTATAAAAACAGTCATGGTAAAATCCGAATCAAATAATGAATACTCAACATACACAGCATGCACACTCACCTATCCGCATTGGAAAATCTCCTAATAAGTGACGCCATGGTCAAATATGAAATTTATCTCAATATATTAATTCCAACCACACAAAAATGTCCCTTTAAACTGGTATAAAGAAAAACTCAGCAACTTAAAACTAAAACAGGAAACAGAAATTGATGGGACGGGAATAAATCATTATAACATATTAACAATACCGGTAACGAGGCCAATAATACAAAGTTTTGTTTACATTAGCATCATGACAGTGATTATCACATCCAATCAATAAACATCAATATTAATACCCATACCTACCGGGTATTGCAACAGTACAATAATATGTAAATGAGTATGTGAACATCTGCTAAGAAAATCAACGTACCTCTGAGACTCTCACAATGCACAGGTTCAATATTCATTGCAGTAAAGTGTCAGCAACAAATGTACAACTTTGGTTAAACAGTCAGTGGAACCATTCGTCTAAATTAGCACCCTCAATAATGCCATGGTGAGTATTTTTTGCTAATTTTCTGAACTTTTCAATATTTAAAACTAGTTTCTTATGAAGATTTTTTGCCCAAGTAGCAGGTAACACATATATTTAAAAGTTTCAATACGTTTAATATGTGGGATTGTTATAGACTTGAAGCTGCATTAAACACCTTCATTAATTTTTTTATTCATGATATCAGTCTCCACAAGAACTGTACTACCATTATACAGTTGAACACAGCTTCTCAGTTCTGTCGAAGGTTTGTACAGCTCTCATAATAAAGTCATATTGCTGTGGCAGAACTGAAAACCAACATAACGGAACTCAGGATAGAAGGATACCCCACTAATATGTTAGTTCTGTCAGCAACCTCATGACGGTTTTCAGTTCCGTCATATCAATACCTCAGTGCATAATGAAAACTACACATACAAACTCTGACAGAACTAAGAAGCTTTAGGATATTATGAGACATACCAGAATTACCAGTCAATGATTACTATTGCAAGGAAATAAGAAAGATGCATCTTTTAATATTTTAAGACAATTAGCAAGTAGCGGTAATGTGACTTCAAAGACTGAAGAGGCCTAGCATAGAATCAAACACAGAACAGGCATGTCACTATGTGCATGACTGTCTTGACTGAGGAAGACATTCAGGACTCCGACAACGAGACACAAAACCAAATATTTGATTCACAATGCCTTGTATGAAACCATCCAGAGCTTGAATTTGATTGTATCATCATATAACAATTGAAAACATGCTAGCAGGAAATGGACACTTATAATTAACACAACTGTTCATAGTGTTCATCAACGTCATCGATAAAAACAACAGTGTTTCGTGATGGAAAATTGAATTAAACAAAGTACCGGTAACATCCACAGATAATCATGTCAAAGATCAAGTTTGACTCAGTGCAACACATAAGGATATAGGAATTCAATTGTGTCAAATGGGATCCAGTGTTTTCTGGAATAATATATATCTAGTTGGTAAATGAATGTCATCGGACATTGTAACAGTATGTTCAAAGTACTTAAGATGTCTATACATCATATCCGTGAAGGGATTCGTTTGTGTATTGTAAAACAACTCACTTTGTGTGGTGAAAATGTTTCATGAAAGTCTAATTCAGTCTGTGAAATTAGCAATTGTCCAGTTGTCCAGGACAACTTCAAGTAATTTTTGAATCGGGCAAGTAACTTTTGCAGTCGGCTAGTAACTTTTGCAGTAACACTAACTATGCATAGAGTCTATAGAAAAGTATTTAATTTAGCTGATTTAGCAATTTCACAAACTGCTAATTGAGAATCCATTAAGACATGAAGATGTGTGGATAAATTGATATAGTCTATGGATGTTACAATTAAACTGTTCTGTTTTACCATAAAACTGTGTGAATCAGGAAATAATGTGAAAGTAAGATTGTCACAACTAACCCAGTTTTGCGGTAAATCAGAAATGGAGAGAAAAATGCTTCCTTATCATACAAAAATGTTCAGCATCGAAGACTTACAGTTCACACAATGAATACTAGGTTCTATTCATTGCCTGTATAGAGAAACATTTCAGTGGTGTTTTCATGAATAAATTATAGGAATATTGTACTACAATGTTAAGCTACAGCCTGCTGGATAAGAATATGGTCAAGGACGGGGAAAGTGTAACAGGAATAGCAGATAGAATCTAGTTGACTTTTTCCAGGACTTGTTATACAAGTTCTCAATATTAATTAATTGTTGCATTCACGGGACTGATGAGCAAACATAAAATATAATAAATCATCAAATGCATGATGCACAGCTTAATAACTTTTCTAACTTGCAGGGTCAGTCACCCACCAACCATTGGCTCTAATAGCCAGTAAATAGAAACCAAACTTGGCCAGTGGCCATCCCAACTCGGGCTGTGTAAAGCGGGGACCTGTCTCATATTTTACCTTTCTGAATCTGATGTCCCAGTAATACCTAGTGTGGTGTTGATGAGTTATGTTTTGCGCCAATAGCGGAGGAAATATAGCTGTGGCACTGACTATATTTCACTTGTTTTTTATTTTGCACAAATTGTGCAACGGCTTTAGGCCATTTTTCCTGGCTATTTTGGTATAAACAAAAGCACTGCCATGTGAGAGCAGGGGCATGGTCATCAGAGCTTTAGGTAAAAACACGGGACTATTCGAACACTATCCCACCCTTCCTTGGGGTTGGGAGAGCCAGGGTTTCACAACCCAGCTAATGGGGGTATCTTTACTTCTGATTTTACAAACTCCTGGTAAAATCCCTGCCCCGGTAAACGGACAACCTTAACCAGTAAAATACTCACAGCGCTATTATGGCGCAAAACAAAAGGCCTGCACTCCGAATCCCATGGCAGTACGGGGACATTCAGAAAGATACAAACACTGTACTTATCCTCGGCCCTTTCCTAGATTTTGGATGGGGTTTTCAATTGACTGCAGGGCTTTCATTTGACTCTTGAAACTGCATTTTGACTCTTGAATTCGAGGGAAGTGCCTATTTTGACTCTTGAAAATTTAAGGTGAAGTGTCAAGTTTACTTTACTTTTAATACAAATTTCCTGACAATAATTTGATGACCCTTGAAAATTAAGAGTCAGGAGTCATTTTGACTCTTCAGTGAAAGCCCTGGACTGGTGCATAACACTAACACTGAACTGTTGTCAGTGTTGAATAGAACACCTGCCACTTGGAAGTTGCATGGACAGTGAGTTGTTGTGCAGTGTGTTTCGGTTCAAAACACAAAGACAAGCGTCTGTATGTAGGTCAAATGAAAATAACAATATACCAAGAAGGAATACATTCATTTTTGTGGAATGACATTATAGGGGGGATGGGCTATTTATGTTTTTATTTCCAGGTGTGTCCAGCCCCTGTGTGTCGTCACCCGGTCGTCCGCATAGCACGGTCATAAACAGGTTTTACACGTCACACGTAACCAGACGACATTGAAAATGGGTTTCATACGTGGACCATATTGCTACTATTGTCAAATAAAAACTTATAACAGGAACTGAAAATGTAAACAAATAATGTCAAACCTTTTTGAGTGATCTAATCTGCTACTGTCAAATCCAATATGGCTGGCATAAGATAGGTGTGGCTATTGGTCAGTTCAGATAGAACAACTGTTTTGATTGGCCTCACGATCTCCGGGGACTTTCTCAAAGTGACACTACACAAACGGTCCGTGTTTTAATCGAGTCATACAGAGTTACTCCCCTTGATGTACACTGAAATCTATGCAGTAGACTATCAGAATACAACTCAAATTTGGTATTAAGGGTAAATAAATTGCCTTCTACACATTTTTCAATTTGAGTGATATGGATCGATGAAAATTAGAGTGTTTTTTAAAATTAAATGCTTACAATATGAAATTACAAAGACCTATTTTTCAGATTTTAGGTCTTTGGAAAATAGAGATGAAAAAATTCTGTCATTTTGGTCACATTGGTCCCAACCAGTAGGGCTTATCAGGTACCTAGAAAAAGAAAACATAACATCAATGCATATAAAAATTTAGATGCAGATTAGATGAGATTTTAACATTTTGAATAATATTTTTAAAACCGTATTTCATGAGTTTTGTTCAGTTATCTCAAGGACATGAAAATTGAATTATTGATGGTTTTCAAAATTTGAGAAGTATATATGATAAAATCGCACTTGTTTGGTGCTACTTTATCTAATAATTAATTATAATTGATGGAAATTGATTGAAACCAAGCTAGCTATTGAATGGGTGAGCTATCCTATAGATTTTGACTTGACTTTTAATTTGAACAAGTATGATCCTATTTAACCTTTACTCAAATCTAATTTCTTTAACACATAATTAATCTTTTTGAATGGGAGAGAAGAAGAAATTGTGGTTGTTCATAGCACTTTTGAAGAAATCCTTAAAAAAGTTTGAGAGGTTCATCACACAGTGCAATTTTCACCTACCACAAACCCTTTTTTTCAAGAATATTCTTAATAAAATACTATTAAAATGAAGAGATTGCCATCTCTTTATTGAATCAGATGTCTTGCAGAGTGAGATGTTCCTCCTTTCTTTCTTTCAACTCCGTGTCTTTTTCACCAACATAGTTTGTCCTATAATAAGCCATGTGTATTAATCCTTAGACAATATCTTTTAAAGAACAGTTCACGTCCCTGTATGATTAAATCTGATATGTCCTACAGTAAGATGGGCCTGGTCGTCTATGTTGCTGCATATCTTTCTTGACAATGATTGTGTAAGGTTTCTGTACGGCCTGTAGGCCACCATTGCTTCTCCCTTATACTGTCTATAATCTGTGAAAGTTTGAATAAATTCTAAAATTCAGTTTGAGGAGATTACATAAGTAAGGACAGACCGCACAAATGCTATATCGCTCAACATTTACACACAAGTGGGGCAAGGCTAATTGAGACATTTAGTAAAAATCAATTTGAAACTGCCAATGCTTTATCAAAATATCATTATTATTTGCGAACTAATAGCAACCGTTACAGTCAGAGGCTTGTAAAGTATAAACACAAAACACTGTATTCATAAAAATATAAATACTTTATTACATAATTAACAAAATACAATAAAATAATACATTTACAATAAAAAATATAAACAAAATACATAATTTTGAATTTTCATTAAATTATTTAATATGAGACAGCTTGTGAGCCATATATTATTACGATACACAGCAGGGGACTTATTCACCAACATTTTTAAGACTGAAACTCAAACTTGGGACTTAATTTTGACAACATTTATAATAACAGCCATTTCTTTAAAATAAGATTTAACCATGTGAAATTTTATTTGATTATATGTTGTTACCCACTGAACATGCATACCCATTTATATGAAAAGTCTAAGTCTGAAATAAAAAGTTTGTGAATAAGCCCCTGGATATTTATACTTCAAATCACAATTCAATTCAACAATCAAATTTTGAGCATTTAGAACTTATAGTTATAGCATGGATTACTTTAATTATTGACTAGACATTCCATATGATAAATAATACCAAAACATTTTTGGAAAAACATCCAGTACTTCCTATACTATAATCAAGTACATGACAATAGTCTATATCACTTAACACTGAATAAAACAACATTTCCAACCCGGTTGCCCAATCAAATTCATATTCTAGAGAGTTGATTTAGTGCTGAATTTATGTAACTGGTTGAAATAGCTTCATATTCGAGTTCCATAAATTCAATAGTGAACCATACAAGTTTAATTTTCTATCTCTCACATACACAGGCAACAAAAATAAGATAAACACAAAGCAGTCATGGACAGAAAAGAGAAGATAATCAACAAAGGGCCATAACTCAGACAAAAATGGTCAAAATACAAAATCCTGACAATATGCGCTGTATGTTCTCATAGTTATTATTCTGTCAAAGTTTTGTCAAAATACCTTAAGAAATGTAGGGGAAGTTGCACACAGAGGCTCAGACGGACTGACGCCTTCTATTACAATATCTCGGTCGCCTCGACGGTGGATAATAAGATATAAAAAATTAAAGTACTTGTACTACTTTGTTTGTACATGTATACATGTATAGGCCACCATATCAATGTAGAATGTCAAAGGAAGTCTTTAGTACTGTGCATTACCCATTGCTGATTTTATTGGGCTCTATAAAAGTGCATGGATATGAAATAAAATAGGCAACAGTCTGCACTAGTGGAATGGGAAGTTTGGTATCAATAGTTTAAGTGTACCAATACTTGGATTTGTCCTGAACAAGAAGTGCATGGGTAAAAGTAACTCACTATAAAATCCTGAAAAATAGTAACTTTAAATAGGAAAAAAAACAAAGAAAACAGCCCACTTTTGGACACAATCTACTGAAGTTCCTGAAAAATCCGGACAACTTAGACACATAAAATGTATAAATTAATAGTAGGCCTAATTAATAGTATAAATGTATATCTATGAATGACCAGTCCAGGCTTCAGTGTCAACATACCAAGTAAGGTTGCCAACATCTGATGTTATATAAGTTATAGGAAAGTCAGGTGTTGGAGAATTTATATCAGAAATTTTACGTAAAACATCAAACTTCTCTTTACCAGTAACTAATACAGTTATCTCCCTTGCTTTGTTTATCAGGGGAGGTAATAAACTCATTCTATCAATTTTTTCATCATTTTTTGAACTGGTTAATGAAACCAGTTTGTTAGATTCTGTATCATATTTACTATATGGAAACAATGAAGCAGTATGTCCATCAGATCCTAGACCAAGTAAAACTAGATCAAACATCTGATCAGGAATAAGTTGATTAATTAAATCTTGGTACAAATTGTCCCCCTTGTTTTCAGGGTCACAAATCTTACCAGCAAAGTCAACCGGCATTGGGTGTATATTGAAGTAAGGCATATGAATAAAATTTATCAGCTTGTAATAAATAGATCTAAAATTAGATCGCTCAGAATTATGGGAAACACATCGCTCGTCAACCTGCCAAATGTGTGTCTGTTCCCATGGAAACAAGGGGTAATTGGCAACAAGTTGTTTAAACAGGGCCACTGGTGTTCTACCTCCAGACAATGCAATATGGAATTCACCTTTCTGTCTAATAACATTCTCAGCACAATTGTATACATAAGAAGCTAATTCAGCTATTAGTTGATCAAATGGTTTACAAACAAGTGTCTTGTTTCTGAATGTATGAGGGATAAAGGCAACATTTGAAACCAATACGTCTTGTTCATCAAAAACGTTGACTACATCATCTGTGATATATTTTAACTTCATTCCCTGAACGGCAAAATGTAAATTTTCAGCTTCGTACTCCTTATATAGACGTGGTACAGTTGACTTAGTTTCTCGTAACACATTATCCCAGATATTCCACAATGCTAACATTCTGTCGGACGTTACAAAAGTTTCTCGTACATCGTGATACAAATCTTGCACAACTGTTGTATAGGCTGGTATCTCTTTGTCAGGGACTGCGTAGTAGAAGTCACCGGGACTTTGACCATGAATACGGCTATCTTTTGACGTCATAGGAAGTTCATTCATTCCAACAGGCCAGTTTGGTTTGAAAAGCGACCTTGATACAAGAATGCCAGCCGACGGAATTGGACCGTGACCAATCTGGAAAACAAGCTGTCTTGGGTATTTTGTGAATGTGGAATTACCATCAACGCAGCCACTAACACAAAACTCTCTTTCTCGAAATAGAATTCTGATATGGCTTGACCTCTCATCCATGTGTTTACCTGACATCACCAGAAACGGAACACGTCTCCATCTAGCACTCTTCACATGTAGTAAGGCCGTTGCAAATGTTGGAGTTAAATACGATTTAGTAGTGTTCTTAATTTCTTCCAGAGCCTCATTTAAATATTCTCTATACTGTCCAATCAGAATGCTGTCTTTGTTAACAGGAGTCACCTGACCCAGTAGGTGGAGCTTATATTTCTCAACATTACTATGGGAGATATTCATTGGTAGATCCATGGCAACAAGGGCAAGTAACTCTGTCAGGTGATTCTGCATAACATCTCGTATAACACCAGTCTGGTCATAAAAATCTATTCGACCTGGAAACAGAAAATTCTAATGTTAAGCTGACTATTCATAAGCATTTGCAAATAAATGCAGAAGTTAAACCCAACTAGAGCTGTCGTCATTCAGCAGATTAATATACCCCCTGTAGACAAAGGGTCACAACTCTGGCAAAAATCATCGCAGCACAAATTCTTTCACACACATCTACAAATTCATGAAAGATTGAAAGAAATCCTGCAAAAACTGTAGGAGGAGTCATGTCCACAATAATCAGTCTACAGACGGACAGACAGACAAGCTGGAAACAGTATATCCACACTTAACATGCAAAGGGTGCAGGAGGTATAAAAAGGTGATCGGCATTGATAAGGATGCAGACACAAACAGCATCAAATATCAAAGGTAAAGAGTCGTCTTATTTTGGGAAAGGGAGGGAATTTGTGGCAGCCAACAGTGGTATACAAAGGGAGGGAATTTCTGGCAATCACCTATCAAATACAAAGAGAGGGAATGCCTGGCAGCTATCAGTGGAATTTCTGGCAATCACCTATCAAATACAAAGGGAGGGAATGTCTGGCAGCTACCAGTGGAATTTCTGGCAAATCACCTATCAAATACAAAGGGAGGGAATGTCTGGCAGCTTGCAGTGGAATTTCTGGCAATCACCTATCAAATACAAAGGGAGGGAATTTGTGGCAGCTCATAGTGGAATACAAAGGGAGGGAATTTTTGGCAATCACCTATCAAATACAAAGGGAGGGAATATCTGGCAGCTAACAGTGGAATACAAAGGGAGGGAATTTCTGGCAATCACCTATCAAATACAAAGGGAGATAATTTGAAACAATCTCATCTGGAAGCAGGACTTACCTTTCACTCCAATCCTTTCCTTCATTACAATCTCCACTCTGTCAACAAACTTGTTGGTAAGTAAATGCTCTAGATTATCTCTATTGACAGATCTAAAATATACACAGACACGATTTGTGCATTAGTTTACAAATCAGTTATGTTTGTTTACAGCCGGTAATTCTGAAACATCACAAAAAGGTAAATTTAATGAATTAAAAAAATGTAGTCACTTCAGTCATGATTGTTTCATGCAGTACCGTGAGTGCACATATTAAGAATTGTCAAATAAGTTGAACTTAATTTTGTAATTGTTCACCAAAGACAAGAACTTCCAGGAAAATCAGATTTTCGACAAGAGCTTATCTTTGCTGAAATTGGACGAAAACAGATTTTTGACAAATGTTTATTTTAGCTGAAAGTTGGTTCCAACACAACCAAAACATGAAAACCTTCACAGGCAGATAAACATTTTGGCAAAATTGGATTAACAGAGCAAAAAGATGTATGCATACCGTAAAAATAAGATTGTAAAATAAAAGTTTACAATGTTAAATCCATAGGGTTGCCTCCAGTAAGCAAGTTTCATGAACATTGTGTTAGCGAATATGAACATGTTATAGGCAGCTAATAGTTTGCCAGCGATTTATACACTACCTGAATGCAAGAATTTGTTTGGAGACAGTTTTCGCCAGGTAATGATCAACACGTCGAACCTCATCATCAACAAAATATTGTCCAATCACGTCAGTTTGTCTCTGAGCGGTAACTTTATCAACACCAAACGGCTTTTCTAGAACCACTCTGGTAGAGGAGATAAACTCATGACGACAGTTTCTATGGATACTTCTGGAAACACTTTCATAAGCAGACGATGGAAGAGACAAGTAGAATATTTGATGAACATTGTTATTTGGTGAATATTTTGATCTAAATTGTTCACAGAAATCTTTATAATTTTCGTCACTTTTCAGAGATACATATTTTGAATTCTCCAAGAAGTCTGGTCTAAGTTTGATACAGATTTGATCGTCAGGGTGACATACAATATTCTCTAGGATATGACCTAAAGCTTTATCCCCCACATCCTGTGTGACCCTTGCACCGGCATAGAATGAAAATGTACAGTTTTCATTAAAGTTCTCTGTGAACAGCTGTAAGGCACTGCCCCACAGATATCTGCGAGCCAAATCCCCGGTTCCTCCAACAATGACCACGTTTGTATGTTTCAACTTGACCACACCGAACACACACAGCAACACTACCAACATAAGTCTCAATTCCATACTTATCTGAAAAATAAAACATAACCAATGACATAAGTTTCTTTGAAGGCATCAATATACAGTAGATAGTATGTGTACGCTTCAGAAACAACTAGAGCTGCGACAAGATTATTTCATGTGTTCTCAACAAACTAAATATAACAGTAGAAATAACTTCAATTAAAAAGTGCTACAAAGCCGACAAAGCAAAAAATTATATGATACTGGTAAGCACTAGTCAAACAATCTCGACCTAGTGACTCGTCCGTGGAAGAAAACCATCGGAGACCGAAATCTTGTCTATGGTAAGCAGAAAGTTGCATAACAAAGCGCTCAGTAGCACTCAACTAGCAAAATGCCGAGAAATTGTATGCTATCGGAAAAAACTGCATGGTGGTAGCATGTTGTTGCACATATGTTGTAAAGCGCTCGGTTAGTTTGCCAACAGGTTCCAGCTAGGCATGTTCAAGTACAAAGCTTAAAGTCCATTCGGAAAGAGCTAGCTTGCATCAGGGTTCTTTGAATAATCACACATACGTCTATCCGCTATATGCCAGTGGTCATTTGCCAATGTGACTGTCTGGTGACTGGGAAAATCTACAAGACCAATCTGTTGTACTGTGATCATCTAGATGTGGGGCAATCTGCTAGGAGATTTTTTAATTTCTGACCTTTATCTCCATCGCCTCTTAGTCGAGATTGTTGACTATGTGATCATCCTGGTGTGAATTTGCGTACGTTTCAATGTGAGTACGTTTGGGACATCGATTTGATTGCAGAATTGTCCAATAGTGTACCTTATCCTAATATTTTATAAATATGACACCCAAAGATATATAAAGATAAAAAGAGATAAAACGGTAAATGTTACCTTTCTTCAAAACGAAAGTGCACTGCAATTTCCAATTAGCGATCAAAGGGAAATAATCATGTCGTCCCACGTCCAGGTTTACATCGCGACGACAATTGATACTCGCGGGGTAGGTTTATTAATTCCGTAAACGGAATTATCTTCATTCGTATCACCCAATACATTTTCCAAAAAAAAATCATTAAGTAAAGATAAAGGAGTAGGATAAAAATTATGGCATTGCTTTTATTTTAAACCCTAATCAAATTAAGATCCGCAATTTACTTTTGCGGGACCGATTTATAGCTACAGATCAAAAGTCAAAATGGCAGCCTCCGGTGTAGCTCGTCTTTCAACGAAGAATTCAGCTTTGTTTTTGTGTGACATGCAAGAAAAGTTTCGGAAAACAATTTCATTTTATCCACAAATTCTTGCCGTATCAGCTCGGATGCTCAAAGCTTCACAGATTCTTGACATTCCAGTTGTTGTGACGGAGCAGTATCCAAAAGGTTATTGTTTACATAGGGGGTCATCTCAAAGTTATTTCTATTTTTTTATCCTGTATTTTGTGCGCTAACATTTTAACCTTGCGCCTTTAAAGACATTTATTTCTTGGAATGTCTTGTTATATGTTATAATTTCATGCCCTTGTTGGAATGTCTTTTCATTTGTTGCAATGTCTTGTTATGTCATTTGTTGCAATGTCTTGTAATGTCACTTGTTGCAATGTCTTGTAATGTCACTTGTTGCAATGTCTTGTTGAAATGTCTTGTCATGTTAATTGCTACAATGCCTTGTTTGTCACTTGTTGCAATGTCTTGTAATGTCACTTGTTGCAATTCTTGTAATGTCACTTGTTGCAATGTCTTGTTGAAATGTCTTGTCATGTTAATTGCTACAATGTCTTGTAATGTCACTTGTTGCAATGTCTTGTTGAAATGCCTTGTCATGTTATATGCTACAATGTCTTGTTATGTCATTTGTTGCAATGTCTTGTAATGTCACTTGTTATAATGTCATTTGTTGCAATGTCTTGTTATATGGTAATATCGTGCATTTGTTGGAACATCTTGTTGTCTTGTCATATCTTCTTCTTCCAAGTACAAAGCAGGAGTCCTACAGGACTGTATAAATCTCAGCGGCTATTTACACATGCGCAAACAACTTTCTCTAATTCACTCTTTCAAAACTATTAAAACTATATACAGTAAGTGCCTTATATCTCAGGCCCTGATCATTCACCTTTGATGGAAGTTGGTTCCAGTCTTCGACAGTTCTATGGATGAACGAGGTTCCCAAGGTCTTGTCATGGTGGCGCTTCAGGCTTCAGAAGCTGGCTTGTCTCAATGTCCAATAATCTGTGATGTATCTTGAACAGCATCTGCAGTCTGACTTGTCTCCAACAGCTTTCCAGGGATACCCACGGGAGGTCCTCAATCATCTTCGTGACGCATCCGGCAGTTTTTGATGAATAGTCAATGGTGACACACCTAGCAGCTCTTCTTTGTACTTGTTCGAGGGCTCGGATATTGTTCTGGGTCGTGGGGTCCCACACTGTAGCAGTATACTCCATTGTGGGCCTAGCTATGGTCTTGTAAGAGGCTGCTTTGACTTCTGGAGTGCATCCCGCAGGTTCCAATGCAAGAATCCTACCGTCTGGTTGCCCTTGTTTGCAACATTGCGGACATGAGTGTCCCAGCTCCATGGGTCTGACAGTATCACCCCTAGGCATTTGCTTGGCTTCGACTGTCTCCAGGGTGTGTCCATTGAGTTGGTAGCTGGTTTTGATGAGCTTGGCCTTCTTCGTAGTAATTCTGAGCACTACACATGTTACTGGATGGAAGCTCATCTACCATCTACTTTCCCATGATTGCCAGGGTTTGACACTAACCATTTTTGGTCTCTGGTCCCCCAGCAAAGAAACGTAAAATTTGTAAATAAAAAAGTTACTGGTCCTTCAAGATTTTCACTGGTCCTTCTTGATACTCACTGGCCTCGGACCAGGGGACCAGTGCTAGTGTCGAGCCCTGATTGCTGTAAAGTCCTCTTCTATCTTACTATCTTCCTGGCTGTGGATGGACTTGTATAGCAGACTGTCATCAGCGAACAGTTTAAAGGTGGATGTTTAAGCATCTTGTCATTTGTTTGAATATCTTGTTATATGTGTTTAATGTGTAGTCATTTGTTTCAATGGTTTTATATGTTTAAATCTGCTTGAACGCCTTGCTATCTGGTTGTTCATTTGCATTGTATCAAAGTAACATGTTTCAAATTCTTGCTCTTTTTGAGTCTGTAGATGACCCATTGGCCTATTTGGTTTTATGATTTGTATTCAAACAGTCCTTTAAACAATATGTGATATTTTTGTTATGCATTTCAGGGCTAGGACCCACTGTGTCAGAGCTTGATGTGAGCAAATGTCCTGTTTTCCCAAAGATGAAATTTTCAATGATGATACCAGAAGTTGAAGAGCACATGAAGCAGTTTCCAGGTAATATAGAGAATTGTATATATATATACCGGTATATGTGCTTCGGTCACAACTCATTTTAGTTAGCTTTTCTTCAATGTAATTGAAGCATAGTAATTTTGTATTAAAACTTGAATAGATAGATCTACTTTAATTAAGCGGACATATTTTATGTGATCATCTACTTTGGACAGGCAAGAATGGTGCTACAAATGTTACTTGAACAGGAGATTCCTATGGCATGATTGTTGTAATAAGCTGGATATATAACCCAGCAATCCAAGCATGATTTGACGGTTCCAGCAGAACCATATATGCCATGAAAATTTGACAGAAGTGTCAATTTTGCTTTACATGCTCGGAAATTTCTGGTTCCATGTGGAAGAACAAGTTGATACTGGTAAGGGAACCGTCCAGAAATGAGCTATAAAATAAGACGTCCATGTGAATCCGCCGTCTTATATACTGGTAACTGAAATGTTGTTGCAAAACTACCTTGAACTGAAATAAATAAACAGACTTGGTAGTAACTGTATTTGTTCAGGCCTGTGCCTGATTTCTGGTTTTTGAATCTTGAATTTTCCTTCTTTGTCTATATCGAAAATTTGAATTTCAGGTTTTGAAACAGAAATTTTCAGACTTGAGAATGATAGCTAATTACGAGGCCTGATTTGTTGTTTGATATTACAGATGTGAAGTCGATCATGTTATGTGGTATAGAGGGACATGTGTGTGTACAGTCAACTGTGTTAGATTTGAAGGAGAAAGGTTATGATGTAAATGTGATAGTGGACGCAGTATCTTCACGTAGTATGGTCGATAGGTAAATACTGTTTCTTATGTACACAAGTGCATGGAATTTTATGAATCTATGAATACAAGTAACTGTATCCTTGATAAAGACTATAACCAAAGAAATACGGTAAAATCATTCATTTTCGTAGGGGATTAAATTTCGTGGTTCACCTCATCCACAAACTTTAATCCCAACGAACATAAATTTTGACCCTTGTTTTATTACAGGAAATGCAAAATCCATGAATTCAAGTCCCAACGAAAGTGTCTTTTTTACCAAAACCACGAAATTTCGTCCCATCCAAATTAAATGATTTTACAGTATATATAAATTTTACAAAAAAAATGTTTAATTTTTTTCATTATCAATGATACAGTTACTTGTGGGTATGATGTGTCAAGTTTACAAGAAAAGCTTCTAAGTGACCCAGAGAAATGAATTTCTTGTTGAAAGTGATGTCTGCCTACCGAGCCTTGACCAGAAAACGTTGATTGTTTCCGATTTCCGAACCAAAAGCATGGTCTAACCAGCAAGAAGATTTTTCCTTGTATAATAGCAGTAGCAGTACATCAAACAAATTGGTCCAAAAAATCCCAACATTTTGTTTTCAGTGGAAATTTGTGCAACAGCTATTTCAGTTCATTTTCAGTTTGATGAATTAAATATCTCAAACCCTGACTTATTCAGATTTTAGTAAAATGCAACCTGAAACAAACATGATTTCTGGCAGAAAGTTTTTACATGAAATTAAGAATACACTCTTAAGTCATTCTCATTCAACCAGCGTATTTTTCATGTGAAATATCTGAGGGCTTGACTAACCACTGATACATGAGGATGTCTTAAGTTAAATAGAAGGATCACTAAGTATGTGGTATGTATGTAGATCAAAGTCATTAAGGAGGTTTCTATGTCGGGTCACCAGATAACAATAAAATGCAGATGTTGACCAGGGTCATTAGTAGTGATTCAGTAGTAATAAGTGAGTATAGATAAAATAACATGGCCACATATCTCACTAACTGTAAAATCATTTAATTGGATTGGACCAAATTTTGTGGTTTTGGTAAATGAGACCATTATGATGGGACAATAATTCGTGGATTTAGCATTTCAGGTTATGAATATAGGGGTCAAAATTATTGTTCAATTGAATTTGGTTTATTGGTTGAAGGGGAATTGCGAAATTCATGAAATTTAATCCTGCACGAAAATTTATTATTTTACATAATTTTTAATTTAGTCCCATTGAATTTAAATGATTTTACAGTAGAAGATCGGAGGGATCAGGTAAAATTTTCTGTACATAAATTATACCTTGTTTCGATTTATTGTTTACAGGATGTATGCCTTACAAAGAATGAAGGAAGCCGGTGCTAGTCTTACAACCAGTGAGAGTGCTATACTTGGATTGTGTGGGGGATCTGATCATCCAAACTTTAGAGAAATACAGAAAATTATCTGGGACATGGCACCAGATAGCGGCCTGCTGGGACATACAATTAATGGGGAAACCCCTGTTTAATCAACATTTCTAGTCTGTGACCAGTTTTATAAAAGCTTTCAATGAGACTACAAAAATTTAATAACTTGGGTTTAAAACTGTCTTCCTTTGATTTAAATGATAAACTCGGTATCTTTAGCATTCTGTGAAGGGAGTCACATGTTAGTGTATGGCTTTTTGATACAGGGTTTCTTGAGTCACCAATGTGTTATATAAACCTGTGTATTAACTTGTTGTAGTCTGATTCAAAGCAATATGTGATCAACTTTATATTTGTACATAAAAATTAGATAGAATATAAACAAAACAAATATTCTATAGCAACACATTATAGTTTACTTTTTCCGTTGTAATTTTGAAATAGAGAGCATTATTACTTTCAAAGTATTCACAAAGAACACAGAATCCAAATTTTATACTATTTCGACAATCTAGCATTGATTATGTAATATATACCCATGTTGACACTGCTAGATATAAAGTAATAAATCTACATACAAATTGAGTTACTCCCCTTGATACAGTAGGGAGTAGCACTGTAGTGATATACATTACAGAAAGTCTATATTCAAGTGGAATGTTTACATATTTATCTAAAGCCAGAAGGTATACAGTCTGTTCAAAGTCAAAGTTAGCGGTTGTAAACATCAAGTCGTCCATCAGGTAAACTATGTTTATCTAGTTGAACTGGGTATACCTGAGTTAACGGTAGTCCCTGCTAATCTTTCGACTTTATAAATTAACATTACTTTGAATCGACAGTAGTTTAAAATGCTAATGTTGTTAGAATATTTGTTGTGTATATTTCTACAAAATGATTCATTGTGATTTGTGTTTGATTATTATATATCATGTCCAACCTTCATGTGTATGGACGTAACGCACGGTATTGAGTACGTTTGTGTAACGTCATGTTACGTCAGCATAACTTACTCTGCGTAATACTAATCTTATGATCTAATCATTAATGTTTAATTCTGCAAATGTTTACAATATCGAGAACTACAATACATTTATCTGTCAATATCATCGTTCTTTAATTAAGAAAATTGGGTTTCTTTCGTTATCAATTTCTCCCGCTTGTTCAATTTAACGCTTATTCACTAGTATCACTCGTTGTCTATCTGACAAGTATTTTCCTCACTCACGCATTCAATACCTAACACACTTATCTATGTACTGTTTTATGAAAAAAAACACCACATTGTTCGTTCTATAATATACGGATCATAATGCATTGCACGTCTATGCATAATATCGCTCAAAATAATTATTTTCGATGTAGTTCGTCCACTATAAAACTTGCGTTACGCATAAAACGTCAAAAACGTCGCAAAATTGCGCCGTAGGACAATCTTCCTCCACACATTGATTAAAGTCTGTCGGGCTTATTTTAAGAGCAATCTTCTAGAATTTTTAGAAGTAAAAATTTCACTCTGATAATATTTTTAATTTTATTTTAATTGTACGTACTATGACTTATGATTAAATTATTAAGTTTCGTAAATGGTCTATGTCGCAACGCATCGCTAAAACGCGCGAGTAGGACAATTTTCCTCCACACATTTCATTCTAATAATCTCGATAAATATTGGCTAGAATGCATTTGGATTTTATTATTGATGATAAAACAAAAATAATATTTTTAAAACGAAATCATAATTATTTTATTTATAAAAATGAAAAAATAATTGCGTAATAATCATGCGTCTTCGGTAATTTTTCGGCAATTTTTTGCAAATTTGCACTTTTTTCGTGTTAACTGTTTATTATTTAACTTTTTTATTTTTTGTACCCGTGATTTTTCACGATGATATGTTAAAAAACGTAACTTCTGGTGCCACTCGGTGAAGTATCCCACAAAATTAATGACATTTTGAATAAAATAGCTGTTATTTTATGCCGACGGGCAATACTTTGTGTTACAAATTGCACATAGATTTTTGTATATCTGTCGGACATTTTCTCCAATGCTACAGCTACATGTTATTCTACATGAACTCAAATTGTAATGACAATGTAGACAATTTTATAACGAATATTTTGGTATATGATATGTAATGCATCGAGTGAAATAGAAAGTAGTATCAACTACTGCTTTATAGCGAGTGTACGAAATTATGGACGTACTCAATTGCGTGCGTTACGTCATGGCGTGTCAGACGTTGCAAAATTCAATAACTGTCTATGTTTGTGGTATATTCGTATATATATGTTATATAAACTCATATATACATTGTAAAATGTTATATATATATGGTATTTTATCATATATATGTTCCATAAAGTTATATATATTTGGCAAAAACCATATGTATGTGGTATATTTCTATATATATGTTGTATAAAGTTATTTATATTGTAAATTAGCGTATGTATATTCTATAAAGGCGTATTTATTGTAAAAGTTTTCATATATATATTTTTATTCATAAATATATATAAAAATTGTTCATATATAATTTTTTTGGTCGTATATATATGTTCTATAATTGCATATATAATTTTTTTTGATCGTATATATATGTTCTATAATTGCATCTTGGGAAGTGTTTACATAATGATTTGAAACGAAGGATTTCATTGGACAGCGGTAGCGGGAAACGGGAGTTAAGGGTCTGTGGCGAATCGGTCGGTCCTCCACCCGACCCGTCTTGAAACACGGACCAAGGAGTCCAACATGTGCGCGAGTCATGGGGTCTTACGAAACCCAAAGGCGCAATGAAAGTGAAGGCAGTCTCCGATTGCCCAGGCAGGATCCCGTCGTCCTCGTGGCGGCGGGCGCACTGCCGGCCCATCTCAGCCGCATCGTCGGCGAGGCGGAGCAAGAGCGCACACGTTGGGACCCGAAAGATGGTGAACTATGTCTGAGCAGGACAAAGTCAGAGGAAACTCTGATGGAGGTACGCAGCGATTCTGACGTGCAAATCGATCGTCAAACTTGGATATAGGGGCGAAAGACTAATCGAACCATCTAGTAGCTGGTTCCCTCCGAAGTTTCCCTCAGGATAGCTGGCACTGATTCGCTGCAGTTTTATCCGGTAAAGCGAATGATTAGAGGCCTTGGGGACTAAATGACCTCAACCTATTCTCAAACTTTAAATGGGTAAGAAGCGCGACTCGCTCAATTGGAGCCGCGCCTCGAATGCCTAGTGCCAAGTGGGCCACTTTTGGTAAGCAGAACTGGCGCTGTGGGATGAACCAAACGCCCGGTTAAGGCGCCCGATGTTGACGCTCATCAGATACCATAAAAGGTGTTGGTTGATATAGACAGCAGGACGGTGGCCATGGAAGTCGGAATCGGCTAAGGAGTGTGTAACAACTCACCTGCCGAATCAACTAGCCCTGAAAATGGATGGCGCTGAAGCGTCGAGTTATTGAACATATATACGCAAAAATATCATATATATATTCTATTAGGCAATATGTATAACTTTTTTGAAAATATATATACAAAAATACCATATATATATATGTTTTTATAAATACATATATGACTTTATAGAACATACATATGGAAAATACCATACAAATATGATATTTTACAATACATATACGACTTTATACAACATATATATGATAAAATACCATATACATATGATATGTTACAATACATATATGAGTTTATAGAACATATATATGCAAATACACCACATAAATATATAGTTATTGAATTTTGCAACGTCTGACACGCCATACATGTGTGCTGTTACAGTATTAAAAGTGCAAACCTGAGACTGTATTTATAAAGCATACTTCGTACGACAAGTTAAGTTTCATTAGAATTTAAGGTATAAGACTGGTGACAAAATAGGAGGTGTTCCGAATGATACAATGTAAAAAACGTCCGCGATGTTGCAAATAACAAAAAAGTAAAAAATACACATCTTTCACCCTTGGTGTGATAACGATCATTTCAAATCGTAAATTTGTAGAAAATTATCGTATTCTTTTCGCCTTTTACTATACTTTTCGTGATTTAAAGTTTACGACATTACGCAGTTACCTCCCTTAGCGCATGACCGATTTCTGGTAATCAACAAACGACCAGACAATTTCAATCATTTTTTGCGCGTAATTTGGACAATTTTGTAAGAATCTGGTGTTGTAAGAATGTTTGTCGTAAGTTCAGGGATGGATCGAAAGCGGGAGAAAACTAAGCGGGTCAAATCCAGTGGTGGCGTGCGACAGAAGATCATAACAAAGTAATTATTTTATTTTTTAATTTTCATTTTCCCAAAACAACTGCAAAATACAAGAATAATAATTTTACTTTTCCAAATATGTTTAATGCAAAATGTGATAGTTATGATTACTGTTTGGACTATCCATTATGGGTGAGCACTTGCCAGTAAATTGAAACTAATGCCCCCCCCCCCACCCAGTTGAACATTTTTTTTTATACAACGCTACACTGTACACAGTGAACAAAGTACAAATTGGTAGAATACCACATAGAACAGCAAACATATCTTGACCCCCGGCCTTAGACAACATGCCTTATATGAGTTTCTTTCAAATTTCCGTCGTTCTGGACTATTCCCGACTAATGTTTCAACCCGACAAGTGACTACAGACCCCGTAGTACCGAGTCGAGTTGTTTGACTACGGTGATATAGACTATAGTCGGGACAATCATTTGTTTCGGCACAATCTCACTATGCCGGGACAATGTTCCCGCACTTACACTGTAGATCTAAATGATGCACTTTCAACCATGCCCCCACTCTCAGACTCGGTCTGAGATTTTGTCTATTTGCTCTGCAAGACCAACTGCCAGTACTCATACAAGGCTGGGATCCCGCAATCTAATAGCTTTATTAAGTAATATTGTCCTTGGGGCTTTTTGCATGAGGACAAATCTCCAGCAGTTCCCTCGGCCGTGGCAGTGGGGGGAAATCTGGACATTGGAAGGTAAAAGCATGGCTCTCTCAGCACATTACAATAAGAATACAGGCCAACTGTGTACATCTCTCTGTCTGCGAATTTGCAAGAAACTTTCTAACTAAAGCATTTATTTATGTCAAATGATTTCTCTTGTCTGTATACTGATACATGTTTATAATAAATGTTTTCAGGTGTCATGGTTATAGACCTATATGTCCACTTATGAAATCACCAGACAACACCTGACCTGCTGTCTGGATTTCTAGTGAAGTGATAAATGTATGATCCGACCAACTAATCATTGACTGATGATTGACGTAATTGAGAGGAACACGGATAAACAAAAAGAGAAATGATCATGACGCACATTGAGGCATGTTCAAAATGTGGATTAACTGACCCAAACTTGTGGCTCAGTATATCTTATTATCTAGGTTGGTTCTGACTTATTCACTGTACTGCATGACTATTGCCATAATTCGGGTTGTGCTGGGTTCCTTTATGGGCAAACTTTAGAGCCAGATATTAGAAGGGTTGACCATTGGGGTAAATTTTCACTATTGCAATACTTCAAAAGTTTTTGCTATTGCGATACGATACTATTGCTATATTGCAGGTTACTGTGTTATACTAATGCAATGGTTATTGCTATGTTTTGACTGCCACAGTTTATCTAAGTATGAAAAGACTAATTATTCAATAAAAAATGAAACATTTGGTAATACTGCACATTTATAGCGCTATTGATTGTTGACAGTTATATAGGTAAATAATGATGTGCTTAACAGCTATACTGTAATACTTTGCTTGATATACTAATTTTACTGGTAGCCTATCGCTGCTTGAATATATTTCCTGTTGGGCTGGGTTTTATGCTTAAAACCCATTTTTTTGTCAACCCTGCCATAAATTATTAAAGTTGATATTTATCCTGCACAAAGGGTCTTAATTCAATTGTAAATTTTCCTTGGTAAAGGATTTGAAAAAGTTTAAAAAGGCCTTGAATATTCACATTCTACCTTGAAAATTTCTTTCACGCCTGTTTCACAGTATTTTACGCACAAGTGTAACAAATTAGTAAAAAATTCAAAGTGTTTAATTCCTTATGGCTTGTGAATTTTCCAAACATACCATATCCAAAGGTGCAAAGTCTGAAAAACCTTTGTGTAATCTCATTTAGTTTTCCCAAAATCGCATACAACATACCAAGCTCTCATGTGTTCTGAGCACATATATGTAAATAGTGTTATATAAGATTTTTTTTATAATCATAGACAAAGTTAAGCTTTTAACATTTGTTTTCACTTTAGCCAAAGTGGTTACAGATTAGTCACCAGAAATTTTAAGTATAACACTCAAAATTGATAAATTATTGAATTTTCAGCCGTTTCATATCATGTGATAAAATTGAATAAACTTAAAACCTTAACTGTTTTTGTAAATAGTGCTGGACTTATATCAATAATGTCAGCTTATTGTGACAAATCTGCTATATAAAAAACAGTACTACAATTTATTTCATTCCTTTTCGAAAAATAACCAGGAATTCTTCAATCCAAGGAATTAGATGAAAACGTTGCGGACACTACATATTTTAAAACTGAAGATCATACATTTTAGATAAGCATGATTGTCTCTATATATGTATCAGTTATTTTTAAAAAGATCAATTTAAGTTGATGAAGATGTGTTCAGACATATAAATACTGAAGAGGAATAGTAATTATACATTATTTTACGTTTTATAACATACAGGAAAGAAGTTTTAAATTAGTTGCACCTTGACCTGAATTACAAAATTGTATGACATTTGTATAAACTACAAGTACAAACTGTGCACTTAAAAGATGTCTTACCAAAATATCAACATGTTATAGTATTGAAATTAATAAAACTTCAGATGAGCAAAGTCACTGTATCAAATTGATTTTAATTATAAGATTAAATAATTTGTTAGGTTACTACAATGATGCAGACACTACAATTTTAAAAACAGTCAAAGATGATTTTGTGAACTTAGTTATTCCAGCAACTGTTTGTAATGTTTTGTACCTGGTTAATAATTTTTGTACATAGTATGCAAGACAAGAATGAAGTGTATGTCTTCTACAGCATATTTATATGATATGCAAGAAAATAAATGGAGCTGCCATCTATATGTAAATGTACAAACCAATAATTAAATGACATAGATCTGATATGAAATTTAATTTGTGATATTGATACATTTTACATGTCTGTCTCGAAAGTCTGCAGAATTGTTTCATGGGAGCACCCAAGGTGTATGGGTGATTCAGGTGCCATAAAGATTTTGGCTGTCCAATCTCGTACTTGAATCAATAGCAAAATTGATGAAAATTAAATAGCTCAATATCAAGGACAACTTTGAATACCAGCAAATTCAGTCCAAGTTGCTTTCACTTTAAAATGATTTTGTCCCTAGAATCAATAAAACTTTTAATAAGCATTTTTCGACTTGATCATATTGTATCGGACAATATTAATACCCTGCAAAATCAGACTTGTCTTGCATTACTTACTGGATAATGTAAGACTGACAAGAATTGCATTTCAGCTCTTACTTAATAATCTTTATTGTGATCCTCATTCAACTTCGTGAAAAACAGGATATATTATTCTAAAGTAAATAAATAATATCTTGAACACTTTCATTGGCTCCAATAACCAGCCAATTTGGTCTTGAATATTTCAAAATGGATAAGAGTTTGTAAGTAAGTTTGTATCTGGAGCCTTTTCAATATTGTATTCTCACCAATCATAACTTGCAAATGACAAAAGAAATGGACTAAATGAAATTTATGTTTTGATAGCCACATTAGAAATAACTTATTTACTACCTGAATTTGATAGATTATATATAGTTCTAGAAAAAAAATGCACGGTTATGTACGACAAAGTGTCTACTTTATATCTATGTGTACATAATTCATACTTTTTGAAGATATGTGATATTAAATCAAATTAAATATAATTGATACTCATGCCTATATTTTTGTACGGAAACTTTTCCTAACAAATTTAAACAACAGTGAAGGCAACATATTAGCTTAGATTTACGGAAAAGTAAGTAATAAAAATGTTTTGTTATTTCCAAAATGTTGCAGACACTACATGTATTTTATTGAAACAGCTGAATTATATTATCATTGATAGACAATAAAATACTTTATTGAAGGGCATGCAAATTATCAATTAGGTTCAAATAGTCCCTAGAAACTGTTAAAATCAATTGAAACCTAATTTATTAAAAGAAAATACAAATATATTTTTGTAAAATATGTCTATATTCTGTTGGTTGTTACACTACTGTTATTTTCTAGAAAGCAGTAAACTTACATTTCTTTAACATGAAAAATACCTAAATAATCTGAATTTTGATTGTAAATAGCTTTTTGACCCAAAAGACATCAATACAAGACTGAAAAATGCTATTTTAATGGTCTGCGTTGCGGACCCTACAGGCGTTGCGGACACTACAAGTGAGGTTTTTTGTTGACCTGCAAAAAGTTGGCACAGCAAAGCTATAACCTTTGGTTAATGTCTTTGTGGACATAAGATCTATTCACACACAGAATTGTACAGGAATAGCTATAGTAGTTTCTGAAATACTATGGCGTTGCGGACACTACAAAAAAAGTGTCTCAAAAAACACCTCACATAGAAAATGGCTTTTTTCAAATTTGATCCGTTATGATAACTTTTTGGTTCTTTTCTCATCTTGAGTATTTATTTTTTTAAGTATTTATGAATAAAATGACAAAAAATGGAATAGAAGCAATATTCCACACCTAGTTATATGCAGGTAGGATGCTCAGTTTCAAAAAAGTATAACGTAAGAGTAGTTTGCTGTATTTAACAGTTTTTCATTATTTTTTGTCCGATTTATAGAAAATAAAAAGCAAAATGCAGAAGAGATAATACAGTATTAATTTCGAGTCTTTTTAAGGTGTATGTGATTATTACTTTGTAAGATTTTGATCTCCAAACTTCATTTTTAGAATGTTACAGCATAACGCCTAAAATTGCCATTATATGGGGCATAAATGGCATAATTACAAACTTACAAGTTGAAGGAGCAAACTTATTTTAACTGTAAAAGTTGGACATTGACCTTACACTGTTTTTAGTACATTAGTACCAACATAACAATTGAAGAAGTATTGTTTTTGAGCATATAACATAGTGCAAGCAATGCTGCGTAAAATACCGTGAAACAGCCGTTAAAATTAAAATTTTATTGTGAGATTGGTGGAAGAACCATGGGCAGCAAAAATATTTGCTAATATATTGTTCTTGTTTCAAATTTGTTATAAATGTGGCCAATTCCCGGTAAATCAGAGCACCTTTGTACAATGTCGCACAATTAATTTTATAATAAAACCCGGTTTTGTCCCATGATGTTGATAGAATATATGTCCCCAAGAGCAAACTTAGGATTTTCTATAATTCAGACATGCATGCTAATAGTAATACATTTTCAATAATTATTCCTCTTATTCTTGCAGTAAATTGTTTTGGCGCTTGGAAATGCCATCATGAAATTAATGGAGAGCTGTTTACATCCGGCAAAATGCTCTCTACTCCATGAGATGTGAATATTATAGATACAAAGTGTAATCAGGACTCGTTGCTGCAGAAAGAAGTCAAAGAACAACTACCATTCATGGTAATTTGCAATTTAACTTATGATATGATTTTGATTTACTTGTACGCAAGTTGTATCACCAATAAATCTTGATTCCTTGCTTAAAATGGGTACATCCTATAATTCCTTACAGAGGTACAGCAGATGCAGTGACCAAGAACCGTTACTCTATGTAGTACAGTTTTTAGCTCGTCTGATTTTTCGGTGTTGGCGTTGCATGGTTAAGTTGTGTGTTTAGGTAAACTTTTTCATAAACCATCAAAGCTATTGCAACACTTGTTCACCATCAATACCTAAGCTGGTAAAGCAAGACCCATAACTCTGATCTGCATTTTGTAAGAATTATTGCCCCTTTTTGTACTAAGAAAATAAATGCCTTGGTTAAGTTTTGTGTATACGTCCATTTTTCTCCTAAACTATCAGAGTTATTGCTTTGAAACTTTCAACACTTGTTCACCATCAATACGTGACCATGTCAAGGAAGAACCATAACTCTGATCTGCATTTTGCGTGAGTTATTGCCCCTTTTTGGACTTAGAAAATTGCTTGGTTAAGTTTTGTGTTTAGGTAAAGCAGGACACATATTTATAACTCTGTCTTACTTCATGCTAAGGTTGTCTGCCTTTTGACAGTGACAGGTATCAGATGAGCGTCTGCACCCGCAAGGCGGTGCTCTTGTTAACTTATCTCCCCTTATTGAATTTTATTATGTTCTTTGTTCAGAATGTAACTCTTAAACTTTTTGAGGTTTTGATTTGAAATTTAATTTGTGAATAAGTGCAACTAACAGAATTGTTTCAAGATCAAGAACTATCACTCTTAATAAGTCATGAAATTATCTCCCTTTATTTGACTGAAAATAGCTTTTATCTGGAGCGCAAGTTAAAAAGTATTGAGTCGATTGAAGTGAATGAATACTACTGTTATTATATCATGGCCTGTTTTGAGAAAACACTTACCATATTACAAGCAAACATCTGTTACTCAGCAACATATAAAGCGGGGATGGTCATGTGATCTTGGCTCCTGATATCTTGTTTTTATTGTCATTTATTATATTATAATGAATTTGATATGTTTGCAAATAATTATATCATTGCAGATTAGATGATCATGTCAAACAAGTGTGACCTGCCTTTTGAAGTGGAGAAATGAACCACTTGATCATAAACGCGCCTTTAGATCATGTATAGTAACAAGTACAAACAATCAGTGTAGAAAATATTATTTTCTAAAGTCACAGATAGTTTACAGACATCTGAAAATGATTTATCACTTCATATTTTTGTGATTATTATGTCCCAAATTTCAGTAGCAGATGAATGAATTCACAATCAAAGGTTCCACTGTGTTTTCCAGTTTTGAAAGTATATATAAATGGACTTTCGGATTCCCTAGAAACTATGAAACAATAAAAAAAAAACATTACAAATATTAATTAACATACTGTGCTTACTTTTGTTGGTATTGTTATAATCTATTGCTACATGTATTCTTACCCTCAGCATGCATTGTAAATCTATTGAATGCTATCATTGGTTTGAAAATAAATATTGATGAATTTATAATTATTTTTACAACTTTTAAAGGTTCCCCTTTTTTTCTTCCCACTATGTTTGATGAAGGGGTAAGGTATATTGCTTTGCATGTGTCAATCGATGCCTGCCACAGATTTAGGGGCTTATGAAAAACTCCGACTCCTACAGGTATCAAACCTGTATCCTGGTGTACCAAATTCTTAGAATTTTTTTTTATTTCATATAGGTAAACACAATAGATCAACTTGTCAAAACAAAAGAAATAACTATTGGCTTTGCTTAAAATAGCATTGATTCCACCCCACCCCCCCCCCCCCCCCCATCGTTGATGAGGAGGTATATTGCTTTGCTCATGTCTGTCAGTCGATAATAGTCCAAATAGACCAAATAGTTTCCATTCAATAACTCAAGAATCCTATGATCGTCTGACTTTCCGTGGAGGTTGGGCGGAACCAGTAGATTACCCCTATTGATTTTGAGGTCAAAGGTCAAGGTCACTGTGACCTTAACCGTTTCGACTATTGGACTGCCATGAGGACATATAAGTTTTACAAACATCTCTTGTTTTTATAGTGTCTTTGAATGACAGAAACAAGTATGAATGAGGATAAAATTGTTAAATTTATTGAGATATTTGACCTTTGACCTTTTCATATGACCTTGACCTTAGAGTGAAGAACTCAGTTCACATAACTATCATATCCTCTTATCATAGTTTATCATTTTGCCAATGTAAATTGAAATCCATTGAAAAATAAAAAGTTAATGGCATGACTATTACACAATAATGTTAAAATAAGTGGGTGGGGTACTGATTAATCCCTGTTTTATCATTATCTTTGTTTTAAGATAAAAAATATGTGTCTTATTTTGTTACATTGTCATTAAAATGTAATATTTCTATTGTATTTGAACCTTCAATACAAAAAACTGGTAAAATTATATGAAAAAAGCTGAAAATCTGATTTTTCTTTGAAATTGGGGTTATGTTAACATTTTTAATTCGCAATTATGAAAAAAATCCCGCATAGAGATTTGATTTTTTTAGGATTTTGTTATCACCTTTGCTGACTCTAAATAATATCAAACAAGACTGCGTTCAATAAACGCTTATGCCCCCGTGGAAGCCATCTCCATAAAAAGCTAAGTCAATCAGGGGCCATTATTCAGTTAAAGTGTTTGATAGTGTTACATGGCTTTGAACTATAAGGGGCTTATGATGGTAAATGAATATGCCACATTTGAAAGCAGTGCCTTGATCGACTTCATGTGTGATCTGGTGATATAGATGTTATGGTTCTTTGTCACTGCACTTCTCCAAGTTGCCATCTATTCATATACCAAGTTTCAAGTCAATATCTTAAACACTTTTGAATATAAACTCCTGTCAAAATTTGATTCTGAAAATACTAAAGGGAGATAATTCAAAATTTAAGACAGACAGAGTTATGGTTCTTGGTCATTGCACTTCTCCAAGTTGCCATCTATTTATATTCCAAGTTTCAAGTCAATATGTTAAATAGTTTTGAAGATATACTCAGAGCAAAATTTGACTATAAAAAAAAACTAAAGGGGAGATAATTCAAAATTTAAGACAGACAGAGTTATGGTTCTTTGTCAATGTTGCCATCTATTTATATTTCAAGTTTTAAGTCAATATGTTAAATAGTTTTGAAGATACGCTCCAGACAAAATTTTATTGTAAAAATACTAAAGGGGAGATAAGTCTAAGTCCAAAATTAGGTCAAGGTGAAGGTCAAAATGGAGTCAGGTGATACAGGCGTGTGGAGAGTGGTCATATACAACATCCATGCAAGTATGAAAGCTTTGTAGCAAGCCATTTTAATGCTAGAAGAAACGGTCAATTTGGGTTAACCAAGAATTTTACCTTTCAATAAGTCTAAGTCCAAAATTAGGTCAAGGTGAAGGTCAAAATGGAGTCAGGTGATACAGGCGCGTGGAGAGTGGTCATATACAACATCCATGCAAGTTTGAAAACTTTGTAGCCAGCCGTTTTAATGCTAGAAGAAACGGTCAATTTGGGTTAACCAAGAATTTTACCTTTCAATAAGTCTAAGTCCAAAATTAGGTCAAGGTGAAGGTCAAAATGGAGTCAGGTGATACAGGCGCGTGGAGAGTGGTCATATACAACATCCATGCAAGTTTGAAAACTTTGTAGCCAGCCATTTTAATGCTAGACGAAACGGTCAATTTGGGTTAACCTGGCTGGACGGACGAACGGACGGACGGACAGACGGACGGACGGACAGGTGAATTACTATATGCCTCCCGATCTATCGATACGGGGGCATAAAAAGCAAGAAAAGTTATTGACCCAATTTTTTTTTAATTTGCTATTACCTTTATAAAAATGTGTCATTTTTGTGGATTTTTGATTTCGGCTATCATCACATGCTAAAACGAGGAAAAAAATCTTAATTTTTCTTATTTTCTCTTTCAAATATTGTTTTTGTTAGCCTGAATTATTATGTTAAATAACTTGACAGTTATTGTGACAATGTGTGTTATATTTTCAAAGAAATTAACAATGCTAAAACCCCATACACCCTTTGAAAATTGAAAAAAAATGTCAAAACATTTTATAGTAAACCGCTTCAAACAGAAATTACGGAAAAAAAACCGCATAGGGTTCCAATTTTTTTTCTTCAATCAATGTCAAACATGTTTAACTTACAAAAAAACATATTTAAAAAAAAAGTTACTGAGCAGAAAAAAATGGCATGTGACCAGTCTTATACCTTAAGCTCAACTAGAAAATTAAGATTATTTAACTTGTTAAGATAGTTTTTTCCACTAATTAGTTCTCAAAAGCTAGGAGCAACACTAATTATTGGGAACCTCACAAGTTATTCTTTTTGTGCAAAATCTTTCTGCACAATGTTTAAGTTTTCTATCAAGATTCTTTATAAATACTGTCCCAGGATTTTTAGCAGTCATAGGTTATATGTAATCAAGAGGCATTTGTTTTATATTGTGCTTTTAACACTGTTTCTCTTGTATAAGGTTATGGGTGCTAGTATTGGTGAATGATCAATTTTAGATGCCATATATAGTTATGTCCCTTTACTTGTTGAATTAAATTATTATGAATTATGTTATGATTGCAATAAATTATTTAATGGTGATCTTCTTTTAATACTGTTCTTTTCTTCTGACAGTGTTGTTGCTTTGGTCCAGTGTGCTGGATTGGTTACGTTCCCTTGATAAGCATCCTTGACAACTGTTGACTTTCCTCCAGTTACTGGTTCCTTGTGGAAAGGCAAGTTATTGTACTGGTTACAATATTGTCAAGGAAAACTGACAGGTGTGAAACATTGTTGATAAATAACATTACACCCAAATAACAAACTGAATGTTTTGTAGTGTGTTGCCATCATCTATCCAGATTTCAATGAAGATCTCGTTTTGAGCATCAGTCTCAAATCACTGGATGCAAACATGGCAAAAGTCGAGGCAACTACTTTCGCCGACCAGAGACTGACATGTGCAAAGCAATACATACCCCTTCAATAGATTGGGTGAATATTTTGTTTCCATTCGACCAAGTCTAAAATTGTGTGGATACAAACTTTTACGAAGGACAAACCTTACTCATCTACAGTATGCAACTAATCTTGGCATCAACATGTGAAAGTTTCATTGAAATCCTTCCAGTGATGGAGGACACATGGACATACATTGTCACAACCACTTACAGGATAAAATCAGTATGTCTCTACCAAGGGATGAAAACACTACTAAAAAGTTTACAAAGGGTCAAGAAATTAATATGCCTTCGTGCATGTCTTACATTCCTGTGACCATCCTTATTAAGAAACTCTGTGAAAATATAATCTGATTCGCTGCTACATTGACAAAGACTTTCCAGATAACTGATATAAGCCCTATTTGCAGAAATGCTTCTGATCATTGCACCAGTCCATCTTAAATTGCAAGGAAAATATGTTGACCCTTATCAAATTGTGAGTAGTATAAGAGTTAAATTTTCCACAATGATTTTCAATATGACAAATACCTTGTATAGCATCACAAAACAATTTTGGATTTTTTTCGTTTATTTTTCTTATTTACACAGAACAAGTATCTACTCGTCTTCTTCAGAACGTAATCTAGCGTTAGGATTGGTCACTTTAATAGCCAACTGTTGTGCACGTTCTACGATAGCTTTACGTTTCTTACTGGAAACATTGTGGGCAATCTCGGCAGCAAATGTTCGGTTTTGCATGAGAAGTACTTCAAGTTCCTAAAATAAAACGAAAGTATTTCATTCACATAGTTTAAGCACACAGAACACGATGGTCGGAAGAAACATCTACTGATAGACCAGCACATACAAAGCATTATACTCCACTGATTCAAAGGGGATTGGCTACGACTCCGTTCATTCATTTGTCTAGTATTTCAACATTGATATGAAAAGAAAACCTGTTAATACCTGAATGCAGAATGGATGCATACAGATAGCTCTCACCCTATAGATAACATTCCCGCATTCAACAACAGATTCAAGTGAACAGTAACCTTGAACCAGCACAGTTAAAATTCTTAACATATGTTCCGCATCACCCCAGCAGATCATCTCCAGCAATTATAGTCTGTGAATTTATGCCCAAATTGGCAAAATTGAACAGC
Organism: Spisula subtruncata; assembly: GCA_963678985.1. Taxonomy (NCBI): domain Eukaryota; kingdom Metazoa; phylum Mollusca; class Bivalvia; order Venerida; family Mactridae; genus Spisula; species Spisula subtruncata. The sequence continues at coordinate 13,024,399 of OY787674.1, forward strand.
TTTCCTATTTAGTCTAATCTATACATGATTACAGCCAAAGTCACTTGCCCAAGTCAACAATTACTTGTCTTGGACAAACATATAAGTGTTAAATTCGCAGACGGTTTTAGATCTGGAACAAGTTTCATGCAAATGGTCCAAGGGTTCAAACATTTGCTATTGGTTAAGACACAATCTTGTTTGCAATACAAACAGACGTACAAAGCAGCCTGTGAAAAGAGCACTTGTCCAGTTGTCTGGGACAAGTAATTATTGTTTTAGACAAGTCAATGTCGTAGGAAATATGTATAGAGTATAAAGGAAAACTATTTAATTTGGGCGATTCGGGCAAGTCATTTAAAATCATTAAATCACAGACTGACTAACACCCTACCACTTTGCAACTGAAAACAAAAAAATCGAGAACTTACTGCTATGTTGTGAACAAGGAACTTCTTGAAGCCATCGGGCATGACGTGCCTGTGTTTCTTGTTTGTACCATAACCGATGTTGGGCATCAAGAACTGGCCCTTAAATCGACGTCGCACTCTGTTGTCAATACCTTTTGGTTTGCGCCAGTTTTGCTGAAAGAGAACAGAAATTTGTGTAAAATGTAATGAACTCGTAGAAAATGTTGACATAAATATAATACAAAAATTACATAGTAATGATTCATGAACAGTGGAGACACTGCTTCCTAGTTCTGTAGTCCTAGAAGTAGGTGACTTGATACACTTCTCAGATATTGTATCAGCATGAGGCAGTCTATAAAACAGTTTGATTCCCTACCACAATGAATAGAGAACTGGTGACTTTGACCTCTTTTTAATATGTAAGCAGGGTTGAAATTGGTGTTCTCACATAATCTTTATTAGTTACACAGTCCTGGGGGTTTGCGAAAGCATAGTTGTCAATTTATTTGTAGTTTGTACCAGTCTTGTATGTAATTATAAAATTATGATAGTTATAATTTCAACTCACCTTAACTTTAACATATCTGTCAGACTGATGACGAATGAATTTTTTTGTCCTTTTCAGGATCTTCTTGTCCTTGTTTAAAGGTTGGATGGCCATCTTGAAGGCCTAATCTGAAATATATACATACTCTCACCATTATATTACATTCACAAGTTCAGTAGTTGCTAGTATTAATGCATAGAACAATTTGAGTAAATGTTAAATAACTCATCTTATGCATAAACAAGAGGGCCATGATGGCCCTATATCGCTCACCTGATTATAAATGAAGCCCTGCACAATTTAGACTAACAAAGGTAGAGCGTAAATATAGAAACTGGTGACCCCCCGGGGGGGGGGGGGGTCACCTCAGGGGCATAATTTGAACAATCTTGGTAGGGGACCACTAGATGATGCTACATACCATATATCAAAGCTCTAGGCATTGTAGTTATAGAGAAGAAGATTTTTATATGTTTTCCCTATATAAGTCTATGTAAAACGGTGACCCCGGGGCGGGGCCAATTTTGACCTCAGGGGCATAATATGAACAATCTTTGTAGGGGACCACTAGATGATGCTACATACCAAATATCAAAGCTCTAGGCATTGTAGTTTTAGAGAAGAAGATTTTTATATGTTTTCCCTATATAAGTCTATGTAAAACGGTGACCCCCGGGGCATGGCCAATTTTGACCTCAGGGGCATAATATGAACAATCTTTGTAGGGGACCACTAGATGATGCTACATACCAAATATCAAAGCTCTAGGCATTGTAGTTTTAGAGAAGAAGATTTTTATATGTTTTCCCTATATAAGTCTATGTAAAACGGTAACCCCGGGGCGGGGCCAATTTTGACCTCAGGGGCATAATATGAACAATCTTGGTAGGGGACCACTAGATGATGCTACATACCAAATATCAAAGCTCTAGGCATTGTAGTTTTAGAGTAGAAGATTTTTATATGTTTTCCCTATATAAGTCTATGTAAAACGGTGACCTCCGGGGCGGGGCCAATTTTGACCCCAGGGGCATAATATGAACAATCTTGGTAGGGGACCACTAGATGATGCTACATATCAAATATCAAAGCTCTAGGTATTGTAGTTTTAGGGAAGTAGATTTTTATATGTTTTCCCTATATAAGTCTATGTAAAATGGTGACCCCCGGGGCGGGGCCAATTGTGACCCCAGGGGCATAATTTGAACAATCTTGGTAGGGGACCACTAGATGATGCTACATACCAAATATCAAAGCTGTAGGCATTGTAGTTTTAGAGAAGAAGATTTTTATATGTTTTCCCTATATAAGTCTATGTAAAACGGTGACCCCAGGGCCGGGGCCAATTTTGACCCCAGGGCCATAATTTGAGCAATCTTGGTAGGGGACCACTAGATGATGCTACATACCAAATATCAAAGCTGTAGGCATTGTAGTTTTAGAGGAGAAGATTTTTATGTTTTCCCTATATAAGTCTATGTAAAACGATTAGTAAGGTTGCATAAGACTATAATTACAGCTTAATAATTGTTTAATAGTTTGTAAACATACAATCACTGTAAACGATGATAACCCTAATATCCACATTCTGCATTTAATTTAAATTAAAGCCTCAAAGCTGCTAACAAGTACACATTTCGTAGTCTACAACTAAAATATAGTAAGAGAGACAACTCTTACATGATCACAACCAGTATAATTACAGAGTACACTCCCTTTGACAAGATGAAAAACAAGGTTTTCTATTACTTGACCTAGTAGCCTAATTTTTGACCTCAGATGACCCAATATCGAACTTGACCTAGATTTTGTTAAGATGGTCATTGTGACCAAGTTTCATAAAGATTAGGCCAAAATTGTGACCGCTAGAGAGGACACAACCCAATTGTTGACAGACGGACGGACGGACGACGGACGAAGACTGATCACAAAAGCTCACTCTGTCACTTTGTGACAGGTGAGCTAAAAAACACACTAAATTATGCACCAGTCAATGTTATTGTTATGCCCAGGCAGCAGCGATACAGGGGGAATGATACAAATGAATCTTCCCAACCAGGGGAATTTGACAACCTTATCAACTCAAGAGTTGTGTCCCCAAAATAGGCAGAAAAACACTGTTGGAATTGAAGATCTTTCTTGTGACTTGTGAATCATTTTGTTTTTGGTGTACGCTGGTAAAATATGGTCTAATGAATTGACAATGTGTCGATGATTATTTTGTTTTTTGTTATAAAACAAATTTGACTTAAAGTGAGCAGTCCACTTGCGGGGCTTTTTTAAACTATATAACAGAGGCTGACATATGGCTACTTCACAATTTGAAGGAGGGTGTTTCACAATTCCAAAATGCCAGTTTCACAAACCACATAAATGCCACTTGCACAAATGAAACAACTTGAACTTGCCCAGACTCAAAATTTTCTACAATTTGAAATTAACAAAACCATAGTAGCTTAAATATTCAATAAGAAATATATCAAGCCTTAGAGACTTTCTTTACAAAATACAGGGAAATATTAGTTCTTAATTGCTTTTCACAAATTTATTAAAGTCACTATCGTGCTTCCTCTTTCACAATTCAAAAGCAAAATATGCTTGATTTCACAATTTGAAGAAAAATCGTGCTTTTATGTTTCTCAAATCTAACAGGCTAGGGCTTCTTCACAATTTTGGCAAAAAAAGCCCTGACCTGGAATTGTTCAAAGAAGAAACAGCTTTTACAAAGAATGGAATGAACATAGTCCAGACTCCAAACCTATTAGACGGGAAGGAAATCTGTCAGACTGAATTTGTTTGCTAAAACTTGTAAAAAATATTTTCCAATTTCATTTTCACAGCAACATATTTTTTATTTATTTTTACTGCCGAAGACATTGTCTGAGTATTATTGGCAGGCCGGGTGATTTAAGAAAGAAAAAAAGCAAATGATTTTTAAAAGAAAAAAGAACATAGAACAAACAAAAAGTAACTGATGTAGCCAGTATATAAAAACTAAACAATGAGTAATCAATTCATACACACAGTATAAGTTGGCTTTCCTTGTTTCCAAGTACTTTCTTTGTGAAATCAGTTTCAAACTCTTTTATCTTGTGTTTTTTTGCGATAATTCATTTGATTTAGTCCACATCTTTCTACTTTTCACTTACAAAAATTGAGACTCTTCAGAGAGTACAATAATGTGTAGTTAGAAAAATGCTTCCAACTTTGAGATTGGCTTTCGAATTTATTATTATCAACCAATCAAAATATGTCTTCAAAATACATGAGATATCTTTTTAGATTAACTGCTAATATTTCATGTATTCATTCAGACCTTTTTCTGCCCTTTTCGGGAAAAAGGCCCCAGCCAAATTTGGGAATTTTGCGTCGCTAAATTTTTCGAAATTGGAATGCAATTTAATCGACTAAATTGCAAAAATTAAGATTTATTTGGTCCATGATTGAATAGGTGTATTGAAAATAGAATGAACTTTACAGTTCCAATTTATTGACACCAACAATTTCATTTGTGTATTCATTAATAGTTCATTGGTTTAACTTAAAGAAGTACTTTACTTGGCTTTCATGATTTTGGTTTCATTATTTTGGGATTTTTTTTCAGCAATTGGGATTTTTTTTCAGCAATTGGGATTTTTTTTCAGCAATTGGGAACCAATTTTGAGGCAGAATAAAGGCCTGAGACAATACCAAGAAAAAAGTCTGTCATTGAAACACCATACAAAGCAATCATGGAAACATAATTTTATTATTTTGATAAATTATGAATGACTTGAGTATCGCTTCTTCCAAACATTACTCGATTTGGCGTTGTACGCAGCCTGGAGCCCTATGCATAACAGGGCCCTAGGGCCCTCAGGTAGGGGAATTTTGTGTCATTTTGAAGAAAAAGGGGAATTTAGGGGATTTTTTAAAAACTGCCTTCTAAGCATGCACTAAACCTTTAAAGCTTAAAATAGCTATATTTCAATATTATGTACATGAATGCACACACAATTAATCAAAGGTTCGACTAAAAAGTTCAGAGTTTGGAGGGGAATTTTTATCAAAAATAGGGGGAAAAGTATATTATTTCAGGAGGGGACTGGGCCCCAAAAAACGTCAAATGAGTGCCCTGCCATAGAACGCCTTGTTCTTGAGCGCTTTACTATGTCTATGCCATGACATGCTACCAGCAAACATATTCGCCGATATGCGATAGCATTCTGTTTCTTGACACTTTGCAGCGATTTTTTTCCTTCTATAACTGGTACCGGAAAACGGACCCATTCACAATTCCCAACGGTCTTTCACAAAAAATTGACTGGGTCCCAACGGACCCATTCACAATTCAAGAAAAAATTCACAAAGTTTGCTTGATTTCCAAAATATCTCGGGGAGAAAAACAACAGAAACGGAGGTAGCGTAGAAATCCAAACGTATCCGAATGTGTTGAATTTTCGTACGGAACCGTACGTTGTTTATCCAGTCTTCAGTTAAAATGAAGAAAAACTATGTATCATTAGCTTGACATTACTAATCAAACGAACGGTCGTCGATTATTTTTTATATTTTTTTACGAGTGCAGCGTCTCGGAAGCAATATTGCATTTGTTATCTACGAGCGTGGAAAGTGACTCGCTGACGGCAGCCATATTGTTATGCAGAACTGCTAAAGTCCGGTACGGGACCGTACCGTTCGTATCCGGGCCGAAAATATGGTCAGAAGACAAAAATCGTAAAAATTAATTGGCAGCTCTGCTCATACGATGGAAATGTACATTATGTTAGAAAAATAACTTTAAGAAAGAATGATAAAATACTAAAGGATACAGTAATGGACTCTTGTTATTCAAGAAAAGTGAGCACTTCTAAACTTTATATGAAAACATGAAAGCCCTGGCCGGATGATTTAACATGTATGTGGACTGCAGTTTCCTTTTTGATGTATCTAGAGTCAGACTTCCTTTTCTCAATTTGGCCTTAAATCGGGCTAGAATTTTCCAATTTGGTTGAATATCGCACTTGAATTTCCCAAAATTTTCACAATTGCAGGTTAAACAATTCACAATTTTAAGGAAAATGCCGCTTAGTTTCACAATTTTAATGGTACCGGACCCATTCACAATCCAAGGAAAAAAATCGCTGCTTTGCTAGGTAAGTGCAACCAAGCATTTTCTTATGCAACAGATCGCTTGTGTTCCGCATAGCTACGCTACAGACTGCTGCGACCGATAGCATATTAATTTTTCGCTTTGTTGCACTTTTTTGAAGCGAGCCATATCTTAGCGTAGTGCTACCGAAAGCTCGATAGCACCTTGCTTATGCAATGGCCTTCTGGTCAATGACAAAGAGCTTGGAATAGGACTCTGCTAACATGACGCATATGGAGCTTGGATTTCAATAGTTTATTTGACTAGTGCATAAAATTTAACTGTAATGATGCTTGAAGACATAATTATACGATTATTCTTAGACATGACATCAAATTTCAGTGCCAGTCCCAGAGCATCCATTGAATTCAAGTGATTTTCTCAGTCAGATTTCAATGTTATGATCAGACATTTAAAACCTATGCACATTCGCTCCCACAAATCTTTACGTTGGATGAATGTTTGTGTATACAAATGAAATTAAGCATTCAGAAGACATGTCAAACTGCCAAATAATTGACATGTCAAACTATAAAATAAGTATTAGTTCAGAGTAAACAATCTGATGGATCATCAGACAACAAACGTTTCACATGAAATCAACAGGTTAGCGGGGCGAACTGACACATTAAACACAAAGGAAAAAGTTTGAATAACATGAAATCAACGCTAAATGGTGGAAATTGAACAAAGTCTTTACGATGAAGCAGGATAATAGTAAGTATTGTCAAAACCAACTTTACCGTGTTGGTAAATACCGGAAAAGGAAGTAGCAAAGGGAGACAACTGGAATTAATGTGGATACGGACCCTGGCTAAATCGTACCCGAACCGGTTCGGTACATAGTTTCGCATATTACAAAAATAGTGATTTGTAATTAATTTGCATTGTCCTTTATTTCTACATTCATTGTACATAAAAGCATATAAATATGCTGACTAGATTGAGAGTTTGTTGATTGTGACACGGATTCAATATAAAAAACAGGTAGCCAATTAAGTCCAATTAAGGTCTTTGACGATGATCATTCCATTTCAAACGCTCCTGACGCCAGTAATTATTAACAGGGATTCTATATAAATATATAGAGAAGATCCTGTATATAGAAGATCCTGTTATAAATAAAGAATCGGTTTGTTTTGCATAGAACGTTGCTTTTTAATTATATCCAAAACTGATAAGTTCAGTGTTGCCACGCATGTATAGATACATGGTGTTGCCTTGGAAAGCATAGAATAAAACACTGCAATCAACAACCTAAAATATACATTTATTAGGCCTTTGCTGTAATCACGCATATATAGCTCCTTTTGTAGTCGAGGGGTGACTTGAGTCATGTAAAGCTTTTGATATAGCCTATATATAATGACTACAAGCAGTATAAAATACACCAACACATGCCTCATGCAAAGTCATACAAGCAGATATATTTTGTTTTATTGAAATATAAGAGTGCAAAAGGTTAATAGAGAGAATGCGTCAAAACTGCTGCAAAAATCACGTCCCGTCAGATAGCGCTTTTGACGTCATTTTCGTACAAAAAAAAACAACAAACTTGTAGAGTTAACATCTCATAATACAATCACACTTAATAGTACATGTATTACAATCTGACATACATTTATCTTTTTTCCGAAAAGGTGGGGAGCCAACTTAAAACTGATCATACGAGGGTCATTCAATAAATTCGTGGAACTGGGTCTGCCATTCTAACCCCCCAAAACAGAGAAATACAAACTACATCACATTAAACTGCAGCCTTTCTTGAAGAACGTATTTTCAACAAAGTACAATGTATGGCTAAATTAATCTAAACGCTGATAGCGCTACCAAAATAAGGCTATTATGGCTTTTAATTTTCAGGATAAAAAGAATCTATAATATATAGCTAGTGAAAAGGAACAGTGTAGTAATATCTATAATTAGTATAAGCATAATTTTCGAATAACTGCAATAAATATGATTAATCGTAATACAGACATAATTAATTTTTGTTTTATTTGAGTTCCCATCTGCAGGGAAATGTCCAAAGAAGCACTATTGCGGAACTATTTGTTTTTCGTATGTATCTTGGAAGTCGCGTAGCGGTGGATGACATTCGTTACTATTTTTAGACTGAAATCCGATGTCTCTGTCGAACTGCCCACTATCACACTGAACTAGCGTTGCTAAGCAACACTGTTCAAAAATTGCAATTGCATTTGATTAAATATATCTAGCACACTATCTAAAATAGCCTAAACTAATGATTAACGCAGTATTAATGGTTTTATGATAACATATCGCACATTTTGACTGATGTTGCGTGAAATATCACTACGTTTGCCTTTTCTGTCAATTCATGAACCATTTTAAAACCATGCTGCACTTTAGATATTTGCTTTTTTCACTTAAATATAATACAATGCTACTACATGCTATACATTCTGGATTCGCTCTTTATAGCAGCTTTTTTGGTGCCGACTGCTTTTTTCTCGAGACCCGTACATAATTCAAAAGTCGCATGAATTTCTTTGCGTAAAATCATAAATATTATGACGTTAATGAAAACCTTGATCAAACCGTTTTTAATTCAAACACAAACGTCCAAATCACTTCATAAATGTTAACTTATTCTAAACTTATAAGTAGTTGAACTTATAAAAAGGGTACATTTCGTCGGCCGGTGGTACCGCGTTACTATTGTATTAAAATGGCTGCTAATGTGCTATTAGTTTGCATTATTACAGATAAATGTTAACTGTAGATAATAAGTTTATGTTTTTAATGATATAGAAAATTATTATTTAAGCACTTTTATTATCAAATGAGAACGATGGTCTCCGTACGTATTGAATGACACTCGTACAATGATATCTATGTTTTTTATTTATCAGATGTACTTATAATATTTATAGTTCATTTGTTGATTCAATATAGAAAATATACTTGATGGAACTATTAATTGCACTTTATTTGTTGTTAATGAAACCACAATTTTACCCTTCCAAAAGAACGCATGGTGTTTTCATAAGCGAAGTTATATATCTCGTATTCCTATTACGATTACTGGACTCAATCAGATACGTTCACAATCCTCTTGGACAGACATGGTAAACTCAGTGATACGTTTTAGAATACCATGACAACGGAAAGAACACATGCCGAGAAAATATGGGAAAAACTGTTACTAAGCCTATGCAACTAGACACTTCAGCATTAGTGACCATTCTGTAAAACAGGTATGAGGAAATCAGACAGGGAAGGTAGCACTCAACCTAACCAGTCGAGCACAGAAAACCACTCATTAGTATTTGATATATACGATTCTACAAGATGTACATGTTAGTTTTAATAGATTACATTGTATAAAGTTGAAATAAACGGTCAAATTTACACCCAATATACCATTAGTGATGTTCTTTGGTTGCTTGGCAACTTTATTTATAGCATATACCCGATCAAGGAATTAATCAGAATATCCAAAATGGATTATATTTGACGATGATTGATAGAAAATACAATTGTCATTACATTTTGAAGACATACTTTAACAACTCTCCGTTATTTTGACTGACCCTTGTATATCATGGCATTATAAACAGGCAAATATAATAATAATAATAGTTTATTCAAGAAAAAGGCATACATGCCTGTCATTCTACATGTATATACAGTACAAAAATGCAAATATACATAGTGTACAGTGACACAAAGGAGTTCGGACAGCGTTGGAAACTGTCGTCTTTTGTTTTTAATTGCATGAACGATGTTATGAAACATGTCTTGTCGAGCTTAAATTTCGTTTTATTCAATGGGTTAATAAAGTAGATAAAAAATTAATACGAATTTAATACCAATAAAGAAGTTAAAGGCATTCATTATGTGCCTCGCTTATACATCGCAACGTATTTATACGTTTGTAACGTCTATGACGTCATCATTATGAACAAAGGACGTCTTTTGCATATTTAACGCACACTGTGCAATATCACAATACAATCACAGGTGTAAGACACAATTTAAATTTGGTGACACACATGTCATTTTCTTTCTATAACATAATACGCATATATATGTGTAGCCATGTAAAAGTACACGGAGCAGCCAAATTTAATCTGTGTCTTGTTGTGCATGAAATATGTGATTGTTTGTGGTAATGTGTATTGGTCCAGTAACTATCACATACGATGTAGAAGAACGGGCACCGGTTCTAAAAATATATATTGTACAATGTTACACGGTGGGGGATCCAACATATCGATACCAAAATGGGTTACGCATAATTTCATATGTCGAACTTCCTGGTCTACATATGTTGTACACATTTCGACGAAAAAAAATGTAAGATTCTTATTTGTTATTGGTCTATGTTAAAAAACATGTGCGTGTATTTATCTTATCTGTACGTGTAGCAATAACGGGGAAAAACTGATTCTCCGTCAGGCGGTGTGGCTGAAAATTCTCCGCAGTTTGATCACCACGAGCAACTCTTTTGTATTTTCACCTCATTTGTTTGATTATTGTTACAGAAATATAACATACCTTTCATTACATTACACATATGTTTAAAATTTAACAGCGATTTGATAGCTAGAAAAATATTTATTGTAAAAAATCAGCATGCTCTACATATGTTGTACGTGTTTTCCATATGTTGGATTGAAAATGTTTAATTTGCCGATTTTATGTTGAGTTTAAATAGATTTCCTGGAACAAAATCGAAACTGAAATATGTTTAAGTTATCATGCCACCATCGATGAGTGGTATATTGCTTTTCTGGTGACTGTCCGTTTGTCTGTCTGCCTGTCGTTAGACCAAATGCTTTCCGTTTAATAACTCCAGAACACTTGCCCTATGATCTTTAAACGTTGCATGAAGGTTGATCGGAAACAGTCGATGACTCCTAGATATTTTGAGGTCAGCAGGTCAAAGGTCATGGTCTCTGTGACCTTAACCATTTTTAGACCAAATGATTCCGTTCAAAACCGAAGAACGCTTTGCCATTGTATCGTCAAACTGTACACGGAGGTTAGTCAGTAAGAGTAAATGAGGTCAGGGTTTCCAGAATTCATTTTATTAATAGTACTTGTCTGTTTGGGCGTCGATGAATTCTTGTTGAAATTAGTCGAAGAATCAAGATTACATATAACTGTTGGTATCTACACATCCGTGTGGTGTTAATAAGGCCAAAATTTAAATCGCATACCTCGTTTTTATCACTGATTATCTCTTGTAAAAACTTCCTGACTGACGCTGTATCGACCAACGCCAGGTTATCTTAAACAGCGTCAAGCATAATCAGATTATTATACAAAAACTTCAATTTCAATGCATTCCAGTAGATTCATACCAAATCGGACTATCACAATTACCTGTCTTTCTAAGAACTAATTTGTCATTTTTACTGCAAACACCTCCTGATATGTAGTGTTACCTTAATTGGCTCCAAGTTCAGAATAAAGTCATTCAAATGTATCAGTCAATGTATCGCACTAATGCATTGACCTTGAATTTGAGTTAAAACAATGAGTTACCTAACGGCAATCAGCATTTTTATTCTTGGAAAAAATGTGAAAAAAAACAACAGAATTTTACATAGAAAATAACACCAATATGTAGCCGATTGTCTAATTAAGAAAATTAGTATCAACATGATATGCTTCAGTTTTATAATAAAGAAGTTACGTACAATTCAGCGATCAATCTGCCGTCAGTAGATCCATTTAAAGTGTATAGAGCTATATCGGAAGAAGTTTCAAAAACTAAACAACAATTATGCTTTCATATCCATTAGATCATTTTTCGCTTCAGTTTTAACAGAATTTCTTTCTGTGATATATTGGACATGCAAACTGTCCATTTTCATACGAAAGTGTTCTAGAACACCCTATGAAACTATAAGAATCGTATATTTTTCGTCGATTGAATCAAAGTAGACGGAACCAATCCAAAGTTTAATTTGCAATTAAGGTAGTCTAGTATCATACTTAAAACGATGCAAGTAATTATTTTGACATTGAATGACTGTTAGAATATAGCTCTATACACTTTAAGTTTGATGATAGGACTGCTCGAACTCTTCATTCCTATATTTCGGGCCACCGATTACTGATCATGTTTTGCCTAATTAGTGTTTTCGTAAGTGTGTAGTTTTAGCGAAAAAGGAACGGCATATATATACATAACAGGTCTAGTCTGCAATTAGCAAACTTTGGTTAGTTAGATATGCAGACATTTGCTGAAATGAAAATACATGTAAGTGCGTAAATAAGTTGGTATAACGAATACAAAATGATATGAAGATAACTTAAACAGATTTGAGTTTGTGTTTTTCCAGGAAATATATTTAAACTCAATATAAAAGCGACAAATTAAACATTTTCAATCCAACATATGGAAAACACGTACAACATATGCAGAGCTTGCTGTTTTTTTTACAATAAATACTCTTCTAGTCAACAAATCGCCGTTAAATTTGAAACATGTGTGTAATGAAAGGTATGTTATATTTTTATAACAAAAATCAAACAACTGAAGTGAAAATATAAAAGATTTTCTCGTGTTGATCAAACTGCCGCAAATTTTCAGTCACACCTCCTGAAGGAGAATCAGTTTTTCTTAGTCATTGCTACACGTACAGATAAAATAACTACATGTAGATCTACATGTTTGGAAATGTATAAAGGGTGGCACTGCATTGAGATATTTGGGCAAAACAATTTGATTGATAACATAAATCGATAACAATTAAGGCTCTCGTATTTTTTTCGTCAAAATGTGTACAACATATGTAGACCAGGAAGTTCGACATGTGAAATTATGCGTAACCCATTTTGGTATCGATATGTTGGATCCCCCACCGTGTGTTAGCTACAGCTCGATTGAAATGCTTCCTACTCATTTGTAACTATACCATGGCACGCATGTTTATTGCTACTGTATACTGGTCAATAGATAGGGTGGCATCCATCTAAGAATTCAAATTTTCTTTAGATGAACTTTTTCATTCAAAGGTAAAATTTATAGTTTTGTCTTTTATGGACATATAACTCATTCATACGTCACATGGCATGTTCACAACTTAATTCATTTGCATGACACAGACGCGCGAACCTTTCAGAAAAAAATCCGGAATTTTGAAGGTACGGGATTTATCGTACAAATCTGAGTCAATGAAATGTTTGGATTCAGGAACGTCACTTCCGCATTTATTCTGCGCAGTCTCAATGCGCGATCAAATTGTAGTAAGTAATCGATGTTGGTGAAATTTTATTGTGACATTTTGCAATCGTGTTTGACATTTCTCATCAGTTTGCTCTTACATGCATATTGGTCCTTTAGTATCCAACCCGTATACGTTCGCTTACAGTCATCAGAGTCTGCATTAGAATGAAATCACTGTTTCTTTTGCGACCAACCCCAGTCACCAAGATCCAGATTTGTGTAATAGCCTCGTTTTGGCTGTCACTAGAATCATGTAAATGTGAGAAGTCTGTCATGGACTGAAACCGAAATCGTATTATGATCTGTTTAATTGTGAATTTTTATTTACTATTTGAAAGACACATTCGTTTAAAACCAGTCTGAAATCATTGATAATTATCATCACTGATCCAGTTTTAATTGGCATTTAATTGGTAAACATCATTTATTTGAGGTTGAATTTCATTGGTTTATGAAGGTAAATAACTTTGTTAGTATATTAAGTGCGTAAAATTGTGAAATAATTAATAGTTCAAATAGTAGGTCAGTTATTTATATTGTGTTTACTGGTGTGATTTTGGTTTGTTAAGGAGGTCAAGAGTATATAGTTTGAATACACTTCATCTAAGATGTATATATAGATACACAAATATACTATGAGGACAAATTATAAGTGCTTAGGGCAGATGGGTTTAATTACATTATCAACATCCAAATATGTCTACTTGATCCGAGTGACATTCCTTTGTGAAGAATGTCGCCGAGCACAAGAGTTATGAAAGTGATCTTGTTCTAACTAAGTAACTTAGTTATACATGTATCTCGCCTTTCTGTTTCAGCGTACTCTGGATTTACATACAAGGTTGAGCTATACATGGATTTATTTTAGTAAACAGTGATATATGAACTACTATTTATTTATGGACTGTTGAAAGAAAGGACTTTGCCTAGATGTATTACCGGCCATGTCAATATCTAAAAAGGGAAATAAAGGGAAAGGAAACGATGCTGTAGCTTGCAGACTAGCAGACTTTACAGGAGAAAAAGAGATTCCAATAGCAGGTCATAGCAAAATGTCGTCTTCATTGGAACAAGATGATACCAATTCAGGATCGGAATTTGATCCAAATGTGGATGAATTATCAAACTCTATGGAGTCGGCCTCCATGATATATAATCGTGATGCTGGAAAGGTAATAGTATAGCCTGATGTGCAGTGTTTACCTATGACAGCCTAAGTGATCTTTTCTCATTGTTTCTATTTGTTTAGTCTTCAAGTAAATTTCTTTGCTTGATAATTAAAACTATTTAAATTAAATTGCACCTTCAGTAAATCTGGTAAACAATCCCCACCCCTAAATGGAAAGTGTTAAATGTGTGGGTGGCGGAGATACTGGGGGAATAAGACAAACAAATCTTCCTGACCGGGAGGAATTCGCCAGCATCATCGACTCCTAATCCGTCAATTACTATGTGATTACTTGTCCTCCTGGCCCTGGGGATTTAGACAGTAAGCATTGTCTCCAGGGTCGAGATTTAGACATCGACCAATTGAAAATGTCTTTATTTATTTTAATTACTTTTGGGTTGTCAAAATCCCCACCCTGCATGGGACAGCTGATGGTAATATCTCTGGCATTTCCCAGGCTCCTGTCAACTAAATATTGTCCCAGGGGTATTGGCATTTGGTCTGGAGAAAGCTGGAAGGTAAAAACACGACTAACTGACTGGTGCATGATGTCATTGTTTTTGAAGGAAAGATGAACACATGGAAAATTGAAAAGATTCTTTTAGAATCAGATATGAAATGCAGATTCATGTGAAAGGCTTTGTGGTAAGACAAGTCTAAGTTGTTAGTGATAGAAAAAAATGTCTGTTCACAGTGAAGTGAAGTTGTTACTGTGATTGGGGGAGGGGGGCAACTAGGATATATTATGGAAGTACTAGGGATGGGCCATTGGGGTTGAAGTAAGGCCCCTTTCCATATGGATCTTAAAGTTGTAAGGTCAAGGTCACTATGACCATTGACCTTTAATCAACTGCAAAACATTTCACAAGCAATAAGTTAGCACTAAATCAGTTAGGCCTCAAATTTACTGGAAGTTTTAAAATAACATTCGATCACATCACTAACCCCCTTTGATTTTGAGTATGGTTTGTTTAAGATCAAAGCTTCAGTGACCTTTAAAATAAATGACTTGTTCGACTACATGTTTCCCCCCTTATTTCTTTCTCATTCCTTCTTGTTTGGTGAAGGGTGGCTGTCGTAGGTGAATCTTGCTATTTTAATACTTAATTTGTGTTTGTTGAATATAATAATTTTTTTATTTTCATCATTTGAATTTTTTCATATTGTGAATCTTTCTGTTACTATTAAAGTATTTGTTGAATATATTCATGATTTCATGTTGGTATCAAGTAATGTTTGCAATAATTTTTGTATGTACAGAGTGTGTAGGAATTTCCAGTTCCACTTCGCCTAGTCGGGCAAGTACTTGAAGTAGTTTCAAATACTAAATTTGTAGACTGTACTTGAAATAGTTTGTTGAAGCAGTGGTTACTACAGGATATTTTTTTGTCTCATTGTGTTCTTCACTTGGTGTTATCCTGCCTGTATAATACAGCATGTAGTAGTAAAGTACTTACAACAAACATTGTTAAATCTTTCCCTCAGGATAAGAAGAGTGGTGCTCCGGTTGTTGCTGCTGCAACGAGTCAACAACCAAAGTCGGTACATCTACAGATGCCCGGACAACAAAAACCCAGGCAGATTATCAGAAGGGGACCTATTAAAGCTGACTTGGTATGATCTACTTCTAATGATTTCCACCTATTCTGAGTATTCATTCTGAATCTGAATTTAGTTAAATAAAAAAGCTTTTGTTTCATCAGGGTTCTTCAATAGCGCATTATTAATTTGATAAATATGAAATATAAAAATGCAACAAGTTACAAACACAATAATTGATTTAAAAACAATTCAAACTGAAAAAAATGTTCAGCTCTAAGTTTGGATTGTGAAATCAAGTAGTTTCTTTGAATTACATCGGACATACAAATGAATGGATACCTCTGTTCTGAGTGTGACATTGAACACCTAGTTTTAGTGTAATCCATCTGTAGTGTTGATCATAATCTATAAAATGTTGACACATAATAGTATTAAATGTCGTCTTCTGATGTCACTCGGATACTGTGGGGCACCTGAGCAGTCTTACATCAAAAATCAATAATTTAATTATTTCCATATGGATTTTGACGATTGAAATTTCCAAAAAGCCACAAATTGACCATCAAGACTTGGGTTTGAAGGGTCACTTAAAATATGAGTTTTTTGCCTATAAATGGTAAAAATTTAGTACAAAGTATCAAAATCACCCTACAAATTCAGAACCTTGTGTAACGCCAGTTCTTCCAAATTAAATAATTGTGGCTTTTTTAATAATAATAATTTTTAAATCAAATCAAATTATTATTTTGAAACGAAAAATGTTGGATTATCACATGGTGTTTTCTGTAAGATACAGAGATGAATATTTATAATTGATATTTAATTGCATTAGACTGATATAAATTATTTGTAAGTTTGTTATTTATTTGATCAAGTTCAACACATGTCCAATGTCATACGAGTCAATGATTATTATTAGGTAAACAAGATACATATTAAGTAATTAATGATCCAGGCTAGGTATACTTACGGTAACTAAAAATTAAATGATGCCAAAATTGAAAATAAAACTTATAAGAATGTAATCAACATTTTCTCTTATTGTTGTTAGGATGTAGCCAAAGTATTTCGAAAGTGCAAGGAAGATCAGTCAACCCGTCTAGACCTCAGCAAATCACAGGTAACGTGAAACTTCCTTTCTCTTGATATCCTCATTGTACGTACTGTAAAATCATTTAATTTCGATGGGACGAAATTTCATGGTTATGGTAAAAAAGAACATTTCGATGGGACATAAATTCATGGATTTTGCATTTAAGGTAATACATAGAAAGGTCGAAAGAACTGTTCGATGGGATTGAATTTCGTGGTTAAGTTGAACCACAAAATCCAAGAAATTTAATTCCTCATGAAAATTAATGATTTTACAGTACTATGACATAATAATGTAGTGATGTAATATTTGAGGAGGAAACAACTTGTGTATGTGCTTACTTGAACTATGATTAGTAATTATACCCCCTGCACAACCAAGTACACAAAGTTGTAATGGGGTTACCGGTATTATATACTGATTTCAGCTTGTCTGTTACTGTCTGTTTGTTCATCTGTCTGTCTATAGACTCTTTCTTGTTAATACATATTTTTGGGACTGCAAGTCTTACTACAGTTTTTGCAGGATGTTCTTCCAACTTTCTCATATGAACAACCTTAACATGTAGCCACTACACCTGTAAGTTTGTGCACCCAAAATTTCAAATGGGCACATCTGCACAAAAACAATTTAATTGGAACCATCTTTATGCTCAACAATATCAATTATCTATCTTTGAACAAAATCCAAACACAAATTGAATGTCAAACTGCTAAAAATGGCAAAATCAGCGTCAATGCTACATGCAGTCTGCAGTCGTGAAATAAACATTGTGACCTGTGAGTTCGTGCACATAAATTGATGACGTCACTTGGAGAGCACGTGAAATATTTTGCCAATAAAAAGTCGCATAAAATCAAGTTTGATCTATTGTCAATAGGTCAGCAGCTTTTCCGATCGTAAATATATCGCATCTATTGAAAAAAATAAGAAAAACAAATGTCTCAGGTTTTCGCGACCGGAAGCGGTGAATATGTGAACAAAAAAATCGGTGCTCGGACAAAACGCGCCACGGACGTAACAAACCCTGTTTTTTAAATATTTGTTTGCATTATTTGGCTGGCTGAATGTCTTCTCAATAGTTTAAAATGAATTTGGACACGAAAATGTGAGTTTTAGCAGAGTAATCAACGTTTTACTGAAATGCACGAACTTGTAGGTGTGCACGAACTTATAGGAATAGAGGCTAGATGTGCATGAAGGCAGGATTTTTCACTGATATCATTTTTGCCGGAATTTTGGCCCTTTGGTGACAGGGGGGGGGGGTTGTTTTTCTGGCGAATGGTGACAGTTCTAGTTTAGATAGTTCAAAATTCAGTTGACTTATTTTAAAGAGCTAGCTTTAATGTATCTATTAACTGACTGCACCAGATATAAGTTTATGTCCAAACATTTAGACAAAATTGTGAATAGTACTGATCAGTAATTCAGTTTACCTTAGCAACAGGAGTTACAAGTTCTAAATCATAATTGAATACACAAATCATTATCTGTTTATAAATTCTTAGTTTTGTGAATAGATATCTAAACTGTGCGATTTGAACGTTTTCATCACACAGTATTTTCCTAATTTATAGTATTTAATGATTTTTTTGCTGATGTGAATGCTATTATTGAAGATGTTCATTTTGTGATTTGTCTATTTTCAGATTACTGTGATACCCCCAACAATAAAAGAGATTGTTCATTTAAAAGAGTTATATCTCTATGGTAACAAGATTGTACAGTTACCTATAGAAATTGGATGTTTGGTGAACTTAGAGACGGTTGCATTGAATGAAAACTCTCTCACTAATTTACCTGACACAATGGAAGACTTGAAGAAATTGAGACTGTTAGATCTAAGGCATAACAGACTTACAGAGGTAGGTACTGGATGGTTTTCAATGTTGATCTTATTAAGCCCCTACCACTTTTCAACTGCAGGGGATTATAGGTTTGACCTCCGTCAGTCTGTCCATCAGTCAGCCTGTCAAGAAATCTGGATCCTGTCATAACTTTACAGTATTCATGCTTGGTTTATGAAACTTGATATGTGGGTAGAGACTAATAAGGAAATTGTGAATTTATTATTATGTTTTTATTCTGACAAAAATTGACAACCTGAAAACCTGGTAGGGGACTTCTGCATTGCTTGCAATTCCTAATTACTTAGGATAAGGAAGGGCCAATTATTTTGCCTGTTTCTGACCAATAGTTTGATATGGTGTCCTCTCCACTTCATACCACCTTAACTCAAAATTTTGCAGGATCCATATGAAAAGACATTGATTTTGGAATATGATGTACACATTCGTACTCAGTAATTACCCTATGTGTGTCACACGTTCTTATAGTTGTATGTTGTGTTAGTAGTTTGTATGTTGTCACAATTTGTGATTGTCGCAGAGTTCTGGTACGAAGCTAAAGCAAACTGTGATGATAACAACAAAGTGTTAATTTAAATGCTAATATATGTCTTCTTGGGTTATATTAGTGAAACTTTCCGTATGAATTTCGTTGATTTCTTCAATTTCTCAATCAGTGACTGCATTTAATCAACAATTATTAATATATTAAAATGTCCTTATTCTAAGTATATGAATATATTTAGGATCCACTCTCAGCAGGCCCTTTTTAAGTGCCAGTCAAGTTTAACATTATGATCACATCTCCGTAGCTCGGTGGTTAGCGCGCTTGTCACCTAATCCGCCAATGTGGGTGGAGGCACACATATGCCTGCCATATTCAGCAGAAAGCTGACTGGCAAATAAAGGCAATGCTCTTCAGACTTGTTGTTTGATGTTAGGTACCAGACAAGTACAGGGTAAGGGTGCTTAACTTGTTGGCTGTTCTCAAACTCGTCCGAGAGCCCAAGATTGGTACATCAACTGGTTGGCCATAGGCGATTATATCGCTGGCTTAGAATGAGAAGGTTGTAACTAGTACTTTCGACCTGACTCATATATATTTGAAATCTGCATTACAAGGCGCTTCTTATGAGCCTATTTTCATGCAAATCGGAAATTGTCGTGTTGACCAAAGTGAATTTGTTTTTCCATAAGTAGATAGTAAATTTTTGGCAGTTTTTTTTTGTTTTCTCAAAATATCTATTTTGTACTTACGTCCTTCTCATTCTAAGCCAGCGATATGTTAGACATGCATACTGAAGCAATAATTATCATATGTTGATAATTTCAGATTCCAGAAGTGGTTTACAGATTGCGTTCTCTTACTACATTATTGATTCGATTTAACCGAATCAGAACAGTGGATGATGGTATAAGAAACCTAACTGTAAGTTTGTTTAACATGCTTCTTTGGTAACTGTTATAATATCGTTGCTTAGCAACTAAGCAACAGAATGTGCAAATTGTTTATTAACAAGTTTTTTTTATGTCAGTACTCGTTGCCTTATTGAGGCAAAGGTAGGGGTTTGTGTTGAAAATTACTCTGACAATGTGTGATATACATACGTTGTCATAAGATTTTCCTTTGAAGGATTCGCCTCCTGTATTAGGTTTGAACACACTGTAGCCTCCATTGCCATAGTAACACAGTTGGGAAGGGAGGCAATCTGTTAGAACCTTTCCTAACGTATGGGATTGGTAAGAGTTGCATAGTGTGGTTAGGGGAGGCAATCCAGACTGTTGGTAAATACCTCTGCAAGGCACTGTTTTATCAAAGCACTAACGGAACTCTTAAACTTACATTCATATTTAGAATCTTTTTAATTCTTTGTTATATGTGAATTGTGATATTGGGATGTTTAAAATGCTTCAGTTAACATACTCCTACTTACAAAATATACAGTGCCCACCAAAAATATGGATACAGAGAGTTTTCCTCCAATTACTTGCCTGTATAACACTACTTGCAGAAAAGAGGAGCAACAACGTTTTTGAAGACCAGGAATATTTTTTTAGCTCACCTGACCACAATGTGGTCATGGTGAGGTTTTGTCATACCGAGATGTCCGTCGTCCGGCGTGCGTCGTGCGTCCGTCAACAATTTCTTCAAACAACTTCTCCTCCTAAACCGCTTGGCCAAATTTGATAAAACTTAACATGAATGTTCCTTGGGTGGACCTCTACCAAAGTTGTTAAAAAAAATCACACAGGCTAAAAATAGATTTTAAAAAAGCAAACTTCAAAAATCTTCTTCTCTGAAACCGTAAGGCCTAGAGCTTTCATATTTGGTATGAAGCATCACCTTGGGGTCCTCTACAAAGATTGTTAAAATTATGTCCCTCGGGTCAAAATTGGCCCGCCGCGGGGGCCCTTAGTTTTACATAGAGTTATATAGGGGAAACCTTAAAAAATCTTCTTCTCCGAAACCGTTTGACCCAGGGCTTTCATATTTGGTATGTAGACTCAGCAAGAGGTCCTCTACAAAGATTGTTCAAATTATGTGCCTGGGGTCAAAATTTGCCCCGCCCCGGGGGCCCTTAGTTTTACATAGAGTTATATAGGGGAAACCTTCAAAAAATCTTCTTCTCCGAAACCGCCTGGCCCAGGGCTTTCATATTTGGTATGTAGACTCAGCTAGAGGTCCTCTCAAAAAGATTGTTCAAATTATGCCCCTGGGGTCAAAATTGGCCCCGCCCCGGGGGCCCTTAGTTTTACATAGAGTTATATAGAGAAAACTTTAAAAAATCTTCTTCTCCGAAATTGCTTGGCCCAGGGCTTTCATATTTAGTATGTAGACTCAGCTAGAGGTCCTCTACACAGATTGTTCAAATTATGCCCCTGGGGTCAAAATTGGCCCCGCCCCGGGGGCCTTAGTTTTACATAGAGTTATATAGGGGAAACCTTAAAAAATCTTCTTCTCCGAAACCGTTTGGCCCAGGGCTTTCATATTTGGTATGTAGACTCAGCTAGAGGTCCTCTACAAAGATTGTTCAAATTATGTCCCTGGGGTCAAAATTGGCCCCGCCCCGGGGCCCTTAGTTTTACATAGAGTTATATAGGGGAAACCTTTAAAAAATCTTCTTCTCCGAAACCGCCTGGCCCAGGGCTTTCATATTTGGTATGTAGACTTAGCTAGAGGTCCTCTACAAAGATTGTTCAAATTATGCCCCTGGGGTCAAAATTGGCCCCGCCCCGGGGGCCCTTGGTTTTACATAGAGTTATATAGAGAAAACTTTAAAAAAATCTTCTTCTCCGAAACCCCTTGGCCCAGGGCTTTCATATTTGGTATGTAGACTCAGCTAGAGGTCCTCTACACAGATTGTTCAAATTATGCCCCTGGGGTCAAAATTGGCCCCGCCCCGGGGGCCCTTAGTTTTACATAGAGTTATATAGGGGAAACCTTAAAAAATCTTCTTCTCCGAAACCGTTTGGCCCAGGGCTTTCATATTTGGTATGTAGACTCAGCTAGAGGTCCTCTACAAAGATTTTTCAAATTATGTCCCTGGGGTCAAAATTGGCCCCGCCCCGGGGCCCTTAGTTTTACATAGAGTTATATAGGGGAAACCTTAAAAAAATCTTCTTCTCCGAAACCGCCTGGCCCAGGGCTTTCATATTTGGTATGTAGACTTAGCTAGAGGTCCTCTACAAAGATTGTTCAAATTATGCCCCTGGGGTCAAAATTGGCCCCGCCCCGGGGGCCCTTGGTTTTACATAGAGTTATATAGAGAAAACTTTAAAAAAATCTTCTTCTCCGAAATTGCTTGGCCCTGGGCTTTCATATTTGGTATGTAGACTCAGCTAGAGGTCCTCTACAAAGATTGTTCAAATTATGCCCCTGGGGTCAAAATTGGCCCCGCCCCGGGGGCCTTAGTTTTACATAGAGTTATATAGGGGAAACCTTAAAAAATCTTCTTCTCCGAAACCGTTTGGCCCAGGGCTTTCATATTTGGTATGTAGACTCAGCTAGAGGTCCTCTACAAAGATTGTTCAAATTATGTCCCTGGGGTCAAAATTGGGCCCGCCCCGGGGCCCTTAGTTTTACATAGAGTTATATAGGGGAAACCTTTAAAAAATCTTCTTCTCCGAAACCGCCTGGCCCAGGGCTTTCATATTTGGCCCCGCCCCTGGGGCCACCGTTTTACATAGACTTATATAGGGAAAACATATTAATATCTTCTTGCCTAAAACTACACTGCCTAGAGTTTTGATAATTGGTATGTAGCATCATCTTGTGGTTTTCTACCAAGATGTTCAAATTATTCCTTTGGGTGAAAATTGTGCAGGGTTTATAATCAGGTGAGCGATATTGGGCCATCATGGCCCTCTTGTTTTATTTAGTGTAAAGACAATACATTGATTGGTTCCCTAGATGGAAAATATTAAGTTTCTTTGCCAGCTTCGAACGACAACATGATCATATAATATGGCAAATTCAGCCCCTTGAACCCCATAGTTTATTTTTAAATCAGAAAATGTTCATCTTTCTAACCGTCACATTTTTTACTCCTTCATTAACTGTTTTTTTCAGAAATTGCAAACATTGTTTCCGTCTGACCAAAAGATATGGAATAATTAAACCAATAATTATAATTCTGCATCTGTCAATAAGTGTATCCATATTTTTGGTGGGCACTGTATGTCACCTATATAAAGGTCTTAAAGAACGATAAAGAATTTAGAATTAAGTTTAAAGTGTATAGAGCTATATTCTTACAGTCATTCAATGTCAAAATAATTACTTGCATCGTTTTTAGTATGATACTAGACTACCTTAATTGCAAATTAAAACTTTGGATGGGTTCCGTATACTTTGATTCAATCGTCGAAAAATAGACGACTTTATAATTTCACAGGGTGTTCTAGAACACTTTCGTTTGAAAATGGACAGTTCGCATGTCACAAAGAGAGTTCCTGTTAAAACTGAAGCAAAAAATGATCTTATGAATATGAAAGCATAATTGTTTTTCAGTTTTTGAAACTTTTTTAAAAACATATCTTCCGATATATCTCTATACACTTAGAATTGCGTAAGTGCTTTGATAAAACGGTGCCATGGACCTGGGGTGTGTACAAATCTGTTACTTGTATTTATTTTAAACTGCTTAATCTATCAATGTCCATTTATTTCAGAATTTAACAATGTTCACATTACGAGAGAATAAGATTCGAGAGTTACCTAAAGGTATCGGATGTTTGGTACATCTAAGTACATTTGATGTATCACACAATCACCTCGAGCATCTTCCAACAGGTTAGTACAAGTGCCTTAGTTTGTTAGCTGTATTACCCAGGGGTTCTATAATTCTGGAAATCCAGATTGGCTGCAAGAAAAAGGTCCATCTTTTCTGCGCAAATTAAAAATTATTGCATGAAAAAATCCAAAGAATTGACCAAGTTATGGTCAATTGATGTTCCTTACTTAATCTTTTCAAATGAATAAAAAGATCAAAAGTCGATAATGTTTTGTTAAAATAGCAGGTGTGTTATGCAGTGGAAATCATTCAAGGGACCATCCATTGTTCTGATATCTTATTGTTGTACAATACAATGTTGATGTAAGCTACTGTTAAATCATAAATTTTCGTGGGGGATTAAATTTCGTGGATTGCGTGGTTCACCTCAACCACGAACATTTATCCCAACGAACATGAATTTTGACCCTTGTTTTATTGCCTGAAATGCAAAATCCACAAATTCAAGTCCCAACGAAATTGTCTTTTTTACCAAAACCACGAAATTTCGTCCCAACGAAATTAAATGATTTTACAGTATGTTAGTCCCCTACCTGTTTTCAACCAGAGGGGACTATAGGTTTGCCCTCAGTATGTCAATATAATCTGGATCCTGCCATAGCTCAAACAATTTTCAAGTTAGGTTTATGAAACTTGGTATGTGGATAGGGGCCCATAAGGAGATTATGCATGTCAGATTTTTTTTATTTGGACAAAAAATGTGGTTGCCATGGCAACAGAAACACTGAAAACCAAGTAGGGGACTTCTGTATTGCTTGCAATTGTTAATGACTTGTTTGTTGTGTTTTACAGAGATAGGAAACTGTGTGATGTTAAGTTCACTAGACTTACAGCATAATGAACTGTTAGATATTCCAGACTCTATAGGAAATCTACGCTCTCTCACAAGACTAGGTTTGAAGTAAGTTTTCACCTTTCTATAAAACTCATTATTTTGTTTGACCTTTGAAATGACCCCCTTGTCTCCTTGCAATTTAGAATGCTATAATTTGACTCATTGACTGAATGGTCATATAGTATCAATTTTAGATATTGTAGCAATAAACTTGTAAAATCCAGTAAAAATTATAAGTGGGGCATATAGCATTGATGCTGTTCATCCATCCATACTCGATGCAAATCTTGTGTGTTGAACTCATCACAAACCGTTGGGCAGAATTTCTTTAAACTTTCACACAGTCATTAACAACCTTATTAATGTGTAGTTGAACAAAATTTATCAGAGTTGTGGCACTCTTTTACTTTTACTATATACCCCAATAGGGACACACATGTCCCATGGACACATTGCTAGTTTAAAATTGATTCTATAACTATTAGCAGAAAAAAGTTTTCAAAATTAAGGAAAAATGCTGAAATCTAGATTACAAGTTTTTCATGACAGTTGTATGTCTACTTACGGATATGAATAGAAAAATAACCACCAAACACATATAAATTAAGATGTATTGTTAACTTTACTACTTGACGACGTTTTGCCTTATCAGCGTCATCAGGTGGTAACAAAGTAATAACAATAAACAACATTGATGACGTAATGTCATCATGCACAGAAAAGCAGACGCGCCAAATGACGTTACGTAAATTGCACAATACATATTTAAAACGTTAGATATATTAAGTATGTAAAGAAACAATGTAGCTAATTAACAATATAAAGCACACGTTGTTGTTTTTAGCTCACCTGTCACAAAGTGACAGAGTGAGCTTTTGTGATCACTCTTCGTCCGTCGTCCGTCCGTCCGTCTGTCCGTCAACAATTGGGTTGTGTCCTCTCTAGCGGTCACAATTTTGGCCTAATCTTCATGAAACTTGGTCACAATGATCATCTTAACAAAATCTAGGTCAAGTTCGATATTGGGTCATCTGAGGTCAAAAATTAGGCTACTAGGTCAAGTAATAGAAAAACCTTGTTTTTCCTTTTGGTCAAAGGGAGTGTACTCTGTAATTATACTGGTTGTGATCATGTAAGAGTTGTCTCTCTTACTATATTTTAGTTGTAGAACTACGAAATGTGTACTTGTTAGCAGCTTTGAGGCTTTAATTTAAATTAAATGCAGAATGTGGATATTAGGGTTATCATCGTTCACAGTGATTGTATGTTTACAAACTATTAAACAATTATTAAGCTGTAATTATAGTCTTATGCAACCTTACTAATCGTTTTACATAGACTTATAGGGAAAACATATAAAAATCTTCTTCTCTAAAACTACAATGCCTAGAGCTTTGATATTTGGTATGTAGCATCATCTAGTGGTCCCCTACCAAGATTGTTCAAATTATGGTTCTGGGGTCAAAATTGGCCCCGCCCGGGGGTCACCGTTTTACATAGACTTATATAGGGAAAACATATAAAAATCTTCTTCTCTAAAACTACAATGCCTACAGCTTTGATATTTGGTATGTAGCATCATCTAGTGGTCCCCTACCAAGATTGTTCAAATTATGCCCCTGGGGTCACAATTGGCCCCGCCCCGGGGGTCACCGTTTTACATAGACTTATATAGGGAAAACATATAAAAATCTACTTCTCTAAAACTACAATGCCTAGAGCTTTGATATTTGATATGTAGCATCATCTAGTGGTCCCCTACCAAGATTGTTCATATTATGCCCCTGGGGTCAAAATTGGCCCCGCCCCGGGGGTCACCGTTTTACATAGACTTATATAGGGAAAACATATAAAAATCTTCTACTCTAAAACTACAATGCCTAGAGCTTTGATATTTGGTATGTAGCATCATCTAGTGGTCCCCTACCAAGATTGTTCATATTATGCCCCTGAGGTCAAAATTGGCCCCGCCCCGGGGGTTACCGTTTTACATAGACTTATATAGGGAAAACATATAAAAATCTTCTTCTCTAAAACTACAATGCCTAGAGCTTTGATATTTGGTATGTAGCATCATCTAGTGGTCCCCTACAAAGATTGTTCATATTATGCCCCTGAGGTCAAAATTGGCCCCGCCCCGGGGGTCACCGTTTTACATAGACTTATATAGGGAAAACATATAAAAATCTTCTTCTCTATAACTACAATGCCTAGAGCTTTGATATATGGTATGTAGCATCATCTAGTGGTCCCCTACCAAGATTGTTCAAATTATGCCCCTGAGGTCAAAATTGACCCCGCCCCGGGGGTCACCAGTTTCTATATTTACGCTCTACCTTTGTTAGCCTAAATTGTGCAGGGCTTCATTTATAATCAGGTGAGCGATATAGGGCCATCATGGCCCTCTTGTTTTACTTACAGATATAACAGATTAACATGTGTTCCAGCATCATTAGCTAACTGTACACATATGGATGAGTTCAACGTGGAAGGAAATAATATATCAACTCTACCGGTAAGTGAACATATAAGTCTTATTTAATTTGTTATCATGATGCTGTTAGTCACATTCCTGGCCCCGATCTCCTGAAGCATCTCATCGTGAGAAAAATCTCATCTCAAATATAAGCAATTGTCTAAATGTTAATTTCCATGCAAGACTGGATTCAAAAAATTAGCATCACTTAACAGAAATGGTGTTCTGTGTTAATTACAGTAAAAATGCATGAGATTAAACTTTGGATGTATCTCTAATTATTTATTTCTTATTGCAACTCTGATTTTAACAAAATCTCAATTTGAGTTGAGATTTCTACTTGAGATGCTTCGAGAGATTGGAGCCTGAAATGTCTTAACAATGATTCCTCAAACACCAAAAGGTTTTGTCTCTGCCTGCAGGAACTTCCAGAAGAGTTATAGCCCTTGTTTGCAACCCTAGACTTGTTTTAATCAGGTGTTCTACATCTTGAAATCGTTCATTATGGATTCTTTGAACTACTTCAGGGCTGAATTAAGCATGGTCATGATATGTATAGAGTTACCTTCGTTACTAATTCTTGCTGATTTGTTTTGCTTTTGAAAAAAGTCATCTTAAGTTAAAGGCTCTGCTGTATGCCTGAATCTTGAAAACTCCAGGTAATTATGTCTCGCATATATCAGTCTTCGAAATTTGGACTCCGCTAAATTAGGCTAGTAAAGTTGAAAATCTAATTTCTTAGACTGCATATTATAGGGAAGAAATATTGATCTTGTATTAAGATTAAAGATGTCTGTTTGCATGGATGGGTGGCACCGAGTTTGTCAGCGCTTATTCACCTTAACCCTTAGTTGGATTCCAATGCAACTTCACATGAGCCTAATTGTGCATATTGTTGGAAAATTTAGATTGGATAATTATTGCTAGAGTTATGGCCCTTTGTGTAAGACATGTGTTTCTGTGTCAATATCCCTTCTAGTTGTCATGATAGAGAATCTCTGAGCACCTCTTGATTGTTTTACAAATACAAGTGTTTAATATTTTACAGGAGGGGTTATTGTCGAGTTTAACTAATCTGAAGGCTTTTACTGTGCCCAGAAATGCGTTTCAGTCATACCCTACAGGTGGACCTTCTCAATTTGTCTCTGTGGAGGTAGGTACAGGTAGATTATAACTAATTAAATGTTGACTGGCGATATGTAGGAGATCTACATTTCTTAAATGAGTCTAGAAAACACAGGTGATTAAGCAAGCCATTGGTAAGCTTAATGATTTGCCCGTTCTTTTACAGGAACGTAAAGATCATTTGTGGCCTGCTTAAATTTACTGACACACATATTTGATACATAAAAATAAAAAAATCAATCTTATGAGTACAAATATTGTTGCCATATCAACAAGTGTGGCCCAAATGGTTATACACATGCTATGAGCATATTCCAAGTATGTAACCAGTCGTATTACTCACATTGGAGGCGTGAAATGTGTATAAACACCTTCTCTTTAAACAATGATAATGCACATTTAGGATTTAACAAACCTGCTTTATAATTGTTTATCTGTAAACTCCAAAAGCCTATCTCATTATGTCAGGCTAGGAATATACCTAGGTTATCAGTCCTTCAGAAATTCTGAGTCCAATAGTTGATGCCCTTCTCATACTTAGTTGTTATACAAAATGAATATTCAACAAATAAAACATGGCTTTGAGGTCAATATGGAAGTTTACAGACTGGGCAGTCTGAGCTAGAATGGTATATGGCCTGAAGCGAAAAGAAAGATGGGCACAAGAACCACAAAACTTGTCTCTGGTTAGAAAATACATGTTAAATTGTCTTCCTCTCCCCTTTTTACAACTAATCTGTATGATCTATTAATTAATTTCTTGTGGCCTAACAATAATCTTATCTATAACTGACATATTGTATAATATTCTACACTTGATATATAATCCATGATTACATGGACTGGAATTTTAAGTGCATTTCCTATCATTGTATATACTGAACATTTTCCTCAAATATCTAGGCCATCCATATAGAATTATTGGTAGGCATACCCTACCCAACCTATGAAAATTGACCCAACTTTAAAAATGTGGAGGTTAAAGTTGGTATTTTAGGCAGTGTGTTAAAAGTATATGCAGACATGTTCTCAAAATAATTAATTAATACTTAATTTCCTTCATAATCATATTGACTACATATTTTATTGGTGGTGTAACCTAAAACAAAGATTGTTTTAAGGATTGTCTTGTCATATCTACACAATACATAATAATCGTAATATCCAAATATTAACTCAATGTTTGTATAACACTTCAGTATTAATGTCAATTATAAGTGTCTGTTTATTTTGGCTCAACCCTGTGTACAGTATACATGTATATTTAAGTATGTTTTATTGCTTTTACTTTAGGAATCTAGTTTTTCAAGAAATTTTGATTCACTAAAGTACTCTGTGCTCATGTGAGATATTCTGATAATTGGTTGTCTAGCTTAAGTGCTCAGGTTTTAAAAAAAACATCTCCAAAACAAATAATACGGAAAGACAATTTTGTATGTGTTATAATACACAATGTGACATGATTGTATAAATGTAGAACTATGTATTTTGTATATTTCAGTCAATTAACATGGAGCATAATCAGATTAACAAGATTCCATATGGAATTTTCTCGCAGGCAAAATGTCTCTCAAAGTTAAACATGAAAGACAACCAGCTCACATCACTACCTCTAGGTATGAGACAGTTACTTCCCTTTGATCATGTAATACCTAACATGACTTTGTATAAAAGTTGTATAAAACTTGTCCTCTTACCTCTAGTTGCATTAATTTAAAGGTTGATTGCAACCCCCCCCCCCTCCCCTAATTTCGGCCTTTGTTTGTAACATTTAATTTGCAGGCAGAGTTACGATTAAATACGAGGTGTATAATAGACACTAATCTAAATGACTGATTTGACACAATTTTCTCACATTAATAAATATATTCTGCGTAAGAAGCTTATTTATTCATAAAGATTGAAGATCAGGTCAATATTATAAAACTGATGAAATTTACATGGATATTACTACCTGTTTGTTGTCTGCTGGAAACTTAAAAAAAGTCTAATTTCTATCAATATTATAATTGGTTTAGAATAAATATTATGTTGTCGTTGATTAAAAATGTGTTGCTACGATTAAAAATGTGTTACTATGTTTTATCATACAGATATTGGCCAGTGGACAAATATGGTAGAATTAAATCTAGGTACGAATCAGCTCACACGTATTCCAGATGATATCCAGAATCTAGAAAAATTAGAAGTTCTTATTCTCAGTAATAATTTATTAAAGGTAAGTACACAGTTCCTATCTTGTGCGTTATATGCAGGGAAGCCAGAAAAAAAACACTACAAACCTCACATACAGCCTGGTTCCCTGCTAAAGTGAAGGGAATTTCTACTGAAAAAGAATTTGAAAAAAATACAGCAACTTACTCTAAGTTTTACAGTATAGTTTCGACACATCTTGTGTTTCTTCTTGTGATTTTTGATAAAAAATCGATGTAAAAAGGAAGTGGCATCATCAACGTAAACAAAAATAAACTCATTTGAAATATAATCTCATTATATTTTTAAAAATCAGATTTGTGTATAAGTAGCTTTATCAAATGGTTATGAAATTTACCATAACAAAACTATATTCAAAGTTCTTTATAATAATGTTTTAGACGAGCATACTTACGGATATTATATGTCTAAGTCCTTCTTAACAGAAACTAGCAAT
This sequence comes from Spisula subtruncata, assembly GCA_963678985.1. NCBI lineage: Eukaryota > Metazoa > Mollusca > Bivalvia > Venerida > Mactridae > Spisula > Spisula subtruncata. The sequence continues at coordinate 13,055,706 of OY787674.1, forward strand.
AAATATTTTTTATTTCGGGAATATCTTGTATTATGAAAATATCCCAATTTACAATCTTATATTTAGTTGTGTTTTCCTTGTGTTACATATGTATATATTTCCTGTTACAGAGATTACCTGCCAGCATAGGAAACCTTAAGAAATTACAGACTCTAGATTTAGAAGAAAACAAGTTAGAATCCCTCCCACAAGAAATAGGTAATTAAATTATTTCCTCTACACAATGATATGGTGGGGAGCAGTGGCCTAGAGGTGGGGCACGTGCTAAGGAATCAAGTTGTCCCGGGTTCAACTCTCATCTTGTTTACTGTTTTTGTTGATCTTTTGATGCTTGACAAGATTGGAGTTTTAAACATGTGACAATTGTCTGAAATGTATATGATGGTAAAGCTTAGTTTGTTGTTCTATTTTAGGTCAACTACGAGAATTACGACGGTTAGTTGTGCAAACAAATCAACTAGTATCATTGCCAAGAGCGATAGGGTACGTAGTTATAAATAGTTATTGAAGTTATTGAAACTGCGTTATAGGTCACTGGTGTCATTACCAAAAATATAGATAGAGCATATTGTTATCATGTACTGGTGCTAGGACTTTTTCATAAATGTTGGAAACAAAATATGATTTTACTAATATCTTTGTATTTGGTTTGAACACAATTATATTTATCTAAATACATGATTTTGATAGAACACATTATTAATGTTATTTCTATTTAAAGTAGAAAGAACTGACAGCAAAAGAATCCTGAATGAACTTTTTCACTGCATATATCCAAATCACTGCATAATTTATGGGGAAACTATAAAATTCAACTTGTATGAATTATTGTCATAACCGAGTCAACTCATTGATACACTGTTTTTGTACTGTCTGATTATACAGGATAATGTAATCCTGCCGAATGGAATGTCCACTATATTATTCCACAGGTAACTGTATTGTTGAAAATGAAAAAAAAATTTTTTTTGAAAATTTATATTTTCTTCATTTTTCGTTTTCAACGATGCAGTTACCTGTGTATTATTCGTCATCAAACTGTTTAATTGTATCTGATGTTATAACTTTATATATTTCAGGTGTTTAAGTAATTTACAATATTTAGGTGCTGGAGAGAATCATTTGTCCTCCATACCCACAGAAATAGGTACGTAAAGTCGTTATTCTTTTACACATGTAAGCTTTGTCAGTCTCTCGATTTAACGGTCTGTGGCCAATTTCTAGGTTTGAACTAGGTTTCTTAAATATGGTATGCTGTTTGGTCATGTCCAGTAAATGATCCCCACTGATGTTGGGTCCTATGTCAAGGTCACTATGACGTTAAAAATGAAGTGACTGTTTGGCTGCCATGGTTGATTAGTTATAATACATGCCTTTTTAGCTCACCTGAGCACAAAGTGCTCAAGGTGAGTTATTGTGATCACTCACCGTCCGTCGTCCGTCTGTATGTCCGTCCGTCCATCCGTCCACACTTTCAAACGACATCTCCTCTGAAACCATTTGGCCAATTTTGATGAAATTTTGCCAGGATGTACGTGGTATTGGGGGATTAAGTAATTGTTCAAATTATGGCCCTGGGGTCAAAATTGGCCCCGCCCCGGGGGTCACCGTTTTACATAGACTTATATAGGGAAAACATATAAAAATCTTCTCCTCTAAAACTACAATGCCTAGAGCTTTGATATTTGGTATGTAGCATCATCTTGTGGTCCCCTACCAAGATTGTTCATATTATGCCCCTGGGGTCAAAATTGGCCCCGTCCCGGGGGTCACCGTTTTACATAGACTTATATAGGGAAAACATATAAAAATCTTCTCCTCTAAAACTACAATGCCTAGAGCTTTGATATTTGGTATGTAGCATCATCTAGTGGTCCCCTACCAAGATTGTTCAAATTATGCCCCTGGGGTCAAAATTGACCCCGCCCCGGGGGTCACCAGTTTCTATATTTATGCTCTACCTTTGTTAGTCTAAATTGTGCATGGCTTCATTTATAATCAGGTGAGCGATATAGGGCCATCATGGCCCTCTTGTTTCACTTTACATCTGGGCTTGATGCTTCAGTCCGAAAACAGAGTCTTGAAAGTATAAATGTTTTCTTTGACATCAAAAGTCTTGTGTGACGGCAAGGGTTCACCATTAACATTGATTCTCTTTAAATTATTAGGAATTCTTGACAGTTGAAACTTAGATTTTCAAATTTTTGTCAGCTGAATAATTTCTAGTTCAGTTATTTTTTTGGCATTGTCAAATGCCATTGTGTTCAGTGTTATTTCTGTTTTTGACTGTTTCTGTTGATTGCTACCTACCCTGTCTGATTTTTCATCCTCTTACTCCTATCGTCATCTATATTCACATGTGTATGTATATTGTTATTTCAGGTGCTTTAGAAAGTTTAGAATCGTTGTATATAAATGATAATGCAGAGTTACATTCACTACCGTATGAGCTTGCCCTCTGCTATAACCTACAGATTATGAGTATTGAGAATTGTCCCCTAAGTCAACTACCCCCGGAGATTGTTGCTCGTGGACCTTCATTAGTAATACAGGTAGGGACATATTTAGAGTTTTGGCTTTTTTAGCTCACCTGAGCACAAAGTGCTCAAGGTGAGTTATTGTGATCACTCACCGTCCGTCCGTCTGTACGTCCGTCTGCTCTCATGAGAGTATATTTCCGAGGTGTACCGCACGTACGTTGTGGATTTGTGAGGAAATATCCGACTTAAAAATCGTCTTCTCTAAAACTACAATGCCTAGAGCTTTGATATTTGGTATGTAGCATCATCTAGTGGTCCCCTACCAAGATTGTTCAAATTAAGCCCCTGGGGTCAAAATTGGCCCTGCCCTGGGGTCACCGTTTTACATAGACTTATATAGGGAAAACATATAAAAAATCTTCTTCTCTAAAACTACAATGCCTAGAGCTTTGATATTTGGTATGTAGCATCATCTAGTGGTCCCCTACCAAGATTGTTCAAATTATGCCCCTGGGGTCAAAATTAGCCCTGCCCCGGGGGTCACCGTTTTACATAGACTTATATAGGGAAAACATATAAAATTCTTCTTCTCTTAAACTACAATGTCTAGAGCTTTGATATTTGGTATGTAACATCATCTAGTGTTCCCCTACCAAGATTGTTCATATTATGCCCCTGGGGTCAAAATTGGCCCCGCCCCGGGGGTCACCGTTTTACATAGACTTATATAGGGAAAACATATAAAAATCTTCTTCTCTAAAACTACAATGCCTAGACCTTTGATATTTGGTATGTAGCATCATCTAGTGGTCCCCTACCAAGATTGTTCAAATTATGCCCCTGGGGTCAAAATTGGCCCCGCCCCGGTGGTCACCAGTTTTACATAGACTTATATAGGGAAGACATATAAAAATCTTCTTCTGTAAAACTACAATGCCTAGAGCTTTGATATATGGTATGTAGCATCATCTAGTGTTCCCCTACCAAGATTGTTCAAATTATGCCACTTGGGTCAAAATTGACCCCGCCCCGGAGGTCACCAGTTTCTATATTTACGCTCTACCTTTGTTAGTCTAAATTGTGCAGGGTTTCATTTATAATCAGGTGAGCGATATAGGGCCATCATGACCCTCTTGTCTTTTATTACACGTCTTATACTGATTATGTAATTTACCATAAAATCTTCCACTGCCATGAAATACCCTCTACCTGAGTACATTGTTGTTGATTTGATCCTTCGTATTGATCCCACAGTCTTTTATTCATGACCCAAAGACAGAAAACTTCCAAAAAGTGAAACAAATATTTACTTCTATCAAAAATCGAAAGGATAGATAAACACAGTTTGCACACTTGGTATTTTTTGGGCTTTTGTCTGTTTTCAGGTCTTTGAATCCTTAAATTTCCTACTTTGTCTCTATCAAGTGGTCTTGCAGGCTTTGAAACCAGGATTTTGAGACTTGAGAATGGTTGCCAATTACCAGGCCTGTGTTTAATCATTTTCCTTCTTGAACGATAAATAATAATTACCGCTTGGAAGATATGTATTTTTATATTTTCTGTTTCAGTCTTCTTTTATAGAATCTCTATGTAATTTTTTTCAGTTCCTGAAAATGAATGGACAGTATTGCAACATGTGAGAGTGTGTGTTTCCAAGGGGCGTGGCCGGTTACTGTTGTGGTAACAGTGTTCCATTGACAACGTTTGTGATATTGTCTATTCTATTTTTGAGAAAAAAAAACATGCTTGGCAAAAAGGACCTTTTGTGTAGTTGACTATAAAGGGTTTCTTGTATAGTTGACCATACATTCACATTGTTGCTATGACACGCCTGTAAGGTGTGAGCTGCTTGTTCCGGTGATGTGACTTTAGGTCAAAGTTCAAGGAATCTTGGTCGCCATGGCAATATATTTAACATTGAAGAAAATGACTTCACAATATTTTATAATATACTATGGTGGCGTGTATTGAGTGTTTAGGGACATCTATCACGATGCTGTTATATATACAATTCAATAATATAGTGTTTGGATATAGATACATTCTCGTGTACAGGAAAACGTGATTTTATTGATTATGTGTGCCAAATTATATTGACCACGGGGAGATTTTTATATTTTAGTGAAAAACTGTCAAGAGTGAATCGTTGCTGTCAGTTTTTAAGTGCAATGTTTTGTTACGTTACTACGGCGACTGTCGCTGGGTATATTGGTCGGCAATGTTTTGTTACGTTACTACGGCGACTGTCGCTGGGTATATTGGAGGGTAAACAACATGACCTGCTAGACGGAGTAATGTTGTGTTGTTATGTTGCTTATATATTTGAGTTATGTTCGAAACACTTGCTGACATCGTAATGTTGCCATTTGGTGTTTATTTGGACTAAAGTTGCCCACAGGGTTATGTAATACTGCATCGTTATTGTATTGTTATTTCATGTACATAAAATTGTGGTGTTTTTTTCTGTGCATTTTTGGAGGAAAAAATGGAGGAAATTCTCTATGCGATTAATACATGATACTTTTTAGACATGCTGAAAGAATTCTAAGAACTTTGCCAGGATGTTTTTAAGAGAATAAAAATACATACACATGCTTTATACTTCGATTGTAGAAAGTATTTTTATATCATTCAAAATAGTTTCAGACTCTTGTGTAGATTGTAATTAACAAAATCCTGAGTCCTTACATCACGAAGATGGCATGTAAACATGACATGAAATTTAAAATCTTAGATTATGTTTCTTGTGCTGACATTCTATTTAGCGTTCAGTCTGTATGTATTATTGTATTGGGCTGTTTCGTTTGATGATCATGTGTACTGGTCTCTATATATTTATCCTGAAGTGTTCTTTTTGTTGAAAATTGTTTTTGGAGATGATAATTATTATAGTAGGCTATAGCTTCTATAATGCCATATTTACATAGTGAAAATATTCATGTCATGTAATGTATTTAGTTGGAAAATGTGCTTAGGAGTGAAAATGAAAGTAGTTTACTTATACATGAATTAAACAGAAAATGGAAGTAGTCTACTTGAATTCGAAACAAAGTGAAAGTAGGTTTCATACATAAGAAGTACTGTAAACCAAGAAATTGTTTTGCAAGATTTAATTTCATGGAGTTAGGAAGTGGTAGAAATTCATGAAATTAAGTAGCTGCAAAAGTGTTTGAAACATTGATATGGACATTGCGTAAGACTTAAAAATGCAAGCATTGAATTGATACTAATTTACTTACGTCAATTGTGAAACAAATTTAAACTTATATTAATCACTCTTTGACACCTCATTGCTGATGTTATCCATCACCACTAGGGTATGTAATAAGGTTTATGCCGAACGTGAAGGTTTACATTACTCTACATACATATAAACAATGAAGTGATTGGTAACTTAATTAACTTTCAATTATTGGTACTGTGTGTATTGTCTTATGTTCGTTATTATAGTAAAGTTTATATAAATAGTGCTATATAGATTAATGCAGTAATTAGTTTCACTTTAATAATGCTATTCTAATTGTTACACTATAGCGGCTCAAAGTAATCTGATAGTGATGTCGTATTACATCACTTAGAAATATTTTAATTTCAATGGGACAAAATTTTCGTGGATTTTGTGAAATAGATCAATTCATGGGGGCGTAATTTCAATGATACATTACCAACAAAGTCAGATACTAAAGAATATTTTTGGGGGATATAATATTGTGTTTGAGGTCATACACGAAACTAAATCCCCTATGAATATGAATGATTTTACAGTGTCTTGAGTCATTTTTAGCTTAATGGCCAATTTGCCAATATTTTCATTGCTTCAGTGCTGCTCTGTTCTTTTGGTAAATACAATTTGTCCAAATTTTATAAAAAAAATAAGGAAGAACAAAAAAATGCTCCTGTGGCATAAAATGTGTACTTTTAATCATTCTTAAATCATAGAGATGTTTATTCATTCCATTGATGTTTAAGCAAGTTGAAATGTTTCATCGTGGACTATTCCATTGTTGCAGGCAATGCAGGGTTTATGGGTTATTCCAAATTACAGGAGTGTTTCATTTTAATCAGAGGTATGTTGGGATAGTCAATTGTAATCAGATAAATTTGGGGAATGTTCTATTTTTGTTACGGGGAGTATTTAAACTACTTTACTTATATTCAGAGAAAAGTAAGTGAAAAAATGGAGTATACCATTTGAATAACACTCTTTGTGATTTTGACAAAAGTTGAAATTTATAGTTTGTTGCTCATTAAAAAAAATCTATCCTGTGTGTACAAAATAACTGTTGAAATCTTGTGTTGGAAAAGTATGTGTTTTAATGACAAATTAGGGTCATATGTTAAACTAGCTTTAAAAATAATGTATAACTTTTGATATAATTTTGCAGTTTGCGGCTTTTTTGCCTTATATCTTTAATAGAGTGAGGACCCAATACAACCTATATCCTTATTTACGTTCAACTGATGAAGTCATCAGTGATTGGTCAATGGACTCCACTTTGTCCTGTATTTGTAGATGACAGTGGCCCATATTTTGTTCAAAATGTAAATCCTCTGGTCGGCTGAATGTAATTGATACGTTGCTTGGTTTAGTTTACTTGTGTTAACTGTTATGTGTTGTCCACATGTCAAGCTGTTGTGTAGTGTAATTATTTTAATGGGGCTTCTCAAATAAATTCATTGACGGCCATGTCTGAGTATGGTGGATTGAACACATTTCTGTGGTGGTCTAATTTCTCAATAAAGGAAAATGTGCCAAACACCAATAAGTTGCATGTGTATAGTTGTGTGCTGATGTCAACAAATATAACAATAACATGTACTGTTAATTCAATAAGTAGTACTAATCGGGAATAGTTCCATTTGAAATAATAGTATTTCTGTAAGTTTGTCAGGTCTTTTAGTGATGACCCTAGTATTAGCTGATCAATCTGTGTGTAATGAGACCAGTTATATGCCACTATGTTGAGTGGCTAGTAGGTCTACTAAGTAGAGGGGTGAACATTAGGATAGGGTTTCAATAAGAGTGAGAATAACTTATTAAAAACAATGTAATCATCTACTTGTCCTATTGATTGACAAATATCTATTTTCTGCCTCCAGAAGGCTCAAATTTCTTAACAACGTCTCACTTTGCTTGGTGAATTTTCAGCATCATTGCTTCTGACCTGTTAATTTTCCATTATTCAATCCAATTATCTCAATAATTCGTAAGCTTTTTATGTATGTTTTTGTTTGATTTTGTGCTATTTGGATAGAGATTTCTTGTTCACATAATATACTGGGGCCTTATTTACCAACATTGTAAGTCTAAAACTCAGACTTAAGACTTTATACTGCCAAATGTTCTATTCACTCTCATGTTGTTATCAATGTACAGATTTTGATATTAATGGGAGTACATGTGATGTGAGTAACAACAAATAATCTCATAAAATTTCACATTGTTAAATATAATTGCAAAGAAATGGCAGTGATTATTAATGTTGTCAATTTTAAGCCTAAGTCTGAGTTTCTGTCTTACAATGTTGGGTGAATAAGGCCGGTCAACTGTTTCGGACATTTTGAAGCTGACTCTCTGTTTGAGACGAATGGTTCTAGGATTATTTTAATGGTGCTCTGTTTATTTTCTATTATATCTATCTTTGAGTATTGAATGTAGTAATTATATAATTATTCTCAGTAGTTGATTCTTTTTTCTGGGCAAGCCTCGTTGCTGGTTAAAATCCGACCTCTCTAGAGGTGAGATATCCTTAATTCCTCATCAGCTAAATCTCATCTCAAGATTTGCAATTGGTCATTTAGATAATTTCCTTCAGAGTTTGGACTCATAATCTGCATTCACAAATTATAAAGCACTAATCTTGGTGTACTACAGTAAAATTTAAAGAACTTGAACTTTATAATAATATTATCTAAAATTCAGACTCTGATTTGAGCAAAATTTCAATTTGAAATGAGGTCTCTACTTGAGCGGGGCAAGGTCCTGACCTCACAGTCTTTAAACTTGATATGGTGGTTAGGCATAATTTGCAGGTATGAACTATCACGATCTAGGTCAGTAGATCGAAGTTCAAGGTCACAGTGTCATTAAATTTAAAATATTAAAATACAACCTGACTAGATTGCTTCCACTAGCAGGCACACAATTTTACAAAAAATCTTGTAGTAATATCATTTCAACGAGGTGCTCTTGGAATTTATGGTCAGTTTGTTATAAACATCTTGATGGGTGAAAAAAGTCATCAAATCATTTCATTGTCCGTCTCTTGTAGGCTTTGATTGTTTAACAATGACGCTGTGACTTTTATTTATTGTTTTGATATCATATAATTTGCGTTTTTTTGTTTGTGAGAATTACTTTTGCCTATTTTTTGTTGAGATATATAGTTTCCAATCAAGTGTTCATTTAATTATATGCTACCTTCTTTATCACATGGTAGGCCTAAAACACTGTAAAATTGTTTACATATATATTGGTGGGCATGAACTTTAGTGGATTTTAGTAATCTATATACATGGCTATACTCACTGCTAATGTTGTACAATTGCCGAATATTATGGAAATTTGAATTTGCAGAAGTTGAGAATAAAACTTCTCTGCAGAAAATAAAGTTAATTTGATGAGTTTTGATTAAGTTGTGGACATGTTTGAGTTTTGATGTAGGGGTGTCTGCTAACGACAAACAGTTTTACAGCTGAATTTCAGGATTGGTCGTTATGCCTCAGTTGGACCTCTACAATGCTGGCTTAGACTGACAAGGTCGGATGTACTACTTACGACCTTATAAGACAGACGCATTAATAAAATCATCATCACTAGGCGCTTCTTATGAGCCTAATTTCATGAAAATCTGATCTTGTCATGTCGACCAAACTGGAGTTGAAACAGCTTGTTTTACCATAAGTAGTAACTGTAGGACATTTTTTTCTTGTTTTCTCAAAATATTGATTTTGTACTTATGACTTCCTCGTTCTAAGCCAGCGATATATATATGTATAATTTTACAGTACTATAGTGGAATGCAGTCCATTGTTGTTCTTTTGTGCTCTCATGTTTTGTGTACCTATATTTTATTATGTTATAAAAACTTTTCATTTTTCTCATATTTTATTTCTATACACTCAAAGTGCTGTTATGACAGGAAATATTTCATCATACAAGATTATTCTCGATATTTTTATGACAGAAAATAATTTTTGTAGAGAGATTATTCTCTATAGTTTATGTATTCAGTTCTGTCGTCAGGGGTGTCAATTTTCCGGATTTTTTTTTTCGAAATTCCGGATTTACAGAAAATCCGGATTTATCATTTCTGAAAGAGCAATGGCTTCTGTTGAAAATAAAGGTTATTTGTTGAAAATATCTCAAGGAATGGCAAAGTTATGGTGAATTTTATCTGCTCTGAAGGATTTTCTATATTTATAATTTAAAAATTAAGTTAAATATGGTAACAATGTTGTTTTAGTCTCTTGCTCGGCAAAAATGTTCCCCCACTTTTGATTTTCTTAATTTTAAGTTTGGCCCATTGTTGACACCCCTGATGGTGAATTTGGTCACTAGTGCTATGTTAAGATGGGAAGGATAGACGTCATACTACTCTACCTACATACAGTGTAATGATTCTATATTGTGGGTGTGAACTTTTTGTGGAATTTAGCAGACTAAAGTCAATTTAGTAATTTTGTGGGATTTTGAAGTTCCCGATTTTAAAAGAATATGTCATACAGTTTTGGAAGCAGCTTCTCTGCTTTATTTTGTATTTCTTAGGTGAATTAATGCAACAGGAAATGGATTTCTGTGAGCATCTGAGAAATGAATGAAAAGTATTCACTTACAGATGAGAATGATTTTACTGTATGATACAAAGGCAGTTAGTCTGGCATTAATTTATCCATCATAACTTGTTTGATTCACATTGTGTTACGTGGTTATTGTGTTTTATCGTTAAGCTTTACATTGTTATTTTGCACAAATCTGTTGTTCTCACAAGTTCACCAGGGTACTGTTTTATCAACGTTCTTACGGAAATCGTAAACTTAAGGTCAAATTTAATTTATGTATAATTCTTTTACAACTGCAAATTGGGGACTGATGTTGTTTCTAAGAGTTCATTAACTGTAAAAATGTTATAAAGAATTTGAATTTCATCGTAAGTTTAAGATTTCCGTAAATGCTTTGATAAAACAGTACCCTGGTACTTGAACTCTTTGTACTAAAACTTGATTTCAATGTTTTTGCAAATTTTTCTATGTGAAATAATGATCGTTTTTCAAACTACATGTACATGTATATTTTAATTATTTTTGCATTTTTGTTGTCAAGATGTATCTGCATCAAGCATTTGTTCAAATAATGTCGTATTTTCGCCACTTAGGAGAAAAATTGTAAAAAATGCAAATAGTAATATTGGATGGTTATTGAAAACGTTATTAGATTGACTATGTATGTTATGTGTTAGGTGTACAATTAACTGTTGGGTGTGGTTTGGAGTGGTTTGGTCAGATCAGGGACTGCTGTGCAGATCTTGATCCGGTACTTACTCAAACTTTGGTCAGCTCTATTTCTGTATTACACATGTACTTTATTCTAGGAATTCAGCAGGAGTCCTACAATTAATCAGATTTGCTGCACTAGAAAGAGTGAACTTTTCTGCCGAAAATAAACCTTATTTGTTAAAATAAATAATTGACAAAGTAATGGTCATTTCAAGTTGCATAATCGGTGCTGTAACAATATAACAATGTTTTTAACTTTGTGAGAGATGAGCTAAAAGATATAAACTAGATATAGTCTTATTTTGTTCTAGTTTCTCAGTTTTTCATATCTAAATCTATCAATTTAGATTTTATCGCATTTTGCATTATTATTTTGGTCGCATTCACTTGCTATGATGGGTTTCAATACCATTATCTGTGGAAACATTTTGCCACCTAAGCACTGTATTGTTAAACGTGAAGAAACAAACTAAAGTCTATCATTCTCGTTCAAGTAGCATATTTTTCATCCGAAAATGGAGACTCGACCAATCACTGATTTATGAAGATGAAGCCTTCAAAGGTTTTATAAAACTGCGTTCATGGAATGAAGTCATTTGACTTATGTGCTAGCCCACAACTATGCTATAGTTGTTGGTTGGCAGCCCGGGAATAGATTTAAATTTTGTACTTTGTGTTGGTGTATAATGTGATTGTCTATAGCGGTAGATACGTCCGACTTGTATGTTGCACATAATCGTACCTAGTCTGTAATGTAACTCTTAGCAAAATACATTATAGACGACCATGTCAGATTCTTTAATATTGTTCATGTCAATATGGATTTGGCTCATTTATATATAAATAATTGTTTTTCTTTACATGTTACACTGTTTGCACTGTTCAGTGTAACACATATTTAAGTATGCGACTTGTTTTTATCTCGCTACATCTTTAATATTATGATGGTAGCATATTTTTTATTGACAGTGCAGTTCATAGCCCAACAATAACTAGATTATGAGCTTATAAAACTTTGAGGTTTCCATGCCATGCTCACACATATTTTTGTTGATGTTTGTGTCTTATAGAGTTGAGCTTTGAGATAAATCTGATAATTAAAAATAAATATTAGAGCTCATTGAAAATAAACATTTGAGCTCATTGAAAATAAATAAATATTTGAGCTCATTGAAAATAAATATTCGAGCTTTTGAGGTCAAACTTTTTTGAATAACCTCAGTCCTTGGACTTGTTTCGTATTTAGAATTACATGTCTTAATATTTTGCTTCTAGACTTGGAAGATTTTTCTTTGACATTGAAAAAATGCTATGGTACAATGCATATGTGCATAGTTATTGTTGGGCTGTGTACTGGTTATATATATATGATTGGATATATATATAATATTTACAATGTTTCTATCACGTTGTTGTTGTTGTTGTATGACCTGATATCTGGTTACAGATTGGATTCAATAAAGAAATGACTTTTACTCGTGTCTGGCTCGTCTTTTACCCGTATTTGTATCTCATTAGCCTAGCAAAGTGGTTGTCCGTTGAAAGACTGCTCCGTGAGCATGTCAGATTTAAGCTAAGCATAGCCATTATTTGCAAGTCAGCTTTCTGCAAAAATATGGCTGGAATATGTGTGTGCCTTCACCTACATTTGAATGTAGGTAACCAGCAAGCACACTATTCCATCTCATTGGCCTGGCAGTGGTTGAGCATCCGCTTTGGACTTCAGTCCTATGTAAGTTCACTGGCTTTGTTATACCAATGAGGAGCCTGTTGCCTAAGTAAAGTGCCACATAGCGCTTTCCATGGAAGGTTATCCATGGCTTCTATATTTAAATGAAGGGGAGATAACTGAATGAATGCGCTTGATAGCACTATGCTTAGGCAACAGACACCAGTATTTAACTATGGCATGAATTATATGTAATCAGTAGAATGTCCTGTTTGAGCAGAAAATCTATAGTTGTGATAGCACATATTGAGTTCCTGGATCTTGCTATTATGTAACTCTTTTGCAATAAATTACAATACAAACAATGTATAGCTTGGCTAATTTGACCTGAGCCTGACCTTTATGCAAGAATACATTACAAGGTTCTTGCTTTGAATATATCAATTTCCGCAAGCAAATCGTGCAATAACGATATTTCAGATTTGTGTTTGTTTTACATCTCGAGCGTCTTCGTGATATTCCCCGATTATGATTATTTGCATGCATCTTTAAATGCTTACATGGGTTGAAAACACAACCTCCACTTTCTCAATGTATCTGTAATTGTAAGCTGTATTGAAGCTTATACAAGTTGCAGTCATAGACAGCCATATCCCATGTAGAAGTGAAGGTAATCAACAAAGGGCCACAACTCAGACAAAAATGGTCGAATCAAAAATCCCGCCAAAGTTTCGTCAAAATCCCATGAGAAATGTAGGAGTTGCATACAAGGTCGGACAGACAGACTGACTGAAGCCTACCATAACAATATCCCCTTCGCCTCAGCGGAGGATTTAAAGCATTGACATAAATATGTGCATCTCTCAATTATTGAGTTAGTGTTATGTATACTGGGTGATTCAGGTTTGATTTTCAGTTGCAGCAAGTCATATCTTTCCAGGAAAATTTGACGTTCAATGTTAATTTTCCTGAACATGTGGATAAGTTAATTCCTGGTAGAAGGAAAGTTATAGATAGATTCTAGACGCTGTGATTATAAACATTGGAGAACATACTCCATGCTCGAACTCATACTCCGATTGGAGCTTGTTCTTAGTTACTAACACTGCTTAACTTCTTTATTACTGAATGGAAACATATCATTTTCTTAATTAGATCATTTGCTACAAGTTGGGTGTTGATTTTGATGCAAAATTCTAACCAAAGCTGTTTTCAAGTTTGAGCTTGGCGTATGAGAACACTTAGAGTACACACCATATAAATTATATTGCTAATACAGCAGTCACAGCTCAATACTCTTGTTTCTATCTATAGTACTGGTTAGATAACAGTCCAATAAAACTGATTTCATGATCAAATGTACAAGCAAGTGAAGATCTAATATAACTTGGCAAATTTGACACAAACCTGACCTTTTGATTAGAATAATTTAACAGTCGATATCTTGTCTGTATTCATAACCAGTTTGTATGTTTTCATAGTCTGGGAGTATCATGAAGAGATGTAAAAGAATCACAAGTTGAAATATCGATATCGCTCAATTTGCTGGCGGAAATTGATATATTCAAAGCAAGAACCTTATAAAATATTCCTGCATAAAGGTTAAGATCATGTCAAATTCACCAAGCTATACACAAGATTGGCTAGGAGGGAAATGTTTATATAAACAACAAGCAACTAGTTCATATCTGGTTCTTTATTTGCATATATTAACAATAGATGATTACAATTAGATAAATGTTGGTACATCTGACATTGACCGGTACCAGCATACTAAAACAAGGGAAGATAACTCACTAACATTACACAGAAAGTATAAAATCAAACACGCATGAGATCAGAGTTACCTGACCTTAAAAGATTCAAGCAAAAAATCTACCTAACGATGAATGGGCTGTAACTGTGTCAACAAATGAAGAAAAAATATGGGGTTATTATCTGACCACATTAAACTGAGATGAGCCACAACTGGGAATATTTTCTAGGGGTGTCATACAACAGAAAACGATAGCCGTCAAATAGTTATTCACATTTCAATACAACACCTTCCCACTAATAGAGCACTTACACATTTGTGCAAGTTATTCAACTGCAATAGGAAGGCTGAGCAAGGTATTTGCCAATTAGCATGAAGTTGATGTTAGGACAGCACTGTTACACATGCCATAATGGAGGGAAGAGTATGGTAACAGCTCCAGTTAACCAGACTTGTCCATTACAGACTTAGTCGTTCGAAGCTGGAATGCCTGAGCAGTGCACTAAACTAGAAATGTGTCCCATTGGACATGGCTGTCCCCCATTGGGGTATATAATAGAAGTGACAAAGCGGTGTAACTCTGGTAAAAATTGACCAAGCAAAAATTCCATCCTTCATGGTCAACTACAAAATGTATATATAAAGGTTGTTAATCGGTGAAAGTTTGAAGGAATTCCACCCAACAGTTTGAAAGGAGTACAACACAAGATTTGCATTACATATGGACGTACATACGGACAGCACCAATGCTATATGTCCCTACATAGAAATAAGTGAGGGGGGCACAATCAGGTACATATAATTATTTTAACGTTCTAAGACTATCTGATGTATAAACGTTACATACTCTACATTGTTTTTAGTTTGATATCAGCAGTCAGTAACTTAATTAAAACATTCATACACAAAGCTATAAATATACGGAAAACACCAGCATTAGTCATAATAAATTAATAACAAAGAAAATCATACAAAAACAATCTACTTTGCTGATTTAATTTATCCTAGGTGTATTGTGTGATTGTACTAGCTAGGCATTAATCTTGGCAAACAACAGGCCCTGGTAATTAGCAATAGTTCTCAAACCTGAAAACCCCTCTTTCAAAGCCTGAAACACAGCTTTTCAATATAGACAAAGAAGGAAAATTCAGGATTCAGAAACCATAAATTAGGCACAAGCCCGAGGAATACCAGGCCTGCAGCCGCCGCTTTTCTCAAGTAGCATAAGAAAGATTGGACAAAATATCTGAATGGATGACTGATAAGCACACCTAATATTCACCAGATCTCACAATAAATAGTTTTTCACACTACAAACTTTGTGTGCAAGATAGGTGTTTTAACTGTAAGATTTTGTGTTATTTCACATTTAAATATGCCGGTGTCAAACCAGCCATTCCAGATACTACTGATGTGTGCAAATATAACATAATCAGTTCTTGAACAGTTTGCATTGTTTTATAGTATTTTAGTTCATTAATGTCACTAATTGAAGCACTATCAGATTTAATTAAGCATTTAGCAATAAATTGTGACCAGGCAACCAAGTTATAAATAAGCTACTGAAAGCATTGTCAGAAGCATAGCTATACCCAGATACAACAATATGAATGACAATTGTTTAAGTCAGTACAATTACTTAGTATAGTGCAGAGATTTTAACCTGATACTCAACATTCTATTATCATCATTTCACAGCTGATATATTGTCTATATCAATAACCATGGTTTTATGCTTTCATAAGTAGGGAGTATCACAAAAATGCTTGACATGTCACACAACACCTCAATAGAGACAAATTTGAAATCAGGATAAATCATAATTTTATGTGGTCAACCATTATTGACAAACAAGAGGCCTTCAACCACATTGTTTTCAAATTTAAATCAAGTTTTCATTAAGAAATTTCTTCAAAACAGATTAAATTTACCATAGCTTTGCCATTTCTCTCTAGTTATTTTCTCAAATAACTTTTATTTTGATCATAGATCATGGATATTTCAGGATATGTAAACCCAGAATTCCAGAAAATTGACACCCCTGACAAGTTTGCGAATATATTTAACATAAAAACCTTGTAGTATATTCATGCATAAAGGTAAGGATCAGGTCAATATCCCCATACTACACAGTGGTGTCCATTGTCGAACCCCAAATGGATTAATTAAATAGATAAGCAATAATTATTGAGGTATAAGTTATGACATCTGAAAGCACCTATGATTACATTACATATGCACTTGTATACATGTAAGTATGATCTCATTTATACAAGTCTGTTACATTGTCATAACAATTTCGACAATCATTCGGACATATCACTGGCTTAGAATGCGAAGGTTAAGTACGAAATCAATATTTTGAGAAAAACAAGAAAAACTGTCCGAAAGTTTCTCTTTACTTATGGTAAAACAAGCTGTTTCAAATTCAGTTTGGTCAACATGACATGTTCCGAATTGCATGAAAATTGGCTCCTAAGAAACTATTTGTGATGCCGATTTCAAATATGTACCAGTCTTATAAGGTTGTAAGTAGTATTAATGACCTTCTGATTCTAAGCCAGCAAGATATACATGCCATTATGTAAACAGAACATTAAAGTACACCCTGATACAGTGGGTAAGCACCCAGCACTTGTTAATCCTTGCCAACATGTTCCACAAGTTTTGTAATTGTACAAGATGTGTTTGGACTTTGGAGTACTATATTGGAAGTTTGGAACAACTATATTTGACCATACTCATCAATGTAATGGATTTTCGTTTGTAGAACAGTATCTGCCTGACAGGACTAGATATTGTTGACAGAAGAGTTGGAAATTTCCAGTGTGTCATGCTGAAGGGCTGGGCAATAAGTAAGGAAAATATTACTGAACAAGAAAATGGCAATAGTACATGAATCTCTTATGTGGGACGCTGCTGGCCATTAAGTTTCATAGAATTCATGTTGGCGGTTATTGAGAAATAGCGCAAACATTAATGCATGACAGACACTACGACACGGACACATTGTAACCAAGGTACTGCACAAACAAAACAGGTGGTTATTCATACAGGGAGCTTATACAGGCTGACATAAATATAGTGAATTCACAGACAACATGTACATGTGTTAATAGTCAAGGCTTAGTAATTAGCAATCATTAGTCTGAAAATCCCTGTTTCAACGCCTGAAACTTAATATTACAATATGAACAAAGAAGGAAATTTCAGGATTCAAAACCCCTGAAATCAGGCACATGCCTGAGAAACTACCAGGCTAGTAAATTGGAATACAATCTTTCCCCCATACGTGACCCAAAGAATCTTCCCCCCATACGTGACCCAAAGAATCTTCCCCCCATACGTGACCCAAAGAGTCTTTCCCCCATACGTGACCCAAAGAATCTTTCACCCATATGTGACCCAAAGAATCTTTCCCCATACGTGACCCAAAGAATCTTTCCCCCAAACGTGACCCAAAGAATCTTTCACCCATACGTGACTCAAAGTATCTTTCTATCATACGTGACCCAAAGAATCTTTCACCCATACGTGACCCAAAGAATCTTTCCCCCATACGTGACCCAAAGAATCTTTCCACCATATGTGACCCAATGAATCTTATCCCCATACGTGACCCAAAGTATCTTTCCCCCATACTTGACCCAAAGAATCTTTCACCCATACGTGACTCAAAGTATCTTTCTATCATACGTGACCCAAAGAATCTTTCACCCATACGTGACCCAAAGAATCTTTCCCCCTTATGTGACCCAAAGTATCCCCCCCCCTACGTGACCCAAAGAATCTTTTCACCATACGTGACCCAAAGTATCTTTCACCCATACGTGACCCAAAGAATCTTTTCCCCCTACGTGACCCCAAGAATCTTTTCACCATACGTGACCCAAAGTATCTTTCCCCCATATGTGACCCAATGAATCTTTCCCCCATATGTGACCCAAAGTATCTTTCCCCCCTACGTGACCCAAAGAATCTTTTCACCATACGTGACCCAATGAATCTTTCCCCCATATGTGACCCAAAGTATCTTTCCCCCCTACGTGACCCAAAGAATCTTTTCACCATACGTGACCCAAAGTATCTTTCACCCATACGTGACCAAGGAATCTTTCCCCGATACGTGACCCAAAGAATCAACAAGATGTTTTAGATCATCAACATTTACGTTTAATCAATCATTCAAACATAATATCACGTCAATCATCAAGCTAAGAACTCCCAGAATCAGAGAACTCCTAGAATCCGAGAACTCCCAGAATCCGAGAACTCCCAGAATCAGGAACTCCCAGAATCAGAGAACTCCCAGAATCAGAGAACTCCCAGAATCAGAGAACTCCCAGAATCAGGAACTCCCAGAATCAGAGAACTCCCAGAATCAGAGAATTCCCAGAATCAGAGAACTCCCAGAATCAGAGAACTCCCAGAATCAGAGAACTCCCAGGATCAGAGAACTCCCAGAATCAGAGAACTCCCAGAATCAGAGAACTCCCAGCTAGTACCAACATAACCAATGTAACATTTTCACCATATACAAAGCAGCTATATCATTTAAACTACTATTCGTCCACTAAAAAAATATCAACAGACTTAGAATGTGGATGCATAAAACTACCGGTACACTAACAGAAAAGTACAAGTACAACCTTTGTCGATCCACAGTCAATTTATTCTAGGTTTACAAATGTAAATGAAATCTATTTAACTGATCTTAATTTGGTGAAAGCAGTTAACATACAGAGTTTACAACTATATGCAAACTATGACACAAAGAAATCAAGCAGATAAATACAGGAAGTGGCTTTAATAACAGATTTAAACAAAGACACAACAAAACACTATATCAAAACACAAGTAAACACTTGTCTCAATCAATCAATGAAATTTACATCCGACCACAAATATTGCGAAATCCTAACTCGTGAAAAAAATATGGAAGTATTCAAAACAAATTTACACCACAGTTTGTTTATATATATTACAACAAGAGAAAAATGCACAAAAAACAATGTAAAACAATTAAGATTAAAAGATATTTCTGTACACAAGATTTACCCCCCTTTGGAGAATGTTTACTGTATAAGCAGGACTCTCAGCAACAGTTCAGGTTTCATGATTTCAAAATCAGCTCTTCAAAATTTTAAAAATCTAAATGAACATTATTTTAACAGCAACATTACAAATGCTTCAAGGTGAATAAAGCAGTTTGGAGCCGACCGTATTGATATAAAGAAGACCAAGAACAAATCATAGATGGTAGGGTCTGTAGGAGTCCTGAATCAAAGTTTCAAAATATTTTTCTCCATAATTAAGAAACAATCTTTTAATTACTTGTTTTTTACATGATATTACTTCTTTAAACATTATGAAATTTGGTTTGTATGAAATAATTATTGTGTTCGATGAGATATATATTTTATAAAGAGTCAGATGTAACTCCCGTGGCCATATTGAAAAGTAATTGTGAAAACATGAAAATGTCTGTCAGGCCTGAAAAACGTGCTTAATACAATAAATAAATACAACAATGATAATTTTAACAATCAATTAACACAACGAAATAAAACATGCTAAATCCAGTTAGACTGAAACACATTATCATCATCTAATCAAAGTTGTAGTCCGTACATGTAGCATCAAATATCAACAGCGAGGCCGCTAGGTCAGCCGACAGAGCACTAGACTTTCCTTGGTTTAATTCCAGGATTTGACTGGTTTTATACGTTCCATGACATTGGTTATGGTCATGTCATACACATGTGAAGTATGTCATCCACATGTGGATAAATAGCAAGTTACGTTCTCCGCATGTGGAGAATTAGCAATTTGCTTGCGAAAAAAAGAAGATGAGTAAGTACCGATAGATCATTGAACACTATTAACTGGTTTCGTCAACTGTCCCTGAACATGACTGACAAATAGTAAACCAGCGAAAAACCCAGGGACAATAAATAAACAAAATATTTTCCTAGATCTTCAGCGTCAATATAAAAGCCACATTAAATCAAGAATCCTGCATGAATAAACAATATTTCCTGCTTTACGATTTTATAAGAGTGGACCCCATGAAATGAAAATTAAATACATGTATAATGTGTATGCCATTTATAATAGGAAGCAAGCATAAGATAAATATCGCACCTAATATCATCATATATCATATACACTTGTACCAGCTGTACAGTCTATACCAGAGTCCTTATTCACCAACACTGTAAGACTGAAACACAGACTTAAAATTGACAACTTGTCTAATCACTGCCATTTCTTTGCAATTAGAGTTAACCACGTAAAATTTTATCTGATTATTTGTCGCTACCCACTGAACATGTATACTCATTTAGATCTAAATTGGTACATTTATAAAAACACGAGAGTGAATAGAACATTTGACAATACAAAGTCAAAGTCTGAGTTTAAGACTTATAACGTTGGTGAATAGGGCGCCTCATATACATACAGTACATGCTATAATCTCACCCAACTATCACCATTCAACAAAATCAAGACATATCCTTTTGGTGCAACAAGGTTTGATATTTCTTAATCGAGGACTCAGTGCAAAACTACGGTAACTACATCAATTTATAGAGGCAGGTACCTTAGTTTTGCAGTGACCCCTCGGTAAAGAACAACTTAAGATACAACCTTGTTGAGCCAAATGGACCAAGTATTTACTTAGTACAGTAACCTAATCCTGTATCACGTATTGTTTGCTTAATTATTACAACACGTGGAGGTCTCTTGTATAAATATTTGCATTACATTGTGAGGACATTCTGCTCTTCTATATTCATTACTTTACTTCATATACTGAAATGTACACACTAAACTGACTAAACTTTAGCAAGAAATTGCATCAATTTGGATAGATATTTGGCTTGTCGTTTAATTTTACATGAATAATGACCACTTAAATAGAGGCAATGACCACTTAAATAGTGGCCTTTTTAACTAAACAGAACTGAACAGAACTTTTTTCATCCCAAGAATAATGCAACATGGGTAATAAGAAATGTTTTTTTAACTGCATGAGGGCTATCGCTAATAATACATCAGCATTTGAATAAAGAATGCAGGTCCTTTTCAACTGAACAAGTTTAGGATTGGCAAATAGATAAGTCACTTTCAATACTTTTTTAATCAGAATGTAATTTTTTTAATATAATAATATAAACATGTGTAAAGCATACATACAGGTTTAATAAGTCAAGCATACAATGTAGCGCATACATACAAGCAAATTCTTAAACATGCCTATACAATAAATGCATAATTGGTTTATGAATTTATTATAATAAAATTAAATAAAATAATGCATTCTAAATGTACATAAATAATCCAACATTGAACATTCAGGCATCATACAAATAATCAACAAATTTGAATGTTATTTGATAATTAATGAAATTCCATGGGAAAATTCTATTTTATATTTTAGACAAATCTGTGTCACCGAGAAGTTTAATAACCTGATTTGGTACCAGTCTAGGAACTTGATCATCTGATTAGTTGTTTCTGAGCATAGTCAAGAAATTGACCAATGGCATGGCTGCATTCTTAGACTGATCCCTAAACCATTGACCTTCATATAATAGAACAATTTGTATCGGAACCAAAATTAATGTTGGCTTTCAACAAAATATCAATTTGAATACCAATATTAATCAAAGACTTTACATAAGACCTTGTTATTCTAGATTACTGAATAAATCCATTCATTACATTAATTTCATTTATACCAATTTCAGTAAAAATTTACTGCTTTGTGGGTACACATACAAAACTTTCAAACAATGATATAAAACGTCTATGAGAACATATCAAGGACACAGTACAATATTTCATGTTTAACACCATTACATACAGATGTTATAAAACAGGTGTCTGTAGCTTTAACAATGCGCTACCGAGCACTTTCATTCAGTAACCTCCTGTTTAATTCCATATAGAAGGCAAGGATAACCTCCATGGAAAGCACTTTGTATTGACACCTGTATTGAAAGTAACAGGCTATACAAGATAACAGAGTCAACATGAACCTATAGATTGAGGTTTGAGTTCAGCAAAGACATCATACTGTATCAGGTGACAATGACAACTTATAGAACAGAGGATACCCCTGCTGTGTTTTTGAAACATTGATCAGAAATACACATTTTTTTAAGTAGAAAGGGTCGATAACTCTGCCAAAATTAAGCTGATTGAAACTGTTATCATATTATTTATGCTCTTGGGCTTTGTTCGAATTGAATATTTCCCTTTGTTTCATGAGTAAAGGATCAGATATCAATGTTTGACAAGAACAGACAGAGGAGAGACAGGGGTACACTATATGCCCTGTTACCATTCTTTGAATAGCGAAAGCAAAAATTTATACAAACAATTAGAACATACTGGTTGATGAAGTATAAATGCACCATAATTCATTGTATCACAACAAGAAAGAAATACATATCAACAGGGTGCACATGGTATACAGCGATTCTATCTACCATAAACAAGGCTTACAATGAAACTATGGCAACCATAAATCATTAAAAAGAAGAAGAAGACCATTACCACAAACAGTGGATAAACCGAGGAACAACCCCTTATAGGTGCACTGTGTTGAGTTTTAGGACCATTCTTAAAATTTTAAGCGTTCCCTTGATACAGCCATACTTTGCTATGTACGGGAAGATAAGGGGATTATCAAGTTTTGAATTAATATTTTTACAATACCAGTGTTAACTGTAAAACTTCTCCGCTCAGACCCCTAATAATTTTTTAGAAGGGGTTATTTCGTGGGTAGCAAGGGTTTCATCACAATTTAGATGCTGAATTGAGATAATTGCCATTTACATAATTTTGTACTCGATTTTACTAAATTATATTGTTTATTTTTAAAAGGAAACTAACTCAAAAGTCAAAGATAGGGTTTCAGGGGATTTTCAGGGGTCATATGAAATCACTGGGCTACTAGTGTAGATAGGGTAATATCGAACAATCCTATGTTCATTTATGGTTGAATATTGATGAAGGAAAAACCAGAGTGACAGGTACCATATAAAGGTGTGATCAGTACAACATAGAACAATGTGACAAATTTCTTACCACATTCAAATGCATTTTAAGCGCCTTGCAAGATCATGAGATAAATGGTCATTTAGCATTTTCTACACTGAACTATCAAGCAATCAAGGCATTGTTCACTGCTTATTTATAATTATACCTAAAACATTAACTAAACAACTTTTAAAATATCCTATGATACCGAAAACAAGTCAATAACATGGAATGCTTAAATCAACATTGTCTTCAATTGCAAAACTCTCCATCCGAAATACATGAACTAAAACAATATTTAGTGATTCAAAAATCATCTCGATTTGACGAAACACAAGACCTAGGACATTTCTAAACAACTAAATCTTGTTTCACAGTTGTAAGTAAAAATTCAAAGTTGTATCACATCAGAGAGTAAAACACGTTGATGAATCTCATTCTAAAGTCGTTCGGTAGATGCAGAGTTAAAATCCATAAGTCTCGGCGATAATTGTCAGTGCAATCGAGACTCAGGACGATCCATGTCGAGACTCGGGACGATCCGGGTCAACCAGCTGCTCAGAAGATCCCCAGTTGAATCAGCTCACAATGAATATTTTCGTAATTTTTTTCCGCAGTAAATTTGATATACATTCCTACGAAGCTGTTATACATAAGACATTCAGGCACCAAGGTTCTTGCTCGCTGTCTAGAATGTATAAAAGTTTTACTGTTTATATTATATACACTATAATCCTATGAACAGTCGGCCACAGAATCAAGATTTACAGTTTGACGTTAACCACGTCAGTCCTTCATAGAGTCCATCACCTGTTGTAGCACACGCTGGCTGTACATACCAATTTCTGTCTCGTATACGTGTTAATCCTAATTTCTCCTGTATTTCATGTGGTTTCATGGCTGAAATAAACAAATCATCAAGTCATTATAACACAAACTAATCAGATGGTCATTAGAGAGATGAAAGATGCAAGTTTATAGTAATTAATTTAAGGTGATTATGAAACAAATTTTCTAACTTGTATTGATCACTCTCAACACCTCATTCCTGATGTTATCCATCACACAAGTCTGAGAGAAGAAAAAGAAATCACTGATACCATTTTTATTACGTCTTTGGTATGATGCGACCTGGGATCGAACCAGTGACATACTTCAGCATTCAAAGCAAATGCTCAACCACTAGGCTATCAAAGAGATGTAAACCAACACACCCAAACACACCCTCTCTATATCTTACAACTTATAATGTTGAAATCAGACATCGTGGTTCTCCTGAACTGTATTGTAACCACCTATGGTTAATTGCAAGGACAGCAATTAAAGGGATACATGAACTGTGACTGCATATAGCAAGTGACTGCTATTAGTACAGTTTGAACTTGGTTTTTTATGTGTAATAACTGAATGTTTTTTAATGACAGATTACCAGTATTGATTTGATTAATGATTATGTTAGGTAGGTTACTAATGTGATTTTAATTGGTATCAGATTCAATCAATGAGCAATTTAACGCCCTGCTTTGATATTCAAACAGTAATACCTGCTAATTCAAATAACAATTTTAACATCAGTAATGCATACATGTAGTAAAACATGGAAGAATTTGAATCAATATGTACGAGTATAATGATGTCTACATCTAGGATGATAATAGAAAAGTACAGCAGACAATATAATTCATGTTTGATACATAAAAGCAACAAATTGTCTCAGACAAAACCTAAAAATAAAGTTTTAAGTCATAAAACTCATTTCTTCACAAATCTGTTGCATTACAAGCCAGACTTTAGACTTATTGTGATTTTCAATTTGCATTTACATGTCCAGACTTTAGACTTATTGTGATTTTCAATTTGCATTTACATGTCTGTCTCAAAATGAAAGACATAATATTTCTGCAGTTGTTTTGTATATACATGTATAGCTAGATAGCCCTGCAAATCTGCTCCAATAGCTCGCTTATTTAGATGAGTAACCGATCTCTCTCCGTAAACAGCAGGTTTCATATATCAAAATGTTCGTCAAGGACTGTTGCTTATGAAATGATATTTCAATTTCCATGAAAGTGCTGTAGATCTGAGAAATCCAAGATGGCATCCAAGATGGCCGCCAAAATCATGCAAACATCCAAATATAACACTTTTCATCATTATTCCTTTGTATGTTAACATATTGCAATCAAATTTGTTTCATTTGTACGTAAACAGAAATACCTTCAAACTCAGTTACTTTTTAAAACTTTCAATCGTAAAGGTCAAGGTCAAATCAAAGGTCAAAATTTAGGGAAAATGGCAACTGACAAGGGTGTATTTGTCTTTTTTGTTCCGGATATTTAATATATCATCGTTTTATTTATGCCAAAGTACGCCACAGGGATTGGTGTTTGTATTTACATTACAGTTTTGGAGTAGAAGTTTAATTTTTATGGAAATCCAAGATGGCGTTCAAGATGGCCGCCGAAATCGAGTAAACATCCGAATTTAACACTTTTCATCATTATTCTGTTATTTGCTAATGTATTTCAGCCAAATATGTTTCATTTTAAAGTATACTCAAATATCCTTAAAATCATTCACTTCTGATAACTTTAAATCGTAAAGGTCAAGGTCAGATCAAAGGTCAAAGGTCAAAATTTAGGGGAAAATGGCAGCTGACAAGTCGTTTTCCCCCTTTTCAGCCAAATATTAAATATACCCTTGTTTTGTTATATCAAAATATACTATAGGGCTTGCTTTTGGCAAATAATAACTAACACTCTTTTTTGGAGCTTCATAAGGTTGTTTTAATTGATATCATTATACAATATGGTGTATAAAATAGTCATCAATATATATTATATAGTAGAAACAGTTAGTATCCAAAATTGCCATTTATCATCATCTTTGTGTGGACTGTACACATAATTCACATTTTTTGTTTTACAGTTAACTAAACTTCGGTACATTCAAAACAATTTGCTTTTAACAAAGAACTTCTGTAGTGTGTTCAAGGTCAAATTGAAGGTCAAATGTTTTTATTTAGGACAAGATAAAGTCTGGCAAAGTGCCATTTTATTTGAGATTCTTGATAGTAACATCAGTCTCATATAACATTGACAGTGAAGTGAATCCATTTGAAATAAGTAACATTGTAATGAATTAACATGCATTAATTAAGTAATTAAACTATTCGTTTCAGATCTATAGTTTGATGTATATTGGGCGGAATACAACATTTCAAAGGTATAACAATATTAAACAAGACTGCGTTCAATAAACGCTTATGCCCCTCGGAAGCCATTTCAATAAGTCTAAGTCCAAAATTAGGTCAAGGTGAAGGTCAAAACGGAGTCAGGTGATACAGGCGCGTATAGAGTGGTCATATACAACATCCATGCAAGTATGAAAGCTTTCTAGCAAGCCATATTAATGCTAGAAGAAACGGTCAATTTGGGTTAACCAGGCCGGACGGACGGACGAACGGACAGGTGAATAACTATATGCCTCCCGATCTATTGATAGGGGGGCATAAACAATGTTTTCATTTTGTTTTATCAATGATATAGTTACCTAAGGTGGTAGCATTATCTGATCAATAAATCTAAACAATCTACTGAACACTTTCCACAAACAATCCCATTCTAACAAGAAATAGTTAGGTGAAGTGACTCACTACAACATTATAGGTGACTTGCCAATCCAACTGGTAAACAAGACTGCGTTCAATAAACGCTTATGCCCCCGTGGAAGCCATGTCCATAAAAAGCTAATCAATCAGGGGCCATTATTCAGTTAGAATGTTTGATAGTGTTACATGGCTTTGAACTATAAGGGACTTATGATGGTAAACGAATATGCAACATTTGAAAGCAGTGCCTTGATTGACTTCATGTGTAATCTGGTGTTATGGTGTTATGGTTCTTTGTCACTGCACTTCTCCAAGTTGCCACCTATTCATATACCAAGTTTGAAGTCAATATTTTAAATACTTTTGAAGATACGCTCAAGACAAACAATTATCATGAAAATACTGAAGGGGAGATAATTCAAAATGTAAGGCAGACAGAGTTATGGTTCTTGGTCCATGCACTTCTACGAGCTACCATCTATTTATATATCAAGTTTTAAGGTAATATCTTAAACAATTTTGAAGATACACTCCGGTCAAAATTTTATTCTGAAAATACTAAAGGGGAGATAATTAAAAGTTTAAGACAGACAGAGTTATATTGCTTGGTCAATGCACTTCTCCAAGTTACCATCTATTTATATTCCAAGTTTCAAGTCAATATGTTAAATAGTTTTGAAGATATACTCAGAGCAAAATTTTAATATAAAAACACTAAAGTGGAGATAATTCAAAATTTAAGACAGACAGAGTTATGGTTCTTTGTCGATGCACTTCACCAAGTTGCCATTTATTTATATTTCAAATTTCAAGTCAATATGCTAAATAGTTTTGAAGATACGCTGCAGACAAAATTTTATTGTGAAAATACTAAAGGGGAGATAAGTCTAAGTCCAAAATTAGGTCAAGGTGAAGGTCAAAATGGAGTCAGGTGATACAGGTGCGTGGAGAGTGGTCATATACAACATCCATGCAAGTATGAAAGCTTTGTAGCAAGCCATGTTAATGCTAGAAGAAACGGTCAATTTGGGTTAACCAAGAATTTGGCCTTTCAATAAGTCTAAGTCCAAAATTAGGTCAAGGTGAAGGTCAAAATGGAGTCAGGTGATACAGGCGCGTGGAGAGTGATCATATACAACATCCATGCAAGTTTGAAAACTTTGTAGCAAGCCATATTAATGCTAGACGAAACGGTCAATTTGGGTTAACCAAGAATTTGGCCTTTCAGTAAGTCTAAGTCCAAAATTAGGTCAAGGTGAAGGTCAAAATGGAGTCAGGTGATACAGGCGCGTGGAGAGTGATCATATACAACATCCATGCAAGTTTGAAAACTTTGTAGCAAGCCATATTAATGCTAGACGAAACGGTCAATTTGGGTTAACCAAGAATTAGGTCAAGGTGAAGGTCAAAATGAGTCAGGTGATACAGGCGCGTGGAGAGTGATCATATACAACATCCATGCAAGTTTGAAAACTTTGTAGCAAGCCATATTAATGCTAGACGAAACGGTCAATTTGGGTTAACCAAGAATTTGGCCTTTCAATAAGTCTAAGTCCAAAATTAGGTCAAGGTGAAGGTCAAAATGGAGTCAGGTGATACAGGCGCGTGGAGAGTGATCATATACAACATCCATGCAAGTTTGAAAACTTTGTAGCAAGCCATATTAATGCTAGACGAAACGGTCAATTTGGGTTAACCAGGGCGGACGGACGAACGGACGGAAGGACGGACGGACGGACGGACGGACAGGTGCATTACTATATGCCTCCCGATCTGTCGATACGGGGGCATAAAAATCTGTCAACAATTCTGAATAATTGTTACCAGGTGCTAAAATGAGAACAACCAAATTAACAACGTTATTGTGCAACATTCGTGTTCAACAATGTTCATGAATACGTGTGATACAATTTCTATAGCATTTGTCACTTTTTACAACTAGTATCAGGGCGACAAATATACAATGATATACAACATGAACACATCAGTTATAAAAAGCAATGCCATTGATACAATGTGTCAACCTCGTGTCAAGTTAAACGAGTCTGTCATAAGTAAACATTACAAGTATCAGACAGTTATTGCATACCTTTTCATGTACAACAAATATAAATTGTTCACCCACATACAAAATCATGATTCGTCACTATCTGACGTTTCCAATTCTCGGCCAAAGATGGACGAAAGTGTGTATACATTTATACACACTGTGTCTGCCGTCTCAATGTCTCCGTTACAACGACTGGCCACAGTGCATGGCTGCTTGTGTCTGAAACATGCACATGTTTCATTGCACAGGAAACATTCACAGACCAAGTCATTTAACTATTCCGGAGCCGCTGCCGGCTGGCTCATCATTTGTGGCCGTATTCCTGCTCCACATTTGTGTATTCATAGCCGAATTCAGTGAATGGTGGTAGCTGATGGTTTGCTACTGTAGCATTTCGCCACACCCAAATCTGTATGACACGTCTCCGAAGATGAAGCATCAGGCTATTTTCTGTTGGTGGTAGATTATGTAGGTTGAACAGAACCTTTGGCTTTCATGCATCGTAGCTGATGGAGCGAATGTCGGCTGTTTCCACCATATAGGCTGATAATGAACATGTTGCAGGCCAATCGTTTCGGTTCAGATAGCTCAAGATCCATACCAATAAACTGCAGTGTTTGGTACTGATGTGCATTGTCAACCATCATCTTGAATGCTTTGCGTTTTCCTTTTCCGTAAAACCCACTTGTTGTATCACAGCCTGTTAAACAATAAACTGTCAACATTATTTAGCTGTTCAGTTGTCAGTTTATGAATAAACGCGTGAATTGGTATCAGTCGTCTGCAGTCAGTATGTGTGGTGACTGTTCCAGTGGACATTAAGACATAGGGAGCACCTATGTGTTGATAATGGTGTGTAAGCAGAACAAGTACGTCTGTATCTGGTGTGTGAATGGCGAGTGAGCTTGCTCCTGAATTGGCTTCGTATTTAGCATGCAGGATCATTATGGTGTCTGCCTCTTCCTGGTTGGTATACAGTTCTGTAATTTCTTCAATGGAATCTGCTGATATTCGTACACAGGGTAGCTGCCTTCCTCCATTCACAAATAATGTTTCCTGCGACCTTAGCTCATTGCACGCATTTTCCATCATGTACCGCGTGTAGAACTCTATGTGGCGTTCTTCGCAGGAATAACTTCCAGTCGCTTGGTATTTCAAGTTCAGGAAGGCTCGTGAAATTTCACAAAATGTGAAAAACATTCATATTGTATTCGACAAATACAATGAAGATAGCCTGAAAACACAAACTAGACAGGAACGGGGTGACGTGAAGAACAACACTGCAGGCAATATACATGTCCATAGTGAACTTGAAATACCAAGCGACTAGAAGTTATTCCTGCGAAGTGGTTCCAATAAAGAATGCCTTATAGAGTTCTACACGCGGTACATGATGGAAAATGCGTGCAATGAGCTAAGGTCGCAGGAAACATTATTTGTGAATGGAGGAAGGCAGCTACCCTGTGTACGAATATCAGCAGATTCCATTGAAGAAATTACAGAACTGTATACCAACCAGGAAGAGGCAGACACCATAATGATCCTGCATGCTAAATACGAAGCCAATTCAGGAGCAAGCTCACTCGCCATTCACACACCAGATACAGACGTACTTGTTCTGCTTACACACCATTATCAACACATAGGTGCTCCCTATGTCTTCATGTCCACTGGAACAGTCACCACGCATACTGACTGCAGAAGACTGATACCAATTCACGCACTTATTCATAAACTGACAACTGAACAGCTAAATATTATGTTGACAGTTTATTGTTTAACAGGCTGTGATACAACAAGTGGGTTTTACGGAAAAGGAAAACGCAAAACATTCAAGATGATGGTTGACAATGCACATCAGTACCAAACACTACAGTTTATTGGTATGGATCTTGAGCTATCTGAACCGCAACGATTGGCCTGCAACATGTTTATTATCAGACTATATGGTGGAAACAGCCGACATTCGCTCCATCAGCTACGATGCATGAAAGCCAAAGGTTCTGTTCAACCTACATAATCTACCACCAACAGAAAATAGCCTGATGCTTCATCTTTGGAGACGTGTCATACAGATTTGGGTGTGGCGAAATGCTACAGTAGCAAACCATCAGCTACCACCATTCACTGAATTCGGCTATGAATACACAACTGTGGAGCAGGAATACGGCCACAAATGATGAGCCAGCCGGCAGCGGCTCCGGAATTGTTAAATGACTTGGTCTGTGAATGTTTCCTGTGCAATGAAACATGTGCATGTTTCAGACACAAGCAGCCATGCACTGTGGCCAGTCGTTGTAACGGAGACATTGAGACGGCAGACACAGTGTGTATAAATGTATACACACTTTCGTCCATCTTTGGCCGAGAATTGGAAACGTCAGATAGTGACGAATCATGATTTTGTATGTGGGTGAACAATTTATATTTGTTGTACATGAAAAGGTATGCAATAACTGTCTGATACTTGTAATGTTTACTTATGACAGACTCGTTTAACTTGACACAAGGTTGACACATTGTATCAATGGCATTGCTTTTTATAACTGATGTGTTCATGTTGTATATCATTGTATATTTGTCGCCCTGATACTAGTTGTAACAAGAGGGCCATGATGGCCCAATATCGCTCACCTGATTATAAACCCTGCACAATTTTCACCCAAAGGAATAATTTGAACATCTTGGTAGAAAACCACAAGATGATGCTACATACCAATTATCAAAACTCTAGGCAGTGTAGTTTTTGGCAAGAAGATATTAATATGTTTTCCCTATATAAGTCTATGTAAAACGGTGACCCCCGAGTGGGGCCAATTTTGACCTCAGGGGCATAATTTGAACAATCTTGGTAGAGGACCACTAGATGATGCTACATACCAAATATCAAAGCTCTATGCAGTGTAGTTTTAGACAAGAAGATTTTTATATGTTTTCCCTATATAAGTTTATGTAAAACGGTGACCCCCGGCCTGGGCCAATTTTGACCAAAGGGGCATAATTTGCACAATCTTGGTAGGGGACCACTAGATGATGCTACATACCAAATATCAAAGCTCTAAGGCATTGTAGTTTTAGACAAAAATATTTTTTTATGTTTTCTCTATATAAGTCTAAGTAAAATGGTGACCCCCAGGGTGGGGCCAATTTTGACCCCAGGGACATAATTTGAACAATCTTTGCAGAGGACCTCTAGCTGAGTCTACATACCAAATATGAAAGCCCTGGGCCAAGCGGTTTTGGAGAAGAAGATTTTTTAAGGTTTCCCCTATATAACTCTATGTAAAACTAAGGGCCCCCGGGGCGTGGCCAATTTTGACCCCAGGGACATAATTTGAACAATCTTTGTAGAGGACCTCTAGCTGAGTCTACATACCAAATATGAAAGCCCTGGGCCAAGCGGTTTCGGAGGAGAAGATTTTTTAAGGTTTCCCCTATATAACTCTATGTAAAACTAAGGGCCCCTGGGGCGGGACCAATTTTGATCCCAGGGACATAATTTGAACAATCTTTGTAGAGGACCTCTAGTTGAGTCTACATACCAAATATGAAAGCCCTGGGCTAAGCGGTTTCGGAGAAGAAGATTTTTTAAGGTTTGCCCTATATAACTCTATGTAAAACTAAGGGCCCCCGGGGCGTGGCCAATTTTGACCCCAGGGACATAATTTGAACAATCTTTGTAGAGGACCTCTAGCTGAGTCTACATACCAAATATGAAAGCCCTGGGCCAAGCGGTTTCGGAGAAGAAGATTTTTTAAGGTTTCCCCTATATAACTCTATGTAAAACTAAGGGCCCCCGGGGCGGGGCCAATTTTGACCCCAGGGACATAATTTGAACAATCTTTGTAGAGGACCTCTAGCTGAGTCTACATACCAAATATGAAAGCCCTGGGCCAAGTGATTTCGGAGAAGAAGATTTTTTAAGGTTTTCCCTATATAACTCTATGTAAAACTAAGGGCCTCCGGGGCGGGGCCATTTTTGACCCCAGGGACATAATTTGAACAATCTTTGTAGAGGACCTCTAGCTGAGTCTACATACCAAATATGAAAGCCCTGGGTCAAGCGGTTTCGGAGAAG
Source organism: Spisula subtruncata (assembly GCA_963678985.1). Lineage (NCBI taxonomy): Eukaryota > Metazoa > Mollusca > Bivalvia > Venerida > Mactridae > Spisula > Spisula subtruncata. The sequence continues at coordinate 13,088,896 of OY787674.1, forward strand.
AAGATTTTTTAAGGTGTCCCCTATATAACTCTATGTAAAACTAAGGGCCCCCGGGGCGGGGCCAATTTTGACCCCAGGGACATAATTTTAACAATCTTTGTAGAGGACCCCAAGGTGATGCTACATACCAAATATGAAAGCTCTAGGTCTTACAGTTTCAGAGAAGAAGATTTTTGAAGTTTCCTTTTTGAAAATCTATTTTTAGCCTGTGTGACCTAGTTATGCGACGGACTGGAATTTTTTTAACAACTTTGGTAGAGGTCCACCCAAGGAACATTCCTGTTAAGTTTTATCAAATTTGGCCAAGCGGTTTAGGAGGAGAAGTCGTTTGAAGAAATTGTTGACGGACGCACGACGCACAACGCACGACGCACGCCGCACGACGCACGACGGACGACGGACGACGGACATCTCGGTATGACAAAACCTCACCCTGACCACATTGTGGTCAGGTGAGCTAAAAAGTGACAAATGCTATAGAAATTGTATCACACGTATTCATGAACATTGTTGAACACGAATGTTGCACAATAACGTTGTTAATTTGGTTGTTCTCATTTTAGCACCTGGTAACAATTATTCAGAATTGTTGACAGATTTTTTAATATTGTTATACCTTTGAAATGTTGTATTCCGCCCAATATACATCAAACTATAGATCTGATATGAATAGTTTAATTACTTAATTAATGAATGTTAATTCATTACAATGTTACTTATTTCAAATGGATTCACTTCACTGTAAATGTTATATGAGACTGATGTTACTATCAAGAATCCCAAATTAAATGGCACTTTGCCAGACTTTACCTAAATAAAAACATTTGACCTTGAACACTCTACAGAAGTTCTTTGTTAAAAGCAAATTGTTTTGAATGTACCGAAGTTTAGTTAACTGTAAAACAAAAAATGTGAATTATGTGTACAGTCCACACAAAGATGATGATAAATGGCAATTTTGGATACTAACTGTTTCTACTATATATAATATATATTGATGGCTATGATATACACCATATTGTATAAAGATATCAATTAAAACAACCTTATGAAGCCCCAAAAAAGGAGGGTTAGTTATTATTTGCCATACGCAAGCCCTATAGTATATTTTGACATAAGAAACAATGGTATATTTAATATTTGGCTGAAAAGGGGGAAAACGACTTGTTAGCTGCCATTTTCCCTAAATTTTGACCTTTGACCTTTGATCTGACCTTGACCTTTACGATTTGAAGTTGTCAGAAGTGAATGAATTTAAGGATATTCGAGTATACTTTAAAATGAAACATATTTGGCTGAAATACATTAGCAAATAACAGAATAATGATGAAAAGTGTTTAATTCGGATGTTTACTCGATTTCGGCGGCAATCTTGAACGCCATCTTGGATTTCCATAAAAATTAAACTTCTACTCCAAAACTGTAATGTATATACAAACACCAATCCCTGTGGCGTACTTTGGCATAAATAAAACGATGATATATTAAATATCTGGAACAAAAAAGACAAATACACGATTGTCAGTTGCCATTTTCCCTAAATTTTGACCTTTGACCTTTGATTTGACCTTGACCTTTACGATTGAAAGTTTTAAAAAGTAACTGAGTTTGAAGGTATTTCAGTTTACGTACAAATGAAACAAACTTGGTTGCAATATGTTAACATACAACGGAATAATGATGAAAAGTGTTATATTAGGATGTTTGCATGATTTTGGCGGCCATCTTGGACGCCATCTTGGATTTCTCAGATCTACAGCACTTTCATGGAAATTGAAATATCATTTCATATGCAACAGTCCTTGACGAACATTTTGGTATATGAAACCTGCTGTTTACAGAGAGAGATCGGTTGCATGCCATAAAGCTCATCAAATTTGCAGGACTAAGATGCTTTCATGTTCAAATCAAACAAAGCTAAGTTTTGAAGACTTTACACAGAATACAGCACTGTTGACCAGTAACCAGCAATTGTTTCTCTGGTACACGTCGGACCAGCTTTTTTCTCAGGTTGACCTGATTATACTCAAAGCCCTGAATACTTATATACTGTAAAATTTTATAATTTCGATGGGACAAAATTTTGAAATCCACGAAATTTAATCCCCACGAAAATTAATGATTTTACAGTATATAACCCCAAGCACTTGCTCTGGATCCTTTGCCAGATTAAAACTGACTCACATCGCAAATTTTCAGCTTTAAAGGCTATTTAGCAATACACGTCTATGGGACAAATTTTGGGAAGGTGAGTGGTGAGTGCTAATATGCTATACTAACCATCAGGTAAATCCTGTTTATTAGCGAACACAAGTATAAGTGATTCTCTCATTTCTCTATCATTGATAATTCTGTGTAATTCTTGTCTGGCTTCATCTATTCTATCCCTATCTGCACAGTCTACCACAAATATCAACCCCTGTGTTCCTGTATAGTAGTGTCGCCATAATGGTCGAATCTTATCCTGCCCACCTACATCCTGCAAAACAACAACAATATTACCAGTTATTTATGCTTAACACAATCCTAGCTACCAACAACATTACCAGTTATTTACGCTTAACACAATCCTAGCTACCAACAACATTACCAGTTATTTACGCTTAACACAATCCTAGCTACCAACAACATTACCAGTTATTTACGCTTAACACAATCCTAGCTACCAACAACATTACCAGTTATTTACGCTTAACACAATCCTAGCTACCAACAACATTACCAGTTATTTACGCTTAACACAATCCTAGCTACCAACAACATTACCAGTTATTTACGCTTAACACAATCCTAGCTACCAACAACATTACCAGTTATTTACGCTTAACACAATCCTAGCTACCAACAACATTACCAGTTATTTACGCTTAACACAATCCTAGCTACCAACAACATTACCAGTTATTTACGCTTAACACAATCCTAGCTACCAACAACATTACCAGTTATTTACGCTTAACACAATCCTAGCTACCAACAACATTACCAGTTATTTACGCTTAACACAATCCTAGCTACCAACAACATTACCAGTTATTTACGCTTAACACAATCCTAGCTACCAACAACATTACCACGTTATTTACGCTTAACACAATCCTAGCTACCAACAACATTACCAGTTATTTACGCTTAACACAATCATATCCACCATCATTCTGAAGACAACACTAAAATCTCTATTATAGTTTATTTACTCCTTACCCCAATGCATTGTTAAGGGGTCCCAAGGTTTCAAACATTGTCTTATTGTTAAAATTCACATTACGAATCTTCAAAAGACCATTACTGTGTCAAAATCTTTGATATTTTTTTCATCAAATTACTTATTTTCTGCAGCAAAGATAAGTCTTTTTAATGCAAAAAATCTGGATTTCCTTAATTGTAAGACTCCTGAATGTTATACTACAGTAACTACACTAATATATTACAAGTTGAAAATGTGGACATATCTCATGTGTAAATTTTGAGCAAAAAAATACAAAGATTGATCTCCCTTGATATAAATGTGTCATGACAAGTTTATTTTCATAATTAGATTGTCTCCCCTCCATTCTTTTTATTGAAAATTGATTATAGATAATGTGGATATGGCATGCTTTAGTGTATATCTATAGACTATTAGAGTAAAACAGATATGTTGGCAACAGACTTCACTATGTGTCCATGTCCGACAGACACACATGAAGGTTGCATTGAGAATTTGAAATGACAAAATTTTGCTTCTTTATTTCAGCAGTTCTATTTAATACTGACTTACATAATTATATTAACACTTTTCTATTTGATCGATGAAATCATTTTTTTTATTTCTAACATTATGTTCTGGAGAAAATGACAGATTACATTAATAAAGTTCATGTGTATTATCATTAGTTACATGTTTAATTGTTATGTAAGTTTAAATAACAAAGCAATTTATTAATTAACCTAAAGTAGTTTACAATTACCAGTAACTGAGTTTATTTTTATTGCAGCTGTTTTTTGAAAATTCTACGGACAATTGGAGAAATTCTAGTTGCATGTAGTTGAAATAATGGTAAATGATTTTATTTGGCAAACATCAAGATCTAACAGTTTCTAACTACATGATGGAAGACTTAAGTGCAGAGTCTAGAATTACACAACTTGACTGAGTTAACAAAACATGGGGTAATAAGCTTGTTGGAAAAGGACCAATGACATTATCAGGTCATTTACTTTCACAAGAAAGATCACTTTCAAGCCAACTAGTGTCATTAATGCTTTATTGTATGCCAATTTCTAGAAAGTAGTCCTAATGTAAAGGGATAATTGTTCATAAAATTCCATGGAAGAACTTGATGTTGGAACTTTCTTTGCCTACATGCAATGACTATCACAGAACAGCAAGACTCTTAAAGAGAATTGCCCCCCCCCCTTATTAGGGTGAAAAATCCAACAGGCAATGATTATTAATAATGTTAAAGAACATCAAAAATAATGTGTACCCTTTTCCACTGTAGCAATGATTGCAAGCTTGGGAACATTTCTGGACACAAAATTCAATGTATTACAGTTGCTTAAAGCATTCTCAGGGCAAATACTCTCTACCACGCAGCCTACGCCAAGGAAGATACTTTACAAGTTGTATCAACTTCCCCACCGAGGACCTTAGAAAAACAATGTTGTGCAGCTTTTAATTTAAAAGGTATGGAGTATTGTCACCACTGAGTGACAACCAATTTGCATGAGATAAATGGAGAAATGTGCACTTCCATTTTGTTCCCATCAGAAATAATAATTGTAAAATGACAATTCTAACACAAAATGTAACCGCTGCAACAAATGTCACGATTTCACTGCATTAACCGATTCAAGATTTATTATCCAATTCAGAGGTTAGTTTTTAAATTTTGTGAAAGTTCATTCAGAATCCTAATACAATGAATACTTAATGTGCGTGGGAACGGACAGACTAACCTTTTGACCATGCCTATTTTTGACATATTAAAATATAGCCACAAGCATGTACCACATATATGCAATTGGCAATTAATACAACATACTACTAGTATATCAACATACAATGCCATATGCTACGGTATAACAGGAAGTCCTTAACAACAAAATATGTGTTACAAGCCTGCTAGTTTCCGGACTTGTGTAACCAAAGAATAGTGAAAATTTATCATAAATTTATCATAAAATTATCAAATCCCGTGGGCATCAAATTTCGTAGATGTTAGTAAAGTCTACTGTGATGGGTCAAAACTTTGTGAATTTAAAATTGGGCACGGGAAACCTCTCATTATATTTTTTGGAGGTCCATATCATTAAATGATGGATATTTGACTGGATAAAGTTCCTTCAAGAAATCATTGAAAATTAATCTGCCTCCAATGAAAGTGGGTTTATAGTATATCAATGTACATTTTGCATTACTCATACATATATGATGATACAGCGTAATATTTCATCATTATACCATGTAACATACAAGTAGCTAACTCAGTGGTTGACCAAAGTGCTGATTCACATTTAGCATCTTCAAACATTGCTATATCAATTATAATTAAAGCTTAAAAAATATCAAATGACATTAACTTTGTCAATACTACAAAATATTTTCAACAAATAATTCTTACTTTTATAGAGTTAATTTAATAATGATATTATAAATACTTAACATAGTGAATTTCTGTATTATTCAAAATTTGTAGAACATTCTTCAAAGGGACACACAAAGAAGCGTTAGCGTTCTGTTTAACATCCTCTAAACATGAAAATTTTGATGTTTTGTCAATCTGCAGAAATATTATTTTTAGGTGTCTTGTGTTACCAAACTTGTCTCTGCGATATTTTGATTTATTTCCTGTTGCTAAGCAACAATATCGTGTCAATGTTCAAATGATTACCAAAAACTGCCCAAAAATTTTGTTCCAAGAGATATGTAGCACATCTTTCTAATAAGTGATTAAAAAGATTCGGCACTCTTGATTCTCGCCTTTTCGATGGCCTTTAAAGGTTTGCGCGTTATTTAGGGTTAATCAATATAATAACTTTCATAGGGCAAAAACCTGAATAAATCAGTGTAGTTACTGCAGTACAAGTATATATGTCATCAATAAATCATAACGTATATCAGGTCTATATATAGACATAGTTTAACATGTAGAGAATGTGTTCCCCGCCCTACTGTTGAACTATGGACAGAAATACGAACCTGTTGACTTCCTTAAATACTACCACACTCTACCTGATCAAACAGCAAGATTAGGCCACTACCAAATACAAGCTGAATTATCATTATTTTTCAATTAAAATAAGGTTGATAGAGAATAAGCTGTTTTACCAAGGCAAGGCCATTACAAATTACTTGCTAGCTGATCAACCAATATGTTCTGAAAATGGGAGAGGGGAAGGATTTTTCGGTTTTGATCCCAGCTAATTTTCTTTTTTGTATGTTCCAAAATATTACTGGACGGTTGTAGTTTGTTTTGAAAAATATATAAAGGTCAGAAACATGAAACTTAATTATTACTAAGGAAGGGACAGGAATGATAATCTAAATTATCTAAGAATTTACAAATTTTATCAAACCCAGCGAGGACTTAGTACAAGCCTATCTGGTGAAGCAGCCTCAAGCAGGACAGTTAATTCAGCCAGTAATTTATAATAGTCTGACCTTTATTTAAGAAGATTACATCTACCTTTAAATACTTACCCATACACTAAATTTGACATTTTTATAGTTGACTGTTTCTACATTAAATCCCACGGTAGGTATAGTTGTCACTGATTGGCCTAGCTTTAACTTATATAATATAGCTGAACAATCTGGTTAAGGAATAGTAATCTTTTCAACATACAAAATATACACATAAAATACTAAACAGATAAATCAATATATAAAGCATTTATAACAATTAACATGGAACAGAACAGAACAGAACAGAACAGAACATGCAAACATGTAGTATATCAAAACAGCAAATTATCCATCAAATATTTCTCATGGCCAAAAAAAGCTAAAAATCATCAACTTGTATTTTTTTTTTATGTTATTGAATATCTATACTTCAAACATTGAGTCTATAATAAATATCAAAAGTCAGGATAACCTGAGGTATTGACTTTGGTGGTTATAATGATCAAAGTTCATAAACCTTGCCTTAGTAAACATATACTCTGACAACAAAATAACTTTTAATTCAAAAAAAAGATGAGTACCATGTTAATTTATTGGTTGAGGACTATGTTAGTTTAAAGGTTGAGGACCAAGTTAATTAATCGGTTGAGGTCCAGGGTGTAACTAGACGAATACCAGGTTAATATACCAGTAATTTTAACAGCTGAGGCCCAATTTAAGTCAAGGAGCATGTTAATTTGTTCAGATATTATTACAAGGTCAGTACCCGACTCACAGATCACATGATAAAGATGAGCACAACACTAAGCTTCAGTAGGCAATGTAACCTTCAATCTAGTCAGGCCACCCGACTAGATAATATATTTTTTCAATCAAATAGCATTACATTTTTCAAGTTTCGTTAGATTTTATTTTTGGCTTGATTATCTCCTATGTTTGAGGGTGCAAAGGGAAATAATTTCATGAGAAAAGAGTAGATTGAGGAGTTATCTTTCTAAACATAGGGTATGTTAAACTGACTACCTTCAATCACTTACACTACAAACTAGACATTTATCTCAACTACATACACAAGTGAGCACAAATTAGAGCGATTAGCATATATGATAAAGTGCAGTTAAATTGTGCAGTTTATATGTACCGGTATGATGTGAACAGATTTAACATTCGAGGAGCGAAGCTTTCAACACATTTTGATGAACAAAAGTAACAAATGCACTGAACGTGAACTGAACATCTAAATGTAACATGTGATCTCCTACACAGGTGATCTTGGTTAATTAACACCATACAGACAGTCAGATACCTATCATAGTATCATCCTATGCTGCCATCACAAACATTGTGACAACATTCTGGTATTTCTGTATATTGTTTATAATCTGGTGATCTTACAAGTATACAGTGAAACCTTGTCATAAGCAACAACTTGTGTGAGACTCATAATTCTATCATTTACATGCAATTCTTTAGCCCATTTAATGATTTTTCATTTGATTTTAGCAGAAAAAATGCAAAAATATTGCGGAAACTATGCCCAAAATTATCCCTGCATTCACTGAGATTGTCGCTCAACAGAGGTCAAATTGGTAACTTGTGCACTTCAATAGAATAATAACAGATACATGCAATGTGGCTGTATTGACTAGAGGTTAGAACAAGAGAGAGGTCCTCTCAAAGTGTGCTACATATTGACATGAAGATACAGGGCACAAGAACATTACCAAATTGATGTTATTAAGCAGAAATACAATCAAACCTATCTCAAGCAACCAGTCGAGAGATGCATCCAGTTATCCAGTTACCATAAAGTTATTAAATATTTTATTATAATTACTGCAGGTGGTTCTTTAGCACCGAAACATCTTCAACTATAGATCTACAACAATCTTCCAGGCGTGACTAGTAAACACTTAGCATTCTATCTCAATAGAGGTCACGCCTCGACGATTGTTGTACATCTATAGTATACATCAGGATTTGATCATATTGGATGCTCAGTGCTTATGGCAGGTGGTTGCTTAATTGAGATGATTACTTGATTACTATCATAGGACTCACAGTGAAGAGGTATTGAAGTTTTTGTTCACCTAGTGAGATTTATAAGCAATGTGAGAAGTATATAAAACATTTATGTGTGTAGGTTGGGTCTGACAAGCCATGAGCAATGTTCACTGTATCATAGCTTGCATGTCTTATAGCCATAAAATCACACAGCTAGACAATAAATACAACCACATTTACCGACCCTCGTCGTCTGTATAGAACATCTCCTCACTCAGTGACTCATTCTACAACCATAACAACATAACTTCATATAAATCAACAATCAATAAAAAAACAAAAAATGCAATTAGGTCATTTACGCTCATGTGAATCGACTCAACTTTTTTGGTGAAAATTAAAACTGAATTACTCGATACAGACTCCATGCTCGAGGAGTATTCAAACACTTAGTTTTTGTGTAATTACATTAAAAATTAAATAACATTCATTTGAGGACACAGAAAAGTAGCATTCAGTTTCACTGAGGAAATTTACATTTTGTCCGATGTCAAGGTGGGTGGGTTTTGATGACATTCAGAGCTTGATAATGGATGTGTACAAAAAATGTGCACAATAAATGAAACCACCTAAAATGCTGTATCACAGGCAAAGCAGTTCTAATCACACTGATTCACAGAATACATAGTATACATTTTGGTATCTAAGTTTGAAGAGCAATAACTGTAACGAGGTAAGAGGAAATACCCCTTACAATACAGGAGTGACTGTACTCCTTAAATAAGTATATTAAATATAAATGTTGAACACCCGACCACATTACATGTGTACGAAAGTGACATGATATCAACCTATCAAATTATTCAATTATATCATAGATTCATACATATATTGAAATGCTACATCTGGAGCATAAAATTAAATCCTTACTCACAAAATAAACCAGTGAGTTCACTAACACTAGATACAGTATAATATTTCAGTATGTGAAAGCATTGGGGAGGGGGTGGGGTAACTGCGATACTGGTCTATCTATAATATGAAATCAAGATGCATGTAGCCTTGTCCTGCTGCCTTTCCTCGATGCGGCAAAGTTCAAAGACTACTGACCAGCCAAAGTTTTATGATAATATCATAAAGTGTAACTTGATCTTGACCACCATCTTTCCATAAATATAACAAATTTATACAGTGAATCTATAATTAGTAATAACATCATAAATTGTTTCTTTAACCCTTCGAAATCAATTTAATTTGAGCATTAAATAATTGATTAAAATTTTGGCCAATGAATTTAAAAACTAAAATTAGATATTTGACAAGTAGAAAAGTGTCAAATTATTGTTATGGCCTCCAAGTTATACATGGTCAGTCACTTTACAGCAATGACCATGTGACAAGAGTTACACTTGTCATTACTGTCTACAAGGTAACATGAAGGAAACACCTTTTGACCTCGTTTGCGTCATAAATTATTTCGCAGCCTGTCAAGACATGGTTGGTCATCTCTACAAATAAACAACACATTACCACAACATTTCTCACTCACAGTGACTTGACCAATGTCAAACATCACCATGATAACATCATAATATTATATTATACAAGTGGGGAGCGGTGGCCTAGAGGTAGGTCGCGCGTTTCGGGATCGAGAGGTCCCGGGTTCGATCCCCCTCTGGACCACTGGTCAAAATCTCTGAGCAAGACCCACAGCTCCACTTCACCATGGTGCAAAATGGTACCTGTGAGGGCAGTGTCTATTCCTGGGCGCCGCAGATCGATGTTGGCTGCCACACCACAGGAGAGAAATAGTCTCCCCTGGGAGACACGAGTGTAGGTTTCCATATGTAGCCCAATGACCAGGGGAGTTAAATTTGTCAAAGGGTGCTTTAGCGGCCTAACAGCTGAAAAGAGCCCTAGAAAATTGGTAACTTAACTTAACTTATATGAATTTCAGAGAAGTATAGACATCATCACATGTGTGCAGCAGTGTTATCATATTTAACCACTAGCTGATGGCCCGATACATTTTTGAAATGGAGTGTAGTGTCTAAATACATATAGATCAGTTTTTTTAGTTAGTTTTTTTTTTAATAATGGTCCTGTCTGGCTTTTGTCGATATTTTTATCAATATTTAAAACGCAACCCCTGCTATAATACATGTATATCTACATTATTTTGGCATTCAACAAGATCTGAGATAAAATTACTGACAAAATAAGCAGCAATCAGCCACTGTCTGAGACATTTGTTCTAAAAGCAGCATACAATCCATTTGTGTTAATACTCAGTAGACAAGAAGAAATATGTATCGTTATTCTACATAGGGGATTATTCTCTCCACCTATTGATGTAGCTTTCATATCTATTGTAAATTGATAAGCCACCAAATTCAGCTTTCTTTGGAACACTGAATCTAGAGCTGTATATTCTAGTTTTCCTTAGAATGTCTAGTTTTAACAGTGCATAGTGACTAAGAATGCATGTATTATACAAGATGTTACATGAACTCAACTGTTTATGGTTGTTTCTGCCAGGCCTTCTAATGTTATTTGATAAGCCATCAAATTCAGGTTTCTTTGGAGCTGCAAATTCTTAAACTTTTCTGTGAATGCCTAGAGTTTTAAGTTTTAACTGGTTCCTGTTTCCAGCAAAGCACTACAAAGTACTTCCATGGGAGGTTATCAATGCGTTCTATATTTAATTGAACGGGAGGAAACTGAAGTAACTCTACATGCTCTAGTGACATACTAAAATTTTACGCAAGATTTTTACAAATATCACAGCATTTATTAATATTAACCGAATCAGTGTTATCTTATATCAATCTATACAAAAACAATGAATATGACAAAAACCTGAAAGTTCTCATTAAAGGTAAAGTTACGAGTTATGACAAATGTGTCAATTTTACATCAATATTTGATGACATTATACTCAGAATATTTTGTGTTTTTCCTCATTCTGATTGTCGTTTATTGAGTAAGTGCAAAACTGTACTAACTCTTTCTTCCGTAAGAAGAAGATAAAAAGTTCATGCATTATACAGTAAATTACTTTACAAGTTCTCACCAAAAAAACCCCAGGATGGTGGTTATACATAATCACCAACCTTATGATTTCCTAGAAGGAAAACGTGTGATACTGATATCTATATACAAAATGTGAGGTAAGGTTTCATTGTTCAATAGGAAAAAATAACCCATAGTAGATCATTGATGATACACGTGTCATACTCATACTTTTTTGTGGCTAACCACATAATGTAAAATCATTAATTTTCGTGGGGGATTAAATTTCGTGGATTTCGTGGTTCACCTCTACCACAAACTTTAATCCCAACGAACATTAATTTTGATCCTTGTTTTATTAACTGAAATGCAAAATCCACGAATTCAAGTTCCAACGAAATTGTCTTTTTTACCAAAACCACGAAATTTCATCCCAACGAAATTAAATGATTTTACAGTATCTAACAGGAAACACAAATGGAGTACTGAAAATCATTATTTTTTGTGGGGGATTAAATTTTGTGGATTTCATTCTCAACCATGAAATCAAATCCCATCAAACATTTATTTGGGCCCTTGTATTTATCACGGTACCTGAAATGCAAAATCCACAAATTAAGTAAACGTCCCATTGAAATAATTGTCTTTTTTACCAAAACCACAAAATTTTGTCACATTGAAATTGAATGATTTTACAGTATCGCACAAATGGTGTAACATTCCATTAGTATTACTTGTTACTTATTACTGAAAGGACGGGACAGATTAAAATTATTTTCTGATTAAGAATCAATATGAACACTGATGTTTTCCCATCCCATTTAAAAGAAGAAACAATGAGAAGATGCTGTTCAATCCCAGGAGTTATCAACCATGTCAGAACTGATATTCTCACACTTTGTCACAGAGTATTTGTAAATGATAGTCTATGTCAGTGATGGCAACATTGACATTTACGCAAGTCTCAGCATCGGCAAAATTTTTACATGGTCAGAATTTACCATAAATATACATTATGCAGTAGCAGTACTCCTTTCCAGACTAGGTTTATGGTCAGATTCACAAGCCACATTTCAGACTTTTATATATCATCAGACCAATTACATTTTACAGGACCAATTACTATCATTATTAAAATAATCCAGCGACATCTTTGCTGGACCAGTTCATGTGATAACCGTGACTTTTTTTATCAGGCCAGTGCTTTTTTTACAAAACCAGTGACATTTTTTTCACCAAAGAGTTCTTTATACTGGTAAAATCTGCAGATCAGTAATATAATTATTTACAACACTATTCATTCCAGATCAGTGACATTTTAACTTCAAGATAGTTTCATAAGGTGTGTAACAGCATATTGCAAAATAAGCAAATTAAAACTTATATTTCTGCTCCACCATACCGACCCACAGTATGAAATATTTCCATCAGATGTGAGATCTAGTCATCATTCTCATCAAAGAAATGAATAAGCAAGTTTTAATGAATGAATTTGAACAGAGTAGAGATATACATAATTTCATTACACCAGTTACAGATTAAACCTGATTTACAATCCTTTGAGGCCATCCATAAAAAATTAATTTGTTTGGCCCAATACAAATTTTCGAAAAAAGTTGGACAGGTACATATAATCATATATTTTTATTGGTTGATTATAAACTTCCACTTACTGGGATTCCTACAAACTTGGGGGTCGACAATAACACTGGTCCGCTGGTCTGAGGCCAGTGAAAGTCTTGAAGGACTAGTAACTGTTAACCAACTTTATGCTTCTTTTCCGTCGGACCAGTGACCGAAATAGTTTAAGTTAGTGTCTAGCCCTAGGGTCACATTCATTATATCAAAATGCACAGCAAGCAAACAAACTTTTTAGTATTAATGGCCTTTAGTCTCTAACAAATACTTTGATAGATGTACTACACACCAGCACTTTGTATAGGGTCTGAAGTACATAAACTATAACCTGGCAGAAAGAAGATACCCCAACAAACCTGGAGCTAATCATAATATTACCTCTGACCTTGAAAATACATAAACTAGCTTGAACTTATCAGATAGACATCAATGCTACATGTTAACCTACTCACAAAGCACAGCATCAGTAGGTAGTATGTCAATACTTCAATTATAAGTTCCTCTTTTATAGGCCACATCAAACTTTTTGTTTGGCATGTAAAGTTAGTTCACAGGACTTTCGTTAATTTTGACTCAGAAATTTTATCCTGAGACCCCATAAGATTGTTTTACAACTTGTGTATTCTGAACTTTTGATCTCAGACTCCAAAGACAACTCATATTGAATCTCATATCTATCATAAATATTTTATGTCATACCCCTAACATGGGGGATACTAATTTAGGGTTATACTAATTAAATATGTTTAAGTCACAGCTTCATAAAAATCAAGATGAAGCAACATGTACAGTTTGTGTAGTTGCATCAGTTAAAGATTGAATAAATGATGATCTACCTAGAGATAACAAGATAGGTAGATACTGTAAAATCATATAATTTTGATGGGACAAAATTTCGTGGTTTAGGTAAAAAAAGACAATTTCGATGGGACGTAAATTTGTGGATTTTGCATTTTAGGTTATAAATACACGACTCAAAATGATGGTTCTTGGGATTTGATTTCGTTGTTGAATGTAATTTGTAAAGCACAAAATCCACGAAATTTAATCCCCCACGAAAATAAATGATTTTGCAGTACATGATAATCCTCCTACATAGAGAATGAACTGATCTTTTACTCCCTCAGTAACTTGTTGTGAAAGTATTACACACTTGTTTTATCATTCATCATATAAAACCACGATAAATAAACTTTCTTCATCACATCATTATGTCAGAACACTTGTAACTAGGTTGAACTGAATTAGTCATTGCAGGAAAAGAAAGAGGAAATAAAATACATGTTTATCTAATTCCATTTCTTACACATATCTAGTTATCTACTGTTAGTAGGTTGACCAGATTTGTAGACAATGTAACAATGATGTCAAATTTTCACGAAAGGGTACAATATTTGGCAAATGTAGTGTGACAGAAAAAAATCCTCCAGAGGAAGCCCTGGGTATTATGGTTTTTGAAATGCCACAACTGGGAATCAAATCTGGATCGCTAGGTTACGAACCTGTTGCTTTGAAATTACCAATCGGTATATATTTCTATGACATACATGACAAAACAACTAGCATCTCACCAGAATAATTGAATTATTACTGCAGTATGTTAATAGGTTGATGTCTATAGAGCAAAGGTTAATGAATTAGTTTGCTATCACTTAGTGACTTACATTATTATTTATAAGGAATACAACTTGATAATAGGCCATGCTTGGAAAATTATTAGACTAACATCCACCCAATGAAATTCACATCAACTGGAAGCAGTGGGAGATAGTATTTCATTGTTATATCATTTTGTATCATGTGTTAACCACAGGTAAGTGAATCATTGATAACGAAAAATAAAGAAACTTTTTTTGGTATTTTTGTTGTTGTTTTTTTGTTTAGTCTTCATTAATAATACAGTTCACTGAAAATATGATATTTAACCCCCCCCCTTCCCCATGGGAAGTCATTGACATCTATAGAGTCAGTGTGGATAAGGATCTTATCAAACATCAAACAAACATGTAGTGAACTTCAGGCCCTATACACATTAAAATACAACAAAATCATCAAATAAATACAACCAAAACACCAAATCAACACAACCAAAACATCAAATCAATACAAGTTACAACCAAAAAATCAAATCAATCTAATTTTTATCAGCATCACTCCAGCATGTACATGACCATGAGTATGAATATCTTGCAATCAATTAATCAAATACTATGTCAGAGAGTAAGGAATGTTTCCTAATTAGCCTAACAGCTTGGCCATTAGTTGCTCGAGTTCCCAAATGGATGTAACTCCTTCACTCAATTCATCAGAAAAAATATTGATGAATGAGCACTGAGCACATCCAGGGTTGAAAGCAAAGAAGTTCTATCTCCTGCTTCAGCTCTAAGCAGATACAATAATACTGCATTCACACTTGAAATATCAATTAAGAGTTACACTGGTACTCATATGGGTCAATGAAGAGAACTCACAGAGGCCGAAAAAAGGAAACCAGATCGAGCACAACTCCATTTCCCCAAAAACATCATTGTTGACATTACCATACAAACATTTTAAAAGTAAATATCGGTATGTGCAAGATATGAATAATTACAAATAGTGCAACTTGATGTCACAAAACTAAACAACTACCCATTCATTCAGAGGTGAACCTGTTGTGTTTCAGTCATAATAAAGATGGCAAGTTGACCTTACTTGAAGTTGTTCTGTAATTAATTATCAACCAGTACTGTAACAAATTACTATTAGCACCTGGCAATATCTCCTTATTATGATTTTATGGTTGCCAATGTTATGGAAGTACATTGTTAGTTTGCTCCAATTAGGATCAGCACATCTTAGGATGGACTCTGCTAATGATTATACATGAAATTATGGGCACTGTTGCAACTTGTACGCACGGAAGCAGTTCATGCAGGTCACTCTACTGACTACTTTCTTACTACTAAGTACAAAGTAAACTGTGTACATTGTATTTCAAACATTTGTTAATAGTTACTTGAGTTAAGAAACCACCTGTTTTAAGCAGCCAATGTAAACTTATCAAATTGATAAATAACACAAATAGACCAGCATGTTTAAAACAGCCAGTATAAAATGGATGCTAAAAACAGACAGGCAAGTCAATATTTTTTGCATATAACAGCTGATTGGATAGTAATCATATGACTGAGTAAAGATTAAAGTAGGTGGTGGCTAAAATAAATGACTAATAAAGTTTAAACTTATATTATCAGTATGTATCTGCATGTTACTGACTGACTTACGCCTTAAGACAGGGTAGATAGTATTCTTTACCAGATAAAAAAATTAATTGAATAAATTGAATTGTATTTATGCAAAATGCTATTCACAAAGGGAAATGAACTGGAAGGAAGGAAAACGATTCACCACGGATATATAATGTCAGGCCAATGTCCATACATAATGACTTACAAATTGTTATCTATACAGATCAACAAATCACATCACAGTGAAAGTTTCTACCAGTACAAACTGTACAAGTCACTGAGAACATTATGAGATTAATGATCAGATGCGTTTATCGAGTCTGAAAGAATGATACCAGATTGAAGAATACCATTTTTGATTTTGTCCAAACATCATCAGAATTAATATTCAGCAAACAGAATTCAAAAGCCTTTACATAGATTTCTGTGTTCTTTTTGTACTTAAAATGTGTAAAGATATTGGGAAAATTGACGGACAATGATACGATAAATTAGTTTTGTCTGTTCAGCAATATTGAGTTATATTGGTAGTACGTTCAAGTACAGTACAGTACGCTTATTGATTAATAATTACTCTCGTTATTTAGAGCAGACTTCCAAATATAAGCAACAGTTGATAATACCTAATCTTCTATAAATAGATTCAGTTTTGATGCAGCATTTTTTTTGGAGATGTCACCGCTGTATATGTTTAGAAATCATGTTTTTATTATATATCTAAGTCAAGTCATTTAATTTCATAATAGTAAACTGTATCAGAATATTATATATATAAAGGGTAGTCGTCTCTCTAAAACAACTAAAGAAATCAAAGTACTGAAAGTACTGACAGGCTGGCGAAATGCTAAGGAACAATAGCTTTTCAAGTAATATAACATCAAGTGGTTTTCTAAGTCGAAAGAGAGGTAAGTGCTGGACTCAACAAAACAAAAATTAAAAAAAAAGTTTTTTGGAGCCGCCGTGATTCGATCGCTGGACCTTAGCATCAGAAATTTACTAAGCGAGTTGCTCATCCACTCGACCACGATCTCATTGGAGAATACTGACCTAAATAATTTAACATAATAAAATCATTTATGCGCGCGCTATGTCGGGTTCGTAACGCGTAGTATACGAACGCGTAGTAATGATTATCAACGCCTTTAAACACCTTTTCTTTTAATTTCATACAATTTCCTTCCATTTCAATATTACAATCGAACAGAATAAATGAAACAAGGAAAGTTGAATGTTCTTATCTTGCAAAACTGATTAACGAGGAGGAACTATTTGCATTGGGTGTATAGATTCTGTGTTGTCAGTTTCGGGAGTAAATTCATCTTAGTGGATTTCATTTTTTAGGATTGTAATAGTCTGGCGCAAATCGCCAGCCTAAAAACGGTACACAGTAGCACAGCCATATACTTCATAATTAGTATAATAGTAACAGTTTTGAACATCAAATTTTTTCAGACTGCAAATAGTAATTTCTTAACAAAGCATTGGTACTGATGTATAGGAAAAAGATACTTGTTTCAATTGACTTCGATTTACTTATGACAGCTGACAATTCTTAAAGAAAGCCGCTGTTATCATGCATTGTATCTGAAAATTGCCTAATTAGATAAAATGCAGCTAAGAAATTGTTACATGTATAAACCCATGTTAAACCGATTTATAGATCATTCTAAATGTCATAACCTTAAGATGAGGCAAGCTATCAAGCAGCCGAATATTTCCCAAGACAAATTAAGTCTTGAGAATGTCAGTAAAACACAATTATTGAGGTAAATCAATAGAAAAACTGACAAAACTGACATAACCTACAATTTCAGGAAAATTCCCAAGTCTTGATGACTGCTGGAATACTTGAAAAAAAAAGTAGAATATATTTGCAAGACCAAGAAATAACTAGCTTTAAACATAATTAAACCATGTTTCTACCTTCTAACCTAATGCCCTGAGTCTAGCGATTAGTGATAAAATTTCAAGAAACTTTACACACTTTAAACAGTAAAGTATGTGGTATATGGGTCCAGGTCCGATCAGAATGGGAATTTTCGAGTCATGGTAACTTGTTAATTAGGAAATTTTCATAGGCAAGTAGTGCCAAATGAAATGGAAAAAAAAAGATTAAATGTGCCTGTTTAATGGTTTCTCTAGACTCCCGTACTTTACATTTTGTCAAAAAATGTTCATAACCTTCTCATTTGATGTCAAATTTTGAATATTCTTTGTTTTAAAAATTCATTAGGAAATTCTCCATTCAATTATGGGATTATTATTGCCTATTTGCTATTGGGAAAGGGTCTGTTTACCAGACCTATCTAAAGAAGGGAAAACTCATTATCTGCTATAAGGGAATGTGAGGTTTCTACTTGATATATGGGCATGCTAACATGTGTTCCTCTATTACAGGGACCAGAAAATTAATTGTGTATTATACTGTATTACATGATTTATCTACAACAACAACAAAAACACAGTTACATTAAAATGTTTTGTCTAGCCATGATACAAACAAACTGGAAATTTTACTTTGGGTCTTTGGCACCGACAATACTTCCTAATGTTTTACTGAGTTCCAAGCTACTCACAAATGTACTATAAATGGTTCCATTTCAATGAATCAAATTTCGTGTTTTCTGTGAAAAAACACCATTTCGTGAGGCAGCGATTCATTTTGGAACGCATCCTGAGTCCCTGACTGACAAAATCTGCTGGGGACTCATTAAATTTTGAAAATACTTTATTTTTACATAGTGGGACTTGTTGATTTTCTCGGTTCAATGGAAAGGGACTCATAGTTTTCAAAACCAAAATGAAACACTGTGAGGACTTGATTTTGAGGATGCCCGATTATCCACTAAGTCATAATTATACTCTACAATCATTAATATTTGTGGTAGAATTAATTTTGTGGTTAAAGTTAGTTCACAAAATTAAATCCCCCTGGGCATGAAAATGAACGATTTTACACTATTAATACTTCAAAATATTTACTTATCAGATGTGCTATATAATGATTATTCTTATATTTTGGAGCACACTGATGAGCATGAATTTAAAAACCAGTTATTTTTAAATAAAAACAAACAATTAAAAGCAATGTTCAGTGTAAAGGATACTGGTTTTTCCAGCTGCATCGAGACCCAACATGAGAATTCTCATCTCTTTGTTTCCAAATATCTTCGACAGTAACTTCCCCATCTTTGCAAGTTCCACGAAACTATGTAATAAAAAATCTGAAAAAAAATATATATATTCTGTAAATATGTAATTATTCATTGTTACTAGATTGTACATGTCATTGTCAACAAAAACTAGAAAGAAAGTTAACATAAATTTCTATCAATAATCTAAAAACCCAAATTTATGAGAGCAATTTTGGGATATGGAATTAGACATTTAGTGTTTCACAATTTTGCACAGTTTGTATAGCACCAACTGAGCGAGCAGGCCCCCCCCAGACAAGTTTCTCCACTATTTGTGATCAAATCCAGTATTATACGCTTATGACGACACCCCTCCTTCGCAGTCTGTAACTTTAAAATTTGCAAGGGTTCTATTGAGGCATAATGTCCGATCCAAGACAAGTTTATGAATATCTTGTAAAACACTGTCAATGAATATTAAAAGTACAAGTCAATTGAAACCACGACCCCCACCCCAGGGAAGGGCTAGAAGGGAATAGTTAAGTTTAGGCCAAATATTACGCCAAATAGTGGGGAAATACAGCTGTGACATAGAACTATCTTCGGGCCGGGGTCCATTGGCAGGGGGTTCCTTCTGCATGGCCTTATCATGGAGAGTTACGTATGTAAACTGCTGTATGGTGTGACTGTCAGTTTGACAATAGGACTGAAAGGCCTGTTGTGATTGCCAAAAGTATCACTAGCTCCACCCCGTGTCGATGGCGGTATAATGATGTCACATAGAGAACCAGGATAACGTCATCGGCGCACCTCAGTCATGCGCAGACGATGTCATCCAACAAGGACGTATCAGACAGACATTAGATGGAACTGGCCGTGTGACAGACATCGCGAAAGCCGTCGGACCGTCGGACATGTCTGGTAAATTTTGGGACGGTCTGACAAGATGTAGCAAGTTTACAAGACCGAGTGTCCGGTAAAAATACAAGTCAACAATGTTCCCCATTCGCGTACATCGCCAAAAAGTACGTGAAAAAACGGAATTTAGCTCATCCGGAAGTTTACATAAAACCCATTTGTTTGCGCGTGCGTAACAAGTGCTCGTTTGCACACGACCCAAGCACTGTTGTTCTACGTATATTTTTAGAAACGTATTTATAACGACACCTACGATTGGTTCAGTGTGTCCACGTGGTTTAATCAGGGTCAAATTCACACATGTTGCATGTAATTTGTAAACAAACGTGATATTTACCATAAGGCATAAGATGGCCGCTCGCCTCCCGCTAGCTAGATATCGTATTGTATGATCGTAAAAAGTTGTATAGTAAAGCAATATTCCGTCGATATCTGTTGATTGCCGCTTGATTTTACGCTGTTGGAAATTATGCATTCGTCCCCAACCATTTTCGACCCAAATGTAAAAAAATATGTAGACTACATTTGTACTATATTTTCTTTCAAGTTTTGAGTACTTTTAACTAATTTCACCCCCTTTTTTGTTTGGCAGTGGTGAAAACACTCCTGCCCCCAAAAAGGAGTGGAAACACTGGTCAATGACATAGGCCTATATGTAATTAATTTGTTATGTTGTTTATAAATTGCAATTAAGTAGTGAAATCACTCAGATTTAGTTTTTTTTAATTCCGGTCCTGTAAACTTTGGTTCGGTCTGGTAAAACATTTCTGTTTACCAGACCGAATGTCCTGTAAATTTCTTGGGTCTTTCGTGAAGTCTGGTGTGAGGGTGTGTGTCCCTAAGCAAGTTTTAGGTGAGCATATCCCCTACTTTATAGCCCCACCACCGTGAACCCTTCAGCTTTCTCTTCAGCCTCAGGTCTGATCGAGTGTCTTCTGAAGTCTTGGTTTCTGTCGAGTTTGTGAATTGAGATTCTATAAATGGTCAACAACGCCTCAGGACCATGACAGGGTGTGGGTAGCTATGTCCCATGTGACCCAAGAAAAAAAGATGGGTGGAGTTGTTTTTGGAGAGTGACTCACAAATGCGGACTGGTAAGCTTAGTTTCAAGAGCTACGAATATACTATGTGTGGCAGGTTCCACATTGGGTGTACTTTTTCTCGTAAGTTATTTAGTCTCTCACCCTCTCACTATTGAATGAAAATAAACAAACAACAGACTGAGAATAACATCAGATTTGCCAATCATTTGGCATTGGATTATGGAGTTGTCTCCCTTGATCTGTTCACTGCTACAGAAATCAACCATTTATACGGGTTATTTCATATTACTTAAAACAAAACCTTCTACATAGTATCATGAATCATATACGATACAGAAACGCGCGCCGATCGAGTAAGACATCTTGCCAACACCCATTTTCAAATAAGAGGAAATGATATCCCCACCTACCTTCCAAATGAACGCCACTTTCTGGCACAGACGATCAATAAAAAGTTTCGTTTTACACTAAAATACTAAACACGTCTATATATTCATCGAACCAAACAATGTATTGGGTCTAAAATAACGTATAATGACTGACATTTTAAGAAATTACACGCTGTAAGTTTACTTTTCAGCCATGTTATGGCGGTTCGTGACCTCGCCTATTGTTCCGCAAAAATGGCTGACAAAAAGTAGATCTTCACACATTGAAAATTAGGATATATTTTACATATTGACACAAATAGCATCCAATATTTCATTTCAAGTTGAAATTAAATTACTTTTATGTACATGTGATGTTCCATTTTATCAACATATGTATTTTGTGCGAATTGATACGGATCATCAAGAAAGTAGTGCAGTTATTGTACAGGGTGGCTCGAAAATACTTTACACAGATTCGTGTTTTGCCTCAGGAACTATCTTTGCCTCCAAATTTGTCAAGCACCAATATACCTAATTATGATTAATAAAGTTATTTATACTTTCTAGAAAATTTAAATAGTTATGTTTGAGTATGTTTATCCTATTATTGAAATATATATTAATGCAAAAACTAATTTATTATCTAAAGGGAAATATGTACATCAATTAAATTATGTTTTGACCTAATGTGGAGATCGAGCCATGTACATAAATTAAAAATAAGCTCCACCCATAATTCACACTGTGCAATGGTATCGATGCAGTTTTTTATTAGTTCCTTCCTATTATGTCATATTACATAATCCTAGCTCAAACCCTAGAAGGTGTCAATGTTTTGACAAGAAATGGATTGTCAATTATCGAAGCTACAAGGGGCAGGAAATACATCGTAACATTCCTTTGACGGGAAAGGGTTGTATATTAATACATTGGGGGATAGTAACCGCACAAGTTTAAGGTCATGTAGTGATAACAGCTGGTGTCTATGTTTTTATAAGGAATTGGTCATCAAGTATTGAAGCTGCACGGACACGGTATAGACCACAAAACGGTTTTGACTAAAAATGGTTAAATTACACCCAGCAGCACTAAGAACTAACATTAGCTTTTAATTTTTCTTGATAGCTCGAGATAACTTTATAAAATTTTCGTCAGGTTTACTTAAAAGCACCTGTATTTTAATACACTAGTCAATTCAGAAAAGGACGTACATTCAAAACTCGGTTTTATTTCATTTTGATGGGTACTTTTCGTTACACATAATTTCAAAAGTCACAAAATCAAACAACATAATTTTTGGATGAACTTGAGTATTTTCATTTTTTTTATTTCTTAACTACAAATGTTATGTAATCTATGAAATTAATCTGCAGTACAAATTCATAAGTAACGGAGAGCGTAGATCGCTTCGAAATCAAATCATCTTCTGTATAAAACAGATCCGTTCAAAATAAACGTATAACATGCAGTAGAATTGAAATAATTCAATTTATTATCATTTTTGGTCACCGTTAATTAAATTTTAAATTGAGTTCGACTCCCGTTACTCTCTAATTTAGATCTTTGCTCTCAGATATCGTACTCTCTCAACCGACACGCTATGGTAACATATGTCACTGGATATTGCGGCAAACATTTTTCGCTTACTGTCTGGTTGTTAAATATTATTAATGATTAATTAATAAAAGAAGCGCGAATCAAATATTATTGAAAGAAAACATTTACAGGCAGGTTACCGGTGGTTAACGGTGGTGGTCAGGCGTGAAAAAAAATGCGACTTTCAATGTTAGAATTCACATTTGAAGACGTGTCGTAAAATTCTAGAGTCAGATTGAGCAGAAAATTTGACAGAACTGGTGTCCAATGTTGTGGTTTGAGGGTGCCAAATTTCATTAAAATTCATAGAGGAGTTTTAAAGAATACTGCAATATATCAAAGGTAGCGTTAGAAGTGCCGCTAAGTGTATATGTTTCTAGTAATTTCTATTTTGGTTTGGACACAGCTGCAGAATTAGTAGTCATGTACTGACATTAAAAAACCTTGTGTAAAAAAACAATAAAATTAAATATATCAGACTTTTAATAATGAATGCACTATCGATGACTTGCTGAAAGATTGATCTTTCAGAAAAAGTTTACTTCAAAAATATCTGACATACCAATTAAAAGTTATCGGTCAGTTATCAGAACTTTCAGAATGCCACTCGTATTAAACACGGGGCTATATGCGTTGTCTCATCATGAGCTGAATACTTTTACTGTGTATTAAACAAGTTATAAAATTTAGTAATAATAATTACGTTCATTAAGAATACAGTAACGTTCTGTGGGAAATTATATAAAAGAAATGCATTTTATTTTCAAATACATGCATATGCCTTCAACTGAACTGTCTAAATTTCCAGAAGTCACAAAGTTTGCATACAGTACTATTTACACGGTTGCAAATATAAATTCGCGCACGGGCAAGTGATGTCTTATATAAATGTACGCAAACGTTTATCCCGATTTGGTCCACTCAAAGACTTAAATTACTTATCAAACAATTAACTAGCCAGACAAGTAAATGAACTCTGTTTTGCTACGAAATATAATGCATATCATAGCCACGTATTTTTCATTACCGTAGGCTAGGATTGTGTATAATATTTGATGTGAGAGTCATACATAGACGTATTACATGTACTTCCCTGAGATGCATTGTATTTTTACTATATCAACATCTTATTGTTCAAAATTTAAAAAATAAATGAAAATCGGACTGGCGAATATGCCCGACATTTCTCCGATTAAAAATCAAACAAAACTTTAAACCCCCGTGTGGTGTGTCTGTAAAATAGGATGTTAAACGAATGCCATCACACGATTGCACATCAGATTCTACAATAAATAATTAAAATATAAAGTTCTTCCGGAAATGACAACACGCACGAAATTTACGTGCATAACGAACATCAATACCGAACCACCCAATGGCAACGAGATTAGCTGGATTTACCAAAAATCTGATCAAGCGAAGCAGCTTTGTACACGAAACCAATAAGCTAGACAAAGAAGTTGCACCTGATCTGACCATAGCAAGTACTCCTCTTGGCAGGGATGTTAACGTCAACCCATTAGCAAATGATCTGTCTGCTGTAACTGTGAAACTCCAAGTCCCTCAACTAGAGCCAGGCAAGCAAGAAGACGAATATGTTCGAAGGAGCCTGACTCTAGCCACGATAAGCCAAGAATACCCTCCTGAGATATGGACCCATGTCTATACTGATGGCTCAGTCACCAAAGCTATCACAGATGGAGGTGATGGTGTGTTCATCCAATACACATCAGGTAATAAAGAGAGACATCACAAACTAACAGGGAAGCACTGCAGTAACTACAGAGCGGAGACTGAAGCTCTTATGAAGGTCGTCACAATGATAAAAGACTCAAACGAAGATGTCTTGTTAGTAGCCTTCTTCACAGATGCGAGAACTGTCATGGAAGCACTGACAAACAACAAAACACCATTCTCGTTTAACCAGCGTGTTTTTCCTCCGTAATACAGGAACTTGACTATACACTGATTCATGAGAATGCAAAACACCAGAACTAGCCAAAGTACTACAGAACTTTAATACCCACTGCAAACTAGCCATACAGTGGATTCCTGCCTACTGTGGAGTGCCTGGAAATGAAACAACAGATGAATTGGCAAAACTGGGAGCACAGTCAGCACAACCACCAGTACTTTCTTTCTTTCTGCCGTTTTTGTCAAACCCCTCGCGGGGACGTAGACAATTTTGCGCGTCAACTGCTAAGAATGAAAAAGTATAAGAATAGTTCAAATAAGTATAGAACAGTATAATACAGTGGTAAAAGTAAAAGGAGAACGATAGGTTGAAAGTAAAACAGATTTTCAGAGACTGATTTATGGTGAAACATGCTCAATGCGACTGACAGCCGCATTGAACGATGCTATGGTAGGGAGACTGACTACTGTGTACGGGAGGCTATTCCAGTGGTATATGGGCCTAGGGAAGAAAGCAAACTTATAGTAGCCAGTAGTAGTTGTAGTTGTTATCGTCAACTTTATCGTTATAAACCATCTTAAATATTGCAATTATGTGGATTACAAGTACGCCATGTCTTTTATATGATAAATATCTATGGAAATGTGTTACTTTAGTTAAATTAAGAAATTCTTTCGTATTTGACCTTTAACCTATAAGCTAAAGAGTGTGATGATATTGATGGGCGAGATAGGGACACTAAGTAACCTTCAATGGGGATAGCTACAAGTTTGTAGGTGTTCTTATACATGAGAGATAGCCGACTGTCAATTCTTCTAAGGTCTAGACGCCTAAGGTTAAGGGAGCTCAGCATATCAGATACACTGGCTGTTCTGAAGTAGTTATAGCCTTGGTCCATCTGGCTGCCCACCTTTGGACAGCCTCGATTTGATCAATCTGGCTTTGGGTATGAGGGGACCAAACTTCGGAGGCATATTCCAACTGGGGTCTAACTAGAGTCTGATAAGCGAGGGATTTAATGGGTTCAGACTTGACCTTAATGTTCATACGAAGAAAACCCAAGGTTTTGTTCGTAGTTTTGGTTGACCTATTTATATGATCGTCCCAGGATAGGCTATTTGAGATGTCCACGCCCAGGTATTTGGCTGATGTGTCTGATTCCAAGAGTGCTCCATGGAGATAGTACCTGGTTGGTATGGGATGTTTTCTGCGGGTGACGTGGACAACCTGACACTTGGAGGGGTTGAATTCCATATCCTACTCCAGCTCCCATGTACATGTGATATATAAAGAGAAAGTTACCAATATCAAGAACTTCACAAGACAAGAGGCTGATCCCTACCATCGCCTTAACAGGTCGGAACCTGAAAGTTTTAGCTTAACGTAGGCGGGTGCAACATTTGCACACAGCCTGTATATAACAAAATGTCATTGATTAAATATACATGCGCACCGGCTACCATTGACTGTGTCTAAAATTTTATTGCTTCCGGGACGTAAAATTTGGAGTGGACGATAACCATTCAAAAAGTACAACAACAACAACAACAATAAAAATTCATAAATTAATTTTTTGATCGTTAATCATCTAATTGTAGCGTTGAACGCGTTAAAATGTCTTCTCAAATGCAGAATTTACAAAAACAGCTTCTCCAGCTTAGACAGGAGGCTAATGTTCAGCGCATTCCTGTTTCTCAGGCAATAGAAGAGTAAGTAACCTAGAAGTCTATTTTGCAGTGTT
Source organism: Spisula subtruncata (assembly GCA_963678985.1). NCBI lineage: Eukaryota > Metazoa > Mollusca > Bivalvia > Venerida > Mactridae > Spisula > Spisula subtruncata. Next base: position 13,116,108 of record OY787674.1, read on the forward strand.
CAAAATCGAATCAAAGGCGTTTTCTCCAAATTTTTGGGCCGAAATTTCCTAAGTATTAATAAAAATATTTTATTATTAAACGTTTTCTATGGGTTTATGCACCAATCATTTGAAACCGGACCCTCAACCCTGGGAATAGTGCCTGGGTGCAGGGGCCAGGGCTTTTGTTCTGTGTCAAATTTTCAAAACATTGAAAAAAGACAGTTGCTGAGTTGAGACAATATTTCACTTGTTTAGGGTGGGGCGCCTACCTTCTGTATGGCCTTGGGGCAGGTATTTTACTGGATTTTGAAAAAGCAAGTAAAAATCCAGACCTTTTTCTTGGTATTGTCTGAGGCCTTTATTCTACCTCAAAATTGGTTCCCAATTCCTTAAAAAAATTCCCAATTGCTGAAAAAAATCCCAATTGAAAAAAATTCCCAAAATAATGAAAGCCACGTAAAGTGCTTCTTTAAGTTAAACCAATGAACTATTAACAAATACACAAATGAAATTGTGGTGTCAATAAATTGGAACAATAAAGTTAATTCTATTTTCAATACCCCTATTCAATCATGGACCAATTAAATCTTAATTTTTGCAATTTATTCGATTAAATTGCATCCCAATTTCGAAAATTTAGCGACGCAAATTTCCCAAATTTGGCTGGGGCCTTTTTCCCAAAAAGGGCAGAAAAAGGTCTGAAATCCCTGCCAGGTTTGGTGGGTGGTTCTATTCGACTGACAAGTACAGGGTTCTCGGTAAGTTTTAACCTAGCAGGCCTAAATGCTTTACCAACAGGGCTGTTAAGGCCTTTAATGCAACTGTTTTCTTAAAATTCTGTATAATATTTTTTTCACATTTTCAGCTGGTCAAAAATCTGTTTTAAGCAGTCAATTTGGTCTGCAGCATGCTGTTAATGAGAACCCTGCAAGTACATTAATTAATTGATCTTGATATTAAAAAATTATTATTCGGGTGATACAGGGGGAATACGAATCTCCCCATCAGGCGGGAAATAGACTTTGGTCCGGTTCCAAGACCCAGGGATTACTACGTGATGACTTGTCCCAATCTCGGGTATTTCGACATTGTCTCCATGGTAGGAATTTAGACATTAAAAATGTCTAATATTTATAATAATATCCCCTTGTTATTAATTCAGACATCAACAATTTCAAACATATTTTTCAAAGCTGTTAACCAAACTGACATTTTGATCATATATATATATCAGGTTTTTTTCTAAGGTTATTTTTTCCATCACCGATCTCCTGTATAGGCTTCAAGAAAATATGGCATGGATGACCATGTGAAAATTGACCACCTGGTAGTACCTGCTCAGTGTTTCATTTTGGTTTTGATAACTCCTTTCCCATTGTCATGGCACTATGTAAAAATAAAGTATTTCCTAAATTAAAGGTGATGCTAGGAGCACTGATTGCTAGTTGACAATTGTGCAGCAAAGTGCTACAGAAGAGGGTATTTTTCCAAAACAGTATGCAAACACTCACTGATAGCAAGATAAATTGCCAGCTAGTAGCATGTTGTTGCTTAGATGTGGGATTTATATAACACTGATAGGGATTGGGTCGGGCAACAAGCCATGGGGTTTAATTTTATTCCCAGTGGCAGGTTGGGCAGGTTATGTTGAAGTTAGTTCATGCATTTCTTTGGCTAAGGTCAAGTCCTTCATGTAAAACCTTTTTGTTGAAGAAGAATTAAGTCAGTTTTAGTTCCAATATTTCTTGGAACAGTCTGTCTAATGGATCTCATTCAGACAGAAATTTTCTATTTTTATATTCTCCCCTTTCTCCATTTTAAGACGTAAAGCTGGTCCAACAGCTAGTTTGTCAGTCTGGGTAGTGAGGATAACATATAATGTGCGAATGTTATTAAAATAATTAATGAGGGCTCATGACCCAAACATAACCTTTACATGCATGCATCAAAACCTTTTTTCCTACTAACTTGGACGGCATAAGACGGCATTCAACTGTTTTAGTAGGACCGGTAAGCCGGTAATTTATGTTTGCATGTTGCATTTTAACATATTTTGGCTTCACTGACTAGTGCTACTCTTCACTGTACATAGACAACCAATACATTTTATGCTTCTATTTTTTTCTTAGGATTTTGAAGTACACAACTAGACATGAGCAAGCCGATGGTTTGGTATTTGGAGTACATCCATCAGAAAATCCATTCAAAGATGCAAAGGGCTGTTTGATACTTTGATGTTATTTATATGTTTTAATGTAAGTATTAATTTTTTGGTAACAGTTTTCAATCAGTATTAGTTATTATGCCCCCCCCCTTCGTCTTTGATGAGGGGGTATATTCACTATATTACTTTGCACATGTCCGTTGGTCTGTCTGTCTGTAGACCAAAATGGTTTCAGTTCACTAACTGAAGAACGCTTCACCCTAGGATCTTTAAACTTTACATGGCGGTTGGTCAGCAACAGTAGATGGCCCCTATTGATTTTGAGGTCAGTAGGTCAAGGCCACTGTGACCTTTATCATGTTCAACAATAAGGCTGCATGTGAATTGGGGCATACATGTTGTACAAACCTCTCTTGTCTAATTATATATTAAGTTCGCTCTGTATTTCCTTGAATAAAAGTAATTAATTAATTTGGGCAGTTTGCATGTACATGTTTTGCTTATTGCCTTATATCTATGCGTGAGCATAATCAGCATGTATCTGAATTGATTATTCTGTTTTACAGTGGATAAATTGGACATATATTGTTTCCGTGTGGCTTTATGAACTACAGTTAATAACAAAAACAAACCACCTAACACAGATTTTTTATGAACTACAGTAGAAACTCTTTAATCTGAACTCCCTCCCAACTGACCAATCATTTCAAATTCGGATTTCAGTCTTTCTGATTAGACAGGATTTATCTTTTTCATGTCTAGGTCATGATAACCATCAGGGTTTTCCCTAGGATTTTTGATACGAGGATTGCAGGACACTTAAAATTTATATTTAGGGAGTCCCTGAGAAATTTTGGGGGTCCCTTCACTATACAGTAATGCGTTTCAAGCTCATTATTAGTGAGTATCAAATTTATAAATAAATAAAACAGCAAATGCAGATTGCTCAATGCACCACAAGACTTAGTGCAATAAATAGCAGAAAGAAAAATGTTCTAGCTGAAATAAAAATGTCTATTCGAGGGATCCTATTGAGGGTCCCAAGGATGCACAGTAATGCAGAAATGAGGGTCCCAAGCCACAAAGTTGTTACAGGGATGCAGAAAACCTGCATCAGGGAAATCCCTGACCATGCTTGCACAGATTTCTAAAAAAACTTAAACTGCCTGTACTAGATTTTCATTCTCATGTACCAGCATATTTGTTTGAATTATAGTTTAATGACTTGACTTAACACTGATGCCGCTCAGTGGTTAGTAAGTTTGCTGTTTAATCTGGCGACCCGGGTTCAAATCCGGGTTGAGTCACACATGTATGCCTTTCATATTTCTATATATATACATACTGATAAATGTTTCTTCTTTGTTTCTATTTTAGTGTAGACAATGGTTACTTGTGTAGCTGGTAGAAATGTATCATCGGTCCAGGACCAGTATTTGAATGTGTGAATCTCGCATTGTTTGTCATTTATTCACATATATGTGTAATAGACTTTTAACAGCAGCTTATTTGGTATACACACTACGCAGTGTTTTATTTCAAATATTTTGAACAAATTTTAACATGGTGGGTGAATTTAATTGCAATTACTTGTGTTCGAAAGGTATTTACTATTAACAATTTTATTATTTATTATTTCTTAGGACATTTATGAAACCAGAGTTTAACTGCTCATTCATAACATTGGACCATACCAAATTGTTTTTATGTTTAGCATCAGGTCTGGCATTCTGAAACCTAGCTACCTATTTTCAAAAACAAACAAAGCAGATTCAAAAATACAATGCCTCACTAGGATCAGTGTAGCTGCATTAACACACTTGAGTGGCAATACCTGGCCTGTGTAGACATGGAGCATGTCCTTAAATGCATTTTTTTGATAGTTGCATTAATGTTGGCATTTGTTTGAACATTCAAATGAAATACAATATTACCAGAGCAAAATACCTCAAGAGCATGAAAATCGAGAAAAATGATTGTTCTTTGAATGTTGTTTATTTTGAAAATTGACTTTAAAACTTAGGCGCACGACGATGCTAAACATAAAGACTGATTGGTATGGCCTTTAAGCTTTTATGAACTATTTTACATTTTTCGGGTAATGGAAGCTTTTATCATTTGTATTTTGTGGTGTTCTCTTCGTCTTAAAGCATTGAATTTTAATTTTTTGCATATCGCATTTTGAACTTATTTTATTGATACTGTTAATGTAACAATATATTGAGTATTGTATTTTTTATTATCTTGTCTTGCCTTATGTTATGTACTCATCTTATAAACCATTTATATAGACATTTATTATAGACCAGTATTCTAGATTCCCGTATACAAGTATATCTGTTCACACAATTAGCAAATACTGGTAATTTTACTTGATAGGACTATTTAGACAGCTAACATTTTTCTTATTTTGTTGAACTCTAGATTCATTGAACTTATAATTCATTTATCAGCTGAAGTTATTTGAAAAAAATGTGATAATTGCATTTAAGAAACAATATTCAGGCCTTTCCTCAGTCCAATAAGGCGCTGCAGTACCACCATGCTTGAAACAGGAAATATTATCTTTTTGTTTTTCCGATATTGAAATAATTTTTTTTATCGTTTTAACTTGCTACTCATACACTGCTAGTGCAAATAATTCTATTAAGTGCAATATTGTGTTTTTTTTTCTGTCCACACTTCAGCATTTATTTTATCGAGTATTTTATTCAAATATTCTACCGTGTTTCGTAAAGAACTGTACTTTTATAAAGAAATGCGAATTGAATGTATTGAACATTGGTTTTGGCCATTTTGTTTGTAAGATAAAAATATGTGAACCATTTTGTCTAGTGTATTGAATGCTTGTCAAAACTTTAATATTCCAGTTTTTCATTCTTTGTAATTTTAACATTGAATTTGGTTAAAAGTTTGACATTGTCAAAAAAGAGTTACCGGTAGAATTCTTACACAGATTTCTTTTCAACATTATTCTGAAAACAAGTCGACATATACGTAAAATACTTGTAGGACTTAAGTCAGTTACCATAAACCTTGTTGTTTCCCACTGTCCATGTTTTTAGAATCTTATATTTATATCATATTTTATGCATTTAATTAGGTGGTGTGTAAAATTGAAGTGTGTAGTATATTGTTAATGTGGACTCCGGTGTGTAATTCATTGTGTAGATACTCTAACATACAAATGTATACAAAGAAAATGTATTTTGTATTATTCAAGAAAAGACACCCATCTTGAGTCAATGTGAATAAATTGCAAAATAATGAGGTATCATTTGCCGCATTCGTGGTGCTGAAGTAATGTTTAATATATTTTAGTTATTTGCATTTATAAAATGAAGTGGCCTAATAGAAAACTACTTGTGCCATTTAAACTTTGAAATCTTATTTATTAAGTTATAAAACATACATTAACCCTTTACTCTATGGTTCCAACTTGAACATTTTACACTTCAATTCATTTCCCTTCATAATCTATGTTGCCAATTTTCCAATAACCTATATTGGGAGAGTAGACACAATTCAAATGGTCTCGCACTCAGTAATCTGATTACTGTAGGTTGATAAGTTGGGTTTCTATAGAGTAAAGGGTTAAATTGAACATTTATGATTTTAGATCTTCGAAGACTTGTACAATTTAAGATAAGATTTCTTACATCTGTTTGATACTTTGATACTCCTTCATTGCATTTTGTGAATCTCTTGTATTGTTTACTTCTATAGATTGTCTAAATCTTTCATATTGATGGTTTCATTTGAGTACTAATTTTAGTATAAATAAATCTTTGTCTTTGACAATATTTTGTTGTGTTTACTTATGTCTCCCACTTATTGATTATGTGCTGTACGACTGGATGGATGTCTGTCTAGTGATCACATACAGGGATTCTACAATTCTGGAATAATTGGAAATCCAGATTTGCTGCATAGGAAAGAATGAACTTTTCTGCAGAAAAAAAATTATTTGATGAAAAAATTCCAAGCAGAAACAAAGTTTCGACATTTGAAGTTTCATCAGCTGAATTTTAACTATTTAAAACAATGTTTGAACATAATTTTGATCCGTATGTGGTGTGTGTGCTAGTGACCATCGAACAGACTTCTAACTTGTTTTCAGAATTGGGCATATACCTTAGTAGAACCCCTACACCATGTTTGTCCATGCTTGTTCTCATTAACGACTTGTTCATGTCCGTTTTAATGATTCTGTAGTCTTGACACCTTCTTTCTCAATAGTGATTGTTGCCTCCAAAGCTCGGTGGTTAGCGACCAAAATGCTGTCTAATCCAGTGCCCTGGATTCCAAACTGGTTAGAGGCATTCATATACTTGCCATATATAATCGGAAAGCTGGCTTGCAAATAAAGGCAACCACGCCCAAATGTGTTATCCTGGTGGCGAGGGTAAATAAATCCAACTTTCCAAGTAAAAGGTATGCTCAGCAACAATTAGCTTTAACAACAATATACGAGACACACAGATGAAAAAGGTGGAAATACTTTATTATGGGTAAAACCTTCACAGGAGACAAGCATAATATTGTAATACTTTGCTATAATTACTCAATATATGCAGTAGTGTCAATTTTCCACATTAATCCGGAATTCCAGATTTATCAGGTCTGAAAGAGCAATGAAATCTGACCAAAATTAAAGTTATTTGATGAAAATATCTCAAGAAATGGCAATGTCATGGCGATTTAAACTTCTCTGAAATATCTTATTTTATATAAACTGATTTAACTATGGAAATAATGGCATTGAAGGCTTCTTGTTTGGCAAAATGTTTGGACGCATGATTGTCCCGATTTTGAATTTTGCTTTGTTGACACCCCTGTATATGGTGAAAAACTTTACGCAAGTATACATATCGCATAAAAAATACATGATATTATAGTCAAGCAAATATGTAAGTAGTTAGTTTGCAACAACCCCAAAACTGATATGTGCAAGTCAACTATACAATGTTATTTGTGAATATTGCCAAAATATATTAATACAGAAAAGTCCCAAGAGAATTCATTGAAACGTTTTTTTAAAGAAAGTCCAAACTATGCAGAATGTAAGCAAAGTATTATACAAAACAAATGTACATGTAAAACGTACAACAGTGTAGTAACAAATAAATGTACATGCAACTTGGATTTCTATGTTTCACCCTAAAACGCACTCCGAAAAAAAAGCCAAACAAATTGTAAAAATCCATGAATTGAAAAGAACATACACACATTGAAACTGGTATTAGTTGTACACATGAGATATTACACATAGTTAACATCTACAAACATATTGCAACTTGAATAAAGTTTTAAATACAAAAGGTTCAACAGCTGTAAAATATAGAAGATAATTTCCAACGAATGAACATATTTCATTATATTCATACTAATTTATTCTGTACTGACACACCCAAGATATCTACAGGTCCGATGATTGGCAAAAAGGATAAATAAATTTATTAAAGTAAATAGCAAAATAAACTGTTCAACTTTTCCAGAAAGGCTGCAATATAAGCAGATTATCATAATTTTACTTATTTTTAAAATAAGATACTGGTAACCCTCGCCTAACTTTCCAATTTAGTAATATCTTCATTGATTCCCAATTCATTCAAATATGAGATTTGACAATAATTGTTTTCTGAACATGGAAAAAGTATCAGAACCCTAGAGATATCTTCAAAACATTTTATGGAAAAGAATAGAGTATTTTATAAACACTTCCAAAATATTAAGTATTACTTTTAAATAAGTAAGTCAAAAATATATGCTTGTCATCAAAAGAGAAGTACGTACATGTATACTTTATTTGACACAGCAATCAATAGAATATGCAGGATATAAAAGCTAAAATGGATTTAAATAACAGATGGATCAAACTAACTCAGTTCTATATGATTATGGAAATTTTTTTTGTTTTAAAAACATTTTACATTATTTCAAGACAAAATGTTTATACATTCAAAAAATCAATATCTTAGCAGTATTTCTGGATTTTTCCCCACAAAGCATGTTCTTTACATTAATTGTCCCCAAAAAGCACTTCCAGTCTTCCTTTACATTATTTTGAAAAAATCTGAAAAAGCACCTAATTTCAATAAAATATCCAATAAATGAAAATAGCGAAATCACCCTTTTTTATCATAGTTATACTAGTACATGTATTGAAAAAAAATATTGCATGATAAACTAAATGTAATGATTTTCCTACAATGAACACATAAGGCAAACACTGATTACATAGATATACGTTATATTGCAAGTACATGTATGACGTAAAACTCTCCAACAAACAATATACATGAATTAACACGCTATACAGTTCCAACAGTTATATTGTCAAACACAACATATGGGTAAACAAGACTTAACTAACAACATACACTGAATAGTAGTGAACATATCGCTATAAGTAAATCCATCATATAATCTTGAGACTTTCGAATTGTTCTTGCAACAGTTAATTAAGGGACCTCATGGTTTTATATGGAAAAAAATCATCACACACGCCTGTCATAAGGGGTTTAATTCAGTGTCCCAACAATATCCCGGTACAGTACTAAGGATTTCGTCAATTAAAATTGGTATATACTTACCAAACTAATGCATGCATGTATATAAATGTATACCCCTACAAAAAGCACTGTTTGTTATACTATAAAATAACTTAGAATATAAATCAACTTTGAATATTATTCGGACAACAATGATTACAAAACACACAATTAACCCTTTACTCCAAGGAGACAATATTTTACACATTAACCCAATCTACATGCAGGAAAGTTGCAAGGCACCTACTGGATTTCCATCCAGTGTCAATTGCTAATTTGAATATATTCAATAATTTTCATCTATGGAGATGGTGTACAGCTACATTTATTAGAAAACTGCCTGCAAGTATACCCCACTGAGATCACATGGTGTAAAGGGTTAAACATTGATACATCACAATAAACAAGACTAACAAGACTAGTAATACATTACCTTACAAGAAATACAATCAATTACACACAATGTCATTAAAATCATACACTTATTAAGATCCACTACATTTTCGCTGATATGGGATCATGTCGATGTGAAATATATGTCATCGAATCGCTGATTTCACAAATCTCGAACTAGGACTATTGATTTTTCATGACGCATTAGATTTACCCTGAGAGGTCATTTGAACATGACCTCTTACGGAGTGTAGTCAAATTTCTTACAGCATAAAGGAGCAAATGTTAGGATCTGATTGAAATAAGACTGTATTGCACATACACTCACTCATAATGGTAGGGTAAACAATTATACAGAGATCAGTTACAACACTTTCAACATTTTTGAGTATTTTTTAAAGACAGAATCCCTAGTTCTTGTTAGAAATTTTCTACAACAACACACATAACGCAAAATTCCTGTGACATAGTTACAGTAGGACAATGTTGAATATTCCAAGTCAGAAATTGCACTTGGTTAAATAATGTGTTTGACTAGCATACCATTGAGCAGGCATTTAAAGTGGTTTTAGATGCTTTTCATATAAATTATATTAGTGAAGTTATTTCTAAAATACTGAAAACAGTATTGAGACTGAAACTTTTACCCCTGTTTTTCTTCTTCTTTGTGTACTGTATAATCTACACTTTTTATGTAGAGGACAGAGAGATCAGCACCTTAGATAGACGACGGACGACACCTGGTATACAGATTGCATCGAATGTCAAAGTAATTAGGTCTGATGGTTATAGAGAGACACACAGACAAGACTAAACAGCGACTACATAAGCACAGAGACAATGGGCTCAAACCAAGATATAATATAATACGAAACAAAATTACAAACATAAACATATAATACAGCAATCTAAGGCATTAGCAATGATGGCAAGACATGTATAACAATGAAAATACAGTCTCCAGAGGTAATACAGCCAAGATGTAAATTGATCGTAATTTCTTACTAAATCTACTTTTACAGTCATTAAAATTAGCTTTTGTATATTACCTGTCATTTGGGTGAGTTATCCAACATAATGTAATTACATGTACTTCTAAGGAAAAAGTTACTCACCCGAACAAAAAATCAGCCAAAAATTACTTGTCATGCATGGCCTTCGGGCGAGTGCTAATTTCGATGACTGCTTTTAAAGAATTTTACTGATAAATATCATTGTTTACAAATTTGCATATAATTACATTCTGGGCAATACGATCTACATTGTTTTTAAACAAATCATCTACAGTAACTATACCCATATTGTTGTTCTAATAGTTAATAGATTTAGAGACAGAAATGTCAATTTCATTACACTAATTAGAAATACCATTCACTCTTTCAAAATTATAAATTATTTCAAGACCTAAAACATTCAAACACATCGGATCGTGGTGATTAACGTAACTAAACTCGTAATATTAATCTCAAACAAAAATCAAATTATTACTACACATTTCAACTTATACTTTTGCCTACTAACATTAATTGAGCAAATTAAACGAACAAAACAAATACAGCATCATAAATATTGTGATGTCATCAAATTCATTAAAACCTTACTTTTTTTTTGAAAAAAAAACTAAACCTACTCAAGCTAGATTCAATTTGTTCTTAACTGATGGGTCATAGAGATTGATCTTGATGTCTTATTTTACTCATTTTAATACAAGTTAGCTTTCAAACTATGAAACTTTTTATCGATGATCAAGTTTGAGGTAACAACGTTGTTATTGGAATTTTTCGAAAACATATAGTAACCTCACACGAAGGTTTTGGAATTTCAATGAATTTTTCATTCAAAATGATAAATGTGAATAAAAATATGTTTAACACATAGTAAACACATTGAGGCACAAAAAATACCAAGTGCACCAAAAAAAAAAATACACTTAAACCAAATACACTAAAAAAGTAACCTAAATAACACAAAAAAGAAATAAAATGCCACTCATAAGTTCTTAAAAGTCCATCAGATCCGTAACCATGGTAACTAAGGAGATCTAAGATCAGTACGACATTAGCATATTCGTGAGAACTTTCGTAGTGAGAGATGTGAGTAGTACGGTCATCACGAATGAGAAACCTTCAGGTTGACCAATCGTCTCACGTAACCAATCTATCACCATAGTAACCACTGATTCAGTCTTTGCCACTTTCTTCGTTTTCTTCGACTGGAAAGTTTCAAAACAGAGATTTGTACACATTATTTGAAATACAAGTAATACTCAAATGCTATAACGAGTTTAGCATTAGGCAAAATAAATTTCTACAAATCAGCCCTTTCATTCTCTATATTTTATGTCACCCTGACAGTTGTTTGTTTCAAAACCAAAACGAAAAGTTGAAATGTTTCATTGATTTTCATGGGGGATTCAATTTCATGGATTTCGTGATTTACATTCAACCACGAAATCAAATCACATTTATCACATGAAATGCAAAATCCATGAATTAACGTCCCATCAAAATAGTATTTTTTACCCAAAACCACAAAATTTTGTCCCATCGAAATTAAATGATTTTACAGTATGCGAAGTTTCATTGAACTCTAACCAATGTTAAGTTAAACTTAATTTTGTACCTTATCTGCAATGATTCCGGCGTGTTTGAGATACGTACCTTATCAGCAATGATTCCGGCGTGTTTGAGATACGTACCTTATCAGCAATGATTCCGGCGTGTTTGAGATACGTACCTTATCAGCAATGATTCCGGCGTGTTTGAGATACGTACCTTATCAGTAATGATTCCGGTGTGTTTGAGATACGTACCTTATCAGCAATGATTCCGGTGTGTTTGAGATACGTACCTTATCAGCAATGATTCCGGTGTGTTTGAGATACGTACCTTATCAGCAATGATTCCAGCATGTTTGAGATACGTACGTTATCAGTAATGATTCCGGTGTGTTTGAGATACGTACCTTATGAGCAATGATTCCAGCGTGTTTGAGATACGTACCTTATCAGCAATGATTCCAGCGTGTTTGAGATAATCAACCAGAGTTTTCTCATCTTTTGTAACAACTGGTAGATATTCACCAGTTAACTCCCTTGTCCACCATGCATCCTTCTTTCTGTAAGTTGATAAATTCATGGTTTTATTTTTTCCCGATTCAGAAAGTCAAGACATGGTATAATACAATTTTTTAAAGACGTTTATTGGTATAATTAGCATTTGTAATTCAATGTACACTTATCCACATTATTGGTCAAATTTACTATTAAAAAAATTACTGTAAAGTCATTTAATTTCGTTGGGATGAAATTTCGTGGTTTTGGTAAAAAAGACAATTTTGTTGGCACTTGAATTTGTGGATTTTGCATTTCAGGTAACAAAACAAGGGTCAAAATCAATTGTCGTTGGGATTAAAGTTTGTGGTTGAAGTGAACCACGAAATTTAATCCCCCACGAAAATTAATGATTTTACAGTATCCTTGACACAAAAATAACGTTTTTGTGAAAGATGTAGATCTACACCCTCTTCCCATCCTAATGGTATAAAATAAGTCATTCGGATCAAGGTCACTACAACTTTAATTTTAGATCTGCTGATCCCAAAAAAGTGACCGGGCTCTTCTGCAGTCAAGATCAGCTGCATTAGCAAGTCTAGAGACTGTTGGCTCGAGGCTCTCATAAAATTACATGGACAGCAGTTTTCACCTGTTTCAACTTGTTTTATCTACCATTAGACAGATTGGCCAACATGCAATATTCCCACACTTCTATGAACAAGAGGGTCCAAAGGGCCCTGGGTCGCTCACCTGTTTGGCCTAGTGACCTAGATTTTGGCCCAAATGACACAGTATCTAACTTGACCTAGATTTTATAGAGATAAACATTGTGACCAAGTTTCATAAAGATAGAGTCAAAATTGTGACCTCTAGTGTGTTCACAAGATTTTTCAATGATTTGGCCTCGTGACCTAGTTTTTGACCCCAGATGACCCAATATCGAACTTGACCTAAATTTTATAATGATGATCATTGTGATCAAATTTCATAAAGATAAGGTCAAAATTGTGACCTCTAGTGTGTTCACAAGCTTTTTCAATGATTTGGCCTCGTGACCTAGTTTTTGACTCCGGATGACCCAATATCGAACTTGACCAAAAATTTTTAGTGATGATCAGTGTGATCAAGTTTCATAAAGATTAGGCTCAAATTGTGACCTCTAGTGTGTTCACAAGCTTTTTCAATGATTTGGCCTTCAAAGGCTTGTGACCTAGTTTTTGACCCCAGATGACCCAATATCGAACTTGACCTAGATTTTATGGAGATGATCATTGTGATCAAGTTTCATAAAGATTAGGCTCAAATTGTGACCTCTAATGTGTTCACAAGGTTTTTCAATGATTTGGCCTAGTGACCTAGTTTTTGACCCCAGATGACCCAATATCCAACTTGACCTAGATTTTACAGAGATGATCATTGTGATCAAGTTTCATAAAGATTAGGCTCAAATTGTGACCTCTAATGTGTTCACAAGGTTTTCCTTTGATTTGACCTAGTGACCTAGTTTTTGACCCCAGATGAACCAATATCGAACTTGACCTAGATTTTATGGAGATGATCATTGTGATCAAGTTTCATAAAGATTAGGCTCAAATTGTGACCTCTAATGTGTTCACAAGGTTTTCCTTTGATTTGACCTAGTGACCTAGTTTTTGACCCCAGATGACCCAATATCGAACTTGACCTAGATTTTACAGAGATGATCATTGTGATCAAGTTTCATAAAGATTAAGCTCAAATTGTGACCTCTAATGTGTTCACAAGGTTTTCCTTTGATTTGACCTAGTGACCTAGTTTTTGACCCCAGATGACCCAATATCGAACTTGACCTAGATTTTGTTAAGATGATCATTGTGACCAAGTTTCATAAAGATTAGGCCAAAATTGTGACCGCTAGAGAGGACACAACCCAATTGTTGACGGACGGACGACGGACGAAGAGTGGTCACAAAAGCTCACTCTGTCACTTTGTGACAGGTGAGCTAAAAAGAGAATACCATTCATAGAAATAGATGAAATTATCTTGCCATCTTTTCAGTTCTGAATGTGTAAAAAAATATTGATACACAAATCTTCCATGTGGAGGCCATAGTAACAACTTACTTGGTTTGGTTGGTAGAGTAATGATACTTGTAGAGGCGTGCACGGAGATATTTCGGAGGTTTATTCGGGAACGGGTTGTACTGCATGAGTTCCAGCACGTCCTTTTCATTGTTGAGTAGACGGTAGGCAAGGTTGAGGAACCAGGGATTGTGCTGGTATGTTCCCAGGGCCGCAAACCACATCTGCCAATCTAATCTAGGTTGGTGAGGTGCTAGAGAAATAGAAAATCCACTTTTAAAATATCATGAACTTCCAAGAAAATGCACTTTTCACGAAATTTCAAGAAAATGCACATTTTATGATTTTCCAAGAAAATGCACCTTTCACCAACTTCAATTAATCAACTTTTCTTGAACTTCAAGAGAAAATCCCCTTCTTATCAACATTATATGATTATGACAAACCAATTAGAAATCTGGTTTAGAGATAGTTTTATTTCGTGGATGAACTTGATTATGAAATAATAGGTAATCATAATTCAATCAACGTTGAAACAAGGGGTTTCCTTTAACTGTTTTTTATTCCACATATTCCAGATGAAATTGTCCTTTCATCAAGGAGTACAAAAGTCAGTTGCAACAAAAATTAGAATTATAGAGATGATAGTTCAACCAATCTATGTTGCCCCTTCTGGATATGTGGCTCCCTGTGACACAACCCTTTCCATCCGCGGACAGACCAGTAAACTTACCCACAAATGGTGGCCTTCTGTTCAGTGTACCAGGTTTATAGAAGAATTCATACTCTCTCCAGCCAGACTCCATAGCATTACTTCCTTCAATAACCACTTCTGGACGACCTCCGACACCCGTCATTCTACAATATCAAACATGAATCTTAAATTAAACTGTAAATCATTAATATTCACAGGCATGAATTTTCATTAATAACTGCTTTTACAGGACATTTGAACAAGTCAAGGGCCATTACTTATTTACACATGCTAAAATTCCTACAAAATTGTAAGACCGAAATACAAATACTTTTAAAAGTCAAGAGCAACAAAAGAAATATTTCATCATTTCAAGGGCCGCAACTCTTCTAAAACTGGTTGAACCTGAATAAAAGTATATAAGTGCTGAGTATTGTTACATGCCGAGTACCATTCATATGAAGTGTAATGACTTATGCCTTGGTCCCACTGAGATAGTTTTGCCTCAGTGATGTACTCCCGATTTAATAAATGGGCATCGGAATGCATCGGGAAAAGGGTCCTCATGGACTAGGGAAAGTACCAGGGTGATCATTAGATAATTTGTGAAATCCCAGTTTTGTGATGCCTCCAAAAGCTAATTTATTTAAATTGGCAGTATGTTGTCGTGGCCCAAAAAATGCTCACTGGTACCAAGGCATAACACAATTCCATTTCAAGTTACAGATGAACAAACATTATGGGATGTAGATCATGTAGGGACAAGGGCACATCTGCCCACCTAATAAATTTGGTGTTATAATTACGATAATAGGTAAATTGCTTACTTTCTAAATAATCCATATGAACTGGTCAGATGGAAAGCAGACATTCTAGAGTGAAGAGCTTTAGCTTGAGGGGGAACTACTTTCTGTCCTTCTTTATGGAGGCTGGAATACGGCACCTGTATTCATACATCAAATACATACATGATAATACTGGAAGCAAAGTAAACAAGGACAACAGTACACAAAATTTGCTATTTCGCTACAATTAATACTGGTAGTTATACTGTTACAGATAAGAAATACATGTATAACGAAAAATACATTAGATAATGAATAAGTTGGCACGGTGGTCTAGTGGATAGCCCGCTTGACTGTTTATCAAAGGGTCCCAGGTCCAATCCTCGGCCAGGGCACTAGGTCATTTATGAAATGCTTATCAGTGTTTCTCACCCGACTAGAGACGTCCTGGTTGGCAACACAGGGGTAGTAAGTCTCGTGTGTATCGGTGCTGTACACCAGGCACGTTAAAGAACCAAGGTGTCTCTTCGGACCCATTGGAAATAAGTTCTTGCACTTTTATGGATTATCCTTGATCAACAATACAAAATACCATGTCTGAGACCTGTAGAAGTATGTTAAAACTATAAGTTCAAGTTAGTCAGTAGACGGGACACAATAAAGCTAGAAACACATACCAAGCTGATAGCAAACACACTGGCAGCTAACATGGAGAAGAAGACACATTGTACAGCAGCCCAGTTCTTCCATAGTGCACCTTTAATCTCTGTGAAACACCTGCAACATACATCAACCATCATCATCATCCAAATAATACTGTACAATATAATGTTAGCAGTTTTGAAGTACGCGAAAGTTTCTTGAATTGAAACAAGCTTATATATTTATTAGGGATGTTAACAGGTTAACAAGTTAACCGAAGAGGATATTTGCTAGATGTTATTCTGATGTGCATATTCTTTCCCAGACAATGTTAGTAAGATGTAATTAGGCGGACATTATTATATTGTGATCGTATGAAATCACGTTATAAAATGATAAGAACCAGTTTTCTCAAAGCTGTGGTGTACAATACGCGCAAGAAAATGTGATGACTCTGAAATAGTCCTCGCAAATAGCATTTTGACATATCGGAGATTGAAGAGTAGTTAAAAGGGGAGAAAACTCGAAACTGATTTACTGGGGTCCTATTTTTAAGCTTTACATGTATGAGACCATATGATTGTGAAGTTATTGACATGTCGCAAACAAAAACACATCATTTTCTAATCACTTTACTCCCATAGTGTTTTTTTCTGATATATCAGTAAAACAATTCTGTTAGAGCAATTTTAGATGGGTAGGCAGCAGTATGGAAAACAGTACTTGGTTTGATGCAGTATAGACCAGATTACAGAAATAAAGGTAAGAAGCCACTTACCTGACTAGCGCTACCAACACTTCAAAGGCAAATGAGAAGGCCCCAAAGTATATTGTCCATGGAACCGTTACAGCCAAAAATCTGTCAAAATCCTTCTCAGAAAATGCTGAAATCATAAGGCATGGATTTTCAATGTACATGTATATTAATTAAGGATGGCAACGAATACCAAAATTGGTATCCGGATATCCGGAAAGGTATCCGAACGGATATCCGGATATCCGTATCAAATTGAATGTTGTTAAAATCGTGTTGGAATAAAGCTAATGCTATGCGACAATGTAACACAATTTCGCGACCACCATCGTCTTTGTGTACCAGACAGACTTACATTAAATGCCTCAATGCGGATATTCGGCTATTGTTATAGTTGATTCAAAGATCTCTGTCACAACCGCGTAAACAAACATTCACCCCGGTCGAGTATTAAAGGTGTGTCAGGATTAAATTCTTCCATCAATAATACACTTAAATGATTAAACAGCTGATGGTCCTATCGCGTAGTGGTTATACTTGCTGCAATTAGCTATTCAGAAATGGAACATTATGGCGGTTTTGACAGACATCTTTGAATCGACAATACATTCATACCTACGAGTCCAAATATTTAATCTGACCTCTAAGCGTTAATCTTAAGTAACCTGTAAGTTTTTAACATTTTGTGTTTACATTTTGCGTGAGTGAGTGTGACTGTTTGATATAAGGGTACGTAACTCCATCTGAATAATTACTACTTTCGTTTTGACAAGCTGCTACACAGTGATCTCCCTTGACGATATACACGTGGAACTTATTTGGTTCCTGATGCATTTTTTTATGTTCATGTTTACTTTCTGCATCAAACATAAAATTGAATAAATAACTGATAACATAATTGTGCATTTTTAGTTTTTATTTCCAATCATAACCAATCGATAGTCTTGATACACACTTTGAGTAATATTTAATTAGAAATGGGCGTTGCAGGGTCAAAGCCAATGATAAACGTCGACACATATTAATTGTAAGTTATTTGCCGACATTTACGTTCAGAATAACCAAAACTTCAAAGCTTAGCTTGATTTTAATTAGCTGCCGGTGAAAAAAAAAGTTTGCTACATAAGACAAATACCAAATTCGTAACCCCTTTAATCACCATTAGCACCTTTCGTGGACCCGCAAAATTAATCGAAACTGGTCTTATTTAATTACTAATTGAGTAGACAACTTGTTAAAGTCGGGATAATTACTAACAAACACCTATAATCTGATAATTGTCCGGCAAAAACAGACTTTAAGATACACCGCAGTGATTATCACGCAAAAGCAAATCTAACGGAGACCCCGTGTCAAAGAAATAAAAAGACCCCCAATAAACAATGTGTCACCGACATCAAATGTATTCTATTGTTCTAGGTGTCAATCGATGTTTTCTTCGTGAAGTTATGAGAAAACATTTTTATTGAATTTTAAAATGGATATTCGGATCCCAATTTACTATTCGGATACTCGGAACGCGATACGAATATCCGGATATCCGTTGCCATCCTTAATATTAATTTATTCAAGGTTGATCGTGAAACAAATTTTCCAACTTATATTAATCACTCTCGACACCTCATTCCTGATGTTACTCATCGCCACAAGGGTATGAGAGGAAAGAAGTCATTTCCCTTACATGCTGAGAATGCAGCAAGGGAATTTTTGGTACCAGTTTAGTCCTTGGTATGATGCCGCCTCAGGCCTACCACACTCAAAGTTTCACTGTCATTCAATCTTGAGTTTCAACCTTTTCAAAGCAAAATACTGAGTCAGTATAGAGCTGTAAGACACGGTTTTTTGTTGGGATAAAATAAATTATAAGAATTTTTGGCCATTCACATGTACATGTATTTACAATTTCTAAGGTTTACAATTCATTATACTTACCAATTTTGGACTCGATAGTAAAGGATTCTGTAAGCACCAATCCAAACAATTTGACAGTCTGGTATCCGAAGTAACCAAAGGCAGCCAAACACGCTAGCTTGTTCACTATACTAGATGAGGAGTCTGTATAAAGTAACAATAAATCAAGAGATGTTAACATTATGACACTAGTTCCAAAACTTACGAAACATCCCTCATAACAATAAATCATGATAACGATGAGAAATGAAATCAAAAGTGCTGGGCACTGTTTTATCAACATACTTACGGGAAATCGCAAACTTACGTTCAAATTTAAATTCAGTATAATTATTTAACAGCTGTACATCTTGGCACAGCTATTGTTTCTAAGACTTCATTAACTGGATCTTGATTAGTATTACGGCTCAAATTGCCACAATTTATAGTTATGACAGTATTATAAAGAATTTAAATTTGATCGTAAGTTAAAGATTTCCGTAAATGCTTTGATAAAACAGTACCTTGGACCATTGGTATTTTTGTACACAAGAGGGTCCTGGATCATTTGATTGAGTAATGTTCGTAAGTTGACTTTACTTGAGTAATACTTGTAACTTAAATTTGCTTGAGTAATGTCCATATTAAAGTAAAATTGATTGAGAGATTATAAAAATAATTAATTTTAAATTTTCATGAAAATTACAAGACAGGGTTTAAATCCCAGATGACAAAATGTCAAAAGTTTTTCCAATTTATATTTATCACTCTTGACACCTCATAGCTGACATTCACCACAAGAATATGAGAGAAAAGAAGACAGTTTCCCTTATATGCTGAGTTTATAGTTTACCCTACTTCTTTGTCCAATCAAAAGCCGGGGATTTTCAAATTTTTGGACCACTTATTCATTTATTAGTGCAATGGACATAATAACTATTTAGTAAATCCATTTATTAGGACAATTTGGCTGTTTCCTAATATGGAAAACTAGACACGCCTACTCTCATAATTTTACTGTTATTCTATCAGCAATTTATAATCTGCTTAGGCCACAGCTTTTTTATTTCTTGGTTTACAAAAATATTTTGGAAAAGTGTCTGTTGGGTGGTTGAAATAAAAAGAAATAAGTGATATGAAGACCTTTAAAATATGTTCAAAGGCATAGATAACTTAAATTTCAATACTAACGTTTGTATTGTTATAAACTTTGTTATAAACGTAGTTAATGAACATCTCATACCAATTTAGCTTGACTTTTATGCAGGGAATAATAGGGACAATCATTTTTCTCTATTATTTAGTTTCATTTGTACAATCTCTGCCCTGCAGGGATGATATCTAGGTTACAGTAAAGGTATACTTATCAAACAGGTATGTCTATGTCCTTACATTGAAAGAGACCCTAAAGACAAATTCCTCTGAAGCAGACTAACTGAGTCAATGTACACAGTTCATTCCTGTTTCAAGACCCTGTTGTTGCAATAGAGCTGGTGCATAAACCACAAGTACGTATTTCACCTTGTATCACCCTACTTGGTTTTGACTAGTACACTAAAGTGATAAACAACAGAAAATACATAAATAACATTTTAGGCATTTTGAGAATAATTTAACCAAGACTAGCAGTCTTCTTTTTGTCTGATTCAAACATTTCAGGCTTCCAGTCATACGATGACCTTTCAGTTCTAAATATATCAAGTTAATGAGATTTATAACAATGAACTTGGGGAGTTCCGTGAACTTCTAATTGTTGATTTATGAAATCCAAATGTAAGGCGTCAATTTTTGTTCATGTTTTTATTCAATTCTAAAGAAAATCAGGTCGGTCAGGAAAAAAGGTAAATTACATAATATTTTCATATTTTTTCTCCAATTTGGAAAAAATCGGGTAGGGAATTTACGTAAACCAATAAATAAAAAAGCTGTGGCCTTATATACTTTTTCACTCTCAGTACTGCTATTGTTTGCAAACAAAAGTATTGGAAAGCTCACCAAAAGTGGGCGGGTAAACTATAAGCCGGTTATAGATCACATATTAGAATTATAAACAAATTAAAGCTGCGGTCGCTAGCGCTCCCTTGCTCTAATTTGTTTATAAATCTAATATATGATCTATAACCTATACGTATAGCAAGCAAGTGTCTTTGGTATGATGTAGCCTGGGGTAAAACCTGGGCTTCTGGTAAAAAGCTCTATCACTAGGCTATCAAGGAGGCAGTAAATATCACTATTTATTATATGCAAATGTATGTATTGTCTTAAATACAGAACAAATCTCACAGTGGAATACAGCGCGACAGATCAATTTTTCCGTATCATCCTTATTTATAATGGTCTCACGAAATATGACATTACACCTACAACTCTAGGTAATACGGCCCGATGTATTAACACACTGCTGTGATACTCTGTATTTACCATTGAAACACTCTGTTAGGTGTGAGGTGAATAATGAACAACAAAGTGTGAGGCTTACGTTTCTGCGGATATCCGAGGTGGGTGAGGGGGACATAATTACCGATATATAACACATAAAAGGTGTAAGGTGCATAAATCAAGTAGGAAAAACTTACGTTTCTGTGGATATCCGAGGAACTTGTCATCCAGTAAGGGGATACATAGAGCTATAGTGAGCAGGTTGAAGAAATTATAATTCCCTGTAAATATGATGAGCAACTGTAGAGCTACCTGAAAATATATAAACATTACATACTGGTATTGTAAAATCCACAATCAAACCTTCAATTGATACACTCCTAATCGAGTGCTCTGTGGGACCTTATTCACTAATGTTGTAAGTCTAAGACTCAGACTTGGACTTTGTACTGCCAAAAGTTCTATTCGCTCTCAAGTGGTTGTAAATGTACCAATTTTGATATAAATGGGTATACATGTTCAGTGGGTAACAACAAATAATCAGATAAAATTTCACACGGTTGAATCTAATTTCAAAGAAATGGCAGTGATTATAAATATTGCAAGTCTGACATTCTGTCTTACAATGTTGGTGAATAAGGCCCCAAATGTTTGTTTGAGTTCGAATAAGGCAGTTTTAAGTGTGTGATCATTTGATTTATTCATGCCTCATTGGCCAATTGACCCTAGCTACCCTAGCTAGCTTTTACAGAATAGACTTCTTGGTAGTTTAACATGCTCAGTGTATAGTACCGATACTCTTGAGATTACCTCTGGTTACCTACTTGTTCACCTCTAGTGATATGTGTTTCTAAAAATTTTCAGTGCCCTGGACGAAATTGGAACCAGGGACCTCAGGATTGGAAGTAAAGAGTGCTAACCACTTAGACACCGTTTTACCCATAGTTGGTGAATAACACTCATAATATAATGTTTTAAAACAAAGGAGTCAAAATGCATTAGCATGGAATGGTTATACTCCTCAAATCAAATTTGCAATGAAGATTTTAGTCATTCAGATCCCATGTGATGAAAAGCATCTCACAGAAGTAAAGCCTATAAAAGACCATCTTACTAATATGACCACTTCACAAAAATTAATACTTTTTAATGTTTTTTTAAGACAAGTTCCACTGCACTTAATACAACAAATCAAGCGAATAAACATTGTCATTAAATGGGCAGAAAACATATCAAACTAAAGAACTGTGTTCAATATTACCACAATACAAGTAGAATGTTAGACAAACTTTGTAATAATGATCAAATTAGATTGCAATGTCAAGATTGTTTTCAACGTTTGCATAATCTAATTCAAGCCAAATAATTTTTTTCAGCATTTGAGAAAACGTTTCTTATTAGAACTAGAATCATCACTGTCGTGATCAGGGCCCTGTCGTTATCATAGTCAATAAGTATTGCAAGTTTCATTTGAATACGAGACGTGCCCCACTTATATTTGAACAGTGTTGAACATGACATATTTTCATGGAAATATGGTATAAATCAAATATCTCTAATGTATTGTGTAAACATATGTTTTAGGTAACATTTACACTAACTGGTTGGTTTGTTTGAAAAATAGAATGGACCAAAAACAACACTTTTGTAGAGGGTATGGTGTTCTGCGTTTTGAAGGTCAGCCACTGCCATAAAAGCCCTTAAAAGTTGCTGGTTGAGGATGGATATTCCATTTTTGTGAAGCAAATATGCAATTTTTGTCCCAGAAAGGATGTTATGCGCTTTGTTGTTCTTTTTAACGAAATTACGCAAAATATTAAAAACTGACAAAAAGTGATGATACCTACCAGAATCTTAAACTTACGTTATTTAATAAGTAAGGCATATCCAAAAACCAAAATAGGGACTTCAGCGACGTTAAGGGTACCCATTGGAACTTTCGATTTGTTAATTTAGAGATTTATACATGCCGGACTCGGGATAAAATCGGTGTTTACATGCTCAATACCACAAAAACAACATAAGGGAGACAAATGTCTTTAATGCTGTGTATGCTTGAACGGAACCGTAAATGCCTCAACTTTGTCACCTCTGTAGAGGCAATGCTTTATCGTTGAGAAATATACCATGAATGGACAGCCTACTATATGATAAATGTTGATAAGGCTACCCATAAGTTGACATTTGTTAAGCTTCACTTGTTTCCGAACGTTTGCATAACGTTTGCTTTTATTTGCTATACTGGCTTAACGGAACACATATTTAGTCCTAAAACGTCAAAGGTGAATGCACATTGCTGTGTACATTAGGTTCCAAACCATATTTGGTCAAAATGTTTGCAAAACAATTTTCCTGGAGGCCATAAGGGGATCATGGTGTTTTGTCACCATGGAGCTTCAAATTCCTCCCCAAAAACACCATTCTGTACCTTAAGAACACACATTTGAAGTATATTATGCAAGATTAGTAAAGGCCAAAGTCTAATGAACATATACCCACAAACCCTTTAGTCTATGGAATATTGCTGCGTTTATTACAGGCGGGAAAGGCAAACAGCATCGATCGGATTATTCGGTCTTCAAAAAGCCAAACACCATACCCCCTACAAAATTGTAGATTTGAGTGCAAACTAAGAAATAAAGTAATAATCAATAGTTGTATGTGTTTCATAATACGTTATTTTGCACGATGATATAGAAATATTTTGATTATATATAATAAGCATCGAACTATTTGATATTCAATACTGTTCAAATATAAGTGGGGCACCTCTCGTATCTTGAAAAGTTTTTGAACTATGGCCAATGTTAAAGTTTTGAAGTCGAAAAAGGGGCACAAGCCAAAATTTATTAAAGCTAGAGTTGTTGCCCTTGGCTACACATGTGCGTATTGTCACTGTCAATATGTATAGCAAGTTTCATTTGAATATCTGTAACATAACTTGGCATACAATAGTGTATTGTTGCTGTGACCTTATGTTAAAAGTTTGAAGTCGATACCTTTAACGGTTTGCAAGTTATTAAGAAAAAACATGAAAAATGTGGACGGACAGGGTGATTACTATAGGGCACCTGCAAAAAATTTGCAGGGCCCTAATAAGCTGAATATATTTTGGTGAGATTTAGCGCCAGCCCTATACTAGATAAGATAACAGATATTTAATAATTGAAAATGAATCAAATAGCAATCATTATTGTATAACAATTTACGTGAGAAAAACCTGGTTAAACAAATTTGACAAAGCTTTAAAATATGGACGTCATACTATCAAGTAACGAAAATCTATTTTTTTAACAAATATATTAAACATGCTTCAAAGTTTATCAAATATTCTAGAAGCCCGTGTACAATGTCATCATTATGAGTAATATTGAACCTTAGTCTAACATGTTGATTTTTTGGGTTTGACTGAAAAAGTTGTCAGCATGAGGTAATCCTTTTCCTCTCTGTCTAATTGGTCAATGACCTCAAACTTTGAGAGGGAAGTCATAGACACCTTCAGTGATATAAGGAATCCAGGCATGATACTTTGAAGTTCTTTCCAAATAGAAGCATTGTTCTTTGATGTGCCAAATGTAAAGCAAAAATAAATCTGGGATTATCTCTGGGTGACATGTACCAAACTTTTCATTATATTTGTTTTATCAGATAAAAATAGCTTACAAGGAAACACAATTTTCACCATTTAAATAATCAATACAATTTTTACATCGTCCATTATAAAAACTTGTCAAGTCAATATATACACCACTTTGGGAAGAGTTCAGCTGCCAATTAAATTTGTGAACAGCAAGGGAATGAAAGATTGATCTAAGTGAAATAATCCATACTAATTATTGGCTGTCATTTAAATAATCCCATTTCAATTATTTGCACAAAGCATCAAATAATGGGATATTTTTAAATACTAGTACTGTAAAATCACTAATATTCAAAGGGAGTTAATTTAGTGAATTTTGCAGATGACTTCAACTTTATCATAATAAAAAATGATTATGGACTGCCAATTAATTTAATTTTATCAATGCAAATTTAAATAATGTGCACTGAATACTTAATGGCGTGCAAAAATGTTCTTTTTTGTTTTAAAAATATTTGTTAAAGATAACTTAAAGACCGCCTACAGCCCATTCATCCAGTAACTATGACGTTGTGATAACAGAAATGCATTAAGCAAACTAACAGGTAATTATCGACTTTGTTTAATTTAGGAAACCAATTGACTGTGAGCTATAACGCTATCTTGATAGAGTGTCGACTTGACCAAATAAATGTATAGATAAGAACGTCTAGGTATTGAATTACGGTCTATGAAGATATCACATTTCTTTGGTACTCCTTATTTCCCCTTACTTGTCATGAAGTTTGGTCCCCATTGAAAACACTTCATTTCTTTTTAAATGAAATTTTCTCGCTATATATCAGTATTGGTCGCTTTGTATAGCATAGTCAAATATTTCCACCAGCCTAGGCATTTAAAGTGAGTATTAGTTCAGAAGTTGAGAAACATTTTAACTAAATTCAGCAGGGGAGGGGGGAGTTAGAGGTTTCAGGTGTGGGTGTGCCAGGCCATTCCCCAGAATATTATTAAGGTGCTGGGGTATTTCTAGAATACGTACTAGAGGACATCGCCAAGAATAGGTAGAATGTTTAGAACATATAACTGCATTAATATGCATAATTAAGATGCTGATTTAAGTTCTTTTTACACAATGCAAGCCTTTTTCTCTCAAATAACACAATACTGACAAAATATAATGATTTAAAGACACTATTCTGAGATTTAAGGGGCTGGGGGAAAGCCAATTCTGGAATTTTGGCGCCGGGGTACCACAGCGCCTTCTGGCTCTGGGGAAGGGCCTGTGTGCATTAAGTGTTATGTTGCGACATTATTTATGTTGTACTGGTACATATAATCCTAACACTTAGCCATCTGGTTCTTAAACTACCTTGATATTTTTAGAACCTTCAAACAAGGGAGATAAATCTCAGACCCCTTTTATAACGACCAGAATACATGTAGGTTGCAGATTGAAACTCAAGACTCTGAGCTAGTTTTTCTAACATCTAGACCACTGTGAGTGACTGAAAACCATTTTGACTGCTTGGTATGTTAAGCTAGCAAGAACCCCCTTCATTATAAAGTTAAGGGGACTTTAAGTTGTAGTTTTATATGAAATTAGTTCATTATGCATGACTGTCATTGTTCTAATAATTGCACTTATCACAATGGATAATTAATATTACACCATATATTAACGACTTAGTAATTGGATTAAGATTATCAAGCTCATGAGAAACATGCAAACTATTTCCCCCACAATGCTAGGACAGGATATTTTATTAATCGGTTTAAACTAACTTTAAAGACTTCAAATATTTTCTTAACTGAATGAACCTTTATTCAACTAAAACCAAGTCTTTTTGTAAGAAAAGCATTTAAGAAAACCAAAGTTGTTTATGAATAAAACGTTCACTCAGGATCGAGAGTTGTGGGTTTAATGCCAAGGTCTGTAGAACCCAGGCTGTGACATTTCAAAATTGTTAAAAATGGTACAGGTATAAACTTGTTCAGCTTTCAGAGAATAAGAAACAAATATTGCTGAATAAAAATGGTTGCAATTTCAAGTGATCAAAAATCCTATCGTACTTGTCATTGCTAGGCAATGGATCAGTATGGGTTCGAATACCACTAAAGGTGCAAAATATTTATCTGATTGTGTTCTTTGCAAATTCTGAATACCAGTATTTTGTATTTCAGAAAAAAACTAATTACTGGTACCCTTACAATTCTAAATTTTCATATCATAATGTCTGTATGAAAATATTTGGCCTACGATTTAAAACGGTCAAGGCATATTTTAACCGTTTATTGTCATATTTAAATCATTAGAATAGACTAAGCCCTAAAGCTCACAAATTATTTCTTTACTATACAATTTTAAATGTATAAACATTTTAGCATAAAATAAACGAGAAAACTTTATGAAGATACATATTTGTATAATAGATAAACCAATTTTGGAGAAAACCAATCAAAAGCGGCGATCCAGGTTTTATGCCGTTACACACACTGGGCATTCCTTTGCCATGCTACCTAACGCTATCAGTAGAACTAACTGAAAACGAACAATATTTCTTGACTTAGTCTTGATATACAACATTGAGTTACCCAAAGTCTATTGATAATACATTGTATATTAACGTTTGTTCAAGTTTTGTCATTAAAAGGTAGCAATTATACATATTTGTTTAACAGTAGGTGTCGGCCAACGACGATCGACGGCGATCAATGAGCATAGACTTCAAAGATCAAACACAATGAAGTGTTGATTTGCTGTATGTATAGTTTGCGTGACTCTACACTCGACAGCTTGTAATATACCCATATACGAATTAACGAAGACCATAAAAAAGTTATCAATTCAAAATTATGGATATATAAAAATCATTAAAATGATATATGTTGCAGAAATGGATTAATGTCTTCCCCTAAATGGTAAGTAAAACAATTTGATTTTCTTTATTTAGTTTATATCAAATATTCGTGGTTTTTTTTCTTGATCTATCTAATACAACAAAATACCACAAATCTAAAGAACAGAGAACTCTAGCTAACAAAATGTATGGATCAAAATATAATTGAAAACACAAATAAACGATCAGCTATTATCATAATGAATTATTACATGCTAATAATTATATACTTTCATATTTTTATAGCAATTAAATCCATTCGGGCACTCAAATACATTGGAAATCCTATAACAAGCTTTTAAAAATTCTAAGGAACAAGACTGCTTCAGTAAAAGCTTATGCCCCTGTGGAAGCCTTGCTTATCCATATCAAATAGCTAATTAAGTTATTCAGGGGCCATCATTTTGTTGAAATGTTGGATAGTGTTACATGGCTTTGACAAGAATGCCAAGTTTTAAAGTAATGCCTTGATGGATCTCAAAAGAATTTCAGTTTCAACATTTGGTAACGGATGGACGGACAAACAAACGAACAGACAGGTGCATCGCTATATGCCTCTGAATGATTTCAGCTATTAATAAATATTGACTTTAAGCCAATATTGTCACCACTTAATGTAAACACCAAAAAGAAATGAAAATTATAAAATTATAATAAGGGGGCATTTATCAATTGTTATTAAATTTCCTAATATTTGGGTCTTTATTCTTAAATAAATGTTTTAAGTCTAGATATTTTAAGCACAAACTGGGCCCACTTTTTAAGTGCAGATTATAAGGCAGTGTAGTAACGTGATTTGTGAGTAACGACAAAAAAATGTCCTCTATTGATAAATGTTATTTCCATGATAGAAAAATATTTTTCTCCACAAAATCAATATATCAGTTATTGCTTTCAAATATCATAAAATATATTATTCTTTATGGTAGGCAAATCAATTAAGTTTTCCATCTTAAATATAAAAGGAGCAGTCATTATACTGGCGTATATGAATTAACAATTGTAATACCACAAAACATCTTTATCCTTTACATATCGGATAACTACCGGTGATAGCATTTTAAACCAGCTCAGAGGTACAATGTAATGAATAATAAAATTGAAATTTTGATAATCAGGATAACGACGGGAAATTGCCCTATCTGCTTCTGTATTTGCATTCATTTAAAACAGTTTTGCCTTTTACCCACTTTTTAAAAATAAGCAACTGCTAAGCTCTTATTAATTTGCATATCCAATTAATGACTAATCACTTAATCAATTAAATAATAATGATGGAATGGTTTGAAAATATTATTCTCACAGTATCAAATTAATTAATTGGATAAATTCAAATAAAATTCACCAGACATTTAGATTTGAAAGTTCTTATATATTACATTTCAAGGGTTCAACATTATACCTCGCATAGCACTAAGTCTTGTGAGGCAAATACTGTCAATTTAAAAAGTAATACTAAAGAGGGAACTATCCCAATGGAAAGGATAGCAGTGTCTACAGTTAACTTGGTCACCAGTGAAACCTAGAATAACATAGTTTACCTGCGGCATCAGCTTCCTAGTTGATAACCGTTCTCATTTAACTTTGAACAGACTGTTGCAGGCACTTACTGGTAACCATTATAAACACTGGTACCCATTGACTGTTCAATATATAAGGACCACAGTATATTAATTAGATTCAGTGGAACATTATTAAGATATAGACTTGATTTATTGACTTAGTAAACAGATTTGGATTAAATTTACTTTTAACTATACCCCTTTTATTGACTTGCACTGTGATGACGCACATCTGCTCAAAATGCTTGCAAATGGGTGATGCAGTATTGGGAAAGCATGCATTGCTTCAATTCTTTGCTTCCTTGGCAGTCAATGTGTTAAAGAGAAGTCACATGGGCTGGTTTGCCCTGAGTTAGAAAGGGGTTGCTGCAAGAGGTCGTCCTCAATTTACCCATACAAAGTTTAAGTTTAACAGCAAGATTGGCATAATAAGAGCAATTTAAATCAGCCATTAATGCTTCAATGACATTCCTTCTTCTGAAATCGTTTTTTTCTTTATATTTTTTCTGAAATTGCCTTTTTCAGGAATATTTTCATATTCTTTCTGGGGACAGGAAGAAATAAATGGAAATTAATAGAGCAAATACCCTAGATAGGAAACCTGGCAATATAATGTTTATAACAAAGGAAATTTATTATTAATTTATTAAATGAATGGATATTATTACGTTAAAAGAAACATATGATAATATCCATTGCATAATGAAACATGATTGAAGTTGTTTATCGAAATAAATAATATATAATATGTAAAGAAACACATGAAAATATCATAGAAACACATAAAAATATCATAATGAAAAATGACAGAAGTGGTTTATTGAATTAATAATAAATCATAATCCCACAGCATAAATAAATAAACTTTGACGGGTTCACCTAAATGATATCATAGCCTAATATGGTGTTAACTTGATTACATAGTCTTTTAATAGGATTAAAATATGCATATACAATTAACATTTGACAAGTTGGTCAAACAAATAAAAAAAATTGAAAACCGTGTATTGCAATGCAAAGTTAAAATGGTGACTAGAATAATGTGCTAAAAACAGTGTTTTTTTATTTCTTTTCAACAAAATTCATAACAAAACATTGGAATAATAATTTTTGACATTAATTGGATATCTTATAGGAATAATGCCAACTAGAATGGCTAATAAAAGGTGCCTGCTTGGAAATGGTATTACTAAAAAGGTGGTAAGTGACAGGTTTTCACAAATATTCAGAATAGTGCGTCCAGAATAATGTGATATTTTCTAAAAATTGACCGGTTTAGCCTACTTTTGTATAATTGGTTGCTTAGATAAACACATATCTCAATTTTGGCACAAAAACTTTTTTGCAGCATCCGCATCTGCTAGACGTCCCGCGCATTTCTGTCTTGTCGCCATTTAAAAAGCCAATCGCGTAACTAAGATGGTGACAAGACAGAAATGCACGGGACGTCTAGCAGATGCGGATGCCGCAAAAAAACATTTCGCGCCAAAATTGAGTTACAGGGTTTTGGTTTGGCAACGCCGATATGGTTTATTTTATACTAAAATAACACTGATAAATCGTGCTCAGTAATTCACCTTTTTGGATCATTCCATTTTTTACGCCTTACGCATTATCCTGGGCGCACTATATAATAAATCATTTATTCACGAACGATCACTAAACAAGAGGGCTATTTTGGCCATATCATAATCTATATCGCTGACCTTGAGTACATTTACACTTAGAATGTATCAAAATACTTTTGGCTCCATTGACCTACAGTGAAGAGCAGCAGACTTGAACTGTTTAAAACTTCTGAAAGGGGCCACATAAGGATTAGTCCTGTATGGTGTTTGGTCAAAATCTGTACAAACAGAGATTATCACAGTGTATAAACGAGTTAACTTTTGGTTATGGCTCTAAAGTTATACATGTAGGCTGAAGTGTATATTCTCCCAATAAGTCATACAGTGATAGGGAGTAACATGCAAATTTGCTTGCAATAAGTCATACAAGCTGAATTGCAGTCTCCCAAGTCTTTCAGTGATGTGGTTTATGCGCTGTAGGAACGTGATGTCATTTTAAAGTGTTTCACTTAAATTTACACCCAATGAATTACACAATGCAGCTGACACAAACCAATGAAACTATTATTGAAGATGACCTTGCACCTAAGGACCATTTCTGTCCAGTTAGGTTGAATTCCAATCAGAGGATACAGAGTTGCTATCTAAAGAGATCCCGTCTAAAACCTATTTGTTGTCATACCAGAACCATTGATACTGTCAATTTAATGAGTATTACTAATGAGATAACTATCCCATTCGAAAGAATAGGGTGGTTTCCAGTCAACTCAGTTAAACCTAGATAAACATAGTTTACCTGACGGATAGGTTTATATTTATAACCGTTATCATTTAACTTTGTACCATCATTTAAAGAGGACCATTTATACAGTACAGCTAGCAGAAAACAGTTTGACTAAAGTCTGTTCAGTGAAATAGAAGATGGTATATACAACACCTTGATGTGTGTTGCACAACGTTTGTGGACAACCAATCGTCCTAAATGTTCATACAGGTCACCCTTTGAGGAAAATTTTTCGATGATAATCAAGAAATTAATTTAAAACTGATTACTAAAATAAAAGTATTGCCAGATTAAAGACATCTTGGAAATTTGACAGTACAATAATCATTGTGTCAATCATATTAATGATTAGCAAATTTATATTTAAATTTCTGCAGTCAGTACTAGGGGAAACAACTCTTGATAAACTCAGTATTGACAAAGTGACAGAGTTACCTCTCTTGAATTTAAGTTGGTTGGTAAATTTCTACTATTAGAAATTTTTACAAAGATTAAACTATTTAGTAGTGACCCGAGTAAAGCAATCGTAAGCAACCATTTAATAGTGACAGCTAGAAGACAGTTGTTCAATAAAGTTAAAATGGTCCTTTTTTATACTAACATGGCAGTCACAGGTTGGAAGATTTTTTTAAATACTTTGCTGTGTAAGATAGGTGATTGCTTAATTCAGGTGATTGCCAAACACTGGTTTACTGATAACGAATTATATCAATGCCAGATTTATCAACTTTCTACAACATTAAATTAAACTTGACCAACAAATGACTGTACTGGTTCCATTGAGTAAAATGAAAAACCATTAAATTCTATTTTCCATTTTTGACCGTAAACTTGATTTTGTCACATTGTAAAATGAAGCCTGGAGTTTAGATAAGTATGTAAATAGATACATTGTGTTAAGTATATATATATTTACCTTCGTAAATTGAAGTTTGAAATCAATATGTGCTGATAATACAGGATCAATAGCCCAGTGTAATCCATTGAATATATAAAATGTTTAAAATATCGAGATACAAACAGTATTTTGATATTGAAGCAAGACATTAAAGATTAAATTGTATCGAGACAATATGTGTAATAACGCTGAACCGAGTTTTGACAGATCGCGATATCTACACCTGATTCAGGGGGATTTAAATTGTCCATGTTTCATACAGGATGGGAAATGTTAAGTCGTGATTGTTGAAATAAAATTCTTAACATATTATGATTATTCATTAATCTTATTTTTATTTACTAATCAATCAGCCAATTCATATTAACCAACAATATTATTTACTACATTTTTCATCAATATTATTCAATAATTAATAGTATTTTTCATTATTAACACTATTATTCATTTATTGAAAAGAAATTATTAATCAGCAATAAGCTTTTTAAAATGAGCCTACATTAAAAGAATTGGGAAGAAAATTGTGCAGGAAGACCTTAAAGTGTCTGGAAGAAAGATGTGGGGAGAGGTGGCCTAGAGGTAGGGTGCGTGCTTCGGGATCAAGAGGTCTTCCCAAACCAAAATGTAAGCTTGCCGCTAGCTTGTCGCAAGCTAGTGACAAGCTTGCACAAGCTAGTTTCTTTAAGAATAAGTTTGTACTAGGTAGCAATATAGCTTGCGCAAGCATGCGCAAACATTTTCCAAAACCAGCTTAAGCTTGCGCAAGCTAATGCAAGCTAGCGTGATATTTGCATGCATGCGCAAGCTTGTCAAGTTCAACACTTAGAAATTTTGTTCTTGATATGTGCATGCATTTTTCCGGAAAATGTCTAAGTCAAAAACCTGGAAAAAGGTACAAAAAACAGTATCTGTTATATTTTTTAATAAAATCATGCTGTTCAAGGATTTAAAATAACCAGAATTTTGCATAGAAGCCATATAATCATGTTATTTTGCTGAATTATATATTTTTTTAATATTGAGTTATTTATATAGAATCTACATTTTATATTTGTATATATATTACATTTGTTTTATATCATAAAATTTTAAACCTACATTTGGATACAAATTGTATAGCTAGGTGACAAATAAAAATAATCACAGAAATCACATTATGCTGTAAGTCATAAGCTGCCTACTGAGGCACTGGTCCAACATACAATGTATATCACATTCATATCTCATCTATAACTGAATTCATTATTGTCAAAAAGTTATGTTATACCTAGCTAATGAAGCTATTGACCGAATGACCCTAAACTGTAAACATGGAGCAGCACATGCATGTTATGATGTACGTGTACTTATCAATTCTTCAATGATCCAAAAATTAATCACTTTCAACAGAATTTGGTCTCAAAATTACACAACTCTTATTATTTGCAATTTCAATGAATATCCCAAGACCGATAAAATATTCAACAGGTATTGCACAGTGATTCATTTTGATGTGCGTCCTGCGTCCCTGACGCATAAATTTTTGTTGGGACGCAACGTTTGATTAATTGCGAGTCCGCCGGACGCAATAAAATTCTGAGGACGAATGGGCGAAGTTCGAAAATTATCGGGTCCGCAAGAAGGAATAAATTTACGTCGACACCGTTTCCGGCCGTTGTTTTAGTTAAACGCGATTTCATTGGTCGTTTTATGGAGATAAACCAATCAGTAAGCGCGTTTTAACTGACTAGTCATACTTTTCGGAGAATAAACAAAAAGTTTTACTTTTCGGACATGCACAGATAGAATGCGCTCGAAGAAAATTACGAAACTTGATTGTAATTAAAGAATATTAACATCATTTTTACACACGCCGGCGACGATTCTGAATTATATTATGTTATAGACGTCTGAAATTAACGATTAACTGGTCGAGAGCTCCGACCATTTGTTCACATTTTGATAAAGATCCGTTGATTTTAGCTCAGTTTGCAATTAGTTCAGCATCATCTGATCATAACCTGCTGGTTGTGAATTATGATTTTCTGTAGGTCCTACAAATAAGACCCTTTCCAAATTTACTCTTCGCCCGACTGTTGATAATATGTACAGTAGATCAGCTCATGACAGTAAAACTTACTGCGATTTTTTACATTTTGTACAAATAAATGTACAAAACTGCAATTTTAAACAAAAAATAAAAAGAAAATTTGTTTGTTTCAGTGAAATATCAATTTAATTTCGCTTGTGAACATCCAAAATAATATACTCTCACTCGTGGCTGCGCCACTCGTGAAAATATAAATTTTTGATGTTCACTCGTGAAATAAAATTGATATTTCAATGCAACAAACAACTATCCTCTAGTCTATGTCACGTCACAGTTGTTCAAACCTTTTTGTTGATTGTTCTATATTTTTGTTCGCTATTTAATCCTTACAGTGCTGGAACCAAGTCCTTAAGGGCTTGCCACCAGTATAGAGCCAGGCCAGTTTGTACATCTGTGTATTCTAACCAGGCTCTCTACTGTTGGCTGCTCAAATTTGCAATTTCATCTTAATATCCCCAAATTTATGGAAGGGGATGGCTCTAAAATCAAGATAATATCAATCTATTATTTTAAATGAGCACTGTAGGGGATAAATGCAAATTCTGTTGTTCAAATTTTCATGTAATTGAACATGCATGATTTCAATTTATAAAATATGATTTTAATTACATACATGCATTATTATTTTCTTTTAGCATAGCTGAAATATTGTATGGTCATACAATGGTATATATAGCTTGTGCTTGCTTGTGAGTATTTTTAAAAACTAGCGTGCGCAAGCTTGCAAGAATTTGTTAGAAATTAGCTTGCAGTACAAGCTTGCAATATAAGCTGGCGCAAGCTTGCGCATGCTAGCAAGATAAGCTGGCACAAGCTTGCGCAATAGTTCCAAATACGAGCTTGCACAAGCTTGTAAGAAACTAGCATGCAGTATAAGATTGTGCATGCATGCGCAAGCATGCGGTATAAGATTGCGCATGCTTGCGCAAGCATGCGCAATGGTTCCAAATACGAGCTTGCGCTATCCTATTTTGCAAGCTAGTGGCAAGCTTGCCGCTAGCTTAAAAATAAGCTTGCGATTTTGGTTTGGGTTGGGTTTAACCCTCGTCTGGACCACTGGTTTATTTCTCTGAGCAAAAATAACCCACATGCTCCACTCCACAATGGTGTAAATGGTACCTGGGAGGGCAGTGTCTATTCCAGGGCCCTGCAGATCGATGTTGGCTGCCAAACCCACAGAAGAGAAATAGCCTCCCCAAGGAGACATGAACATAGGTTTCCATAGGTAGCCGCCCAATGACCAGGGGAAGTTAAAAAGTCAAAGGGTGCTTGTCCGCAGCTAAATTAATAACAGCCCATAAGAGCCCTAGAAAATTGGTAACTCTTATGTCTTATAAGCCAGAAATAGGTGGCCCAGTAATCACAGGTGACACTACAGTAGGTGACTGGTGAACATGTGAGCATAATTTATAACATTATACTCTGCTCCTTAGACAAATAATATAATTCAACCAAACTCGACAGTTATGGCATAAAGTACTCTTACAATACAGGTAGATCAAATACAGGCCGAGCCAAAATACCCTGAGTACCCATAAAGTGCATTGAAAAACTTAAAACCAGTTAAATACAGATCAGCAATAATAATATGTCTTCAAATTTCTATGAAATTCAATATCAAATAATGTGTTTTGAAGCCAGATCAAACAAACTTGCCATAGATCAACACTAAATTTTGTATTTAATGAAAGTCAGACTTTTGTGAGCATAATTATTGTAGCCTTGAACCTCATGTAGCCGGTGCATCAAACGAAATTGACAAAATA
This sequence comes from Spisula subtruncata, assembly GCA_963678985.1. Taxonomy (NCBI): domain Eukaryota; kingdom Metazoa; phylum Mollusca; class Bivalvia; order Venerida; family Mactridae; genus Spisula; species Spisula subtruncata. The sequence goes on from OY787674.1 coordinate 13,152,605, forward strand.
AATATAAATCACTAACTCCTCGACACATATTTTGTTGGAAACTGTTAAAATGACCTTTAATCTTTAATAAAAATGCAAAATCACATCAAATGACCATTGGAATCGGAAAAAATACATGTAAACAAACACCATGTAAAATTTCAGGAAAGGGAAATAACCCCATCTATCCGGTGCAACAATAACTTTTTCCAAGTAAATTTGGTCCAGTTTGTTGACAAGTTGTTTTTTTCCCGCCAAAAGTTGCACACGACCCTTTTTATCAATGGATGACGTCATAGCTGTCAAAATTGTGTTTGATAAATAAACAAGCGAGCATTGAATACATGCATGTCAAACATTGCCGTTTAAATAAGGATTTACTTGTAGTGAAGGCATGGTGTAAGTTTTTGTTGTGATTTCATTCAGAAATTGCTCCATTTCGTATTTATTTATTTAATTTACTTGTCAGTTATTGTAAACAACCCTGCAGGCAATGTCACGAGAAAAAAATCTACAATTTCATGAGAAAATTACATACATCGGTACCGTGGATACACCGGCTTCATGGGGTTTCACTATACAGCAATTAGTGTCCAATTTTTATATTTGATTTCAAAATGCTTGGCCTTCAGTAGTTCACTCACAACCGAATTACACAAATAGTCAATAACAATTAATGTAGAACCACAAGAAATATATTCAAGAAGATTGTGCATTCCAGTTACCTACAAATCACTTTATAACCTTTTTTCTTGCACTGCATCCTTACAAATACTTATGTACTCTTTTACAAGGAACCAGCAACTTCTCCACATGTGAAGGAATATCAACATTGTTGACAACTTTCCATGAGAGGGTATGATTTGTCGCAAAAAGGAATCCAACCCACATTGTCTGGTTACAAATTCTTCACAACAAGCAATACAGAAGTCCCCTACCTGGTTTCCAGGTTGTCAATGTTTCTGTTGCCATGGTAACCACAATTTTTGTCCGAAACAAAAAAATTAGACATGCATAATCTCCTTATTGGTCCCTATCAACATACCAAGTTCACAAATCTAGCTTAAAAACTGTTTGAGTTATGACAGAATCCAGATTTTTCTTGACAAACTAACTGATGGACAGACGGAGGGCAAACATAGAAATTATGGAAATTAAAAAAAAATGTTAGAAATTAAATTATTTAAGAGCCTTCAGAGGAGGATTATGCTCCGTATTGATTTCCGGCAATTGCAATAAGGAATACAGGGTGTCCAAAAAGAAAGTATACTGTTTCAGTGCATTTTAATAAAATCTTAACGTTTAGCACAAGGTTAGTCAAAAGATGAATTTTTTATCTGGCATCAGTTTAAAACTTGTAACTTTGATGTATTTTTTAAAAATGTAAATTTTCTAAAATTACCGTATTCTGTCCGTGTCGTCATTTTGACGTTATTTACGACGTTTTCACAATTTCTGTATTTCCGGTGTTTCCTGCCTTGCACGCATTCTTGGAAAATGATAATTGCATTTCACAAATGTCTAAATTGATAATATATATATGATGTGTCTCACGAGCATGGGCATATTTGTTGGCTTTTAATAGGCTTTTTACTTGCGATTCAGACAGCAAAATAGAAAGAAGTAACCCCATTTTGTTACTTGCCTTTTTTAAGCAAGTTATTTCTGAACTCCGCAGCGAATCCTTTGTTTTGAATGCTGTATGGTTCATGCAAGTAGAGCCAGAGTCACACATGGCAATGTACGGTGTTTGATGAATTACAAGAAACATTTGGTGTCAAAATAATTTCTTGCAAATTCCACTGCAGTGTGAAATGACCCGCCTACAGCCCGGGTCTTAATCCATGTAGCTTTTTTTCTTTTTGGCTATCCGAAATCACTTATTTACAATCAAATGCTAATATACACAACTTTTATTCTAATCAACATCACAATGCAATTTAAGAAGACCAGTTTGTAGAAATATGTGTGAATGCAATCAACTCTTTTAAAGAATGGGTGCAAAACGGGAAATGTGAGACAGACAGAAATTGTGAAAACGTCGTAAATTACGTCAAAATGACGTCACGTCAAAATAGGAATTCTTTGAAATTGACCTTTTTTAAAAATTATTCGAGTTACAATTTTCAAACTGGTACCAGAAAAAATTTACATCACTTGTCTAACCATGTACAAATTTCTTTACGATAGCAGAACATTATGAATTGATAAAAATACCCCGAAACTGTATACTTTCTTTTTGGACACCCTGTACATGCTGAATTATAAAGTATGGTAATCAATCATAGAGTGATCAGAATTTACATGTGCTTTCAATAGCAATAAGTGATACAAGTTGAATTTTATAGTAATCCAATAAGTCATACAGTGTTTTTGGTATACAGGCTGTGAGTCTATTACCAATAAAGTTTCAATTAATGTCTCCAATACTGTGCGAGTTATGGCCCAGACAGGAATTAAGATTGTTATAGGAGGGAGCATAAAATGATTATATAAATGCACAATACAATGCACATCATACCAGCATGACTGTGATAAGCTATCAAATGATTATAATACCAGATGATTATTAAACTCTTAACAGCATTTTTATCTAACACTATGACCCCCTTATCACACACCAAAATCTGCTTTAATACGAAAATCATTACAATTTAAAGCCCAAACAGACCAATCTTTATTTACTTATTTCTTATTACCTAAAACACCGATATCAAAATCAGTATTTACAATATTCGACACATAAAATATGAAATAATGTCAATATCAAACATAACATACAATGTTGCTTATAAAGTAAACAGAATAAAAGTCACAGCAAAGTAACGGGCGATATTTGTGAAAGTTTTATTGGATTAACGAGAATTGTGTTATGGTGAGGCGGAGGTTACCCAAACACTTGACAGTAACACAGATTGTAGTGTAACAAACGATAGCTAATCTCGATCTAAATGACAAATCAGAACTTGAATTTTGATCTACCATTGTATAGAGGCTCTGATAGCTTAAAGCTACTTAAAATGTGTAGAAAATGAAACATTAGTCAATGGATTGATATACAGTGATATGAGAATGTCCTCGTAGAAGTTGTGTTGATCATTGTTTACGTTGGATATTAATATTAGTGTAAACCAGAGTTAATGAAATGTGAAACACATGTGGGGAAAATCTTATTAATTAATTAATTACCAATGAAGATAGTGAAATTATCTAAAAGTGGAAAAGTTTGAAGTATTTACTAAATTTTTAATGAATTGTGACAGTCTTGAAAATGTGAATTATGTTAAATATGAAGAACTTTAGAATTGATTAAATTGATTTAATTCAATATATTTTTTATATATTTGTGATATACATGTATAGTAGAAAACAGGACACATTTTGGTATTTGTACACAATAAATCAAAATTGGTTTATTATTGAAGTAACCAAGGATCCAGTTTATTTATATTAAAGTTGGATCAGGAATTCAGGACATTACAGACCCTCTACAATAGTGGGCTAATTTCATAAAAACGATTTTAGCAATATTGAAGTTTGTCATTATTTATTCTGTGCTTGAGTAGTGAATTGACTGGTTTGCCATTAATAAAAGACAGCAGAATCAACTTTATTGATTGAAATTATTTTTCAATTAAAATTCAACGAGCACAACAAATAATATAATTGATTTGAACAACAAGTAAAAGAAAGGCATTTATAATTCAAATGGCGGAATTGTCGTTTCATACATAATGGAAGCGTAGTGTCTGTGAATGGTTTTGTCTAGTAAAGTACACAATATCGCTGGAAGTAGCTAGTTTACTGCTAGATCAACCATGTTGAAGAAGGCAAGGTTTGCCAAGCCCATTGGGCAGGTCAGAGAAATAGAGGTAATCATTATAGCAATTATTTTGAAAACAAAAGCTTTTGTTGCTTAAATTACTGTACAATCATTTAATTTCATTGGGTTTTGGTAAAAAAGACAATTTCGTTGGGACTTGAATTCATGGATTTTGCATTTCAGGTAATAAAACAAGGGTCAAAATCAATGTTCGTTGGGATTAAAGTTTGTGGTTGATGTGAACCACGAAATTTAGTCCCCCACGAAAATTAATGATTTTACAGTTATTAATAATAATTTTTTGCATGCCACCAATAATTGAACAGACGAAGGTAACTTAGATACCAATGATTGTAATGGTATAGCGTGGTACACGAAACACCGCAGACTTCAGCATCACATGGTTGCCATGAAACAACATTTCTGAATTTCGGTACGGTTTAGTATAAGATTTTTATGAACAAAATAATATTCAGACAACAAAAACATCTGACAGCCAACAGATTACGGTGTAACTACAATGTATCACTTGTTTTGATTGTCTTAAGATTTACTTCATACAGACGAAAGTCATTTGAAATAGTCGATAGTCACATTATTTTATTATTATTTGCTGTAATCGAAGCAACAGATCAGTGTCTAGAATGTCTGCCAACTTTAACTTAAAAAATTGAAGTATTTAAGCTGCTGTTAGAAAATACTGTTTCATATCAAAATATACCGAACCATTAAAAAAACTTTTATGTTGGGCACCACATTTAAATTGGGCAACCACATTTTAATTGGGCAACCAAATTTATATTGGGCAACCAGATATTATGTTAGACAACCACTTTTATGTTTTGTAAACATACCTAAGGTACAACCACAAATGTAGATTTGTATGGCGTATGACCAGGGTTATAATTTATAATATGTAGGTACCTCAAATAAAATATATTCCAGGAGTTTACAATGGGTAATCAATGTTTTTGTCGGCAATGTTACACTATTTTGTGTTGGGTAACCAGACTTTATATTAGGCAACCAGACTTCATATTGGGCAACATTTTCTTATACTTGACAACTATATTTTTTGAGGGGCAACCATATTTTATTATTTCAATTTTGGAGTATTACATACATTATTCTAAGAAATGGACACTTGAACTACACAAGCAATGTAAAATAAATATGAAGAAAACTCCCAAACAATACTATAGAAGTTTTCTTTTCCATATTTTTTGTATTACAAGTTATGACTAAAATATACATGTATTTATAGCATATTGTACAGTAATAATAAAGCAATCCATAAATCCATGTTTAAAGATTATACAATATATGATAACCATGGATTAATTGGTGAATAATCATTTAATATTATAATCCCTCTAAATTGTGATTAACCAAGCGTAAGTGTGACATACATGCAGTTATACCACCTCATTCAAATAGATATTTACACATATAACTTACTTTACTTACTTATAACAAATGTTAGCCCTATATTTACTATTATCCAAAAGGAAAATATTGGTCTATTGTTTATAAAGACGACTGAGACCTTTGACTTACTGACCTCAAAATCAACAGTGCACATACACTGTTGCTATCCAACCTGAATGATCAGATGAAGGTTCCACAGGCCAAGTGTTGATGAGTTTTTGAATGGATACCATTTGATCAACCAACAAACGGGCTGACTGACCAACATGTGAAAAGCAATTATACCCCCTGTACATTTAATTTAATAAAAAAATTCCCAATAATAATAATAAGTATTTTATTTTACTTTTTCTGTCAATCCATTAACACAATAGAATACAAAATAATTTATAGTTATATAATTACATGGACATGGTACTAACTACATGAAAGGACAAAAAAAGTTCAGCCAAATACGTCTTTTACCAAATATTCCCGCTTCAGATATTCAGATTTAACAACCAAACCAATACATATAAATGTAACAAGGTTCGTCACACAAAAATATTGCTCAATACAATAAACAATTGATTTCTCCATGCGACAATGTAAATATTATGTAGGGGAGCAGAAACACAAATGTTAGAACTGTTTTGGTAAATGAAATCAGTCACTGTTTCCTGTTTGATGAATTCTAATGATATTCCAGTAATTATTTTCTTACTTTCTTACCTCATTAAATTATTTATCATTTTTTAACTCTATAATTTCAGAGAATGGAAAAGCCATCATCAGCCAAGTCTAAAGATGGGTCTCCATCTGGGGCTCGCAGCCCTGTTAAATCAGCTGGTAGTAAGGGCTCCAAGAAAAGCCCCAGCCCAAACAGGAAAAGTAAAAGTGTTTCCCCTGGGAAAAAGGGCCAAGGCGGGGAATTAAAGGTTAGTACATATGTGTAAACTAATTTACTCATTTTTTTTAATGAAGACTTATTAAAATAAGCTTAATTATAATGACAGTGTAAAACTACCTACCATCGTTTACAACAAATGCATGAAAAGGTCAAATAATGCCGACCTCAAGAACAGAGGTTATAAGTTTTGAATTTTTAGAACAGTGACACCCAAATTCTGAGGCATTTCATCCCTTTGGTGCAACAAGGTCTAATACCAGTGTATATTGGTATAAAATCATCGATTTTTGTGGATATAAGATTTTGTAATCCTGATAGAATGTCAATATCTTGGGTTATGGTAATACATTTTTTTATTCATAACATTAGAAGGGAAACCCCTTATTTGATACATCAAAGTTTGATTAAACCTGCGGACTTAACCTGGTGGTCAAGTTAATCCGTGAAATCAATGAAATTTAATCTCCCACGAATATTAAAATTTGTATAATATGATCACATGAATCATATATATTTGTCAGGATAGATACACCTTAATAGTTTGACATATTTTACACACTTTAAATCCACTTAGAGACATAAAACAGACAAAGCCGCTTAAAGATTTTCATATCTGAATGTAAAAAGTAAACTTAGAGATTTAACGTACATATAACGTACCTGTAATCATACATATAACATACCCGTAAAGTGTAAACATGATGGTATTTACATAGTGCCAAAGATTAAAATTTCATACAGAGTTCACATTACACATGTACTATATATTTGCAAAGGAAGATTAAGCAATTTGCACAAAGTAAAGATGCCCATATGTTTCGTGCAGTGATATAGCTAAGTGGTTAGCACACTTGCCCCCTAATCGGGGGACCGGAGTTCAAATCTGGGAGGAGATACTCATATGCCTGCCATATTTTAGCAGAATGCTGACTGGCAAATAAAGGCTACATGTATGAATATTTGAATTAAGTAGTTATCTGTCTCCACCCTTTATTTGAATATGCCCCTAGTTCTCTATTACCTTCAGTGTCCTAAAGTGGGTTGTATAGCAAGTAAACCCCTGAATACTGATGAGGCATGAAGGACTTTTAGGTGGAACTATGGAGTAATGGGTTCATCAGTTAATTCTAATTATATTTCAATAAGCTGTTAATACAGTTAATATCCCTGTCATGTCATCCACTTGCTTTCAAAGACCAGATTTGATGCATTTGATTGACTGCTTTAACACCACAAGTTTGACTGAATCTTGAACTGCTGAAATATTTGCCATCACTCCTAAGTTACACAACCAAGCCGCTTGTATGGTAATATAATGCTGCTGCAGTATAAGTGATTAAGTAAGCAAGGTGGAATTAACCTCTACAAAAGAATTTTGAGATGCGCTAATATTTCCACACATGAAATGTCTGAAATTTTGAATTCCTTAACTTTTAGGACCATTATACTTATGCTACATTTCCATGCATATTACTATTGAAAGTAGGATCATTAGGTAAGACAATACCTGGTTTTGCAATGTGAAAACAACAATTAACTTATCTGAATTATCTATATTTTCAGTCGGCAATGAGGAAGGGTAGTGGTAAAGACAAGGGAAAGAAGAAGACAGTAGTTAAGTCCCCTGATCTCACCAAGGATGGACGCAAAATCATTGATTTATCTGGACAGGGAATGACAGTGTTACCACTGGCAGTTGTTGGAGGTACTATTGATTTAAATACAAATAATACATAGATACTTTTAATAGCAATTAAACCAACGATTTCACTATGAACAGACAAATGCTTTAATACTGCCTAACACAGAAGTATGTCTGTCTATTTTCAACGAGATGCAATCATTTATCTTAGAGATATATAGTGCTACTTTAAAAGGCCCTTATTTGATACATTCTTTGACTATTTACACTTAGATGATTGATCTATTGTAATCAATCAAAATTTAAGAGTTTACATGTTTTTGATAGGTTAAACTTTGTTGAATTAAAATATCATGTCCGCTTGACAATTTAAATTTTTTTTTGACAAAAAACATGAAAATATTCAAACAGTATTTTATTGCCTATGTTTCAGCCACAGACACAGGTGAGCTCTGCCTCGCATCCAACAACCTGCGATCCCTACCACCTGAGATTAAACGACTCAGTAAAACATTGACCAAACTCGACATCAGCAGAAATGGAATTCGCTGTACCAACCCTAATGACTTCAGCGGTCTTCCCACAGAAATGAAAGAACTTGTGAACCTAGTGGAGCTTAGAATCTCGGAATGCAACCTGCCCTACATACCGCCTGCTATATGGCAGCTGGTCCAACTGAAAGTACTCGATATCAGTCGTAATAAAATCAACATTCTACAGCCGGAAGTCGGAAATCTCGTCAATTTACAGAAGCTAAACTTGCAGCAAACAAACATTACGACTCTACCGCCAGAAATCGCGTACTGTCAGGAACTTGAAGAGATCTTACTCTGGGGGAATGTGATTGAGTCTTTACCAGAAACTTTACCCGAAATGCTTAAACTACGCACATTAGCGGTTAACTATCGCAGCTTTTGTGCTCAAGTTGATTCGTTTCAGGAATCTGAGGAATTATTACGCAAAGGAAAACTTACATCAGAACACATTCCGTTAGTCGTGTTTGAACTTGCTACACTTGAAGTGCTGGATCTAGAAAATACTAAAATAAACAATATTCCCGATATGAGCAACATTTCACTGCGAGAATTATATGTCTGCAAAAACTTTCTGAGCAAAGTGCCGCCAAGTTTGTTTAACCTGCATCATCTTACTATACTAGACATGTCAAACAATTTGTTGAATTTCTTACCGGAAGACATCGCTAGGGTAACAAGTTTAGTCAGACTAAGATTGAGTTGTAATCGGATTGAAAGAATCCCGCCAAATATTAAAGATCTAGTGAATCTTGAGGAGTTAAATGTTGCCGACAATAGAATACGACATATTCCGTCAACTATCGGGGGACTCAAAAAATTGAAAGCCTTATTTGCGGAGAAGAACGAGCTCAGCACATTACCTGATGCAATCTGTGAGCTGGAAAACCTGCAAACGTTGGATATTACGGAAAACAGAATAACAGCACTACCAATGAAAATGCACCGTTTGAAAAACCTAGCAACCGCCCATAGCTTTCAAAGATTGTCCAAGTATGGATTATGGTTGTACAAGAACCCCATACATCAACCACCACCAGAAATCTGGAAAACGGAGAAACCGGAAAAAATCTTTGAATATTTGAAAAAATTAGCAATAATCAAAACAGAGAATCTACAGCGACAGAAACTGCTATGTTTCGGCTCCAGTGGAAGCGGGAAAACCAGTCTAGTAAATGGACTGGTTCACCATAAATCATTGATGACCAATGGTGATATGGATAGAACACGAGCAGTCATACAGACTCCATGGAAAACCAACAACAATGTTGAGTTCATGATTCACGACTTTGGTGGAGATAACGCCTACACTATGATCTACCCACTGTTTGTAGACACCAATGCCTTAGTCTTACTGATCTATGATCACAGCATGTACAGCACAGACTCACACTATTCAGCTATAGGTAGATGGCTGGAGCTCTTCAACAAATACATGCCTGGAGTGGTTGTCAAGCTTGCTGGTACACATCTAGATAGCTATGAGGAATACGCCATCGAGGACGAAAATGCTAACATAAACACACCCGACATACCATCACGATCTATGTCCTCAAGGTCGTCCAGGTCGGCACGACGATCCAGACAATCTCTACACTCAGGCCGATCTGTGTACAGCGTAGCAAGCTCAGTCAAAGACGAACCCGACACCAATCTGGACCTGAAAGGTATGCTGACACCTACCCCACCCAGCAGAGCGAACAGTTTCATCAGCCAATCTAAAGCTGTCATGGAACTGGTTAAAACAAACGTAGAGAAACAGATGCAAAACTATGCAGAAAACCTAAAGAAGGAGCTAGTCAAACTGGAGGAAGAGTTAGAATCTGCTACAAAGGAATCCAAGCCTGCTCAACACATCAAACATTTACAGATTCAGAAAGATAAGCTTCAGCATCTGATAGACAATCCATTACGTATCATGCCAGATATCTCACTGGTCAGTAACAATGAGGGACTGTATGGTGTCAGCGACCTTATAGAGAGTTTAGAACTGATGGTGATAGATAAAACATTGTTCCCTCTAGCACAGAGATCTATTCCGAAATCCTGGGCCAAAGTGAGGATATCCCTGAAGAGGTACAAACAGTATTACATCAACTGGAAGCAGGTTATGATGAGTGGGAAGGAGAATGAGGTCACGGGTGAAGAGTTGTTTGAATGTTTACAGTACCTCAATGATACTGGTGAGATATTGTGGTACAGAGATAATCCAGCATTGTCCAAGCTTATCTTCCAAAAACCAAGAATTCTGGTGCAAGTTCTGGCGTCCATGTTTCGGCATGATATCGTAGACTTTCTGGATTTTAGTCAGAATAAGGTGTTTCTAAGCAAAGGGATGTTTAGTGAGGAAGATTTCGAACTTGCCAAAGCACTGTTCTTAACAAATGGACAAATATCTCGACCAATGATGAACTGTTTCTGGTTTTATGAACGATTGGAATACGATCAGTTCAATGAACTTGTTGACCTTGTACCCATACTTGACGTCTGCTACTCAATACCTGAACCAGTTAAACCAAATGGATTACTGTATAGCTACCCAATCATAGTGTTACCATGGTATAACCAGGATAAGGCCGGACAAGATTTTGTTGAACATTGGAATGAAGCAATGACTACGCTTCGTAATCCATCTGTTATGAACATTACATATGAACTTCCTCTCGGTATCCCAGCAGGGCTGTTTGAAAAACTCATGTCAGTCCTACAAATTCATGTATCTACCAGAATAGACTGGAAAGACACAATTTTTGCAACAACCAAGAAGGAAATTTTCAAAATAGCTCTTCACGGGGAGATAAAAAAGCTTCAGACAGAAGAAGAATCAGCGGATGACATTCCGCTCACAAGATATGAAGATGTTCAAATCACAATTACCATAGCTACAGCAGAAGATAGTGACACAGGAAACTCTACACTTGTCAAAGAGCTGACAAAGGAAGTGACAGATCTGTTGTCAAGGACAAAAGGTCTGGTCTGGAGAATGAAAATGGCCGATGACCTGTGGAAATCCCCGGCGATACAGTTTGCACAGAAGAGCGTACAATTCAACAAATAGTGTCATCAAGTGAATGGAAAAACACACCATTTGTGTTACAAAAGGATGGACAGACAGCACCAATGCTATATGCCCCCCACTTTTAAATAAGTGAGGGGGGGAACAAACATTAACAAAGACAAAGTGTGAATTCTGTAACAACCAGTCGAGCATCAAATTTTAGTAGAACAGTGAAACGAAAGCTTCGTTTTTTTCTTGTGTGCCAGTCTGTGTAGCACTGATTTTTTGCACAATGGATATTACATAGTGGTATAGGATTAATCAAAATTCAATTGTTTCTGAACTTGAGTGTCAGTGAGTGAGTGAATATTTGAGTGAAACAGATGTTCATACAATTGGATATTACTTTAGTGGCATTGGATTAATCAAAATTCTTTATTTCTGCACAAGAGTGTCAATTCGAGTAAACAGATGTTTTGACAAAATGGATATTACATTGCGTTAAGTGATGTTGGATAAAAACACTTCATTATTACTTAACTGTTCACAATGTTTATCAATTCACATCTCTATGCAAGAATGTGAAAATCAAATTACTACACAAAACATCCATGGTCTGTGGTATTGGCACTGTTATAAGGAAATGTATCCCCTGACTACAAACACATTTTATTTCAAAATCTGAAATCAGATATTCATAAAATTCCTTTTTGAAGAAAAATATTTTTTTTAAAAAGGCATTTTTATGAAATTCAAAACTGTTACCATAGTTTACAGCATAACAAGTGCCAGGATCATAGACTGTGTCACAAACTATTTTGTTAATCACCCATGTATCTGTCATAATGATAGTGTACCCGTCTGAGGTCAAACTTTCTAAATGTTTTGGTTGCGGGTTCAACAATATTTAAGACAGATGTTTGGGGTTCGACAATTTACAAAATTCAAGGCTGAACAGAATGTAAATGATTGATAGATCTTATTTTGAAAAGATTTGCTAATAAGATCACTTCAATTACTTAGAAATTATGATATTTGCAATTGCGAAGAAGCCAAGTCTTCTTTTAGAAATTTGGAACATATGACCACTGACTTGCTATAAGACCATCTTTTTGTCCGATTATTACTTTACTGTATCTATAATGTACATGGAAACCAACGGTAACAGTTCATTGAACTGTTGAGTAAATCATAAAGAACTTTGGACACATAAACAAAACATTGATGAAGAATGGCCTGGGAGTACACATAATCATAATTATTATGCTTTTGTATTATGTTTTGTTAAATGTCAAATCAAATATTTAATTATATTTATAGTGTTTAATTTTAAGTTTGTTTATATGATTGTTTTTTTTTATTTACAATTAAAGCATCCAAATATCAAATGGATTTGTTATAAATTGATGATATGTGCATGCTAGGTATAGACAAAGGTGAGAACTGCATGACACACATACATGTACTAGACAGTGTGGTCAGACAGAATAAGTTATGTTCACAGCTAGAATATTTGTCCCTTAAAACTGGAGGCTATTGGCTGATTTGGTAGGGAAAATCAAAATGGCCACACACAACTATCTCGGTTGACCGCAAACAAACAACATAGCTACAATATAACATTGGCCATATATTGTGTACAAATATCATGACTATACTATCACTGCATACACATGGCAAGTTGGACATAAAGGACCACAATGCACAGAACTACAGCTACAGTTTACAACACATAAAAGCGTTTAATTTTTCTGCAAAGAAGAGTAACACTCTTTGCCATACATCAACAAATGACCACTTTTTGTTAAAGGGTCATAACTCAAACATGGAAACATTTTAAGGGCCTGTTTTGCAAAACTATGGTTAATACATCAATTTATAGAGGCATGGTTTGCACTGAGCCCTTGAGACATAACATTAGTTTCTAATACCATCTCTGAGGCTAATTGGTGAAAGACATGGTTCAAATTCCGATAGAGATACATTCTTATATGGTTACCATTCACATCAAATGGTAGTAAATTTTATGCACTCAGAATGTAGGCACCTCAAAGGCCAAATAGCTGGCTTAAAATGAGATGCTTGTAAATACAAAATCAATATTTTGAGAAAACAAAAAAAAACTGTCTGAAAATTACTATTTACTTATGTTTCAACTTCAGTTTGGTCAACATGACAAGTTCTAATTTTCATGAAACTAGGCTCATAAGAAGCGCCTTAAGATGCAGATTTCAAATATGTATCAGTCTTAGAAGGTCACAAGTAGTACAAGTATAACCTTCTCATTCTAAGCCAGCGAAATGACCAGTCCTTAATCAAAGGGGACATTTAACTTTACATTAATACAAAACAAAGTAACCCACCTGACACCAGAAGGCAAACAATCGTAGAGATCTAACCGGAGCAAAGAAGAGGAAAGGTACGGCTATCTCTATAACATAGGTACCAACCACACTCAGCTGTAAGAACCACTGGGGAAAATGATGCCACCACCATGCTAATGGTGTAGGTATACACTGAAAATATAACATCATCATGGTAAGAAAATAGTATACACATACAGAAACATCTAAGAATATCAGGGCTTGACAATAACTATTTTGGTCACTGGTCTGACAGAAAAGAAATGAAAAATTGTAAACAAAATGGTTGCTGGTCCCAAGACATTCACGGGTCCTTCTTGATTTTCACTGGTATCGCACCAGTGTGTTAGTGTCAAGCCCTGACGATATTTGAATACGGGCCCCATGTCATATTCTTGAAATTTAGACTGTACTTGCTTTGACTTGTCGTATCTGTTGTATAGTTGTTTCTGGTGAAGGCTAAATCATGTAACTGGACATGCAACTAGTACAATTAACTACAGTAAGACAAACATTTATTGTCCATACTATACTTGCTTAATACTACAATTGTCAACAATCCATGATCCAAAATCAAATCCTTCTGAACTGAACTGATCAACTGGTGTAATTGAATGATTAATATATATCAAGGGAGATAATTATTGGATCAAATTGCCTGAAACGGTAATATAACAGCAAGAGTTAAAGTTCTTCATGCTATAAACATGTTTAGATTTCTACTTCCCCAATCATAGAGGTAATCAGAAACAGCTGGCAGGGTTTCCTTAAGATTTTTAAATGAGCATTCTGCAATAACAACATCTGCACATTTGGGTGGCCCTGATGCATTTCACATAACATGTTTCATTTCTTTATTTAATTGAAAATAAATTGTGAAACAAGTTTAAATCTACATGCACATAGTGTCAGACATACCTGTGATTCAAAGTGCCAGGACAGAGCTGTAACAAAGAAAATATAGATCATAATATAACATGCAGAAATATGTTTGATAATAATAACACATTTATACATTTGTATTTCCATACAAGAGGTGTTCTGAAAACATGAAGTCTGACAATTGACATTAAACAGTAGTCTTAAAGCCAAGTATAGACATTGTTATTTAGACATCAATTGGAGTTTTATATTTACTAATATTTTATAAGTACAGAAAGAAATTCATAAAGTTTATCTAATTATCCAATAGCTGTGATGCATATTGTCAATGGTTTCATAGAAGTGCCTCCTACCTAAAACTAAAAATTAACTAAATATGTTGTTTAATATTAAAGAATTACAGAGAGTAAGTTGATCTTGGTAAACTGTACAAAAAATATGTACTTTTTTTAAAAGTCTGTAACCAGTTTAGTCATACTTGTTTTAAATAATAAGAAAACATTACAAAATTCTGTTTGTAGCAAAATCACTCATTTCGACCTATTAGTCTTCTACAGGAGCTGATATGTCATCGGTAACAAGTTATGCTGTCAAGGTATAAGCTGTTCTGAAAAAATGTAGATTTATTTAACATGTGACATAGCTCCTTCAGGAAAATCAATAGGTCGAAATATTGAGTAATAAGAATGATTTCCCTACAAACATTATTTCGATCCCCTTTTAGGGATATATTTTAACAAGATTAACAAATTCAGTATATTGTAATATTTCACCATACCTGTGAGTCCCCACCATGTTGGACATTTTGAGGTTAGTTTAACGACACCTGAGGAGAACATGAGCCTGAAGAGAAGCCATCTAACAAGCCACATAGTGATACTATCATGTACATGATAGAACGAGATCTTCATAGATTTTATAGGTATCTGTAGATTGAATGGTGCTATCAATATCGTCAGGAATCCAGCCTCCAATAGTAATATATCCCTGCAATATACATCATAAAATAAAAATACAAATGTTTTTGTAACTGTGAAATATCCTTTTCATTGTTTATTTTTACAAACATCATTGTGACTGCTGTCTTTCCTGTCTAATTTTTTGAGTGAAGTTGTAGTGACAGCCACTAGCTAAGTAAATCAAGATGCAGCCTTTTAAGTCAGTGATAAACACTAATTAGCAGAAACTGGATAAAGGGACTTAACTCCAGTTGGTAAATTGCAAAATTTATCAAAAAGTCTTTTTAAATCACATTTTTTTGGCTCGACCTAACTAATACATTTATATACGAATCAGGACTTATTCAAGTAGAAGAAAAATAATCACATAACATCAGTTTATTAAATTTAAAACCCCAAAATCTATTGCATGACTAACGCATTAAAAATATATTCATCGTTATGTTTCGTAGGGTGGTGTTTAAATGCCGGGAAAAATTGTTATCTAATTAACGGACGGTACAACATGTTTGGTAGCTTTCATCAATAGCGCCTTTGATCGTAATGTAAATTGTAAGAATACTTCACGTGCATTAAGAAATACGTTTGTTCACTTACCATTGAAACCAGAGAAATGTCTGTCCAATCTGAAATTCAGAAAATACTGCAAGCATTAAATAGCTGGGAAGACAAAATAGTGAATGATACGAGGGGGTATCAAAAAGTTCGTGGACTGACCCGTTCATTTCGATATGCGTAATGCGATTAAATTATTTATTTTATTATCTTAAACTACATTCAATTCTGTACTGAGAAACAAATAAAAAGTTGATTAAATGATAATATCAATAAAATATTCTAACGATTTAAAAGATGACCAACAGCCACCCGGCGCACTTTTATGACGTTACGACGTCCTGAAACGTCAAAACTTCTGCAACTTTTTGATCGTCTAAAGAATCCAAAACTCACAAACCTGAATTGAACTGTTTTATTGCCTACTAGAATACTTAGTTTTTACTAAATAGCATTTTATTCATAAAAAAGTTCGGTCAGTTAATGAAAGATTTGACAAATTAATTTATTCCAGCGCCGATAATCACACAGTACATGGAGTCTACCCTACCAATATTAGCATCATTCAACTCTCATCGCCACATATTTTATACCATTTAAACAGATTAATTTTCGCAAGACAATCTTACTTTTATATACTTGGTAGACATGCTCTAATCTGTGATCAGTATTGGTGTATAATTGAGTAAACGGGCAAAATGCAACGGAAGATCGATATTCCGAGTGTAACGTCATGTCAAAAGTGCGCCGACGTCATGAAATGCGTCAAAAATCAGACTTCACAAAACGACATGTTTATAACGTCACATCAGTATCCATGACAGCATCGCTATAATATATACACCAATATGATGCTAGGGTCTTAATGTTTATGACGAAGGTTTTATATTTCAAATCGGATAACGATTCACAGAATTATAGGGATATGTCGGAAGTCAAGTGCATGCTATTTTGAAAGTGCGCCGCGGAGCATAATTAAAGTTACCATAGTAACCACCACATACTCGGATAAAAGTTATATTAGCTGGAAATTGGCAAATCAATTCAAAATACGTAGTTTTAAAGAATGTGTGATTTTTACTGAATTCGGCCAAAAACTAAACGAATGGCAGGCACAGTCCACAAACTTTTTGATACCCCCTCGTAGTAAACTGCAGAAATTCTACGATTGTGTTTTAAATTTTTATGGGCAAACCAGCTTAAAGAGGATTAGGTATATTCAAATTGTAAACTAATGTATTCAAACTGTTTACCTGATAAAGTGAGAAATAAAGCATCCAGAGCAGTATGAAGGACACAGTATCTCTCATTGATTTACACACCACACATAGAAACGACACAGCCATTCCAGCAAAACACAACAAGTCCATTCCTTGTTGTATAGTGAGACCAAGTTTTGGTGTAAGTTTCAACAATGTTGGCTGCTCATCTAGTAGTTCATCCCAACTACTGGCCTCTGAAAAGTGAAAATCTTGAATCAAGTCGTTGTTTTGCAGTTTTAGCGACATTAAACTTGAAGTCGAAGAAGAGCTATTTTGTCAAATATGTTGGTTAGGCTTTACTGTACTGTGTAGATCAAGGGTGTGGAATTCCTATGCCGGACTTGCTGAATTCTGCTCATTAAATTTCAGCATCTATGATCTAAGATATATAATATATGTATACCAGTTACAGACGGGAAGATACAACACAGATTTACGAAATGAGCACCAGTAATTTGCTTGTAGAGTATAATTTGTAGAACAGCTACATGTATTATGTTTGTTACCTTTTCCAATGACAAGCTTGGCGGGAAGAATCCCATTGTCACCATAGAGACCTGCAATGAAAAAGCACATCAAATATCAGCAGTATCAAACGTTTTCTATTCATTTCATTATAATAAAACATTTTGGATTAGTTCTCATTTCTTGTGTCTCACTAGGGCATGTTTTTCTGCAAAACACACATTGGATCGATTTGGAGCTTTCTAGATAATCTGAAGTTGTGCCAGACTTACTTCAGTTTGTATTTAATCATAAATGCACCAGTCAATAAACCAAGCACCTTAACCCCGGGAATTTGCGTATTGGGAGGAATGATAAATTTTGCTATTTAAACCCCTGGTAAAATTCATGATCCCCAAGGCCATACCGATGGCAAATAACCACAGCTCCTAAACCACTGAAATAGTCACAGCTAAATTTCCCCACGATTTTGGCGCGAAACCAAAAACTCACACATAGTGCAGGAACATAAGTAAGGTAAAAACAAGGGACATTTCTCTAAGCCCTCCCGGGGTTGGGGGAGGGGGGTTAGATGCAATTGAATTGTGAATAACAGTATTTAAATTAATTGTTTAACCTTGAAATACCAAGTGATTTGCTTGTTCTTGTATATTTAGAACAGTATGTTTGTCCACAAAAAAGCATTTCAATCTGCGTTCTTCATAGACAATCACAGATTGACGGGGCACTTTGTAACCTTTAATCTGGATGATCACTAAATAATTAGAAAATAGTTACAAGGCCAACAGCCCGACAGTGGACCACTGTGTATGGTTAATAAGTCGATAATCGAGGGTGCCATTACTAGATAACGCGCTATAAATATATGCCTTACACTGACAATAGCATAAAATTACTAAAACACAGAAGATTAACTTATAATTAGAGAAATTGATAAAAAAGCAATTAAAAGCGATCGCGAAAATAGGTGACAAATCAATTTACCTGGAATCTGTATATACAAAGACGCAAATGCGATCAAGTATATAACTGCCATAAACAAGAGAAATAAATCCCTCGTACGAGATATTCTTGACATCTCTTTTTTGTGTTATTCAGTACCGAAATACGAAAATTAAAAAAAGATGACTGATTTGTGTTCCGTACAATCTACACGCCGTTACAACCACTTTTACCCTTAGAACAAATTTTATACGTAGATTTGAGTGTCACGGATATATAAATGGTATGTTTTACGATAATAAGGCTTCACTCATCATTTGCAGCAGCTGTCAGTATCAAAACATAAAATATGAGCTTCTTGCCGGTAGGATAATTATTCAGAGGTAGCAGACGTATCAACACCGTCAACGAAATGCACGAAAGAAACAAAAACTTAATTTGTCTTTTCTGTCTGTTACAATGCCAAGTTATCCTTTAAATTGTGTGTAGATTTTATTTAATATATGTTTGTTATTACTGTTTTCATGAATTTTGGATTCGATTTGTCACCGTAGTCAAACAGCTAAAGGTGAGTTGTACTACATTTCGGATACAAATTTTCGGACAGACTGCAGGGAACCTGAAGATTTTCTCCCATTTTAAGAGTAGAATAACTTGTTCAGAACTATCATGTATTATTGTTCATCGTGTAATGCTTGTTAATAGTAATTAGCCAATTAACCCCCTAGTGTGACTCAGGAAATTATTAATGTACCATTCAATTTCAATTGAAACCCCGGCTCCTAGTGCTAATGTTAGACCCTATGTATGTTTCACGGTATGATACACTATGTTTCACTTACTAGGGTGCTAAATTTTGACTCTTAGCAGGGATCGAATTTAGCGATATTTTCTACTAGCTAAAATTAGCTTGTGCCATTTGGGTTCACTAGCTAAAAGGAAAAGCTACTAGCTAAAAAATTTATTAACCAATTTATTAACCAATTTAATTGAAATTTAACTGCTACAAAGTGCTATGCCTTGATCACTATGCCAGTTCAAATATACATGTTAAATCATTTAAAACTTAAAGCTTCATCATTCATGCATGGATTTATGCTTGGTGCGAATGTCGGGTACGAAAATTGTATGTCCGTTACGTCGATTTCCATCGGTGTCGCGGAAACAGGTGACATTTCAATTTGTTGCTATTATTGCATGTTTTGATGCTCCTCTTAGTCGTGAATGGATTCATTGAATTTATTACGAACTGTAACAAACTTGCACTTGATGGTTGTTGGTGTATTTTAGTGGATATCTGCGATCGGATAAAGCAAATGGCATAAATAAATCGCAAGGGCCGAATCACAATATCTCGGTCATAGTATATCAAGTAAAATGGCCGAGCTGTTCCAAATGTGGATTTCCTGTTTACTCGTTTGACAGTTCAATTCAAGTTTCACCGATAGTTAGCGACAGAAAACACGTTGTTTTGTTGAAATTTATATTTGACCATAAGCAATTCGTTAAGGAGGACTTTTATTGGTGTTTGCTCCTTGTTTTCATACTCGCTAAAATATGCGAGTATGCGAGTGACTTTAAATGTCACTCGCTATTCTGAATTTCTACAAGCTATTAGCGAGTATGCAAGCTTAGAACCCTGCTTAGATGTCTTTAGCTTTTTGCGACACGGTTCTATGTCGCTGTTTGGTGACCGATTTAGAGCATTTAAAAATCAATATACAGTTAAAGCTCACTACACATGCCTTCATAAATACCTTTCCTATCGTTCAATACCAATACTTGCGAGAACACTGACCTCATTGATACACAAATTAATCCAGTTTCACTTCCACTGCAAAATACTATAATTTCCAGAATGTTGAAAAACAACAATTGAACAACTTTTTATTAAACGATAAAAGGGGCTAAAACCCGGTACCCGGAACATTAAATCCGGAGCGGTAATTATGCAGTCCGTGAAGAACGACTACTATGTACAGATTAATTACTTCGTCTAAGACTCATGCGTCATCTTTAGATTACCAAAATGGGGTTAACTGAAATTGATTCACAGAGGCTGTCAGAAAAACGTTTGATCTAATATTGGTTGCGTAAAGGTATATTTTTAATAATGTTTTTGTAGTTTATCAATGAAATAAGCGTTACTACGACAATTTAAGCTGCTAAATCCAGAATAGGTGGTTTAGTTTGTAAATTCCATGTTCATTGACTTTGCTATTTGCAGATAAAATTCAGATATACTGGAGCATATTGATACCGCGACAGATATTCGAGTTTTAGGCTAGAACAACCCGGCTCCCAACCTCAGGGAAGGGCGGTTGTTTTCCCTTTTGCTTTTTCAACCTCCGTGTAAAATTCCTGCTCCATAGCCATGTAAAAGGTAAAATCCCCCACCAATGTCATCCACACTGAACTTGGGCTATGTCACGACTATATTGCCCTGCTATTTTTAGCGAATAATAATTTCCAAATTTTAATAAAAGAAATGACCAGGGACATTAAAACCTGGGAATATTCCCCCACTTACCCTTGCGGCATTGGGGAAGCATGGTTTCATTTGACGGTACACAGTTGCAGACTGAAGAATGTATAGTTTAAAATATATTTTATTTCTAAAGAATTTAAGAAATAATATTGTTTGTTTATAAAATTAAATACTGGCAATGTCTTCTTTTAAGTTTTAGTACTTTCAGTTTCACTAGTCTGTTGTTGATATAATTGATTTGATTGATCATTGATTTGATGATCCTGAACGGTTATCATAATTTATATGGAGTTATGTGGTATCAATTTGGATAAATTTGTGACACTAAAATTTTAGAACTGTTGTCTGGCACGCCCATCTTGCCTGTATGTTTTTTTAATTTGACAAGGATTGCACTGAATCCCTGATTGTTTTGAAGAGAATGAAGATTGTTAAATCCAATTGCTCTTTTTCAGCACAGAAACTATTAAAAAGATGTCTCGACAGTCTGAAGAAGTCTTACTGCATGTTAAACATGTAAAGAACAAGAAAGTGGATGGAGTATTGTATATGATGAGTGAAAGACTTGCATGGATGCAATCTAGTAAACAAAGTTTTACATACAGTCATGCCTATGCTGATATTAAAGGTATGTTTATGGTAGTAAGTACTAAATAATCATTACCCATATTTCAGATGTACAGATCAGACGTTTCAGTTTAAAGTATTTTTTTTACGTTTGCTCACCAGTGACAGTCAAAAACTTAATAAAGTGACAAGATATTCTTTTTTATGCTCCCAGTCCTATGAAAGCATTTTTAGATTTACCGTTGTTGCAAATATATCATTTAACTGCAATCCATCAATATCTACCCTACTTACAGTTAAAGCTCACATAAAGACAAACCACCTGTATAATAAGACCACCTCAAAATTAAAAGCACACATTTCAGGTCCACTTTCATTGTTTTGCTCTTTATTCAACCCCATATATTCAACTTAATAATGAGACCAGTTTTCAAGATCCCAATGGTGGTCTTATTATTGAGATCTAGATGTATTTTTATGCCCTGGCATCTACCGTTGCGGAGGCACATTCTGATTCACCTGTCTGTCTGGTCGTTAGTCCATTCGCTACAAAATTTTCAAGTTGATTGACTTAGCTTGTTATTATGGACAAGGCTACCACTGGGGCATATTAAGGGTTTACTGAACACAGTCTTGTTTAACCCTGACAGTTCAATTTATACTTATAATATACAATATTAAATGTTCCAATTACTAAATTGTATACATTTCTACAGCACAAAAGATCTCTGCCGACTCGAAGGAACGTGTACAGTTACAGTTAGTTATGCATGATGGGAGTGCTAATACATTCCAGTTCAATAATCCTGAAGGTCGGGAACCTCAAATGAAAGATCGGGAATGTGTAAAAGATCTTCTACAGCAATTATTACCTAAGTTCCGTCGTAAATTAAGCAGTGAACTTGAGGAGAAAAGCAGGTAAGATATTCACAGGGCACTTAACACTTTGTGTGACAGTGTTTTAATACAAATGTATGAAATAAAGAATTTAAGAACAATACAGATAATTATTGAGTATTTCTACCGGTAATACATCTTCTGATAAATTTCCCAGTTATGCAGTATCTGTAAAAATTAGGCGTAGTAAAATTGATGCAAAATTGACACTTATGAGCTCCAAAGGTCAAAATGTTTTTTTTTTTAAATATTAGGTGTCAATTCAAAGATCAATGAAACTGCTACACTTTAGGGTTCATTGTAGATTCTAATAAGAATAGTAATAATAATCAATCCATATCAAACAAGTTCTGATTTATTAACCCAAATGTTTGGTATTATAACAGTGTTCATGTATGTTGCTAATTTATATATATATATATAACTACACTGTTGAATACCATTTACGCTATTCTCTTTGCAGACTGCTTCAAGAAAACCCAGAGCTGTTTCAGTTATACAAAGATCTTGTTGTGAGTCAAGTTATTACAGCAGAAGAGTTCTGGTCGACTCAGGGACCTGTAAGTATGATAAAGATTTCACTATTTTCAAGATCTAGGGATGATTGTGTTTTTGTTCCAATAAATTAAGTTTTTGATTGTCATGATTTTTCAATGTTACCTTACCAATGCCTCATGATCAAGATGTACATGTACTTTGGTGTAGATATGAGTTGTTTCTAGATTTCTTTCCCTGACCTTGACTTATATATTAGTTGTATTAGTTCTGTGTATCTTAATTTATGATACCAGTACTACTGTTTTTCAGAAATATATTGAAAAAGAGAAAACCGAACAAAAACAGACTACTGGCGTGTCAGCTGCCTTTTTGGTAAGATTCAAAGATAAATTTGTGTTTTGTTGTGACCGCTCTTACGGCTGTCATTTGTTATCTGTAGTCAACACTTGGATTGTTAACACTTTAAGGGTAACAGTTTTCTTGAATCCAACACTTGTCTTAGTAAAACCTAGGGGGAGTTCACAGCTGCTGGGTTATCTTTGGTCATTGAGCCAAATCAAGAAAAATACCTTACTCTGTATGATTTGCAGCCTTGACCTAATTGATATGTCTGTCTCAGTAAAATCTTCAGTTTGCCAAATTGTTTCATTTGGGGTCAAATAGGTCACAAAGCTGAATGAAGCCCTACCTTGCTAGTACCCAAGAGGTCGCATTTTTTTACCTAATCTGGAAGAAACATTTTCATCATTGTTGTATCTATATATTCAAGAATCAAGCTGCTCTATATTCCAGGCTGACATCAAACCAGAGACTGATGGGTGTAATGGATTAAAGTATAACCTCACAGCAGATATTATAGAATCTATATTTAGAACATATCCAATGGGTAAGATATTATAGAATCTATATTTAGAACATATCCAATGGGTAAGATATTATAGAATCTATATTTAGAACATATCCAATGGGTAAAATAGCATAGAATCTATATTTAGAACATATCCAATGGGTAAGATAACATATAATCTATATTTAGAACATATCCAATTGGTAAGATATTATATAATCTATATTTAGAACATATCCAATGGGTAAGATATTATAGAATCTATATTTAGAACATATCCAATGGGTAAGATATCATAGAATTTATATTTTAGTAAGTGATACCATTTTTCATATGCAGACAGTCTTCCACTAGCAGTTTACAAGTTCTCCACATGTGGAGGACATAAGTTACATAACCATAGCTTTTGTTACAGAAGATCATAACCAGGAATTAAACCCATAGCATTTATACAGGGGTTCCCATAATATGTGTTACCATAACAACCGTATTCCATGAGAAAATGCTGGATCTCATATTGCATTGTAATATATCAATGGAGAGCTTTTATTCCAATGTTTATAGTTATATTCAATATATATCGAGTCCATTAAGATTCTGGCAAAACAGCATTTTTTCGAATCATTTGTGTTAAATAGGATACCCTTGTATAATTACATGTAACAATTATATAACTTGTAGTTAAGAAGAAACATGCTGAGTATGTACCACATGAGATGACAGAGAGTGAATTCTGGAGACGATTCTTTCAATCTCATTATTTCCATAGAGATAGAACAGCACTTGGCAACAAGGATTTATTCTCTGATTGTGCTAAGAAAGATGAAGAAGGTGAATACTCACTGTAAAATCATTAATTTTCGTTGGGGATTAAATTTTGTGGATTTCGTGAGTCACCTTCAACCACGAAATCGAATCCCATCGAACAATCATTTTGACTCTTGTATTTAATGCCTAAAATGCAAAATCCACGAATTAACATCCCATTGAAATGGTCTTTATTGCCCAACCCAAGTGATTTTATGCTCTGTACATTGCATTATTATCTGATAAAGATGAAAGACTGTAAGTTTATCAAGCCAAATAAATCTTCCTGACCATATGCAGAGATAGACAAAATACAAAATGTTGCCATACATTCAGATCTATTCCTTTGAAAGATTGTCTGTTGGTATGATACTTTTAGATCGTTCTCATATGTATCAACGATACACACAAAAATTGTGATTTGTAAAGTTAAGATATTATGTTGTATTGTTGTATCTTGTAAAGTACAGTTATATAAATGAAGAATAAGTGAAGTATGTATCAATTAGTATTGAAATAAATGCTGAGCATAGCCTTTATTTGCTTTATTGCTACTGAAATATGGCGGGCATATATACGTGCCTCCACCCGGATTTGAACCAAGGTCGCCAGATTAGATGACACCCGTTCTAACCACTGAGATATGGAGGCACTAATTATTGTGTAAGGTTTGTGTATTGCATTGGTACAGATTGAGTTGAATGGAATGTCTACCCTTGACAATGTAATGCCAATTAGACCTGAGTTTATATCATTTGTCTGTGACAAGCGTTCTGTTTGATCTACCTATGTAGGATGTGATGTTTATACTATCTTTATATATTATAGAGATACAGATAGAGGTTGAGAAACAGACTACAGATCCATTGTTAAACTTTGCTGGGCACAAAGATGGCAATCAAGAGGAGGTAAATATTCTTACATTTGTCAAGTTTGAAGGCTGTCAACTAATGTAGTTAATTAATGATGTGTTTATCAGCCTTGTGTCTGAATAGTGTAAAATGATATATGCTGCTAATTGTTCATTTACGCTTACTGTTGGTCTGACCTTGACTCTCTGCCTATCCTTGTAAGCTACAGGCTCCACATGCCTTATGTCATACATCATAGCCAATTAAAGGAGAATATAGCATTTGCGTGTTTGGAAGTTAAGGTATGGGCAGTAAGATGGAATATACTCACTACTATGAAAATACTTCACATCACAGGGAATACAGTGTTTGTTCAACTGCGTTGCTTATGAAAATAAAAGTTGTTGTTATTATTATTATGCTCCCATCTTTGATGAGGGGTATATTGCTTTGCACGTGTCTGTGGGTAGGTCAGCCGGTCAGTAGACCAAATGCTTGGGTAAAAGTTTTCAGTCTCAATAATGATTTCGGTACTTTTAGAAAAGATTCCACTATGTAATTGATATGAAAATCATCTAGTTCAGTAAAATGATAAGCAGTTTTTAGTATTTTGAAGGTTTTTTACATTTACCCTTGCTGAAATGGTTCCTTTTCAATAACTCAAGAACGCTTTGCCCTATGATCTTCAAATTTTACATGGTAGTTTGCCAACAGCAGTAGATAACCCCTATTGTTTTACCTTACTTTACTTCCATATAACAGGGTTACGGTGGAATGAATGAAGAGAAGAGAGGGGGTATGACACCAGCAAATCTTACAATGATCCGAAGATTTAATCAACATTCTACTATGGTATTAAAAGCTTGTGAGAAAGCTGGAAGTCAATCTGCCTCAGGTATGCTTAGTTTTTCTGTCTGTTACAGGGGCTCTGCACATCAGGAATAATTGTGCCCCCCCCCCCCCCCCCCCCCACAAACGTATTTATAAATGGTTGCTGTATGTCCGTATGTCTGTACGCATAACGAAAATATTGTGTGTTGAACTCCTTTTTGCTGGGTCAATATTTACCAGATTTATGGCCCTTTGTTACTTTTTCTATATACCACGATAGGGGCACCCGTGTCCCATTTACAAATTTCTAGTTTTGACTTGCATTGCAGTAAACAATTAGACGGATAAAAGTTTTCTGTAGAAAAATTGTTTATTAAATTCAAAGTACCCAGTATTGACTTAACTTATGTTCATATGCAATTTTATATGCTTAGTTTAAACTATTAAACATTGTTTTGAAACAAGTTTAGTGTAAGACAAGTGTCATGTAAGTGTAATGGCCCAAAATAGATTTGTTTCTTATTAGCGAAACTTTTCAAAGAAAGAAAGTCTAGCTATTGTTGTGACGGGATCGTCTGCATGTGTTGGTTAAGTTTATTGTCACAGTCATTTCTCAAATATTGTCAAAGGTATCCACTTGAAACTCAATAAAGTTATTCACAACCACAAGGGGAGTTCATATTGACAAGATAGATAATCCTGTGACCTATATTTATTGAGTTATCTGCCCTTGGTACTCAAAAAATTTAAAGGTTCTATCAAAAATGAGAAAGTTGCGCATCCAGCACTCGTAGGCGGTACTCTTTGTTTAAGAGATTAGGAGTTTCCCTTTGTACTGTTGTCTACTTATCAATGTATATTTTCAGGATCGGGTAGTACAAATGGTGAACATTCATCAGTTAATGGTATAACATCAGGTAGTTCACACATTAATGGTAATACTAGTCAGGGAAATGGTCACGGTCCACCAATGAAAAAGGTTTGTTTCTTTATGTGTCCACCAATGAAAAAGGTTTGTTCCTTTATGTGACCAGCCTTGTGCTCAACGAAATCTAACTACAATCCTGTTAACAAATCACAGATTTTTTGTTGCTATAATCGTTGAACTCTGTATGTGCTACAAACAATTTGAGCATGTAAAATTTTCTGCCTAGGTCTTTGGGTAGCCAAATTTGCTAATATGAAAAACCTCAAGAGCCTTCATTGAACTCAAAGCAGAATTTAGAAATTCCTATATTTTCATCCACACCTTTCTGTCAGTGTTTCATGCTGTCTTGGCCATAATATTTCATATAAAAAAACTACGACCAAAAGACTTTTAAAATGTTTTCAAAACTGTCATAGAAAGCAGGTCAGTCAATTTTTTGTATGTACCTTAAAAAGCTGATATATATGAGCCGTTGTCCAGGACAACAGGGTTTAGTGCGAAATTGTAAACATTTTGATATTATATTATTAGAAAGACTAGACTCTTATTATTCTGAAAATTTGAAGAAACTATTTCATACATCTAAAAAGTTATAAACCAGCCTCTACTGCCTACTTTTTTTAGTGACATCGCAAATTTCATTCAAACGGTTTTGATGTAACGTAAACTGGCATTTCAAAAATCCAGTATCTGATTTGACAATGACAACAGAGTTATTAATTTCAGCCAACATAATACAGATCAGTAATTGCATATGTCTAGTAGCCTACATAATATAAACACCATGAATCATAACAATGTTAATCATATAATATGTAAGCATTGAATGAATAGTATGCTTTCAAATCATTTACTATTTATGTCATTAATGTACTTCAGGCCAGAATCAGGGAAAAACTCCAGTATGAAGATTTAGAAGAGAAGGTGGATGTTGATGGTGTAAATCTACATTTATCCCGTATGGAACGTTATCTACACGGTCCTACACCCATGACTTCCACCAGATATACATCTAGCGAGGACCTTATCTCAGCTACCAACCTAGTATCAGCAGAAATAGACTCATGGAATCCAGATCTCACTCATGTATGTACTTATACACAATGTTTTCACATATTTCATGTCCAAAACCTCAACTGATAACCTTTTACAAATTGCTAAATACATTAATTATGTTACTCTTAATAGAAATTAATTATGATTCTTCATCCAAAACACATACATTTTGGAAATCGTTTATTCAATCATTAAATTGCATTTTTCTCATAATTATTATTATTATTGTACTGTTCTGGCTATGTATGCCTATATTATGTATTATGCTAAATAAACTTTAATAAATGTTATGTTTAAAAAGTTTTTTTCAGTCAATACTTTACATCCCTAAACATTTTCTTGCTAGGCTTTTGGAAGGTGTTCATTTTGACATCAAATTATGGAAAGGGATAAAAATATTTTTGAAAAGTGTAGTTTAAGTTACTGATATTTGCCATTTATTGATATAACTACTGGTGGATAGCTCATTTGTTCCCCTTCCCTTACAAATTAACAGTATATGTCCCTAGTCTTATTGGAGTGACCAGTGTAGTCTACGACCATTATCACCTAAACCACATATCACTGGCTTAGAATGTGAAGGTCGTTACTACAAAATCAATATTTTGAGAAAGCAATAAAAACTGTCTGACAATCACTCTTTACTTATGGTAAACATGCTTTTTCAACTTCAGTTTGGTCAACATGACAAGTCCAGATTTTCACGAACATAGGCTCATAAGAAGCGCCTTATGATGTAGATTTTAAATATGCATTGGTCTTAAACGTTCCTAATGGCACTTACAACCTTCTCATTCTAAGCCAGCGAAATGTTTTCCATAAAAAGGATAAGTTTTGAATTTTATATGGTGTTTGTAAATCAAGGATTCAGGATTCTGTTTCAGATGTATTAAAATATTTATATTTTAGGTATTACAAG
The DNA here is from genome assembly GCA_963678985.1 of Spisula subtruncata. Classification (NCBI taxonomy): domain Eukaryota; kingdom Metazoa; phylum Mollusca; class Bivalvia; order Venerida; family Mactridae; genus Spisula; species Spisula subtruncata. Next base: position 13,182,014 of record OY787674.1, read on the forward strand.
GTAGTACAGCTGTCAGTATTCTAGGGGAACTCTCACCAGGGGGCGCTCTCATGCAGGGAACAAGTCAACAACAACTTAATCGTAATATCAACTTACTTACATTTTATACACAGTAAAACCTCTGTAAAGCAACACTCCTTAGGAGCTGGAAATAATTGTCATTGTTCAGGGGTTGTTGCTTTGCTAAGGTTAAATCTATAGTGAATAGCAGCATAGGAAAATTTTGAAGGTGTTGTTACATTAAATAAATATTCTTTAAAGCACTTTGGTACATTTTTGGACAATGCTGCTTGTATTTATTTCTTTTGTAATTGATGGTGTTGTGTGTTGGATGTTTAACAAAAACCTTTGTAACTGTAATAAACAGAAAGATTATTAAGTGATTGCATGTTCCTTTATACTCAAGTTTTAGTATTTATGTCTCCCAGATATTAGTGGGCGAGACGTTTTGAATTCGTGCTGAATTTCACTTTGGATGGATGTCACCAAGTTTGTCCACACTGGTTCTCCTAAACCATTGTTCCAGATCTCAATGGAACATCACATTAATACTTGGCATCATGCCTAGTTGTGAATATTGTCAAATAATGTGAGTCAGAGGATTCTTGCTGGAGTTGTTGCCCTCCGTGTGAGATGTACATTTTTATGCCCTGACAGGCATATAGTGATTGTCCTAGTTGTCCGTTACAAAATATTGAAACTCAAAATTTTTGATGTCCATCATTGCATTGCTTTCAAACTCTGCATATTTGTTTACCATCATAATCACATTAAATTACCAAAGCCATGTAACACTATCCAACATTTCAACAGAATTATGCCCCCTGAATGACTTAGCTATTTGTTATGGATGAGGCTTCCACCGATGCATAAGCTTTTCTGAACGCAGTCTTGTTTTGTCACAACCTTTGAAGTTAAATTTTATTTATCATAAAAGTGAGACCTTGATCCTAGTGTTGTTGTTGTTGCATTTGTTTGAGGCAAGTATACATTTTTATGCACCCGTATCGATAGATCGGGAGGCATATAGTAATGCACCTGTCCGTCCGTCCGTCCTTCCGTCCGTTCGTCCGTCCGCCCTGGTTAACCCAAATTGACCGTTTCTTCTAGCATTAATATGGCTTGCTACAAAGCTTTCAAACTTGCATGGATGTTGTATATGAACACTCTCCACGCGCCTGTATCACCTGACTCCAATTTGACCTTCACCTTGACCTAATTTTGGACTTAGACTTATTGAAAGGCCAAATTCTTGGTTAACCCAAATTGACCGTTTCTTCTAGCATTAATATGGCTTGCTACAAAGCTTTCATACCTGCATGGATGTTGTATATGACCACTCTCCACACACCTGTATCATCTGACTCCATTTTGATCTTCACCTTGACCTAATTTTGGACTTACTAAGTTTTATTGTGAAAATACTAAAGGGGAGATAAGTCTAAGTTACACTATCAAACATTTTAACTGAATAATGGCCCCTGATTGACTTACAGCTTTTTATGGACATGGCTTCCACGGGGGCATAAGCGTTTATTGAACGCAGTCTTGTTGGCCATTCTTTTCCACTGCCAGATTGAACCATGACCTCCAACTTTGTCCAACTATCTTTCAGAAATGGTACCAGAAGATATACAGAATGAATTAAAACAGAACTATAATGCATTATGTGAACTTTTACGACATTTCTGGTCATGTTATCCAGCATCCACCAAATTTTTAGAAGAAAAGGTTAGTATAGACGTAACGTCAAAAGGTGAGGCACGCAAGTGTAACGTTTTTGACGTTGAACAGCCTTTTGTTAAAAAAGTCAGTGTCAGTAATAAGTACGACGGATAAGAATCCGCACAAAATTAAATTATTAGATTTTAAGTTGCAAATATCTAGATACTACATATACAAAAGGTCGTATGTGTTTTTCAACGAAATCTATATTCTTACTCAAGCCATAATAAGAGTAAATGAAAAAGGCATATTTTGTCGGAATTCCCGTCGACGCCATAATTTGGACTAATTTGACGTCGTTGGACATTTTCGCGTGTGCCTCACCTTTTGACGTTACGTCATGGTGTTTGTGTGTGAAACTTTTCAATACTAGTTTAGACAGGATTTCCTGTGTTGTCATCCACTGAATTAGAAAAATATCCAGGCTATGTAGTCTTAAATAGAGGATCCTGCATGAGTGCTTATTACATACAAGTATTATTAAATGGGTGGACAAAATAATATGACACAAGCTTTGCCGAGTGTCATATTGTTTATGTCAACAAATTTAATACAACCTCTATGTTATGAGCACAAATGTAAGAATCTTTTTATCATATAACCTTAGTGAACGCTCAATATCTTTGAAAGTGAGGATGTATGCTGCAAAGCATCATGAGGTCTCAAACAAAATTTAGTGACACACAGACTTCGTGGGTCGACCAAGACATCAATTGAGCTAATTTGCATATTTATGTAACAGTCTGGGACTACCGAACAATATTTCTGGCATGGTTTTACGGCATTCTCAGACGGCAATTTATGTGATGAAGCTATATTAGGTGGTCTGCTAAAAACGGAAAAAAGTAAAAGAACATTAAACAGGGGAAACTTTTACTTTAGTATTTTTGATAGCTGTAAAATGGTTGTATGGGAAACCTTTACAGGTATGACGATTTTAAATGTTTTTGTTTTACAGGTTGTAAAGATGAAATCTACACTAGAAAGATTTAATATGGCAAAATTAAATCCACTCAAAGACAAACTACAGGCAAATCATTATAGTATGGATGTAAGTTAATCTTCACCCAAGTTTTACCTTGTCAATAGATACAATCCGGAATGTACAATATTGTGGGTTTTCCGAAAATTGCATGCGGTACAAGTAATGTTGATCTTAATCCTTTGCTAATGCTATGGTGATTTAAATAAGCATCACTGATTTCCATGGTTCATACATGAATAATTATTGAGCGAAAACATGGATAACAGTAAAAGTTATTTGTACTGCGGGATTAGTGTGGAAAAACCAGATAGCATTGAATTCCGGAGTATACCTATTGAATAACATCCGCGCAAATACTGGGTATCATCTCATTGCTTTCCTCTATGTAACAAGGAGATCACAGGGCTAGGTACTAATTTGGTTAATGGTCCGACACAAAAGAAGCATAAAATTTGTAAGCAAAACAGTTACAGGTCCTTCAAGACTTTCACTGGTTCTTCTTGATTTTCTCTGGCCTTGGGCCAGCGGACCATTGTTAGTGTGAGCCCTGGTTCGTCATATGGAATGCACTATATGAACGACTGATTTAATTATGTCTTCTACAGATAGCTTGGGATAATGATTTTGTGCTGGTTGGATGTGTGTCGGCATATTACTAAGGTTGTCCTAGCTTGTTGTATTAAACCAGTTGTTGGATTGCAATGAGATTTCACATGAACACTGGGTACTTAGCCCAGTTGTGCATATTGTTTGTATTTGAATATTGTCAGCGTTATGTTCCTTTATGAGAGATACTGTAAAATCCTTTAGTTTTGTTGGGACGAAATTTTGTGGTTTCGTAGATTTTGCATTTCGGGTAATAAAACAAGGGTCAAAATTGATGTTCGTTGGGATTAAAGTTCGTGGTTTAGATGAACCACGAAATCCACGAAATTTAATCCCCCACGAAAATTAATGATTTTACAGTATATGTTTTTGTGTCAAACACCCTTCAAGTAAAATTTGTTTCCCCCCCTCACTTTTTTATAAGTGGGGCATATACCTTTGGTGCAGTCCGTCCGTATGTATGTAACGCAAATCTTGTGTGTTGAACTCCTCACAAAAGGTTGGGCGGAATTTCTTCAAACTTTCACAGATTGACAACCTTAATGTATAGTTGACCGTAAGGATAGAATTTTTGCTGCAATTTATTTACCAGAATTATGGTCCTTTGTTACTTTTATTGTATACCCCAATTGGGGCACCAGTGTTGATGGACACATGTCTAGTTGGTTTAGTGTTAACCTATTACTTTTTAGCAACCAAAAATGATAATATGTTGATTGTCAATATTATGTTTTTTTTGTCTTGTAGCTCACTGGACATATGCAAGATCTGTTAGACACTGCATATACAAAGTTTGAAACATGGCAAACCAGGCGGATGTCTCGAAAAACCTGAAAAAAATGGAATTCTGTGATAAATTTGTGCAAAAAAACCCACCATGATTCTCTGTGACTTACATGGTAACAGCATGACAGACTTCCCAACCATCCGTCACATTCTGGGACCAGGGTCTGACTAAGCTGTAAACATGTCAGTCAGAAAAAAACTGAACGCCCTGTGCCAGACTGGTTGTGGATGTGTCTGATATAAGCCACAAACAAGGGATGGGAGTAGTCTGGTTGTTTATGTGATGAAATAGTCATTATGCATCAGGATTTAGGAACAGTGCCATGATATTAAATGCTCCTACTGCAAATGTATGTTGTGTTTATGCAGAGATCTACTTCACATTGCTTGTGGTCTAATGAGTCTTGTGGATGCATGAGGTGAAATTTCTCCATATCAAATGTATGTGCAATGACTCAATTTCAAAGAGTAGCATGGTCATTGCATTGGCAATATTGAAATCCATATAAGAATATGGTGTTAGGGATATGTATACAATATAGTGAGCAACAGGTTCTCAGGGGCTTTGGCCCCTTAAAATTCTAAAAAATCACATTTGGACTCTCAGGATTTTGACTCCAGTCCTAATGGCTGTTGAGGGCATCTATTGAAATCCCTAGGTTTTGTGGATTAAGCCTAGGTCCCACTGAGCATTTTCTCCTCAGCGATGTACTCCCAATTTTATCAATAAGCATAGGAAGACATCAGGAAAATGGTCATCGTGGAATACTGGAAGTTTTGAGGAAGTCGTTAGAAAGTTTGTGAAATCTCTGGACCTGATGTCTGAGCCATAGCTCATTTATTGAAATCGGGAGCACATTGCTGAGGCAAACATTGCTCAGTGTGACCTAGGCTTTATTTCTTTCATTTAGATTTGTTGGATATACAAGAGCAATAACTCTTTTATTTGCTATGTTTGATGCAAACTGTATCCGAAAATATCTAATTAGTGCTACTGTAAAATCATTGGTTTATCTGGATCAATCAGGCTCAAGTTGCATAAACAAGTCCTTGGTAGCGCTACGTTAGGAAACGGTTTGCTTCAAAAAAGCGCTATGTAGTGGACGAAGCAATTTGGTGAGCGTTCATGGCTAGCAGACAGTTGTGCAGCAACGCTGAGCACTACCAAAGCGGTCCCTTGTATAAAAAAGCTTGGTAGCGCTCACCTAGCGAAGTGCTGAGAAACAGTTTGCTATCAGCTAACACTGCTCGCTGGCAGCATCTTGTTGCACAGACGTAAGAAAGCGCTCTAAAGTGCATTGGCTATGCAACAGAGTCCTGAACATGAAATCCAATAGCTATCATCAATAGACCTCCTAATTATAGGCCTCATGATGTTTTCCTTCTTATGTAGTAAATCCACAAATTTATTACCTAACAAAACCATTCATTGAATTTGATAATCCAGGAAAATGAATGATTTTACTGCATATATTTCTATTGGGCATTGAGTATTATGTGATGGATGTTCATTTGGTGATGCACATCATATTAAATTCTAAATATTATTTTGATATGTGTTTTATATAAATAAATATTTGAAGCAATTGTTGTGGTTGTTGTTGTTGTATTTTAGTGATGTCTTAAAACAATACCTGCCAAGTACTCCTATTAAAATGGAGTTACTAGTATTTTCATTGATACATTTCTGGTTTTCTAAGTTCACCTACTTTGCACAAAGGTACATTAGGTTGATTTTATTATCTGTCCCATACTTATAACCACTAGAATAAATACCTTCCTTGTCCCTTATTTCTTCTTCTTCTTCTTCTTCCATTTAATTTGCAGGGCCCACTCTGGGGCATTATCGCAAATATTAGAGACAGAGGTGAGATACAAGGAATCCGGGTGCGATACCCTAGCTCGTTTCGAATAGATTCCTTGGTTCTTTAACGTGCCCGGTGTAAAGCACCGATACACGCGAGACTACCCCTGGGTTACCAACCAGGATCATCTCTAGTTGGGTGGGAAACACTAAATAGCGTTTCTGAAATGACCAAGTGTCCCGGCCGAGAATCGAACCCGGGACCTTTCGATCAGGAGTCTAGCGTCTTGCCACTAGACCACCGTGCCACCCCATTTTGCATCTTGTGACATGTTCTGCTTGATTTGAAACACAAGTTGTTTGGAGAGATAGTTGGGGCCCTAAATATACTCTTAGCCAAAACCAAGCATGGCATTATGATTACTGGTAGTTTACATTTAGTTAATTAGAAGTGGGTATCTGTTGGCGAAAATTAAACACTCGTCTTTGTTCTATGATGAAAAACAAACACAGTGTGCATATAGATACAGCTATGCAATATCATGCATATTTTGGGTGGCTAGGCAATGGCTTCAATACAAGTTGTCTGCATTTACAGTACCAGTTTTTAATTGGATATTACACACATGTTTAAACAATGCCTTAAATAGGAAAAAAAGAGTAAATGAAAAAGATTTATCACTTATATAGTAACCTGTGGTCTTGGATAGTGTTTTTGTGCCACGTATAAATATATCAGGTTCCTGTGCATGGTTCCTACCCAGAGACAACTGCACCCAACCCAAGGGAAACAACTACGTCCATGTCGAAATGGAAATGAAACGAACATCATGAATACTTCCCCCTGACCCCATCATGATATCACTGGCTTAGAATGAGAAGGTCGTAAGTACAAAATCGACATTTTGAGAAAACAAGAAAAAACTGTCCGAAAATTATTCTTTACTTATGGAAAGACAGGCATTTTCCACTTCAGTTTGGTCAACATGACAAGTTCCATTTTCACGAAAATAGGCACATAAGAAGCTCCATATGGTGCATATTTCAAATATATGTATCATACTTATAAGGTCGTAAGTGGTATTTCTAATTCTAAGCAAGCGATATAACGTTTGCTGATTCATTACACTAAATTATTACATTGCAATGGTCAGTATTGCCATATGTTGCTTAACTACGTATTGAGTATATAGTGTATATAGTGTTGAACTTTTTTTAGCAGGTACGTGTTTTAAATTTTGTCTTCAGTGCTTCAAACAGGCCTACGAAAATACATCCCAAACTACTACAGTTTTAAATTGCCCAAAAATCCTTCTACTAGTACTAGTATATGACGGGCCCAGATTCTTTTTGTTTTAATATTACTGCAACAGCAATTGAATAAATAGTATAATATTGACGAGCGCTAACTAATGAATACAGCGACATATACTGCAGTATGGTAGCTATATGATTAGTGTATTTTTAGGCTATGTCACACACGGACATCCGCACGCACGCACGTACGCACACACGCATGCACCAACAGTGGCTCATCGCAAGCGGGCTGGACAAAAAAGAAACTTTTCATATGGCGATCTGTCTGGTACGTTACAATATCCCTGTTAAATAATTTAAATTACATAACATGTAACAGAGAAATAGTCAGTAAAAAGCCGAGAGATAGGACAAAGAATAACCTTTGTTCCAGTGAAAGACATCGCGATATTGCGAATTAAATTGGTGTTTGTATTGTCTGGCTAGATGTTTCTGAGAGTAAACAAAATGAAGTAAAACGCTGGGCAATGAAAATCACTATTAAAGACGATAGTTTTTTAACTCACTTTTTCTTATGTAAAATTTTATGCTCACGACAATGAGCTAAAGAAAAAGAGTGGTCAGCGAACTCGATTTTTCACCAAATGGGTTTTCGCAACATCTATTTTCTATAAAAATGACAAAAACAATGAAATTGTACATATTTTGATTATTTTGCATTAAATTCACCTTTTTTCATCAGCAAATAATATTTTTGTTCAGATTTAGGCTACCAAAACATATTAGTCAACGATACCTATGCAAATTATTGCGTGTACCATTTGGAACTCTTGATAACATTAATACAGATTTTAACAAGAAATGATTTTTCAAATTTTCAATAAATTACTATTTAAGGACAATAGCTATATAATTTTAGCAACTGATCTGAAAACTCGGCCGTTTCCGCTTTTCATCGGTAAATATCATGAATATAAAGCATTCATGCAGTAATGACACTTGATCTAGAGTGAACCATTATGTTTGTTTCTGACTTCTCATGGTGGAAAGTGTCAGAAACACGCGCTGTTATGGATAGGACTAACAAGAACAAAAGTTGTTCACTGATGTTCAAGGTGTTTCCATGCTGAGTACGTAACACCAACCCAACGGTGATAAACATAAACTACAATAAGGTTTTCGTAGGAGAGAAAAAAACCTTCTTGCTTTTATTTATTCAGATGACAGAATTAGAAATTATTGCGTGTACGATCTGGTGGTCAAATATTAATGATATTGCGCACCATGACACGCCGTAAATTCATTACGCAGCGTAAAATGGGAAAACTGCATCAACTATGTAATTGCGTTCCTCTCTCACTCCTTGGTTCGCGTATTAATAATTCAGAGTATAGTTTACTCTACTACGGAAAAAAGATTTGTGTTATTGGTTTATGAACAGATTGCTAAGAGTGAAAATAATCTCCAGATTCAGTGTGACTTACGTTTTATTTTCACACCTCTCAGTGCAGAGTGATATTATATGTTATCGTGTCTATTTATTATTTAGTTTTTTTATTTACTGTACAGTTCCAATAACTTGTTATTTATAAACTTAACAGTCTTAGCATGGAGTCCCATCGACAGTATGTTGCGGTTTCGGTCCCAGGTCGCGCCCGCCCATGGCGACGTAGCAACGTAATAAGGAGGCTATACACAAGTTCGCTCTTCTGCACCCAGCGTATTTAGGGTGCACCATAATATGTGTTACCATTACACTTGAATGTCATGAGCAAAATTAATGTTTTGGAAATGTCGTATAGCATTGTTATAAAGCAATGCAAAACTAGCATTACAAAGTTTTATTCAAAATATAACATGTTCTTATTACTGTCAATACAACACAGGGATAACCATGCTTGCAAAAGTCTTTTTTTTTCGAAAAATATCATTTTAAGACTCTTTTCAATTGAACATTGATATTCATCGACCGGCGTTGATACGGTGGTCCGGCGTCTGGTTGATTTGTGACCCAGGTATAAATCAGCAAATGTACGTTATTGTAGAACAGAAAACGAATCGTTGGAAGTGGTATAACAAAGTCATCTCTAATCCATATACTATTATAGCATAAAAAAGAACTTATATGGTGTTTTCAGCGGCTTGTTAATAAAACCCGTCGTCCGAAGCCGGTGTATTTCACTAATTGGGCAAACATCGGTCGACCTTTGTGAGTTTTTGTCAAAAGTATCGTTGTTGCTCATCGGACAGCGTACGCACGATGCCAAGACATCGGGTCCACATAGGATAAACGGACATCGTCCCTCGTCAGGCCGTATACAGATGATGGGTCTATTCTAGCGAGCCCTAGCACTGATCTGACTGTATACATTGACCCTTTAGCTATATCAACTGTCAGAATTCCGGACCATCTCCAAATCACTTCCCAGTGCTTGCAACATACTCCCAAAATATTTGTTCCCTGAAAAACAATTGCCATACTTCCCAATATTTTACTCCTGAAACCCCTCTCCAAAAAATAGGGCCGAGTGGATGTGTTACTTTTCTACTTACATTTTGTATATAATTTATTTTATTCTTGAAGTGCGTTTGTTACAAGAAATGTATAGATACAATCACGAGTGCGACGTCGTTTCCATGATTCGTCAAGAAATTCGTATTTGTGTTGATCTGTATTGAACAAAATATAACTTTTCTTTCCTAATATCGTATTTCTGACCGTCATAAATATAGATGGTCATTAAATCCATAAATAGTCTACCATTTATTTTTACCAATTTCTACTCCCAAATGTCGCTATATGAATTGCTATGTTTTTCTCTGTTCTCTCATTCACGTATTGATAGTTTTGATACAATCTAAATACGACCATGTATTATATGAATGTATTGTATACATTGTAGTCTAACTGAGCACCAAGCCAAAGCTAGTCACATGTTTTATAAAATATTTATTTGTTTCAATTAAGCTCTATTGACAGCATACCAAATCAATGACATCCTCATGAATATTTAATAGATATTCCATTTCTATGAGCCAGGGCCTTTTCAATTTTATGTCGCTGCTTTAATTATTAATAGGTCTTAATTGCGAGCCTAGAACTAACCGGTTGCCATTTTATCATTAGAGCCACATTGTAAATTATTCAAAACCATACTATCGATTTTCTACGGTTAATGTATTTAAACATCGTTTCTGTAACATACCCCGCGTAGTGACAACTGCATTATTTATACCTTAATCACAAGATGAGTCACAGCCGGGAACCAGTAGATGTGAGACACAGCCGGGAACCAGTAGATGTGATCCAGTGGTGAGACACAGCCGGGAACCAGTAGATGTGATCCAATGGTGATACACAGCTAGGAACCAGTAGATGTGATCCAGTGGTGATACACAGCCGGGAACCAGTAGGTGTGATCCAGTACACAGCCGGGAACCAGTAGGTGTGATCCAGTGGTGAGACACAGCCGGGAACCAGTATGGGTGATCCGGTGGTGAGACACGGCTGGGAACCAGTAGATGGGATCCGGTGGTGAGACACGGCCGGGAACCAGTAGGTGTGATCCAGTGATGAGACACGGCCGGGAACCAGTAGATGTGATCCAGTGGTGAGACACGGCCGGGAACCAGCAGATGTGATCCGGTGGTGAGACACGGTCGGGAACCATTAGGTGTGATCCGGTGGTGAGACACGGCCGGGAACCAGTAGGTGTGATCCAGTGATGAGACACGGCCGGGAACGAGTGGATGTGATCCAGTGGTGAGACACGACCGGGAACCAGTAGTTGTGAGACACAGCCGGGAACCAGAGATGAGAAACAGCCGGGAACCAGTAGTTGTGATCATGTGACGTGTTTTTGTCCGATGATAAGAGGTCATGGCTTCGACCCCCCGTCTGTGCCACGATAAGAGGTCATGGCTTCGACCCCCCCCCCCGTCTGTGCCACTGCTTAATTTCTCTGAGCAAGGAGTATTCCTATATGCCCCACTCAAGTTACACAGGTGTTTGCATAGGTATAATGCATGTCGTCTGAACACAGACTTTCTCACGGTACATTTGTCCAAAAACATCCTACTTTTACTACTTGTTTGTGCGTGTTTTTACAATTACATAGCATATCTTTATCTATAGCATTGAACCAATTCTATCTTAAAAAGTCGCCCGTACATGTTGTCGTATTTTGTCACTTTTTGTGAGTGTGCAGTATCGCTTTCCTTTTATACACCGGGTTCCGCTTTTTGTCATTTAATGTGCCGACGCACATAACTAGAGTGTTCGGGGTTTGGCGACAGCGCCAGTTAAGGTAATCTGCAGAGATTTGCAAAACTGACATACAGTTGGTTGGATCACAGAAGTATCATTGATGCATTCGTTGCTCTAACTGTATGTACAACGTTTAGATATTTACTTAAATAACGCTTGAATATTACTTTTCCTAGAACCAATGGGTAACTAGGACAACGTTTCTTGGTCAAGAAACAACAAGGGTCGCGGTGGGTATTTGATCCACACCCCTTTGACCACAAGCCAATAGCCGTAACCATTTTTCAACATCATTTATACTGTTATCAAACACATGCCACTGATGTAGAATGATTATGTATAAGAAAAATAGGCTTGAAAAGATAAAGACAAAAAAAACCAATGAGCTATATTCGTATCTACATGTAGTAAACACTATTTGTGCCGAATATGGCGGGTCATTAGAGTATGTCTCATTCCCAAAAAAAATGGCTCAGCATATTATACGCGAGCCATATTAGGCACGAGCCATATTCGATACGAGATATATTCGGCGCAAGATATATTCCGTACGAGCCATATTCAGCACGAGCCACATTCAGCACGAGCCATATTCAGCACGAGCCACATTCAGCACGAGCCATATTCGGCACAAGCCATATTCGATACGACAATGGTGGCAGGAATAAAAGGACGTATTAAGAAAAGTTGTTAAATAGGTAAGTGTAAGATAAGCCAATTTGGTGTGCGTTTTTTTTTAAATTTCGGGGTTGGGTGGGGTGTTACAATAAAAGATACTGCGTTTATCCATGCACTCCGGAGGTTCAATATTAAACGAAATAACGTTAATGGTCAATCGATGCAATAGTTACTGAATAATACATGGCGTATAAATAATATAACTTGAATCGATGTGTTACAATTGAAAAAGCCGCTACAGTCGGGACTTGTTTCATTAATAAGTAAAATGATTTTCCTATTTAAGTGTCTACAGGAAAATTGAACCCAGAATTTGTATGCATGTTTAATTATTTATAAAACTATCACGATATTGGATCATTATCAGACAGCGTGTACATAATATAACATAATATATATATATAACATAGGTAAGACTAATATGTACATGTATATAGACCTGGTGACCGTTTGTTTACTGATAACAGTAAAGCTTCGTTAAGACGAGCATCGATATTACGAGCACCCTGCTTTTTTCGAGCAATTTTCAAAGTCCCGGCGAATGTGCTAAATATATGTCTATATTTATATGATGCCGTAATGTCGAGCTTCCAGTATATTTCGATCATTTGGCTTGTCCCGATTAGTCCTCCAGATAACGAGATTTACTGTTATTTAATTAAGAACATTGTTTATTTCATGCTTATCGGTATTTACGGCGGAATAACGGTGGATTATTCCCCGATAATTTCACAGTCCATAATTTCACAGTTCATAACTTCACGCAAACGGACTACTTTTTTAAAACAAATTTCCCCGCCGCTAAAAATAAAAATATCCTCTATATAATTGCCGTTCATGAAATATCAGACGAAACAGAAAGTTGCACATTGGGGTGACGACCCAACATAACTAACAGTTCGGTAGCAAGCCAAAAATCATAGGCAAATCATTATAAATTGTGTTTTGTGTAGAATGCTTACCAATCACTATGGCAACCATTCGAAGATTTTGATGTTTCTGAAAAAGACGTATGCGCTGAGGTCTGTGATAGTACCTGTAACGCCTAGTTCAAGAGAAATGTTCGTTAATTTCAAAATCACCGGTATACCATCTGGGCGGGTATGTACGTTAAACGTTTGTACATTTGAATATTGCCATGCATACACATACACAGCCGAAGTCGTAGCTCAATGACTTATATGCTGCAAATCAGGGTTCGACTCCCGATTGCGACAAGTCATGTATCCTACCATTTTCCCCATCGAATACAGCTATGACAAACCTTTCATTGACATTTTGACATCAGTGACGATTTTTCCTCCAAGTTGCTTGTTACTGGTCACTGAGTGAAAAGCTAATTTAGTACAGGCAAGTTCGACTAACAGCATCGTATGGCGTACATTTAGGGTCAATTTAAGTTAGGGCAGCCCTAACCTAGTTAGGGCAGCCCTAACCTCAGCCCTAACCAGCCCTAACCTGGTTAGGGCAGCCCTAACTTCAGCCCTAACCTGGTTAGGGCAGCCCTAACCTCAGCCCTAACCAGGTTAGGGCAGCCCTAACTTCAGCCCTAACCAGGTTAGGGCAGCCCTAACTTAAGATGGTATTTTAGACCCTCTCCGTACGCGTGAAGTTATACCTGATTTAAGTTAGACCTGCCCTAACCAGCCCTAACTTATCGGATATATCGACTTTAACTCGTACCAGTCACGAGAAAAACTCAATCCAATCAAAAGCGCCGTTTGGTCAGAGGTTTGACCATAAGTTAGGGCAGGTCTTACTAAGTTAGGGCTGAAGTTAGGGCTGCCCTAACCTGATTAGGGCTGAAGTTAGGGCTGGCCTAACCAGGTTAGATCTGATCTTATTAAAGACCCCTAATGTACGCCGCAGCATGATAGCAGCAGGAGATGCCTATCGTTGTTTATCTACAGTCATAAAACACAGCATCTGCTCAACAGGAGATCACTATCATTGTATATATAGGGTCATAAAACTGGTCAGAGATCAGTACTCTACTGAATTCCAAACATATGTATGTATATGCAATAGAAAGTATGCGTTTGTTTAATTTGTGTATTAAGATTATTGATAAGTACATGTATATTAAAAACGATTTTTATTAGTTTTACTTGCGGAAAATGCGACAAAAATGTGTGAAAGGCATTTTACCGGTGTATTGTTTATTTCACGGACACTAGATACACATTTAGTATCGATAAACCATGTTTTGTAGCCGTGGCTAATTTATGCAGGCAGGTTGATTTGCTCTCAAATGGTAAGTATAGGGTACATATTAAGACTTAATTAGAATCGGCAATGATTTAACCAATATTGCCACAAGACAAAGATTTAAATCTTATCATAACCGTACAAGCTAATTTATAATTATATTACCTCTCATGCTGTGGCAATCACAGAGGGGCGCGCAATTAAACGATATAACAGGCTGTGCAATATTACATAATAGTGTGAAATACTGTTAAATTAATATACTGTACCGACATCAAGCTGAAACAACACCATATAGAAACAATATTTAATAAACAGATCAATAATCTAAATCTTACGTAACAAATTAAAATGTTCAAATTAAAACAAAAGCATAATACAACCGATACTTTCTAGTGTTTATATATATAAAAATGTAATACAGTAGAACATTGTTGGAATTAAGTAGATTACTGATCCCTGACCAGTTGTTGTGTTTTATGACCCTAGATATACAACGATAGTGATCTCTTATCAATTACTTTGACCGATGATAGTGACCAGTTTCAGTGTTTTATGGCCCTAGATTAACAATCATATTCACCACCTGCTGATATGAAGCTGTGACGTACATAAAGGGTCTTAAATACGATCAGGTTAGGGCAGCCCTAACTTCAGCCCTAACTTCAGCCCTAACCTGGTTAGACCTGCCCTAACTTCTAGTCAAACCCGATCAAACTGGTGAAATATGGAAGGAATAATATTAGCATATATATCATGACTAATTTGTAACTAAGTCGCTGATTGGTCAAATATTCAACAAGCAAAATCCAAAACCTAAGGTAAGACCAGCCCTAACTTCAGCCCTAACCTGGTTAGGGCAGCCCTAACTTCAGCCCTAACTTTTGGTCAAACTTTGTATTTAAGCGTACAAGAGGGTCATAAATAAGTAAGACCTGCCCTAACCTCGAGTTAGGCCTGGTTAGGGCTGCCCTAACCAGGTTAGGGCTGAAGTTAGGGCTGCCCTAACCAGGTTAGGGCTGAAGTTAGGGCTGGTCTAACCAGGTTAGGGCTGCCCTTACCTGGTAAGGGCTGAGGTTAGGGCTGCCCTAACTAGGTTAGGGCTGCCCTAACTTAAATTGACCCTGAATGTACGCCATAGCATCGTGTTACGATCGACAAGATACGACAATTGACCCACGTGATATAAGCTATGAGCTGTGTATTTATTTCATTTTAACATTCTAACGAGCTATGACCTTAGTGCCAACATCACAGAATGTAGTCCAGAAAACTGGTCAAATGAACAGGCCTTCGTATATACCGGCATTTTTGTAACTGAAATAGTGTTGAGAAACTACTTCAAACCCACATAAGCAAACACCCCTCGTTGTTTCTCCGGTTGTCCTGTTAGGGTTTAATCCTCTAAATGACCTCAGCAAGTTACTGTAAAATCATTCATTTTCGTGGGGGTTAAATTTCGTGGATTTCGTTGTTCATCTCAACCACGAAATTTAATCCCATCAAATAATAATTTTGACCCTTGTATCTATTCCCGGAAACGCAAAATCCGCGAATCAACGTCCATCGAAATAGAAGTTTTTACCAAAAACCACGAAATTTCGCCCCATCAAAATTAAATGATTTAACAGTAATTTAGTTCTGAGTACATATAAAGCGTTCGTTGAGGGAAAGTAAAAGAGACAGTCTCACTTTCGAAACACCTCGACCCTTATGAAACGTAATTCTTTGTTTTGTCGACAGAACTTATGAAAAATTCATGCGGCGTTCAGAAAGTGTAAAAAGAAATGGTTAATGAAGTAATTAACATTCAAAGTGTATAAATTTTTAATTACGCAACAGGAAACATGTGACATGGAGATGGCGGAGTTCCGTATGTAGAACTGCTTCAAAACTTCGCACAGCAAATTGTTCCGCATATAGGAACAAACGGAGGCGTTAGTGCAGCAATTAAGATTGCATACAATGTTCCTAGTTGTGTGTTAATGTGTCTGTTGTCATGCATACATGCTCCCCTGCTGCTACACACATTTACCGTAAAACCCTGAATTAAAAACTCCCCCCATCTCAAAAATTCAAATCCGTAATTTTCATTTTTTTTTCGCTTTTTTTGTTTCCTTGATATTAATAAGGAACCCGTTTTTGAAGTGTCCTGAAAGTAGTTAAGTAGTTGGATCTTATAACATAATAAACGTTTTCACAGTAGTTGGTACATGTAAAAACTGACACCGGTGTAGTTAGTGATATAGAATGCTAAGAAGGTGTTTGATGTGGATAGTTCAGTCTTTCACTGATTGTTCCGGTGTGGTTGTATGCTACTTTACTAATATTGACTTATCTACTTAAGTTAGGGCTCTGTGTATTGCAGGAGGCCAGTAGTACCCGGTGTCAGGATACTGCTAAATTTTACTGGTACTGATAAACTTAGTCATGAAGTTTCCTTGTTTACCGTCCGTACATATATTTATTTGTATTTAGACAGCCACTGGACAGAAATCTTCGACTGTTAGGTACTAATATATGCTCGCTACTTAGCACTCAGTGTTTAAACGTATACATTTAGTTCCAGGATTGGTTGGCTCGGCGTCGCTTCGGTATGGTTATAGGCTTCTTGTCCAGTGTTCAAAGATAGATCCATGACTGTTTGGACCGGTTTAGGAAAATGGGACTTAGGGTACTGACATAGGCTCCTTGATACAGCAATAGTAAGACTGGTTGTTCCAGTGAAATGAAACTGTGACAGTTAAATGCTTATACATGGCTTAAAATGAGAAGGTCGTAAGTACACACTCAATATTTTGCGAACACAAGTAAAGACTGCCAGAAAATTATTATTTACTTATGGTAAAACAAGATTTTTCAACTTCAGTTTGGTCAACCTGACAAGTTCAGATTTTCACGGAAAAAGGCTCAAGCATTATGATACAGCTTTCAAATACATAATTTCAGTCTTACAAGTATTTACAACCTTCTCATTCTAAGCCAGTGATATAAGCTCCTTGCTACTAAGGCACTCAGTGTATAAAGTAGTTCCATGTCTGACACATCGCCTGTCATGAAAATGAATACATTTGTACTGTCATTGTTTCTTGTTTTGTACTAGGTGGTATTACAAATATAGTTTCAGGATTGTTTGACTCGGAGTAATGCAACGTTGCTTGTTTTTGGCTCAGTCACAGGTTCGTTGCTTAACGCTTAACGCAAATTTTCCGTCGTAAATAAACATTAATTTTTCGGAATGGTGTCCGGGATATTTATATCACATTATATACGACTGACACTATGACACAACTGACACAATACTGGTTAATAATTATATTGCATAAAATACCGATACGTTTATATAACATAACACAATTTTCCATTTGCAAATTAAACTGATGTGGTGGTAATGAATAGTTATCATTGACAATACATTTGTATTCGATATGGAATGATAATATCATTGTTAAATTTCATCCCCAAATGAGGGAACAACTTTTTGTTGATGGTGTCTCATTTAATAATAAATGTTCAGGCATGGCGCGGCCTGGGATCTAACACATGAACCTGATACGAGTAGTTTCATATAAATGGCCCAAACACTATCAGAGATCCCGTTGCTTTACGGGTGCTTGTGAGTAACGGAGTCTTGGATAGACTAGTGTTTTGGGCCATTTATATGAAAATATCAGGTTCGTATGTACCAAATCAGGTACCTCACGCAATCCAATTTACGGTGCAGAGCACATGAATAATTTAATCATAATGCATATTTGATCATTTCGATAGTTACGCTATATTGTTTGTATAATTATAGTACTTAATTTATTACTACTGCTGTCTGAAACTAAATATCATATAATGCTCGTTTATTGTCGAATGATCTATAACTAGACCCGGCTTAGTGCGCGCTCTTTGAGTAGAGCCATATCAGCGAATAGGGTATCAGTTTTCATATGAATCCATTTTATTTTTGGTATACAGTTTCCTACTGATTGTATTTTGGTCCTCGTTAGATTTCGACAATCGTAGAACTACTTTACACACACCGAGTATCACACAAGGCTCGAAAGTAGAGCTCAATATACCAATCGTGAAAGCTCGGCCATTTCCGTTTGTCTCCGGTAAATATATTCTGCAGTGGTGATCAGAATACCACAATCGCAAAAACTCAATGACTTCCAACTACCAGTTTGGACATCCAACACCAAATCACCAGTCCATTCAGAATATATCGTATAAGTGTAAATGGGTAATTTTACTAACAATGATTTGTATGATATGGTTTCATGTCAATAAATCACGCTCATGTATTGTGCGAAATTATTGACATGCAGTTCATTATTTGTCGGCATTTTGTTTATTGTACTGTCGATAATACTACATTCTCATGAAGCAGTGTATAGTCAAGTCCCTACGTATTACGGAGGAAAAACACGCTGGTTAAACGAGAATGACGAGTGAACTATTCCATTCGAAAGAGTAGCGTCGACTTCAGTTAACGTAGACCTGTATCATACATGTACCAAGTTAAACTAAGATAAACATAGTTTACCTGACGGACAAGCTTATGTTTACAACCGATATAATTAACATCAAACGAATGCGACAAAGACAAGAATATATTATTAATGGATACAAATATATTTATTTCTACCATGGTTATTGATAAAACGTCACAAAAGTAAAATAAAATCTATAATAAAACTTACATATGAATTACATGAGCAGCAAAGTCAACGGCGTTACTACAAAGTTTTCCACAGACGTTACATTGCCAGGGATTATTCACATTGTGTAGACCCATGTGCAGATAGTAAATAGCTTTGTTAAAAAATAAAATCTCACAGTATTTGCACATAGGGGCATCTTTTTCCAAGTTCAGTAACTTTTGTCGGCCATCTTGGTCGCCATTTTTGTAACTTCCGGTAACGGAAGGTTCCTCATTCTTTGGATCGAGTTCATTACTCTCGTCCGTCTTAATATTTGACGGAGTCAACGAATCATCAATTGTATCTAGTTTTGTTTCATCTTTCGGAATGCGCATGTCAATACTAACATCCGGTTTCGAGACTTTCAAACTTAGATCCTTCCCGAAGACTGAGTAAATAATACGTTGTTCACTAGATGATAAAGCATTTATTGTCTGCAACACGTTGTCTTTGGTCACGTGCTTACCATCTTCATTCAGGTCATTTCTAGTTTTATCATTAGATGTCTTATTTAGATGGTTAAGTGTTTTTCTAGAACAATCCCCCACTGATACAGGACGTCTTGGCAACGTGTCACCCTGGTGACTATCTATAGACACGTCACAAGAAAAACTGTTTCTTCTAGGTTTGTAATTGATTGGATCGCTGATTTCGACTTTATCACCAGTCTGTTGTTCTTCTGTTTCTGTCACTGGCTTTTCTTTGGTCAAGCACAATGGTTCAGCATAGGATGTAACCGTCCCTTCCGTATGACGTTGCATGTGCCAGTCGAACTCAGAATCGGCATAAAACCGTATGTTGCACTCTTCACAATAAAGATTGTTAACGTATTTACTTGTACTAGGCTTATTGAGAACAGAAGTCTCTTCTGGAACTGTTTGTTGCAAATATCTGGGTGATTTAACTCTAAGAAATGTGGAATTAGTATCAACTACGTCAAATTTACGCTTGTATATATTTCGCGCTTGCTCTGACAATTTTTCCTCTAAGTGCGCATGCGTCAAAACATGCAATGCCAGACTATCACGTGACATAAAAGTTTCATTGCAATATTTACAAATGCAACTCATCGTCATCGGTCGTGTTGCCATTGTCATCCATGTCATGTAATCAGTGGCGCTCGAGTTTCGAAGAATATTACGAGCATTAGTTCCCGCTGACGTCATTTCATCCGCGTGGTCAGACATCACATGCATTGCCAACGAATCCTGATCAACAAAACTTTCCTTACAAAACAAGCACGATTTTCTGTCATCCAAATGGTAGTCAGAAATGTCAGGTTTGGAAACTTCATTCACACAAACTTTATCTAACACTGACTTTAGGTACTCGTCTTGGTCAACTTGCGCAGTGATATCTTCAAGGCAACGTTGCTGATCGCTCTCGTCGTCACCGTGATTACCGACGCCATTTTCTTTCACTACAGGTGAAGTTAGTTGTTTTTTCTTGTCGTTATTGTTAACACTTGTATCATCATCGAAACTGACAGAACTTGATTTACATGTTTCATTCATGGCTCGCATCATCATATGCATCGCGTACGCATCTCTTTGCACGAATACCGTGTCACATTCCGTACAAGTAAATGTCCCGGTAAAACTCTCATCAGATTCCATATAGTCCTGCATGTATTGTTTCCCTGTGCCGAACAATGCAGCCATACGGATGTCGTCAACATGGTGAAGTCCGCTTTCACTACGGTGAGACATACTGTGCGTTAGGTAAGTCCTAAAACTTTTGAATTTCGCGCCACAAGTCGAACAAGTATATCGATAATTCACGTACCCGGAAAACACATGAGATGTACTCCCTGGTGAAGCTGTGCTACTAAAACCAGTATTACTCATTGCAGAATAAGTTTTCGATGTATGAAAAAGTTTCAAATGTTTTCTCAAATCGTCTCTACTTCGGCAGACGACATCACAAAGTAAGCAGGTAAAGTTCCTTGTATCATGATACGCACTGTCACCACTTTTGTCACTTTCGGGCGATTTATTGTTTTTCTCGCGGATTCCATTCTGTTGTGCAGACGACACTGTCACTCTGTTCCCTACATCATAATCGTCTGTAGGTTCAACTTTCACAATTACGGCGTCTGAATTCATATCGTTTCAAGTCTGGAAGTTGTATTCACCGAACTTTTGCCGCTCTATTTGCGAATAGCTAATTTAATTTCAGTAACAGTTAAAGTATTTGAGTACAAACGGTCGTCTCACACCATTTGTCTCTAGCTTAATTCTTTAAAGCTTGTTACGGCGTTGTTTAAACGAGAGGCGGTTCTGGTAAATGACGGAGCTGAGTTCAGTTTGAGATATATATAGACTGCTGGCGGTTCTCAATAAATTATTTACCATCGTACTGTCAACAAATAAATTATTTCTAAGCCTCCATTTGTAATCACCAGAATAAGTGAAAATAATTTCAGAGTTAGCCGATTGTGTTTGAATAATTAATGCTTCTTGCCTTATTCGACTACTCGCTCTAGTCGGGTATATAAATAATAGATGAACACAAGAATTAACTATGGTGTTTTGCAACTGAGCCCATATTCAACGATGACAAAACGCGCGGTACTACAAAAATATAAAGGAAGTTTTAAACTCGATAGTAACGTATTTTTTAGGTTCCCTGTGTGATCAATATTCATTAACCTTGCGTACGACAGGTGACTCAAATCGCGCAGCAGCAAACAGCTATTAAATTAATTATTCAGTTTTAACGTTGCAGTTTTTCCTTTAGATGTTCAAACAATGTCGTGGGTAGTATGAATTTAACTTGGTTTCATGATAATACATGTATGCATCGTGAGATTGTTGATAATCATTTTAATCCACGACTCGACAATTTTAACTGAATTTATAAAATTGCTATATTGGTGAATTAAGGGTTATCATGCTGGTAAAATTAAAACTGCTTGTATACAAATGTATAGTTTGCGCTAATAGTTTGGCCGTTTGTTTAAATATTAATCAAATTAGTTGAATATCCGGGATACGATATGTATAATTTAAAATAATGTTTGAAGCATAAAATATTGCACAAATTGTTGGAGATATTATAGAATGTTCGTAATTATTAATTAATGTAATGGCAACTGTGGCTGAAATACGCTAAATGTATTGTAAGTTTGTTTAAACGATCGATAGACGGGTTATCAATAATTCATCACTTGTGTCACATTCTGCCAATATTATAACCAGTCTATTCAAAACAAAATAAAAAGAGTCGATTAAAACGGCATAAATGAACCGCGCCTTTATACATAATATAATAGACGGTTATTAATAACTTTATAGAATAGTTGTTTAACAGAAATTGTGACATCCGTTTGACATATTTTCCCATGTAACGTTACATTGACTTTCCAACCACTTTCTAAAAGTTTGTCTACTGGTCTATGCATTCTTATTTTCATATACATGTTTATTTTCTACTCGTTTTTTTAATTCGAAAAAAAAAACCCATTTCGTACATTCGTACATTATTTCTTTTCTATGACACATTACTAGATCTACATTTGATTTGGGTTTAAACATAAAAAATACGCCGGTATTCATATACTCGTATATATGTAATACATGTACTACTGTTATTGTTCATCCTGTGGCATAAGATTTTTATGGAAAAATCCAAGTTCAAGTCTTTTTCAGACATGCTTTTACCCCCACCAATTGCGTAGAACTTCTGAAGACGACTGTTACACTAGGCGCAGATGGCAGTCCAGCACATTGTCTGTTGACCCTCTCAGCAAGGATCATATTCATACACCTATATTTAGCAATAATAGCAACAGCAACAACAACATCATCAACAACAACATCAGCAGCAGCGACAATCGTAAGTAATCGGGTCTTTACGTGATGAATCCGGATCGTTGCCTTAGTAACGCCCACACCAGCAGCACCAGCATCAACAACAGTAGCAGTAACAACAACAGCAAAAGTAAATCGGCGAAAAAAGAGAGTAAAGTCACGGTTGATCGATCATCATTAAATTAAACTGAATAATGTAATGGTTTCATATTGATAAAATGTAACAGATTGTCTAATGTATTTGTAGACGGATTCATCATGACAGATGTTTATAGTTTGAATAGAAAGTTTAGCGGGGAAATGTAAATTGATAAACCCGTCTGAATACATAATTTGGTCTCAGCAGCAAAGTGCGAGTTAAAAATATTCAACCGAGCAACATAAAGGTAATGTTTAAAAAATATAAACGTTTTGGTTAGACCGAACTTAAAAAAAATATTCTTGGTTTCCCCATCCCGACCCTAGCAGATTTAGAATGGGTAGGTAGGTAGGGTAAATTTTTTTTTTGAATTGTTTCAGTATGATAGTTAATGGTCTAGACATACAAATAATGAAATTTAGAATTAACTCTAAGGTGAAAACCAACTAAAATTTAATGGTACATGTAAGAAAGAAGCCAGCAAACATAAAATATAATTTTCACTTCCAATTTTTAATTAAACAAATATTATTTCAATATGGGCAATAACATATTTTGGGTAAGGCCCTTTTTAATTAGGTAGGTAGGGGATGGGGAAACAAACAATATTTTATTTTAGGCCTTATTTGAACTTTGTTCAGTATTTAATGTTCCGGCCAAACTTTAGGCCTATGTCGCAACTGAAAACTATTATAGACGACTTTCAATAATACGATAGTTGGTGACATGTACTAAAAATCATACTGAGCGTACATGAATTCATGAATTTTGTCAATTTAATTGTCATTAAACTTAATACATTCTTGTTCAACCAGCGTATTTTTTTTCAATTACATATAGTCAGAGACTTGACTATAAACTGATTCATGAGAATGACTTAATAATGATGGAATACATTTTATAAGTCAGCAAAAGAGATACATTATATCATAATATGATACTAGTATAAGATCGTGATGTTGACCAAACTGAAGTTAAAAGAGTTGGTTATTCCATAAGTTAATAGTAGCTTTCAGATATTTTTTCTTGTTTTCTCAAAATACTGATTTTTTGCGATATAGTCTAGAACGTGAATAAAAAGCGACGGGTAATGTACTGACTAATATTGCCACGGTAACACAAAACGTCTAGCAATAATAAATTGATCTTATAAACAATATAAAAGTATTTTACATTTGGATAGAGTTGATCAGAAAAAAAATCAGAATTCTAAGATGACAATTGCAAGCATTTGAATCAAGTGCAGTTTTGTATTAAAATGACAATTTTTACATTGGAATCAAATCGTATTTTTCTTTAATGACTTCGATAGTTTAAAGTGTTTCGATAGTTTAAAATGCCATTTGAAAACATGAAACATCTCACACGAATGGCAATCATTCCTTTATTTTCGTGTATAAAGTCACCATAATAATGAATATGTGCAACCATGTCAACTAGATTTAATGTTGTAGTCAAGAATTTGCCCCTTGATGTCCTAAAACTTCTTAGCCACCAATCATTTGATAAATATGCATTTCATACTTTTCTGATTAAAGCGAAGAAATGTGTCTTGAAAATGTGGAAGATATATCGTCTTTGTGTAGATTTGTTAAGCTATCTACATATTATTATTCGTTATATCGAGATATTGTGACCGCATTTCAACAAATTGTCATAAGCAATGTTTCCGGCCAAAAAGGTAATCATCAAAATAAAATAGGCCTACTTATATGGTCCATGAAATGGAAAACAGAAAGGGAGACTACTCTTGTATATGACCGTATGATCGGTCTTTTTCGCTGTTTTATGACGTCGATTATGACGTCAATTAGAGAATGACTTAGCGTGTTTACAAACAACGCAAGAAGTGGCATGGAGTCATCTAAACAACTGCCCCAGTCGTTAAAAGATGGGGATTTAAATGAAAACACTTCAGACAATGTTGGCGACGTTTACCAACTCATTCCGGATAAACCGAATCCACACCCATTGATTGAACAGGAGTGCTCAAATAATGCGTCTTCTTTAGAAATGCACGAGGGCGTGGTGGGTGACGTAAACCCAAAGCTTGTCTCCAAACCTGGTGCTGTGGCTTCTGATATACAGACCGAAACTGGACAGGTATTTAACATGTTTAATGCTTTACTTTGATTGTGCAAAATTCTCATCTAATAAGTGGTTTACCCTATAAGCAGAAAGTGTTTTTCAACTTTTTGCTAAAGATTGAAAGCCTTGTCATTGCGTGGTCAGTGCGAGTGTTCTCCCACTCACAGTACCAGTGAGTCTCTAATTCACACATGTGGAACCCTCTTATTTATCATGCTGACAGTCTTGGGCTTTCACTGTTATTTTGAACCAGCTGCTGCTGTTCATGGCGAGTCAAGTATTCATATTCAAGACGTTTTTAAACAAGAAGGCTTTGGTAACCGTTTGATATCAATCCACTGTTAGTGTGATACTACACTTTTAGTAAGTCACTATAAGGAACAGAAGAAGAAAGATCTGTTGTAAGTGCTGTATGAATATCTTGTAAGTGCTGTATGAATATCAAGTTATTTCATGGGAATATAGATTAGTGTTCTTGTGAATATTTTTTGTGAATGTTTTAATGATTTCTTACAGGGAGATAAACCTGAGGAAACAAAGGAACCAGCATCAAATAATACCATTGATGAAGATAGAAACAAGGTACCAGAACTTATCAGTAAGGAGGAGGTATGATATGTGTGTGTGTATGTTAGTATGACATTGAAAGGTTTGTGTGTGTCACAGGGCTAGTATTTGACTGATACAGTTACTATGTACTGTCTTCAGCCCGGGTAGCTCAGTTGGTAGAGCACTTGACTTGCAAGCGGAAGGTCGGGGGTTCGAGCCCCGTCCTGCGTATATGATTTTTATGAACCTACAACAATGGCGCCCAACGTGGGGCTGGTCTGTGACTGATACATTGCTATGCATGTGCTTCCATTAATTTATGTCTTTAGTCTGAGAATTCGAGGACGAATTCTAATTGAGCAGGGGAGAATGTCACAGGGCCAGTATTTGACTGATACAGTTAATTTACTATGTACTGTCGTCAGCCCGGGTAGCTCAGTTGGTAGAGCACTTGACTTGCAAGCGGGAGGTCGCAGGTTCGAGCCCCGTCTTGGGTATATGATTTTTATGAACCTACAACATGTGTTTGTATGTCAGTATTACATTGAAAGATTGGTGTGACTTGTGTGTTTGAATGTCAGTATTACATTGAAAGATTGGTGTGACTTGTATGTTTGAATGTCAGTATTACATTGAAAGATTGGTGTGACTTGTATGTTTGAATGTCAGTATTACATTGAAAGATTGGTGTGACTTGTATGTTTGAATGTCAGTATTACATTGAAAGATTGGTGTGACTTGTATGTTTGAATGTCCGTATTACATTGAAAGATTGGTGTGACTTGTATGTTTGAATGTCAGTATTACATTGAAAGATTGGTGTGACTTGTATGCTTGTATGTCAGTACTACATTGAAAGGTTGGTGTGACTTGTGTGTTTGTATGTCAGTACTACATTGAAAGGTTTGTGTGACTTGTGTATTTGTATGTCAGTACTACAGTGAAAGGTTGGTGTGACTTGTGTGTTTGTATGTCAGTACTTCATTGAAAGGTTGGTGTAACTTGTGTGTTTGTATGTTAGTACTACATTGAAAGGTTGGTGTGACTTGTGTGTTTGTATGTCAGTTCTACATTGAAAGGTTGGTGTGACTTGTGTGTTTTTATGTCATTTTTGCATTGAAAGGTTTGTGTGACTTGTGTGTTTGTATGTCAGCACTACAATGAAAGGTAGGTGTGACTTGTGTGTTTGTATGTCAACACTACATTGAAAGGTTGGTGTGACTTGTGTGTTTGTATGTCAGTACTACATTGAAAGGCAGGCTTGACTTGTGTGTTTGTATATTAGTACTACACTAAAAGGCAGGCTTGACTTGTGTGTTTGTATGTAAGTACTACATTGAAAGGTTTGTGTGACTTGTGTGTTTGTAAGTCAGTTCTACATTGAAAGGTTTGTGTGACTTGTGTGTTTGTAAGTCAGTTCTACATTGAAAGGTTTGTGTGACTTGTGTGTTTGTATATTAGTACTACACTAAAAGGCAGGCTTGACTTGTGTGTTTGTATAGATGTTAGTACTACATTGAAAGGTTTGTGTGACTTGTATGTTTGTATGTCAGTACTACATTGAAAGGTTGGTGTGACTAGTGTGTTTGTATGTCAGTACTACATTGAAAGGCAGGCTTGACTTGTGTGTTTGTATATTAGTACTACACTAAAAGGCAGGCTTGACTTGTGTGTTTGTATGTAAGTACTACATTGAAAGGTTTGTGTGACTTGTGTGTTTGTAAGTCAGTTCTACATTGAAAGGTTTGTGTGACTTGTGTGTTTGTAAGTCAGTTCTACATTGAAAGGTTTGTGTGACTTGTGTGTTTGTATAGATGTTAGTACTACATTGAAAGGTTTGTGTGACTTGTATGTTTGTATGTCAGTACTACATTGAAAGGTTGGTGTGACTAGTGTGTTTGTAAGTCAGTTCTACATTGAAAGGTTTGTGTGACTTGTGTGACTTGTGTGTTTGTATGTCAGCACTACATTGAAAGGTTGGTGTAATTTCTGTGTTTGTATGTCAACACTACATTGAAAGGTTGGTGTGACTAGTGTGTTTGTAAGTCAGTTCTACATTGAAAGGTTTGTGTGACTTGTGTGACTTGTGTGTTTGTATGTCAGCACTACAGTGAAGGGTTGGTGTAATTTGTGTGTTTGTATGTCAACACTACATTGAAAGGTTGGTGTGACTTGTGTATTTGTATGTCAGTACTACAGTGAAAGGTTGGTGTGACTTGTGTATTTGTATGTCAGTACTACATTGAAAGGTTGGTGTGACTTGTGTATTTGTATGTCAGTACTACATTTGAAAGGTTGGTGTGACTTGTGTGTTTGTATGTCAGTACTACAGTGAAAGGTTGGTGTGACTTGTGTATTTGTATGTCAGTACTACAGTGAAAGGTTGGTGTGACTTGTATGTTTGTATGTCAGTACTACAGTGAAAGGTTGGTGTGACTTGTGTGTTTGTATGTCAGTACTACAGTGAAAGGTTGGTGTGACTTGTGTATTTGTATGTCAGTACTACAGTGAAAGGTTGGTGTGACTTGTGTGTTTGTATGTCAGTACTACATTGAAAGGTTGGTGTGACTTGTGTGTTTGTATGTCAGTACTACAGTGAAAGGTTGGTGTGACTTGTGTGTTTGTATGTCAACACTACATTGAAAGGTTGGTGTGTGTTTGTATGTCAGTTCTTCATTGAAAGGTTGGTGTGACTTGTGTGTTTGTATGTCAGCACTACAGTGAAAGGTTGGTGTGACTTGTGTGTTTATATGTCAACACTACATTGAAAGGTTGGTGTGACTTGTGTGTTTATATGCCAGTACTACATTGAAAGGCAGGCTTGACTTGTGTGTTTGTATATTAGTACTACACTAAAAGGCAGGCTTGACTTGTGTATTTGTATGTAAGTACTACATTGAAAGGTTTGTGTGACTTGTGTGTTTGTAAGTCAGTACTACATTGAAAGGTTTGTGTGACTTGTTTGTGTGTGTGTGTGTAAGTACTACATTGAAAGGCAGGCTTGACTTGTGTGTTTGTATGTTAGTACTACATTAAAAGGCAGGCTTGACTTGTGTGTTTGTATGTAAGTACTACATTGAAAGGTTTGTGTGACTTTTGTGTTTGTAAGTCAGTACTACATTGAAAGGTTGGTGTGGCTTGTGTATTTGTTAGTCAGTTCTACATTGAATGGTTTGTGTGACTTGTGTGTTTGTATGTTAGTACTACATTGAAAGGTTTGTGTGACTTGTATGTTTGTATGTCAGTACTACACTGAAAGGTTTGTGTGACTAGTGTGTTTGTAAGTCAGTTTTACATTGAAAGGTTTGTGTGACTTGTGTTTTTGTATGTCAGCACTACATTGAAAGGTTGGTGTGACTTGTGTGTTTGTATGTCAACACTACATTGAAAGGTTGGTGTGACTTGTGTGTCTGTATGTCAGTACTACATTGAAAGGTTGGTGTGACTTGTGTGTTTGTATGTTACTACTACATTGAAAGACATGCTTGACTTGTGTGTTTGTATGTCAGTACTATATTGAAAGGTTGGTGTGACTTGTTTGCTTGTTTGTCAGTACTACATGGAAAAGGTTGGTGTGACTTGTGTGTTTGTATGTTAGTACTACATTGAAAGGTTGGTGTGACTTGTCTGTTTGTATGTCAGTACTACATTGAAAGGTTGGTGTGACTGGTGTGTTTGTATGTCAGTACTACATTGAAAGGTTGGTGTGACTTGTGTGTTTGTATGTCAGTACTACATTGAAAGGTTTGTGTGACTTGTGTGTTTGTATGTCAGTACTATATTGAAAGGCAGGCTTGACTTGTTTGTTTGTATGTAAGTACTACATTGAAAAGTTCATGTGACTTGTGTGTTTGTATGTTAGTACTACATTGAAAGGTTGGTGTAACTTGTGTGTTTGTATGTCAGTACTACATTGAAAGGTTGGTGTGACTTGTGTGTTTGTATGTCAGTACTACATTGAAAGGTTGGTGTGACTTGTGTGTTTGTATGTTAGCACTATATTGAAAGGTTGGTGTGACTTGTGTGTTTGTATGTTAGCACTATATTGAAAGGCAGGCTTGACTTGTGTGTTTGTATGTGAGTACTACATTGAAAAGTTCATGTGACTTGTGTGTTTGTATGTCAGTACTACATTGAAAGGTTGGTGTGACTTGTGTGTTTGTATGTTAGCACTATATTGAAAGGCAGGCTTGACTTGTGTGTTTGTATGTGAGTACTACATTGAAAAGTTCATGTGACTTGTGTGTTTGTATGTTAGAACTACATTGAAAGGTTGGTGTAACTTGTGTGTTTGTATGTTAGTACTACATTGAAAAGTTGGTGTAACTTGTGTGTTTGTATGTTTGTACTACATTGAAAGGTTGGTGTAACTTGTGTGTTTGTATGTGAGTACTACATTGAAAAGTTCGTGTGACTTGTGTGTTTGTATGTCAGTACTACATTGAAAGGTTGGTGTAACTTGTGTGTTTGTATGTTTGTAAGTTACATTTAAATATTGGAGTGATTTGTGTGTTTGTATGCTAGGACCACATTGAAATGTTGGTGTGACTTGTGTGTGAAATGTATGTTAGTACTACAATGAAATATTGGTGTGATTTGTGTGTTTGTATGTTAATACTACAGTCCTTTCAAATCCATCAGGTAGACTATGTTCATCTGAGTATAACTGTGTATACCTGAGTTAAAGGTAATCCCCGTTATTCTTATAGGATAGTTCCTCCATTAGTATTACTTATTGAATTGACTATATATTTCAAGGTTGATAGCTTAATACTTGACTTGTGTGTTTGAATGTTAGCACTATATTGCAAGTGAGTTGTTAGGCTGTGTATAGTGATGTACTAATTAAACATTGATGAATGTGACATTATCTTCACTCATGATTAAATGCTGTTTGACGTAACATTGATGAAAAATTAATCAACCAATTTGTCATGACCCATTAGAGTTGCATATCTTTAAAATAATGGCTGATACTTTACAATTCATGACGAGGAAGAGGGAAAATTACATTATAAATGCTGCTGGCAATTTGAATTTATATAAGATTTTGACATGGCCATTGTTTTATCTAACTTCATTGCTTAGTTTGACAATGCACAAAGATTTTTCTTGATTTAATAAAGACTACTTATTTCTTGGGATAATTATTGTTTTGGTTTCTTTGTATGTTGTTGATTTAATCACGCTTAATTGCAAGTTAATTAGTGAAAGTTGGGTCTGATTAATCAACTCATTTACAAGCCTCAAGGATAATTCTGGTGATATGCCAACCAGTAAACTGTCAACTTTTATTTAGAATGTAGGAAGGACAAGTCTGCTGAAATATTTTAGAAGTAAAGCATTTGGTTATCTCCCTCAAATTGAGCATTTGTTTATTGTCTTTTGAAACTCTTCCAATCATTAGTTACTGATAT
The DNA here is from genome assembly GCA_963678985.1 of Spisula subtruncata. Classification (NCBI taxonomy): domain Eukaryota; kingdom Metazoa; phylum Mollusca; class Bivalvia; order Venerida; family Mactridae; genus Spisula; species Spisula subtruncata. The sequence goes on from OY787674.1 coordinate 13,213,029, forward strand.
GACAATCATGCCAGGGCTTTTTTCAACGGTTTCTTTAGATTTGGGAAAAAATAACTGATATCTTTTGCAAAAAAGGAAGAAAAAACTTGATGTAAAGTGGATTTTAGGGGAAAATGTATTAATTAAAAGAATTTTCCTGAGGGGAAGGGGAATGTCATTAGTTAAACCATCTTTGATTTTACACTTTTATATAAGTATGTACATGTAATTGAATCTGATGATTAAATAAACATGTGGAACTTAACTTACTTTAGAAATTCATTCTGTATTTATAAGTGACTTTTTGATAGAGGTGACTGCTTATTTCAGTTAAACACTAGAAAATAATTAGATATTACTATAACCATATACATTTTAATTCGCATTTCATTGATAATTGGTTTACATTCAGCCCGATACTGCTGTCACCAATGAAAAAGCTGCTGCCATTGACGGTGCATGTCAGGCGGATTTAGCTGTCACCAATGATACAGCTGCCACCACTGATGGGGAATGTCCTCCAGATACAGCTGCCACCAATGAAGGTGCATGTAATGATTCTCCGGGTCTCTCCAGTCTCGATGATGAAGAAGATGAATACATAGAAACAGCAGCTGATGAGAGAATAGCTTGTATTGAAGAGGAATATATCCAGGTAATCCTGATACTCCATTACCCTTTATAATACATTCAGTGATTTCTGATGAAAGCATGTTTCCCTTCTACAGCAAACAAACGTCCTCATTTTCCCTAAATGTCATCATATGTCATGCTTGGCTGCTGGTTGTAAGTTTAATACCTGTACAATTAATTATTAAATCAATTATGATTAAATAGGGGATGGGAAATGGAGGATTTATAGTTAAAAATCCCTCCCCTGCCATTGAGTGAGGACCAATTGGACCCCTTCCTGATAAATTTGATTTCCATTACCTCCTCTTGGCGGCAAAATTCCTTTCAACCTAAAAATAAACAAGAGCACACCTTCGAGTGCCGGACGCTCGACTTTCTCCTTTTTGATAGTATCAAGGGCAAATAACTCAATAAATATAGGTCAAAAGGTTATCATTCTTGTCAGTATGGACTCCTCTTCTGATGGTGAATAACTATGATTAGTTTCAAGTGGATACCTTTTAAGGTCTTTGAAAAAATGACCCCGACATTAACTTATCTAAATGCAGATGCAGAGAATCCTGTCACAACAATCACTCAACTGTTTGACTTTGAAAAGTCAAGCTAAAAAACTGTGACATATTTAGAATAAGCACATCTTGAAAACTGTACTGCATATTTTGTTTTAGAGAATAGCTGTGTTGGAAGAGAGACATAATGAGTTAGAAGATGTACTATCAAGACTTACTGTAGCTATAGAATGTGGTATAGCTCAACAAGTGGCCGGAGAGAAGTTCAAAGCTCCGTCACAAGATATAGAACACGATAGTGAGGCTGCTGCTGCTGTTGATCAACCCGATGCTAAACCACTAGATGTTGGTGATGGTGCTCGTGCTGACGTAACCAAAGATTTATCACATACTCTGCTTCTTGACATGTTTTTGGAATTTCAACAAAAGATCCGCCTCTTTGCTGAAGATCTTAATGGTACAGCTTGAATGTTTGTTGTTCAATTGTATTTAATTAGTTAAAACCATTATAAATTAGGTCAGCATCATCAATTTTGGTACTGATGGCAAACTTAAATTCACTTTAATTTTTGATTGCTGTTACTAAATCATGTACCCTAACACTGTCATTGTTGGAAGATTCCAGTATAATATTACTGATTAGACAGTATTTTGAGAAATAATGGCTCTATGTGATTTGTGTAAAAAAAGATTTTGGTAATTTTCAGTAATGGAGAGTTTTGAAAATTATAAGGATTTTAGTTTAAGATAGTAAATTACATTTAGGTTTGTGTGTGTCAAATAAATACATGTAGACCTATAGTATTATACATGTATGTCTTATGATAAGTTATTGTGAGTTAGTCTAGAGTATCTTGTATTAATTCAGGTGTTCTAAACTGCAGTGAGGCAGCTATACGACATGCTAGAGTTGTACAGGAATGGGCGACCAGTGTACAGTTAATGTTTGAACAAATCAAGGAAGAAAGACATAAAATATTGGTAAGAATCCGGAGCAACTAATGTAATTCACAAAGTTTCAGCATTATCATCTATTACTACTGTATAAGGTTAAAATAAAAAGTTAAGCAAATTATGAAATTCAGACATTTAGCATGCAGAAAAGATATATATAGCAAAAAATACATCATGAGTCAAGTGCAAGTAATCCTATTAAAGGAATTAAGACTGGTGTTTGCTCTTGATTATCTTTAACAACAGGTTTGACTGTACCAAAATATATTTTAGAGACATAAAGTAAATATTTTACACCATAAATGCTTCCGAAAGTTTATCCCAATATGGAAACTTTCGCAATCAGATTGTATTGACCTCAGATACTGTAACATCATTAAATTTTGGTGGGGGATTAGAGTTCATGGATTTTGTTGTCGACATCAACCACAAATTTTAATCCCATTAAACAATAATTTTGACCCCTTTATTTATAACCTGAAATGCAAAATCTACGAATAAATGTCCCATCGAAATGTTATTTTTTACCAAAACCACAAAATTTCTTCGTATCAAAATATAATGATTTTACAGTATCTTCAAACATAGTGAAAAAAACTCTTTTAAAAGCAAATTTCTTGAGTCACTGATATTTCTTACAACAATATTACAGAATTATATTGATGAGCGGGAGAGAAATATGCTGGTTGTAAAAGAACAGTTTATAGCAGAGTTAGAGGTACAAGGGAAACAACTACAACAGCTTGTTGATGATATGATGTCTTGTAGAGAATTAAAGGAGGAGGGAGAAGAATATTGTAGAAAGGGTAAACTAGTCAAACTTTTTATTTTTTTATTTTTCTATTTTGGTATTTTTATTTTATTATATGTCATTGTGTACTTTAAAGAATACCTTTATTTATGCTAAGCAATGAGCCTGAAGTCAGTGACTGGCCGCTGGTGAATTTGAATTAAAATATTTTATTAAAGTTTCTGTGCATGTAGACATGACCACAAAATCAAATCTCCACAATTAACCTGATTCTTATAAAATGTAAAAAGGATTTCTTCCCAGATTTAAAATTAATTTCTTAACATTATAACCCTGAATATTTGCTATTTTATGTAAATGCACACAATTTAAATTTGAATAACACAATACTAGAGGATTATATATATAATAGTATTCAGTACTCTTCACAATAATAATTTACTCTTATAGTTGAGGAACAGACTTCTCACAGAAGATCGACAGTGGAACGTGTTGTTGATATGCTGCTGAAGAAAAGACTTGAAGAAGATCGTTCCATCATTTTAAGTCTTAGTAGACAATCCAAGGTTTGTAATTGTGTTATGTTATGTTGTTAATGATTTCTGCGCACGACTGGTTAAGTTGAGTGCTGCATTTCATGTCCGATTTTCTCATATCTTTTTGCTATAATTTTAAGACTTCTTTACCTTTCCTATTGCAATTTGGTGGAAAACTGTATTCTTGAAATAGCACAAAAATATTGAGAAATCAGAAGAAGTGTGGGACAAAATTAGCGACAGAAAAATTTGTATAATATTGAAGCAGGTGAATAAAAGTTTCTCAAAGGGATCATTTGGATAACTCCCGCCACACCTACTGCAATTTCTAGTTTGGTAGCTTTGGAGCTTGCATTTTTATCTGTAATGGTCTTATTTTATTAACCAGCGCTCTTGGTAATGTTTGGCAATAGGAATGATTCTACACTACCATATTTGACATTTAGGACGTTACACCCTTGTTTGTGCGTACAATTGTCAAACTACATGCAAACAATCCCCCTAAACAAATTTTGTGTAGTCCTGAGTTGTGGCCCTTTCTTTGACATTCTACTGAAAATCTCATAGATGGCTGCTTGTATTCTATGGACAGATTCAGTCTGTCTCAAACCTACTGTATTACTCTAATTGATATATAATTATATAAACAGGTGTTCATCACCTATCATATACCTGACAATGTTAATATCAACAAATAAACTCAAGTGATCATACATATTAAGTGAATTTTATATAAATATAATCATTTATACACTTAAGATAAGATGGCAATGATGTTAATTGGAACACTTGAACAAATTTGAGCAATTAATTTGAGTTGTTTATAATGATATAATGACTTGTAGATATCCGAGATGAAGCTGTTCATAATACACCAACAAAGCTGTATACAACAGTTACAAGAGCAGAATAAAGAATTAAGGGCCATTATTGAGGGATTGATGGGACCAGATATGGAGGTTAGTAAATAAGGTTGAATTCTTTTATTAACAATCAGTGATTTCTGATCTCATGGGATTATAGTAACTAATATTATTTCTTCAAAATAATGATTTATGCTAGATGTCTGGGTGGCACAAAGTTTGTTAGCACTTATTCCCTTTAGGTTGGGTGAAACTTTGCATGAATACTTGGTACAATACCTTGTTATGCATACTGTCAGGAATTTTAGGTACGGAATTTTATGTCAAATACATAATTCCTGAGGTAAGGCCTTTTACGAAAGATAAACGTTAAGTGTCAAAAGCTCTTCTAGTTTGATATTGCATAAATATTACATGTTACACTGGACAACAATGATTGGCTTAAATCTACTGTCATACATAAGGTGAGGAGAATTTTACCTGTGTATATTCCTGAACCTAGGATCCCTCAATCCAAGGACAACTCAAACATCTCCCTAATGGGTTTCCAACCTTCATCCACCAGAATTCGTAAGCTAACATTTACTGGTAGCCATTCGAGATTTTTAAAACAATTTTAGTCGAAATGTTTAAGAGCTTAAATTACTTAGTATAAAGACTTAATATAGAAGTACTGCATATGAATACAGGAAGAAGAGATGACAGACTCCCAGCAGTCTGGTACGCCAGCGAGTGTTTCTACACCGGATCATTGTCCGGTTCGTGATGCATTAGACAGACAAGATAGTCCACTAATCAGTCAGGTATCGGAGGTGTTATATTGTGATAGAGGAGAATATCTACCGGGTACAAGTACTGATGGTGATCTAGCTACTATACAAGCTTATGGAATAGGTAGTTCTCTCTCTCTCTTTCTTACTATTTTTTTCTTTTATCAGCCAATATTTCTTTCTGTCGTGAGTCTCTCCATCTGTAAGTCCGTCCGTCAAAAAATCTGGATCGTGCAATAACAGTTTTCAAGCATGGTTCATAAAACTTGGCATGAAATAGGGACAAATAAGGAGATTATACATGTCTATTTTTTTATTTGGATAAAAATTGTGGTTGCCATGGCAACAGAAACATTGGAAACCTGAAAACCAGGGAGGAGACTTCTGTATTACTTGCAATTCCTAATTACTTATTTTATTTACTTTTAGTTTTGATTGTTAAAAACTTGTCTTATTGACCATATTGGTATTTCGGCAAGCATGCAGTCATGAAAGCGGTAAAACATTAATTCTTAAACCATAATGAATCTACATGTAGGTACACAATGTGAACAAGTTGAATCTGGTGAGAAGGTCGTATTTGATCCACTGTCAGTAAACTATGTGCGAGAACAATGTCAACAAGCAGAGGAGACAGAAAGAAAGGCTCATGCTGCTATTGTAACGGTATAGAAACTTTTAAATAATTCCATAGTGATGAATAGCGCAATGTCAGGTGCTTTGTCTTTATCACCTTGTGAACATGAAGGTACTTAGTTTGAATGCCAGACTCAATCTATAATGCATAGTGCCCAATATGAGACAGTGCATGTACTATACAATGTTAACATATTTATGTAGTAAATTCTGCAAATATTTCAAAATATGACCAGCATGCTACATTGCGCTTCAACTGAAGGTCTAGAAAATAAACGTTTTAAAAGAATTGCTTAATACAAAAATAGGCCATGCCTCAATCTGTAATCAATTGACCTTGTTTACGTGTTTGCATACAAATGTTTACCAACACAATTTCTCCTTTAATGAGTATTGTTTATTTGACAGGATGGGGAAGAACTAACCAGTGATAAATCTCAGCAAACTGAAGGTGATGTGGAATCTTTGGAGAAACTGGTAGAAGATACACATATATCGGACAAGGGAGTAAATACTGGTCAGTTTATACTGTAAACTAATATTAGTGGTTGTGTCAGTGATTGTTACGTAGATGAGAAGTTTTATGTTCGATCCTCAGGTTATGGCATTGGTATTGTTAGCTCTATTGCCATGAAAACATTGACTGACTAATGTGTCTGAGTAGTTCCTGTGTAGGTGAAATTATGTCCCTGGGATTTAAACTCCCTACTAACTCATCCCTACCACCCCGTCAGGAAAAAGAAAAAAAGTTTAAGGGATTTGAGTTTTGAGCTATGTTGCTTTGTATTATTGTATGTGACACATTGGTGAATATAAATTGATGTATAAAATATCCATACGATGATGGTGAGTAATACATATCAGTAGGAGGTTCATTCTTATAGTCACATAGTGTTATCACAATATGTAGTTCTTCAGTTACCTACAGACAAGATACCTGCTTGGTGCATTATACCTACATACTGTAAAATCATTTATTTTCATGGGGGTTTAAATTTTGTGGATTTCGTGGTTCACCTTCAATTACTTATTTTACAAAACCACAAATTTTTGTCCCATTGAAATTAAATGATTTTAATGTAGATTCATATGAAAACTTCTACTTAATAAATTTTATACCTCCAGTGATCGGGAAAGATTTTTTAATGGGACAATGGCCCATTTGGATACAAAATCTGACAATGGGACATTTTGAAAAAAATCAGAATGCGACACAGGCGTATCCAGTACAAAAGACGATGTGATATTTTGAATTTCAATCTGACTATGGCGCATGGTGCACGCCTTTCCCGATCACTGCACCTCAGTTCTGTTAAATCATTGTCATTGGTTTGGGATGATTTTTGTGGAGTTAATGTTGGAATTCAAGCCTAAAAGTATATTGCCATGTTTGTATTTCATTATGTTTTCTAGGTATAGTAGTGTGGAAGTACTTTGTTTTGTGCTCAATGTATGTCTTGATGTCACAAAGCCTGACATGCTCCTTCTCCTTAACCACTGGTCTGATTTTCATTAAACTTCACATGAATATTTGGTACCAAGCCTAGTTATGCATCTTGTTAGCAATTATAGGTCAGTTGAATATTGCCACAGTAAATGGTGTATTGCGGGAGACATACTTATTTGTGTAAAAAATATTTAATTTCTTGACAATACTAAGGCAGTGTTTCATTTTGGTTAAGAAAACTATGAGTCCTTTTCCACTGAATTCAGAAAATCAATGAGTCCCACTATGTAAAAATAAAGTATTTTCAAACTTTTAAAATGAGTCCCTAGCAAATTTTGTGAGTCAGGGACTCGGGACTCGCTCCAAAATGAATCACTGCTAAGGAATACAGAATTTGTCTCAGTTTTTCCAAACACTTCACTTATAATGTTAAAGGTTGCAGGAAACATTGACAGGTGTGTTGCTTTTGATATTTGTTCATCATATCACAGAGAGACGGTGATAAAATTGTTATTTTTTTCATATTTTCCAGCTGACCAACGATATATGGATGATATAACTAGAGAATATACACAGACAGTAGAGACTCCACAAGATGATTATGACAGTGAGAGAGCAGAGCCACCATGTGATACAACACCTAGTGATGCTTAACTTTATAAAATCTTACAGTTACATATGAATGGCCTTTATTGATATTTGACCCTGTACTCCATAACTCTGTTTTCTGTGATGAGCAGTAATTAGTTGTACTCCATCTTATCTAAATATTCAATTGCTTATTTGAACACATTCTGTAAGTATGGTAGTGATTCTGACCTCTGTCAGGAATCTGCTTATAAATCTTGAAATAAGTTTATATACACTGACTGTATATGGATACAAGGTGTATTGTATCAAACCTGCATGTGTGCATTGAAAAGTCTGCATACAGTCGAATATCAAATTGTGACATCATTATTGATCTCATAAATTATTCTCATATTATTATGTAAAATGAAATGTATATATTTTGTAACTTTAAAAGTTATATGTCTTAGTTTGTACATATTTGAAAGTTTATGTAAATCAACTTGACAGCATATCTTACTCCACAGAAAGCACAAGAGTCCTATTATATGGAAGAAATTTATTTTTCAATTTCATCCGTTCAGATTCGCTATTGAAATGTGCAAATATATCACAGAGATAAGATTGCTAATGCTGTGTGGAGTTAGAGAAGTTGTCCCAGACACATAGTTCTGTTAAATGTAACTTGGATGTAGAAATACATGTCCATATTTTGTGTTTCATGTCAATAAAAAATGCATGTTATTCTGGAGTGTTGTTTCTTAAATGTTGTGTATTGGCTTATATAATTGGTAAATGTGTATACATGTATAAATGATAGCTGCATGCTGACACATGTAATAAATAGATACATGAATGATAACTGCTTATTCCTTTGGTAAATGGAGAAATTGAGTAATAACTGTTTATACCTTTGGTAAATGGAAACATGAATTGCAACTGATTATACCTTTGGTAACTGGAAACTTGAATGGTAACTGCTTAAACCTTTGGTAAATGGAAACCTGAATAGTCACTGCTTATACCTTTGGTAAATGTAAACCTGAATAGTCACTGCTTATACCTTAGGTAAATGGAAAAATTGTGTTATAACTGTTTATACCTTTGGTAAATGGAAACATGAATTGCAACTGCTTATACCTTTGGTAAATGGAAACCTGAATGGTAACTGCTTATACATTTGGTAAATGTATACACGAATGGTAGATGCTTACAACTTAGGTAAATGGATACATGAATGGTAGCTGCTTACAACTTAGGTAAATGGATACATGAATGGTAGCTGCTTACAACTTAGGTATATGTATACATGAATGGTAGCTGCTTACAACTTTGATAAATGGATACGTGAATGGCATCTGCGTATACCTTTGGTATGGATATATGAATTGCAACTGCTTATACCTTCAGTAAATGGATACATGAATGACATCTGGTTATACCTTTGTTAAATGGATACATGAATAACATCTTCTTATACCTTTGTTAAATGGATACATGAATAACATCTTCTTATACCTTTGTTAAATGGATACATAAATGACATCTGGTTATACCTTTGGTAAATGGGAAAATTGAGTGATTACTGCTTATACCTTTGGTAAATGAGTACATGGATGGTAACTGCTTATACCTGTGGTAAATGGATACACAAGTGACATCTGGTTATACGTTTGGTAAATGGATACATGAATGACATCTAGTTATACGTTTGGTAAATGGATACATGAATGACATCTGGTTATACCTTTGGTAAATGGATACATGAATGGTAACTGCTTATATCTTTGGTAAATGGAAACATGAATGGTAATTGATTATAATTTTGGTAAATGGATACATGAATGACAAATGTTTGTACTTTTGGTAAATGGATTCATGAATGACAACTGCTCATACCTTTAGGGAATGAATACATGAATGGTAAATGATAATACATTTGGTAAATGTATACATGAATGACATCTGATTACACCTTTGGTAAATGGATACATGAATGACATTGACTTATACATTTGGTAAATGGATACATGAATGACATTGACTTATACCTTTGGTAAATGGATACATGAATGACATTGACTTATACCTTTGGTAAATGGATTCATGAATGACAACTGCTTAAACCTTTATTTTAAAATGGCCAACAACAATGCCAGCACAAATGTAGAATAAGTTTTTTAAATGTGTGTTTCGAGAAAGGCTTATGCCGAAACGTTAAATAAATAAGAGTATGAACAATACTAGTGTACTTTAGGGAATGGATACATGAATGGTAAATGATTATACATTTGGTAAATGGATACATGAATGGTAGCTGCTTATACCTTTAGGAAATGGATACACGAATGGCATCTGCTTATACATCATAAATGGCAACTGCTTATACCTTTAGGCAACTGCTTGAACGTGGGTGATAAAAAAGTAATGAGATTAATGGTTTCAATTTTACGTGTCTGAACCATAAAAGTATCATAAATGGATGCGTAATTTTCGATGTGTACGTAGATTTAATTAATACAATGTCAAATATAAGATGTTGAGCTATGTCACCGCACACCAAAACGTCATCCTTTTTCACAATATGATACGGAAAAACCTTGTTGAGTGCTGCCTTCCCTGTCCGATTTCCTCATACCTTTTTGGACTGGTATTTTGTTAAAAAATATGCCCCCAACGTGAATCAAATTAACTGGACAAAACATTGAATAACGGTGGATTCAAACGGTTATGGTGCAAGTGGATTTGTTTTAATAGTTAGAATTAGATCAGTGTTTCTTTACAAAAAGACATTGGGCAAGTTCGTTTTCATGACTTCAGCAAAAATACTGACACATTTCTGATAAGCCTTCACCAGCCGTGTTGTAACTAGACACCAACGCTGGACGGTAACTTCCGGTTAAACGTTGATCAGCGGTCAGGCAGTGACAGGTCAGCAAAATGTTGGCCGAACTCTTGAATAAACATAAGTGTGACGTAATACACCACGTGCAACATGTGCTGGCTCTCTTGTCTGTCAGATTTAATCATGTTTGAGAGGTGACGTCATGTATTGATAGAGTAAACATTCAATGTTGGACAAAATCCGCGCTAGTTCGCACGCCATGAAATGATTCTGGTTATGCATATATTTTATCAGGAGCTGGTTCGTTTGATAAAATCCCGGTTTTTATGTAAATTAGTCAGATCCTCTATAATATTACGGAACATTGAATATACATAACTGTGTTATCTTAGACCTGGGTTAGACAATAATGATTTTCCAACCCAGCTTAGACCTAGTGTTGCAGTTTGAAAGATCTAATAACTTAGATCCGTGAAGTTGGCAGCGGGTTACAAGTTCGTAGTTCGATATTCAATTTCTAACTGATAGCCAATACCGAACTAGCAAACAGTTCGTTATTCGACACCCATTGGCCAATACCGAACTGGTGTCCAATCTGCTGCCAGCACCAAGTTCGATATTCAACCCCAAAAAAGGCGAATACCGAACTGGGGTCGAATCTGCTGCCAGCACCAAGTTCGATATTCAACCCAAAAAAGCCGAATACCGAACTGGGGTCGAATCTGCTGCCAGCACCAAGTTCGATATTCAACCCGAAAAAAAGCCGAATACCGAACTGGGGTCGAATCTGCTGCCAGCACCAAGTTCGATATTCAACCCAAAAAAAAGGCGAATACCGAACTGGGGTCGAATCATCTGCCAGCAGCGGGTTCGATATTCAACCCAAAAAGAAGGCGAATACCGAACTGGGGTCGAATCTGCTGCCAGCACCAAGTTCGATATTCAACCCCCAAAAAAGGCGAATACCGAACTGGGGTCGAATCTGCTGCCAGCACCAAGTTCGATATTCAACCCAAAAAAAAGGCGAATACCGAACTGGGGTCGAATCTGCTGCCAGCACCAAGTTCGTTATTCAACCCCCCAAAAAAGGCGAACACCGAACTGGGGTCGAATCTTCTGCCAGCAGCGGGTTCGATATTCAACTAAAAAAGAAGGCGAATACCGAACTGGGGTCGAATCTGCTGCCAGCTCCAAGTTCGATATTCAACCCAAAAAAAGGCGAATACCGAACTGGGGTCGAATCTGCTGCCAGCACCAAATTCGATATTCAACCCGAAAAGAAGGCGAAAACCGAACTGGAGTCGAATCTGCTGCCAGCACCAAGTTCGATATTCAACCCCCCAAAAAAGCCGAATACCGAACTAGGGCCGAATCTGCTGCCAGCACCAAGTTCGATATTCAACCCAAAAAAAAGCGAATACCGTACTGAGGTCAGTCTCCAGCCAGCAGCGGGTTTGGTATATAACTTGATAATATTGCGAATACCGACCTGGATTCGAATCTGCTGCCAGATGTGGGTTCGATATTCAACTAAAAAAAGGCGAATATCGAACTGGGTTGGATTCGTCTGCCAGTAGCGGGATTGATATTCAACTTGAAAAGATGACGAATACCGAATAAGGGTCGAATCTCTTCTGCCAGTGCAATTTGACGTTTCAGTCGTGCTGGTTATGTGTAATTGATCTACTTCTTCAGTTATGTTACTGATCTGATCTACGAGTCGAACAGTCGATAAACCAATGTATTCTCATTTGTATTAAGCATGACATAAGAATGCTTTCGTCTTTATATTCCATTCTTGACTTATATTTCATGTATTGCTTTCAATCACTTATTGTAAGATTCTCAAGTAATAAACCAATTTACTGTTATCCATATTTTTTTCATTTACTTGTTATATCCATTGGGTCAGTAAATTCAGTTGAACCTGGACTATTATCTACCCAGTAAACAGTACGATTGGTGAATCAAACAGGTAGTCCTTGACCAGTTCGACTCGTAGATCAGATCAGTAACATAACTGAAGAAGTAGATCAATTACACATAACCAGTACGACTGAAACATCAAATTGCACTGGCAGAAGAGATTCGACCCTTATTCGGTATTCGTCATCTTTTCAAGTTGAATATCAATCCCGCTACTGGCAGACGAATCCAACCCAGTTCGATATTCGGCTTTTTTTTAGTTGAATATCGAACCCACAGCTGGCAGCAGATTCGAACCCAGGTCGGTATTCGCAATATTATCAAGTTGAATACCAAACCCGCCGCTGGCAGGAGATTGACCTCAGTACGGTATTCGGCTTTTTTGGGTTGAATATCGAACTTGGTGCTAGCAGCAGATTCGACCCCAGTTCGGTATTCGCCTTCTTTTTGGGTTGAATATCGAACCCGCTGCTGGCAGAAGATTCGACCCCAGTTCGGTATTCGCCCTTTTTTTTGGTTAAATATCGAACTTGGTGCTGGCATCAGATTCGACCCCAGTTCGGTATTCGGCTTTTTTTGGGTTGAATATCGAACTTGGTGCTGGCAGCAGATTCGACCCCAGTTCGGTATTCGCCTTTTTTTTGGGTTGAATATCGAACTTGGTGCTGGCAGCAGATTCGGCCCCAGTTCGGTATTCGGCTTTTTTGGGGGGTTGAATATCGAACTTGGTGCTGGCAGCAGATTCGACTCCAGTTCGGTATTCGGCTTTTTTTTGGTTGAATATCGAACTTAGTGCTGGCAGCAGATTCGACCCCAGTTCGGTATTCGCCTTTTTGGGGTTGAATATCGAACTTGGTGCTGGCAGCAGATTCGACCCCAGTTCGGTATTCGCCTTTTTTGGGGTTGAATATCGAACTTGGTGCTGGCAGCAGATTCGACCCCAGTTCGGTATTCGCCTTTTTTGGGGTTGAATATCGAACTTGGTGCTGGCAGCAGATTCGACCCCAGTTCGGTATTTGCCTTTTTTTGGTTAAATATCGAACTTGGTGCTGGCAGCAGATTCGACCCCAGTTCGGTATTCGCCTTTTTTTGGTTGAATATCGAACTTGGTGCTGGCAGCAGATTCGACCCCAGTTCGGTATTCGCCTTTTTTTTGGGTTGAATATCGAACTTGGTGCTGGCAGCAGATTCGACCCCAGTTCGATATTCGCCTTCTTTTTGGGTTGAATATCGAACCCGCTGCTGGCAGAAGATTCGACCCAGTTCGGTATTCGCCCTTTTTTGGTTGAATATCGAACTTGGTGCTGGCAGCAGATTCGACTCCAGTTCGGTATTCGGCTTTTTTTGGGTTGAATATCGAACTTGGTGCTGGCAGCAGATTCGACCCCAGTTCGGTATTCGGCTTTTTTTTGGGTTGAATATCGAACTTGGTGCTGGCAGCAGATTCGACCCAAGTTCGGTATTCGCTTTCTTTTTGGGTTGAGTATCGAACCCGCTGCTGGCAGAAGATTCGACCCCAGTTCGGTATTCGCCTTTTTTTGGTTGAATATCGAACTTGGTGCTGGCAGCAGATTCGACCCCAGTTCGGTATTCGGCTTTTTTGGGTTGAATATCGAACTTGGTGCTGGCAGCAGATTCGACCCCAGTTCGGTATTCGGCTTTTTTTGGTTGAATATCGAACTTGGTGCTGGCAGCAGATTCGACCCCAGTTCGGTATTCGCCTTTTTTGGGGTTGAATATCGAACTTGGTGCTGGCAGCAGATTCGACCCCAGTTCGGTATTCGCCTTTTTGGGGTTGAATATCGAACTTGGTGCTGGCAGCAGATTCGACCCCAGTTCGGTATTCGCCTTTTTTTGGTTAAATATCGAACTTGGTGCTGGCAGCAGATTCGACCCCAGTTCGGTATTCGCCTTTTTTTGGTTGAATATCGAACTTGGTGCTGGCAGCAGATTCGACCCCAGTTCGGTATTCGGCTTTTTTTTGGTTGAATATCGAACTTGGTGCTGGCAGCAGATTCGACCCCAGTTCGATATTCGCCTTCTTTTTGGGTTGAATATCGAACCCGCTGCTGGCAGAAGATTCGACCCAGTTCGGTATTCGCCCTTTTTTGGTTGAATATCGAACTTGGTGCTGGCAGCAGATTCGACTCCAGTTCGGTATTCGGCTTTTTTTGGGTTGAATATCGAACTTGGTGCTGGCAGCAGATTCGACCCAAGTTCGGTATTCGCTTTCTTTTTGGGTTGAGTATCGAACCCGCTGCTGGTAGAAGATTCGACCCCAGTTCGGTATTCGGCTTTTTTTTGGGTTGAATATCGAACTTGGTGCTGGCAGCAGATTCGACCCCAGTTCGGTATTCGGCTTTTTTTTGGTTGAATATCGAACTTGGTGCTGGCAGCAGATTCGACCCCAGTTCGGTATTCGCCTTTTGTTTGGGTTGAATATAGAACTTGGTGCTGGCAGCAGATTGGACACCAGTTCGGTATTGGCCAAAGGGTGTCGAATAACGAACTTTGTGCTAGTTCGGTATTGGCTATCAGTTAGAAATTGAATATCGAACTACGAACTTGTAACCCGCTGCCAACTTCACGGAGCTTAATAACTTCGACAATTTTGTTTTCAAAATAATTCTAACCTCGTCAGTGAATTGCCAAAATCAGTTTTAATATGAATAGTATCCGTGTCGTGCAAACAGTGACATGCACATATTCGTTTTGTGCTATTCAATTTAATAGGTTTACTTATGACTTTGATTCCCCCTACACTTTGTATTTGAAATGCGGATACTTCAAGCAGATTTTCGATCAAGAGTCGCAAATATGTGAATCCGGTCGTTCTCGTTTCGAAACTCTTTTAAAACTTTCAAAAATTAGTTTCACACTTTGGAATTTTTGTATGGTATTGGCGACTCCGCTGTCGAACTCGCTACATGATCAATGTAGCTAGTGCAGGACCGGAGTGTCGCCTGGGTTTTTGAGGATGCTTGTAATTGAATTAAAATTTGAAAAGAAAGTTACGTAAATTAGTAAAGTATTAACTCTTGAAACTCTTGCTTCAACCCGAATAACTAGACATGTGATACCAATCTACGATAATATTACCTAGTAGAAAATATTAAATAATTACAAGTATTAAGTATGTATTATCTTTATTATTGGTATTATTTATTAGATGTACTGCAGTAATGAAATAATACAATTAATAATATTAATAAAATGTGATTAAAACTGTTCATACATTAAGCGAAGCGTGGACTATTTACCCAAATATATTGTTGCAATACACATTGCCTAGGCAAGTATGTTGTTTATCTTGCTAATCAAGAAAGTGTTTGTAAGAAACACGAGTTAATTCAAGCCATGTTAAGCACCATGGAATATTGATGGTGCATATAATATATTTCAGATAGATGAACTGAAACTTAAGCACAAGAGTATGAACAGAACAGAATAGAACAGGATAGAACATGTGTATTGAATCTCAAGGTACTAGACGGGTCACGCTTCTCAGGTCGTTATTAATTAGCATTGATTAAACGCGTGTGTGGATTAAATAAAAATGAGCAGCGCATGAATAATAATGGCGCCCGTTCTAGCTTATATCGACTCATTAAAATATTGTAAAATAGTGCGTTAATATTATATATTTAGTAAAATAAAGTTTTATACTTTATATACAACGGTGTTGAGTTCGAGCCTCAGGGAGGACCGGCGAATTATCGGGGATCTTGGTGTATTTGTACTGTCACTGGTAGACACCGTACAGCGGAAATAGCCCCTTATTTTGGACGAAAACGAAAGTAAAAGTGGTAATCGATTTCGGAGGACGGTAAGTTTTTAACCATTAGTCTGTATATATGTATGCGATTCACTTGAAGTGAACTGATTTAGGTAGTATAATCTTTATTCTAAAGCTTCAATGTAATCATTTGCTCTGTAACTTCGTTAACTCTTGAAAAACAGCACCGAAATGTACCTCTTTTGGCGGACGGTGCAGAAAAACGTACATTTTTCTTTGATCGCAGCTAAACTATATATTTTCCTAGGCCTTGTTAAGATTTAAACTTTTACCTGTCATGTTCTTTACCTATGTTGAAATCCTCGTCAATAAACATGCACTTACAAGCATGTAATTGAAGAAAAACAACATTGCGTTGTGTACAGAGTCTAGCCTTTTTAAGAAATTCAATGTACAGAGTCTAGTTTTTTACTGCACTGGGTCTAGCAGTCCTGTACATAGTCTAGTTTCCTAATTTTGACTATATTGACAAGAACTAATCGAATTTACCAAAACTATTGCTTTGTTTAAATTGTTCTGTGATATCTTTTTATTATAAAAAGTATTGGGGACGAAAATGTTATTTGATTTCCTATAGGTCGTGGGTTCAACCCCCACTAGAGCCAAATATTTTTTTATTTTTTTTCTTTAATTTTTTGTTATAAGACAATGTTTTGTCTTCGTGACATGACTTTATAGTGTAATTTGGAGAAACAAATTTTTTTCTTTAATTTTATAGGAATTTATATGTGGCAAAAAGATGAAAATCGGGTTACTATGAATTTTTGAAATTAAATGTATATTTTCAAAAGCGCTCGGTAAAACCTTTCAAAATTTTGTTAAATCATTACACACACATTGAAGTTATTTTTTAGTTATAAAGTCAATGGTGCCGATTGTTTAGATCATATTTTATTGCCATTTATCTATAGGGTACTTATTGGCAATATGTTTCAATGTTTTAGCTTGGGCTCGAATCCCACCAACATGGACATTCATTTTTAATTTTGTTAAATAAACATGCGCTTGCATGTCTATTACATGTATCTATATTTATAAAACATTTATTTATTCTAATGCATACATTGATGCACTGAAAACATTCCCATGTGCAGACTTTTGAACCGAAGTATCGGTCAACTGTCGGCCAAACCGCGCGCATTGAGTAACTATTTGCCAATTCTGACGTTTCTACAGAGAACTCTTAAAATGATGTTTCCGGCGAAACCAATGACTCAAGTTATTTGTAAATGAACCCAAATAGTCGTCTGAGCAATGTTCAGATGTAAGATGAGCAATGAATACAATATCCATACTTAAATTAAAATAAAAACGAAGCTATGTTTGTCAAATGTATGAATTAGATGTATCGTTTATAAAGTATAAACGCATGCATGTAGATTGTAGAATCTAATACAAAAGTAAGATAAAAACTAAGTTGAACAGCAGATGACTCGAACACACACTCCATATAAAAAGTATGTTTCTGTGAATAGGACAGGTTATCCAGAAGGCCATGTTGCCAACTAGAAATTAACATAATTTGTTTTAGATAAAACCATAATTTAATAGAAAAAAAACGGTAAAAATCGTTTCAACCCTGGCTAGTGGACTCGTCCAAAGGTCAAATTTCGAAAGTCGTTGTACATCGATAAACTAATGCAGTGTTCAGTTACAATACTTGATACGATTTACTAAATGTAGTTTTTCCAAGAACTAATAATGATAAAAAGGTACGTAGTTTACATTCATAATTAGTAATTAATATTTGACTTTCATCTAGGGGTCGTTAGTATGCTAAGTTTCAATATTTCAAAATGACAAACGAATGCCTACATGCTCCGAGTAACGATCAATTGAAGAACCGTCGTCTTACTCTGGTTCGCATTCTTGCACAGATATGACCTCTTTATAGAATTGGACTGCATGTAAATAAGACAATATTTCATGCATGATATCCAAAGCATGCTCTACATGAACGAAAAGTACATGAATATCATACAAATGTAGTTTACAGGTACAGGTATACGCTTTATCTTCTGTACCTTCGTTGTAATGCTTCAAACCGTGGCAATGTTTATATAAACTATCCTGATGTTTGTCCCCAGAGCGTTCAAATGAATATATACATTGAATCGGTGACACAAAGTTATTTTTATGTTCATAGACAAGCATGTATGATTAACCACACGGACTAAACCTGAAAATTAATCTATATTAACACTATTCACATACAAAAATACATAAATGTAACGAGAAAATCAAATAAATAACATTAACTAGACCCCGTACTCCCGGCTAGACCCCGAACACTTGTTATGTGAATAAAAACTAGACTCTGTACAGTAAAAAACTAGACCCAGTACACAACGCAATATTGTTTTTCGTCAATTACATGCTTGCTAGTGCAAGTTTATTGACGAGTGTTTCAACATATGTAAAGAACATGTCAGGTAAAAGTTTAAATCTTAACAGGGTCTTGGAAAATGAATAATTTAGCTGCGATCAAAGAAAAATGTACGTTTTTCTGCACCATCCGCCAAAAGAGGTACATTTCGGTGCTGTTTTTCAAGAGTTAACGAAATTACAGAGCAAATGACTACATAGAGGCTTTAAAATAAACATAACACTACCTAAATCAGTTCACTTTAAGTGAATCGCATACATATTAACCGAATAATGGTTAAAAAATTACCGTCCTCCGAAATCGATTACCACTTTTACTTTCGTTTTCGTCCAAAATAGGGGGCTATTTCCGCTGTACGGTGTCTACCAGTGACTGTGTATACCAAAACACCAACGTTTATTAAGTTACAATTAAATCTCTGTTTTAATTTAAAACAGCAAATTAAAAATGTAAATTTAAATGAATGTTTCAGGTAACCGAGGTACTTTGAAACATGTTAACAGTTCTTTGGGTATCGAGAAATGAAATTAATTGGAGAAAATAGTACCAGTTTAACGAGGTTTGGTTTACTGGAGTCAGAGCTCGAACCTCCCGTTCCACATGTGGATGCAATTTTCAAAGACAATGATTCCCGACTGATAAGGTCAGAACCAACACGATTCCACCAATTGCCATTTAAAAAGTGTATGCTTATCTAGTTGATTAGTCAAGTTTCGATGTCCTTTGGAAAAAAAGCATCAAGAAATTCCAGTACCATCAAGTATAAGGCAACCAACATGCACATAAGCATGTTACGCCACTTTTACGGATTACTTGGAGAGTGATAACATTATTGTAGATTTCTTTCTACCAACCAGCGCATGATTTACAGGCGCTGTAATATACTGACAAGATTTTCTCTGCGTTAAAATCTAATTTTCATAAATCATACTTGATGCTCGACGTCTATCTGTTTTCCTCAAACACTATCATCACAAGCTACGCAAACATCCAACCGAGCATCACGCAAGATCTCAACAAATCTCAAAAACCAAATCGCGTACTTTTAATTATCATTTAAAACTGTTCCTTTAACAGTAATAGCTGATGGTGGCTATAGATTATGTAAGATGGTACCATAGCTATACCACAGCGCGTTTATTATCCGTCACTTAGAATCCCAGAGAGAACACAAATCTATTTTATATTTTGTTTGATCTTACTTGGTTATCAGTCAGTTGGCTTTCGTATATTTCAGAACAGTTTGTTGCACGTGTAAAGTGAATATTACGCAATCAGAATTCTGTGGAGATGTTCGACATTGACTTAAAAGCCTTTTGAACACATGCACGAGTTTTCAATTGTATTTTACATTGAACTTTGTATCGTATTTTTTCAAGGTTTTAGATTATTGAGTACATTTACTTACCTATTTATTTATTTTAGGTCGAGTGTGAAACAAGTTTTTACAATTTATATTGATCGCGCTCCGTGGAAACCTCATTCTTGGTTGTATCCATAGCCACGAGAGTACTAGAGGCAGAAGTAAGATTCCTTTTATTAGCCAGAGAATTACTGGTGCCATATTTATTTCGCCAGTTTTTGGTATGACGCGGCATGTGATCGAACCCGTGGCATCCCTTCGAGGCGTGTTCAACGTTGTAAGTCATATATATCGCGGGTATAATAATAATAATAACGTCTTTATTTTCGGTGGATAGCATAATTGGTAAACCAATTTTCATTATGGTCCACAACAATAATACAAATGAACAAGTATATACAAAGAAAATATTTACAACAATACATATTTCAAATTACACTATTGCTAGTGTACATATTGACACCTAAATCAGATGTTTAGGTGTATTTCAGTTATTGTATATTATGTAACAACACTTTTTGTTATCATAAAGTAAAATCATAACTAAAATGTATATGAAACAACAGATTTGTTATTATATAATGTATCGACAGTGACTATGAAGCACCAGTAAATTTCCACTTTAAATAGTTGCTTTTAAATGAGGAAAGTGTCCTAGCGGTTTGCACTGATTTTGGAAGATTATTCCATAGTTTTGCACCCGAGTAGTAGAAGGATTTCCTTGTGAATTCAATTCTTGGCTTTGGAACATGAAGTATATTTTGTACTGATGATCTTAAGTTGATATTATGTCTGTCGGACGTGTATTGAAATATGTTCCCCATGTAATCAGGAGATTGTTCATTTAATGCTTTGTACACTAATATGGACTTTTTGTATTCCACTCTATCGTTGAATTTTAGCCATCCAAGTTCCAAGAAGAGTTCCTGTGATGGTGCTAAATAGTCTTGATTAAGAATTACTCTTGCAGCTCTTTTCTGAAACTTATGTACTTTGTCTAGGAGGTCAGTACTACAGTTACCCCATATAGAGCAACAGTAGTCAAGATGTGGTAGTATGTACGCATTGAAGAATAATTTTCTGGACGGAATTGAAAGAAATTGCTTTATCCTTAATAACAGATAAAGATAGGAGTTGCATTTCTTTAATACTGTATTGACTTGTTGTTTCCAGTTTAGATTTTGGTCAATGTGCACACCCAATAATTTTTCTACAGAGCTGTTTTCTATGAATTGGCCTTGTAAATGAAGTGGGTCAGTTGTGGTTTGGGCTTGATTTGAGGCTGAGATGGTCATAACCTTTGTTTTTTGTACACTAGGTAACATTGAATTTTGGGTACACCATTTCTCAACATTTTTTAGTTCTACTTGTAATTTGTCACGAACAATTTGGGTAGAATTACCATTTGCTGAGATAGTTGTATCGTCTGCAAACATGTCTATATTAGAATAAGCCATGTGAAGCGCAAGATCATTAATGTAGATGACAAAAAGTAAGGGACCAAGTACTGAGCCTTGTGGTACTCCAGCTGTAATTGGTCTAGACTCTGACAGAGTTCCTGATACAGAGACTGACTGTGTCCTGCTCGAAAGATATGAGTCAAACCATTGTATGGAATTTGCACTGCAGTTATACAGTTTCAATTTCTCAACAAGAATGGAATGATTGACCAAATCAAAAGCCTTTGTTAAATCCACAAATACCTACTGATTTCTTACTGTTTATAGCATCAATCCAGTTATAGATCAATGATAACTGTCAATGCTGTTTCACATGAATGGTTGGCTCGGAAACCTGACTGTTGAGAATGAATCAGTTTGTTTACTTCGAGAAAACTTTTCATATGATCTGAGACATGTCTTTCTATAATCTTAGATAAAACTGGTAAGATTGATATTGGCCTGTAGTTGTTTTTGTCTGATTTAGAACCTTTTTTATAGATTGGAATAATTTTAGCCATTTTAAGTTTTTGTGGGAAGATGCCCTTAGAAATACTCAAGTTAATAATTTTTGAAATTGGATGTGCAGTTATGTTTGAACTTGATTTTAAAAATCTTGTCCCTATGCCATCCAGTCCTGTGGACTTGTCGATGCTCAGGGAGTTCAACTGTTGTTTGACAAATTCTTCAGTGACTAAGGGTATTTCAAATGTGCAATCTGCATCAATTTTGCTTTTTACAAAATCATTCAGGAGTGTGTGATTTTCAGTATCGAGTGAATTAATGTCATTTTTCGCAGAATTGAAGACACTAGCAAAAAACTCATTAAAGGTTTCAGCAGTTCGTAATGGGTCTACTATGGGATTACCATTATCATCGTCAATGAAGTTTGTCTGATGAGTTGTTGTTTTGCCTGATAATTCTTTGAGGTTTCTCCAAAGTTTTTTAGGATTTCTGTGGTTGTTATTTATGTTGTTTTGATAATATTCTCTTTTTGCTGTTTTACAAAGTGTCTTTACTTGTTGACGCCAGTATATGTATTGGTGAGTGTTTTTATATTTTTTTGCATTATTCCTGGATTTTATGGCTTCTGAAATCTCGGTATGGGACTAACCAAGATTTCTTCGGTTGAAAACTGAACCAGTATTTGACTTCTATTTCAAACAACACTCTCACGTGTGTAGGCAAAGACGGAAGGCTCTGAAGCCACGGGATAGAAGAAAATAACCTCACCAACCGACTGGGAATCACATCTGAGTCTGACAAGTCTAAACTTCTCTGTGCTCGAAATAACCCTGACCAAACACTGAAAATAGAAATATTATTCTGGGTTTGCTACAGTAAAATTTCAGGAGCTCTAACTTAAGATTTATCTAAACATCTACTTGAGTTGCTTCGGGAAATAAGCTGCTGCATGAGATAGTCCACTGTAGGTTAGTTCTGGCTGCTAAAACGTTAAAAGCCGCTTTTTATATATTTTTTGATGTACGATTCAGTATATAAAATAACTGTTTGTGATTATTTGAACTTTAATAAAAAGTCAGGTTACTGCTTTATGTCAGATGACCACTAAAACACGTTCAACTCAACTTCTTATAGGGTATTATATCTTGCATTTCGTTGTCTTAGGATGAGAAGGTCGTAAGTAATAAAAACCCCGCTATGTTGGAAAACAAGAAAAAAACCAGTCTGCAAACTACTCAACTTTTTATCTTCAGTTTGGTCAACATGACCTGTTCCGATTTTCATGAAAATAGGCTCATGAGATATAGTGCGATTTACGACCTTCTCATTCTAAGCCAACAAATGATATGATGAAAGCAAATGCAAGTTATATTTAAATTTATTTAACATCCTATTATACATTATAATTGTTTGGTATTGTTTGTATTTATTTCTCGCCACGATGTCATATTTTTGTACGTACTGTGAACTAAAACATATTTCATTGGCGTTATATTTTAGTGTTTTAAAAAAGTGTTTAGCTATAGCTAATTTACGTTATAAAAGAATAGGTGATTTGATTGCGTGGTATGAAATAAAAAAACCTAACAACTACGTAATGAATGAATTCTGATATAGTTTTACAAAACAGGCTTCAATCTTCCGAAACATCGCAAATAGATGATCTCACCCCAAGTTGAGATTTTATCTAGAATAATAGTAATTTGTGAATTTGAAAATATGTGAAACTCTTGGACATCTCATATATAAAGTCCACATATAAATGTGACACTGATTTTGAGCCAATATCGACTCACATTCAAATAATATGTTCACATAAGGTAGTACATAATTAACTGAGATGAAATAATTTGGCTCAGTTTGTTATTTTTTTCAAGAGATCGGGTCATATGTTTTAATATTGAGGTAGTTCCTGTAAATTAGATATTAAAGGCAACATTTCTGTTCTAAAAATGAATTTGTACGTCGCTAGTTTTAAACGACGGGCCCCATTTTTTGTTATTAATTACAAGTTTGGAACTACCACCAACCAATCTAACTTCCTTGTGCAGGAGTGCATGTTGATAGGGCAGTTCGGCTTTTTGGGGTTGTATTTATGAAGGCGCTCGTCATTCTCGTACGGAATTTTGGCAGCCAGTTCTTCAGATTTGGAATCCGACGGATTAAATTCTTCTGCATAAGCGGCAATGTTTGTCGGTTGGGAGTTTTTAAAACTAAAACGGTCACCGCACAGTGCCACTGAGACACAGCGTCTGGGTACCACCGTGTCCAGTTGATTTTCAAAACTTATATGTACCAATATTTCCTGAAATATTCCAGAACTATGTTTAGGTGGGAAACACGGAAAAGTTCTTTCAAATAACGCAGTTACTAAACCCAGTTGTAAGTGGCCATGTACAGATGTTATTGGCTTGCTAGTGTGTATAAATATTTGGTTGTATGTGGATGAAAATAAATAAATGCTTTCTCTTTTTATATAAGTGATCCATACATATGTTTCTTTTCTATGCATTTTTAACCACACAAATTTGTTCTTCATTATTCTACTTCGTGCTTGAATTATAGCCTCTATATATAATTATGTCGGAACCATCAAAGACCTAAAATACAAATGTACGTTTAAATTAGTTCTTTTGAATACTCAATGCAGGGTGTCCATGATATACGTTAATCAGAATTGAATTGCTGAACATTTTGATATCATATTTATGCATATCGACCTATAAACAAATAAACCACGGGAGGAGTGACATTACTTTTGGATATACCCTCGTATAACGATGTATCACGAAAATCAAATTTATAATATACAATTTACCGTATCGAGGGGTGCCTGCAATACTGTAGTAAATCCTTCTTTATCTATAATTATGCAGTTACTACAGTCTTGCGGGCACCCGTCATTATGCATATTTAGTTCAGAAAAAAATGTCTTGTTGGAACTATTTGATTTTTAATTAATATACTTGAAGTATACTAATTAAAAAATCAAGTAATTCCAACAAGACATTTTTTTCTAAACTAAATATGCAGGAAAAAACATATGCAGTACAGACCATGTTGAAAATGTGCATACCAGAGATAGTATACAGATATTGAGATAAATATGTCAAGTACGTCCAACCATTTCCTCTCCCGGTCAGCTGGCCGTCGTGAATCGAACACCCATCTGTACATATGTACAGTTATACCATAGCGGTGACAAGATATTAGTACAAATATAACGGTGTCCCTACTGTGCCAGGCAACACCCTCCCGCTGTCATCTTCACGCCACGTGTGTGTACATTCCACGGATTTGTACATAGATTAACACGATTTTAGCACCTTTGTGTCTAACTACCTAACGTGCACTTCACACCTACATGTTTAGCATGTCCGCTGATTCATCAAAGAACACGTGCTATATTTACATATATTTTAAAGTTATAAAAATTATCTAAAAATCAAAATTGTCGCCAAGATGTTTACCTTTTACGCGGCAAAATTATTTTGAATACATGTATCGAACATTTTAAATAACCCTTTTTACCCAAACCAAAGACCTAAATTACAGGTAATTACAGTAATTTAGGTCTTTGCCCAAACATACAAGAAAATAATCCAAAATATATCAAAGGATATACCTTTAATTGTTTTCATTTCAGTTATGGGGAGGCATTTTTATTTTTGATTATCGATCCAAAAGTCAATTGATGATTTTCCTTCTCAGTCTGAGTGATAATTTTATTTCATTATCTTGAACGAAAAGAAAGACAAAAATAAAAAACGTCTGTGGTGTCACTCAAAATGCACCGTAGCGAAATGATCAAATATATCCTATTAAAAATCCCTAAAACGTAATAATTTTAGCTTATAAGTTATAACTAAATGTCAAATAGAACATAACACGTATATTTTATTAATTGGCAATTTATGAAATTAGTTGTAATGTGTATTAAATTTTGTTATCTTTTATTTTCGGATGATTTCTTATTAGTTCATTTCTTACTCGGCACGCTCTCATGAAAAGTTTCGCATATTTCTTCTCATTGCGTACTACGAAGTTTCAAAGTATTTTGTAGACCCAACAGAAATTAAAACAGCGTGATTGTTGATGGGGAATTTCAACAAGCCGTTTCTGTGCAAATCTCAACATGCTTAAAACAAAATGATATTTGCCTCCCGTCGTGAAAGATATAAAATTTCGTGTTTACAGAAGATTTGTAAGGGAAATCTGAAGTGGAAGTTACAGATACAGAAAGAAATGTAGTTTTTCCAGTTGATTCACGGAGGTGGAGCGAATGAGTGTTAGAGACTGAGAGAATAATTTTTATATATTTCAAAAATAACTTATAATAATGTAGCTAAACTGAATAAACTAAGTATATAAGCTGACGCTAGTCTGTTATTCAGTTTAGTTGCATTATTATTATATTTATATCGCAGTTCAAGAGTTCACCATGGAATTGTATAATTGCAGTTATTTTAATATATATATTTTTTCATTATTTTAGGATAGAATGCATCCTTATAAATCAGTGGTTAGTCAAGTCTCCAAACTACTAGAATCAATATTTCAGATAAAATAACATTTCAATGGTTAGTTGGACCTG
This sequence comes from Spisula subtruncata, assembly GCA_963678985.1. NCBI lineage: Eukaryota > Metazoa > Mollusca > Bivalvia > Venerida > Mactridae > Spisula > Spisula subtruncata. The sequence continues at coordinate 13,239,491 of OY787674.1, forward strand.
GATCAGACTGTTCCTGGTTGGACGTCCAATAGACAATATTTTAAAGTACTATATGCACAAGTAGATGGGCTATCATACCATAATTCGACTACCTGCAAATTAAAATATCTAAAGTACAAGTCTCAGTTTAGAAATGAGGTTTTACCCAAACCAAGAGTTTACGATAAGTATAAAGTCGAAGTTGGGAAAGAACCAAACTCAGTGTTTCCCAATACAGATTTGTTTTCAAATTAAGGGATACACGCGTCTGACAAATCAAAAAAAACATTTTTAACGTCATGCATAATACTGCCCCCCCCCCCCCCCGAAACTTAACATAATTGTTAGACAAAGACGTACATTGACGTTGCTAATAAGGATGGACCATGTTAAAATTGGTCAGTTAATTTGACGCTAAAATCAACGTTTGGTCGCAAAAGATTGGCTTCGTGTATGTTGAATGCCGCCGGATGGTGTATGACTATGTTTTAATTCAAGTTATTAATATAAAATTATATGCCTTTAGCCAATTTAAAACGTAGACACACAACAGCACCTTTAAGTATTTATTCATCTGTACATGGAGTTACTAAACAAAACGAAAACGCAAGCTTTCAGAAATTAATAGAAAACTAACTTCATCTTCTTACAAACTCTTGTGATAACGGATACCGTCAGAAATGAGTTGTTGAGTCTGGCAAGCAACCGTTGGTTTACAATTGTCCAAAACTATTAAAAAGTAGGATAATAAACGCCGCGAAAAAAAATAAAATAAACGAATATTCTTTATTACACGTGCAACTGGGCACTGGTCACTTTAAAGTCCATTTATATCACGCATCATAAAGTATCGGACAAAGAACTATACTTATATTGCAAATTAACCAGAAAAAATCGCATTAAATATTATGACTGTTAATGTTATAAAACTTCATGGATGTTAATTTTACTTTTAATACCAGATCAAAAACACATGTTGCTGTTTGATTCTATATATCGAGGAACCAGGAACTGAGTCAGTCTGAAATTAACTACGTGTATTTTGATTTATAATTTAATAACTTGGGGCGTCACATTTGATCAGATTTAATATTCTGCGTAAAGAATCTTTTAGACTGTAAAATATTCATTTTAATAGTAAAACATGTCTGTAGCTCATTCATAAACGGAAACGGTAGATAAAGTACTAAGTAATTCTTGTTCAAACATATCATGTATACACTAGGTGATAAAACAAATACTTAATGTCTTATAAGGACCAGTATAAGACCCCTGTTCAAATAGTTTACCGTATCTGACACTGCAAGACTTACCCTAACACATAAGCCAGAAGAAAACATACAGAGCAAACTCTCAGAAAGGGGCGGAGCTAAGATTTCTGACAGATGCAGCCAGTAACCACATGGCGGCAAAACTGGTATAAATCGTCTGCATAATATGGAACTAATTCAATTTACATGTTGATTTCATGTTGATTAGTTACAGAATTTATTACATTTCTTCTGATAATAGACCGTGCTTCGATAGACACTCTGTCAGGCGGTTATCAAATAAATTCGGATTTATTTTAGTTATACGTTTATATGATACATCAACACCGTTAACTCGAATGTTTAATTCGAAACAAATTCGATAACTTGAAAAATCAATAACTCGTATAGTTCGAATAGTTTTTGAGCGGGAAAAGGTGGAAAAGTTATTTATTAAACGTTGTGAATGTGTATAATTGATTATAATATAATTGTGTGACATTTTGGACAATATTTCTGAAGGAAATGACCACTGACTTTATTAAAGCTGAACGCGCAATGTTTGATGCCTATGGTGGATTACGATTGCCTCTAGAATCAATGAAGACAAGGGAAGATTTGTGTACGGACAGACAAGCAAACGAACAGAATCCATACAACCATCATTCTATAGACGATATACTTGGATACAGGAGAATGCAAGAAAATATGAAAGGTATTTGTTGCTTATTAACCCCATAATAATCCGCAAAGAAATTGCGTCTAGGAAATCAACTAGCACCGATTGTATGGACGCAATCAAGACATAATTTATATATCTAGGGTCAGTCATGTTTATATTTTGGTTGATACACCTTGAATTTCTATTTTCCGTAATGATTGTATATAGGTTTCAAGCATTTTGGGAGAGATTTTATTTACCTACTGTGTCGGGGGCATTGACAACGACCATACCTACCATATGTGATTTTTTTCGCACTTGCGGACGTATAATTTTTGTATTGGTTAATCCTTAGTTCAAGGATAGCCCAGCTGGCTACAGTATGTGACCGAAAAAAGTGACTGAAAATGCTGAAAAAAATCACACGAATACAATCAAGTAAAACTTGAAAATCTAATACGACCTAAGTTAACCTTTTCATATTTAGTGCTTAGTATACGCACGCAACATGTTAAATTTTAAATTAATTTCCTACAATAATTTTACTACACAGTGTACTAGGAATCATTTAAACATAAACTTTCCTCAGGGTATGATAATAAAATCCATAGAAACATAAAATATTCAGCATGAAAACATCTTTTAATGACGTTTTAAAATTATAATAGAATCCACATTTCTTTAAAAAAATCTCGCACATTTTATGTAATTCTCAATATGTATGCAAAGAATGTAGGTCTATATTTTAATTATGGATAATAACCAGTAATAACCACCACCCTTTCAGCATGTAGATTCCACTTTCTGTAAATAAAATGTAAACTTCTGAGAAAAACTGTCGTTGACAACGGTTGTAGTGAATGTATGTGGTTAATATTGCAATAAAGACCATAACCCTCTTGAAATTTAATGGCTTTGTCTCGACATATGTCTATAAGAAATTCATTAAAATTCTCCAAGATTTTTACTAGAGATATAAACTCGCCAAGAAAGCGCCTTGTTGTAGTCCTACACGAACTAGCGTTCGAAAAATGAAAACTCCCTTCCGACATAAAGCATTTATTTTATATTCTACTTTTATATATTATACTTTTGAATCAGTGACGCCATTTCCAACCGTTTTTCGGTCAACTACACCGACTCTCACACTCATTTGGACAGATTAGTTTGAAATAAATGCATTTTAATTTATTAAACATAGCGAAAAGACGCACATCTACTGAAAAGGTCGCTCAAAAACAATGTATAACCAATCACAATTTCTTATTCAAATGAAATCCGGGAAGCATCGAAAACCTTTAATAAAAAACTTCTTAATTTATAAAATTTATCTTGTAAAAAAGAATATGTTTCTTTTCAATACCTTTATTGAATTTTCTACTCTTGTTTTAATTGAAAACATTACTTTTGTTAGTATAATTCTATATATGTTGTATATATTGTATTATGCTTATAGGTATATTTCCTACATTTAAAGAATATAAATACCTATTTCTATATAACTGATCATCCAAAGTCACCGAATAGCTGATCCGCAGGAACAGTACGTACTATGTGATTGTATGCGAGTATATAATTCTGATTGTCACCATTTTTAAAATGTAACCACACAATCCTCATACCTGGTAACATTGATTTGCAGTGACGAGCATGCTTTATTATTCAATTTAAATAAGCTGAAGCAAACGAAATAAAACAAAATCTTTGAAAGTTTTCGCTATTGATCAAGGATAATTGTCACTTATTTAACGGATAATCCTGAATAACACGTCTTTGGTAAACCCGTCATACTATGTGTATATAAGATACTTCATCTAAACATTGTTCATGATTATTTAAAAAATGACTAATGTTAAGAAACAATGTTGTAAAATGTACTTTGCTGCAGGAACCCTATAAGACACGTCTCACAAGGTTTCTGTTTGCTGTAAGCACTTTTGAAGATATGAATATAGATTAAAGTGTATGCTTTACCAAATTCATTAAATCTCATTTCATCACATTGCTGTTTTGGGACTTTGTAATTGTTTTGCCAATGGGTTCAAAAAGTATGTACAACTTGTTTTACAAAAGCAGGTATACCCGGCAATGTTCCAGCGACTCAGTTTGCGGACACCCCTCATACATGATTAATAAATCCTGACAATAGTTTAAATGACCAGAAGTTGATATGGATAAAGTTTTGATAAATTTACAATCATGTTTCATTTTGGTGCCAGTCCCAAGTTCCCTACTCATCAGAATTGAACTGGACTCAATTTGGAATTTTGGAAATATTTATTTTTACATAGATTAAGTCGGACTTGTTTGATTTTTAAATGGTACATCCTCATACATCAGTGACTAGCCAAGTTCCCAGATTAGCCATGTTTCAGATGAAAAATCTATTCAAAAATCTTTTCAACGCCGGTTGAACGAGAATGCAATTAGGAACGGACTCATATTTTTATAACCAAAATGAAGCACCAGAATAATTCAGAAATGTTGGAATATATCATCAGTATGTCTATACCACTCAGAGTCTACATATATCGCTGTCTTAGAACAAGAAGGTTATAAAGAAGATTAAACGACTGATACGTATTTAAAATCAGTATTTTCACGGAAATCGAAACTTGTCATGTTGACCAAACTGAAGTTTAAACAGCTTGTTTTTCCATAGGTAAAGAGCAATTTTCTGACAGTTTTTTATTTTGTACTTATTTATAGGACCTTCTCATTCTTAGTCGGTGGTATATCAGACTTGGGTGGTAAAACCAGACTGACTAGAGTCTGCCGATCTAAGACACAACTACGAGACGTGTCTGTTAATATATTTACAAACAACCTATTCTTTCTGATTATATAGAATTATCCTTAATTACCTCCCTTGTTTACGACATTTACTTTCCCCTCTCACAGCTCTGTCCGTAGATAATGGACGTTAATTAATAGTAAATTATGTTTGCATGTGAAGCTAAGGGCTTTAGTAGTTATAATACATGTTTGTGTTGTATTCGTCTGTCTCAGAACGATATGTTGCCTGAATATCACTAAAGCATGAGTTAATCAATTAGGCCGAATATTGTATGTTTCTGGTGCCACGATGAACAGAATGGTCACAAGGTCAAGATTCTCTAATCAGGCTACCATGCTGTCTTTTAACAAACGTAATCTTAGTTTTTTCGCCATTTAACAATGTGATTAAACAAGATTAATTTAACCAGCCATCATTAAAATAAAATATAGCCAAACATATAGTTTGACCCATTCCCAAACGCACATTTCTTCAATTTACAAAATTCAAGTGCGAAATGAATAGTTCCAACAGAACTTCCAATATGCTATTTTTTTCCGAAATTGGATTCCAAAATCCTGGACAATAGCTAAAAATGTGCTCAAACAGAACTCTCATTCTTCTGTATTTCTTGTAAAATATTTGCACCAAATTATAACAAATCTACTCAACAGTTTTAATACCGCTTATACTCACTGCTATTTTATTATGCTCAATGTACGAACTTGCAAGTACTCGGAGAAACTCTTTCGTGTTCGTCGCCTGTTTCCTACAGCTTTCATTGTGGAGAAAATACAAACGCATTGCATTTTAATACACGTTGTCCGATCTTTGGGAAAAGTACCAGTAAAAACGAGACCACGAAGAAGCCGACTGATTTCAATAGTTTTCCGGAATGGGTAGATCGGCGGACTTTCTCTAACTCAACATACGCCTACACTGATAAATCGTACACGTTTTCAACATTAATGATTTTTTCTTTCTTTTTTTCTTTGTTTTTTTTGCACCTTACATAAAACATGCAATCTGTGGTTCCCCCTCTGACATAACACAATATAACACTCCGCTCCTAACAGAAAATAGGCGCTTATTGCAAGGATTTAATCCCTTATGTGTATTTTTATTGAGGTAGACTTTTACTTGAGGGAAGCTTTCACATAAAATGCTATGAAATATAGTCTTGATGTTAATACATAAGCTACGAGAAAGTTGTTTGAAGCTCACACGATTACCTGCCAATGTCTGATACAATTCCCACTCCGTAAACTAGAATTAAAAAGCATTAATGTGACAATAACTTACCCCAGGCCTTATTTACAAATACGTTCAGATTAAACTGACTGATCAGCGTAATATTTTGTGTTCGTTAAATAATTATAAGCTAATGAAATAATTTCATAATGATGTTGTTATCAACTGTTCACGATCAGTCATTTTAGTCTGAACTTTTATACAGAATTGGAGCAAAGCAAACACTCCAAACAAATGGTCTAAAAGGTGATATATACCTGACATTGAAAACAAAACTGGGCCAAAAAAAAGACAAAATATAATATCGGTCAGGGAAAGCCATGAAAGCATCACCCAGTAGAAGCACAAAATTAATGCAGAACTTAAAACAATTAAGGTGAAATTGAATGTAATGCCAAACAAGTCAAATATAGCCAAAGTTAAAGCCAACTTACATAAAGAATTGCAATCACGCACCACAATATTTACTCTCGAAATAAAAGGCACAGTTACAAAATCATTTTTGTCATTTTCCTTTTAAAGATAAAGTCGACAAGACATGTAATAAAAAGAAGTTGTATGAGTCCAACTTTGCTTCTTGTCGAAACCAGGTATGTACATATATATCGGTATAATAATTTAATAACTAGAAATATTCCGCATGTAAATGAATACAAATTTATAAATTATATAGAATGAACAAAATTAATGACCTCCATGCAAGTATGAAGCTTGTGATAGCTGACTTGAAATATCTTGTCACTCAACGCTACGGGTTCAAATTCCAAATTCATATTCTTGTTACAAACGATATTAACTTTTTAACTGGTCTGAACATGAGCTCTGTCTTTCATGAAATAAAGTTGTTACATATAGCAACAACTGTGTATATTATAATAAAAAAATAGTATTACTTTCATGAAATTCTCATACCACTTACCGTTTGGAGACCGTCTTATACATGGGTCACGACTTAATACAACGCTAGTCGTCGATGTGTACCCGATGTCTTGGCGTCGCGAGGATCGCGAAGACGCCGGCCAATGAGTAGGGTATTCATTATTTCAAAATAGTCTTGCATTAACCTGTCAGCCCGGGCTCCGTGTAGTTGTGTTATTTCTGTTTTCTGTGCTCGGCTGGTTAAAGTTGAGTGCTGCATTTCCAGTCCGATTTCCTAATTTCTTTTTTATACCGCTTTATATAGCCTCGGAATGATTCAGGGTAAGTTTTAGCTAGACGATTTTAGGGCAACCACAAAAATGTTGAAATATAATCATGATTATAATATTCTACGAACATATGTCAGTAGTTAAATTAACTCCTGGAAACATCTGGGTTAAATTTAACGTAAGAGTATAATAACATTAAACTCACTGGTCAGTGTGTTTCTATGACATATGCCACTGATTTGTACATTTGTATTATGAAACAAGACATGATTATTCGGGGAGAAACTACAGCGACTGACTGGTTCATTTAAATTCACCCAGACCCGGTGATCTAATGTTTATAGTTTATGCTTCGGGGACGGAATGTTATGGGTTAGACTCAAGCAAGGTGTATAGAAGAATTCAATAAGACTAAGTGCCTCCCATTCTATTCATATCCCCTAAACATTGTTGTTGTAATGACAATTGTTTAATAATGTATTTTATGTTTATATTTTGGAAATGAATATGTTTTGACCTACGCTAGGCTGTGACTAAGTCATAGTTGTGGGACTGCTATACCGGTAGCTACACATGACTTGACCAGGGCCTCGTTCATTTAGAGCTAGCATTTTGCACACTGTTTTTGTAACATTGTCTTTATTTTGGCAACACGGGGTATAATCTTTCGAAGTTGGTCCAATGTGGTTGGATTGCATTCTTTTGGCAGAAAGATTGAACTACTGTTGACAAAATGGTACACCCTTCATAATATTGTAAGGCTTCGAATCGCCATAATTTCCACATCAATTCATATTTTATTTTTATTATAAGGCACAAATTAAGGCAGTTGCTAACTTGTGAAGTGGAAACGTGTTCGCCAAGTGACAGCACTAGAAATGTTGTCGCATCGTCGTTATTATATAAGTTTTTAATTTATATGTGCACCATCAACAAATACCTTACGGCCCTATTAATCAAAAACGCATTTATTTTGAGAGCTAATAGTATTTTTTCCACATTCTATAAGCCCTTCATTCGGAGTCTATCTTCTTAATTTCATTTTAAATTCCATAAGAACCAAGACGCGTTGTAGTTACAAGTGTAATGTTCTCATGTTTTCGAGTATAATTCAAGAATAATCCACGTAGATTTGTTCCGAACATCACAACGTAAGCGTCTAACATTGGTGCTGAATTAAGAATACGTTTGGAAGTAGCGTTATATTTGAAATAACTCATATATTTCGAAATTACATGATACTGCAAGTCCGTATACATGTTGTGTTTTTTATTTAAAATACATAATGCTTTGCAATAGATTATCTGCATTATTGTAAGTACATTAGAACACACATTTGTGTGGCGGTGAAATACTTTTTAGTAATGATAATTACACCCATAATAGTTACAAATAAATTCATAAAAATACATTAAATACAAAACACCGTTATAGTAACATCTATTTGTCGTGTAATACAACAGTTTTACTGAACAATATTTAACAATAGGCGCACCTGGCCTCCGCCTCTTGAACAACCCTCAAAATAAGATCAATCTTAGCTCACTTAAATATTGACGTAACTTAGATATCGGAGGGATTATTTGCGCACAAGACTGGAATGAAAATTTGTGTCACTAGAATAAAACATTGCACCGAGTTTTGTTTTAGACATTTAACTTTAGATTTGTCTCAACACCGGACTTAAATAATGACGATGCTTCAAGAGAATGGGACCAGACTCGACCGATCAACGTTTCTTTTGTTAAAGTACGAACTCGCGAATTGCAGGTTACAATAGGCGGTATTGTCCCAGCCCTTGCACATTTTAAATTGAACATTTTGTTATTTACGTTTCTATATGGTTTTAACACATGTCTCGATAAGCAATCTATAAGATTTCTTTAATTCACATAGAAGTTTATATTAACACATACATTAAATACAAAACAAACACCAAAGGGTCTTCCTGCAGATGGCGTGATTGTAAACTCAAGCTTCGAACAGCAATGAATGCTGATGGTATTGCGGTTATAATTGGGAAACTACGCTACATAAACCCCGACTATGTGCGAATTATAAGCCAGGACTTTCTTTCGTTCGTTCGTTCGGTCGGTCGGTCGGTCGGTCGTCGTTCGGGCGCTGGTCGGGCACTCGTCGTTTGTTCGTTCGTTCGGTCGGTCGCTCGTCGTTCGGGCGCTCGTCGGATACTCGTCGTTCGTTCGGTCGGTCGGTCGGGCGCTCGTCGTTCGTTCTTATATATACCTGGATGTCTACTACCGGGTTTAGCCGGGTGGGCTTTTAATGTTAACTAATAAATTGTACTTGTCTTTATGTGAAGGTTAAACAATTTATGTATGATGTAACAGAGATCTAGATATCCTGCTGAGCATATTTCATCAAATCATTATTTTTATTAGGTGATACACTAGAGGAAACTCATAAATTAATACAATTTATTATACGTACGATGTAAACTCTGAATTTAACGTATACTTGAAATTACTGACTTTACTTAAATAATCATATACATGTAATAATAATTAATTAGATTGTTAGCGGGTAAATGATAACTAAAGATAGGAAGAGTTTCCCAGTTTATCATACAAACAAACTGTAGTTGTGCTATTGTTATAGACTGTGACACTTGTGCTATTTGTGTTATTTTTGCGCATACACTGTACATTGACATACTGCAAATGGACGAGAGACCGGATTGAAGGTTTGATCCAAGGCTGCTTACTAACCAAATTCTTTACACTGACCGTGACTTGTTGTGAAGGGTTCTTGTCTGAAACGTATGAGCGCGGATCGGGGACTGGCTGACAATCTTAGACTATTAATTAAGGCACTTGATTAAAGTTATGTGACTGTTTAGTTCCCATCTTAATTATATGTAAAACACTGTCATTTTGGTTCTAAAATATAAAAGAGACGAATAAACAACAAAGATAACACCAAATTCACCCATTCAATTTACTTATAACAAACTGTACTATACTGAATGGGTAAAACATTTGAGAGTGTGAAAACTGTAGTTCGTGATATAGTTGCGTAGGCCTGTGGTTATACGCGTTTCCTCTTGAATATGGTTTACACTGGTCTTTTTATACTTACTTGAATGCAACTTATATACAATGAATTTGAAAAGTGATCAATAACAATGTCGCTTTTGAAAATACATGTAAGTTGAAAAACACCACATACATCAACATGGAAAGATGTTGGTAGGTCTATAGTTCATATGATTGCACTTCAGCAGTACAGTATATCACCAAGCGAAGTACCATGTATAACAAACCCATGGATACTACAAAGATCATTATTTCTAGTTTCTCTGATGTTATGTGCAAAACTATGTAAGACAAAAAATGTGTTCGCAACAAAAACTTGACCTGACCGGGAGTTAATTAACTTAATTAAGAACGTTCTTCTGGTATTCGTATGATCAACATTGGTAGAAATTCTCCTTTAGCCCACTGTGAGTTTTGGCAGGCGTACAATTAGTCTTTGCGGGATCTAGTAGACCGTAGCCATCATCTTGTGTGGGGCTTGTCAATATCATAGGGATAGTTTTACATGTGTTACGTTTGTTTCAAGCACATAGTTATAAGTAGTACTTTCATGTTTGACCATCTGATCCGTAATTAAAAGGAACGTTTGTAAATGGGATGCGAAACCCTAGAACTTGTATGTAGCGAACAGCAAATGTAAAATCTCCGTTGATAGCATATCTAGAATTCTCAGTACTACGTTCGCTTATTTCGTCTAAATGATCGCTCTATTATACTTGACGGATTACTTAAAATACTAATTTGCAAATATTCTTGTCTTCGTGTACGGTTAACATGGAGGTATGGTTTTGAAAAATGGAAATGATAATATGTCTACTAGTGTGGCGTCATGAATACGGAAACCATTCTGCTATAGTGTTAGACTAGAACAAAGCTCAAGATCTACACAATGTTGACGGAGGCGAACGCTTAATTAACAATTTCTAGCCGAGAGATAGAGAGTAACTTGTAATTATCAGATTGTTGAGTTATTATAACATTATTGCATTATTGCAGAGCTGACGGAGATGAAAACGAAAGGCATTGAAGAGGACGCCACACAGTCACCAACAAAACTGGATAATTTTGAAGGTGATATAATCCGGGATAGGGATTCACATAGAGACTTGAAACAAACTGTTGATAAATCACCACGTTCTATAGAGTCACCAAATAATTCGAGTGACCGACTGTCTACTGGCGACGAGGGTAAACAGGACGATAAAGATGACGACAGTGATTCTAAGAAGAAGAAACGTAGAAATAGAACAACATTCACGAGCTTTCAGTTAGAGGAAATGGAACGCGTGTTTCAGAAGACGCACTACCCGGATGTGTACGCAAGAGAACAGTTAGCTCTTCGGTGTAACTTGACAGAAGCACGAGTTCAGGTGAGTCCGATTGCAATGATTTCACACTTCTTTACATTGATTTCAAGGAAATGGTGATGTACTGACTAACATGGCATTGCTAGTCCTCAGTAGTGTGTTTTTGGTATTTTTATTCATTTTACGCGACGAATTTCAATCGTAACCTTTCTGGAACATGCACCACTGTATTACCAAGGTCTACCAATAACGCTCGACTGCCATCAGATCGGAAGGAAACTAATTGACGACGTATGAGTTACCGGTAGTTGTTAAGCAAATTCGGTGCATTTTAGACAGCAAAATAATACTTATTTAGTTCATTTATGTAATCTGGAACTATTGGCTAGCACACCAAGAATGTAAAGCTGAATCATTTTGATAAGCCTCGATGACAAAACCCAATAAAATATGCAAAAACAAACGCATTTGGTAAATGTAGTCATACGTAATTCGAATGCGGTTCTTAAATTTTTTTAAATATATTTGTGACCATCCAATAATTATTTGTAATACATCAAACATAAAATGTCGCACCGTATGCTTTTTAGACTTTTTAGCCTTCAATGGACCCATATACGACGCGGAGAGCGCTCACTGGTCGTATTTCATATCAGAAATAAAATTAAGCACGTTTTAAAAATCTGAGTTCACCACGAGTATAATAAAAAAAATATGTTTTTAAAAAGCGGCACCAAATTTTATATAGTAAGCGGATACAAAATATAATTCCACCCAACGATATAGAAGTACATGTATCAACAAAAATTAATACCTACACGTATCAAAATATCCTCGTTGGGCCGATGACTAAACCCTCACAAACAGCATTATACAATTATATGTAGTATTCACAGAAATTATTGAAAATCTAACTTTGCATAAATACAAATATCTGAACGGGAAAAATATAGTTATACAGATATTCTCGTGTATGCAATAAATCCTTGTAGTAGATCAGTTTTGTGTATTCGGGGTTTTGGTTATGTACTAATCTAGTTAAGTTCTAGACAACTGTTTCGCTTTGTCAAATGGTATAAACTATATTACTGTTTCGTGCTTTTATTACATACGGACTTTGCTGAAAACGTTCCGTAGTAATATAATTTCTTAATTCGACGTTATTTTATGATAATTTCATGAGTATTTTATTTCACAACTCAGAAAAGTCGACTTGTTGGAAAGCAAATAAGTACCACTACAGATTGAGTTTCTTACCCGTATGTTTTATTTAAGGGCTCCTTTATCCATGCTCGTTAATATCCAATATATTATTTGCTTTTAAGTGATCGTATCTTCTTATTACACAAGTAATACTTGCCGGGATATAAGTTTAGATATAATTAAGATTCATTTAATTAATACTATACATCAAGTGCGCTAGTATACACCTCTATAATGAAGTGATTGTGGTACGGGGTTTGTGATAATTTGTTAACTGATGAGATCGAGGGATATAGTGTCTGTCTGCGGTATCACATCTCGCTGGTTCGATCACAGACTGCAACATACCATAGGCATTAAAATAGTGTGAAGCGAACAAATGAACTTGGTCCTCGAACATTTTATTTGCAAAATATAACAGTTGATTTCAATCGTATAATTTAAATTTGAACTTTGTTATAAATTCATTATCAGAGAATGTTTCGAATTCTCACAAGGTATAATAGTCTAAATAACTTGGAAGACATAGGCTGTTTACGGGGATTGACCGTTATATCTCGCCTAGTATTTTTTCAGTCAGGCTTGTGCCTGATCACGGCTATACTTCGAACCTCTATGGCCTGATTTCAGGAATTTTAATCCTGAAATTTTCTTCTTTGTCTATTAATGAAAAGTAGAATTTCAGGCTTTGAAACCAGAATTTTCAGGCTTGAGAATAATTGCTAATTATCACGGCTATTTCTTTGGACCTCTTTGTAATTACCAGGCATGTTATATTCCGTATAAATATTCTCGCTTAATGGTCAAGGACCAGCTGGATTTGTCCAAACTGTACCGTAATATAGCTCCTTCATTGACGTTAAGACTTGGTCCTTATTCACAAATTAATCATTTTATAGACTGAAAATTGTAAAAAAATATGAATTGAATATTCTTTTTGATTTTTGTTTTGTATTGACACAATTGCAATTTTGCACTAAAACAGGTCTGCTATTTTTCAGACCTGTGTCTGATTTCAGGTTTTGGAGTCCTGACATTTCCTTTTTGATTTAAATTTAAAACTTCGGAATTTCGGGCTTTGAAATATTGTACAATCAATTATCTGCAAAACTAATAAAAACAATTTATTAAACCGAGTAGTTCCAAGCAAACACGTAACGTATAAAATATAATGATGTAAAGATTTTTGGTCTAATAAATGTACAAGATTCATACAAAATATTTTGTCCACACAACGACGAGCACGATTTGAGCGCTCCTGAATATATCATACGCATTTATTCAAAGACGTTTTTTTTTCATAAAAAAAATGATTCACAATTATAATATCTTATTTCTTATACACACAAGTGAATATATGTTTAAGCTTTTAGTCTGATTTAAAAATGAAACGTTGGACTATTTTTATCGAATAACTTGTATGTTATTCTTCCGCGGTCGAAATAATTATTTTTTTCATGATAAGCCATCTACATGTCTAATGTCGATACATACATGTATCATTGAAATAGCGGCAGTCATTCGATCGAAGAATAAAAAAATACTGGGCTGAACTTTTAGATTGGCGACTGAAATCTTCAACAAGCATCTAGAAACAAGTTCGCCTTTCTTGATCTTGTCATTGCATTCTATCTTCAATGTCATCATGGCCGGTTTGCAGGAATATACAGTAAAATCTCCTCAGTGTACCGAAATCCCCGACATTTAAAAAACTCAGAGATAAAATCTCCATCTTGATACAAATTTTTATTACATTTTTTAAAACTGAAAATAAACACTTATAAAACAGTCTCAACATAAGGACAAGAAGCGTGTGCTGAACGTTGTAAACCTAGGGGTATATTAGATGTATCATACATGTACAAACCGGCTCAATTAAGTGGAAACGGGGATCTGGGATACTTCAAAAGTCTTCCACAAGAGGTTTTCCAAATTTCATCCATTCGTCAGGTTCACGTACCCAACATACCGTCTGAGTGCAAAGTAATCTACAGGCAGAGACGAACGTAAAGAACTCGAATGTTATACCGACAAAATATTACCAACTCAAATAAAATCTTTGCTTTAGTCTCCACAAAGTCTACCTAACATTTCTGATCTTATGCATTTTGACAATTTACAACTTTCATAATTCCAAGCTACGTATAATGCATTTTATGAAGGGGAGAAATCATTTTTCAAAGACGTTGCGTAATACCTGGGGCCAGTTATTAAGTAATTTACTAATAATTATGATGCTACGGCGGCGTTTTAAAATGTATAAACGAGCTTATGAATACTGATAAGCGTGTTTAATAGCAGTTTCACAGAATAAAATGAATGTTTTACATAACTTTTGCATTAAACTGATGAATTTATTACCCTGCTTAATCATGTGTACAAAACCCGCTAATATTAACCCCACTTTTTAAATAAGTTCAACTGATTAACTTCCGTTAGTTGAAGAAAATTTCTGCTTATAAAGCTGTGAGCCTCTTTATAGTCAATATAAAATAAACGAAACGGTAAATCAAGAATTTATTAGCTGTTAATCCTCGCCAATAAAAAATAATCACCATTTGAGATGCTTCGTAATTGTTCCCAATTGACCGAAGTACTCCGAAAGATTGGTACCCGGATATAGTAATTCAATTATTTTTATATAGGGGAATTAGTTATCATAATCGTAGTGCCATGATATTTCGTTATGATAATATAGATGATAAACTCATGCGGCTTTTATGGATATTAGACACAGAAATAATGTCTCGATGCAGTCAAAGTTATTGCAATACATCATAACAGGCGAAATGAGGCGAATAATTTATTCCCGACGTTAGTCTTGATGGAAACCAACGACGAAATGACGATCAGTAAAATATTTGAGGGAGAGAAAATAGTTTATAATTTATCATTATTATATATCGTACGGCAAAACTTATTTTTGGAATTGGCCCTTTCTTACTGAGTCTGAGACCTGGCTACATGTATTCAGTTTTTGAAAAAAAGTGAAACACGTCTAGTGTATTCACATGACTCTACTGTAGATAGGATTGAGCTTAAGGTACAAAATGTATGTAGTCTGTGCCATTTTTTGCACAAAGGTCAGACATGATTTTTTTTCTCAAAATGAAAGTTGACTACTCATAGACCCATTGATACTGATAGTGTTTATTCTAGTATACTATGGTACATTGTATGGTCCTCATTCTTCAGCTTAAAATTATCATTCTAGGAACGGATTTCACAGTTTCGGGATATAGTATTCCATGTTGTCTCTCTGACCGACTGTGGTACTGGCTTACTGGCGACGAGGCTGTGAGACATGCGAACAAATCCATGCATCATCGATACCACCATTGCCAACATTTTACCACTTCAGTCGTCCGTTTAAAAAAAATCTCATGGCTACATTCCGTGTTTTATTTGTCAGTTTCTATCACCATGGAGATGCAGAGTAATAATTAATGAACGACATATAAGCCCAGGATGTCCGATATGTTTGTCCGAATTATATGTACCAGGCCTGAAATAAGCCCCAAGTTCCCACGTACAACACAACACATCCATCGATATAAACAAGGGGTTGGTAGTTTCAACAGACACGTGGTTAAAAACTGCTGTTTTAAAATGTTTTATAAAAAACGTCATGCATAAAATACGATTATTTCCACAATATCACCACAGCAGTGTTCAAGATCAAAAGACTAAGTCGGCGACCGGGGATTCTTTTAACGTTTTCATAAGTAGAAATTGTCTCCATTCTAATAACTTTAAAACACTTTTCTTTATGTTTAAATTGAAATCTACGTTTATGCGCCGATAAAACATGATGTCCCGGAGTTCTATAATGGTTTTATGTACGAAACTGTGAATCCGATACTGAGTAAAATTCATCATAAATTTCACAGAGAAAGATCTGCCTAGTGTTCCAAGTTTGTTGCGAGTCTGGAATTATCATGTTATGTAGGTGCAACAATCATTTATATTATCATACAGTTATATTGTTTATTATATGAACAACAACATGTGTTAGGGGCACCAAGGTCATTTCTTAATTCAATTATTTTTATGTACATATCACTTTTAAGTGAAATTTGAAGAAAACAATATATTTTGCCTATCATGGAATACGAAGCATATTACGTGTGTATTATTGGTGTTAATTAATAAATCATGATACATTGATTAGTATTAAATAAATTCTTTTAAACTTGTGTTAGGCCAATTCTTTTAATTAATACGGCACTCATTCATAAGCAAACCTCTCCGAACTTTTGAGACAACCCTGCTTACACTATTTGATACTATTTATGTCTTTTGAACCGCCATGAACCATGGACATAATTCTGGATAAATAAATTTACTTTCTAAAAAACGGTACCTGGTTTGAAATAAAACAACACCAAAGCATGAACCAACATTATTGTGACGTCATTGCTATCGTATTCTAAATGTTTTAAGTGACGTCTTATATTATTATGGACCGTTTGCTCATGTTGCGCATACATAATTCATTAACTTATTCAATTAAATCTAATAACCCGATAGCAATCACAATCAAAAGATACGCGGCAATCACTCCAAGTGTCTCTGTGACCCTGTAATAATATAACCGTTGGACAAAATTTGGGTTTTTCCATGATTGAAAAATAAGAAAATGGCGTTTTAATACAAATTAAGACATAGTGTTTTAACGTTTTATAATGGTCTCAACGCGATTTGAAGACACGAATTCGAAATACACCTTCATCTTTTTCTGACTTAAGTATTATAAGTATCACACCAGGCGTTCAGTACGGGATCTCAATATTTTTAATGAATTAAACACTATGATTTATATCTTCAAGAAATATTCCCTAATGACGTGGAATAGTTTTTAAAGATATACAACTGAGAAAATTACATTAAAGTATATTTATCTCGAATCCCGCTGTAATCGTTTCGCCCCACACTTCATCGAGATATGTAGAAATAAATAGCACTTTAAGTCTTCACCTCCGACGTAACACAAATTGTTGAAACAAACATTATATTGATGTAAAATATAAGCGGATCTCAGGTTTGTGGTGAGTTTGTTCACGTTCCTACCTTGTACGTGCTGTGAGTTTTTCCCAAAAAATAAATCCCAAAATTGATCCGCAAATGTATTTGTAACATTTTATATGCGGTTATAACTTTTAAATGTATGGCGCGATCATAGATATACGTACAATTGTTTCGGGTGCGATCGAAGTGAAAGTATTTTACTAGAAAAATCAATCAATCAGTTCTAAATCAGCAAATCGAGCGCATGTTCGATCGTATTCAAAAAGGGAAATTTGAAACAGATATTCCAGGAAAATAAATTTGGGAGGTTTGTCTTACTGGATCCTGATTCCGTAGATGATTACTTTGAAAATATCTTACATTAGATAATTATTATTATATCATACGTATTTCTCAGAGGAGCGCTCTTGTTCTCTGTTGAAAGCACTAAAAGTAAATCAGCACTATCGGTTTTCATGTATGCAGATGCATGCGATGCTTAATGTATTCACCTCAGAGGTATCTAGTCTTCATAACGTGCAGTGAGTCGTCAGACTGACTGAGAGGGCGGAGTAATGGGCGGGCTTTTAAGAAATGGGAGTATCTCGCGGAAACATCAGAGCGGTTGATGTTTTTATCAAAGAAATTCACGTTTGTGCAATAATTAAAGAATATTCTCAGTTTTTTTACCATAGAGACGACGTGGTTCATACCGGTACAATGTTTTGTGTTTGTAGTCCTCGTATGTTATGATAACATAGATCAACTACCCAAACTTTCATTTTGACCAAGCTAAGTACAACATAGAAGAAATTCCTGCGACATCAGGTCGCATATTAAGTACCATTAACAACAACATTATTTTTTATTTGTGTCTGAATAAGATAATAACGATGGTGTGTGCACGTGACTAATGTTTCTATATATCAATTATCATATAAAATGTTCAATGATGTAATGGCCAAAGATGTATTTTAAAATGAGTCGAAGACATACAATGATTTGGACGGTTACTTTACGACTTGTCATCTAAATTTGCTGTGTGGCATTATTAATAGTCTTCATTGCGACATACGTTTCTTTGTATACATGTGACTAGGAATATTCCCTAATAATGCTGTGAACACTAGGGGGAAGATGTTCCCAAAGTAATGGAGCAATGTTTACATTACGTCTCCACGGAGCCTGACAAGAGGTGTACGGACATGAACGAACAGTCAGTCTCGGCTAACAGTTGACCCACTATACACACTAACAAACTCCTCACTTCCCACGTAGCCGCCCAGTTGATTGAACCAGACAGCCTCGTCATGATTCTATTATGTCAGATAATTTACGGAGAATGTGGTTTTATTTGTGTTACTTGTAATCCAATCGCCGCTTACATTAACTTCTGATATAATAGGCCGCCATCTTGACACTGAATGTCATGTGACCCGCCAGGGGAGGTAATTATAACACGAGATAGTGTAACATCGCCATGTAAACGGAACTAATGGCGTATCGTTTAAAATGACATCCGTAATTGGAAGTTTGATAACTGCCCGTCTTGAAATTAAACTCGCCGCATGTCATCTTAGAACTCTTGGTCTGAGTTTATCAAATATATCGACACTTGAATGAATACCTTGTGAAAGAGCAGAAGACGCAACGAAGCATTGCCTACAAATGTTTTATAAGCCAAATTGGCTGTCCCTTAAAACACTCACGATGGTTTACTACTTTTACATTAAAAAAACCTTACTTTGCTACAATGAACAGCTTTTCTACCTTCATATACTCAGTTAAATACGTAACAACAAATACTCGTATATTATTAACTATATTCAACTAAATTTTTATATGCTGGACGAAAAATGATTGTAGATGAAACTCATGTACAAATTACGAAAACTAAAGCATTTACTATGTAAATAAAACTCCAGTGTATCAGGTTTTACCTGATTGGCGTCGGTGAAGGTGTAACTATGATGTCCATGTAGCAATCATAAACTGACGTCGATCACTATCTAGACGTACAGTTAATTTGTTTGGTTTAACATTGAAACATTCAAGATTCTCTTATCGTTTCTTGATGAGAATACATTATAAAGAAGTCCGTACATTATAAACACAGACATCATCTAGGTCTATCCTACGACATACTCCCTGTCTGTTGGTAGACAGCATCAGGCAAGCACCGAATTACTCAGATTTCTTGCGGTTATTCCGCCGATCTTTGTTTTCTGTTT
This sequence comes from Spisula subtruncata, assembly GCA_963678985.1. Taxonomy (NCBI): domain Eukaryota; kingdom Metazoa; phylum Mollusca; class Bivalvia; order Venerida; family Mactridae; genus Spisula; species Spisula subtruncata. The sequence goes on from OY787674.1 coordinate 13,259,357, forward strand.
CTTTTCCTCCTACACTTTACGTTACTCAGTTTAAAGTGATATTCATGTTCAGTTTCGGAAATATGTAAATATTTTGCAAAAATCTTGAAAAAATAAATGCAATGATAAAAGTGAGTGCACCAACCCAAGGCAAGGAATAAGTATAAAATGTACACCATACTTTAAGATAAGTATGCTTCACATTGCTGAACAGTTTTACGACAAATTTGTCTTTTGAAAGACGAGGTCATTTGTTTACCTACTGAAACATCAAACCATTCCAATGGCATACCGACCAATTTGTATCACCAAAGAATAAGCACCCCCTCAGATTATTCGTCCGTAATTGTCGAAGATAGAAGTTTGTACTCTCGTTAAAGCATTACCATTTTTTAAACACCATCAATGCGACTGATTCTCTTTAAAGAGGCTTAGTCACTGAACTGAAGCATATTTAAACGTTACACACTACAAATGATACATGCTGAAAGAAACAAATACTACATCTAAAATATAGTGCAAACCAAACAAATATTACATCTAAACTATAGTGCATGAAACATCATTGGTGACTTAGGTTTTTTAAGTATTCAGTTTATTAGTAACATAATTACACCGGTATAAACATGTTGTCTAAAATGACAAAACATCGGCCAAATATATGAACAACAAAATGTTTAAAGTATTTAAAGTATATTACATGTAATTGCTTATTATCTTCCCTTCCCATGATGTTGTAACGATTTCACCCGAACATGAAGTAATTAAATATAACATTTGGAAATGCGTTGAGACTATCGTCGGTGGAAAATATATGGGCGTGATAATAAAGATTCTATTAATATCACTAAATAACTATCTTACGGCGTTGCTATGTATTTAATGTCTAGGCAGAAATCTTGAGTTTGTAACAAATTTCGAAATGTCTCCATTTTTCTGTATTTTCCTCCTTTTTAATTTCATTAATGATGGCAGCTAATTATGGGGGCGTGTTTCACTATGCGCGTACACGTGCATGCAACATAACATCAAACGCGTGTTCACCGCCATTATTCGCGAATATATTAAATTAATCATTATTTTCTCCCTTTCCTATGTCTCCGTTACCAATACACGCAAGCTCCCAACTGATACAATTTCTGCGGTAAAATATGCGACTGCGTTTACTTTGAGTAAATTACAATCATTTCCTAGGAGATGAAATACTAGTACGTTACATAACTTCATACTGCATGTAGACATATGTTCATGGTCGATGCAATAGATTCCGCAAGAACAGTTCCAGAACTGTGAATGTGCGAAGCCATTCGTCCATTCGCAAAACGTGTTGTCATTGGTTGACCGCGTCGTAATTTGTTTAAACTTGGACAATTTTCAAAACATAACGGGACTTGAGGATTTTATTACACGTATTAGTTGTGCAATAAATAAATACTAAACTAATCGACTTTATGTCTGAAAACTCTATTTATGTGTTTATTACTGGAAATGGTACGCACCAAACAGTTCCGGTATCAGTACCGAAATTCATCAAACTGCTTTAAGAATGCAAACTTTCCTTAAAAGTAGTTCTGACTGTTTTATTGTCTTATTTATTGAATACATGTAAAACAATTACATATGGTTTGTAAAGCACAATATCAAACATATTACATTCTATATTTCAGGTATGGTTCCAAAACCGACGTGCGAAATGGAGAAAACGAGAACGTTATGGACAGTTTCAAACAATGAGAACAATGCCTCCTGGTATGCCAGGATATGACATGTCAATATCTCCACGACATGATGCTTACTCACAGGTATGTACTTTTATTCAACTGTCTTCTAAGATACATGACGAGTATCTTTATATAACTCCAGTACCATTAATTGCAAACCCCAAACAAACGCAAACCCTTTATGTTTACCATTTAGGAGCATGCAAACTTGATGTTGTGCTGCATGTTTTAATGATTTGTTTGTGTTGCATATCAACTGTTCGCGATGAAATCATATACTTATTCAGTTGATTGAATAAGTAACGAGTCAGTTATTGATACATTACGGAACCTTACAAAAATAATTCTATGACCATCCAGTATCACTTTAAATTGACATACAATATGCGTTACTTCCAAACTTACAACATATAGTACATGAGTATTGAGCAAGAAAGATGCTCCAAACATGTTGCCAACAGAATAGCAATCAAGTACTGGTTAGTAATTAATTCCAGGAAAACGGCAATTTTCGGCTGACCGCAATAGTCGTTAACCCGATGACATTGGCTCTTGGAATGCCTTCGATGTGACCAGTAAATAAGAATGCTTTGGTTGTAACATCTCAAAATATAAGTTGTGGTTAAGCTGCTTTCGTAATAACATTATACAAAAGGCAACCTTTGCAACACATGGTTTCTTTGGCTAAGCGCCCTATGCTTGTTTACAATATCGCTCTGTTAATTGAAAACGGACACCAACATATTTATACACAACGGCATAGTTATGGCGTTATTATAAATTGCGAATTGTTTTTTATCAATATTTTCTCCATTATATTTTTCTAGATGCAGCAATTGTCTTGGACCAATGCTGGCCACAACCCTTATCAGATGCCCGACAACAATTGTATGGCGCCCAACCAACACATGCCTAACTTCATGGGCCTTGCGCACGCAGGCAATCCTCTTGCGTCATATCCGGTACATGCGCAATCACCTACATCTATCGCTAATGTGAGTCCACAGGAACTAGATCCACGAGAAAATACTGAACTACGAAGTTCCAGCATCGCTGCGTTAAGATATAAGGCGAGAGAGCATAGTGTGTCAATGGGAATATTCGGTGCTTATACAAAGTAATCTTATTGACTCTATCAGAACTGGTGCTATCTCATGAATTAAAACAACGATGGTATGATATGTGAACATATGTACCGGTCCACATGGACTGTCTACAGACAGTGTAGGTCCCAACACTACCATCAGAAAGGTGCTAGATACATCATACATGTAGTTATATCATCGGACAAGCGAGTGAATGGACACACTGAGTGGCACTTACACACGGCATTCAGCAGTCACCATTAACGGTTTGAACAGGGGCATTCTTCAAGGAGTTTTCATTTTTATTTTTGTCGTAAAATGAATCTGTTTGGACACAATAATAATTTGTATAATCCCTGACCGAACATGAAAAAATATTTATTTGTATAATTATTCGTTGGGTATTTGAATTCGTGGTTAAAGACATCCACGAAATATGTCGATTAAGAACAAATACAAGAATACAAATGACAACGTCATGTTCAGGTTAAACTACCATGCGCTGTTCGAGCAGTATATCGTTGAGTTGAACTTCAGATTTCCGCGCAACAAATTGCCAGTAAGACAAAATGAATTTTAGACGTAATTTGTATGGGCATTTTAGTGAGTTGTCAGTGTCGGGTGCTAAATGTGGTACATTCACAGATTGAGGTTGCTTAGTGCTATGACGAGCGTATTTCAATACACGAGTAGAATTGTTATAGTGGAGGTATTGTTAATTTGCGGAATTTATTATTTTGCGAAATATATGCTAAATATTACACTGTATTTCCATTTAAATAACTTTACCGCTTCCAAAGTAGCTACATTTTTTGGTGTATACATGGTGCAAAAACGTACATAACGTACAAACTTAGTGCCTTATGTGTGTAAGTATCTGGCAGGAGTTATGTACCTTTACTATTTAATAGGAGAACGACGTTACCCCGAGAACGACGTTACCCGAGAACGATGTTTCTCCGAGAACGATGTTTCTCCGTTGCTGTTTTCCATTATCTGTTCTTGTAATAGGTTGATATGTACGCGAGAAATCTACATGTGTGATATATAATTGTCACACATTGTCGTATATTTGTATGTTGTTGTATGTATTACGTACATGTATGTCTGTAATTGTATTATATTGTAAAATGTTGACATAAAATGATATGGAATGAGACTATAAGCAGCGTGTTGGTTGTTTATATTATAGTTGTTTGTTCTGTCAAGTGAACACTTGGTTTTATATGGCCAAATGCATTTCACATGGAGATTATACCAATAAATCTGCACTAGACGAAAACCAATAAAATATATAAAGATGCATCGTCCGGAAATGGTAGTCAAGTTCAACTTGTGTCAAAACGATCAGTCACCAATATCACATACAGAACGTCCCGCCCATTTAGTTTGTTGAGTTTGTTTGTTGGAGATCATCAGTCGCATCCATTGGATTAGGCAAACATGTGCAACGATTCTAACGTTTTACAAGTAAACCCCTTTCTCATTTAAAGTATGGCGTATGTTCCACTTTACGGCATTGGTAATAATACTATAAATAGTAACAACCAAACAATGGATGGGATATCCTTAACATTGGTGGTCATTTAGGATATATTCACCTGGCGGGCACCAGTACTTGCTCTTCAACAAGCAGCTGGCAACTTGATAATATGATTAGTCATGGAATCATACCATGGCCAGCGACACAATGAGATGAGATCTCTTCCAACAAAACGAGATATCTACCAAAACAATTACATTACAGCTCTACCAACAAGGCACCAGCTCTACCAACAAGGCACCAGCTCTACCAACAAGGCACCAGCTCTACCAACAAGGCACCAGCTCTACCAACAAGGCACCAGCTCTTCCAACAAGACACGAGCTCTTCCAACTGGACAACAGTTATATCTACTTGAAAAACCTCTTCGAACCACACAACTGTTCTTACAACTAGGCAAATGCTAGCTATAAACTAGACAACATTTCTTCCAACAAGACACAAGCTCTACCATATAGACAAGATATATTTTACATTGACAGTCGAAGCGGCTGTATGATAAAAAGACACATTTAAATACACTCAGGGACAAAAGACACGCAAAACTTTTTTGGGGGTCATAATTTTCTAAATAAGTGCGATATATCGTTTTCGTTTAATGTAAATGATACATGGGTTACAACCTTGACATTCTAGCACTTTTCTACATAATTAAATTTGTTTTAACCGATTTTTACCAGTTTCGGGTATAAACCCATTTTTCGCACATGACGCTCGTGCGAAATCGCAAAATGGAACATTTCTTTTGCCGATTGACAGTGTATACATAACACTTATGAAAACTCTTCAAATAAAAACATAAACAATAAGTTTAAACATGGCCATGTTTGCCTGCACACACACGGTCCGAAGCAGTCGGACTGCTCCAAATGGATTCGAGTCCTTCTGATGTTGTCGGACAATTTCATTACCACATTCAATTATTGCAATACTAATTGAACAATACCAGACCTCTGGAACGGTTATGGACCACAAGCACACAGGGAAACCAATGATATCCACTAAACGACAGACGGTGCTATACGCATGCTATATCGCAGGAACCGCTTCCGGTAAGCCAGAATTACAGCTAGGATACATAGGAGTCCACGGGTAGGCAAAATGACAACTTGTTTGAAATAATAAAGTTCCTTTTTGAAAATATCGCACGTTCATTTTGATTCTTTTTTTTCAATTTACATTAAAGACGATAACGGTAAACTTCTTAGTCGTTTATATTTAGCCAATCTACGTCACACCTCTTAATTTTTTAACTGCAGTATCATAAACACTGACTAAATTCTACTATCATTAACATATACACGTGTTTCTTGGTGCATTTTACCAATAACCGAAATAATTAAAATGCATATACAGTTTAGTTGTTCGCAATTGGTAGGTAATAAAACAATCAATTTATATTAACAATGTTTTGAAATTTCGTCTTTGTTTTTCCTGGCTTTACAGCACGTGGGGGCGTTATTTCATGAGTGAAACTTTATCCCACAACTATACATCACAAATATTATATCGTGGATGTTAAAAGTGCATTCGTATTCGTGGTGCTTACACCAGATAATGAATGTGACAAAATGTGACTTTTGCAATGATGGACTGTTAGATTAAAACCTATGTAAAACCATTATTCAACTACAGAAATGAATGAAATTTTGAAGTATGCCTCGTTAATATTTCACCAATGATTGTGTAAAATTTCAGTGAATTTGAAAAAATAATAACTTTGAAAAATACATCTATATGTGTTTTGCGTTTCTTTTGTCCCTGAGTGTACTAATGCTTGCAAAACCTAGCTTTTGAAATATCGCGCTGTAGACCTACAGCTTACTGTTAAATTATGGAATGAAGACAAACAAAACCTTAATGTAACATTTTCTGATAGATCTAATGCCATTTAAAACTACAATACAAATGTTTGAAGTATACAACTCTGTACGATACATGCACATAACCGGCACTTAGTTTCACTCCGGGATAGATCCATACAACAATGGACATATTGACATTCTTATAGATTGACACGTGGAAAGGTTAACGCTATTCAGGTAGCTTTGTTTCATACATTAAAGCAATCAATTCTTTGATTGATTTTTACCGCCTTTTATTTAGATATCAGTAGTGAACAGAGAATCTCATATCCGGTGTGAATACCGGTGTTGTTAATGCAGGGAATGTCACCAGGGTATGTGATCACATACAGTCTATCCTGTGTCAGTGGTCGCCAGCCCTACAATTCCGAATATACCCGGAAATCGCGAGTGGCAGCATTAAAAAGAATGTTATGTTCTGCACAAAATAAAAGTAATTTGATGAAAATATTCAAAGAATTTATAAAGTTATGGTCGTTTGAAGTTCCCTTATCCGAATTCAAACAATAAAACAATGTTTGAACCCTATTTAAGGTGTAGGGATGTGTTCAAATGGCACCCAAAACAGATCTGCGACTAGTTTTTCCGGATTGGACATTATATCTCAGTAGGAAACCTGAATTAAGCAGCCAGTATTTTAAAACATAACAATTATATAATACATGTATGTCAATTTTACATTAGACAAAACACATACGGGTATTTGAAACTACCACATATAGCAGACCGAGGCGTATCCATTGATTGGATGTGTTTGACGCACAAAAGATACACAAAAGGAACCATGTAAAACAGTACTGCACATTGTCAGCTCTGCGTGTCAAAACGACGAATAACGAAGCAAACAAAATCATTATATTTTTTTAAAATCTGATTCACAACCTAAGTTAATATATGCCTACGAGTGGTTACCCAGACAACGAATCATTTCCACAGAAATGTAAAATGTTCATTAAAAACAGAGTCAATAATATATTACAAAATTATGTAATATCCCAAAGCTGGGCACGCTGAAATCAACAGATCAAACTCGAATAATAAAAATGCAAAGTCATGCATGGTAAAATACTGAAATGAATCAAAATACTAGTGACGCATGTAAGGTACGCAGAAACTTTACCATGCGGACATATTATTAGTATATTTTAAAAATTATATGAGTTGACTTAATACAAAAGGTACATATTTGCGAATTATTAATTTGCAGAACTTCGATCGGCGGTTTCCATAGGACGGCTAACTAATCGAATGTCAAATAAAGCGAACTATACTGTGTTGATAAAACAGAGCAATCGATGGCGGGAAGTGAAATCGTTACATGCCATTAGCTGACAGCATTTGATTTCTGTTTTCATTACATTATTGAGAGCTCAATTTTGAGAATAGTTATAATTTTGTTTACCGTGGTATATTGTGTGATGGTTTATGGGGTATCTGTTGTTATGGATTGAAGAAATCCATATATCGGCGTGAATTGTATAGTGTATACTGAATGGCATTTGTTTTAGAACGGGAGTTTAATTGAGAACAAATTTTTCAGTCGGGTCGCGTTTTGTCAAACTTTACAAGTGTTGTGGCGCTTACTGACAGACCGACAGACAACAATGGAGTTACATGGAATATATTGTTGGACATTTCTGCTGGGAGTATTAATATGTTCAAAAAGTAGGTCATTGGTGTAGTTTTATGTTAGTAATTAGTATTGTTTTCAACATATTTGATGACGTCATTCTGTCATGTCATCTGCTCATGTATGATGGATAGTTTTCCTGGACTTAATTGTTAACCTACTGCTACCATAACTTGCTGTTCCGTAAGTGGAAAGTTCCCCGCGCAATTATGGAAATATGGCCTTGTCCAATGTGATATAATTAACTCGTACATGTATAATGACCTTGTCCGTCTTTGGAAACGGGAGAGCGAATGTTCAATCCTAGTGGAAGGTGGGTTAAAACTGGTGCGGCTGGTTGAAGCCCGTCAGTTAGTTATAGAAAAGTTATCGCCGGTCCATCTCTGTCGAGAAAGGAATTCGAGAGGTGCTGTTCTTATGTCAGGTGATTCATGAGTCAAAATTAACTGGTCTTTCCAATAGGGATAATAAGTATTATAATTTATAACACAACATTAACCTAATGATCCACGTATACAATCGGTCAATAATAGACTTTTAAGTACTACTAGAATTGCAATATTATTAAACTACACGTACGTCATTTATTAAAAGTTAGCGTCAGGCTCGTTGATTCAACCACAGTGTAGTGTAAAAGTTCAAATTGGAAAACTCAACATAATGATAACTGATTAAACAGAGTACAAAAACGTTAAGCAAACTCTTTTATTTGTGTTTTGTTTTCATAAATCGACCAAGAAACGTGCTGTCTGTCTATATTATTCCGATCATTGAAAATATCAACCGTGTGTTACTGTGGGGCAATTTTACAAACGGGCCAAACTCCAAGTTCCCTTAGTGCGGAGGCAATATGAGCGCCTTTGGAAACAGACATGAAGCCCGGTCTGAAAAAAAACCCACCTCCTTTGTAGGCTAGTAGAAGAGTCTCCGTTTTAAATACGAGAGTCTTAAGTCCGATTCTAGGCCGTCTCATACCAAAGACGGTACAAGTAATTCCTTGTTAGACAGACACACTAAACATAAAGGGAAACTGGTTGATCTTCTCTCATACTCTCATGAGGTTTCGAGAGTGTCCACGATATGCGTATTCGTGAACTGAAGATTGATGGTCATTTAAGTTATATACACGTCAAGTGGTACCCACGAAATGACCATGTGACATTTACTTTTATAATTTGACTCTCAAATTTTTGTTCTGATATAAAACGACTGTGAATAATTCTTTTGCAAAAAATGAAATATGTGTTTTTGATAATAACCGAAGTGCACGTAGGGGAGACCGGGGCTAGTCCAGTCCTTTTTTAGAAAAGTAACAATTTCCAGACCGTTTATCTAGTTTGATCTCTGAAAATTTATATTTATGTAAGACTTAAGTTATGCGGAACTGTCAGCAATTACTCCTACAGCGTTTCTCTGTGTTTATAGGAGTAATGGTTGCTCAAAGTGACCAGATCGAGGTGGCCGAACATGTCCCGTCCCATGGGGCAAGTACGGCTAGCAGGGACTATTTGGTATATTATTTGCATTTTAGGGTACCCATTTGTATATAAAAAAGGAATTTTGAAAATCTCGTGATACCAGAATTATGTTCCCTGGACATAATTGACTTGTAACACTAAAATTAACTGGATGTGCATTCGGATCATCAAGGGTGACGTTATTATGTCGATGACACATCTATATCTTGATTCAGACATTTTATACAACAAAATGCCGAACATGCCCCGAGACCGAACTAGCCCCGGCCTTCCATATTGTTAAACTAAATGTAGCCATCAATTTTAACATCGTTCGTCCGTCCATCAGTGTGCAGTAAAAAAGTTATCGCATACGAACCGATATAAAATAAAAACAAAACAAAAAACAACAACACCGCATATGAGGTTTATGTTGCATATTATTACTTAGGTTACACCCGAAAACCCCAACAGAATACGTGAACACATAAACCCCTGTATATAAACCCCACTGTCAGCGACTGATACACCAGTACGGACTTAAATACCTCACAAATCACAAATGTAATATTTCATTATATAGTTAAGTATCAGTTAATAAGAACTGGAATACTAGAAATGAGAATCAAATTGAAGAATTATGTAAGATTTAGTGAGACTCTGTGCTCCCACCAGCGGGTAATATTCCTCTGTATTAATACATGGAAAACACTGAGTTCTATACTCGTACTTTTTACTGTCAGTTCTCTCCAATTTCTCGTCATAAAAACAATGTTTCTCCTAGAATAACAGTATCTCATTGCACGGGATACTTCGATATACCGAGTTTCGTTGTACTGGGTATATCGTTATACCGAATTTATTTGTACTGTGTATTTCGCTATACCGAATTTAAAGTCCCATAAAGTCTCAGAAATAGCAATATTTTACTAACAAATAAGACCGTGAAACATTGGCAGGTTATAGAGCTCCCCAAATGTCATAGAATCAGCATATATTTGATCTATGTTGACTTTTATCCTAAGAATAATGATCTCCGCAAATCGTCAATTTGTAAACAAAGGAGTATTTTGTCCACCGCACAAAATACTCCTTTGTTTACAATCTGAAATCGACGGGTCGTTCCGAAGACAGTACGTAAAGTTTCGTAATATATCGAGGACACATATATTGATGACCAATTTATGCGAGTACATGTATATGCATTTAAATAAAAGTCAAATACCGACCGGTATCCTCCGGTACTGGTAATCGCCGGTATCCTATTGCACTATATTGTATAGGGCAATCGAGTGTTATATATCACGGGTGAATTAAAGGGTAGATTGTTTCCATTAGGTTATAATATAACATATTCAGAAGTAAAGTGTCTATTTAATAATGTTTTAGACCTTACGTCAACTAGACCCCGGTACTATGCGGAAGGGATGCTGATTACAACATGCTCGTTTCGGGAACCCTTCAAGTTCATTTAATGAAAAGCATGGATACTGGCGAGAATAAGTAACATGGGGCGCGCTGAGGGTGTCAGAATGACAAAAATCCAGACATGTATGCTAAAACGTCATTTTGAAAAATGCGATATTTATAATAACATGTGGTTTAGCTCGAATTAGTGCGAAGAACTTATATTCTATCAATAAAATTGGACAGTATCGAGGTTTCGATTATTTGTATTCTTCTAAAAGCAATTTGTTAAAAACTAATTTATAAAGACACGTTGCCAATCAGAAATTCGTTCAATGTATGCATGAATCTGACGTCATGAGCGCGTTCCACATGGCTCATTCTCACAAATTGTAGTGTTTTTAAGAAAAGTCAATCAACAGGGAACAAATTCATACCAAATACGATACTGTTCCAAGCTGTTTACGAGACCAACGTGCAAAAAAATATTTGCCGTTACGCATGGATGATTTTTACATGAATAAGCCATTTTATTCCGGAAATCGATAAATTAGTGCGTGGAATGAACAAATTACGCATCCTAAGATTTATTGATATAATATATCTGACGACATAATGTTGTTTTAGGGTGGCCAATTAGAAATTTGGTTAAGTGTATAGACGATGCCGAACTACTATCTGAACCTCTTGGTAAACTGACGGCATCGCATCCGCTGCCATTCGAGATATACGCTGATGACCCGGCATCACTTCTTCCACGATCAACTGGTGCCTTTGGTAACTTTTCGCTTTTCGGCTTGGGATCTTAACATAATGATCGGCATAGCTTCCGTGTGTAGAACTCATCCCTTTGGTGTTTTCGGGGAGCTTTTGGCATCGATTCGACTTTGGAAACCTTTCGGGGTGTCTACATGATTACGAAGCCTCACAGAAAGCGTCCCGAAGATGTGGATTGAATGTGGATAATGCGGAAGGGTTGCATAACATCGCGAGGACATGCCGAACCATCTCGATGTGGCGAATTTCTGCTTAGGGAACCCTCCGGTCCTAGTGGACGGCAGGTCTTAGACATTTTAGTTTAAAATATAAGTATAAATAGTTTATGAATATTTTAATTTCTGTCAATCCTGTTTAAAAACTGCCGCAAAGAAGCGTTGGCTTTAACAGATAAAAAAATGTAATATACAAGTAGCACATAGTTAAATAGAAAACTATCACAATGTTTGTGAATAAGTAATACCAACCAACCCACCAAAGCTTAGTTACAACAAAATATGCTTAATTTGGTTGTAGATCTACATCGGTAGTTATACATGTGAAGTAAATGTTCAAAGTCTAGATGGTAAATAGTAAACAATAATGGCGTCCCCGAAACCACTCCATGTTGGGAAGATCGATAGATCTAGTATTTTACTAAATAGGGGATGTAAAGTATCTATTGTGTATGTTGGCTTGAGACTACTACCTCCGTTGATGGCTCCATAGTAAAATGATCTAGTTGGTGTAAGTCGGTGTAGGGATATATTAAACTGATATAGTGACTGCGCTTTGCAAGTTCCTGGCCAGAATTGACACCGAGCCATAATTTCCCAAAGCTTATATAGGCTTACACCACGTGACCATGGACCAAGTCATGTGACGTTACACCGAGTGACGTCTTGGTGTAGTACCAATGACGTCACAAAAGTACACCAACTAAATGAGAAACTATCCGTAAGGTGACTCGGAACAGATATAATTAAGACAGGTAACACTGTTAATACTTTGAAAGTACATGTATATAAGGTACTGTTATGATACGTGAAGCAAATATACATGTACATAAAACAATAAGTAGTGTGTTCCGAGCCATCGTACGTGATAATAGTGAACTAAAGTGATTCCGGGACGTATAGGTAATTGAACAATATATACAATTATACGACAGTTTCTATAGTTTCAAAAAGATACCGGCGGACACCGAGATTTAGCACTCGCCAACGTATGTGAATAACTTCACGCTCGCGTGCACACGGTACTTGACGAAAATAAGCTCGGCGTGTATAACAGTAAACAAAACATCAAAATGAAAGGCCAGAATTATCCATATTGTGTTAGTCAACTTACTGTTGCATAGTAATCAATATTTATAAAAACATAATACACTGTCGATAAGTAACTCATTTTGGGCACAAAATATGACTACTTTTTAGCGTTAATGGGACTTTAAGCAAATAACTTCCCTAGTTTAATGTACAGAAAACATGCAGTGGTAGATAATCCTTTAACAGGCATGGTTACCTATTATTATTTGTTTGCCCCTACAAGACGAAACAACACTATGCTATTACATTTTGGATGGAAATTAAACCCCAATTCATGCAAAAGAACTTAATCAAATATGACCACGTGACACAGACACTTTATGACGTTGTTACAAAATGTAGCAGCCATTTTTTACTACATGTACATGTAATATTTTTCCATATGTAACACATATTTTCCTATTTGATTACAAGTAAATGACAACTAATTATATAAATATTTATATTTAACCGATCGAACCGTGGTTTTCTCAAATACTATTCGTGTTTACATAGTCTGTAAGTTTTAAGTACATTTTCTATATTTTAGTAGCTTCAACAAACAATGTTAAAGTTCGTGAGTTTTAAGTACAGTTTCTATATTTTAGTAGCTTCAACAAACAATGTTAAAGTTCGTGAGTTTTAAGTACAGTTTCTATATTTTAGTAGCTTCAACAAACAATGTTAAAGTTCGTGAATTTTAAGTACAGTTTCTATATTTTAGTAGCTTCAACAAACAATGTTAAAGTTCGTGAGTTTTAAGTACAGTTTCTATATTTTAGTAGCTTCAACAAACAATGTTAAAGTTCGTGAGTTTTAAGTACAGTTTCTATATTTTAGTAGCTTCAACAAACAATGTTAAAGTTCGTGAGTTTTAAGTACAGTTTCTATATTTTAGTAGCTTCAACAAACAATGTTAAAGTTCGTGAATTTTAAGTACAGTTTCTATATTTTAGTAGCTTCAACAAACAATGTTAAAGTTCGTGAATTTTAAGTACAGTTTCTATATTTTAGATGCTTCAGCCAACAATATTAAAGTTCGTGAGTTTTAAGTACAGTTTCTATATTTTAGTAGCTTCAACAAACAATGTTAAAGTTCGTGAGTTTTACGTACATTTTCTATATTTTAGTTGCTTCAACAAACAATGTTAAAGTTCGTGAATTTTAAGTACAGTTTCTATATTTTAGTAGCTTCAGCCAACAATGTTAAAGTTCGTGAATTTTAAGTACAGTTTCTATATTTTAGTTGCTTCAACAAACAATGTTAAAGTTCGTGAATTTTAAGTACAGTTTCTATATTTTAGTAGCTTCAACAAACAATGTTAAAGTTCGTGAATTTTAAGTACAGTTTCTATATTTTAGATGCTTCAGCCAACAATGTTAAAGTTCGTGAATTTTAAGTACAGTTTCTATATTTTAGTAGCTTCAACAAACAATGTTAAAGTTCGTGAATTTTAAGTACATTTTCTATATTTTAGTTGCTTCAGCCAACAATGTTGAAGTTCGTGAATTTTAAGTACATTTTCTATATTTTAGTTGCTTCAGCAAACAAATGTTACTGTTCGTGAATTTTAAGTACAGATTCTTTATTTAAGTTGTTTCAGCCAACACTGTTGATGTTCGTGAATTTTAAGTACAGTTTCTATAATTTAGTTGTTTCAGCCAACACTGTTGATGTTCGTGAATTTTAAGTACAGATTCTTTATTTTAGTTGTTTCAGCCAACAATGTTGAAGTTCGTGAGTTTTAAGTACAGTTTCTTTATTTTAGTTGTTTCAGCCAACAAATGTTACAAGGACGAAGATATTGGTGACAGGGAAGGCAATGTGTATTATTGTAACGATCCAGGTAAACCAGAATGCTGTGAGGAGGAAAGTGCCTTCACATGTTGTGAGGAACAAGCCAAGAAATCTCTGTAAGTCTGATTTGGTCCTCCTCGTATAGTTTATAATAATAATAATAATAATAATAATAATAATAATAATAATAATAATAATAATAATAATAATAATAATAATAATAATAATAATAATAATAATAATAATAATAATAAAGACTTTATTTTACGAGGAAACTTATTTGGCAATACACTAAACAATCAATCTTCCATAAGATCCTCAACAATGAACAATGAACTAGAAAAATAACTAAGCCAAGAAAACAATGATATTTGATATATTGGCCCCTATCTCGTAGTCTGTGAACTTTACTAACCGGGTGGCTTTAATGCGCAACATGTATGCCTAGTGATTGAGGGTTAGATATGGACATTGGATACATGTACTACATAGTATTGTCGGGGAATTTAATGTGTAGTCGCGATGAGTAAAAACACTCTTCCTTAACAATGTTTGTGGATAGTTGTCTCGTGGTGTTTCTGATTTCTATGCTCGGCTGGTTGGGTTGAGCGCTACCTTCCCTGTCGGATTTTCTCATACCTTTTTTGGCTGTTAACAGATATGTGCATACATGTACATTCTAAATTGATCCACGAATCAGCCGTATATTACAGTCTCTTTTCCAATGGTTAGCTTGGCAATTTATGGAATGATTTATCAACTGGTACTAGCTTGCTATTCTGCAAGTAATTAGTTATTGCCTCGACGTCTTCAGATGCGATCAACGTCGTCATAGTACTCAGTCGTCGCGGGAGAACACAGTATCGAAAATCGTATACAATTTTATGGAACTTTGTTGTCACATGTTACATTATTAATTTATTATTATATATTTCAGAAAAGAGCAGCTGATACTTTGGGGTAGTGTTGGTGGTGTTGTTGTGCTCATCAGCCTTGTGTGTTGTTATTTCTGGCGGGATGGTGATTGTTGTAAGGGAGACACTACATTACGGGAGAAATGTTGTTCATGTTGCAGAAAGTCGTACGTATTACCTCCCTTGTATAAATATAAAATTATGTTTTATTAATAATAATGAATAATGATAATGCCTTTATTTTCTTTGGGAGGCGCATTTTCATTATGGTCCACAACAACAATATATATACATGAACACGTATATACTATGAAATATTTACACAAATGTATTGGTTATTATGTTATATGCATTTTCAAACGTTGTACAGGGTTTGGCAGACGGTTGATTTAAAATTTTCAAGTATTTTGCGATCGGTACTAACTATAGCTCTTTTGCTGCTCTGCAACGACTCATGCCTTCACAGAATGTATTTGAGGGTTGTAATTAAGAAGATAGTAAACACCGGACGTCGAAAATCTTCCCAGTTTGTAAGCATTTCGGTTTTCAGGGAGTCCGAATTTATTGTATACATGTATGGCCTTCATTGGTATCCAATAGAAAGGTCTTTATTGTTTGGACCCCATTGGAAATAAGTGCTTGTACTTTGATGGGTTATCATTGACCGCAAGGTTTAAATAATAACTATTACTACTTAAGCTAGTGTCTTAATAAATTATTGGCATTGTTTGTCTTCTTTAAAAACACACACAAATATTGTCACATTAAGAAAAACGACACCAACATGTATTAATAACATACGTTCTACCAGTACATAAAATAAAAAGTAGGGCTTGAGTGACAATTTAATTTAGAATTATACTCCGTTGCAGGCAATTAAGTGTATAGTCAACATAAGTTCAGTAAGTGGTGTTTTAATAAGGCAGCGCATAATTAATTTGATATTAATATTGATTATTACAATATATGTTTACTAGTTCATTCCCTTAGTGTAAAAATACATTGTACGTGAAAGTACATTATTGATATGGTACATTTACTGGGTAAGATATAATAACCGGTGTCCAATGGACTACTGGGGTATTACGTATGAGCGTATAATTAAAACAAGAGTAAAAACTAGGTACGCGATGTCATAATATAGTTCGTATACAAATCAATACAAATGTACCGGACTCATATTCACATGATCAGCTTCTGGAACGACTTGAAATCAATACTTTATTAATAAGCAGCTAATCAATTTTCAGACTAATTGCAACAAAGATGTCTCCATTGTTTTCGTGAACTTGAACTTCAATATGCGTAGTATCACTGGAAATAAGTTGCATTCACATGGACCTTGCATTACTGAGAAAATGACATTTCTTTAAGGTCGTATGCAATCATTTTTAAAATTTCCTGACCGTTACGTGTTTTGGTCGTTTAGTACGTACCTTTAATATTCTGGGTTATTTTTATGCTGTACAATATACAGCATGAACTAGAGATATGTTTTAATGCATTTATGACAAGTGAGTACATTAAATGTAAGAAACAGCGCATTAATTGTCCTTTTAGGGATGAAATAACCACATGCACTAAAAGTGCTATATTAAATTTCGAAAAATAAAAAAAGACAAACAATATGTTTGTTAGTTAATGTTTATTTGTTATTCATCTGCCTTATTTATGAAATATAATTTAGCACCCTTGTTATCCAGATCAATCTAAGTTATTGGATAATCCAAAGTGAATGATGAATACAAATGTATTTCGAAAACAACATCTTTTCGGTCACTTCACTAATGTATACATATTTGTTAACGTTCTAGATAGTGCTACGCGGAGATAGAATGGTTAGTAGCTTTCATGAAACTGGACGAACTATATCTCTCAAATTTTGTGAATATGGTGCACACTAACAGTGAAACAGTTTAAAATTTCACTGTTAAATTTATTTTTTAAGTGTTGTAAACACAATTCTTTTTTTTTTTTGTTATTCACTGTACATATGACTGTACTATCTCAATACATGTATCTGCAATATGTTTTACATTGGAGGTTTGTATATAAAAACTACAGTATTTGTAGTCACATATGTGTGAAAATGGATAATAGCCAGAATGATCTAGCATAAGTCACAAAATGACTTAAATTACTTTGAATAATAATCACTATTAAGCAAATCTCCAAAGTACCTAGTGACTTAGGTATATCGGATATTGTATGTAAATTTCAGAAATATCATTACTTTCGCAACATTTGACTGGAAAAGAGCGTAATTTCAGCCATGACATCCAAAAGCCTGATTCCTTAACGCTTGTCAAATGTTTAATGCATCTTCAGATTCTTTCATTGCAACAGAACTCATTAAACTATAACAGGTATTGTTTAAGTGCTTTAAATCCCTTACAAATTGCGACTGCTAACTCTCTCATATTGATCACGATGCCGCACATGGGTCTGGAATGATTGCATTACCAACTTTAAGGTATCGTTGTTTTAATTGAGCATTCTATTACTGATGTACCATACATTAATGAACTTACTCAAGTTTCATTAAAAAGACGAAAGAACAAAAAATTCCGTCTAAAACAGACACAAGAAAGTGTGGTACAGAATTATTGATTTTACTACATACTAAAATTGCCAAGTGACCTAATTTGGTCGCCGTTTTGGCATGGGTTCGTGTGGCATTGCTCAGTGTAGTTGTGTTGTGGTGTTTCTGATTTCGGTGCTCGGCTGGTTAGGTTGAGTGCTACCTTCCCTGTCGGATTTTCTCATACCTTTTTTGTGTACGGAGTATAGCAATGCACTGTATGTTACATACATTACTCATTTACTCGTAACACTCAATGCACACGTATAACACAGTACTAGAGTATCTGCACAGTTAGTTATGTTTGATGTGCCAAATTGAATACACTTTATGTACACATGCATGCACTCACTATATAACCGAATTGATGCTAATTTTACATCAGTAATTTTTCCAGCACAATTTCTGCACTTTAATGAATGTAAATATTACTGTCTTATGTATGTTGCTGGCATCTCCCGTGGTCGCAAAGGACGTGTCTGTTGGTTAAACGTTCTGTGGTGCTTCCTCCAAATGTGCAGGTCATGGAATAGTATATTCCTCGACACCAGTACTGTTATTTTCTTACGCCCCAAACCGGACATCCTGGATCTGCCCATGGTATAAATGTATTTATATAGAAAATCTAACTTACGTACCAATACCACAGGCACATGGTTTCAGTATTTGCTAAATCCTTATTTTTATGCATTGTAGTAGCAAAAACAAAGAGCCAATATAGGGTACCCTCAGATAATTTGAAACAAAACCTGTATAGGCCTACATATATCGCTGGCTTAGAACCAGAAGGTCGTAACTACCAAATCGATATATTGAGAAAACAAGTGAAATCTGTCTGCAATTTACTCTTTACCTATGGTAAAACAAGTTTTTAAAACTTCATTTTGGTCAACATGACAATTTCCGATTTTCATGAAAAAAGAAGCGCATTGTGAAGTAGATTTCAAATATGAATGAGTCTTATAAGGTCGTAAGAGGTAGTTACGACCTTCTCATTCTAAGCCATCGATATAATATTTGCGTATATTTTCGTATTTAGGAGTGTTGATGAGAAGGCCAAGTTATCTGTGGTACCGGAAGCTGGGACATCGAGTGGTCGGGGCAAACAACCATGGTATATCAAGAGTCAGTATGGTGAGGACAATAACGCTAACTCACCAGTTCCAGAATTCAAGTTTAAATCTCTCTCCTATGACCGTCGCTGATATAATACAGTTTGTATCATCGCCTGGTCAAATTAATCTTCATTCCATTCGGAACACAATTAGTGTCTGGAACAAAAATGCAAATGTCTCGTGTAATTGAAAAGTGATATGTATGCAACCTCATTAAAACGTATGACATTACTCTGTGTGTAAATATCAATCTTGCTATTGTTGAGTCTGGCTGTCGGTATAATTGCGCATTTCATGTATTGTCAATACAGTAGTCTCTTGGTATACACTTTGTTTGTCCATTGTCTATGCCTTACTGTTTGTGTGTGCTTTTTTATAAATGACTACTTTATCATGCGGCATTTCCTGGTAGAGTCTGTACACGTTGACCTTTTCCAAAGAATTGAACCGGGACTCGATGAACAAAAGAAACTCCAATCGGATAATCACGGTCCTTTCCGAAACTATAGTAGTTTGACGGAACTTGCCGAAATATTACAATTAACACGTAATGCACCAGTCATTGGTATCCACGCCCCACCCAGGGGATGGGCCGGATAACTGAATATTGTCCCTGTGGTTTGGTGTGGGAAAAGTTTTCGTAACATTTCCCCTGCAGTGCGGGGGGAGCTGAAACGTAAAGACATGATCGATGGCACTGCTATCCACCGCCCATCCCCGGGGTGGGGGCATGAATGCAACTGACTGATGCATAGTTTTTGTCAGGTTGATTGTGAAAAGAGTTTTGACACTACTGATATTAACGACTCTCGACATCTCATCTATGATGCCGGGTACCGATAGTGCCAGGGAACCCACGAGAGCAAGTTCAGTTTTTGCTACAATTTAATACCAAATAGTATTTTCATTTAGCGTCTACCCCAAGTTCGAAAGACTATCTTGCTATTCTGAGACAAAAAACGAAGCCCTCGAAAAAAAGTCATCACGATTTTAATCCTCATCACTATAACGGCATTGTGTGGCTAACAAAGCTTTCAGGTGGTTGCAATATTAGTATTAATAAAAAGATGGTCTTTCAGTTAGGTTGTGCTATTATTGAATATTCATTACACGTATATTTTACCATGTATTATGTTTTTACGCAATGCGTCTCATTTAGTGTTTGTTGTTATATCGTGTAATTGTTTTGATGTATCTTGATAGTCTATTCTTCAATAAATAAAGTCTATTCGTTTGTTGTTATTACGGTTGGTTTTGATTCCATGACATATTCAGTAAAATTCCAGTATGTTCCTTTATAGTGCTAATTTTGTATTATAATTTAGTTTGTTGGATAGACATATTTAAATAAAGATCACATGGCTTTCCTTGTATCTGGGTTAGTATAACGAGTGCGTGTAGTAAAACGTTCAAATAAGTCTATTTTTTCAGTATAAACTATAAATGGGTTAAGCATTTTTATCACATAAACACCGTGATATTCCACTTGAGAACAAATCGAAGAACATTGTTCTCGAACACGTGTGATAAGAAAAAATGACATAACTTATATGCGCACAATTCACTGATTTAGTAATGAACTATGTTCTTTATTAATACAAAATAATATTTTGAAACATTTCAATTATTGTTATTTCAATAAATATTTTAAAACTGCTTGCAGCTTTTAAGCGTCGTTTTAGCGTATATTTACAGAAAGCGAAGTGGGACTACTTTTTACGAGGACACGCTCGAATACGTACTGGTTATACTAACCCGGATACAAGAAAATTCATGTGATATAATGCATATATCACTCTTTAACAATTTGATATATGTGTATTAAACTCGTTCCGGAAATATTATCAAGCTCGCCAGAAGTTCGTTTAATAAAAAAATAAATATACGTACATTAACGTCTATGTTGATTAACATAATAAAGCATGTTTGGTCATGCTATGGTTTTTGAACAGGGAGCTTTAGCGACCTGGGCCCGAAATTACAACCAATACTTACACTCTGCACGCAGCACTCAAAAATTGTAAATGTTATAAAATGAGCTATTATTTGTTCTAGCTTGCAAATATAAATAAAGAAAATGTATAGAATTATTATTTGAATGTTGAAAATAACATTTGATACATTATCTGTGCAATTACATATATTTATGAGATAAAAATGTAATTGTTGAATCTGAGTACCATACTCTACACTTATAGCTTACAAATGCACTTAATTTCAATTGGAAACAAGCAAATGATAATATTTAGCATCTATTAAATATATTTTCAACTTCTCGTTCTCAAAATGTGTCGCTTTGAACCTCAAAAGAAGGAATTTCAATATTTGATTGCTGAGTGCAAAGTGTAAGTATTGGTTGTAATTTCGGGCCCTGGTCAGTGGAAGCGTTAAAAATATACTGAATAAGAGTGCAAGCTAAAAATAGATGGAATTGCGCGGAATGACTTCAGACTTTATCGCCTAATCTTTAGCCGAGACAGTGTTTATAATGTTGCATGATGACTTAGCACTTTATTGCAGGAAGCTTGGTAAATATATCGAGACAGCGATTGTATTATGTTATGTAAGCTAGGTTACCATCCGGTCAGTGATAAACGCTCAACATTTAAATGCTGCGAGTAGTATAGGCAGTAGTGGCAATAATGTATTAACTAGATGCTTAACATACATGTGACTGGGAAAATATTTTTCTGGAACAATCCCTGTTCTTCAAGTGCCATCGGCGCTTTGATAACTATCTGCTATTTGCACGATTAAAAATTTTGAGAGGCACGCTCTATATAGTCTGTCAACATATTCAAGGCTATAAAATCATACAAAACACAACACGAAGCGACACAACAAGACACAACATGACACCACACAGCACGACATGAAATTACACGCACGACTTAGCACGATAAGACACGACACGGTCGGACCTGACACAGTAAGACAACACTTGCCGCGACTTGACACACATCGACACGATATGGTACACGACACGACACGGGTATTTCCACGACATGACGTAAAATGTCGCCGGTTCGTATATTGGCGAGTAAATTGTTAAAACATTCCTGTAAGAACGTTGCACGTTTGTATAAAATAGAGAAATGAACCATCGCTTGTACCGGAGTCAATTATCAAATCTGCCTGTAGTTCGATGATCGGGAGCGGTGGCCAAGAGGTAGGGTGCGCGCTTCGGGATCGAGAGGCCCCTGGTTCGATCCCCCCACTGGACCACTGGTTAATTTCTCTGAGCAAGACCAACAGCTCCACTCCAACATGGTGTAAAATGGTACCTGTGAGGGCAGTGTCTATTCCTGGGTGCCGCAGATCGATGTTGGCTGCCACACCACAGGAGAGAAATAGTCTCCCCAGGGAGACACAAGTGTAGGTTTCCATATGTAGCCCAATGACCAGGGGAAGTTGAAATGTCAAAGGGTGCTTGAGCGGCCTAACAGCTGAAAAGAGCCCTAGAAAATTGGTAACTTAACTTTTTTTATCGGTCGGTATACGTTCTGGCTAATCGGACTGGAGTGTGACTTAGATTGTCGGACACAAGCAAGGCATTGCATAGCAACAGAGATTGGTCGATGACCATGTGATGACTGGTTGTCGTGTCTGGCAATCTCATCCACAATCCAAGATCTGCGCCTGTCGAGTGGGCGATATTAAGACACCGTGTACACGTCTAGCTGCCGGGTTATTTATGATCCACTTGCACATGTACTATGAGTAAAGCATGCTATACCTAAGTCAAGAGCATAATTATATATAATGCAACAAACAGCTCTGAACCGAACCGAAATAGCTGCTGGCCTGTTTAGTTCAACACAATTGTAATATTCTACAGATGGCTTTGTACTTTGATAGAATCTGATTTAACCAAGAACATGAAGTTCGACATATTTAATAATGCATAATCCATTTTGGTATGGATATGTTGGGTCCACCACCGTGTATACGATTATCTAGCAAAAGGTATGCATCAACTAAAACTATTTTCTAAAAGCAAAAGCAATCAATATTGAAAGTGTTTAGTTTTCTAACTAATCGTAACTATTGAATAGTCAGTATAATGACGCGATATTCGGAATTTTAAACAGTATAGAGTTCCCAATAACAGTTTTAGCTTCATGGTCTCAGGCGATGGTTTTAGAACTGTTTATTCCTCTATTGAATACAATATCGCCATAATTCGAACCGGCAACCATTTTGGTCAGTAATGAAGAACATTGCCAAATCGATCACCAAACTAGGTAATGAACGCATGCAACTATTTGGAAGAAGATATTTGTATTTTAAACATACACTTGAACTATGCATGGAACTTGGTCTGTAAATGTAGCATTGATACGTATAGCCTAGATATACTTGGTCCCAACGAAAAGACCAATTCTAGTTGGCAACCTAGCTGATCCAGTGTACGACATCAGGGGGAATGAGTACTTGTAATATCCAGTCCATGTATTTAATTATCTAAAAAATTGGTTTTATGAATACGTTCCCACAGGATGTTGTATGTGTGTGAACATGGGGGGAACGCTACAATTAAAGTTATGTATAATTTTATGAAAACAGACACAGTCTTCACAGCATCGGACCTCCGGTCTTCTAGAGATCACCAGTTCAGGTACTATAAGAAGTAATAATACTTGCAACGCTAGCTTGAGAAGTTAAGCTACTCCTTAATTGTTCATATGGTTGTGCACCTATGGACAATCTTGATTGTGTTGATTCCTATATGGATATGAGGGTCCAAAATTGAGAGTTACTCTTGGTCTATCAGTACTCTAACTGCCTCTTAATGATTGCTAAAAAATGTAGACCCCCCATTCAATATAAATAAAATACAATCGCTTTGTTTGTGTTCGCAATATGAACAACTCGCTGGATTTGGTTGTTGCATTTGACACTGCTGTCAATGTCAACACCTAGCCTAGGACCCGAGGAGCTGCTCACTGTTTCGAGCACTTGATTCGTTCCAGCCGTCGATATCTTCATGACAGTTGGATAAAAATACTTCGTATGTGCAAAGAAGTCCAAACAGCCGATCTGTTTGACATACTTTGGTATGTGTCCTCGTTAAGGAACGTGTAATCAGGAATTGTATTATATATTATTATTGTACGAACATAGAACAGCTCCCGATCAGTAATAATATACGATAAGAAGTACATGTTTGTTATTGTTCCTGTCCTAATCCAATATTGGGAACCAACAGTTTGATTTTCAAGTCACAGGTAACTGTATTAAGGAACTGTTTTTTTTTAATTTATATTTTTGATTATTTTTTTTGCGTTTTAGAATTTATCAATGATATTGTTACCTTTGTCTGCATCATGCATGATCTTTTACAAAAATCGTTTTGCTAAATCGAATGCTGTTGTCCGGTTTTACGGGTTTTACACAGTAGCCGATAGCGTTTTTCACGATTGGCATAATAGTACGACCACCGGGGCAATAGATAAACAAAAAAATATTGTCGAAAAATAACAAAAATACGAGACTTTTAATTAACATTTCATTGAAAATGAATTAAAAACTGTAGGATCGATTAAAGTGGCAGGTAAAGCGTTAGTCAATTCACAATAAATGGGTGTCGATCCCAAATTTGCAAACGTCCACTATTGACTTCTTATTGTCTCATATTTCCGTGGTACCCTTATTTCCGTGGTATGTGATATAACCAGTTGTGTATGTCATATACACGAAACATGACTGTCAATAGGTTCACTATCACTAATATTGCATAAACTCATTAAAATGTTCTGAAAAAGGGGAATAAACAATTTCTTATCTTAAGTTTTCCTCTAAACGTAGAGTACATTTGCTTGCGTTTTTTCTGAGCACGTTACTTGCTAAACCTCCAGCAACAACTGGTTATATCTCAGCTTACATTGCATTTGTCTGGTACAGTTAGAAACATTTGTCTTAACATTTATACTCTGTTTCTATCCAGTGCCGCAGTGCACGTCTTTGACACTTAACTATCAGCATTAGACTAGGACTGTTTTCTTCTTCTTCCATTAAAGTACAGGACGCCTTCTGGCGTATACTCGTACTGGCGCATGGCGGTGAAAGAGGTGTCTTTACATATTTACAGTGAATTTAAAATCATTTATTGGTGTGGATAAAAACAGTCCAGTACAAGTTATCGCAGCGTCACTGACTGCACTTCCCTCTTGAAGCTGTCAATGGTAGGGCAGCTGATGACTGTCTGGGGAAGGCTGTTCCATAGGCGGATGGTGTCCGGGAAGAACGATTTTTGGTAGCACAGGGTTCTAGCAAAGGGCACCATGTATGTGAGTCCGTGGCCTCTAACTGAGCAGATCGGAGTGAGGTGAGTTGTTGGGACCTCTACTAGCTGGTACACAATCCGGTACATCATGGTGACCTTTGCCTGTGCCCTGCGCTCCTGTAGTGATGGCCACTGGAGATGGTGAAGCATGGCTGTGACACTGCTGGTCCTTCTGTAGTCTGAGAAGACCATACGGGCAGATCTACGCTGTACCATCTCCAGTTTCCGAACATTGGCATCGGTGAAGGGGTCCCAGATTATTGAAGAGTATTCCACGAGAGGCCTCACCAGGGTCTGATAGCAGAGTTCTTTGGTCCTCATCGGGCATTGGTTGATATTTCTCTGGAGGAATGATCTTGCGTTGTTGGCTTTTTTGGTGATGGTGTTGATGTGGTGGTTCCAGTTGAGAGATTTTTGGAAGTTGATGCCTAAATATTTTGCTGTTTCTGTTTCTTCTAATATGTGTCCGTGGATATTGTAGGGTACTTTGATGGGTCTTCTTTTGTTGGTGATATGCATGATCTGGCATTTTTGGGGGTGGAATTCCATCAGCCAATCCTTCTCCCATCTTTGGAGTCCATCTAAGTCTCTCTGAAGGGCTATTGCATCTTCCTCTGTCTTGATGTTCTGGTAGAGTGCACGGTCGTCTGCAAACATTCGCGAGGTGGACTCAGGTGAGATGTATTCAGGTAGGTCGTTGATAAAGAGTAGGAATAGTAAGGGTCCTAGGACGCTACCTTGTGGAACCCCTGAGTCCACTGATGCCTGCGATGAATGTTTGCCATCCAGGAATACAGTCTGGCTTCGCCCTCCCAGGAAACTGCTTATCCACTTGTGTAGGTTGTTTCTGATGCCATAGTAGTGGATTTTCGACAGGAGACGAAGGTGTGGTACCTTGTCGAAGGCTTTCGAAAAATCCAATAGAATGACATCAGTTTGGCCTCCGGCATCCATGTTGCTGGCTAGGTCCTGAATAGTCTGGATAAGCTGTGTCTCACATGACCTTCGCTTCCTGAAGCCGTGCTGAGCATCTGTCAGGATCTGGTGTTTGTCAAGGTGCTTCATGATTGAACTGGTTACTATGTGCTCCAGTGCCTTGCAACTGATTGACGTCAATGATACAGGTCTGTAGTTCTCAGGCTTGCTTTGGTCACCCTTATTGTATATAGGAACCACGTTTGCTGACTTCCACTCATCTGGCATGGTACCTTGGTCCAGCGAGGCCTGGAAGAAAAGTGTGTAAATTGGTGTCAATTCAACAGCAAGTTCCTTCAGCAGCCTTGCCGGAAGTTGGTCGGGGCCGGTCGCCTTGTGGGGGTCCAGTCCTGCAAGGATCTTATGTACTCCCTTTTCTGTGACGGTGATGTTGTCAACCTGCTGATGAGGGCTTGGTCCCATGTCCGGGATTGTGGCCGGATCTTCGTCTTTGTTGAAGACGGATGAGAACTGCTCATTAAGGATGTTTGCCTTGGTCTCACTGTCAGAATGTGTTATGCCTGTCTTTGCCTTGAGTGGTGCCACTCCATGGTTTTCTGTTTTCTTACTTTTGATGAAGCTGTAGAATTTCTTTGGATTTGACTGTTGATCTGGACTGATGATATTGGTGACATAATCGTTGTAGGCGGCTTTACAGGCTTTGCTTGTTTTCTTCTTGATGTTTTCGTATCTTTTTACATTTCCTGGTGATTTAGTTGCTTTGGCCGTGTTGTATGCCCTCTTCTTCCTTCTGCTCATTCGCTTGACTTGTCTAGTGATCCAAGGTTGGCTAAATCTTGAGGTAGTCATCTTGGATGGTACACATTTCTCAAGGATACCAAGAAGATGATCCTTGATCTCCGTCCACATAGTGTTTACACAGCTTTGTGCAGTGTGCTTCTGGAGGAAGAGCTGTTGGAAGTCCAGACATTTTGACTTCAGGGAATCCACATCTGCTTCTTTCCAGAGGTGAATGAGGCGTTTCACTGGTTTTGTCCTTTTTGCTGAGGCACTTGACTCCGTGTAGACGATGTCATGATCACCTAGTCCAGGTAGAGTGGTGCAGCGTGTGATCAGTGTAGGTCGGTTGGTAAGGAAAACGTCAAGAATGTTGTCTTTTCTGGTTGGCTGGGTGACCATCTGATGTAGGTTGCAGGATTCAGTCAGTTCTATGACCATGTTGTTTATCCGGCTGGCATTCTGGTTGCCTTCCACAGTGTTGGATTCCCAGTTGATATCTGGAAGATTCAGATCCCCGCCAATCCATATCACAGCGTTCTTGAACTGTTTCCTGATGTCTTCTACGGTTGAACACAGGTCTTCAATGTAGGCTATATCACTACTTGGTGGTCTGTAGATTGATCCTACTATCAACGTCTTGTTTTTGTCCAGTGTGACTTTAACGAAGACTTGTTCAGTGTTGCGTCCAGTGTCTAGCTCTTCATAGATAAGGTCTGTCTTCAAGGCAAGCAGGACTCCCCCATATCCATCTTTCCTATCTCTTCTTATTATGTCGTAGTTTGATGGGAATATTTCTGAGCTATAGATGTTCTGGTTTAGCCAAGTTTCTGTCCCCATGATGATGGTGGGATCTGAAGAGTCAAGGAGGTTGCATATTTCTTCTTTTTTGTTCTTACAACTCTGGAAGTTTATATTTAAGGTTTTTAGGGTGCGAAAGGATGGTGTTGATTTCTTCTTACGTGATGAAATAGGTGAAGAGCTGGACATAGGAGGACCTGGGCTGGATGCAGTTGTAGCACTCGATAGGTCGGAGAAATGGATTGCTTGATGAGTCAACAATAAATGATTCAAATAGGCTTGTGGAGAAATTTGGCATTCCACAATTATCACAATTCCATGATAGGTTGCTAAAGTTGCAAAGGGTCTCATACATGTGCGAGTTCATATGCATGCAGTGTGCAGTTTTGTAGGAACTTCTTAGGTCTATTGGGCCTGGCTTATGATGTTCCAGACCTCATTGATGATTGACCTAGTGTCAGAATAGTTACACATAATAAATGAACAACTATCATTGGAACTTTATATCAACCAAATATTGAATATTTTCAGATAAACATTTGATGAATCAGGATGAGTAAACAGAGTGTAAGATTGAAGTATGCGTGTGATCAGGACAAATCTGTACTCATCAATAACTTTGAAGCAAGAGGTTGGATTCCTGTAGGACCTGATGATGATTGGAACTTTTATTGGTAAGTTATAAATTTGAAAGGGTAAAGTTATTGTTTATTATAGTGTCTCCATTCTCGTTCAACCAGCATATTTTTCATGTGAAGTATAGTCTGGGGACTTTACTAACCACTCATTCATGTCACTCATATTGAAAGGGTCAGCCAATTTGATACCTATTTTTCTTATGCACAGTTATACAATGTTGTAGAGTGCCACGTCTAGTATATGAGTTCCTGGCAATGATAACTCTACAACCAGTATTATGTTAATCAATATTTCTATGTTGATATGTAAATAATGATTTCTCTTTACAATGTTATGCATGATTCATACAGGGAAAACTAATATATAAATGGTTAAATGTTTTAATCATCTGGCATAGTCAGTCCTCTAAGCTCACTCGGTAGACCACAAGACTTCTTATCTAGAGGTTGTCGGTTCAAGTCCCAGGGCTGACCAATTAAATTTACAAATAGTCTTTCGGAAGAGAATTTTAACCAAGGTCCAATGTATTGGTGCTGTACACCTGGAATGTAAACAAACCAGTTGTGTCTCTGGAACGAGTACACCTTCTGTATCTGCACTATCCACCAAAGCCTAAAATGACTAAACTCTTCTGGGGGCCTTGCCCATATGGAATATCCAGTGGTGCGGATGAATAAAATCATGCAAACAAACATCTGGCAATAGTGTTAAATTCCAACAAGCCAATTGCATGTTTAAACAGCCTAATATGATGTATGCCTTGCTTCTCAAGACATGCTATGACATAATTTTGTAAAGATTTTGTATATTCATTTGGTAGATTATGTAACTTCGTCTGTATTGTTGTAATTCTTTCATTGTTTTAGGGCCAATGTACAGAGTATCAGGAGTGTGTTCAGTGTGGATAGTGGTTTCAGACTACAAGATGACCAGTCAGTATCACTTACTTATTCTATATTTTACAAACTCCTAACATGAGTTACTTCCCTTTGTATTTCAAAGTTACCAGAATTGTATCATACCACAAGTAACAATTATAGAATTCATTGGCAGATTTATATCCCCTGCACAACCTTTGTTGTAAGGAGTCGGTCCAGCTCTCTGTCCGTAAACAGATTCTTGTGGACACAACTCCAACAGGATTTCCTTCAAACTTTCACCCAAGAAGAACCTCAACACTCAAAAATCTGCATAACCAGATGCTTCTTATCAAGTTATGAGCCTATTTTCATGAAAATAGGAACTTGTCATGTTGACCAAACTGAAGTTGAAACAGCTTGTTTTACTTGTTCAATATAAAAGAATAATTTTAGACAGTTTTTTTCTGTTTTCTCAATATATAGATTTTGTACATGCGCTCTTCTCATTCTTAGCCAGCGATATAGAGTAAAGAGTTATTTTTCAAAATATCCTACTTGAGATAATCTAATTGACTGAACTATTTTCAGGGTAGTAAACCACTTTCCTAACCACATGGAATTGACTAGAAAAGATCTGATGGTTAAGAATATAAAGAGATACAGAAAGGAACTAGACAAAGATAACAGTCCACTAACTGAGAGAGATGAGAATGGTAGATTTGTACACTTAGGTAAGTTGGACAATACAATTACTCCTGTTTTAGTGGACACCTGAAGGATTAAAATCTATCTACCTGAAGCATCCTTATGTATCAGTGGTTAGTCAAGTCTCAATACTTCTTCATTCACATGAAAAATGCGCTGATTGAACAAGAATGGGCTGAAGCAGCCATTGATATTCAACCCATTTTGGCATTTTTCATATGAATGAAGTATTCACTTAATCAACCCTTTGCTTTAAGCAGAAACATAAGTTATGATGTTTCATGTGGCAGGCTGCTGATATTTAAACACATGTATTATTTTACTGGTGTTAACTTACACTATACACATGTGATATAAGAATATACATACTCACTATACTAACCCAGATACAACAACAATCATGTGATATAATTTAGTATTTCACTCCCTAGTTACAAATAATATTTTGAATATTGTTTTATTTTTGTATTTCAGATTTCATACCACAAACCTACATGTTACCAGCTGACTACAATCTGTTTGTGGAAGAGTTCAGAAAAAATCCAAACACAACTTGGATTATGAAACCATGTGGAAAAGGTGACATTTTCATACATTTATACAACTGTAGACATTTTACAGTTATCATTGTGCTACATCAGCGGTAATTCAAGTCCCTCAGACAAATTTGATTATAAGCCTAAATCAACAAATATCTACAACATCATCCTTATACACCAGTGGTCAATCATAAGTCAACCACTCAAATATTTTCACAAAGGTGGAAGAATATAAGGATCCACCATGAGCTTCTATGTAGGAATACTAGGATAAGATATCTTACCCAAGGGGTCGAATTTTAACCAGGCACAAGGCATGGTGATGTCATCATAACGTGACATTGCTATATGTTCACATTCAAAACAATTGTTACACATGAACAATCTTAACATATACCTTAGATGTGCACTACGGAAAGAATTAGCGCTGTGATGATTTTTGCCAGAATTATGGCCCTTTGCTGGTGGGTTATATTAGTCTGCTGAATGGGGACAGTTCTAGTTTCTATTGTTGTAGATAATTGATTCGTATAAATTATACTTACAGCTCGAGGTATTGGTATATTTCTGGTGAACAAATTGTCACAGTTGAAGAAATGGTCTCGAGACAGTAAAACTAGCAAGTAAGTTCAATATAACTTTCAAATTGACATTAAACTACTTAGAACTGCCTTATTTTGATGTATGTTGAAAGGGGGCTGGGATCTATTCCAGTACCATTTTATCAACTTCTTTAGAATTTATCACAACAGCTCCTATTATACATGATGTTCTAATTAGTAGAACAATTGTTCACCTTGGTTTTTTCTGGGACCAAATTTGAATATAGTTGCGGGCCTTATTTGCTGGCCAGTTTTTGTGTAATAATGATTGATATTTTCCTCATTTATAAATAAGTGTTTGAACTTGTATATTTCAGTTTTGTTCCTCCAACATCAAAAGACACATATGTGATATCAAAATACATAGATAACCCTCTTCTGATTGGAGGAAAGAAGTTTGATCTACGTTTATATGTGCTGGTAACATCTTTCAGACCCCTCAAATGTTATATGTAAGTAAATATATCATATTAACAATATGACTAATATAAACAGTCTGTGAATTTATACTTTGAAGCTACTTTCCCAAATCGGTACAATTCAATAGTTTCCCTATACATAATCACTGCAAAAGGTACTTGCTTGACTGCAAAAGTTACTCGCCCAACTGCAAAAGTTACTTGCCAGAATCAAGACTTACTTCTCCAAGCCAAGTGCTAATTTCGCAGACTGTATAAATTATTTTATTTATCTTGTTCTAAAAAGATTAATTATGTCACCTGTCTCTGATGGGTAGTTATATTGCTTGTCGTTTTGTCAGTGTATCTTGTCTGTTGGGTAAACGCCCAAATTGTTAATGTTTTTGGCCTATTACATGAGTGCTAACCCTAGGATTATCAAATTTTACATTGAGATTTTTCATAAACAGTAGATAACACCTATTGATATTGAGGTCAGTAGGTCATGAGCTTTATCATCTCTTTTTATGAATAGCTATTCTTGTTTATCCAGTGAACGAATGTGACGTTACGCACAAATAATGAAAAGGCAAATAAATAGTCCTGACTTAATTCCCTTTTTAAAGCAGATGTAGTGACCGGATAAATAGAAAAATAGGTTAGTGCCGTGAGTAAAAGTTTATCTGGCTCGGCTGCGGAAATTATCAGATTCGCCTACGGCTTGCCCGATTAATTCCTCTGCCTTGCCAGATAAACTTACTCATCCAGGCCACTAACCTATTATTCTCTATGTAAAGTACTTTTTGTCTAGAAAGAAGTTTTGGAAACAATCACCCATTTGTAGTACCGTAAATTGTTTGTATTTTTATGTAGATTAGAACTATAATCCCTTGATTTCCATTCTGTTTTATTAAATTTTAATGCATGTATCTTTATATTGTAGGTTTAAGTTAGGATTTTGTCGTTTTTGCACAGTGAAGTATAATGCAAATATAAATGAATTGGACAATATGTTTGTGCATTTAACCAACGTTTCCATACAGAAAACCGGGGTAATTGTGCTAAATGATTATATAATATTTGATGTGTGTTTGATTGATCACTGATTTATGGAGAGACAAAAATTTTATCCTAGCCAAAGGAATAACTAGGGGTATTAAAATGGCTTGCTGTCGGTCAGTTTGTCCATGTGCAAACTGGTTATTTCTCTAGAACTAGCTGGTAGAAATTCAGTATGAACAATCATACTGTAATAATGCCTATAAAGTTTAATATCGGTCCATTTTTCTAGTGGAAACTTTGGATTACTTATCAACCTGAAGTACTTGCTTGCTTTTTTTGAAGCCAGTTTGATAACTTCTCCATAATTCAATTATAGGACTCTATAGACAATTTTATGGTAGACTATATAACATGCCCAAACAACCAAAGTCAGTCTGTCAAACAAAACAAATTAAGAACAAAAACAATGACCTATTGCAATGGTCTATGTAACCTATTCTACATGCTACGTACGTTTTGTATCTATTCAGGATGATTACAATGCAGTACATGGTGGTAAATGGACAGTACAGAATCTACGTCTATACTTGGAAAGTACTCGAGGCAAGGAAGTCACAGATAAATTATTTGATGAGATTGACTGGCAGATTGTCCACTCATTGAAAGCTGTATCGGTAAGTTAAGTAATTGTTTAATGTGTGCGTTAAATTTTAGTGATAAGGCAATTTGTGGATATACTGTGTAAGTGGTAAGTTAGCAAAGTGAAAATATTGGAAAATTTCCATACATATTTCTACCTGCTAAATTTCAGAAATACATAGTTCCCTAACATTGTTACATCTTTAGGGAAACTCCTATGTTCTTAATTCACAAAGTACTTGAGGGGAAAACTTCTTTAAGCATTGTACTCAATATTAGACACATGTATAAGGATGGATTGTTAACAAATTGTGTACAAATTCCATGTTATTTGGCAGTCTAAAAATTCTCAATGATATTTGCATATTGTCTATATTACAGGGTGTTATATCCAATGACAGACATTGCTTTGAATGCTATGGGTAAGTTTAATTCAGCAACAAATATTCGCCTTAATTAAATGTGTTCTGATAAATTGACAGAAAAAATCACTTGCCCCAGAAAGACTGAACTTTTCAAGTTATATAATTTAATACCGTTAATGATTTAAAGAGAAACAACTGAATGTATGTTTCCTGAAAACAGCAACTTATCTTTTTTTTTACATTTTTCACTGGATGTGCCTGAGTCTTTTACTTACCTGATGGGGCATGTTGCTGTCATTATGCTTGGTAACCATAAGTGTCATGTGTATCCGTACACTGGGTATGTTAATGAACCAAGAAGTGTAATCAGAAAGTCTCAGCTTGTGTATTGTACCTTAATTTCTTGTATCACATTCTTAGGTATTTTCCGTCAATGTTAGAGTGCATTGGTCAATTTGGCTAGGAAAGAACAGAATGATCACACACTTTTCAGGAATAATGAGTATCTGCTATCGAAAGACAGGTCGGCATGATCAGTGTCCTGTAAAGATATGATATTAATGAATTATGGAATCATATTGTTTGTTAATTTTGAGCATTACTGTCCGAAAGAGTACCACAATAGTTGATATCCGGAACTCAGTGCAAGGTGGTTTTCCCCTAAATTTACATAAAGGTACAAACAAATCTGGCCTAGTTATACTGGTTTTGTATTCATATGCAAACACAACTGGCTCCTATTCTGTTGTCCAGATATGAATATTCAAGTGACACAAGGATAATAACGGTAAAAAACTATTTGTACCTACAGATTAGTGGAGGTCCGGAGTTGATCTATATCACATAACCTGTTTATGCTGTTGTTTACAGATATGATATTATCATAGATGACAATCTGAAGCCGTGGTTGATAGAAGTGAACGCTTCTCCCTCACTGACGAGTACAACATCGAGTGATAGAATCATGAAATATAAACTGATGAATGATGTTATCAATATCACAATACCACCCGGAGAACCACCAGAGTAAGTCATTCATTCTGACCTCCATCTCCCGAAGCATCTCAAGTAGAAATCTCGATCTCCCGGAGCATCTCAAGTAGAAATCTAAGCTAAAATTAAGATTTTTGGTCAAATCAAAGTCTGAATATTAGATGATTTAGCAGTTTGAGCTCTTTGAATTGTACTGTTATTGTGTTTAAACGAAAATAAACATATAGGTTGTCACATGTCATCAGTAAAGGAGGTGTCCGTTAGAGCAAGTAAGTTCTGGTTGGTGATTACATCTAGGAATAGTGGTTAAATCTTCTTTCTGTAAAATGTGACTAAAAATTGACACATGAAGTATAACTGGATGTAAGCATACCACAAATCCTGATTAAAATCGTACATGTATAATTTTATTACAGTGTGAGATGGAACAAGACAGTCTCCAGAGAACATCTGGGAAACTTTTATGTACTGTAAGTATGCAATATAATACACTCGAAAAGTACACACTTTTTTATTTTAATTTTTCTGCAAAAGTACAACACCGATAAGTGAACGGAATATACCATTGGAATTACGGAAATATTTTCTATCCTATGCAGTAAATTACCACTATTAAATATAATAACAATGTTTTACAAAAGACCATTTATTTCATAGCTCAAAACAACGAAGTCGCACATCAATATCTGACATGATCATCATATGCCAAATGACATTTTAACATCATCGGTGCATTAAATTGATACAGTTGTACGGGAATTGTTGCCGGAGTGCCATTTTAGTAGAAAGTATGTTATGATGTACAGTATGATACATTGGTACGCATGCACGTGGGAGATAACATGGGGAAAGTTGTTGCTCTTATCTCTTAACCTTATGGCAATTTATCCCATGACGGATAATATAGGTTGCAGATCTTGTTTCCCAATTGACCTTAAAAAAATTATGATAGTATTTAACTATTCATATCTAAAAGCACTGTTCTAATGTATAAGAAAGGCACTCCATAGAAAGCGTATTGAAATGGTGTGCCTAATTTGTTTTATGGAACCTAACCTAATATACTGGTAGCATACATGCCAGATCTCCTGCATCATGCAGGAGTCTCCTGCATTTGAGACTCTACTCCCGCATGATTAGGAAAATTGATCAAATCTCCTGCATTTCTTGGAATACTGGAAACTTGACATTTTTAGTTTGCATGATGAAAATGATAACAAATATTAATTAAGATAGCTTTATGAAGCATGCATGGTAATATCCTACAAGTAAAATAAGTGAAAACTGCATATTAACTTCATTTATTTAAGTTTAAAGTTTGAGCAAGAAAAATCTCCTGTATTTCGTTGAAATCTCCTGCATTTCCATCACCAATCTCCTGCATAGGCTTCAGGAAAATATGGCATGTATGTGGTAGGAACATTATGTCGAGAGTTCCATTCCTAATTTTCAATCAAATAATAAAATCAAATCTCTATACATCACCAGTATTTACCTACATTTATTTATTCAGATATGATGAAGACCTAGCACAATCAGACCCTATCACATTGGACCCTAGAAACAAGCTTGGACCCGGTGCTCTAGGTATGAGAGGAATGAGAGAACAGAAAGGTCGGCCCTCACCAGCAACATGGAAGTGATTCTTGTACCAGTATACCTAGATGTGTGCTTCATCAGTCAGCAGCAAGCTGGTCTACTTATGGAGATATAGGCATATTGGCTAGGAGTCCAAGGACATCTTCTCCTATACTATTCAATTGGTGGTTTGATGTGTTAGTCCAAGTGTTAAGGGAATGCCCAAACATCAACCCTACCACTTGGAAGTTGCATTTGTTGTGTCATCTAGATAATATATTTTCAACTACTTGACCAGTCAAGTTTTATTGTGGATTTTGACTTTTTTTGTGGACAAGCATGCCTAACAAAGCTATACAGGTGTCTAAAGTTTTTGTGCTCGAAGTTTAAACTTTCCTGGTAGTTAAAATGACTGTGTCATGGACAGTACTGATGGTTTTGTGTGCGACTGTATGCACAAGTCATTTCTATGTGCTGATCATTTACATATTAACATATTTTCATTGCCTGATCATTCACATAGGCTGATCACTGAAGTATATATGCTTTATCATTTGTTCATGTCCTTAGTAAGATCTGCTGTCCACTAGGACCTGGAAGGGTTCCCTATGTCAAATTTGCAAAATCAGGACCCTTCCATGTCCTTCCTATACATTTGTCTTCTGTGCAAAGAATGGTCGCTGGCATCCAAACTAGTTTTAAAATGGATGCCAAAGATTCTATTTGGGATAATCTGAAAACCATTTAGGAACGTGTTGTCATTAGCTCAGCAATCATTCTGTGTCGCTTCATAATCATGTACATGTAGTCATCCTCAGGGAAGATTCTGGAGCATAAGGAAATTTGGAACATGTTATGGTAAACTTCAGCATTAATATGCTTCTAGACCAGGGCATCCTGAACGAACCTGATGGCCAAGCTGTGCCCATGTTACTGATTAGTGATAAATGATCTAGAAAGATTCCCAAAACCAGCAAAACCATATCAGCGATCCTTTTGCAATGCATTGGATTCGGGGCTTAGTGGATCCGATGGCAGATCTTCGTGATGAATTGAATTTTGAGATTCTTTATGTGATAGAAGTTCGTGATTTTAATTTATTATTTTTGTATTAAATTATTTTATGATGATATCTTGTGTGTTTGTTTTTAAAGATTTTCATTTCTCAGCACTGAGCAGTATTTCACCAACTTCCCAGCTTTTAAGTGACATAACCAGGCAGTGCTCAGGATGATTGAAATGGGTTACTTTCTAACTCAGAAAGCATGTTTATGTAAAGCTTAAAACTTGTACCCAGGTACATTTTGTATTGATGTAAAGAGTTATCACATGAATACTGTAATATTCCATGTGAGAACAAATGACAGTACAAAGTTCTACAAAGTGTGTAATAAGGATCATAGATGCGCAGTAGTTGATCCTTCATGAATACAGGGCCCAGATCACCAGTACTAACTTGCTCTTCCACAAACATATATATATATATAAGACTTCTCCACAAGATGGAAGACATAACTTTAACCAGTGTAGTAGAAGTATACAATACATGGCAACATTATTTCCACATTAGCTAGCTAGATTGCTTTTGGCACTTTCGACATGTGAAATTAGCCAGAAATTTTGTTTGGATCATTATCAAACTTGGTGAAATATTAGTGAGTCTTATTGCTTCAGCTTTAACAGAAACTCTGTGATTTATTGGACATGTAAAATGTGGGCTTTCATACGAAAATGCTGTACAACACCCTATGAATTATAAGAAACGAATATTTGTTCGACGATTGAATCAAAGTACATGGAAACCATCCAAAGTTTTAATTTGAAATTGAGGTAGTCTTGTAGCATACTTGAACAGATGCAAGTAATTATTTTGACATTAAATGACTATTAAAATATAGATCTATACACTTTAAAGAAATAGCAGTGATTATAAATGCTGTCAATTTTAAATCTCAGTCTGAGTTGCAGTCTTAAACTGTTGGTGAATAAGGCCCCAATGTTTTGAGTTAAAGTCATCAAACTTGATAGGAATATGAGTCACCATGTATAGCTGCACAACTTGGTATTGTGACTGTTAATCCAGTGTTAGCAGGATATAACAGAAAATGATGTAATATGGCCTGTGTCACCATGGTTCTTAAAATAATTTGATCTGGAACATCAGATAGCATGTTTCTGGCTTAGAATGAGAATGTCGTAAGACCGATGCATAAACTTAAAATCAACTTAACAAGATGCTTCTTATGAGTCTATTTTCATGAAAATCGGAACTTGTCATGTAGACCAAACTGAAGTATTAGCAGCTTGTTTTAAGATATGAAAAGAATAATTTTCTGACAGTTTTTTCTTGTTTACTAAAATATTGATTTTGTTGTTACAACCTTCTCATTCTAAGCCAGCGATGTGTAGAACCACAACTTGGTATATTGATCCATCTAGTTGAGCAGAGTTTTGGCCCCTGACATGATCCAATGACAGAGGGGGCATATCTGTGTCCTATGGAGACATTTCCAATTTCTGTTGAAGAGTAAAAAAAAACTACAAATGACAATGCAATTTTTATAATGTCTTTAATATATTCAATATACATGTATAATTGATTTAAATTAAAATAAGTTGAAAACACAGGGTAATGTTTACACATTGCCTTTGGGTCAATTAATTGTAAAGCATGTTTTCATTGCTTGATTGTTTGTAAAACACGTTCTCATTGCTCGATTGTTTGTAAAACATGTTTTCTTTGATCGATTGTTTGTAAAACACGATTTCTTTGATTGATTGTTTATAAAACAGGATTTTATTGACTGATCACCTCAGATATTGGTTTGAAATTGTTCACAAAAATATATAATTAATCAGACTATTATTTCTCCAGCAGCAGTATCCTATACTGTTGAACTTAGTTTTATTTGGGTTTATTTTTGTGTGAGAGAAGGTGCAGTGTATTCCTGTAGTTCTTCAAAATGTCGCTTTGTTGACAGAAGTTCTAGTTCAAACCTATCCATGCCGTCCGATAAACTTCCTTTCTCTTTTATTTCTACATTTGTGGTATTAGCCTGAAAGAAAACAAAATGCTGTTTTACCAAATGTATTAATTAAAGCCACATTTTGCTCCCAAATCTATTTCCAATCGCCAACAGAATTTTAGCTACCGGTATATCTGTCTAAATTATATGCCAAACATCATATTTAGTAAAATGTATGGATGAAAAAATAATAATTTTGCAAGAGTTACTTCCCTTAAACTTTAAATTACTGTATACACATCATCTTTACAAATCACAATAGTGTCTACAATCTGCCTGGATGCTTTATTTATTTTCTTCCATCTCATAGTGTTTCTCACCGTTGGGACTCAAATAAGGTTCTCAAATGAATCCTTCTACAGATATGTTACCAAGTAATTGCTCTTTGAAAATAGCTGTTTAAGGCTCTAACTGACTTAATTGTGAACATAGAAATCCAGGTACACCAAGCAAGCTCAATCAGTGGAGTGCTAGATTGTGACAACTGACTGAGGAACATGTACACGGCACTATATTAGTTTGCACTTATAGTAAAACTTAGTGCAATCACTGAGTACTGTTAAGTGCACCCGTGCTTTGAAAATACAGAGATCACTGTAGGCAATGAATGACAATGCACACAGGTCAATTTGACCACACTAGTAATACCTTAAAACCTAAAAATCACAAGGCCAAACACTCGTAGAAAATGTATCCCAGCATAACGTGTCTCAAATATACACAATGCTTGGTACTAGGGACTCCAGTGAAGTTGCATCGAAACCCGACAAATGTACCCAGGATAGAGTGTACACCAAAACCCAGACAGACTCATATAGCCCCTGCTAGGTATGTAGCTTTTGATGGGATGAAATTTCATGCTTTTGGTAAAAACAACCATTTTGATGGAATGTTAATTCGTGGAATTTGCATTTCGGGTAATTAATAAAAGGTTCAAAAATATTGTCTGATGAGATTCGATTTTGTGGCTGAAGGTGAGCCACAAAATCCACAAATTTTAATCCGCCACAAAAATTAAGATTTAACAGTATCTTATTCATTTGAAAGAAGTGATTTACTTCTGTCTCATAATTTGGTGCCTTCTCAGGATATCCGTGCTTAGTTAAATTTAACTCCTTTATAAGTTCTACATAGTCATTTTGGTAAAACTACCCAAATTAATCATCACACAAATATCCTGCATCAATTGATACCATTATTTTGGACAACACATCATACCTGTCACCTTGACGACCAGGAAAGACAAGCCTTGTAATTATTCGAACTGATATTTTTCAAGAGGTGTTAATTGTTTTTGCATCCCGTTTTCATTATGCATTATTTTTATATAATATTTACACATTATTTTTATCTAGTATTTAATACTCAAACTGAATACGCACTTTGATAAGCACTACACCAAGTTTATTTAATCTAACTGCAAATTTGAAATTCCATCACTTTGGGGCCCAATACAGACCCATTTTATGGAGGCACGGATTTCATGGGAAACAGCCACCAGGATTCAGAGCATCGACCAAGACATCAAAAAGTTAAGATTTAATGAACTTATGTGAACATTTTTAAATATTCTTGTTCTTATTAGTTTACATTTTGTCTTTCGAAAATGGTGCAAACAATTCTAAAACTTGTATGGGAAAGTGCGCATGCGTCACTGAACCACGAGACAACAGCATACAATGC
Organism: Spisula subtruncata; assembly: GCA_963678985.1. Classification (NCBI taxonomy): domain Eukaryota; kingdom Metazoa; phylum Mollusca; class Bivalvia; order Venerida; family Mactridae; genus Spisula; species Spisula subtruncata. The sequence goes on from OY787674.1 coordinate 13,300,344, forward strand.
CTTCTACTTACCAGCATAAGAGATGCCAAAAATGTTCGACAAATTTCAAACACCGGTTTTCCTTGCACCATGCGTTGAAATTTGACAGTATTTCCTTTATTCAGGTTATCTAGAACCGATGAACCGTATGTGTTGATATCAAATGGGGCATGGTTTTCTTCTTCTTCTAAACGTGGTAAGACTTTATCTTCCCATTCTGCAACTCTCTTAGACAATTCTGTAATCTGAGCGTAATTCTGTGCACTCGCAATATACTCTTCCTACAGTGAGATAACAAAAACTCAATCGTAATTTACGGTAAATTCAATAAGAGGCAGTAAGTAAGCAAATACACACATATTTCATGTTTTGATGATGGCCAAGGTAAACTCAACTAAATGAAGAAATTTGCAACAACAGACTTGATTTTGTACAGATAAGACTAATTTAATAGATTTTTTTCAGGGAACACACTTAATAGAATTTGTTTACAGTTTATTTTAATAACGACCCATGTTAAATAGGGATAAATACCTGATGGAAGTGTGAAATATGTAATACATGTATTAGATCTACTTACAACATGTTTTCTGACTAAATCTTCATAACAGTTAACAACTTGTCCTTCCTCTACCCTTTCTGTATAACTGTATTCAGCATGGTGATTCATATAAGACTCATTAGATTTGACAGCATCATCAATAGCTTGGAATAAATTATCATCCACAAGATCATCTATATCCTCATTAACATCTGAAAAATGTTTGATATATTTACCTATTTATGAAACAGAACAGTGGACATTGATGAACAAAAAGTAATCTCTGTAAAGAGAGGTTGTATATCATGCAAAAGTTGCATAACTTGTGTAAAGTTCAACGCTCCTACTTTGGTATTATTGCCAACATTCAAAATCAAGTCTTTTTGGGGTGACATTAAGCTTAGCACACGCCCCTACCCAAAAACTCTGTTTCAAACATTGTTCAATAGGTAAAATTCTGAATATGAAAATTCAAATGACCATAACTCAATACTTTGAATTCTAGTGCAGCAAATCCAGATTAAATTTTGCAGATAATTCTGCCATTGAAGGACCCCTGAATGACAAATATATATAATACCAGTTAATTTAACCCTTTGTTCAGAATATTGAGTTAAAAAAAGTGGCATTGTGGAAATTTCAGAGCTATATAGGCAATATAGGGTAAATAAGTGACATGTCAGTAGCATACCTGGTAATGGAGCAATATCTCCATCTGAATCATTATCCTCTATATTATCATCTTGTTCTGGTATCAACTCTTCTTCTTTCCGCTATAATAAAACAACAAGTTCAGAAACCCATAGAAACTGAAATGGTCATAAGTTACGATAACTCTGATAATGATCAACTGACCTTAAATTTGTGATAAGTTGCACAAAAAGTCTTGGTTCCAAATATTCAGGCGGCATGATTTTAAACATTTGAGAACGTACTCCATGCTCAAACTCATACTCTAATTGGAGCATGTTCTTAGTTACTTTTAGGGTTACATATACATGTAATAGGGGGTTTCATTTTTTAATTAGATCATTTGCTACAAGTTGGTGTTGGCTTTGATGCAAAATTCTAAAAAAACCTGTTTTTTAAGTATGAGAGTGAGAACATGTTAATAATCTCTGAGTCAGGTAAAGTTTCATTAACATCTGAACAATGATTTAAGAAGAACAAGTGTTGGGAAACTTTGATATCCATCTGCTCAAGCATAAAATCACTATGTCAAACAAGTCATTTAACTCTCTACTGTTACTAGGTTTACGTGAACCTTTGCAGCTCACCCCAACAAAACCAACTACCCGTTCACGTTTCATTTCAAATTTATTTGCCTGTCTTAATACAATGCATGTTGGATCTCTTGAAATATATTTCTATGCACGTTTTACGTTGCACCAGAAATGTACAAGCTCTCCTACATTAGCGATAACAAAAAGTATATCATGAATTTATTTTATTAAACCTTAACCAACATTAAGATTTTATTTTGGACACTTTACCTTTTTCATTCTCTCCCTGTGTAAGGATTGCCTTCTTTTATACTCTTCCCAGTAAAATCTCTCAAAATCTTGGAAAGTAGGAACCTTAAGTTGATTCTTAGGAAACTTACTGGCGTGTGAATACACTGAAATAAAGCATATGTTTTGTCTTACAAGTAAAACTTTACAGTATATCAAAGTTTTGTGAACTGAGACTTTACACTACATTTCTGTAAAATTACTTTATTTCAATGGGAATAAATTTTGTGGTTTGGGTGAAAAAGACCAGTCTGTGAGGACTTAATTTCAAGGATACCTGATCTAATTAGTCATATGCTGTTGAAATGCATTAATATTTTTGGGGATTTAATTTTGTGGTTTAGATTAACCACAAAATTAAATCCCCCTCAAATATTAATGATTTTACAGTATATAAAGTATATGCTCTACATTATAATTTAGTTCATTTAACATTTCCTCTGCTTTCTTCCATTTTTTTTACTGAAAGGCAACAATTAACAAGAACTGTCAGTGGACAGCGAGCTCCACTAATCTCAGTCACATCCTTCGATAGTGTAAAAGTCGAAAAGGGGCATAATTTGGTCAAAATGCTTGATAGGGTTACTTCCTCTCGGGTAAAGGTTATTGTCATGATAGTGGTGTGCCAAGTTTCAAACCAATATGTCAATGGACTTAGAAAATATTTGAGGTGGTATGTAAACTTTAATATCACCATGCAGGGTTCGAATTTAAGCTCGCATACTCGCTAATAGCTTGTAGAAATTCAGAATAGCGAGTGACATTTAAAGTCACTCGCATATTTTAGCGAGTATGAAAACAAGGAGCAAACACCAATAAAAGTCAAAAGAACGACGCCCGAACGGACGAGTGAAAATTTCGGCGAGTAACGGGCAAAATGGCAGTTAGTTATTCCAATTATCCAGACTGGTCCGCCGTATCACAATCAGGATCTCAACAGACGCTTATGACTATATAGCGCGCTCCGTAGTAACAAGCGTTTACCGGTCGGCCACCAGTCTATTACCTATTTACGCGACCGAAAACAAAAATGTTCTAAAATACGATATCGTCGTTTTTCATCTATGACAGATGATCGTTCTTTGTTGAAGCATGAACACTTTTCTAATGAATCGATTAACGGCTAAAAGGAGCATCAAAACATGCAATAATAGCAACAAATGGAAATGTCTCCTGTTTCCGCGACACTGATGGAAATCGACGTAACGGACTTACAATTTTCGTACCCGGCATTCGCATCAAGCATTAATCGATGCATGAATGATGAAGCTTGAAGTTTTAAATGATTTAACACGTATGTGAACGGCAGTTTTCTTTTTGATGTATCTTGATTTCTTGTTTATCTGTTTCATGCTTCAGGCATAGTGATCAAGGCATAGCACTTTTTAGCAGTTCATTTTCTATCAGTTAATTGGTTAATGAACTTTTATAAATTTTTTAGCTAGTAGCTTTTCCTTTTAGCTAGTGAACCCAAATGGCACAAGCTAATTTTAGCTAGTGGAAAATATCGCTAAATTCGACCCCTGCCATGACACTGACGCTCAGGTGACTACAATACCCCCTCCTTTTCTTCGAATAGTTGAGCTAAAAATGCATATTATTTATTTTTATTAATGTTATCTAATTATAAGAATTCAATCAAATACTTGTACTAATGAATTAATGTGACTTACGCGTCCTCTCTATACATTTTGATAATGGTTCTAACATGGTATTTTGATGTTTTTCTCTTTTTCTTTTCTTTGTTTTGTCCTCAATGCCTGGACACAGTTTATGCACTGTCCCTATAAATATAGTCAACAAATAAGGGAAATGAAATACATGTTACACCTATTTATTTACCATACTATATACATCTATATTAAAATAAAAGCTCAATGATGCCCTATGTCACCAAAGTACCAAAGCCCTAACATTTAAGCAGTTTTGGCCCTAGTAAACAAACTTTGAATATCTTGGTAGAGTATGTTTATATCATGTTCCAATTCAAATAGCAAAGCCTAGGACTTTGGACAAAATAAGAGGTTCAATGTTTTCTCATTTCTTCATATATTTCCTTTATTCTTTACTACATACTCTACAAATTGTAACAAACACATTCTATTATTTGCAGTATAACACAATGCAATAATTAACACTATCATCTCACTGAATATAGTTTCCCTTATTATATTTTCCAACCAGTCAATCATACGCAAGATATACACATAATGCCTTACCCTTTTTGGTGACTTTCTTGCCAACAGTTGTTTCTTCATGTGGCTCCAAGTATTTCCAGGGGTCTACTTTCTACAATGTGATAACAGAATTAGAATTTTGAGTTACTCTAGCAATATTCCTCCAACCTACGCACTCGTGATTTAATTTTTCCACATCCGAACTCCTACCCGTGTTTTATTCACCGACAATATACAAGAACAGAGTTTTTATTTCGATTCTAAATACGATAATATCCCGCACTATTTAACTGCGCGCATTCCATTTTCACCCATTTGACATCGAACATAATTCCACGCTGAAATTGAGTGGCTTATTAGCTGATACAATTACCTCCCTCGTTAATGAAAACGACCTTCGTAATTTTCTGAAGGAAATACCACAATTTAAACATTGAAACAATTTTAATAACATGAGTATATGGTATCTATTTCATAAAATGAAAAATATAAATGGATTGATTATCAGAAGCTTTAATAAAACTTGGTTTCTAGAGTATATTGGAGTTTCTAAAAATAGATGCGTCATAGATGTAACACTGGATTCTCGTGCAACTCGCCTTGTCATCGTGACTCGTAGTAAATTTTACTATAAAGTTAACGTTCATTCATTCATAAATATGTCACGTGATACTGGGCGTAAATAGAAACAGTCAATTTGATAGGTATGTTTTATGGGGGTAATAATACATTGTTAGGTCCGCTCTATATTTAAACGATTAATCCTCAGATCGTGTTAGAATTCCTTACAATATGAACATGTATGGCTTGGTACCAACCATTCAGGTAAAGTTTCTTTGAAATCCGACCAATGGTTACAGAGAATTAGTGAGGTCAAACTTTGTGACATCCATCCATTGCGTGTGTTCACATCAAACAATGACAGAAGAAAGTAACAACATAATGATCATGAAAATAGATACTTATAATAAATGTGATATAGTTAAGAAGATTGCATTCAGTAAATGCTGAAGTCCCTGTGGAAACCAAGTGTGGAAGACAAGGTGTCAATAACAAAAAGCTAAGTCATTCAGGGGCTATAATTTTGTTAAAATGTTTGAAAGTGTTACATAGTTTTGATAATGTGTTTATGATGTTTAACAAGAATGCCAAGCTTGAAAGAAAAGCATTGATGTAACAAACGAACGGACAGGACAATCACTATAATTTGCATGCCTCCTGCATCCGTAAATGTGGTCATAAAATCATCATATAGCATGTTCTAAAACGAATAAAGTCATTCGGGAAAAAAATTGGAATCTTAAACAGTTAAAATAAAACTTTTGGGGTATGTATGTATACTTTTCCAAATACTTACTGGTATCTTAGTAACTGTAACTTTCTCTTCCTGTCGTTCAGATCTTCTAAGTCCTGATCCACCAACAGTCTGTATTATATACACAAAATTCTAAGAGTAACAAGGGCAGATAATTCAATGGATAAATATAAGTAACAGGTTATCAGCCTTGCCAATATGGAATCCCCTCGTGATTGTGAATAACTATGTTGAGTTTCAAGTAGATAGCCCTTTATGTATGTTCTGTAAATATGTTTATAATATTGTTATGGACTGATGGTCAATATCAAATATAAAGAATTGTTATTGATAGTTATTGAAAAAGTGACTAAACAATAAACTTAACCAACGGACACAATCCTGTCACGACAATAGCGTGACTTTTTTTCAAAATGATGTCAGTACATGAAGTTTACTTTTGTATCAATATATCGGGTGTTGTTCCATTGAGATCTATCTATATACAAGTAAAGTATGAGTGAAGTTTGAGAGTGACCTCATTATCCGGGGCTGGTTGATCAGGTATATCATTGATATCCGGATTGAAGTCATCAACATCATCTATCATGTGATTATCATCATCATCATGTCCTCCATCATCTGAATATACCAATAACAACAAAACTTTGAAAGAATCAGAACAATTTAAATAAGTTTAAATGATTAAAAAGGGTATAAATTAAAACATCCTTCATTTTGATTCCCTGATAGAAATTTGTGCTAACACAAGACTGTTCAGAGCAAAATTTATTGATTTAATTTTCATATATCCAGCCAAAATCAGCATTAATTTTGCATAGGCAAAAATGTAAATTATGTCCTAGGACAACATCATTTCTATAACAGCATCATATTTGTAATAAACAAATCTCAAGAATAAGGCAACCTGTGTATTAACACAGACAATATTAAGTATCTAGTTTATTCAATAATCAAGAAATTCCTATTTTACCAAGTGGGTGATCAGTGACTACATCTACATCCATCTGTCCTTCAGACTCCACAACAGCTTCTGTGTTATTCTCTACATAATAAAACATGTGTTGTTAGAAAGGACACAGAATGATGTTATCATAGCAGGACGAAAGGTTAACAGGTATGTAAACTTGTTAAAATATATTGTTATAGCCCTTTGCTGAATACTCGTACATTAACCACTTTCGGTTAATCGTTATAAAATACACATTAAGTCCTGATTTCAACTGCTCCATTATATTAGGAATGAAGGTGACAGCCAGGGGTCTCAGAGTCATACAAGATGATAGAAGGTTAATACATTTGTTGGTTACAGGAGCCAAGGATATTTTTGTGTTTGACTACAGACAGTTGTAGTGCTCGGCCATTTTGGTTTTATCCCTGCCAAACTGACCTCTGACTTTGAGGCTGTAAGCATGCATGTACTTAAGAAATAAATATCCGGGACTGGAGATAAACCTTACCTTGTTGTAGATTGTTATTGATGGCATTTAATGCAGTTAATGATTCCTCTAGAAGTTTTAGATGTGACATATCAAGCAGTAATGTCCCTCGTGAATGTATACAACATGTGTTCATCTTAAAGTCATTACGACTCGCAAGTACTTCTCCCTTTTTGCTGAAAACATAAAAAATAACCTCAATTGTTAACTTCTGTGACCTTGATCAAGTTATGCAATGAAAGAAAACCCATTTCATACTTTTGAAAGAGGACTGAACAGTGATGTTTTATGTGAAATTGGATCCACCATGGGGCTTATGAAGGTGTTGTTTCATGAAAGTTAGGGCAACAGATGGATTGTCTATGTAGGACTGACAGCGAGTGACCCGAAACAGCTCACCTTGAGCACCCAGTGGCTATATATATATATAGAGGATATATCACAAGTTGTCAATTGATATTGACTTATATAAAGAGTTTGGGAAATTTTAATATGCGAGCCTTTGGCGAGCTTAATAATGTTCCCATAACGAGTTTAATATAAGTTGGTATTAATTGACCACAAGTATTAGATTCTTTATATCACAGGACTCTAATTAAATGAAAAAACGACTCCCTTATATAAACGACACTAAACGCAACGTCATTTTTGGCACAAAATGACGTCATTTTGGAGATAAAATGACGTCATTTATACGTTATACTACACTCGTAAGATTCTTTATATCATATGACACTAAAAACGTAAAATACGCATTGATTTATTGGAAAAACTCAATACCTTATACTACATGTGGTACGTATAACTTTATACATACTCGCTATACTAACCTGGATACAAGGAAAATCATGTGATATATAGTTATACATACTCGCTATACTAACCTGGATACAAGGAAAATCATGTGATATATAGTTATACATACTGGTTATACTACCCCGGATACAAGGAAATTCATGTGATATAAATGCAGTATGTCACTGTGTTATGCTAAATTATTAAAATATACTTTTGTTATGTAAGGATTACCATTCCTGCATAGATTCCTGACCATACTATTAGTGTGTTTTATTGTTTATGCAAACTAAGTATACATTAATGACTATAGGTGATATGACATGAACATTTCTGCAAAACATAATGATAGGTTGTTGGAGATATGAACAACACAGAAGATGTTGACTGTGTGTGTATATAAAATATTTCATATGCTAACCTTAACAATGGATTCTCTCCCTTGTCTTCATCTTCCGATGGTAACAGACATAACGGCATCTCAGGTAGTAAATGGAATGGCTGAAACAGATAATTACTAGAAATGTGACCATCGAAGGGTTCCCCCATTGGGGTATATAGTAAAAGTAACATAACAAAGGGCCATTACCACATTAAGGATGTCAATCTGAGAAAATTTGAAGAAATTCCATCCAATGGTTTGTCAACACACAAGATTTGCTTTCTGTAGGAACAGACGCACGGACAGCACCAATGCTACATGCCCCCCTCCCACTTATAAATAAGTGAGGGGGGGGGGGCACAATTATTGATATTTTATGTAAAATACATGTTGTACATGGAATCAGTATTTAAAGCATGCATTGCAGGGATATGAAAAATAATCCTAAATGTCTGTTTTGTGGTCATTGGCAAATTAGTCAGTGAAAAACAGACTGCCATACATTGTTAAGACACACAGACATTTTGACAACTCAAAAACTAACAACTCTTTATAATGCAGATATTTTAGCAGTGGTCAGACTGAGGCACGAAGTGCAATTCTCAAAACAAGTTGAAAGTCTGTTTCTGTTCTTTCTTAATGTAATTAAATAATTCAGTTGTTGCTGATATCTAATATGTTATAACCATAATTGACCGCGGTTGCATGTCTTCTTAAGTGGGGAGTAAGGCAATGACTTCAAGGTAGTAACTAATATAAACAAGGTAGTAACTAATATAAACAAGGTAGTACTTAACTAATACAAACACAAATCTAAAATTTAAAATGATTGATTTTAATAATTTGTTCATAGAAACTGATATACAACGCAAGAACCCTGCAATATTATTATATATGCATAAAGTTCAGGAACAGGTTATTTTCTCTATCTCTATACTTTACCTGATCTGAATCAAAGTTTTCCTTCATGTTAAGATTATTGCCTTCACCAATATCATCAAGACTGAGAAATTGTTCATCTTCATCATCATGGGCGTGATCTATATCATCATCATTACCATCATTATCTACAGAGGATTTCTGGTTCTGCTTCCTGTCAAATAAATGACATTCATATGATTATCAATAAGATTGTTAACAAAGGCATGAAACTAATAGCATATCGTAAATGTGATGTTTTCATTTTTAACAATACGTCTCTTTGGCACACTAAGGTTGTATCTCACTAAACAGTATATAGAGATATGACCTTGTTGTGCCAAAGGGATGAATAGCTAAACATTATTGAATATTGTGTTTCAATCAGTATATTGTTATTTACAACAAATTTGTTATCTATATTTGTCTAATGCAATCACTGATAATGTATATAGTCAGCTCAAGAAATAAGGGCCATTCAATTGAAATGGTAAAATTTTGGAGATAATGTAAAAAAATCAGCACAGTCAGAAATTTAATCAGTCCATGCAGTAAATTTGGAGATGAAAAACAATAAACTTAAAGGGGGGGGGGGAATTAAACAAGGTGACCCCTACATACCCCAAACCTTAGTTTTGTTGGGGGTTAAAAATTGTGTTGTTTTTTAAAAAAAAAATTTCATTAAACCTACTTTTTGTTAGCTAGAAGTTCGAGGACTTGACAGACAAGACTGTACAAGTATTCCACTTTCTTGCTGTAAACAGATGCTGAACTATGAATCAAAATGGCTGCTTGAGCAAAGTTCATAGTAGTTTCACCTCCATCAAATGATATAGTAGTATGCTCCAACTGAAATAAGAAATTTATACACCGTATTCTATTATGTATTATATCACTGAAACTTAACAGGGTCCGCAACTCTCGCTACCCACAGCTAACACTTCTTATCAGTATCACATGTCAAGATAATCAAGAATCTAATACTCGTTGTCAATTGATATAAACTTCTATTAAATTCATTAAGGAAACATCATCAAGCTCCCCAAAGGCTCGCTTAATAAAATTTCCCAAACTCGTTTAATATAAGTCTATATCAATCCACAACTCGTGATAGATCCTCTATATATTACAAGAATTATAAACAGTATTAAACTTGGTCAATTCTTTGAAATTTTCACCAAAACACTTATTCGAATTTTCTGTATAAAAGTAATGTTTCTAGCACAGCATATCCAGAGTTCTTCAGACCTATAGCACTGATGATACTGAAATTGTGCTCATACTGTAAAATCAAGACATTTTGATGGGCTGAAATTTCTGGGGTTTTGTAAAAAAGACCATTGTCGGTGGGACGTTGATTCGCAGATTTTGCATTTCAGGTAACAAATACAAGGGTAAACTTATTGTTTGATGGGATTTGATTTTGTGGTAGATGGTGAACCATGAAACCCACATAATTTAATCCCCACAAAAATTAATGATTTTACAGTACCTGTTCTAGATAATCCTCGAGGTGTGCAGCCAGATCTACATCCCAGTTCTTGGTAAGATCTTTGATTGGTTGTAGTATGTGAGCATATCTGGCATCAGGTCCCGACATCTGACTTCCTGATAATGGCATTGTGCTGAATAATAAATAGAGGATCTTGCATGAGTGGTCATTACAAATGAGTTTTATTTAAACGAGTAGACAAAACAAAATGACACGAGGCTTTGCCGTTTTATTGTCAATTTTACTACCTTTATTTAATGGTTTTAACAGAAATATCATACGCGCTGTGAAACCTCTTTTAATCATTAAGTCAAGGTAACAGTTTAATACCCAGAGTATAGTGAACAGGAGCTGAATGCATAGCCAAAGCGCTAACTAGCGCCTTTTGGTAGCACTTGGTTGTCTATGCAACAACATATTATTACTACCAGCGAACATGTTCGCCGACAGCATGAATGCCGTTTCTTGACCCTTTGCTAGGCAAGAGCTTTATTATGCAACAACTAGCTGCTTTGGTTTTGCTAAATAACACAGATTGGACCCTCAATTTTTAAATTGAGACAAAATGAAAAATAGCCTGCAGCAGATGTAGTTATTTAATATTTTGAATTAAACTTGTTTTAGTTAATCAATTGTAATGGACAATGTATCATGTTGAAAAGCTAAGTTTGTTCTACTATATACGAATTAACTAGTTTTTGCCTACGTCTTATTCAATACAGACAACTATGTTTTGACTGAGGCAAATCGGGTATTTTTATATAAACTTGAAATTTTCTTTAAAATGAGAGAAGGTTTGGCTCTTTGGGGTCAACTGTTTTATTCCTTAACTAATTTCTATCAATGAGTTTTTGGGGTAGCATTTTAAAGCCGGATAATATATCTATAATTGCAGATTTTTCCGTTGTTTATCTGTTTATACACACATGAGATAAAGGTAGTTAAAACGAACAAGATTTCAGAAGATCTGCCACAAAATATCGTGAGATTTGGAACATATTTTTGTCTTATCTGTGTAATATAGGTCTTGGGTTCCACTTTGCTGTACATAAATTATCTGCTTCATAAAAAAAAAAAAAAAAGTTCATTCGCTATGTAGCATGTTTTGACGCAAGTCGTCGATAGCGCATGCTATTTCAACAGAGTCAGGCATGAAGAAGGTCAAACTATTTTGGGATCATATCTATAAATAATAATTTTATATGCCAGTGACAACACAGGGCTAGTAAATACTAATAATAAAAATATATCAAAGTTGGGGTGCGAATAATTGATGTACGAACAATAAAGGTGCGAAACATAACTCGTTTTCAAAATCTTTGTATCACTGAATGCCTCTTTCTCACATTGGTTTGGACCAATCAATTATTTATCCAGCAAGAAAAATATCTAGTTAACTATAAAATACTGTTAACAAAAACAAATTTACCCCTGATTTACCGTTATTCTACTTTTCGGTGTTATTTTGTCGACTTCCGTGTTTTAAAATTCCCGCAATTAATTTTGTCCGGAATTTTGGTAATTAACCAAAGCTACAAAAGTTACCTCCCTTTTATAAATAACGCCATTTGCTATTCAGAATATTGGCAGCGATTGTGTCATGTCTAAACGAAACTACGAGGGGGAGAAACCTCCTGGAGAAAGGAAACGAAAAGAGTTCGGTCCAATACCCGAGCTGTTCTCACTGTTTAAGGGAGAAGTTAGTATTTTAGTGTAAAATTTCATAATTTTGATTTTTTAAATTGTCACCAGGTCACTGTTGTAAGCATTGCCACTACGGAACGTTCAATACTGGTTATCTAAATAGCTTGTTTCAAAAGGGGACAGCTGATGGTAAAATCTCCAGTGTTTGTTGGCCCTCTGGCAACTAAATATTGTCCCCGGGTATTGGTTCAGAAAAAAATCCAACATTTCACCAGCAGTGTACGTGGGGGAAGTTGGAAGGTTAAACACTGCTGTTTCCCAAGCCGACCACCGACCCATCCCCAGGGAAGGGGGGCTGTGGATACAACTGACTGATGCATTATTTGTAATGTGTTGTTGCATAGACACTACTTGATAACGATTTGTGTAGAAAACTTTGAGAGTGGAGACTGAGTCACTTACACAAAATCAGGGGTATGACGTCAGAGCGGTATCTTTAGAATTCATGGCTAAAGATACGGGCCCATATCTCTAGCCACTACCTTGATTATTGCACCAGTCAATATTATGCTGGCGCTGTTGACATTGTGTTTTTTCTATCCTGGAAACAACTCCAAAACAGTGAAAATAACAAAAAAAATGATAATTTCACTGTTATTCATAATCTATTGAAAACTAATAATAAAGATCCTACTCACGTTTCTGAAGATCTATCCTACACTAAAGCCAATGAAATTGGAAACCACAAGCTTACTTCATCAACAAAATCAATGATCGTTTTCACCTAAATCAATGAAATTCTTCCCATTGATTGATATAGGCTGTAACTTAGTAACTCAATGTCTTCAAAACATTTCAGGTTGCTTCTGTCAAAGAATATGGCATATTTGTAAAAATCCCAGACACATCAAGACAAGGTAAGCGTTTCATTCAATAACCTAGTTTCCAACATTTCTGGAAATTTTAGAAGTTATTCATTTGATATAATAAAATTGAGGTTATTTATTTACATTAAAAAATATAAGTTATTTTAGTCATATGAAAACCACTCAGTCAAATTATAATTTTAACTATGCTATGTTGTTATGTAGAACCTGCCTTCCCCTCTTCCCATGAAGTGCACTTATTTGTACTTAACTCGACTGTATTCAGTATTTAGACATCTAAGTTAAAGATGGTTGCATAGAACCATACCCGGTTTATTCATATTTATAACTACTTTAGTTATAGCAATTTGCACTGTATTTATGATTTTACCTGTAGTTGTATACTTTATGATTTCCATTCTGTTGATAGGTTTGGTACATAAATCTCAGATTTCTCAAACAAAAGTTGATGATCCATCAGAAATGTTTTCCAAAGGAGAAGTTGTCTTCTGTAAAGTTATATCTATAACTGTAAGTTGGTATTGCTTTCCCTAATTTACTCTTCTGTAGTTAAAATATTCAAAAGCCGTAGGCCTGCGTTGTTAATATCAAGCATAAGAACTTCAAACCATTGTATATCAATAGATATACTACGGCGTTTGAATAGTTTATTTCGATTCTAACATGTTTTCAGAGCACAAATTTATAAAAAGATAGTGTTACTTTGAAAGTGTATGTTGTTTGCGTTACTTGTTTACTTGCATGACATCACACAAATACGATTTGACATCATTTCCATTGTATATTGCCCGATATACAATGGTGTGAATTGTCTTTGTCTATGTAGACAAAATCGCCAGTCATGTTAGAATGATCCATAAATGTTTGTCCGGAGACCTTCTGATCTGAATATTCACACAGTTATAGCTTGGCCACATTGACATGAGCCTGTCCTATTGATAAGCATAATTTAACAGTCGATATATTGTCTACGTTTACAACACCGAGTGTATGTTTTCATAATTGGAGAGTATCACGAAGACGCTCGAGATGTAATACAAACACAAATCAGAAAAACCGATATTGCACGATTTGCTTGTGGAAATGAATATATTCAAAGCAAGAACCTTGTAATATATTCTTGCATAAAGGTCAGGATCAGGTCAAAATAGCCTAGCTATAGTTACTATTCAATACATGTGATCACTTACACACTTATATTGCTAATGTCGATTCACTAAATATTACTCATGAGGGAACTATCCCATTCGAAAGAATAACGGGGACTTCTGTTCACTCAGTATACTCAGTTAAACCTAGATAAACATAGTTTACCTGACAGACAAGCTAATTTTTACAACTATTATCAATTAACTTTGAACGGATTGTATTATAATTGTATTGTAATTCTGGTATAATGGCTCAATGTTATTAATTTAGGAAGATGGAAACAAGATTGGTCTAGCTATGAAATCGGTGAATCAGACTACAGGACATGATCAGGATGTGAATAATATACAATTTAGGTATGTTCTTTACCAATAAGTTTGAAATTAATTTCTTTCACATGTATACAAATGTTAATGCAAATTTGCCCGCCTTTCCATAGACATTTTTAAGATGCTGAGGCACTACTAGGGTCCGCACTTGTATTGACAAGAATGGCTTAAAGGTTTTAAAAGAGAAAAATGTATTCATAATTTAATGCTTACCGGTAATTTATGCACTGTTTTACAATGCAAGCCATAATTCCTCACATAAAACAATATAGATAAAAAAAAATACCCATAGAGCTTTAATGACACCATACTAGGATTTAAGGCGCTGGGGACACGCTGATTCTGGTGTTAAGGCACTAAGGTACCCCAGGGCCTTCCATCTCTGAGGAAGGACCTGGTTTGTATTATACATTGGAAATAAAGAATGTCCTATTGATATGATTTATGTAAATACATTCTGTTGTCTCAGACAATGTTTGACTAACAGTATATTCAATAAGTGGTGATATACTGATAATAATTCTGACCCATAGGGTCGACTTTGGATTTGGAGGTTATGGATTCGATATCTTGCTTCAAATGCCAATAAAATACACTCTGCATATATATTATAAAGTAAAGTATTGTAGTAAAGTATTGTTCAAGGACAGGTTATAACAATATCTTGGTAGTCTGTATGTAATGGCAAAATGAATAATAAAATAAGTATGGAGATTTTATTTATTGAAGCAACACAGTTTGGCTCGCCTTCACTGTCAGAGAGTATATAATGCATCTGGAATCAGATATTTATAGTAGCAACACAAATTGGACATGTCTTATCTGTGAGTCTGAATGAAATATCTGGCTTTAAATAGTTTTGTACCTCTGCTAACAAAATTAAATGATATATCTGCTTTTCTTTGTGATGGAAATATGATAAAATATGAACATAGTTATATTGTGATTTCTAGTCAAGATGAGAAGAAACGCCGACAGTTTGGTAATAGATCAGAACGACAGAAGATTGTGTTAGAGGCTGTTTTAGATACAACATGTAAAAAATGTGGCGGAAAAGGTAACTGATTATTTATTGCAAGTATTTGTCCAGTTGTATGATAGTTTAAATTATCAGTAGTAACTGTTGTAATACTGTTAAATTTTAAAGTGTGTCACAGCCAGCCCACAGGTAACTGTATCATTTTTTTGAAAAAATTATATTTTTCTTTCAAGGGCCAGTTTTAGAGAATTTGAAGAACTGGTCACTACTTTAGAACAATTATATGTTTATAGAAAGAAAAAAATTACAAAAAAATGTTTGTTTTTTGTTTTAGTTTTTATCAATGATACAGTTACATGTGAACTAGTGTAGTGAGCTAATAATGTGAATCACAATACTGACAACAGCCACAGAAGTTTTCAGTTGCTTGAAAATGGTGAAAAAGGGATATGAAATCTCAGTCACTTTTTCTATGCAAATTGGATAAAATCTTAGGAGTTAGTTTATAATGGTCTTATACACAGTTCACAATTATATATTTATAGGTCATTTAGCACAGGATTGTTTTATGTCTGGTTCCGGGTCCTATGATCTTATACCTGATCTAGATGAATACATGAACACTGTAAAAGTGGAACCAGCTCACACAGCTACCAAACCTTCCAAACACAAGAAAAAGGTAATAATGTAAAATCATTTATTTGGATGGGATAAAAGTTCACGGTTTTGGTAAAAAAGACCATTTTGATGGGACATTAGTGGATTTTGCATTTCATGTTAGGAATACAAGAGACAAAATTATTGTTCAATGGGATTTGATTTGAAATTTGTGGTTCACCCTTTACCAAGAAATCCATAAAATTTAACCCCCACAAATATTAATGATTCTACAATAACAATAAACCATTGACAATATTACCACCACTGGATACACAGTATTCTTACTGAATTTGTCTTTGCATTTGGGTTGAATGGAGAAAACAAAAGTTAAATTAGACCCGAAAATTGTGTTCTTTTTTCGTTGGTCATAGTATTGAGATGATCTTACTGATCACATCTTTTGTACCATTATATTTGTCAAGCATGTTAAACCAATATCACATTCTCCTGGATTCATCTGTTTGTTTGTTTACAAGGCTTCTGTAAAATTATCACTTGACACTGAAGGTATATGTATGTAATATACAATGAAATGATAATTATCAGCTTTCTTTGACTTTTGAAAAAGCATTTTGATTCTTGAATTGGGCCACAAAAATTGCTTATTTCCACAACCGGCTTTGAATATATAGGGTTGTAGGTTGGGAATAATTTTAACTTATTTTTTAAAAAAAAAACACCTCCCAGTTGACCTTTAAATCATCCACTTTTATGCTTAGAATACTCCCAGATACATTCCTTGATAAAGAAATACAGAAAGAACCAAAATGTCCTGATAAAATAGGTCAAACTCAAAGATTTTATATTTTTTTCTCAATTTTGTCCAAAAAGGGTTGGTAGGGGTAGTGGAAAGAAGCAAGTTTTTGCCCTGTCAAAAGTGCCATTTCTGATTATTGCTTCTGCTTCTTATTCTGTCATGATTCTCATCTCATGTGCAGTTCTATGGTTGATATGATATAAAGATTGAGTCAAACTCAGATTGCTGGGTCACAAACCAAGCATACTAACCACTAGTGCAAGGCCACAGCTACTTGTTGTATAGCTTGGCTATTTTGACCTGAGCCTGACCTTTATGCAAGAATATATTACAAGGTTTTGCGTTGAATATATCAATTTCCGCACGCAAATTGTGCAATACCGGTATTTCAGATTTGTGTTTATATTACAAGTCGAGCGTCTTCGTGATACTCCCCAATTATGAAAACATACAATCGGTGTTATAAACGTAGACAATATATCGACTGTTAAATTATGCTAATCAGTAGGTCAAGCTCATGTCAATGTGGGCAAGCTATACATGTGTAATATATTAGTAATACATATGTGTATTTGATAATAATAATTGTGTGTCCATCTTTCACACAGGAGAAAAAGAAGCATAAAGAGAAGAAATCGAAGCATTCTAAACAGAAGAAACGTCACCATTCTAGTTCTGACTCATCCAGTGATAGTGATCATGCGAAGGTGAGAATGAGACTACTTGTAATCATGCCCCCATCTTTGATGAGGGGGTATATTGCTTTGCTCATGTTTGTCGGTCAGTCTGTCGGTGGACCAAATGGTTTGCGTTCAATTACTCAAGAATCCTTTGCCCTAGGATCATCAATCTTTGCATGAAGGTTGTTCAGCAACAGTAGATGATCCCTATTGATTTTGAGGTCAGTAGGTCAAAGGTCAAGGTCACCCTGACCTTCGCCATTTCCTACTATTGGGCTGCCATGGGGAAATACATGTTTGCAAACCTCTCTTGTTAATATCTGTATATCTAGTAGTCTAGTGGAAAGAGTTACACCATAGGATATCTGGGTTTCTATTCTTTTCCACGATGTAGCCTCCAGCACAGATACAGGGAGGCTACTTCTGACCTACCTACCAGTTCATCTCAAGTAGAATGTCATTATGTGTAACACCCATAATGCATTTCTGAAATATACTAGTGTCCCAGTTGAAAATGGAACAAGGAAGCAGTCGATCTGAAGTTAAAAGTTTTCAACCTGACCAACGTGCAGCCGCACAAGTTATTTAAATTGCGTATACTGTAAAATCTTTTAATTTCGATGGGACCAAATTTCGTAGTTTTGGTAAAAAAGACCATTTATTCGTGGATTTTGCACTTCAGGTAATAAATACAATGATCTAAATTATTGTTCGATGGGATTAAATTTCGGGTAGAAGATGAACCACGAAATTTAATCCCCTTAAAAAATAATGATTATACAGTATGTGTATTTGTTCTTACAGAAAAAGAAGAAAAGAAAGAAATATAGACGTGCATCAAGTGAAAGTTCAGATAGTGACTATAAACAGAGGAAACATAAGGTAAATAATACTCCTTTTATAGACTCATATGTTACCTTCTTGACTTGACCTATAAAAAGTATATCCTGTGTCAGGGAAACCAAATGTTGACCTAAATAAATTACATCCGTTGTCAGGTAAACATAATCAAGATAAATCACCTCCCTTGTCTCGTGATCTCAAAGGTTAACATATATAAATAATTGACATCTGTTCAAAATAGAATACAAATGTATACCATATTTATATAATTGAATCTATTATTTGTGGACTATATTGAAAATTGATATTTACTGTCAAATATGTAATCCACAATAAATAAAGTTATTGTGAACTGTCATCTGGTTACTCTATAATAAATAACTGCCTTGTATTGTGATTGGTGTTACCTTGACATATGCACATTATGTGGTATCATAATGCTACAAGTGACCATAATAAGTTGTTGCCTGATTCTGTTTTCAGAGCAGGAAACGACACAGACGGCACAGTACAAGTAGTTCAGACACCTGATACCAGTATCATACTCTTCCTGGCACCTATTCACCTGACTCACATGTCTGACAATATCGTCTTTTATCTGACAAACATTTATTTGACACAGTTTTGCAATTTGTATCTTTATCTCTGTTATGGTCAGAGATATTTTCAGCCTGTCAGGTTGGGATATTTGATGTATATAACAGACTTCCTGAGGTCTGCTCTCCAAAACCAGAATGTCATATATGACAAATTCTCCAATACTTGAATGACTTATGACATACTTAGCTCTGTGGTTAGCATGCATGCTGTCTAAGCTGGTGACACTGGTTGAAATCTGGATGGAGGTACTCATATGCCTGCCATGTTTCAACAGATAGCTGGTAGGCAAATGCTGGACATTTTAAGGATTTGTTCTGAGATGCTATTCATGATATTTTCACTCATGTGACATTTGTAATTTAAAGATGTAGATAGAGGTTTTTGTCCCTAGACCTTACTGTGCAAGCTCCTGTAACACTGCTTTCAGCATGTATAACCCTTCTTGGTGGAGAATCGTTACTATAAAATCATTAATTTTCACGGGGATTATATTTCATGGATTTTGTGGTTCTCTTCTACAACGAAATTTAATACCATCCAACAGTAATTTCGACCCTTAAATGCAAAACTTACGAATTAACATACCATCAACATGGTATTGTTTATCAAAACCACAAAATTTTGTCCCATCTGAATTAAATGATATTACTGTACTTTGTTAATGCATAACTTGATATAGAAGTCATGATAATTATATTGACTTATTGTCCCTTGATTGTTTATTCATATCTGTGTCATTACATTATTAGGAGGGGGAGGGGTATTCATGATGTTCATTTTAATTAGGTTTTTATTGACATGTGTTATTTTTATATGTACAATGATAATAAATGATCGAAAACGTTCATTTAGTGTTTTAACTTACCTTGGGCCTTATTCATCAACATTGACTGAATTGTAAGACTGAAATTCAGACTTAGACTTAAAAATTACGATTTTTATACTCAATGCCCTTTCTTTGCAATTTTGGCATTAGATTTAACCATGTGAAATTTATTATGATTATTTGTTGTTACCCACTGATCATGTATATCCATTTATATAAAAATCAGTACATTTATAACAACATGAGAGTGAGTAGAATAATTTGACAATGTTAAGTCTGAGATTTAGACTTACAATGTATGTGAATAAGGTCACTGAGCCCTATGTTTTCATGGTGAACATTTGTTTTCATACTTGTGAACAACATCTCCAGCAGTAATTTCAACCAAACTTCACATCATGCAAATGTTCCTCTGGATGACCTATAGCCAAACTGTTCACTCTCAGGGTGGCATATGTCTTTCAGAGCGCTTGGTAACATTTAATCTCATCAGAAAACACCGGTCAAATTTCAAATAATTTCAAAGAAATATTTATTTGATGATCCCCAATCAGTTAAATTTCTTTCAAGATTGTTACCATGTGCCCGGTCATGGGTGAGCGATAGTATCATCATTGGATTGCCGCCCTTGTAGCACTAACTCATCGTATTACCTGGATCGGAAGTCCTGAAAATCTTCATAAATATCCGATATAAATCGATTGGAGACACAACACAGAGCCATGCTTAAACACTTTCTAAAGTTACTGCATCATACCGCTACAACAAGAATATACATTCACATGGGTACCGAACCCATAGAGCCACTATTAGACCGCAGTCATACATCACACTTCATGAACACTGTCAGACTCGATCAAAGCACAGAGTATAAGGTACTGTCAAGACAGCTAGTAATGGCGTCTAATAATAGCCACTCGCATGCTACTGTCGTAAAGGAAGGTCTCAAGAAGTAACTCCTGCCGGACGTACGAGAACTTTTCAATCAACCTGTAGCAAAGTTTAGATGGAAACGAATGGTCAATGAGGCAATAAACAACCACTGGTGGCGTGGTTGGAGCATACATCACATCCCGATCATCACTCCAAAACTATATACGGGATATACATACGAGAGTCGCCCACAAAATATGAAAAGCCCATTGACCATGAAGTTAGACAAGCAGAGCTTAAGACAAGGTTAATAACTGGAACGTACATACTTCAGACCAACACGACCAAGTTCAACAAGGCGGAAGTCAGCGACATATGCCTCATGTGCAAAGAAGATGATCAAACGACACATCACTTCGGACTTGTATGCTGTTCGCTAGAAGAACCACGCAGAAAGGGGTTACAGCTGATAACGAGGATACTGAATAACATCCACCATAAAGGGGTTTCTATGTTATCCAGAGAGAATCTTCAAGTTCTACAGATGATCCTCGATTGTACTCAACATAATACAAACTCAACTATGTTACTGACGAAGAGCGACCAAGTCCGAGTTGAATAAAACAAATAAAAATATACATACAAATGTAATCCAGTAGTTAACCAGAGAAATATATAAATTTGTCATTCATTAATGATTTCTGCGTAGATCTGGATTTTTCTTTTATTATCTATAAAAGTTCTATTATTCAGATGATTATTACGCTTGCTTTCTATACCTGTTTGTGCTCGTTTTACAATTCTATGAAAAAAAGATTAAAATGACACTTCATTTTCTTTCAGTATTCAACTACAAAATGTAATTCTATCTGAAAAAGTCGCCCAGTGCATGTTGTCGTATTTGTCTTTTTGACTTTTAATTGTGCTGATATAGCGATCCATATTCGTTTTTAAACGTGTGTACCTCAGCATCAACTTATGGATCGTCATATACACGAGCCATATTAGGCACCGGCCATATTCGGCGCAACATTACAATGCTTGCTTTCAGGAAAAAGCTGGTGTTGTCGGGCTTACACGAATTTGCTACTAAGTAACACCACTTTTGGTCATTATGAATTAAACTAATTTGTGACCCCAACTGATTTTTTTGAAGACATGAAGGAATTATATGACTATGCATGTGTACAAAGTGACCAATTAGCGAAAAGACGGACATGGTCTTATTTGGCTGGTAATCGTGTGGTGTTTGTTATACTGTCAGACTCCGAATTAGCAACAAACACCATATTGATTGTATGTTTACCACCGTTCTATAAATAATGTTATAGCCATATAACAGGTAAAAAAGACACGTGCTTGTTTGTGTTAGTGTAAGTACCAATTATTATTATTATTTATGTAGACACTATAGTTATTATATTATATAGGGGTTAAATACGACAAGCTCGACCACATTTCCGTATGTTGTGACTCATACAGTACGATAGTTGATTATTTGCTACTGATACTGTGAGTGCTTTCATCTACCATTCATAATGACAAGCCTATTATGATAAATTGACAACCACTTTGTCTTTTGTATTAGACTGGTTGACATTTATGATCGAACCTGTCATATAATCCTTCAGCTGAATCCCGCACTTCTGACCGCTTAATTAGCTTTACCGCAAAACATTCATACGTAGGTACCAGCGTAACGTCTAATGTGACGTTGACGGCGTTCTAGTCTCGCGTGATTACCGTTTTATTTTCCGAGAACTCAATAGTCAGTTTGTGTATTCCACTTTGGTCGGCACGCTGTGTTAAAGGGAGACCGTAGTTTTTTCTCCAGTCCATTCTTTCAGAAACCGAAGATGCTTATCTGAAGACATTTGATTATAAGTACCTGGGATTTTTATATCAAATAATTCAGATATATTTCTTAAACATTTTCGCTCAAGGAATATACTCAGGGAAGATGAAATTCTCACAGCATAAACTCTTATTTGGTCTCGGATTGTTCCTGTCCAGTTTTGGTATGTATTTTGACAATGTATTTTTATCAATTACATTTCGTATTGCTAATTATACCATATTTTATAAGCTATTTTTTGCGCAGCGGCTCTTAAGATGTCGGACTTGCCTCTTCTAAAACGACTAGAATGTTATCTGATTGCTTTGAGAGGAACCGCCATGTCACTGACTGAATACGTGCTTCCATACTTTTCTCTGGCATAAAATATATCATAATACAAACGAAATAACTTATTTAATTAACCTTTCTACCTCATGCTACTAAAATGTGACAATTGCAGTGTATATGCAACTTTCTGTACTGTTATGAATCTTATGATGAATGTTTGATTTCTTTATTGAGTCTAATCGGCTTACAATGGCACATAATCATGGTTTTCAATGGTGTTTCGGTAACATAAATGTTGCCCAATGTGTATGGTACATGTTTGTTTAGGTTAAAACTAAAAAGGGAATACTACGCCTGTATATTTGTAACATGCATTCCGCAAAACACTCCCTGCAATAATTGTCCAAACGAGCCAAACGTCTGTACATCTTCACTCTACTAAACTACCTAATGTATACGGAATGTATATCCGATGGTGACTTTGAATTTCAAAATTAAAAAAAAGCATTTATTCAACGATTAAAAAAACAAAGAAAAATGTCAGCATGCATTGTAAAACTCCCATCCGCTAAGTTGAAATCGTCTTGAGATAGAGTATTGGCCTAAAAGACCGTAATGGTAGAGTAGTCATCGCAAAACCATCGAATGTTGATAGGAAATGTCGAAGAAGTAGAGGTCGAGTTCGTAGTCTGATTAGGACCATTGACGAGCCTGGACATACTATAGTAGGGTACAATGTGCTTGATACAGCGAGCACTATCGATGAGAGACAGGACTGTCATAATGTACAACGTGCTTAATACAGCGAGCACTATCGGTGAGAGGTCGGACTGTCATAATGTACAACGTGCTTGATACAGCGAGCACTATCGGTGAGAGGTTGGACTGTCATAATGTACAACGTGCTTGATACAGCGAGCGCTATCGGTGAGAGGTCGGACTGTCATAATGTACAACGTGCTTGATACAGCGAGCACTATCGGTGAGAGGTCGGACTGTCATAATGTACAACGTGCTTGATACAGCGAGCACTATCGGTGAGAGGTCGGACTGTCATAATGTACAACGTGCTTGATACAGCGAGCACTATCGGTGAGAGGTCGGACTGTCATAATGTACAACGTGCTTGATACAGCGAGCACTATCGGTGAGAGGTCGGACTGTCATAATGTACAACGTGCTTGATACAGCGAGCACTATCGGTGAGAGATCGGACTGTCATAATGTACAACGTGCTTGATACAGCGAGCGCTATCGGTGAGAGATCGGACTGTCATAATGTACAACGTGCTTGATCCAGCGAGCGCTATCGGTGAGAGGTCGGACTGTCATAATGTACAACGTGCTTGATACAGCGAGCACTATCGGTGAGAGGTCGGACTGTCATTATGTACAACGTGCTTGATACAGCGAGCGCTATCGGTGAGAGGTCGGACTGTCATAATGTACAACGTGCTTGATACAGCGAGCGCTATCGGTGAGAGATCGGACTGTCATAATGTACAACGTGCTTGATACAGCGAGCGCTATCGGTGAGAGATCGGACTGTCATAATGTACAACGTGCTTGATACAGCGAGCACTATCGGTGAGAGATCGGACTGTCATAATGTACAACGTGCTTGATCCAGCGAGCACTATCGGTGAGAGATCGGACTGTCATAATGTACAACGTGCTTGATCCAGCGAGCGCTATCGGTGAGAGGTCGGACTGTCATAATGTACAACGTGCTTGATACAGCGAGCGCTATCGGTGAGAGATCGGACTGTCATAATGTACAACGTGCTTGATACAGCGAGCGCTATCGGTGAGAGATCGGACTGTCATAATGTACAACGTGCTTGATCCAGCGAGCACTATCGGTGAGAGATCGGACTGTCATAATGTACAACGTGCTTGATACAGCGATCACTATCGGTGAGAGATCGGACTGTCATAATGTACAACGTGCTTGATACAGCGAGCGCTATCGGTGAGAGATCGGACTGTCATAATGTACAACGTGCTTGATACAGCGAGCACTATCGGTGAGAGGTTGGACTGTCATAATGTACAACGTGCTTGATACAGCGATCACTATCGGTGAGAGGTTGGACTGTCATAATGTACAACGTGCTTGATACAGCGATCACTATCGGTGAGAGATCGGACTGTCATAATGTACAATGAGCGCCAAGTGGAGGACCAATACTAGCTCATGCTTGAATTTGGTCGGGGTATTAGCCAGGCAGGACTATATATGTTACCCGCCAGGCAGGACTATATATGTTACTAGATCGGTAATGAAAATGTAGCACTGTGGTCACTACTAGTATCTAACACAGGCACACGGTTTCGTCAACTTTAACGAATTGTATGCATTTGTTTTCGACTACCTTCTTAAACACACATGTTTAAACCTACAGTGTTTAAGAAGGCGGTCGAAAAAACATGCATGTAGTTGAAGTCGACGAAACAATGTGCCTGTGATAGCTAGTACAAAATTATGTAGGGTCGAACTATAAGAAACCATTGGAACATATGTGTTTTATGACAGTACATGTTTGGCATTTCGGGACACGTGTCTTTATGTTAATCTTAAGGTGAATATATCCAGTTCTGAATGGTTATACCGATGTCAGATACAGTAAAATGAACTTCCACCCATACGTAAGTTACATGTCGTTTGGACTGCTATATAAAACATTACCAACATAGCAAATCTGCTCTGGTGCGGTGATTATAAACATTGTCTGATTTTCATACTCAAACTCCATTCTCCACCCTGAAACTGTTGTTTTGAGAATTATGCATCAAAACCCATACCAACTTGTAGCAAATGGTCTAATTATGAAAATGAACCCCCATTTCATATGTTTCCATTCAGTAATAAAGAAATGAAGCAGTGTTTGTAACTAAGAACATGCTCCAATCGGAGTACGAACTATGTGTTGTAGTATGGAGTACGTACTCCAATGTTTATAATCACCGGGCCTGTTCATTTAGTTAGTAGGAACCCAGCAGTTGTGGATCTGACCCAAGAACACACCATCTTTATGTATGGTCCACTCGGATAATTCTTAGGCGAATCATCTGGATTCATCACGAAAAGACCCGAGTAGTTACGATCGGTTCCGTACCTGTTACGAAACGTCAAGAAAGTGTTACGATTTTTAACGTTACTAACGTTACATAAACGTGATTCTACCTTGAACGCAGGACTGGTGTAAGCTAGTTCAATGACTTGCCCTGACCCAGTGTCTGTACAGTACGACTTTAGATAGTCTCAACTGGAAAGAAAAAAAGAACTGTATGTGCTTTCAACGAAGCTTCAAATGCAACATAGTACTGATAGAAATATTAGAAATACGATGTACATATATACGAGTATGTTGTTAAATGAATACGAACAGTGAAGCAAATTATGTTAAATAGTTATCAATGGGGTCAGTGTGTTAAATCAAAATCATCATCTTTAATTTGGTATGCGTAGGTTAACCTCAATCCCTCATTATTCAAGATTCACCAACGGTATAATAAATCTCAACTGGATCAATATGCAGAATACGGTTCATTATTTGTTGTAATATTCATGAATATTAATGTTTGTATATTTACTGATTCAAGAAGAATGTGTGTATGCGTAAAAACGTACACCGTAATATGAAGCCATATGAATTATCCATTTACCGACAATGTACCATTTACAACCAGGTCTATATGTCGATCATAGCATTGATTTACAAGTCAGCTTTCTGCTGAAAATGGCAGGCATATGTATGTCTCCATCCGGATTTGTACCCGGGTCGCCGGATTAGGCGGTAATCGCACTAACCAATAGATAAGAACCTCGCGAGTGATGATAATGTACTTCGCGACCATGATTAAGACGGATGAAAACAAGTCCAAGGCCACTTGCCAAACACTAAGTCATAAAAGTGTTGGAAAGCATCAGCAGTTTGTTTGAGAAAAACTTGGAATTTGTAATCAGGAAAATAGATACAATGAAGTTAGTCGTAGTCTGACACCACTGTGTATAAACGAGTGGATTTCCGGCAATTGCCACAATGAGCACACGTTGAATTATATAGTAAGGCAATACATCATACAGTGAACATATTATACATGTGCTTTTCAATACATCATACAGTGAACAGATTATACATGTGCTTTTCAATAAATTATACAGTAAAAAGAGTATACATGTGCTTTTCAATAAATTATACAGTGAACAGATTATACATGTGCTTTCAATAAATTATACAGTGAACAGATTATACATGTGCTTTTCAATAAATTATACAGTGAACAGATTATACATGTGCTTTTCAATAAATTATACAGTGAACAGATTATACATGTGCTTTCAATAAATTATACAGTGAACAGATTATACATGTGCTTTTCAATAAATTATACAGTGAACAGATTATACATGTGCTTTCAATAAATTATACAGTGAACAGATTATACATGTGCTTTCAATAAATTATACAGTGAACAGATTATACATGTGCTTTTTAATAAATTATACAGGTTGTATGTTATAGTAATTCGATATTAGTCATATAATGATTTGTATACTACGCTTCTATATTTGAAAGCAATTTATAATCATTACCATATAAAATCTATCATGGGCATTTTTCAAACTCTGGCCTCTGTCACCATAGGGTTTTCTATTCCAATGTACACTGTACAAATGTATGTACACGTCTTTGCAGCAAAAAACTGTATAAAGTGAATCATACGAGAGGCGTTTCTTTGTGGCGTGAGACTTGATAAAGCATGTAGTGACATTTAATATAACACTTATTGCGACTGGTGAAACAAGTGACGACATATATATATATAGTAGAAGGAAGAAAGAACCCGTCACGGGAAAAATTAGCCGCCTCCGCTGGGAATCGAACCCAGGTCCCTTGGATTACCGGTCCAGGATGCTAACCGCTACACCACAAAGACGGACGTAATTTGACGTTGCTATTTGGACTTATAACCTTAATGAATATATATATATATTTAATATAGAGATACTGATGCTGACACGGCCTATATTCTATCCAAAGAAACTGATCATCGTATTTAATGCCGGATTATGGAGGACATGGGACCGACCCGTTTTCTAGACATTTGAATCAGTGCAATGTTAGTGTTAATATTATTATTCCCGCACATTCACAGTAAACTAAGTTGACAAAAAGCGAAAAGGTATAAGCTGACGCCTCACATCCTATTAGGAAACCGAAATACGGATAAATTGGTGAAAACACTACAACCGATAGTTCAGTGCCCTCATAAAAGTTGTTGTCCACGAACATTTGACTTTCTTTAAGTTCGTCAAATTTGACCAATTAGTCATTTAATTGTTTTCGGTTATTAATTGTTTTGTACCATTATAAAGTTTTATTAATTCGTCTTATTTTCTGTTTTTCAGTTGCCGTCTCATCCAATCGTAAGTGACGTTTATTGATATTACTTAATTAATAATAATGAATTACTACTTTCCTCCCCGGATTTCGCTTGCTTAGAATGAGAAGGTCGTAAGTACAAAACTGATATTTTGAGAAAACAAGAAAACAAACTGACCGAAATTTACTCTTTACTTATGGTTAGACAAATTGTTTAAATTTCCGATTTTCATGAAAATAGGCTCATACGAAGCGCTAAGTGATGCCGATTTTAAATATGTATCAGTTTTATAAGGTTGTATGTAGTACTTACGATCTTCTCATTCTAAGACAGCGACTTGTCTGTTGGACCTACGTCATTTCCAGTCACATGTCTGTGATACTGTTTTAAATACTAATATGTACTGCAAAGTAACACCGCTCCATGTTTTGCTGCCTCTTGATGTTTCGTGGGTTACACTGTCTATAACTGTAGAGCGAGACATTGCATGCTGTCCTTGTCTCTGTCTATTGATTACTTATGCCCACATCTTTGATAAGGGAGAATATTGCTTTGCATATGTCTGTCGGTCGGAAGGTAGTGTAGAACAAATGGTCTCCGTTCACAATAACTCAATAATTATTTGCCCTAGGATCTTTAAGCCTTGCATGGAGGTTGGTCAGCAAAAGTTCATGACCCGTATTTATTTCTTGGTCATCGTGGGCTTTTGTATGCGTTGTTCCGTCCATTTGCTACTTCTTTACTGTTAACAATAAAACATGATTGAATTACTGCTACACGAAATATACATGCATCTAGTCACAATTATGTTAATTCTATAACCTGCATACTATTATGACATTAATTAAAGAATGCATAAACCCTGACCATACGTGACGAAATTATGTTATAGACCCACTTTGTTGTTGACTGCATTCATAATCGGTCACATGTGCCGTGGTATTATAAGCTTTATTATAATACAACACTAGTACTGTAAGCATTGATGAAACAAACTCATTAATACATTGACATTAACGAGTGGTGTTGTTTTCGGCAATCCTCGGCAATTTCCGTTCTTCATGGAACACTAGCCGATGCATTCTACGGAAATGACCGAGATTTCACGATTGTAGACAATGTTAGGCTGATTGGAGGATAGCAATGTGACGTATATGTTCATAGATTTGTTTGTGTTTTCCTCTTCCGTGCTGTTTATGTCAATAAGGAATGTTTATATTTGTATTAACTTACTTATTCAGCTCCTTGCTTACACAATAACAACCTGTTTGATACACTAAGTATTTTACATAATAAGCAACACGTGCTGGCTTCTTTGCAAAGGATAAGTCAATAAGCGAACACCATAAAACCACCCATCACGTACATTAACAGTAAATAACCGTAAATAAACCACAATGTGTCTGAAAGTTCAACAAAAGTGGGCCTTCCAATACGAACCAATTTATGCGCATAATGCTGGCTTAAAATGAAGGTCGTAAGTACGACCTTATATGACTGATACATATTTAAAATCAGCATTACATGTCGCTTCATATGAACACATTGTCACGAAACTCGGACCTCAAGTTGAAACAGCTTGTATTAGCATTAGTAAAGAGTAATTTTCGGACTGTTGTTTCTTAATTGTTTTCTCAAATTATCGATTTTGTACTTACGACCTTCTCATTCTAAGCCAGCGATATGCTCATTCAGTGTTTAACACTCAACATGCATGTAGGGTACTCCTAGTGCAACCGTTCATGATCATGGCTCGCTAGTAATAATCTAAATATTCCAAAACAATAGCTCACAAGACAACCAATGGAAACACCATATATCAAAATCCATGACAAAATGAATCAACCACAACTTGGGCGTAATGTAATTTCAGTTCGTTCAGATTCATGGCAAGCCAGTAAATATTAAAATATGCCAAAACAATGGTACACCAGGCAACCAATGCAAAGAAGCACCATATATCAAAATCCGTGACAAAATGAATCAAACAGTTATTACAACTTACCCATTTTGGTTGGTTTGATTGTTTTGTCCAAATATCGTTTGTGCATGGCCAGTACGAGATTTCCTGCCTAACTAGCCAATTACCCAGAAGGAATAAAAAAACTCTAAGTGCGCTACCTTAGTTTTTCCGAATAGACACGCTTGCTTTTTAACATACCCGGGGTACCAATCAATTCATCTCTAGTTAGGGAAACGAAATAACTAAGTATCCCGGTGGAGGATCGTACCAGTATCTATAACCAAGGGAATGATATGTGCATTAAGCTACTCAAGCTAGTCAATTAATTAAATCATTTGTAACACTTTGATTTATGTCGATATTTTTCTGATGTCATGACATTCTGTCATACTCAATGCCCTGGAGGCATACGGTGGCCACCGAACGTGTATTGCATATAAATGTATCAATTAAAAATCCAAACTATCATAATTAATCAATGAATGTACACGTGAACACATGTATGTATACTTTTAATGTACAACGAAACATAATATATACATGTGACACAGAGAGTATATACGCACGTACCAGGAAACGCATACCCCCGTGCATGTATATATAGGGTTCAAAGAAGTACTACAGATTTATTAGGATTCGTACATTGCAGAACAATTTGATATCCTGAAAATCTCTTACTGTTCAGCATCTTACTAGGTCCCATTTATTAATAGAACGTGTCACGTGTTTATGCTCTTGTAGTTTACTAGTATCCTTTAGTTCCAATTGCATTGGATAAAATTTACCCCCCACCGATAACAATTAATTATCTTGCAATGGTTTCGAATCATCTACCAGTGTATTTTACTTCTTTTGCCTAACCTTTCGTGGTGCTCTGTCGTTCTTTCAAATTCGTTATGTTTCTTATTTCTATTTAGTTGTGTGCAAGTGATAAATAGCCGTTGGAATGACCAGCCAATGAACGTATGAGAACCCAAGGCATTATATTGATGTTCTGAAATACATGTTTATATCAATTAATATGCCATTACACGATTAGTATAATGAGTGTCTTATATATTTCAGATGTTTCAAATGGAACTGGTAAGTTTATCATTATAGTAACTATGTCTACGATACGTTCTTCATTTATACCAAATACCGTCAGTTTTTCACATCCTGGTGTAGGTGTTTTAAAGAATTATATCGTTCATTACATGACCGCTGCCCTGGTGTCTAAACCCTCGCGGTAGGGCCACTATCTTACATAATGTTAGTGTGGTTAGACATGGTACTAATCTTTCGCCTTATGATTCTATTCCTGGGTTTGGCAGGTTATATTATCGCATTGTCTGCAGTCAAATTCTCCAAAGATGGAGAGCTAACCAGTGGTTGTCAGTGGTTTGTTAACATTCCAGGAGACACTGCTTCTAAAAACTCTAACATGAATGAAACTGAAAAATTACATAAAATGAAAATCTTGTTTTCCGTCTAGAAATGACCACAAATTATAAAACGTTTTGATTATTATGTTAATTTGACGTTTATTGTCAATATTTATTCAGAGTCTGTCATGTTGTTTATACAAATACTGTCATGATGTTTGTATACTCTACACAGGAAGAACAACACAAATCTATTACATTTTGTATATCCTAATTACTAGATTCATACAAAATGTAAGTGAGACTGTTTGACTATGTGTGTATCAGCCAATCAGGGCAATAAGTCAATGTGGTGACAGGTTGCGTCCTCATGCTGTTTCATAACAATTACATCTTCGCAATATAACATTTAATGTTATAATATACATCGTAATATTTGTATTGTCCGTGCATCAAATGTGTCATTTCTTATCATGAATATACATTACCAAGTAAGCCAAGATGGTGATCAGGTATAGAGAGACAAACGACTGATTTCAAACAAACCTAGACGTGTCATTTCTGACATGTTATTGTCCTAGATGGCGTATTTATTGGATATGGTCAGAAACCAGTATACGTTTGTGTATTTGCACGCATCCACTCGGGGAAATAGGTTGATATTTTTATACATTTTTTACATCAAATCGTACCTCAGTCTCTTCACTTTAATGTTACGTCATGTAGATTTTACTGACGTTTTCCTGATGACGTAATACGTACTGATGTTAGACTCAGCATCGTAGTGCTCAATGTGTCAATTTAATTAAAATATTACGATTCATGATATACGCTAACTGTTTTATATGTCAGTAGATCTATGTGATGAATAATTTTTATTACCATGGTAACGATATATATATTATTTTGTTCTTTTTATTATCCTACAGGTACACCGAGGTTATTAGGTATGTAATTAATTCAGTCATCCATGTTTAATCGTTATGTCGCCGCCAATATTACGATCTTAAAATCAGTTCTTTTTCGATGAATTTCCTCATTTCTAGATTGTCCGTGTCACGAAACGATACGTAAGAACGCTTGCTTTCATGCATACTGATCATCTCGGTTTTTATGCAATGTATAATTATGTATTTACCGGAGATAAACGGAAATGACCGAGCTTTCACGATTGGCTTTGCTATTCAAATACTGATATTTGTATGATTCACTCGACGTGTCTTCTTACGGCGTGGTTGATTACCTTGTGTACGAGTACAAATGATATTGTTTATCACTTCCATGACCGAAAAGAACACACTGCTACGTGCCTTATTCGGTATATCACGTAAAAAAATCATGATATCGAATATATTGAATATGATCATGTCAAATTTCACGCAAACACCGAATAAATATCTTAAAATATAAGTCCGATGACAAAGAGCTATATTTGATGTATGGCCAAAGATAAACAACTGTGAACATGATTTATACTTTCACCAGCTTTGAACTCTTCTATAGTTCAAGCTGGTACGAAGTGCGAGTGCTAATGGTGAATACAGTTTACACAATAAAAGCTCTTGACATCACCAAACATATTGGTACCCGAGAACGATGCTCGAACTCCTGCTTTGGTTCATAACACTCCACGACACAAAATAACAACGAATCACTGTTCTGATCCATTAACATTGTATATATACAAATGTACCAGTATATTTTCATGGTTATTTCAAACTTGGAAGATTTCATCACACCACATAGATCTAATATTATTATTATATATATTCTCAAATCAGTTTTTCAGAAAGTCAAGTCTTCCAATATTATTTTATTTGTGGTATTCTGTCCATTAACACAAAACAGTTCAGCTTTATAAAATGTCACGGCTTCCACTAGCGTACATGTTTACCATTTTGATTAAGCTTTCCTTTAATATTTTGCCTACGTGACCATATATGATCTACATTATGTACCGAGAGATTTTGATACTAGTATTTACTTTTATTTGTAGGTTTTATAATTCCTGGAGAAAATGGAAACAGACCACGATTACAACTGATTCCAGGTAAGGGTTATATGTGTCTGCACTGTTGTATGGATTTGGGAAAGAAATACACAAACACGTTAGATAAAACATTTCTTTTCTCGGCCAATTTATACATGTAAAATAAGAGTGGGTTACTTATCCTTTCCCCAAAATATAAGCAAGGAATTCTTGTTCCTGAGACAGTCACAAGAGATTGGTCCTTCCAATGACCACCAGCTTCTAGGGAAGAAACAATTGTAAGATACAAGCAATTCAGCGTGCTACCAAAGCCTTTTAATAAGTAGATTCTTTGGTTCTTTAGCATGCTCGATGAACATCATCGATGCACGTGAAATGACATCTAGGTTACCAACCAGTTATATCTAGTTTAGGGAGGGGGGGGGGGGGGTCAACGTAATTTATTCTTGATTGTCTTTCATTGTAACATGTTTAATGACTTAATTCTCGTCTGATCAGCTTTTGACTTCCGGTTTTCTTGGACCTTGTCTGTAATTGCACCCAAAACATAATTTTCCATCACACGTTTATGTAAATAAACACATGAACACAAAAACAGTGCATAAAAATTGTTTGAAAAGCATTTAATTTTATGTAGAGTCGCCCATTAGTGAGCTTTCAGTAAAACACTGGGCTTCCAAATAGATGAGGATACTGAACACTTACTATAAACGTTGCTACATCTATATAATTGCGAATGAGTATGATATTGTGTATTTATATTATTATATACGTGTAAATATTCTTTTGGCCTAAAGGTGTAGGAATAGTTTCTTATATAAATGCGTTTTCGTCTGTCAAAGACCACGTTTAGCAAACTTGAAAACTTATGTTCATAAGTTATGTATCCTTTTTACGCTTGTTGCTTTACTTGTTCATTTATTAATTCATTCCACTTTATTGTTTTACCCCGACTAGGTGCGCAGCGATTTCTAGGACAAGGACGACGCATTGCGGCTGCGCCACTCTCTAGATTAAGGGATATCGGAGGTAAAAATGCTTCAAAGCTTTTCATCGCAATAACAAACTGTATCTAATAGGCGGATGCACGGAAAGTATATTCAGAGTAACTGCAAAGGGGGATAACTATATCTGTATAATGGCATGACAGTGGATTTGTGTCTACGTGATATACATATCAAACATAGACACAGATGCTTTTTGTATGAAATGCTTACTATATGATTTGGAAATCAAACAGTAATGAAAGATAATGAACATAATGATAAAGACATATATTATGACTTTATGAGTCTTTAATAGAAATTTTAACAGATCATATATGACGCAACTTATATTTTTGTAACATTTGCCATAAATAAGAAGATGAATTCCACGTTTAAGTAGAAATATTACAAACCGATTATTACACGTCAAGATAACGTCAAAACTTATTTTGAAAATAAATCTGTTACTTCGTTTAACTGTTAAACAGTATCTTTTGGTGTTTTATTTTTTTTCTAAAATTGAAGAATATGTGTTACATTGGATAGCCAATGTAGTATGTTATTGCCTGGCGAGGTGTTTGGATTTAATACTTAGTATAAAGCTTCTTCTACTACATCTTATGGTTGTAACAAAATATAAGCATAATTAATAATTAAACATAACATATAACTAGATTTAATCATTTAACCACAAACGCCGGTATGATTAGTTTTGTATTTTTGTAATAAATTAACAACACTTACTCACTAGTTTGGGAAATGGTATTATGGGCCCGGGAAAATAACATACACATACTTATACCCGGCACTAAAAGCTTAAACCACACCATTCTGGAAATCGAATATTTGATGACTGTCGAAGTATGTAAAGGTCAATGCTTCAAATATTCCTTATATTTTTCTTCTTTGAGACTTTACGCATTTTAAATTCCTTTTTGTTTGGAAAAAAGGTTCAAAATATTTTATTCCATTGGACTACCTCTATGTCTCATGTCAGTATTCAGCTAAGTATTGCTCTGACTTGAATACTTTTGTAATGTAAGTTATTGTTCTCAATTAATCTATCCATTTGTGAGGACACTGAAAAATTAGGGGTCTGGCACGTAAAGGGTTTTATGAGATAAAGTTCTCGTTTATGAGGGATAATCGTGCTTTGAGCTGCAAACTCACTGTCAGCTTATTTCTTTATAATAACGTTGACCATAACAGTCCATTTCGAATA
This sequence comes from Spisula subtruncata, assembly GCA_963678985.1. NCBI lineage: Eukaryota > Metazoa > Mollusca > Bivalvia > Venerida > Mactridae > Spisula > Spisula subtruncata. Next base: position 13,336,161 of record OY787674.1, read on the forward strand.
CCTTATTTGAGACACTTGTGGTTTGAGATTTGGATGCTTAGGTTGAGTATGTTGAGGTTGTTGTAAACCTGGGTCCTGTATATGCATACTTCATACCAGTACCATTTTAATGTAATGGGGGAAATTGCGATAACTTAATTTACATTAACACAGTCCCAAAATGAGGCAAAATGTCATTGGATCTAAATAAATTTTAAAACAAAATTATACTCGTAGATTTAACTGGTGATGTTTATAGACTTAACTTGTCTCGGTTTCTTTTGAATATACAGTATACTAATAAGAATAATATAACACAGTATTATTTTTTAATTATTTTATAGATTATTACATGCATCTTTCAGATTTAAACTTTAAAAATACACAAATGTTAAATACAGCTTAATATTTTAATTATTCTTTATTAGTGAACATCAATGGAAATATGTTAACGGCAAATATAAAATATGAGTTTCATTTGAAGCAATTTCTCTAAGCACCACATATCTTCTTAATGAACACAATTATTGGACAGCAACAGTTACTAGGAACACAATGAAGGCAATAGGCAGTGCGACAGCTATGCCGGATATATGAATTAATTTTGTATAAGAGCTATTTGCAAAGCAACGTGCCTTCCCCACTAGCTTCCGAGTATAGAATATATGTCACCATACGTGACGATACTCTGAAATAATGTAAAGCTTGGCTGTTTTGACCGAAACCTGACCTTTATGCAAGAATATATATTATAAGGTCAACAAGCAAGCAAATCGTGCAATATCGGTATTTCAGAATTTTGTGTTTGTATTACATCTCGAGTGTCTTCGTGATACTCCCCGATTATGAAAACATACAATTGGTGTTGAAAACGTTGATAATAAATCGACTGTTAAATTATGCTAATCAATAGGTAAGGCTGATGTCAAATTAGCCAAGCTATACACACTGTCTATCTTGCAGCTTTTTGCTCATGCCAAGCACCTTCTTAACATATAGATATGCATTTGCCAGATCAAATAACACAGGCATGCTTATACAAAACCCAGAGATTATCTTCAACACATTAATTAAATTACAATAATCAGTGAAATGTTAATTGAATATGTGTTTATGTTATCCATACCTATATAATTGATTTTGATATGTAATTATAAAGAAATCTTCGATGGTTTAAAAAGAAATGAAAATATATAAGTAGGTTAATTGTATATTATATTTTAAATGTCTTTAGCATTTAATGTAGTCAAATATTGTGAGCATAAACTATTCATATATTCGTTCACTTTATTATAACTACTAGTTGAAGGACTGCCACAATCTGCCAGAAGTTCTATACGTTCAGTGCCATTCAATCCAAGGTCTGTCGTAGATGCCGTGAGAAGAGTTAGACCTGACACAAGAGCTGCTACCGGTATGTGATCTTTACCTTTATATAATTATGTTATCATAACATTTTTTAAAAAGACAGTATCTTCTGCAGCACAAGTCTGAGTAGAAATGAGAATTGTTTTATCTTTGGACAGTAATACTTGGTGGTTCTATGTGGTTAACAATTTCCCAAATTTCTTTACCATAGACTCGATTAGTATTAATTTTTATTATTATAAGTACATTGTAAATACTTTAAATGATGAACGAAATGGTCGTTCTTTAGCAGATACAGAAGTAGCAAATAAAAGTGCTAGGACATCTCTCAAATCACTGTTTCATTACTGGTCATATTTTGCAAGTTGGATGTTCAATACATTTAAAAATCCAGATGTTTTGTTCAAAATACAAACAAAGTGTAATGTCATAAACGAATCGATCAGGGTCCACATCACTCACCAGAAACAGCAGAACGTGACATGCACAAAAGAGCAGTGTATTGCTTGCTTAGCATGGATATGGATTTTGTCGAAAGGAAGAATGTATAATAATGTGAATTAATGCTTACTCAATGTAACCTTTTATACGGCAATCAATACAACCTATTTCAGATACTACTACTGGTGGTTCTAGTCGCCGTGGTGCAAATGTTATGCTTGTTCGGCCTCCTAACAGTGAAGCTTCCGGTAAGTTGTGTTTCTATTGAGAATTACTTATATGTAATGTATTGACTGATTTAAGTTTTACAAATATTTTATGTCGGTACATGCACATTTTAATGGTTGATGGTGTTTTTATGCAGGGTTCCAAAAACTATTCTAAGCCTGACAAAATTCTCTGAATTTTCTCTGATTTTCACTGGCCACTCAGCAGTTTTCCCTGACGTTAGAGAGCAATTGGGCCTTTTTATTAGAGGAAAAAAGCAATAAAAATTGAGAAAAGGGGATTTATTTGCATCACTGTTACCAACATGTATTATGTATTTGGTTCTGGTTGGTGACGTTCGGATCATAGTTGTATTTTGTTACCATATTTTTAGCTGCAGGACTAACTCCCGATGTCTTACGTCAAATACGTACAGCACTACGCCGAAGAGAATCGACTCGAGCCGACCCTCGACGGAGTGGAAGTAGATCAAGGTCCAGTAACACTTCAAGTAGCTCATCATCGTCATCATCATCGTCATCACGAAATGTTACATCCGGGTCACTAAGACCTAGATCACGTGCTGAAATTCTAGCAGCAATGCGACGTCAGAGAATGAATGGAGCTGCTGGCAGAGGTGGACCGCAAATGACTGGTACGATTTATCTAGATTTTACGAATTTGAATAAAAGCCTGTTCCAGATATACAAATACAATGAAATACGAGTAATTTCGCTGACACCCACCCATATATAACATATTACGAGTCTGACATTAAATGATGCAAACATTAATCAATTACTTTGCTTTCATGAGTAACTAGAATATAGCTTTTCTCCTTCAAAACATTTCAATGCCAATAATTATGAATTGACATATGCATTCTTGCCAACATACTATTATGCACACTCGTTCAAACGTACTGACTACTCGTATCGATGTGCATTTGTTTTGCCAAAAAGAACTGGAACGGGTGACTATGTAAGTGACACAGGTATAAAGCAAAACACACCACTTGTATTTATCTTCTACAGGGTCCCGCGGATCTAGAGTCGACGAAGCTGTTGTAGCGACCGCTGTACAACCCCTTGATGGTTTAAACATCCAACAAGATTCATCCTCCTCATCGTCCGCCTCCAGTTCCTCGTCCTCTGCAGATGCTAGATCTAGAGTATCTGCTGTTGGTCCGGTAACTAATAGAGCCACCAGTTCTAGTTCATCCAGTTCTTCTTCGAGTTCATCTACAGCCGACTCAACCAGTCGTAAGCTAGGTAATTCCTTTTATCTTTACATAATTCCTATTGTTTTATTCCGAATTCGCACATACATTTAAATACATGGTTACTATTTAGCTCAGCAAAATAGCGTATAGTCCAAGAATGTTTGTGCATATTTCGCAGTTTAATTGATGTTGTAATTTTTAACAAAACTATTTTTCGTAGGCATGTTTGTAAGATAATATGGTACATTAAATCAAAATATAATCAATTGGTGTGGCAATGTTTCGTTGTCGTTTACTTTTGTCATCCGATACTTTATAGTGATTTTTGGAGATTTATAGAATCTTGTACATTTTTTGTATTGGCAACATTTGCGAAGAAGCACTAAATTTAGAATTTCCACTTGGCTAACTTAACGTTGTGCACAGTTTTCCCGACTTTTCATGCGATAACATCGAACCTCGAATACCCACGAATAATGTACACATAAATACGATATATCATACTTATGCTTCATAACTTTACCACCATATTACTTTCAGAAACATCAGCACCACAGACTATCGGCGGCTCCGGTGCTACAACTATTGCCGAGGAAGTGGGAATTGATGCGGTGCCAATGGTGGCAGCAGGAACTGCTACATTTATGGCCGCACCAGGGACATCAGTTAAACCTGTCATGCCTGCACTGACGACAGTAAATATACCACAACCTTCAGCCAGTACTACAATCCAGGGTGGGGAACGTATTGGTGGAGTGTTTAATACTATAGACACGCCAGCTGCTAATCGTGGAATATTTGAATCCAATATTATAAACTTAAGAGATTCCGGCAGTCTCACTGGGGGACTTGTGGACCCTACACTTAACCCAACCTCTATCCTAAACGGAGGTATGTTAGATGCCACCCTTAACACAATGCAAGCAGCAGCAAATGTTCTTGGTGGAGGCAATATAGATATGAATGCAATGGCACCAGCCTTACCGGATGTCGGCATGGTTGATGTTATGAATGTCAACACAAATGTACCATCTTCAATGGGTAATATCAACACTGGACCATCATTTGAGGTTAGAACAACTATTCTTTTCTCCAAATAAGAATACCATGTTTTTAGAAAATAAATACAAGACACTTGGAAATTGTATTTGTACCTCGGGGTACTAGTATTGGTAATTTACGTGTAATCTGTGTATATGGATTACGAAAACAAATTATTGTAAGATTAATTTATTTTGTTTAACAGTGTTACTAAATTGATTATCCTTTATAATTTCACAGGTCGTCAATGGAATGACTTCAAACACAGGACAAGCAAACACATTGGGAATCCAAGTTGACAATGTTGTTCCTTTAACCGATACTAGTAAGCAATTATGATAGTTTGTTTATATTTTTACCACTATATACATTTTATAGAAATATGAGCATATGTAAATTTAAAAACATTGTCTACCTCTTGCTTAAACTGTCTGAAGAAAACAGCGTTTAAGATTGTCACTAATAATTGTGTGGGTATTGCTCCGTGTAGTTGTGTTGTTTATTTGTTACTGATTTCTGTGCTCGGCTGGTTAAGTTTAGTGCTGTCTTCACTGTCCAATTTTCTCATACATTGTAACTATAAAGTGACTGATCACCATCAATTAGTAACATATCTATCAGACACTTTCTTTCTAGTAGGTCAACTTTGACCCATCTTATAATTGATACATTTGATATCTTACAGGAGCAGTCACCAGACCACAAGAGTTTACAGCAATTGGAGCAATGAACTCAATGTCTCAACAACCAATTACATCCGGTATGTATACTTTTTGTTGAATAATCATAAACTGCCATTACCACCATAACCATTTTGATCATGCTTTAACTCACATTTTCTGTATATAATGCATTATATCAAGATGAATTATTAAAACTAAATACATGTATACAGAAGAAATGCAATGCTCAGCATATCCGTAACAATAAGCTACAGGACCAAAGTAACAAGGATCACAAAGATGATACTACTATAAATATATTATGTGCACTTTTACTTTGTATGACAAGTAATTCGATAACCATAACCAATTGGTAGAAAACAATTAATCATTATCTGAAGGTTTCGCACTATTATATACACGTGACGTGTGAATCATGTACTGTTGTATATTACTTATACCACCATGAGGTGTTTAGAGTGTCAATATCGTCTCGTTAGGCAATTGATTTGTCATTAATGACCACACAAAGTTAGTCAGCACTTCACTGAAAAAGTCGAACACAGAAAACAAACATAACACATAGCCTGCACAATGAGAAAATGCATAATTCCCAACACTCGATTGAACGAGGAAATAAAAGTAAACATCTGGAAACCGAATTTCAATTCTTAAAAATAAAAGTCTAAGTTTCAATTGTCAAAAGGATGAAAGTACGTGTTTCAATTGTCAAAAAGATGAAAGTACGTGTTTCAATTGCCAAAAAGATGAAAGTACGTGTATCAATTGTCAAACAGATGAATGTCCAAGTTTCCATTTTCAAAAAGATGAAAGTACGTGTTTCAATTATCAAAAAGATGAAAGTACGTGTTTAAATTATCAAAAAGATGAAAGTCCAAGTTTCCATTGTCAAAAAGTTTCAGTTGTTAGATCTAGATGTAGCATTATGCTTGTATTCATAATAGAACATTATCGTTTCAGGCCTGAATTTCGACATTATCAATAATGTTGGTGCCACCCTTGATGTTAACTTCGATCCTTTGGCAAGTGCTACTGGTGGTATACAATCATCTATGAATAATCAACAAGTGTTTGGTGCCAACAATGGAAATATACAAGATATACCTTCCACATCTATAGATCGTACAATGTCATCTGCTGGTACTGGTCCTTCTATCGGATCTGCAATGCCAACAATGGTTGATAACACAATGGCAGGAGTTGGTTCCGTGAATTGGGGACTAGGTTCTAATCCAGTAGAGAGTGTTCCACAAACCAACAGCATGTTACTGGACAACCAACAGATGAATAGAAACAACATTACAAATCCGATCGATTCAAACAATATGATGACTAATCAAATTGATATGAGAACTGTTGATACTATGAATATGGGAAATATCAGAAATTTTGACGCCACGAATATGGGAAATACAGGAACTTTCGATACCACAAATATGGGAAATACAGGAACTTTCGATACCACAAATATGGGAAATACAGGAACTTTCGATACCACAAATATGGGAAATACAGGAACTTTTGATACCATGAATATGGGAAATATTGGAAGTGTTGGTACCATGAACATGGGAGAAATGGGGACGTTCGATACCACAAATATGGGCGCAATGGGAAGTGTTGGTACAAACAATATGGGCGCAATGGGAAATTTTGGTACAAACAATATGGGCGCAATGGGAAATGTTGGTACAAACAATATGGGAGCAGTGGGAACTTTTGATACCACGAATATGGGAGGAATGGGAGCTGTTAACACAATGCCGAATATGTTTAACACTGCTGAGACCAACCAAGGAAGAATGGATTCCAGTTTTGGAGGAAATATGAACACACCAGTAGGATCCATGGTAGCAGATGCTCTATTGAGAAGTAATACAGTTAATAATGTAATGACTCCTGATGTTAATACAGCTAATGCAGATATGAGAAGTTTTGGAACATTAGGAGCACCTGAAATTCCACCAGTGCCATCGGTTGGTACTATGGCAGGAAACATTGAAGTCCCGGTCGCCTTCGGTAAGTCACATTTAAATACATTTATATTTCAAACGAAACCACTATATCACTATATCCGTTGATTTGGTACTTAAAATTTATGTAAATTATAGTTTTACAATGGCCCACCTTAAATCTACAGAAATTCCATCTTAATGCAATATGACAGGAAAGTTTATAATGATTAAACTTGTATTTTTTTTATAAACTTTTCATTTTTGCTTTCGAGTTTTTGTAAATTTTAATAAGCAACCTGTGCTTTTTAAAGCATATAATGCCATATATATTAACGTGGCTTTTATCTTATATGAAATTATTATTTTCTCACGTATACATACCTATGTGCATGCGTTTTGAATTGTTCATATAACTAGTAGCTGCTTGCATATAACCTTCTCTAAGCAAACCTTCTTCTATCAGTAATTAACGTAGTAGTGATATATGCTAAAACATGTACTCACTCCAAAATATACAACGCATTTGCATGCATACTAGAGCGATGCCGTGGTTGCGCAGGTGAGTTACACCATTTTGCAATTTTACAGCAATTTTCAAACCCTAAACGAAGTTCACATAATGATCTCAAAGTTTCGTGTTGCAAATCTTTATTGTCTTTCTGCGAAGAAATATTTTGCTGCGAATCAGCATATAAGGCAAAGATATTTAAGCTATTATAAGTTAAAATTTGAGTGTAAAAGAGCAATTTGAAGGCGCTGACGACTTTGACATTAAGCCTCTGCACAGCAATATTGTAATCAACAATGCGCAGCGGCTGTGGAATAAACACTTCTTCTTTCTGTTTGACAGAGGTTCTAACAAGTTGTTTAACGTCAAATACAGTGTTTAATGAGTGGTCTTCTTATATAAGGCTTCTAAATCAGAAAAAGGCAAAATGTTCTTGTTCGTGCAGTGATAATGGTAAGGGAGTTATATACTCTTCCAATAATACTCGTGAAAGCTCCATCAGGGGCGTTGGGTCAGTATAATGCATACTTGTATATGAAAACATTTTGGATGGCACGCTTTTGTAATATGTTCAAAATGACAAGAGGCCTCAAAACTAGTAAAAGTATCGTATCTACATCATGTGATTGGTACAATCCATTTAATTGTTATTTGTGTATGTTCATGTAATTTTGTGTGTGTGTTTACGGAAATATAAATTGCAACGAAAGTCAAATTGAAATAGTTATATAGAAATAATTATTGGCAGCTGTGTTTGGAAACATTGTTACGTTTGTGTCATGTAAATATGTGTATTTTATCATCCATACTATATTCACACTTAGACAAGATGACTACCAAGGTGAATAATCGAACTGATGCGACAAACAATGGGTTAGATCATAATGCACTCAGGGCTGTGGTAGAAGATGTACTCAAAGATTTATTGTCGAAAACATTACGTGGAGGAAAGCAAGATCTTGGATCGATACTACAACAAACAGGTAATTATGTGTTATATATTTTGGCCTCCGTAGCTCAGTGGTAAGCGCGCTTGTCGCATAATCCGGCGACCTGGGTTCAAATCCGGGTGGATGCACACATATGCCTGCCATATTCAACATAACGCTGACTCGCAAATAAAGGCTAACATAAGCTAAGCAATAAAACGTGTTTCAAAAAAAATACATACAAATGGACTCATTAACTCATTCTGGGGTATGGGTTCTTTCATGTCGGTGCGGTGATATTGTTGAATTTATCCGAAATGTTTGGGCAGTCCAGGTGGATTTCAGATTAGGGTGTTTCTTCTATACGTTAATATAGAATTAGAATCTCATATACATGTAATATACATATACTAGCCTGGACTCAAAAGTACATGCATAACAATGGACCATAAAACAATTACTGAAAAACCTAGTATTTCTTTCACGCGTAACTGTTTGTGCATTTTTTGCGTGACCTGCGACCAAGCCATTAACCGGCTACCAATGTAAAGAAATTTACTGGATAGTCTCGTTTAATACATTAATACTATCATTTTTCTTTTTGCAGTAGATCAAGCAACAGCAACAACAATTGGTACCCAAGAAGTGTTACAAACACACCAGACTCTAGCCATGCCGCCGTTACCAACGTCCCACGGTTTAACTGTCGATCAAGCAATAGCATTACCAACGAACCAAGGTTTAACCGTCGATCAAGCAATAGCATCACCAACGGATCACGGTTTAATTGTCGATCAAGCAATAGCATCACCAACGGATCACGGTTTAACCGTCGATCAAGCAATAGCATTACCAACGAACCACGGTTTAACCGTCGATCAAGCAATAGCATTACCAACTGATCACGGTTTAATTGTCGATCAAGCAGTGGCAGCACCTATGCCTCAAGCTGAATTTGTCAATAATGGAGCCTCATCTCAAATGTCGTCTCATGGTTTGACCGTTGATAATACAGTTGATAGTCATTTAACTGGAACAGGGTCGTCACACACGCTTGATATATCTGGTGTTCATTCAGGGGTATCTGGTATAGTAGCTGGTGTCCACGTACAGCAAGGGGTAACAATGACTTACCAACACCAACCAGCAACAACAATATCACCACCAATGACTACAGGTTCACCATCTACAGCCCCTGTACAAGAAGGAACCAATCAAGCTACAATGATTGTCGGTAATTGGAATGTCAAAGATGCTGGGAATAAAGCTCAAGATGGTATGGAATTCACCAATGTTCATCATCTTCCAAACAACGTGGCACCTGACGTCCCGGTACCACCAGTCGTAGTGCTGGAAAATGTTCCAAATACGGGGCCTGAGCTAACACAAGTCGATACAGCAACAAGTCAGGGTGTTAAAACCGAAGCTAGTAACATTATTGTTGGTGATTGGAATGTACAAAACGTTGGAAATCAAGCTCAAGAGGGAATTCAATATACAAATGTTCATCATATGACAAATGTTGCATCATCTGATATTCAGGTTCCACCCGTGGTTCTACAAGAGAATGTACAAAGTTCTGGTTCTGAACTTAAACACGTAAATACAGTAGCAAACCAGGACATTAATGCTGGAGTGAAAAACATTCAAAATGCCGAACAGCATCTGGAGACCAATGTCAATGTGACAGGAGTAAACTACACTACACTAACAGGTAACATTAACAAGAATTCGAATATAATTCATCAAGATTCTAATGTAGATAGGCATAATGTAAGCACTAAAGAATTGTCTGGCGCACGTAACGGGAAAGCTGTTCATCATAGTCATGGAGCTGTTGACCAATTAATGTCCACTATGCTTACCCAAATAATTGGATCAAATGTAACAATAATGGATTTTTTCGACTTTAATAAACTGATGAGAAATAATCCAGCTTTGCTGGATGTACCTCCAACAAAAAGGTCTTTAACTCTGAAGGACATTTTACGAGATCAGATTGTAGCAAAGCTAATTCAAAGAGTGACTGGTTCAAATGTAAGATTGGTTAACCAAAGTGCTTTACACAAAGACGGTCACAGTAACCAGAACGTTACTTATAACGTGACAAATGATTCTAGTAATAAGTTACAATTATTTCCTAATCTAAAGCAACCTGTTGATATTCCTAAAGTATCTACTGCTCATTCGGTGACACAGTCTGCTCTAGCGGTTAATATTTCAAAGATGCAAATAACTACGCAACCAAGCGTTAGCGCTGCTGCAACAACCGTTCCCTTAGTTAGTACAACTCATCTAACAGGCGCTACAACAACTGCTGCAAGCAATGCCACTGCGCCACAACACGCCAATGATACAGTTACAACTATCGCGCCCGCAACTGACAACAGTACCGCCACTACTGCTGCATCAAATGCAACTACAATGGAAACATTTAATATGACTACAACAACGGAAATATTTCTACAGACTACAACATTCGGTGGTCCCACTACCATGGACCCAGACGCAGCTGCTGACTTAGCAGAAGCACAAGAAGAAGCTGCAATGCTGGCAGCTGAGCAAGCCGAAGCCGCGGCAGCCGAGGCAGCTGCCTAAGTGAGCGCACGTGACACAATCTAACATTACATCAATGTGTTTTCTATGCTAGTTAGTCCTTTATTTTGTTAAATATGGCATAATGTATTTGTATTATTTTGTTTACCTCAAACTGCATTAACCTAATGAATATTTAATAGTATTTATTTATCATTTGTTACTTAAAGCCAACAAGTTCTTTATCACCAATATATTGAAACTCTTTAATACTAGTATCACATCCATACTTTTCTTTAATTTCTTAATTTGCAATTTATATATTTATTGCGCGTTGTTTTTAAAACAGAAGAATTTCATAGCATTATTTTGTCTCTTATCAACATGTTAGTTACATGTCTAATCATTAACAATTCCTTTATACTGTTCTTGTAATTAGTTTTGTACTGAATCGTTGCCAGAAGTGTTATTTATTGTTTTGACTGTTTGGTAGGCTAAATATTCTGTACATTCTGTATATGTAGGCATTAAAGCTGCATTCATTGAATGTGTATGATCTTGGATAAATGTTTAAATAAATGATATCAATTTAAATAATTATCTTCGTTACACGTATGTAGATGTATTGCTTCATGTACCAATTAGCACTATTATATGTGTGTCAAATTATCTCAGACAATGATATGGATGAATAAAAGCTCATATGAAGTACACATGTGATTCAAGTGCAAGCGCACATACTCTGTAGCTTTCATCTTTGCCGGGAAAAATGGAATTCTGATATGCGCGCAATACAAAGAACTATGGCGATGGCGACTGCCTGAGCTCAGCTTAACTGCGTTAAAATGTAGAATCAGAGAAAAAGTTGACATATCTTTCCGACAACATGCTCCGCAGACATGCAAGCGACTGAATAATAATATCTACGACAAGATGGCTACGCAGCGAATATAATGCGAAAATATGAGTGTTATTGACATTGTTTTGTCTTTTCTTCAAGGTTTCGACAAGTTTTCCTCTGTTTTCGATGGAAGTGTTGACCAACTGAATGGCTTGAATACGTTTTCCGGTTCGTTTATGGAAGCGCCAGCCAGTGCCGTAGCACACAGTAGTCACTCAGACGTTAGCTTCGTGTCAACATTTGATAATTTGATGCCCGAGATTCACTTTTCTGCTGGATCAGCCGCGGCAACGGATACGGCAGGGACGGGTATCAACTATCAAAATGATATTTTCATCAATAATCTTAATACTGGCCAAACAGCAGCTGCTGATGTTTTCAACAATAATATAAAAACTGGCCAGACAGCTGATTTCCACAACAATATAAATACTGGTCAGACAGCTGAATTCCACAATAATATAAATACTGGCCAGACAGCTGATTTCCACAATAATATAAATACTGGTCAGGCAGCTGATGTTATCCACAATAATATAAATACTGGCCAGGCAGCTGTTTCCAAAAGTTTCAGCGAATCAGCAGTAAATCGAGAACAAACCATGGCAGTTCCTAATAACAACACCTTACTGGGAACAGCAAATTCTACAACGGGTAACACGTCAGCACCCGCTCAGTATGAGTACTATTATACTGACACCACGGGTACCAACAACAATGGCAGCGAGTACTATGATTACTACTATGACAACACAACAGCACCAGTAGCAAGTCAGACTATCGCCGCTACGGAATCACCATCTCGAACTCCAACGACACAAAGCTCTGGTTGGAACTCTAGAGCTACTTCAAATTCTCAAAATGTAGCTGCATGGTCAAATACGAATGTACTCCCTAATGGAGTGCAAAATCAGGCAGTGAAGTTCAATATGGCGCCATCGATAAATCTTAATAATCAAGGAACTTTACGGACTCAAACAACTTTTCTTGAACAATCTGGCCCTGCTTTATCCGATAGAAGTATAAGCACAAATACAGGAACTCAATCGTCCGGAGTTCAGAACACAAACAACAACCTAGTGACTAACACAATCAGTGTTTCACGAGAAACACGCACGGGGAGTTTCGCGACGCCAAAGATTAGCAGTTTACAATCACGTGACTTGAATCAACCAATTATCTCTGGTGTTACATCATTTAACCAAAATGTTGCATTTGGAACGGCAAATAGTTTCTTAGGTTCAGGTGGTGTTACAACGACTCAAGCACCACCACCACCACCTGTGTTTCGACCCATGACTAACACTTTAGTGCAAACAGCGGCTGCTAGCCCAGATGTTTTAGCCGAACAAATGGCTGAATTGGGAGATGCTGTGTCAGATATAGCGTCTACAAATGTGTTTTCTGGAAAATAAGACTCAGTTTGGTATATCATATGGACTCACGTGTGAGTATACATTTAATACTCTAGTAGTAGTGTGCGTCGGTGATTTGCGACCAGTAGTAACGGGTAAAGTGTACCACTGCTTTATGTCCTTAGTTGTAGATGTGATTATCTGTAACCATGCTTGAACTATTGCCATATATATAGGTAGAATTTACTAAAAAGCATCTTTTATCTAAATATGTATTTATATTTAGCTTTAGCATACTCACAGTATTGTAGTAACTTGCATGTTCTAGAAGTATTTCTACGTGATCAATGTTGTATGTAACATTATTCATCGTCATTATTCTGCAAACTGTCTGTACTCACTGTTGTATTGCTTTCAAGTGACCGTTATCACAAACATGGTCCCTGTACTATTGTCTTTTCGTTTAAAGCATCTTCAACTCCAAGTTCTAGTTGTATTTTTTACTTCTGATGAAATGACCAACCGGTCTGCTTTCATTGTTTCAGCTCCACAAACGGGGCTGTCGTAGTATAAATGATCACTGGCTAATGTTCTGTCTGCTAAAATATTTGTATCGTCTGTTTGCGAGGCACTGTGACTTAAACACGCAATTCTTAAAAATTGTAGCACATTCCGTTTGATGCGATTGTACGTTAGTTCGAAATTAGTTAATACTAAATGTAGCAGTAACCTGTGTTTTGGCAAATGGGTAAAATTTGTTTCCTTAAATGTATACGCATTTATTATAAGTTATATCATATGATAACGGATACAGTAAATAAAACGTTGAAGCAGTTACATGGTTCGGTAGGTAACGATTAAGTTAGACAAGTATCAACATGTAGCAAGATGTATGTACATTCACGCTCATAATAAATTTGATAATGCGCCCTCATGCTTCTGACGATAACATTATATAAACATCAATTTAAAAAAAATCAATTTGTATTTCCTACAAAAAATGTGATTCAACAAATGATATTGCATGTATCTAGATGGCATAAGCATGCATTGCAACATTTATATATACGGTCTGCAATATATATTGTACACTACCCTTCCAAAAACCAATTTGTAATGTCTACCCAATACTGTTACAGTTATCTTTGCCACTTTCTAATATAAATTTATTTCCCATTCCAGATTTTCCCGGCGGACAATCTAACGGTGTAGGTGTCTCCATTGTTCCACTTAATGGAGTTAATGAACCATCTTTCAAAACAATAGCTGTAGAAAACAAACTGTTTGACACGAAAACTATCAAAGAAACATCAGCACGAGCCGCAAGCAACCGCAGATTGGAATTATTAAGACAAGCACAGATGGAAGCTAAGAACAACTTAAACTCTGCGCCACTATTCACAGCACAGGGACAATTGTTTCCTGACAACACAGATTTAAACCGAATGACCAACATGGACACTGTGCCATTATTCACAGCACAGGGACAATTGTTCAATGGCCAAACGAATTCAAACCAAAGGACTAGCCTAGACAATGTGCCATTATTCACAGCACAGGGGCAATTGTTCAATGGTCAAACGAATTCAAACCAAAGGACTAACCTAGACACTGCGCCATTATTCACAGCACAGGGGCAATTGTTTCCTGACAAAGCAAATGCAAACCAAAGGACCAACTTAGACAATACGCTATCACAAGGGCAAATGTTCGGTAGCCAAATGAATTCAAACCAAAGGGCCAACAGTTTGGATGCAGCATTTAATTCATTGGACAACGCAGGTACCCGTAGCACATTTAATATTTTCCAGGGTAGGCCAACACCATCCAGTATGTTGCCAGAAGCCACTTTTAGAACAACATTGCAGACGCCAACAACAAAATTCCATGATCAAAGTTCTTTGCTAGCAATGGTGTCTGAACAAATATCTAAGTTACAACAATCACCTGAACATCAAGGAAATGTCGGACACTCAGGTCAAGACAGCTTCAGCAGATTTCCGAAAGGTAAAATGCCATTCACTGGGCCTGCATCAGCGTGGGATATGAATCCAAAACTTCCAACGAATGTAGACATTAGAATTCCACCAACACCTACACAAGTCACCATGACAGGTAGAGTAGACGTGCCGCTACCACCAACAGATTCCACATTCCAAGATTTACAATTTGGTTCAGGATCAACAGCCGGAAACTCATGGCAACAAGTCCCAGACACCTTTTCTCGCGTTAGACAACAGACTATCGATCCGGCCATGCTTGTAAATGATCCATCCACCACTATAAACAACATATTCCCCGCAACCCAACCACCAACCCGTCGCCAAACCTTAAACACATTTCCAGGTGTTAATACCATGACGACAGTACCGCCACCGCCAGTTAACCCATTTGCTGACCTTTCTGCAGGCCAAAACATTGGCTCTAACGTACCTCAACAAAACATCAATGTTTTAGGTTTAACAACCACTCGTCCGTTCACAGAGCCTTCATTCTTATTTGATCCAACACCGTCTGTACCAACACTTGTTGGTACTACCCTGCCACCTATCTTCCCTGATGGCCCATTCAATAAAATGCAAAACAATGGTGCAATGGGAGAAAGTTCCTTTGATTCTAGATTAGATTTGACAAACACATTTAATCAGCCACCTATAAACCCTCAGATTAGTCCATTTGATACCAATATATTACCTCAGCCTGTGATTAATCCACAACTTGATCAACTCCAAATTATTCCAAATCCAACACGTATTCCAAATGTGCAACCTACTAATATTGTTCCACCAACAACACAGAATATGTTCCTACCTTCCGAGCCCCCTGTGACCGTCCCAACACCAACAACAATGATGCCACCAACAGCACCCTCAGCCAACACAGTACCGCCTGTTCAAACTACAACTCCTGGATTCAACAATGTGATCAACACTACAACTACACCAGCTATTCCAGCCATTCCCTACGATATGTCACCATTTCAAAACAATGAAAACTGGGCTATATTTGATCCGACCTCATTGCCATCTAACTTTTCTGACTTCGGTCCAATAATTGAAATTCCAATCGAAGGTCAGGTTTCATTCAAAAATACAAACGGGATTGGATTTGAAAGCGTATTTTCACCAGCATCTAATCCAGGTACGGGTAGCATTCCAAATGCTGCTGGAACTGTTATTGCTAACATTGCCCAAAGTGCTGACACCGCTCCATCTATTGCTTACACACCAAATGTTGATGTTGCTTCTAACACAGGCACTGTGCAACAAGTTGAGGCCAGTAATGTGGGTAGCAACACGTTTACGTCTGACACTACCTCAAATATTGGTACTATGGATCTAGTACCCGGATCACCGTCCAATGTTAATGCACCATTAGAACCAGCATCAGTTTCAGGGACTATGGATTCAGTTCTAACAGGTACACGTCAAGACATGCCTGTCGCCCAGCCGGATTTAATAGATATATTGCCAATAGGAGAAAACCCAAACGCAATATTTCCAACATTAAACGAAGCACCTATCATCGCTGGAAATACCATAACCATTAATACACAAAGCGATATCACAGGAAGACTCACACCCTTGCAAACCCAAGCTAGGGTCGATTTTGCACAGACTCCTCCACCTATATTTTAGAACTAATGGTTATTTGTGTATTGTAATACATTTCCAAAACGTGAAATATGTATATGTTTTGTCAATTTTGTTTGTATGTATGTAAAAATGTGTCTTAAATGTATATTGATTCTGGTATTTGTACATACGTAAGCTTTAAAATATTGTCTGTTTTATATGCTAATATCATAATACAACTTTTCTAACTTATGGATGATTTGTCTTCTCTCATTGCAATTTCTCTATTGCCAAAGCAAATGTCATATCAACCTTGCTTCAGTGGTACATCATGCCCCGTGGTTACAATAATTGCTGAACATACTCCATGCTTAAACTCATACTCCGTACTCCAATTGGAGCATGTTCTTAGAGCGCTACAAAAACTTCTATAACTTTAATTTTACTGGATGGAAAGCTATTCCTTATAAGTTCATTTTCTTGGTTAGATCATTTGCTACAAGTTGCTGTTGGTTTTGATGCAAAATTCTAAAACAGTTGGTTTTGGCTTAATTGCAGTATGGATTTTGAGAATGAGAACATGTTTATAATCACCGGGCCAGGTCCTGTCTATGATCACATTATTGGGCAACATTTAGAAAAAACTTCATTTTTTTGTACGATTGTACTGCAAAATTCTAACCCAGCACAGACAACACTGCAATACATTTTGTAATATTGCATTTTCCACTGATATTACAGAAAATATCGTGATAGCAACCATGTGACATCTACGACGATCTATTTGGATATCTGCTATTTTGTTAACTGCATTGTTGTCATCGTTTATTTCATTTCGTGGGAAAAATTCATGTGACCAAATCATTGAATGGCTGGTGTGACTCAAGCTTTAAAACGGCAATATACCAATGAAAACAGTGGACAAGGTGATAGACTGTCTCTGATTAATTCTGCCAAATTTTTAACCAGTTAGGGGTCTAACCCTGGTTGGAAAATAAGCTAGAAAAACTGCTTATAGGTAAACTTGCTTCCGTTTTGTTAAAGTTGTAAAAAATTGCATAGAACACCACCAAACGGAACATAATTTGTTCCTGTGTATGTTATTATTCTTTAAGTTGAATCATAACATTATTGTGTTCTTTTTCAATTTGCACAAAGCACATTCCATCATAATAGGGTCAGTATCCATATAACTGATTTCAGTATAACTAAACAACAAAAGCAATATTAAGTAAAGAATGTATTATAAAAACAAACATATAACAGGAGCAAAGATGGCACAGCATAAAATACATACATAATGACAAGACATATATAAATGGCATAACGCGGGTAGCACTGCAAGACCGTAGTTTGTACTTCTTTAATCATATCTAGTTACTACAGTCTTGCGGGCAACCCTCGATGAGCTAGGCATTTCATGCAACAAGAGATATGATATCAGGCATAAAATAGATCATGTAATACTTAAAATAGAATTCTAGCAATATAGCAGCATAGGTTCATGCATGAAAGTTCATGGTAGATCACACATAATTCGATACAGCAAAGTCACATTAACAAAGAACTAAGAATGATTTCTCTTTACAAAGAACTTAGAGTGACTTCTCTTTACAAAGAACTTAGACAGAGTAATTTCTCTATACAAAGAACTTAGACAGAGTGATTTCTCTTTACAAAGAACTTAGAGTGACTTCTCTTTACAAAGAACTTAGAGTGACTTCTCTTTACAAAGAACTTAGACAGAGTGATTTCTCTTCTTTACAAAGAACTTAGAGTGACTTCTCTTTACAAAGACTTAGAGTGACTTCTCTTTACAAAGAACTTAGACAGAGTGATTTATCTTTACAAAGAACTTAGAGTGAGTGACTACTCTTTACAAAGAACTTAGACTGAGTACTTTATCTTTACAAAGAAAGACAGAGTGGTTTATATTTACAAAGAACTTTAAAGAGTTGTTTATCTTCACAAAGAATTTAACCAAGGGGGATTTTCCCTTACAGTGCAAAAACAATATGGTCTCCTTTACAAAATACTTAAACTGAGAAGTTTCTCTTCATACAATACATTGAAAAGCAACATCTTCAAAGCACTTAGACACAGCAGTCACCTCCATTAACTAAATAGTGCATGATCACTGTTTACAAAAAGCAAATATCTTCCTATACACAATACAGAGTCATAAAACTGTTTCCATATGACACATAAGGGAATGTTTTAAGCAACATATCAATGTAAAACAATTCACATAGAAATAATGGTGGTTGCAGTAGCTGGCATGAGCACTTTATACTCATGCGTGTAAAACATAAACTCTTAATGCACCAGTCAGTGTCAGTCAGTTGCATCCACGTCCCCCCATTCCCTGGAATTTATTACTCTTTTACTCTCCCCCTTAAACGGCCCTGCAGGGGACAGCTGATGGTATAGTCTCTGACAACTAAAATATTGTTCCCAACTATTGGTTGGGAGAAAAAATTGCCAATATTTCCTAGGCAGTGCAGGGGATGCCGGAAGGTAAAAAGACGGTCTTTTCCCTGGCTATCCACTGCCCATCCCCAGGTAGGGCCGTGGATGCACCTGACTGATAAAATTAAATCTTAACAAGTGTGAATAAAATTAACAGAATTTACCATTATTGATCACTTGTAATAACATTTGATATAGCACAAATATATCACAAAAATGGCAAAACGCAAAACAACTACAAAATCATGAAACTAAAAGTACAGATAAGCATAACCAAAAGCATATCATGACCAATTTAACATTGTGTAACTATTGAACAAATCACAAGTGGACGTATTGAATTTTGTCATTATCGTAAGTAAAACGGTAAAATCATTAATTTCCATGGGGATAAAATTTTATGGATTTCGAGATTTAACTTAAACCCCAAATCAAATCCCACAGAACAGTAATTTAGGCCCTTTTATCCAGTCACTTCCGGCAAAATCGGCCCGATAACAGGGTGCCGTATCATTTTCAATAAACTGTCAAGTGGTCATGTGACTTGCAATAAACCGTCACCTCATCACGTGATCTGACAAACTTCTTCTTAAAGCGGAGTCGCCGGCTGAAACTCTGTACCCGAGAATGAGGTTTCCTATTTAAAATGAACTTGGGTCAACAATTGTTCTGCGACTTACCTGCGTGTACATGACGTTATCAAGATGCCCGATGTTGTTATTTTGTCGTGACATCAGTGAACGAACGTGACGTTACGCACAAATAATGCAAAGGCAAATAGATAGTACCGACTTTTATTCCCTTTTTAAGGCAGATGTAGTGACCGGATAAATAGAATAATAGGCTTGTGCCGTGGAGTGAGTAAAAGTTTATCCGGCTCGGCTGCGGAAATTATCGGATTCGCCTACCCCTCACCCGATAAATTCCTCCGCCTTGCCAAATAAACTTACTCATCCACGGCACTAACCTATTATTCTCTATGTATTTATTACCTTAAATTTAAAATCCACGAAATTTTGCCCCATCAAAATTAATTGATTTTACAGTATAAGGTAAACAATAATACAACCTTTGAAGGTTTATTTAGTGTTGCTCACACAGCAGAATAGGAGGACTGATATAACTTATCATGAGATATTACAAATCAAAATAAAACATACAAATGCCAATATTTTTTGTCATGGTTAAAAAGCCATTATTAATCTATAATTAATATACAAATATTACACTTCAGTGATATTGTCATGTGGTCAAGTCATGACAGGTTCATTAGGTTGTTTGTCAATACATTTAGTCATCCTCTCAAGTGGATGACACATAGATAATCTGTCACAAGTTGTCAATTGATATAAATCTATACTAAACGAGTTTTGGAAATTTTATTAAGCGAGTCTCTGGCAAGCGTAATATTTCATGAACAAGTTTAATATACATGTATCAACTGACAACGTATGAAAGATTCTTTATATCATATGACACTAAAACAGCAAAATATGCACAGTTTTATTGGAAAAACATGCCTATGTAGTATAACTTTATATTACACATGTATGAAATAAGATTATACAAACTCACTATACTAACCCGGATACAAGGGTATAATCATATTGCATCATTATACAATGTACACTTAAAGCATTGAAGCACTCACAAAACCAGAGCCAGAATTTATAAAACATATTAGTAGAAAATGTGAATACCAAAATGTATTCTTGTATATCTGAACTTCAAAAAGAAAAATTCAGCAAGAAGAATAATACATATAATGTTTTCATAGTTATTAAATTAATATACAAGTGTTTTACTTACACATGAAAACTGTGCAAACAATAATTCATCTAAAATACGACACTTAAGGAATGTTTGAGATTTTAAGCTAATCTTTTCAACTATATTGTCCAGTTAGGATAATGCGAGAGGAACATTTTATTTTATGTGCACACAAAATATTACAACCTGAGCAGGTAGAGTAATAGTGTTTTAGTTTAGCATTGGAACTGTAGATGTTGGAATGAACTTTTATAATGTGTCTTTCATTGGTTTTAGTCATTCTCCTTCGACCAGCATATTTTTCATCTGAAGAAGGGAGACTTGACTAACCAATGATTTATGACGATGGTTTTTTGTAGACTTGACCTATTGACTCAATTATTACCCTTTAAATAGGCAGTATGTTGCTTTATAAAAACTGGCCCAGAGACAAATTATGGACTGAAGCTTCTCAGCAATTTTTGAATTGACACAGTGAGTTAACAAGTCATGACAAGCATTTGAAATGCTAATGTAGCTATAATAGGTATAAAGGTCAACATTTCAAAGCATATCTTCCAGAGACTGTGGTAGGTATTGTGGGATCTACTAAAACTTGTGACATTATAAAACTCTCGACATATCAACATATCAATGTCCTATAGATATAAATAAAACGTTCATTAAAATTGTCATAATAATCTGAGTCCGAACACAGATAGATATACATGTAGTAAGAAAATTTAAGACTTTGAATAAATCTGTGATAATATTAGATAAAACCTGAGACACCCTGTGAGAATACCGGGTTTTGAAGTTGTCATGGGTTTTAGTAGATCTGACGTATTGTCATGTATACATTCCACTTTTTAACTGAAACTTGAGGTGCATACATGTACAGCGCCACCTCGGAAGAGAGACCCTCTCTTGAGCAAATATATCATTTTATAATAAAGAAGTAACCATTTACTATTAATGAAACCTCATCATAGTAACAAACTCAGTATGACAATGTTGTTTTCTCAATGAGTGCTGTACTATAAACCCACTATACAGCCTTTCCAAAAGTTTCAAAAACTTTCTGGTTAAAACTAATCTCTTAGATAACAAAATATTGTGTATTTTACTTTATACCTGTTTCACATACATAGTCACATGTTCAACAGTCAACAGATGCACATAAAATCACAATTAAAAGATCTCAATAATAGTACAAAATATGAAAGAAACATTCAGATTGATTTTAGTTGTGGAGCGACAGGCTTTGGAAAGTCATAATAAACACTAATTCACTACCGGTAATCCAGATCATGAGATGCAACCAGGTTATTCACAAAGTAATAACATTTTATCCAACCTGTTTAGTCAAGAAGGCGTGACATTTCATCCAACCAGTTCAGTCTAGAAGGTGTGACATTTCATCCAACCAGTTTAGTCGAGAAGGCGTGACATTTCATGCGACCAGTTTTGTCCAGAAGGCGTGACATTTCATGTCACCAGATTAGTCAAGAAGGCGTGACATTTCATGTGACCAGTTTAGTCCAGAAGACGTGACATTTCATCAGGATATACTGGTCGTTCATCTAGATGCCTGACATACATCTGTGGTGTAACATCGATCCGTAACTTCATAAAATCACGTACAAAAGTTAGAAAATAGAAGAGAAAGAATATCGCTGTAAGCCATTCTCCAATCGTACTGATGATGTGGGCTGTGAATCCCTGAAAATAAATTTTGAAAATTACAGGAAAAAGGAAGTCAATGACACCTGTATACAGTAAACATTAAGCAACAAAAATTACATATCAGATATAGAGGATCTATCACAAGTTGTCAATTGATGTAAATTTATATTAAAACAAGTTCTGGAAATTTGGTTAAGCAAGCCTTTGTTTAAGGTACTTCGCGCTGTTGGTCTAGAGAGAATAAAAATAACCGAATCTTAATGAAACTTTGACAGATTATACCTTGAGTGACTGCGCGTCTTATAACGTAGATTTTGAAACACTATGGCGTCTGTAACCTAGCAACAAAATGACGTCAAAACGCCATCTAGCGGTGCGGTATACGCGAAGCCTGTCTGAACGAACTCCTGAGTAACTTTGCACTCGTGTATCGGAAAATCAAAATTCAAAATGCATAGTTGAGATAGTGAATTAGGCTCCCGACTGATATGTGGAGTTAATTTGAACAATACTGCGTACACACAGCGTTGGTTAAATATCGACGTCGTAACGTCAAAATTGCGACGTTTTCGACGTTAACTTTTGACTAGAAATCTAAATAAATAAAAAAGCGGGGAGATATACCTATTTCAAAAAATCACATCGTAACCAGACATATTTGGTCTACAGTTTAAGCGAAATATTTTTATAAAAGTTTGAGCTCATTTTTTCAATAACGGCGCAATTAGCATGCTAATGTACGGTCAATATCACAGCGCTATAACGTTGACGTCGCGGTGTTGTATTGTTTGCCATTAAATAATTGAAATTAATGTTTGTATAGTTCGCCCTGGATAATTTGATATTTATAAACATTGAACGGTTTTTTATCCTACAAATGTAAAATCGGTAAATTTTGTAGTAAAATAACACTAATAAATCATGCACACATGAGTAATCCCCCTCTTGGACTATACCAAATGTTACCGCCTTTCACATTATCATGGGCGCACTATAGTATAGATGTACAGCGACCTACGAAATTTGACTCTTGGACGAGTTTATTAGCCAGGGCTGAAAAGGTATTCGGAATACCTCAGGCACGGATCCAGGCAGTGGGCACGAGGGCCCGTGCCCCCCCCAGTTGGCTGAGTTTTTTTAAAAAAAACTTTGAATAAATAGTAAAACAGGTATTGAACAGACATCTCTAAATAATATGGATATTTTTTCTTATGTTCTAGATGAAAAAGTATTTGTAAGATGACATTTTTCGTGCTCGTTTCGCTCGCAGAATATTTTTAATATACATGTATATATTTATACGTAGCTGTTGCATCACAGAAATCAATTAGAAGAGAATTTTTGCCCTAGCTCATTATAGTAACATTACCTTTTGACTGTTAAATGATCATAACTAAACCATTAAGGTTAACTCTCAGAATAAAGAAAGAAAGGTATTTCAGGGCTCCCAGATAGGCCTAGAATGCACTAGATTCATCCATTGCTTTGAAAATTTTCCCGGGGGTGTATGCCCCCGGACCCCCCTACTTATGTTATAATATTCCAATGGCCAAAAGGATGAAAGCTGGTATATACAAATACTGTATGTGAACACTAACTAATATGCACGAACATACACAATGTACATGTTCGCGCTTATAACATAAAAAGTACTATGGATTCCCCAACATCTACAAATGTACCCCCCTTCCTGTGCATTTTCAGACACATATTAAGCAAATGCCCCCCCCCCCCCCCCCCCCCGGAATCCCGTACATACCTCGTGCCCCCCCCCCACTCAGAAATTTCTGGATCCGGGCCTGTACCTTTACCGTAGAATATTCGTTAAAATAAATAGCTAATGTTTTACGTTTCAGTTGGCTGTCCGGTGCAGCGTTTATAGTACATCGCTTTTAATCGACACTTTTCTAGTTCGAACCCACTAACGAACAAGTTTTTTTTATTTACTAATAGTCCAGTCATTTTAACTTTTAACCTCAAACTAATTGCAAAACAAACAGTTTTGTGTTTATATGGTGCGTAATGCTATCCTTAGCAATGAACAAAATGTCCTTTTTGAATATTCGTGGGACTTTTTGAGATATTTACAAATATATTGAATTGTCACATGTTTTCGCGATATTTGTCACTTTTGATGTAAATAAATCTTGACTTGTACCAGTAACTTATTTTTACATCGTGCTTAGAGGTCGCAATTTTGGTTTGAATTTTATGAAACTTGGCAGCAATGATCATCGAAAGCTAATCTAGCTAAAATAAAAGTTTTAGTTAACCGGAGCAAAAATCTAGGTCACTAGGTCAAAATAAAGAAAAAACAAGATACAGTCACCAGGGGTCGCAATTTCGACCTTACACTTGTGAAGTTTAGTCACAATGATCACCTTACAAAACTCAAGGTCATGTATGAAATTGGATTAACCTAAGTTAAAAACTAGGTCACTAGGCCAAATTATAGAACAAATCTTTAGAAGGCGCCCCTTTTACCTAATCTTTATGAAACCATGTCACATGGATAATGAAGACAAAATGTAGGTGAAATTCAATATTTACTTATCATGAGTTAAAACTAGGTCACTAGGTCAAAACATAGACAAACCTTCATGCGCCAAAAAGTCGCATCAATTATTTTCACCTATTGACCTAATTTTGACCCAAATTATTCAATAACATACTTGTCTTAGATGTTTTGAGATGAGCATTGTGACCAAGTTGCATAAATATTAGACCAAAATTGTGAATTTTATACCTACACAACGTTTTCCTTTGATTTTAACTAGCGACCTACTTTTTGACCTCGGATGACCCAATTTATAACTTTGACCTAGATTTTGTTGATATTATTATTATGACCAAGTTTCATAAATATAAGGTCTACATTATGACCTCTAGCGACTACACAAGGTTTTGCTACAATTTGACCTAGTGACCTAGTTTTTTATCCTTGATCATCCATTTTTTACATTGGCCTAAATTTGGTTCAGATGATCACTCTGACCAAGTCTCATAATCATAAAGTCAAAATTGTGAATACAAATGCAATTGTGGACGAACAGACAAAGAGAACAATCACTATTTCTCCCGAATCGATAAATTCGTGTACATTTTGTATATTGACATTATTGTATACTGTCCAAACACAAATATCCTTTTTTCATTAGACACACATGTATACAACACATGATATGTGTAAAATTTAAACAAATTGGATTAATATTAAAGAAATGAGTAAACCTTTTGTTGCCCCTTCCAAGTACTATTTTGAGTCATTTTGTCGACATTTGAATGGGTAGTATACCAACACGTAGACTGGTATATATATGAAAAGAAAATTGTCTGATGATAAAATAAATATTTGTTTTCGATAGAAGAAGGTTGTATCTTTCAGAAAATATAAGCTTGAAGGTGCAATTAGTAAATATTTATCGACTTACATGGGAATTATTAGAACTTAAAATTCCCCATGTAGTATGAAATAAGGAAAATGCTGAAATTGCTACCAAAAGTGACCTTAAACATGTCGATTTTTTTGTATTTTCCCCACTGAACTCGCATATTTGACGTTTTGTCTGTAGTTGATAATAGTCAGTAGATGATGAAAAGGCAAAGAAACTCTGTTTTGCAATTTGTTTGAGGTTGACCATATTTTTAGCTTCAATGACTGGACTATAAGCTAAGTACAGTGGATTATGTTATGTGCTATATGCTATGTTTTATAGGATTATACTATTTTTCTATCCACTTTTGTTTTCAATTATTATATTTTCATTTTTAGAATTGTTTGTATAGATCATATAATGTGTCAGATTCAGTGTAAGTATAAATCGAGTATAGTGCGCCCATGATTACATGAAACGCGGAGAAAATTGGAATAATCCGCATAGGTGGTTCAACCTAATGTGCACGATTAACCCGTGTATTTTTAGTAAACCGTGTGGGTTTATTTACATGTTAGAAAGCAATTTCGCAACGACAGACCAATCCGGTCAATGTTTGTAAACATCACGTTATCCTGGGCCCACTATAATACGGTAGAACTTTGAGACAATCTTCTGTACAGTCGATATCATAGCTCATGTCAGTCCGACAAACCTCTCCCACACCCTAGCAAGCGAAACTTCAGTTCTGGTTCCTTTTCCTCCACACAAAGCTGATGTACGTTCCTAGTTAGATCTCTCGCGTCGTCCCTTTATCTGTGCACCAGCTTAGCCATTTTTCTTTTGTCATTTTTACACACTAAAATACGTACCTCGTTTATATACTTTTTGTGTATTTGAACAAGCATGAAAATGCGTGCTGAGCGAAATTTAAAAACAAGTTTGGGATTCGAACGCATTCGTTCAATCTACAGTATTCATAGTAGTTTAGCCGACTTGGCTATGCGCACTACATGGTGTGTCCATTCTAAATGAAGTATAGAAAAATAACGCTACTTAGACGCAATAGACGCAAAACCTCGATAAATTATATTTCAACTATATAGAACCACAGCGTATAAATCAACATCTCTGTATGACTTATTGGGATATTATTATATTTTAAATGACTTGTTGTGAATGCCCATGTAATTATCTAAAAAGCGGAAATGCGTAATTTACGTCACTTGTGTCAAAATGCGCGTTAGTTAGGACGGCAAGCAATCGACCAAACACTGGGGATCGTGTGAAGACTGCCTTGAGAACCTCATATCCCCTTCTAGGCGCTCATGGAGCTTCTATTGCTCTCAAAAATATGATATCATGTCCCATTTATACTTCCATATCGCAGCGAAAAGGGCGAATAAAAGTGAATAAATCAGCATATAGATGGGGAATGGATGTAATTTCGTCATGGTATTAATAAAAAAGCTTAAGATTTGTTTAAAACTACTTTTTTGGGATCATAGGTTCAAACATCTCGTTTTTCGTGAAGAATCACGCACATTTTCCGTGATTTCTCTCTGAATAATACACATTGTTGCTCTGAATTTAATGTACTGAAACCTCTATTAACTGCGAATAAATGTGTCAACTTTGTTTTGTTCGAACCCTGCAAAAAGAATTTTAAAACAAGCAATGCTTATTTCCGGGAATTGAGAGCTCATAAACACAGACAGCTGACTACGTAGTGCCGTCTGATTTCCACATACAGAGAGGTGTGATTACCGCTGGTCGTAATTTTGGAGTTCAATTCAATTGGTCACATTACGGAATAACGGGGTGATCGTAATTTCGGGATTAACGACCATTAGACAAAGAAGGAAAAATTCCGTTCTTTCAAAAAATGCCCGTATTAGCGGGGTGGTCGTAATTTCAGGGTGGTCATAAGATTAGGTTCTACTGTAACGGGTTGAACGGTATGAATGCTGTTGTTTTCATTTTCAGAAAGGCACGGTGCTAACGGTGAGTTTTTTGTCTTAAGTACCGTACATGTATAACGATTGTGAATTTAATATGGTTATATTAAATAGCCTAAAGAATATCTGTATATGTTAGAATACCTGGCAAGTACCGAGTATAGCTCTATATTTAGTTTTTTAATTGATGCTCGACCAAATGCATTCATGATGCAGTTTTCAACTGCTTGTAAGAATTTGGTCGAGTACCATTTAACAACAGCTAAAGATAGAGCAAAATTGGTAATTGCCTTGTGTTCCAACATAAATGAGATGTTCTTTAGGCTGTATTATATATTTATATAAAGTGCACGATCGCTATAATCAAGAAAAAACTCACCGTTAGCGGACGAAATCGCAAATGTTTTGAGTGCAAACATTATTCATTTCAAATCATTTGATCACGTGATTCTACACACTGATTCTAATAAGACAGGTGCCACTATTGAAGAGTGGGAATTTACCAAAGCGAAGTTAGTCTCCGTACTTTTTAATTCATAAAGGAAATCGCACGTTTATTTGACACAAAAATGGTGGACTTTGAGTGACATATAAAGACACATATTTAAAGTTTATATATCTTCATTATCCTACAAACTGTCCATTAAATGTATTTAATAATCGCTCAAAGATTTCATCAATTGATACTAGTAAGAGCATTATTATAATTTAGAACATGGTACAACAATAAAAATACCAACAATGCCCGTTAAAAATGGAATTATATATAACGATAATGTTAACTACGCTTGAGCGTTTATTAGTCACGAGGTAGGTATTACACATGCCCCGTTACTGTAAAAACGAGCTCGAACTTTTATAAAAATATTTCGCTTAAACTGTGGACCAAATATGTCTGGTTATGCTGTGATTTTTTGAAATAGGTATATCTCCCCGCTTTTTTATTTATTTAGATTTCTAGTCAAAAGTTAACGTCGAAAACGTCGCAATTTTGACGTTGCGACGTCGATATTTTACCAACGCTGTGTGTACGCAGTATTGTTCAAATTAACGCCAGATATCATTCGGGAGCCTAATTCACTATCTCAACTATACATTTTGAATTTTGATTTTCCGATACATGAGTGCAAAGTTACTCAGGAGTTCGTTCAGACAGGCTTCGCGTATACCGCACCGCTAGATGGCGTTTTGACGTCATTTTGTTGCTAGGTTACAGACGCCATAGTGTTTCAAAACCTACGTTATAAGACGCGCAGTCACTCAAGGTATAATCTGTCAAAGTTTCATTAAGATTCGGTTATTTTTATTCTCTCTAGACCAACAGCGCGAAGTACCTTAAATGAGGAAAGAAGTGTAAAAACCTGATAAAAACTGAAGCTGTTACCATTCAATAGACTCATATACCCTCTGCCGGCAAAGGGCCATAAAGCAGTGTAAAAATCATCATAGCCCAAATTTTTTCCTTCATGTAAATCTACATGTTATGGCTGTTCAATTTCATAACTTTGTGAAAGTTCAGAGGAAATCTTGAAAAAACTGTAAGAACTGTAAGTCCACAAGAATTTGTCTATGCCATGGACAGACAGACAAATGGATGGACAGAAAAGCTGAACACAGTATACCCCCTTACAACATACATTTTGCAGCTGATGTAGTAATCTAAAGAGAAGGCATGATTTTCTATGAGGATCAAAGGGAATGATGTCAAATTATGTTATAATAGCAACATTCGGTAATAGGAAGATGGTACTCACTGGTTGATCTGGTTTCCAGTGTAACTTGTCGGTACCTGGTTCCTTCTGTACTCTGGAGACAACAGCACTAGTAATGGCTGATATAAGTTAAGGAA
Organism: Spisula subtruncata; assembly: GCA_963678985.1. NCBI lineage: Eukaryota > Metazoa > Mollusca > Bivalvia > Venerida > Mactridae > Spisula > Spisula subtruncata. Next base: position 13,365,945 of record OY787674.1, read on the forward strand.
TCATCATACTTATAGATAAATATATACTACTTTCAATCCTCATATCCGTGGATCATAATAAAAATTGGTCAGCCAATTATGTTATCCATAGAAAATAAAGTTGTCACTATTATTTGACACAGAAATCATCCCAATAACTTATATTGAGTATATTATTTGAAAATGATAGATTGCATGTTCATTGACAACAGAGCATTGACTGAAATCCATGCAATAGTAATGTACTGCAAAAATCTTTAATTTTTGTGGGGGATTAAATTTCGTGGATTTCGTGGTTCACCTCAACCACGAAAATTAATCCCAACGAACATTAATTTTGACCCTTGTTTTATTACCTGAAATGCAAAATCAACGAAATCAAGTGCCAACGAAATTGTCTTTTTTACCAAAAACACGAAATTTCGTTCAAACGAAATTAAATGATTTTACAGTATCATAGACATTGATACAACATCTCAATTATAATGTTTATATATTTCCAAACAGCAGCCAGTTAAGTAGTTCACTTAGCATGTATACAATTAGTACGAGGGCCATTCAAAAAATACGTAGACAAACTCGATTGTGAAACTGTTTGTTATCCGATTTTCATCAAAATTGGTAAAAATCAGGTTCTACGGGTTATGATTTCAGTGCGTATTTTTATCACGAAAAATATATGTTACATTCGAAAATATGGTAGCTATAGCAACGTAAAATTGAACACACGGGGCAACCCATCGGTTTATCCCGTAGAAATTTGGTGTTGATTTCTCCCCACATCACTTACCTGTAACGGTTGCGAAACCTTTCTAAAATGCATGTGTGTATCGTTTAAAACTATATAGTTCTGTGTTTCAAATTATGATGTCATATTCAACACCCTTACAGAGATATTGGGCATCATACAAAGTCACCCTTAATAGCAGAAATTAAACGTGACGTCACGTTAAACCACGGACCACACGTAATCCTGAAATTATGCATTACGCTTGATATAAACACACATACTTACTTAAATCGTTGCTGAAAATTGGAGATTTCACCCAGAGGAAGTGCCGGAACATCATGGAAAGTATACAGTGCCGGGGGTGTGTGTATCCCTTGATTGAATCAGCTTAAACATGTCCAATACAGTCCAAATTACGCTTTTCTGGACGTCCAGACTTTGATATTAGTGCAATTTGGGAACGTGAATATGAAACTTGAAACAACAAATTAAATAATGTTTGCTATTTGTTCTTTTTTGTCAGTTTAATCCGCCGTTATATATTGGTTATTATACAGAATGGTTGGTGACAGAGTTGTACAATGAGTGTAATTGTGAGAACTTAGAATATGTTGTGAGGTAACCGAAACCGATGACGTCAACAACGACGTTTGGACTTGCCCCGTGGTCACTATAGGCACAACGCTTAAAACAAGTTCCTCACTTAACCTTCGGCCCGATTTCTATGAAACTTAAGGATTTTGGCGAGTGAATGTAGTGGCACACACAACCGAATAATTTTTTATTTATCTGATAAAATAAGCTAGCAAATTGATTTGTCTACGTATTTTTTGAATGCCCCTCGTATACCGAGGTACAGTCATGTATTGTGTAACACAGTGAACACCTCGGAAATGGAAGATTGGTATTCTAATACCAAGACGCTTTTTCTCCCTTGTCTGGTACTCTACAATTCAGGCTCGTTCCAAGATGTGTTGCTAGAATAATATGACAGCTAGAGATGCCATGATTGGTCTGTTAAGACAAGAATTATAATCCATATCACTGGTAAATGTATCAGTGAAATTCTTTTTTAACAAGACTCCGTTCAGTAAGCGCTTATGCCACCATGAAACCTTGTCCATAACAAATAGCTAAGTCATTCCTGCGCCATAATTGTGTTAAAATGCTTGATAGTGTTACCTGGCTTTGATAATATAATGAGTTTCAACATTTTGTAATGGACAGACCAACAATCATTAGACAATCACTATACCCCTCCTGCATCAGTAAATGCCGAGCATAAAAATATGTTTGTGTAAGATTTACACATATGGGTATAAATAAATTTATAAGCAACAAATGTTTCAATAATACAGTTTCCTGAGATCAGCAAAATGTGCAAAATCTGAAATGCAAAATATCGGGCAAATGGTCAACACAGTCTTGAAATCAATTCATAAATGTTTGTTTTGTATACCAAAGGATACTGATGATCATGAATATTAATGATGAAGCTGTAAGAGTGGACCTTACATGACACACATATATACCATTAAAGGTTGGTTGCATACGGTATGATATAGAAGTCTGGATCATAGCATACACCACACCCACACAGAATACGAGGCCGGCACCTGTCACATGTACAGCCTCAACATTTGTCTCCTGAAAATATAATACACCATAACAATTAGACTGTACAGGGCACCCCATGATACTGGGAACAAATCTAAATTCTAATTATTCCCTACATTTTAGCTGTTTCTTTTTTGTCTTGAGTTTTAAAAATGGCCAGTGTTGCTATATTTTATTACTTGCCATTAATGTAATTATCATATCACTTCAATAGCCTAGTAATAGAGTGTCTGCTTTGAGTATGCCATGTTACTAGTTTGATTACAAGCTACCATATACCAACTTGAATATTGCCTTTGCTGGATGCTTAGCATAAGTTCCAGGTAACTGCTGGAGAACCCTGGTCCCATAGTCAGTAAAATATTTATTTTAATCAGTTTATGTGTACATGTATAACTATTATGTCCATTATTGCAAATAGCGTACAATATACATGTGGGACACTAAGGTGCTTATTCATGATTAATTTAGTGTAAAATGTCAATTAATGATATCAGCTTATTTTGACAGCAGTACAGTATTATAAACAAGTGTAGATAAAATAAGTTAAAATAAGTTTTTACCTGAAAGTTGGCAACAAGACTAAGTCCAAAGGAAGTCACACAACCAAGACCGAGACCAATCTTGTTTAATGTTATCAATCTGTCATCTTCTACTGTATCTCCTAGAGCTTTTACCAGTTTGTACCGAACATATATTGTACATAGACCTAAATAATATATCAAATATATAGCAATAAGGCAATAATACAAGTTTCACAGTCAGTGTTTTATGGAAACCTCTTTTTAACTTATTCGAAATACTGGATCACCCAGTTCTGTTACTACCCCTCTAGACATGAGATGCCAACAAGAGAATAAGATCAGTACCATGTGCCGTCACCTTCAAACTAATTAAACTTGAGGTGTATGCCTTAAGCAATAAGGATGTTTGCACAGCCCGAATAGAGAAATAGTGGTCTCATACTCACATTTAAAGAGCCTACCAATTTGGTTTTAACTTTTAAGTATATTGACTGTCTTCCTCCTACCTTTTAGAGCCACACACAAACAAGGTAGGCATATGGCTCAGCAACAGGCAGTATTGGACCTGAACAGTAATAGGGATAATTTGGACACCTTCACCACAAGTTATTTCTTGTATTTAACCTAAACCACTCAGAGACTTATCTGCAATCCAAATTTAATGTTAAATCAAAGCATACTTACATAGCCCGGCACATATATTCAAACACTGACTAAATATACAACTTTCAGGAGGCTTGGTGCCTGTATCACTGAAATATAGTAATGTTACACAAATTGTAAAACCAGAGAAATATGACTATTATCAACCTGAACCCCTCAATAATATAACATACAGGTACATGTTTATAAACTATAGAGTGCCTAGGATAACAAGAAAGGCGGAAAATTTTGGAATAGACCACATATGTGGAAAATCAAGTGTACACAATTTATCAGTGTTATTTTAAGTATATAATTGACTGTACATGTCTTTTAAGTAGCCAATTCAGCAACAGTAAAAAAATCCGGTCAATGTTTGTGTACATAACATTATCCTGGACGCACTTTAGTTTGTCCTATAATTGATACCGACAGTACTTAAGGAAGTCAGTAATTATGTATACACTTGAAAACACTTTTGACCCCACGCTCGTATAATTCAGTACTATCTAATTGGATAACTTGATTACCTTTTTCATTTGACTTCAAACCTAGATACATAGTTTACCTGGACAAGCTGATGTTCACAAACATTACCATTTAACTTTCAACAGACTGTAAAATCTTGAATCTTGTTTCATGTTTGAGAAATTCATTTTGAAAGGGTTGAGTCTGAAAAGGTTCCATGAACAGAAACAGATAAACATTGAATGATTAAGGCAAGTATTTACCTAATGTATGGGAACTCAGCTGTGACATCCCCCTCAGCGATGGCGATAATGTATGTAGCAACAAATGTTCCAGCTGTAACCACAACTAGCAACAAGGGCAGATAACTCATACCACGAAAACACATGATTAATAATGTTTGTATGCATACCATTCAACTGAAACAAGAAATAGAGTGCCAAATTGTAAAACAGGCTCTAATGCACAAGTCAATTAAAACCCCGGCCTCCCGAACCCCTGGGGGAAGGGTGGAGGATAGTGGGGGTTAGTCCTGGGATTTTACATTTAAGATGTCCCCTCCAATGCAGGGCGAGTGTGGGAATTTTGTTCTGCGCCAAAATAGCAAAGAAATACGGTCAGAGCTATGGCCAGGGATTTTACCTTCTGTGTGGCCCTTGGGGAAAGAGATTTTACCCAGGGTTTGAGGTTTTATGTTAAACCTATTTTCCGAAATTAGAGAATTTTTGTGTGACGTTGTGACCCTTTTAAAAAATTAAGAATATTCAGCTCATAGATGCGAAAAGTCATACACAATGACAACACTACTTCACGACCTTGCAAACAATTTTAAATGGGCTTATTTTCTCGGCATCGGTATTGAGCTTTGCAAGCAGCGGTGCAAAATTAAGTATGTGGCGATTCTTAATAATAACAGGATCTTGTCTATAAATAGTATCTAGAGTCCCTGATAATGAGCATAATTATGTAGCCACTTCTTACAATAATTTAAAACACAATATTTCACATACAAATCTTATTTAGGATATTTAAAAAAAAACTGATAGTAAACAATGAATTATTATAAGTTTTTTTATATTTAAACGTTAAAAAGCTATGCTATAATATACAGTTCCCAATGATCTGACCAAATGGGCCGGACAGTTAAATTCCGGAAAATGGGTTTTATCCTTTGCTGTCGATATCGAGAAAAATAAAGATAATTGAAATCTACCAAAAAATGAAAACAGCCAGGTAGGCATATGGATTTTAAATTATCTAGTAAATAAATACACTCACGATTTATCATACTAATTCCATCACAAAATATCTGCGACATATGAAAATGACAAGCAGTCATATGATTATGACAGTCTGAGATTTTTCTACTTTCGTTTTGAGATCGTAATATTTCATTCACTTACACATCACTGCAACGATGTAAACAACACTAGCCTTTACCTGAGAATTAAGAATGACTGTTATGGAATTCGTTGAAAAGCAATTTCAAACTGATTGTTTCCATATATTTAAGTGATATTTAGAATTTTATGTTGTCAAAATTTGGTAAACAAAACGCTGATAGATAAGTATCACAAAGTACGTTAAATGGTGAAAAGATATTTAAAGGAACCTAAAGAAGTATAAAGAAACGGAAATTTGTGACGGCGTTTTTTAAATGTTCATAATACATGTACACATGTATGCACAGGCCATAGAACCACCTTCTCAACACTTTAATATGTTCTTTAAGCTGTTTTTAATGACTGTTTCTAGCAAGCCCATGAACAACTTTAGGTAGAATAGAATAGAGTTTATTTTTCGAAATCTGGTCCCTCTCGGTTATATACAAGTTTGATATTTACATAAAGGCAATCCAAAATTTAGATAAAACCATAGACATTAATAGTATATATCGATGGCTTAGAATTAGAAGGTCGTAAGTGCCACTTACGACCTTTTAAGATTCATACATATTTAGAATAAGCATCACAAGGCGCTTCTTATGATCCCATTTTCATAAAAATCTGAACTTGTCATGTTGATCAAAATGAAGTTGTAAAAGTTTGTTTTACCATAAGTACAGAGTAAACGTCAGACAGTTTTTCCGTGTTTTCTCAAAATATCGATTTGGTAGTTACGACCTTCTAATTCTAAGCCATCGATATCTGTGATAAAACACTCACAAAAAACATACAATATGTAAATGATACTGATCAGGAAATAATGAAACAAAACAATTTTTAAAAAAGGTATGTTCATATATAGTACGTGTACCTTTAAATCGAATGGGACCTGTGTGTGCTAACCAATATACCGCATTTGGGGGTGTTTCTTTGAAAGCGCAGTCACTGTTGGTTTTCCCATTTTGGACCTAAATTTGGGTCCTTCATTGTTTATGACACGTCCTATTTATGAGTGGCTTCTTGAAAGCCTATGTCCGTGGATACACCAAAAGGGGTTCTGTGTTGGCAAGTCCATGTCTTGCAAGCTCATGTCTCCTGTCATAAATTTTTTAGTTGTAATTACGCCGTAGTTGATAATGATATCTGTAAAAGAGACAGACATTTGTGAATATAAACAGTGGTCTGTTTTGATGTTAGGTGAACTAACGTAAGAAGTATCAATACATCGCGTTATAGGGCCTCATGAAAACCATTGGCGTACTGCGTGTACGTGGGGTTATCAAAACGTTCGTGAACTTTTTCCTTATTCAAAAACATTTGACTTATAGTTACGAATCTATGATCCCTGTAAAATTGTTATATTGTGTAGAAGTAGACAAAATAACATAAATAAATTATTTGTAATAATACGTATTAGTTATACCCGGCGCACGCTCAGAAATGACGCCCGGCGTCACATTCTCGACTGTTTCATTTCACGTTCAAGCTCTTTAAAGAGCACTGTTAATCAGTTGTTCGTTGTTTTCCTTATTTCGCTGCATACTTATTTTATGCAAACACACTCGTTCTGTCGATATGTCCTGAATTTATCGTTTCTATCTCTACAATATGATTTTTTCTTCTATACCCAGGATTGTTTATTTTGGCCAACGTAACACATAATCATTGAACGCCAGTTTTCTATTTGTATACCTTCATCGTCTGTCAAATGATCTTGACTTTCTATAAACTGTTTTAATGTGACATCTAAAACAATTTAGAGAAATGCAGTAGAAGTCATACTCACTGTGTATATACGAGTCAAATGCAATTAATGAGTACACGTTGAATTATATATAGTAAGGCAATAATTAACGTTAAATTTTATATAAGAACAACAACTCAAGTGTTCATAAAATGACGAATATAGCAGCTATGACCAAGTTGAATTTTCACCAAAATATTAGTATGACATTACACAACACGCGGACGCATTTGTGTGTTTTTAAATGGCATTTAAACATTGTTACAATCGACAATAACGTAACAAGTTTTACTGGAATAATCGACAGTTTGACGCTAAAGCATTTGTTTGTTGCTATGGTAAGTTGTTATTCTTGATACAATGCGTACTTAATAAAACTATTTTGAGACAATTGTAAGTAATAGATAAACGTAAATGTATGGTAAGTTTCACTTTCATACTGATCTGATTGAAAAGAAAACATTGAGAGCAAAAATCCTCGAACTTTTGAATAACCCCACGTATATGGGCTACATGCAAAGATGGCATCGCCATCTCAGTACCATCGTAGCCATTTTGATCGCCTCAGCGTTTTAGCATTGCAATACGCAATGCGGTGTATTTACCGGAGACAAACGGAAATGATCGAGCTTTCACGTCTGGACCCTAACGATATTCATGAGAGAAGAACGCATGATATCTGTCCGGTCGTCGTTACCAATAGGCAAAGTATATGAGGAAATTGGACAGGAAAGGCAGCACCGTCAACTTAACCAGTCGAGCACAGAAAACATGAACCACATCATCACATAATGCAAGTACACGACACAATGCACATGCGTAACCTTACGGGAAAAAGAAATGAACAATTGCAAGTCTCAGTTGTAAAAAGCTATAGACAAGTCGTGCGGAGCATGTCAATTGCTTGTTAGTGGTTACGGTGTGGATACATACGGTGTTCACCACAACACCACTGTGCTCGTGCAGTGTCCCTCCACAAAATGTCTCTCACGAGCTCGAGACTTAATCTCGGCTGCTAAATATCTACGAGCTCATGGACGACACCGGAGCTCAGAGAAATATTTCCCGAGTACTAATATTCTTCGAACACAGAATGTGCCTGCCAAAGTTAATTCGTACGTAGCTCTTGTGAGGTAAAGTTTGAACAGTAGGAGGTACACTTATAAATATAAGGAGTAACAGGTACATGACGATATTCAATTCTTGTTAATTGAAACCAGAGAATGTTGAACCCATTGTTTTATCTGCTGTGCAAATATGAACCCATAATCAAAGTATGCTAGTATTTATATAGATCTAATACATAACACACTGACTCTAAACGTTAGTGACTCAGTTTTTCAACACTGTGGCATTCTCTTACAAAGAATAAAATATTAGTAGGTCACGTATCTAACCCTGTCTGCTTGATTTGCTTTTGATGATTAAAGGTCAAACAGCATTTTATAGCTAAAACAAGGTCATTTAGCTTTTATAGCTAAAACAAGATCATATGTATATAGCGTTTTATAGCTAAAACAAGATCACACAGCGTTTTATAGCTAAATTTAGGTAATTCGGCGTTTTTTATAACTGAAATTATGTCATACATTTTTACGAAAGCTGAAACTAGTGGTCTCAGCCTTTAGACAGCTGGGACTGGTCATGGACTTTCGACGTTTTACAGCCGACACTTGGTCTTTCAGCAGTACAATTGATTTTCTTCTCGTGTGTTGGTGATTGTGTAGCGTTATAGTGGTATGCGATGTCTTTAACTGTTGCCTTAGTTCAGTCTTACTCTATGCCGATTTTCTATTGTCTTGTTAGACGAGAGGTTTCACAACGCAAACCTCGATAGTGCCTGGCTCACAAACCTCCGATCACCGTCCTTCAGTTGGACGGCGTCCTTTAGTGAAATATGGTGGGAACCCGGATGGCCAACAGCCGGTCGTCGGGCGACGTTAGTCATAAATCTCTTCGGAAAAATAATTTATTACTACGCATCGATCGAAGTCCGAACAATGCCACATCGGCCACACCTCAGATACACAGACATCGTCCGCTATCTGAGTGATTTGTTACCATATCGGCCACACCTCAGATACACAGACATCGTCCGCTATCTGAGTATTTGTTACCATATCGGCCACACCTCAGATACACAGACATCGTCCGCTATCTGAGTGATTTGTTACCACATCGGCCACACCTCAGATACACAGACATCGTCCGCTATCTGAGTATTTGTTACCATATCGACCACACCTCAGATACACAGACATCGTCCGCTATCTGAGTGATTTGTTACCATATCGGCCACATCTCAGATACACAGACATCGTCCGCTATCTGAGTATTTGTTACCACACCGGCCACACCTCAGATACACAGACATCGTCCGCTATCTGAGTGATTTGTTACCATATCGGCCACATCTCAGATACACAGACATCGCCCGCTATCTGAGTATTTGTTACCACACCGGTCACACCTCAGATACACAGACATCGTCCGGTATCTGATTGATTTGTTACCAAAATAAAACTGAGTTTCTTGGGCGGAACAAATTGACAAACACGTCATCAAGATGTTTTAAAACTCTTGAATTAAAGCTTTTACTTACAGTATAATATTATCACATATAAACAACAACAACTGGCAAAAAGAAAACACCTTTATACTGTACAGTGTATATGAACTCATATATATGATATATAAGTGCACATTTTAAGACATAAGCAAATTTAATGGAACGTGGTATAGTTACTGTTCTCTATATATTATTTTAAATACGTACAATGTATTTATACAAAATCAGCAAATATTCACACTATCTAAACACTGGCACAGGAGGCCATGATTTGAAGGACGAATGTACATAGGGCACACATAAGAATAGCCCTGAATGTCTATGACATCATGTGTACATGCATTACCATTACAGTCGTTTTAAAAGTGATGTCATACTACTTTGTCAGATTATTGCCAGAAATGAAACTAATCGTCAATCATCTGAACAAAAAAACCCATGTTATAACCTCACGGCGTGCTCCTCTTCTGAACCATTGGCGACGGATGTGGCGAGAAAGCTGAACTACATAAATCTACACTCGGAGTAAGCGATTGTACCCATTCGTTGAAGTCTTTTGTCGACTGAACTTCAAACAATAGTCCTTTTGTGTTTGTTCTTTGACTCTGGATCGATATGGTCTGATCCTCTTCGTTTAGACATAACTTGCACTTTCTGAGACTAAAATAACCAAACGAAAACCTGTATTCAGAGTCTGTGTAGATTTGTGCATGATGCTCGTATGCATTTCTAAATACGGTCATGTACACTTTGCTTCGAGTTGTCTTGTTGACACCATGTTGTCTCACTATGAATATTTCGCCACTTTTTACATCGATTTCAGACGAATCATTCCGGGTAGGCCCTTCACCTGAGGACTGTGCAGTTGACGACAACAACTTTTTACAATACATCGTGATGTGGTGCCGCCTTCCTTGTCCGATTTCCTCACTTTTTCAGTTAAATGAAGACTTTAACCTTCCGATTAAAAGGAAACAATAGTAATGTTTGTATGAACTCCAATTCGGTCGCTACTTGAGTACTGGCCTTCTGATAGCCGTCTGCTGATTTATATACAGCTTAACTTGTATACGATTCCATGTGAGCTGACGCGAATGGTTAACACAATCGACGCACGTATAGATCTACAGACCTCCGCGTCGATTGTTTCATGCGTAGGACTACTTCGCGTAGGACTATTTCATGTGACTCATATTTGCGCATGTTCTTTATAAGGATATAAATGTGTCATTTATGGGTCATGTTAAGTACAATTCGTGTACGTCGTAGTGCTTCAACGTCAAAATCGGTTTATACATTAGTACATTTTCAGGCTTGGTAGTTAGCCAAGCCTGAAAATCCTTGTTTCAAAGCCTGAAATTCCACTTTTCGATATAGACAAAGAAGGAAATTTCAGGATTTAAGAACCTGATATCAGACTCAAACTTGAAAAATACCAGGCCTGATGTTTATATAATTCATAATTTATATACGGTCTAGTTAGCATAATTTGAGAGCGACGTACTCGTTTATATGTACCCAAAAGATTACAACCATTGCATGAACAGTTTTGTTTTAGTTTAAAAGCATTGAAGTTAAGCACTTGTTTGTTAAAAGCATGGTTTTACAACGTAATTGTTGATTTCCCCGCTGCGCCGCTTTATTCGTACTCTTACTGGACTAGAAAGGTAATAATGCACTTGTCAAATAAGCAACCCCCCGCCCAACAACGGGAAAGGGCGGTGTTCCCGCACTGCTGAATGGGTACGGGGCCATTGTTTTGTGTAAAAATTGCTTGGTAATATAGCCGTGACTATTTCACTTGTTTAGGACGGGGGCAAGCTGCGAGGGCTCAAGTCAATACGCCGTTACTTGGTAACCTATGTACGTAATGATATATTTTGAGTACTTTAGTTGAGCTTAGGAAGGAAATACTATGTGACTAAAAAAAACCCGTAATAAAACACCAAGGTGGTTTGTGGATAAAATAACGATTTGTAAAAATAAAAATACATATATTAAAGTCAAAGGGATGCAACTCTTGCAAAACTAGCATTTTGTCATCCTTGCATTTTACTTAATTTGATAGTCGTAGTTATGACTTTTTTCAAGGGATTCGTTTTCTGTCTCGGGATAGCTAGAGAGGCTTTCGAACTGGACGATAAACGAAAACACGATTTGGTATGTCCCGAGTGTTAGGCATTAATTGTGCCGTGTGATAGGGGGGTGGGGGGTGGGGGGTGGGGGGTGGGGGGTGGGGGTATATGCTAGCTTGTATGTCTTGTGTATTCGGCAGTTTAAGTCGAATGCTGCCTTCCCTGTCCAATAGGTGGTACGGTGGTCGAGCGGATAGTCTGCTTGACTGCTGATCGAGAGGTCCCGGGTTCGATCCTCGACCGGTGCACTTGATCATTTCTGAAACGCTTTTCTGTGTTTCCCACCCAACTAGAGATGAACTGGTTAGCAACCCAGAGGTAGTCTCGCGTGTATCGGTGCTATACACCAAGCACGGTAAATAACCAAGGTGTCTCTTCGGAAAGAGCTAGGGCATCGCGCCCGGATACCTTGTATCACACCACTGTCTCTTCCACTAGCTGTCCCTACAGCAAAACACAGGACCCCATTGGAAATAAGTGCTTGCACTTTCATGGGTTATCCTTGACCGAAAGGTTTAAATAATTACATACAATATTTGAAGAATGAATCACACAAAACTATAATAGAAGAAGACAACACTCAACTTATCTCACGGAAAACCTAGCAAACAAAAGTCACAATTACAAATTACTTAACAAACAACTGAACGGGAAAACGCAACAAAACCGCTGACGTTCAAAAACAGAGACACGAAATGGAATGTTTGTAACGTTAACATTTAGCAATAACTAAATCATCAAGAACAAAGTGATATGTGGGGAGCGATGGCCTAGAGGTAGGGCGCGCGCTTCGGGATCGAGATGTCCCGGGTTCGATCCCCCTTTGGACCACTGGTTAAAATCTCTGAGCAAGACCCACAGCTCCACTCCACCATGGTGTAAAATGGTACCTGTGAGGGCAGTGTCTATTTCTGGGCGCCGCAGATCGATGTCGGCTGTCACACCACATGAGAGAAATAGTCTCCCCAGGGAGACACGAGTGTAGGTTTCCATATGTAGCCCAATGACCAGGGGAGTTAAAATGTCAAAGGGTGCTTGAGCGACCTAACCGCTGAAAAGAGCCCTAGAAAATTGGTTACTTTTTTATATGCAATGAAGGCGCGAAAACGTACCCAATTGTCTTGTATGAAAGTTTTATAGTCCTCCTAAAAGAAACACGCAATTACTGTTAGACTATCTCTCAACCACGGGAGGCGATAAGACGAGACGTCTTTGAGGGATGACATATTTCACACTTTGAGTAAGCGATCGCACTCATTCTATGAAGTATTTTGTAGACTGCACTTCAAATGATAGTCATGTTGTGTTTGTACTTTAGTTCTGAATAGGTATGGAGTTGTCCTTTTCCTTTATAAAACCCAACCTGCACTTTTGAGACTAATGTATCCGAACAAGCATTGGTATTCGAGTTCGTATAGACTGGTGCGTGGTGTTCGTACGCGTTCCTAAATGCAAGCATGTACATCATGCTCCGAGCTCTACCGGGATCCCTCGGACGCTACTAACGTAACAAACTGGAGCTTCCGGATTCATCGCGGAAAGACCCGATTGACACCGAGTTCTCTTGTTGACGCTTAGCTGTCTTACTATAAGTAGTTCCCCTCTTTTTGCATCTATTTTAGAAGAGTCAGTATTGGTAAGTCCATTAAACGATAATACAGCAAATGATGGTACACAATACGTCGTCTTTTAGTTTATTCTTTAGTTTATTCTTTAGTTTATACTAATTTATTTACGGTCGATTGCGAAACAAGTTTTTTCAACTTATGTTAATCACTCTCGACACCCCATTCCTGGTTTTATCCAGTAGTTTATCCTTTAAATTGGGATTTATCAAATGCATATGCGCTTCAATGAACTATACAAACCGAAGTTTTGTCAATATACTGGTCGTCTGTTGGTCTAATGAACATTTATAAAGTTACAGATATATAATAGTACAAATGCACAAACATGTTGCCGTGTATGGAAAACTGTATTGAATCTCAAATGGACACACACGATGATGTTAGAATGCTCAGTCGTGCGACAACATATTGACAAATCGCTGGCTTAGAATGAGAATGTCGTAAGTACAGAATCAATATTTTGTATTAATACAAGAAAAAACTGTCCGAAAAGTACTCTTTACTTATGGTAAACCAAGCCGTTTCAACTTTATTTTGGTCAGCATGACAAGTTCCGATTTGCATGAAAATAGGCTCATAAGATACGCCATGTGATGCCGATTTTAAATATGTTATCGGTCTCATAAAGTCGTGAGTAGTACAAGGAACCTTACCAATCAGGGAAAAGTTTTGCGAGCATTGACTAATGGCACATTTTAATTAAAGGTGTTGCTATGAAAAACGTTATGACGTGCTTCGATATGCGTTCAGTAGGTCGGCTAATAGTGCTTCAGCGCGCACAATGGTAATTGACTACCAGTATGCCTTTTATATAACATATCAATATTCCCCTGTATATGGCACTGTGTTAATGTGTAATTAGCACTTTAGAGTGAACACAGAACTAAATAATTTGCACATTTACCTCTTGTAGCGAAAAAGAAGTACAGCGGAGTGGTCGGTCAAAGAGGAAGGGTGCGGGTAAAACGGTTATTAAAACTAGAGACTAGCGAATTTATACGTTCTTGCTCGATGAAGAAGCGAAGACAATTTCAATCGTAAAATGCGACATTCGCAGGTTTGTCATTTGAAAAAAGGAGCATGGGAGAAATTCGTAGTTGGATGGATCGTTGTCCTCTACTATCATGATGGAATATGAATATTATCACCGAGTTTGTCCGAGCATTGGATTTCAATCTAGACATATCTGTCATATACGTTAGAATTTGGCTTACATCCATTTCAAAATGAATTATGTACACAGCGTCGTTTGACGTCTTCAATGGACGTTTGTATAAGCTTGACGAAGTGGTTATCCAATGTCTTGGTTATATCACAGGCTTAGAATGAGAAGTGGTAACTACTTACGACCTTATAGGACTCATACACATATATGGAATGTGTATCACAATGTGCTTCTTATGAGCCTAAGTGTATGAAACTCGGAACTTGTCATGTTTACCAAACTGAAGTTCAAAAAGCTTGTTTTTCCAAAAATAAAGAGTAGTTTTCAGACATTGTTTCATTTTCTCTCAAAATAGTGGTTTTGTACTTACGACCTTCTCATTCTTAGTCAGCGATATATGTCACTTTAAGGCACATCGTGTTCTATAATATATGAAAAGAAGTGTATGGTCAAACACACAATACATGTTGTTTGTGGTTTCTGCATTATTTGCTTCAATCATTGTATATTACTTTTCATTTTGTTTTGCTTATATTGTAACAAATGGGGTATAGAGGTAAATGCGACAAAAACGAAAATCATGGTTTTCAGAAAACGGGGAGGGCTAAAACAAGACGAGAAGTGGACTTACAATGGTATAGATGTTGAAGTCGTAGATACCTTCAATTACTTAGGAACGTTATTCTCGTATAATGGAAATTTTTCTATGTATCACAATTATGTATCTGGTAAAGCTCTAAAGGCTTTAAATACTTTATTGTTTAATTGTAAAAAAATACCTTTAAAATTAAAAGTTCTGTGTCAGTTGTTTGACTCGTTTGTTGGTGCTATATTAAATTATGGCAGCGAAATTAGTGGCTTCAGCAAATCGAAAGAATTAGAAAGATTGCATTTAAAATTTTGCAAGCGTATTTTAAAAGTTCCGACAAATGCTAGTAATTGTGCTGTGTACGGAGAGTTAGAACGCGTTCCTTTGTTTGTATCACGTTACTGTAAAATCATAAAATATTGGTGCAAAATCGTAAAATCAGAAAACATTATTTTAAACAAATTGTATAAATTAGCCGTTAAAGACTGTTTAGCCGGGTATAACAATTGGGTAAGTCGAGTAAAGAAATTGTTAGACGATCATGGTTTCTCGGAAGTGTTTACAAATGCAAATGACCATAATATAATTGTAAAAAATTTCAATGTTATATTTAAAACCCGTGTTGTCGATTGTTTTAAACAAGAATGGTTTGGCTCTGTAGCAAGAAACCGCGTCTTAGAAGAATACAAGGATTTTAAATTGAATTTTGTTTATGAACCGTATCTAGATATTGTACCTCATAATATTAGATTTTTTATTACAAAACTACGTATTTCTGCTCATTCTCTACGAATACAGACGGGTAGATTTGGAGAAAATAGATTACCCCGGCATGAACGATTTTGTTTATTTTGCAATATGCAAGATATAGAAGATATCTATCACTTTGTATGCATTTGTCCATATTATAGAACGATACGATTAAAATATATTCAACAGTATTACTATTTGAGACCGTCTGTTTTTAAATTCTATGAATTGCTATGTAGCAATAACAAAAATCACCTATGTAACCTTGCATTTTACCTGAAGGAAGCTTTTAGATCTAGAAACACTGCTAATATAATTGTAAATAATTAAATAAATTGTGTATGTCAATGTACCGTGAGAATTTTTGAGCGCGCGTGAGCAAGTATTCGCTGAATGAAATGAGGTGTATGTTTTGAGTGAAAGATTTTGGTGCGCGTGTCTGTGAGTGCTTGAAATATACTGTATGATCATATAACACTAAAATGTTAACTAACCTTATTGATGCTTTAAAAACTTTTCTCTCCGTTACTTACCCATTTATCATGTGTATTTTGTTTGTATTACATGTTTATTTATAAACATTGTATATCAGAGTTGTAGACTATGTACTCGTTACTTGTCTTAATAAATATATGTTCTGTTCTGTTCTGTTCTGTTCTGTTCTTATACACGAAGTGCCCAATTGCTAATTTTTTCAGGAAATAAATCATGACATGTTAAATGTCAATATTGTCGAATGATGTTGTGCTTACTGTACCTTTTATCTCACTCTTAATACATTTTTATTTCCTTATTTTATTGATTTCATGAACATTCATTTCGAAATTAAAAACGTGAAATATGTACATACCGTTGTTGTTTTTCTGAAATATACCCGGTATTTTTATTATTATTATTATTATTATTATTGTTATTATTATTATTATTATTATTATTATTATTATTTTATTATTATTATATTATTATTATTATTATTATTATTATTATTATTATTATTATTATTATTATTATTATTATTATTATTATTATTATTATTATTATTATTATAGTATCACAGCACATTGCAAGCTCTCCAGTGCGGCCCTCTGTATGTCAACGACCTCTCTATAATAACACATACTAGAACTAAACTGATATTTAATCTCTGAAGAACAGCCAATATTTGCCGCTCCCAAAGGCTGTTGCTCTACAGAGGTTGTACCGTTTATACATGTAGTCTAGAAACAGCAATAATGGCTTTATTACGGGGAAGTGAATTCCCAATACTAGCATTCTTACCCACCGTGATATGATGGAACCTTTCTAACCAGTGGTATATCGCTGGCCTAGATTGAGAAGGTACTACTTACAGTTTTATACGATTGATGCATATTTAAATAAGCAACATAAGGCGCTTCTTGTGAGCCTATTTCCCTGAAATTCGGAACTTGTCATTTTGACCAAACTGAAGTGGTAATAGCTTGTTTTACCAAAAGTAAAGAGTAATTTTAGGACATATTTTTCTGGTTTTCTAAAAATATTGATTTTATACATACGACCTTCTCATTCTAAGCCAGCGATCTAGAATGCAAAACAGTGAAATTGCAACTGTTCTCGTTCTGAAGACCCGAAGAAGCTGCAGGAATGTCTGAATAAATATGTACAATATTGTAACTCGTGGAATTTTCATATGAACAATTTTAAGACTTTTCACGGTACAAAACATGGTCACATTTTTAGTTTCAAAATTGGAAAAATACGATCGTACAAATATTTTGGAACATATTTTGCTAAATCCGGACGTCGTTTTTAACAATAATAAAACATTTGGTTGATCAGTTTTGAACAGTAGATTGTATAGTTTGTGTCACGGTCATTTTATCACGGTAGTGGTACTGAAAACAGGTTATGCTTTGTTAGTACCAAATGCTGTAGTGATAAAATACGATTCAGATAGTCTATTGTTGTTTATTGACCAAGCTTATCAAAAAGGTTCTGCGTATACTTGAATTTGGCAGTATATACAGCATGTTTCAGGCCGAACACCTACTCTGGATCTACATTAATATCTTGGTAGGTAACCAGACCAGATTTATTTGTAACTTCATGCAAATTAAGGATCAAACCACCTTGCACAAAGTTCCGGATTTTATCAATTGAGTTGCAGTTCAATTAATGGTAATACACTTTGCGCCGATGGCTTTTGATCAATTCATGTATCCATTCGCACACATGTATACAGATAAACGAAGCTGGATATTACCAAACCTTGGACATCTATCACCGAATTGCTCACATTGCCACTTGTACCAGACATCGTTACACAATTTACCAAATATAGAAACTCAGTAGTCTCTTCCGTACCAGGCATCAGTACATTGCCCCTTGGTAACTGCTTACGTGTCATGGTACCTGACATTGTTACCCATTGTAGTAGATCTAGGCATTCAATAGTCACTATCGTAAAAGGCACATGTGTGTTGCCGTCATTCATAACACTCTAAAAGCTTTCAAACACTACGAATGTACAATACTAATAAAAATACATTTATGCACATTTCAATTGAGCTTGTCTAACGTATTGTTTGATCATCGATGTTATGCTCCGGGAAGTACAATAAATTATAGTAAACTGACACCTTATGTTAGTATTACTTTTGTAAATTATACTGAACAAAATGGCGTTAAACAATGTGATATATACATACAAAAACATGATTTTTATTTTTCATAAAGTATATTTAAGAACAATTTAAACAAAAACACACCAGTGGACGGGAAGAAGACGCTCGTTTTAGACGTCACCATAGTCTGTGTCGGTAATATGAACACTATTGTTACGTATATCGGTAAAGTTATCACTCATTTCGTCATGAAAACTATTACTACGTATGTCGGTAAAGTTTTCGTCCATGTCTGACCACATTATGCCAGTGCCAAACAAAATGGGTGTCTCTCCTCTGAATCCTTTACCCGTGGCTTTATACGTCCAGCCTTCCACAGAAACCAGTATGAATGTCCCAATGATTAGCACAATTATCCCAAAGCATAATGCAAAACATCGTCGCTTGATCTTCCCCTCAGCTGGACACTGAAAGGTAACAACAAAATGGTGTACACTTTCATCATTATAGAAGTATTTTATTGATGTAATGTAAGAAAGCGAGTTATGCTGCTATTGTCGATTCAAAGATGTCTTTCAAAACCGCCAGAATGTTCCATTTCTGAATAGCTAAATGCAGTAAGTATTAACACTACGAGAGGTGCCCCACTTATATTTGAACAGTGCTAAATGTCGGATATCTTCCATCTAACCCGATATAAATGGAATATCTTTTTTGAATAGTTAGAAGTATTGTGTCAGACATCATATACAATAATTGTTTTGGATATTTGCTATATAGTTCCAACCGAAATTGCCAATTCTGTAGAGGATGTTGCTTTTGGCTTTTTGAAGACCAAACACTCACCACGAATCGCATAGAAGAAGTGGAAGTATCATTGGTGTGCATTTTTGTGAAGATAACCAGTAGTAGTCGTAACTAGAAGGGCAGTTTTTGACATGTTGCGCCCATAAATGAAATAACACAAAATATTTAAAAATGCCAAAAAAGTGACTATTTGGTTGATAATTGTACTAATTGGGTGTATGATGACTGGGACCAAGCAAATAACTAATCTGTGGTTTTTTTAAGGCAGCTAGGAGTATCCATTTTAACTACCAAAACAGAAATTTCGCAAATATTACATGCCAAACTCCGAAAATATCGGTGTTCACAAGCGCAAAAACAAAAGAAAAATTAAAGGGAGACAATCACCTTTAACCACCATTTATACTACAACGGAATGGTTATAGCGATAATTTTGTCACTTCTGATAAGACAATACATTACCATTAAGATATTTACGGTTCACGACCAGACTGCTATATGAGATATGTCTGCGATCCTACCAAGAAGTTGAAATTCGTTAAGGTACATGGGTTTGCAGCCTGTTTCATTACATGTACTTTTATTTGTTATAACTAATCAAATATAACTCATATTTATTCTACAAATGGACAAATCATCGCACGATAGTATATGTTCAAAAAGTTTTTGAGCAAAATGTATCCGACATGGCTTTCCTGGCGACAATTTCCGAATCATGGTGTTCTGGTCAAGGCCCAGCATCATACACCAACATAATAACTCCATTTGGTACCTAAAGAACACGGGTTTCAAGTTTATTGCACGAGAATAGTAAAGGCCAAAGTCAAACCACGCTGCTTCCAAAGAATTGGAATCTTAAGGATAAAGCAACATTGATTACACTCGTTACATGTTTACAACATTAGTCGGATTTCAATACTGTTCAAATATAAGTGGGGCACCTCTTCTACGCTATAGGACCATTATAGTTTAAATTATATAAGTGTATTTATGATTGTAGAATTTAATCCTGAGAAACCTGTAATAATCAACCGGGTTGGATGTTTGTTGACGCGGTTGTGACAGAGATCTTTGAATCAACTAAAAGTGACAACTGCCCTAAGTGATATAAGGGATCAATGCTACGAGAGGTGCCCCACTTATATTTGAACCATGTTGAACATCCGATATTTGCAACATGACATTGTATTGTCGAAAAGTATTTATTCCACCGTATACAACAATGGGTCATTTAACATATACATCCGTTGTTTTTTTGAAGTTAGAACCAACAAATCACATTTTTGTACGGACATCTTTTTGAGCTTTTTATGACTGAAATATTCCATGTTGCTTTATCCTGAAGATTCATATTCTTCGGATACCGCGTTGTTTGACGTTGGCCTTTACTATTCTCCGGCACTAATCATGCAATGCGAGTTCTTAAGGTACCGAATGATGCCATTGTGTTGGTGTATGGTGCTAAGCGTTGACCAAAACACCATAATTCGAACATTGTCGCCAGGAAAGCTATATGCATGGGACATATTTCGTCCAAAAACGTTTTCGAACACACATGACATACTATCATGTGCTGATGTTTATCTTTGTGGTATAAATATATGAGTTCCATATTATTAGTTATGAGTCATAACAAACAACAGCACATGCAATAAAACAGGCTGCTAACTCGTGTTGCTTAACGAATGACAACTTTTTGGTAGGTTCGTGGATATTTCTTAAATAGCTGATTGATATTAAATATCTCAATGGTAATGTAATCGCTTTATCAGAGGTGACGATATAACCGTTCTGTTGTAGTATATAATGGTGGTTGAAGACGATTGTCTCCCTTTTATTTGTTTTTGTTTTGGCGCTTTGAGCACCGATATTGTGTGTTATTTCACTTATGGGAGCAACATGAAAAAAGCACCCTTCTAGTGACGAGTACTACTGATTATCTTCACAAAATCGATACGCCAATGTTTCCTTTACTTCTTTTTGGCGATTCGTGTTTACCCTTCTAAAAGCCAACGGCAACATCCTCTACAGAATTTGCAATTTCGGTTGGAACCATATTGCAAACATCCAAAAGAATGGTAGTATATGATGCCTAACACATTACTTATCGTTATTCAAAAGAGATATTTCATTTATATCAGGTAAGCAGCATGATATCGGACATTCGGCACTGTTCAAATATAACTGGGACGCCTCATGTACTTTCGACCTTACATCCATCTATTGTTCGAAATCTGCATCTCTAGGCACATTAATGTTTCAGTCAGACCGGAAGAAATCATGTTGATCACACCTAAGATATATAACTTTTATTCCTCAGATTCTAAAGAGCATAACACTTTTATGTACAACAATATAATATAACTTACAAAACAACAGAATTGTGATTGAAATATATGCAAGTATGTATGACAAATATGGATATATACAATTATGTATGACAAATATGGATATATACAAGTATGTATGACAAGTATGGATATATACAAGTATTTATGACAAATATGGATATATACAAGTATTTATGACAAATATGGATATATACAATTATGTATGACAAATATGGATATATACAAGTATGTATGACAAATATGGATATATACAATTATGTATGACAAATATGGATATATAAAAATATGTATGACAAATATGGATATATACAAATATGTATGACAAATATGGATATATACAAGTATGTATGACAAATATGGATATATACAATTATGTATGACAAATATGGATATATAAAAATATGTATGACAAATATGGATATATACAAGTATGTATGACAAATATGGATATATACAAATATGTATGACAAATATGGACATATACAATTATGTATGACAAATATGGTATATACAAGTATGTATGACAAATATGGATATATACAAATATGTATGACAAATATGGATATATACAAATATGTATGACACATATGGATATATACAAGTATGTATGACAAATATGGATATATACAAGTATGTATGACAAATATGGATATATAAAAATATGTATGACAAATATGGATATATACAAGTATGTATGACAAATATGGATATATACAAATATGTATGACAAATATGGATATATACAAGTATGTATGACAAATATGGTATATACAAGTATGTATGACAAATATGGTATATACAATTATGTAAGACAAATATGGATATATACAAGTATGTATGACAAATATTAATGTTCGCTATTTGCAGTTATGTAGAGGTGTCACCTTATTATAACGATCTTATCAGATATATTATACATATCAAGTAAGGCAACCGTCATATATCAAATACTGACAAAAGCATCAATAACTTATTGTACCGCTGGATGTCCAGCCTTGTCCGAAATCGAAACATAAGGACGAGTGAATGGTAGTTATGATGATAAATAAATAAATATATCAGGCATTACATATAAACATATAAACATTCATTTTTAATTCTGTTAACAACATATCACAAATCAACATAAAATGGCAGAAATATTTGTTTTCTGCAATAAGCAAAGCACTATAGTCCAGTTGCCTACTCATTTCAAATATGGACAGATGCATGAATTGATAGTAGTCATGTATTCCTAAATTACTTTCGAATGTTCAATGTTTAGTTGACCTCTTTTCTCCTCGGACGTTTCACAAAACTATAAACCATGGTCAACAAGGCATTCTGTAAGCGTTCGCATTTCACACATTAGGTTACAAAATGCCTAGCGACTATCCAACTAAGCAGTCTCATAACCTTTTTACAAAGAACTGATAGTGATGGAGTTGTTCTAGCGATCGAAACGAGATGGTTGTTCACCATTTTAAGTAAAAACTACTACATGTAGTTTTGTTTTTGTTACCGTATATTCTTATTTCCTCAAAAAGGCATTTTTCTAAAGGTTTATGACCTTATCATTTTAACCTAGCGAAATATAGATATTGCAACTCATTATCATTCTAAAAGATCTACACGAGGGGTGTTCGAAAAGTAATGTAATTTGCTCTCTAACTTTTTATTGACTGAACCGATTTGAATGAAACTCACTGAAAATCTTTATTGAAATCTCGCTTCAAGATGCACACTCATTTTATTATAAAATTCAAGATTAACACAAATTTTAGCCTGCGAAAGGGTCTACATGTAATGCACTTCAATATGGTTGACCACATAGATTTACTGATTGGTTCGGGTATTTGAATAGAAGGACCTTGGTGGGTGGAAAATTCAAATGCGTCAAATTCGTCACTGACTGAGTGTGATTGACACAAACGGACTTTTTAGAACTTTAGGAATTAAATGCATAATACTTTATTTTTGTGTTTCAATCTTCGTAAGTATTAGCGAGACTGTGTTTCACCATCTGTTAAACTACGTAAAACCGTATTTTAAAAGTATAAAGGGTATTAATTAAATAGTTTGTGTCATTTAAAATAAGATTACGTTTTAGATGTACCACTTAATGAGCATGATATCATGGGGTACAAATGTTGTGAACTTCTAGAATTTTCTTCCCAATGATGTGGAAATGGGATACAATCAGCTAACTGTCCGACTATCAATACATTTTTGCAGCTGTGAGACCAATATCCTCCATTTTATCAACATACTGCTTGCTTGTTGTTGTTTTCGACTGACCATACGTTTTTGAGCGCCTTTTTTTTTTAGCTTAGTATACATTTGTAGGTCCTGTGCAATTTAAACTTGCATTATAACAAAATAGATGAATGGAAGTAAAGACGACCTTTACATGGGTACACATGCTAAATTTGACCCCCAAATACCCCGAAACTATACAAATGTGC
Source organism: Spisula subtruncata (assembly GCA_963678985.1). Taxonomy (NCBI): domain Eukaryota; kingdom Metazoa; phylum Mollusca; class Bivalvia; order Venerida; family Mactridae; genus Spisula; species Spisula subtruncata. Next base: position 13,390,075 of record OY787674.1, read on the forward strand.
ATCAAATTGCATTAGTTTTCGACACCTGGACTGATGCAGCTAATTCACACTCATCACATGGTCCAATACGCACAAAATAAATGTTTCACTTTTTATGCAAAAAAAAAATATTTCCGTACATGCTTGTATACTGTACCGATTTAACACATTTACAAAACTATTGTCAAAATCTAGCAACACAAGTTAAAGACTTCCTCATGAATCAGTTGTTAACCAAGTCCCCAAGACTACATTTCACATGAAAAATACGCTGGTTGAACGAGAGTTAGGAAAGTCTAGAAGTGCAATATGTGATATAAATGGACTAAAACGTACCGGCAGCCGTCTTTGCATGGATGTTCCGGGCTTTAGCTTATACCATTTGCGTTCTTTTTGAGCAGGTTGAGCCGTCTGGACATTGGGAGTTATCGCTGGTTCTCTACCGCCACTCACTGGGTACGCCTGGTATACAAGATACATGTATTACTATATATGTACATTAGGATTAAGTCAATAATGTAGGGTTAATACAATACTAATTTATATTAGATCGATTGTGAAAGTTTTCACACTTATATTATCACTCTCGACACCTCATTTGTATGTTAAACATCGTCACGAGTGTGTGAGAGAAGAGAGCCTGTTCCCCTTATATGCTGAGCATCTAGCAAGGGATTTTTGTACCATTTTTATGTCGCTTCTGGTATGACGCGACCTGGGGCCTTATTCACCAACGTTGTAAGTCTAAAAATCAGACTTAGACTTAAAAATGTCATTATTCATAATTACTGGCATTTCTTTGAAATTCGATTAAACCGTGTGAAATTTTATCTGACTATTTGTTGTTACCAACTGAACATGTGTACCTATTTATATTAAAATCGGTAAATTTATAACTACATAAGAGAATATTGAACATTTGGCAATTTTAAGTCTAAGTCTGAATTTTAGACTTATAACGTTGGTGAATATGGCCCCTGGGATCGAACAAGCGAAGACTCAACAACTTGGTCAGCGAGGAGGCGGTTAAGGGTCATATTTCCACGGGACATAAAGCAATAAAAGACATGGAAATATACTGTAACATTAATAGTATACATTCCTATCGCTAGTTGGTGCAAAAATGCAAAAAATACAGCGATATGGCGAAACGTTTGGTAAGACAACTCCTTGGGTTGATTCGGCTTGTTGAACACCCCCTAGTCATGATTTAAACGGCACGACAGTGTTGCCTGCAAGAATGTAGTAAGTCCTTCTTTAATCATATGTAGTTACTACAGTTTTGCGAGTAACCCTCGAGTTACTAAGCACTACATGTATAACTGAACCATGCTTCTGCATGCATGTTGTTAAAGTTAACTACGATATATTTATGTGAATGTTATCCAATGATTTTAGCATTGCATTGTTTGTGCCAGACGATACTTCGCAAAACGTTATTTGGTCTGAATGTTTCAGACAATAACGCCTGAAATATGCAGAAATCCACAAAGGCATTTTAAACTTACTTCAAAGATCAAACACAATAAAGATACAGAAGGAAAACCACGAAACGGACCAAAATCAAAAGGGCACAACTTAAAGATAAAAAATATATTTGGTTCTAGCGAAACTAAATATTGCTGACGTTGATAGACATATCGGTCTAAACTTTCGCAACCTTTTCTAAACTGCTTTTGAAGATACGTGTGACGCAAAACATATTGACGCGCGTCTGACTTGTCAATGCGCCAAATTGATAACCGCTTTTAGCCTTACTAAACCAACGACAAATACAAATGAGTACAAATAAACAAACTGATGGCTTAAAATGAGAAGGGCGTATGAAACTGGAGCATAATGAAGATCAGAACTTGTCATATTGGCCAAACTGAAGTTCAAACAGTTGACTTTTCCATAAGTGAAGAGTAGTTTTCAGACATAGTAGCTTGTTTTCTCAAAATCTAGATTTTGTTCTTACGACCTTCTTATTCTAAGCGATGGAAATGTTATAGTGGATATAACCTACCTGGTATAGACTGGTTTTCCTCTGTAACTCTACATCACTGTCTGTATGAGAACCAGTCATATTATTGTTATTGTTCACATGTTTATTCGTGTTATTATTATCACTCGGGTTGACTGATTGTTTGAGCACATCTGGACGCTTAGATTGGAACCTGCTTGCCATGATACCATGAAGCATAGATCCACTGGTATGTGAAGGTTGTGTATTCTGTCTGTACTGCCTCACCGGGGTCATCATGTAAGTGTCCCTAGTTTCGTAATCATGTATATTATTACTGACGGAGCCTCCATGGCTTCCGTCATCTCCTTGAAAGGTGTCGGGTTGAAAGACGGTGGATACATATTGTCTATGAACAGTGTCTCTGATAGGCGGATGGATTTTATCCTCATAGATCGGTGCTAGGTCACTGGTATAACTGGGTCGGTAATATTTGGATCTTGATCTGTTAAAACCGGTAACTACAAACGTTGCCATGAATACATCTGAAAAAATTAAGAAAACAAAGATTAGAATATTTTTTATTGGAATAGGGTGGGCAAGAGGTTCGGTGGTTAAAGCTACTACTAGTCCGACGGGTAGTAATTCGCCCCCATACCAAGCTGGATGAAATAGTGTGTCCCATCTAACATAGCTAACGGACAAGACTCTAAAACGCATGTCTCATGTATGATGCTCTACGTCGGACACGTTTAAGAACGAGGGGGTACTTCTGGAACTTGGACATTTAACTTTATATCATACACTAACACCCGCCTTTCCAGAAAAACGACACAAAATGCCTAAACTTCCCGTTGAAAAAGTAAGGATTACCTAGTTTCAACTTCAGTCAAAGTAAACGTGCATGTTTTACAATCTAACACAATGTTCTTTAAAATATTGTGATTTGCGATATACAAAAAAAACGTAAGTAATTGCTGGATGAAGATGTTTGTTTAAATTCCTAACTTTGATTTCATAATTAAGTTTGTACTGGTAGCATAAGATCGCAATAACCTACAAGAACAGTTGTGACTTGTAGTGTATCATAACGTTATATTCTGTTTGGACAACTGTATTAGTTTGTTTTATAGACAATGTAATGTTATTATCCTGATTTGCAAACAAGCTAATTACTTGACAACAGTGTTAATTGAAGATCCATAAATTTCAGCTAAATTTCGTAAGAATGTTAACTAGTAAATTACTGTATAATATTATGTATAGTAAAATTTTACGACATGAAAAGATGGCTGAACATCCTCTTTAATTAACTGAATACTTTAACCAAATTGTCTACCGTGGGCAGAGACTGTGAGCGATATTCTTCAAACCATGCAGAAAATATGCATACTACAGTCCTTTCAAAGTTAAATGATAACGATTGTAAACATTGGCCAGGTAAACTATTTTTTTTATCTAGGTTTAACTCGATGTATTTAAACGGAGTCAACGGTAATCCCCGCTATTTTCTCGAATGGGACAGTTCTCTCATTCGCATGTATGATTGAATCGACAATATCCCAATGTTCTTGTTTAAATACGATCGTTTTCAAATTACATTATACCAGTTTTTTAAAAATAGCCGTAATTACAAAAGGCATTGGATAATGTAAATTGCAGTTTTCACATTAGTTTTGTTTCACTAAAACTTAAAATGTGTAAATTTTATACTACACTGAAAACAGTATAAGCTGTCTTAAAAGCAGCCAGTCACGAAAAGGCCTCGCTGATAGTGTAGGTTTGCGATACCGCACTGCATACAGTATGTTCTTTCCCGTTTAACCTTCAGTAAATTAGTATAAAATAATATTACGGGTCGATTTGAACCAAGTTCTAAAGCTTATATTAACCACTATCGACATTTCTAGCCTGATGGCGTCCTCCGCCATGAGAAATTGAAAGACATTTTGGGTTGTCAGAATAACACCATAAAACAGCGTTACAATTTTCGTCATAACATGTTTTGGTTTCGAAACGCTGAAACGACTTTAATAAGTACAAGTTAAGATTCACCATTGATAACGACACCTGTCGAACGGAAATATACCTATCCACCCCGTCTAACTGTATTGTGTGCAATCGATATAGTACTGAATACAATAGTTAACCAAATACGTTCACCTTTTTGCACTGCCCTCTGGCACCGATTGTCCGATACATACCATTTAAATAAACATTGTCTGGACAGCTGATACGTTGTAAAAATATATGACTGTACATAGACACGTTACAACAGTTATACTGTCGGCATTCATTGTTACTTAAACTTTAAAACCAACTAAATGATTTACTTACAATAAAAGTAATTAGTCACATAAATATAATACGTATTTAAATAATCGGCATTTGTCAGGTGTTGGATTATTAGAACATTTATTAGATCTAGACAGTTTGATACTTCAGACTTTTATGCCGAAATGTCTGGCAGAGAAATCCCTGTTTTAGGTATAATTTCATTCTTAATTCCGTTCAAATGCCAATATGTTTTTTTCGTAATTAGATATACCAGTCAATCGTTTTTTATTTAAATACACCAGTCAATCGTTGTTTATTTAAAAATACCAGTCAATCGTTGTTAATTTTGATTGATACTGTTGCGAACATCGTAATTAATTAAGAAACGTTTAAAATTCCCCCAAAACAAATCAGCAACCTAAATTTAAAGATACAATTGTTTATTTTGAAAACATTGAATAGTATTCAAGAAAATTTGCCCTTCTGTTACTAAATGCAGTGATTTAATATTTCTTTTATTGAATATGCCGCGCATTTAAGTGGGCCCGCCCGGATTTGAACCAGGGTCGACAGATTAAACAGCACGCGCCCTAACCACTGAGCCACGGATGACCACGTAATACACCAGAGCATTGAACTGCATTGTATGATAAGTCGTCCGTTTATAGTTTCTACAAAGTTCTGTTTCTACCACTCATAGTATCCCTTTCGTAACTTGTTTATACGACACATACGCGGTTTCTCTGTCATCATTAAAGGGACTGTCTCATAAATAGCGCAAAACTCTTATATATAATTTTCGTCCGAAATCAAGTGTTTATATTATAGAAAATTGCTGACTGTTGCTTTAAGAAATTTAATTTGAAATCATAATTACATACTCGTGTATACTCATTATCGTTGATAGATCTTCCACAACTTTAAATCTTCACGATTAATTAAGTTCCGAAATAAGAAACAACTTACATCCAACATTTAAAATCAACGAAGTCAATATTTCACAAAATTATCATTAAATGAAAGTACCTTAATCCACGAATTTTAATACCGGCAATGACATGAGAGTTCAGCACCTACTACCAGATGATTGATAATAATACTACGTCCGCGGTGTATTTATGACCTTTTCTCCCATCCGTCAGCAATTCGATGGATGACCATATATATACACGTACGTACATATATAGTATATATCTGATTATGATTAATATAGTCGCCCCGAAATATCGACGAACTACCGATGAACTTTGGATGCTGAATTCATGACTGTACAGTGTAAGATTGATGTCATAAAAAGAAATATTTTCAGCATTTACGTACACGTTATTTAGCATAAACATCAACAGTCAACATATCAATTAGTCATTCATAATTTATGTTAAGTATGTTTGTTTCATATTAACACTTTACTCCACATAGAGTTATATTTTAAGTATGTTTGTTTCATATTAACACTTTACTCCACATAGAGTTATATTTTAAGTATGTTTTTTTCATATTAACACTTTACTCCACATAGAGTTATATTTTAAGTATGTTTTTTTCATATTAACACTTTACTCCACATAGAGATATATTTTAAGTATGTTTGTTTCATATTAACACTTTACTCCACATAAGGTTATATTTTAAGTATGTTTGTTTCATATTAACACTTATTTATTTTAACGCATCGGTCATAGGAGATCGTGAATCAGTATGACTAAAGTGTTCATATGTTAATTGCCATCCATGTTTCACCAGTAATCTATTGGTTTAATGAACAATACACACTACATGTACTTACTGGCCAATGACTGCATGCCACTTTGCATATGAAAGCCCCTTATAATTATGTAAAACTTAAATATGTCTATAGAGGTTTATTCGCATGTAAATGTGCCCACAAGCTTGCCAATGGTAAATGTCACATAATTGTTGTTCATTTATCTAACAGTTTGCCAGTGGGTGATTTGCATATACATATAAGATCTCCCCAAAACAACTCAATGCATATTTATACATGTATATTTCAACGTATCTACCATCTACGTATTCTCCACATTAACATGTATTTACTTATTACTACAATTAACGCATTTATCAGTATTAAATAGATGACAATTATCAATTATTTTCCAATTAGTTGTATGCAGATGGAGTGCTAATCATTATGCAATATAAGTAAATACAAAATCTAAGTCGTAGAGGACGTGCTTTTGAGAACGATCGGTCGCTGATTCGATCCCCACTAGCACCACTGCTAAATTGTTCTCAGCAAGTATAACATACAACACTCTACTTTAATCAAGTGCACGAATGGGTACCTGACCAGGTTACAAGCCAAAGTGCTATGTCTGTTAGTGGGTGTAACAACCATCTTACGTCTCAATGATCGAGAGGAAATGTGGAGTCCGTTGGATTGAACGGACACATGCATAAACATAGACTTCCACTTGGTATTGATTTTTTTATTATGCCTTCCCATCTTTGATGAGGGGTATATGGCTTTGCAAATGTCCACCAGTGGGTGGGTCTGTCTGTTGGTGTGTGTGTGTGCGTGTGTGTGTGCGCGTGTGTGTGTCGGTAGGTCGATAGACCAAACTGGTATACCTTCAGTAACTCAAACACGCTTTGCCCTAGGATATTTAAACTCGACATAAAGGTTAGCCAGCAACAGTAGATGGCTCCTTAATGATTTTGAGGTCAGTAGGTCAAAGGGCAAGGCCTTTGCCATTTTCGAGAAAACGGCTGCCATAGTGATGCGTGTGCTTTACTCTTAGTAAAGGCTTTGCTCTCGTATTTTGACAAAAAGAGGATACATGAATATAGAGTATAACTATCATAAAGTAACAACAAGTTGTACCGTAATTTGATGCATATTTCATCACTATGGTACATCATAATGTATAAAGTACAATCAGTAATGTATTAGGTCGAAAGTTGTACAATGTATTTATTTATGTTTCGTTATGTTAATATTTGAATTATGCTCATAGGCAATAATGTGTTGTTATAGAATATTCTATTCTACCTATCTACAAATACACATCGACAACACCATAGCTAAATGACAAATTGCGTCTAAGTCTTTAACCTAGGCGTCCAATGAGCTTTGCCCTTTTTATGTCCGTCCGTCTGTATGTCCATCTGTCCGTCTGTACGCAACACACATCTTGTGTGTTGAACGTCTCATAAACTGCTAGGTGGAATTTCTTCAAACTTTCTCAGATGAACAATCCAACGTATAGATTACAGTATATGATGGAACTTTTGCTGCATTAAGTTTGACAAGAATTATGGCCATTTGTTGGTTTTACTGTATACATCACAATGAAATAAGTCACCTCGCCCTTCCCATTTGCAATGATATGTGCTATAATGGGGGCCCCCGGTCCCCCCAGATTTCTATTTTTTTTTATTTTACTAGCAATTTTATTTACTACTGCCAAATGTCTTTCAGAAATATATCTTCATAATTTCATGCATAACTATAGTACTTTTTGGGCAGTAATGCTCGCAATTGGATTTTGGCCTTTTTATCTCTGTTTCGCCCCCCAGGACGGACTCAGGGTCATCGTCACTATCTAAAGGTATACTATTTTAAAGATGTTCCTTATTCTAATAATCTAATTTACGGTATCTAATTTAGTCTTATATAATGTACATGTACGTTTGACTTCAATCAGTTGTCATGACGTCCGAGCTTGATGTACAGTGTAACAACCCTATTTCGCAGTCCATACTTCTGTGTTGAAAGCCATGTTGGTATCCCGAAGCTTTCGAAACTGTGCAACTAGACGCTTTTCCAAGTACAACCTAACCTGAGGATGTGGGGCGTAGATCGCGACACGATCTTGTCTAACCGGGTGGTCGGGATTCAGCTAAAAAGATCGCGGTACCGGTGGTAGGTGTTGCTCATTGGCATTGTGCAATGTCGGGGTTCGCTTGACATGATCGCGTTATACAAGAGGCATAATAAGATCACAGGTACATGGCTTCATCGATTTAATAAATTTGCATGAAAAAAAAACTCTCACTCTCCCTCATTTAGAGGAGAGTCAGAAAAAGTTTGTTTTATGCAAGTTTGTTACTTCGATGAAACCATAAGGCTGTGAATAAGATTGAGTCCAGATATTCGGTATAGCTTGGCGCTCAGGTAAATTATCTTCTTAAAATATATGGTATGCCCATAGTCGATCAGTTTGTAAGTAATTTACGTCAATGCATATAAGATTTAGAACACTTCTCCGTTTTAATTCGTTTTACAACTTATTATATAGTTAGTGCATTTATGTATGTCATTTTGTAACGCAATAAATAATCACTAGCGTTATGCCATTTCAATGAATCACGTAACAGGGTTCCGACGTCAGTATTGTTTTTTATCGAATAAAAATAATAACAAAAAACAATGAAGCATTTTTTATGAAGGCAACACATTTCAGGAATTATTGCCATATATGGCATCTATGCGATATGGACCATAATTATTGTAAATGGTCTACAGCCAAATATGTCATCCGCTATAAAAAGCCGTTGTTGTTATTATTATTATTATTATGCCCGATCTTGCCCTTTGGTCTTGTGTGAAATAAATAAACAAGGATTACAGAGTATGTGCTTAACAAACAATGCATTACTACTGATAGATTGTAGAATGCGGTACAATGTTCCCAAAATAAATAACGTTGAAATAAAAGATTAAATGTGCGATATAGAGAATCTATATGTATATCGTGGTTGATCATCCATATTTAGTCATACATACTTGCATATATAATTATGTTGTCTTGACCATCTAGTTTTTATTGTGTAAATGGTCGCATGCCAATTATACCTATAAAACTGTAAACTGTGCATACTTCAATCATAATTCTGTTGTTTTTGTAATTTATATTGTATTCATGTGCATAAATATATAATGCTTATAAATATATTATGCTCTTTAGGGCACTGTTTTATCAAAGCACTTAGGGAAATCATAAAGTTACGTTCAAATTTAAATTCTTTATAATTCTTTAACAACCACAAACAGGGGCCAGACATTGTTTGAAAGAGTTTACTAGCTGAATCCTTATTAGTATTGCGGCTCCATTAACCTCAATTTACAGATTTTAAAGTGTTATAAACAATTGAAATTTGACCGTAAATTTGATAAAACAGTACCTAGAATTGGAGGAATAAAATTAAGTTATAAAATACAGAATATTTTACCTTATTCCTGTACGTCCACAATAAAATAAGTATTCCAGTTAAAGAATGTAAAGCAAATAGTTCATTACAACGAATGCTCCTATTAGTTATAAATCCAAAGGTAATTCAATAATACGAAACATTATGTATAGGTACACCTTAATAGTTTGTTGTTCTACTTAAAAGACGATAAAAGTAAATTTTGATACAAATAATCTTTAAGGCGGTCGAACCCTGACCAATAAGTTCTGTTATGTAAAACTCATTACTTTCAAATTTCAAAGCAGAATTACGCAGCTTATCCTTATCTAGAAATGAAAATACGTAAATACAAAATGTACTTAAGTCTATATGAAACTGGGCACAAGCTATATTTGTACATACACACCGGTGATTACATTTTAACTGCACACTTTGCTATACTCCTAAATCACCTTCATCTGGTGGAGATATTTACCAGCGGCAAATTACACCTGACAAGATTGATGTTTAATTGGGTGAAAATTTAGCGAAGCGCCTTAATTAATTGGTCTAACACGGCTAATCACTCATGTGCATATCAGCAATATTTTAATGCAAATTTTACTATTTATATACTGACTTCCAATTTCGTGTAATCTATATACCAATGGTTTCTAACTTTCTATACTTTTAAACATGAACGTTTGACGCATTTTAAATATAGATAATACACATCTATTTACAGTTTATGTTTTCGCTAGCATAGAATGAGAATGTCGTAAAAAAACTTATAAAACTGAAAAAATAATTAAAATCAGCATCACAATGTGCTACTCATGAGCCTTTTTCATGAAAGTCGGAGCTTGTCTTGCTGACCAAACTGAAGTGGAAACAGCTGATTTTACCAAAGGTAAAGAATAATTTTCGGATAGTTTTTTTTCTCGTTTTCTAAAATATCGATATTGTACTTACGACCTTCTTTTTCTAAGCCAGCAATTAAATTGTTCTTTATGTTGACATGGAGTAACTAGTCGTGGAACTACCACGCTACACCGAGTTACAATTATTGGGAGATGAAAGAACCATGCGGGCCCACATGTCCCGGTCGGCTACCCTGACACACTGTTAGGGTACCAGACATGAGAGTTATGTGTCAACACGGGTAAGGGACTATCCTGGGGCCTTATTCACCAACGTTGTAAGTCTAAAACTCAGACTTAAATTTGTCATTATTAGTAATCACTGACATTTCTAAGAAACTAGATTTAACCATGTGAAATATAGTCGGACTATTGGTTGTTACCCACTGAACATGTATACCAATTAATATCAAATTCGGTACATTTATAACAACATGAGAGCGAATAGAACATTTGACGATTTTAAGTCTAAGTCTATATTTTAGACTTACAATGTTGGTGAATTAGGCCACTGGTACATTTAAGTACGAAGCATGTATGGGACCTTAGTAAGATGTTGCTATGAGAATATCGGAGATTGATCCAGCAACCTCGATATCACAATTGTTTACTTTAAGCATACCAATAGACAACAAACACCATATAGGATTACAAAACTATGCAATGGCACTGCTTTTCGTCAATTAAAGTTAATCATGCGATTTTAAAAGTGTGACAGAACTTTTGGACGGCAATGCATATGTTCATCTTGTGTTAAATTAATAAAAACTGATTAACAACGCGTTGACCGAACATTTAATTATCAGCTTCTCTGCTGTTAAATATTGAAAACTCACGAGGGAGTGTTTAAAATTCATCCATAACACAATGTCATCTTAGTAGGTAACTGATAAGCCCTTGTGACAGGGACAACAATGGCGAGAATAACATGAACTATTTATGTCTCTTTTTATTTGAATATTGTGTAAAACCAAAAGTGCCAAGCTGTTTTCTAGATTTATATGGTATTTTTGTGAACATGAATTGTATGTACTAATTGTTTATTCACCGCTTTAACAACACATGAAAGTGATCACTCTCAAAGGCAGAGAAAAGCACACACAAAATAAATATTACAAATACGTACCCGTGTAGAAAAGCACAAAACGCGCTTGGACCTGCGTTACACAACGGATCTGCTTTCTACGCAGCGGGTTGTACGGTGTGCAAACGTCCGACTGCATATTGTTTTAACAGAAGCTTGAATGCAACATAAACATTCTAGTTATATTGGGCTTTTTAGCACATAAAGATCAAATTTAGTAGAAATCTCATCACGTTTAGAATATTAGTATTGCAGATGAACATTATATTTCTAAAAATTCCTTCAGTCCATAAAATTCAATTTGAACGTAACAATATCATAAAGGTAAATGTGTTGGCCCTTATAAAATGGCTCGTATGTCTAGAGCTAGGCATCAGCTATATAATTTAGCCCTTCCGCTTTTTTAAAAATTCGAATTAGTCCCACAGTACATCTTAAAGGGTCTCAAATTCAGTTGGTAAATTGCAAAATGATTAAAGCATTACACACAGAATAGAACGACGATGTACAGCAAGGGAGGTTATCGTGTAAGTAATGGATACGTAAATATATTAAGTAAGACTGTTTATCTCCCCTTGATGACATATTCAGTGCCCACTATCAATACGCATGTATCCTTTTTGACAGATGCAGTATTATGGTTATTATAATTATTCAATATCTGTTTATCAGACGGTCACTATTATAGTAATATTTGAAATAAAAGTTACTAAAATAGGCAAAGATGTGATAGAAATATAGATGAAGATGTTCTGAATTAAAAAAATTCAAGCGGGTCCAAGCGCCTGAATATTCTGCCTATTTATGACCAAGTTACCTTTCAAGCCAGTCAAAGAAACATAATATTTTACATCTAGGGTAGCAATCAATGTATTGTCTTTACACTGAATAAACATAATAACTCCTGGTCTTCAAACTGATTGCTGCGTCTGTGTTCTGCGAATAGTGTTATACTGGCAAGAAAATGGGGGAATAACCTCTGTATACTTATTTTTTGTGGGTACTGTATAATGTTAATAACTACTTAATGCCTATGCTGACAAAAGTAAGATTCACTCAAATGGTCCGGTAGAAAACTTTGAAGCGACTGTAAAGGGGGTATGTCTTGACAAATCAGCATTAGAATAATGAAATTCGGGTTAAATGCTTTGTATACATGTTTGTGATGTAGTGAAATGGTTTTATTCGTAAATTTTTGATATTCTGCTTAAATATGAAAGTGAAAGTACAGTTTGGGCTAACGGACAGTGAGTAAATCCGTACATGTGAGAAAATCTGTTCACCCCGTTGACGAACCAACTTTTTCTTATATGATACATGACCCCCTACTTGTGTTTCATTTTCTTAAAGCTGGATGCTATTTCTCATGATTAAAAGATTTTGAGATGGCCCAATGAACAAAAAGTTTTCTTTTTTGGCTGACTTAGGTCACTTTCCATTGAGTTAAAGAACAATTCTATTTGGTGGTTTTGACCTATATGAGACGGTCTTCAGGAAAACCTGCTATTTTGACATCAAGTAATTGCAACATTATTTTCAAAAGCTCCAAAATAAGAAACTATACATTTCTATTTATTCTATTTTAACGTTTGCGACGTCAAACGAAACCCTTTAAAAATGACTAACGTTATAGCTACAAAAACAGCTGTAACTTTCTTAAAACTCAAGATATCAACACATTTGTTTCATTTTCTTCAATAACATTGTTCTTTACAACTATGAAAAATCTCAAAATAAATAGTTGTGTCAAAATAGCGGGTTTTCCTGGAGACTGGCTCACATATATATTTATACATTTTTTTAAAACATTAAATAATACCGTGTGTTAAGAAACTACAGGGTTACAAACACGTACCGCTTATTTAATAGCCTAATTGGAGAGCTTCCGCTTCGAGTGCGCGATGTCCCGGTATAGTTCACCGGGTTCGATCACAGGCCGAGACATACCAAAGACGAAATAAAAATGGTACCAGAAATTCCCTTGTTAGTCGCTCAGCATATAAGGAAAACTGTCTTCTCTGCTTTCATACCCTCGTGGCGATGGATATCATCAGGAATGAAGTGCCGAGAGTGACAAGTATAAGTTTGAAAAACTTGTTTTACAATCGACTCTAAATGTAAAAGTATAACTAACTAGTCTGCTTCTAACTTCGTATGTAGTGGACTTTATGTTAACAGACGTTATACAGCGACAAAGTAGCCTACACTAACCATTCTGTTTCAAGTTTTAAATCCCCTTCTAGAAACATACCACAATTTGACCAAAAAGAATGTGGTCGCCATGAATGATTTGTGATCAGGTTCAATACTGCAGTTTCAGTTACGTTAACCATTCATTAAACGTAACAATTTATGCGTTAACTCAAGAACTCTCAGACAAAATATGTCAACGTCTAAGCGAATCTATCAATTCATCTTATAATTACATTATTGCATACTAAGGTTAGAATTTGATCCTCTATTTACTTAGAAAAGACAGACATAAGTACACGGTCATTCACTTTCGCCAGCTAGATTTGTCAACTGTCTAACTACGACTTCGAGGGAAGTGCCAGTTTGCAATGCATGCATTTCCGGATGTGGAATCATTTCTCTTTCAGAATTGACTTTTTTAACGTATCTGATGTACCATGTTACTCGTATATCCGGCTTACCTACCAGTTCAACTCTCGTAGAATAGGGAGAGCAGAAATGTCTCGGTCAGTAGTCAAGAGCGTTATTCACTAGACCATCGTGTCAACAAAATTATGTTATAGAAGATATTAATAGCACTGCGGTATAAGATGAGTAAAATTATCAATTTTTGCGACATTCTAGTGTTGACAAGGGTAAGTTCAGAGACGAATTTTAGTCTTTCTGGGTGTGTTAAATGTACATTTGATACAATTGATCTCCTCCATAAATTTTCCTAGTCCGTGCAACCGGTAAATTGCCAGGAATATCTTTGAAAGGATGATTAAAAGACCAAACACGTGTCGTTACTAACGCAGAAAGTAAGCTGCTCGATCTGTCGAAATTAGATGTTTTGTTTATATTCTTCGTTTAAATATACATACTGAATCGAGCGAATCGTCATTCCTGTTACAAAGATTATACTTACTGTAAATGTAGTATCCGAAACTAATCGAAAATGACGGTGCATTGTGAGAATAAATTCAAGTGTTAGTGTAGTGTACAGAGTATTGCTATATAGTTGATCACTGGTGTACGGAGTATTGCTGTATCGTGTACAGAGTATTGCTTTTAAGAGCAGTGACTATTTGTCTCCCAAATTGAATAAATGCAAGGTATAATCAGTGTTATTTGGTAAAAATAACTTATATTGTATAGATCTGTACCTATTTAGATCGGATCGCATGGACTGCATGAAGCAATTAATGAATCCGGCTTATCCTAGCTCCATGATCCCCCTGAATTTCACGGGCAACTTCTATTAGTAAGTGTGTATATCACATACAGTAAAGGGTTATAGCACGAATGAATATGTGTACACTCTTTTATTCAACCAAATATTATATCGAATTGAACTGGTAAAGACAACATTGCTCTATGATTAATTATTCATTTGATACCTAAGATATATCTTAATTATTTCATTCTCATGTAAAATAGTTTTGTAGGTAAATGAAAGGTATAAAAATAAATAATAACAATTGCTATTACTTGACTGAAAGAGAAATACATTCGTATAACTGATATGCATAATTGTCATATTTTAGTTTAGAATACTAGACTAATTTATATCCATTAATTTGGTAACATTGATTGGCATTGCTTGTCAAAATATTACAAAAACACAAAACAACTAAAATGTCCAATAATTTGAATTAGCAAATTCGACCGACCGACCGACCGACCTACCGACAAGCACTTGGATCTGTTTTAGTGTGTATCTTACATGTTTTTCGATCAATGTTTATAAAATTTGGTCAGAACATTATTGGGTTTAATATAAACAAAATGGCCAGTTCAAACAATCTACAATTTGGTAAAACAACCATTCTATAAGCTTGTACACTACTACTGTCAATATTTGCGAGTGAGTAACAGCATAATATTGGATCATTTGAACCTCCTATGAACATCTGATATATTATAGTGCTACAAAGTTACCAAAATTCCCAAAGAAGTTAAAACTCAATTGGGATGTGCATAAGTAGTCAGCAATTAGGAAAATATCGACTCTAGCACACCCTGGTCTTCATTTCTTGTCCTCAAAATTGATAACATTACTCACTTTCCTAGCAATATCCGGTGTACGTTATACCGCAGTGAAAAGGTTGGGAATTTATTATATCGAATTTAGGTCACTTCACAGTCGTATTATCTTGTACCCGGTCGCACTAACCTGACATTGGACCACTCAGTCTTAGAACTACCTGTGTGCACTTAGTGTACAAGCCAATCGACAATACCGCTACCAAGTCACCTTCCTGGCAATTAATCATCAATTATAATCAGCAAACTGTATAATTTGTCACATTCTATGATCCTTACAATAACAAGTAATCTACTATATACACTGGGATGGTCTCAATTGATTCATTCACAAATACCAACCAATATATAATCAGTTTTAATATGTAGACGATATTATCAGGGAATGTTTTGCTGTGACATTGGCAATAGTATTACGTCCGTGGCTGATGTCAATACAGGAGTGTAAGATGTCATGATTGTTGGATAATTATTGAGAAAAATGATTAATGACATTACGACCTTTGTATGTTTGTACAAGAATAGATGTTAAGACAATCGAATAATGACTTGTTGAACATCATACTATGGAATATCTAAGGTGCCATGTCTCTTCAGAGACAGTTGTGTGCCACATGACGTTCAGAGGCTCTATCCTAGCTCATCCGGAACAGACTCATACCTCTTATTAGTTATTTCCTCGTACCACCGTACCACCAAGACTAGTTTGACCATTGTATTGTTACGAAGAAATGCAAATAAGTTCAACTAACAAAAGTATCTACATTCAAAGCACATACGTTTTTACTTGTAGCTAGATATACGAAGGAAAATTAAAACTTGAACAAATATAATTTATAAACACTGCCTGTTAAGAACGTTGTATGCATTGGGTAGGATGCATGCATAGAATGAACACTTCCAGACTGCCAGTGGTACTGCTGCAGATGATAATAGGAAGATACGGTCTATCGTGAATCAGACGCTAGACGATACGTTGGACGATTCTGCTTGATTTTGTGACCCTTTCGAATATTTTGCAAACGGACCCTGGAAGTGCATACCTTCAAGCGAGGCATTGTTTTAGAATATAAAGAATTGTTGTTATTTTAGCAGGTGTATTGTGGGTGTCCTTAATATAACACTGCACCGGGTAGCCATAACTGACGTTACTATGGCAGCCGTGTCATTTTGTTCGGCACACCGTCATGCGTTTAATTCATTGGTATATGTAAATGCAAAGTTTGAAGTGTATTGACCGTAAGATAAATACTATAGAGCACTTTTCCTTGAACGTTTGGAACGCCCTACGTACTATTAGGCTATGATTTTCCTCTCTTTTATTGTTGCGGTTTGCCCCCTTTTGCTGGGAGGGCAACGTTTTAAGTTAGATCTCTATGCGGTTATGCCTTGTTTAATCGCTTGGGTCACCTTGTTGGCATATTCTTGAGCAATACTAGTATGCATTTGTGAAATATATTATTTTATTTCCCGCCCATTCCTACCTTGTCCATTATTTGAAACTAGGTCAAGTCGTAGTTTTGCCTCTGGATGTCGCATTAACGTCAGGTCACTGTCATTGGTGTTTTAAACTAGGTCACGGGGTGATTGTGCCTCATTTGGTCGCCATTTTGTCATAGGTTTGAGTGGTTGGGTCGCCGTGCAGCGGGGCATTTGGGAGCTTGGTCGGGTTTTGACTGCGTTTTATTCGGTATCATGCAATTACCGCTTTTCTATAATTACTTTGTGAAACTGGGTCATCATGCATTTCTTTCGGCGGGGACTAGAACTTTTAATTGTTCCTTTAATTGATCAGTATAGTTGTGTTGTGCTGGTTTGTGATTGCTGCGCTCGGCTGGTCGGGTTGAGTGCTACATTCCCTGTCTTATTTCCTCCTACCCTTTTTAATTAGATTTCTTTGCCAAAGATAATTAAAAAAATCCTGTTTTAGGAAATAAGGAAAGTATGATTCCGCTTTTACGACGTAATTCATTATTTCATTAATTATATAGGTATATCTCGATATATCGTACCAAACATTACCGAGACCGCTATAATTAATAAAAAATGTTCCCCATACAAACCACAAGAAAGCACCTGTGTACCAATTAATTAATGAGATCAGTGGAGCATCCACGTGTATGGAGAAAAAACAAGACATGGTGTACTTACGAGGGGCGTTTCAAAAGTTCCAGGAAAAGTGCTCTTTAATGTTCATCTTATGTTCAAATTTCTTTGCATAGGGACCCCTGAAGAGCGTACCTTAAAACGAGGAACTTTTTCAGAATATAAAGCATTGTTGTTGTAATCGGTGAATTTTGTGTGCCATTTGACTGAGTGAGTGAGATTTAGTCAGAACATTTAATAAGGTTTGTCCAGATATAACGCTGCCCCGGGTAGCCATTCTTGACGTTACTATGGCAGCCGTGCCATTTTGTATGACACACCCTCATGTGTTCGATTCATCGTGCACTATGTGTTATGAAATGTTCTTAATAAATGCAAAGTTTAAAGCAATTTGGCCCAAATATAATTGTTATAGACCACTTTTCCTGGAACTTTTGAAACGCCCTACGAACATCTGATAATTGATATAATTTTATAACATGTCAATGAGGCGTGTGTTTCAGTCACGCTTTGGCAATAGTCAGGAATTCCGTTTTGTTGTGTAGGCAAATGTTCAATTTCGCCTAGGTGCATGTTCTAATTTTTATTCATACTCATTTGGCAATCCGTAATTAACATACGCATTACACAAAATACGCATAGTACGAGTATCTACGGTATATGGCCCTTAAGAATATGAATCGATGAGTAAACTGTCATAGAGATGACTTTTCAAATAGGATACATGCACGTATATACTAAAATGGATTTAGAAATAATTTCAGAGCGTCCTATAATGACCAACACAATCAGTATCACATTCGAAATTAAAAGTAAATGGAATACGTGGTAGACATGGACAGTTATATTCATATCGCGCACTATGACATATTCGCAAACCATGGTATCGACGTAATCCTGAGTATCGTAAATAAAACGGTACGCTATTGAGTGGTGCAAAAAATAAAGCATCGTTAAAAATCTAATCGACTAACGATGACAAATTCCGAACATATCCAAAAGCCTTTGTCATTTTTCAGGTGAAATATGACACATATCAATATATGAGTAGGGATATAGAAATAGTATACTGTTCAGTGAATGAAAAATATCCAATGAATATCTTTCACAACCATAAACTGGGATAGTACCACAAGAATATTTATTTCGATAAGATATTATACTACTTAACAAGCAACTAGGGTAGGTTAATGAATACTAGAAGGTGCGGACACATTTTCGTGAAAACGTGACAATCATGCGTGATACGACTGCATTCTTTACCAAAACCGTGTATTTTGCGGCCAATTCTGTGCCTGATCAGACAATGTGGCGCTTAACAATATATGCGAAATGTAAGACCCAGTCGACAAAAGTATCAGCAAAACAAGCTTCAGTTGTCTAAAATACGACGATTTATATATAAAGTGTAAGCCGATCTTTCCGATTCACAACAAATAGGAAATGTAATACGTTTGAAATAAAAGACTCCACGTGTCGTTGTCGAGCTAATTGGCCAAGCCGAGCTTTGAATCAGTGACCTCTTAATTGGAAGCCAGGAGTGCTAACCACTCGGATGCCGCTTAAAAAAGATAACGAAGAAATCGGACAGGTAAGGCAACAGCATCATGTGTCAATTTTGGACAATAGATCTTCTTTCTAGGTGATTGACATCATCGGGATTGTGGAGTCGACGATATAATTATATAATTTGTAGAACGCTTTTCTCCATCGACATAAAGTACGTGGCTATACATCAATCTCATTGTTCTTTTTAACCCTTTTTGGAGTTTCGGATATAGAGACATTATGTGTAAACTATAGACCCTTATCGGATGAGAGATATTTTAAACCAAACCAAATGGACTGACAAAAAAAAACCCCCAACATAAGATTGGGAAAAGCACCCGGACAAAAAATTGATGATGAAAATGACAAATATAAAGCCGCTCCAATCGATGTTAAAATTCATGCTTTCAAGTGCGTATGTGTGTGTTACCAACAGCAGTTGGGTGTGGGGGGGAATAATAATCATATAAAACATGACTAAAGTGCTAACACATCGGTTCGTCAATATGTTATCTGCCTGGAGAGCCCACGCCATTCTCTATATGTTATATCTGATATTTATTTGTTCAGAAAAAGAAACTAATAAATTAAACGGTAACGCTGTACATGTGTTATTAAAGACAACAAAATACGTTGAGGTGTGGCAATGCTTTCAACATAAAGTGCAAGGTTAATTTAACAATAAACTTTCATCTTAATGCCAATTGGTGATAGTTTCATACAAAACCTGTAAATGATATGATCATCATTTATGCTATATGGTTTGAAATAATGGTAAACAATTTATACAGAGGATGTTTTGGAATATGTTATTTCCATTGCGGTTCTTGTACCAACATATTTCCACATGATGCATGGACGAGGTAGATGATAACGTGACTAGAGTAATGCTCATCCCGATGAGGCACTCGTGTGTTCAATACAGTAAATTACATTTCATTACGTGATTACACGATGTCTTATCATGTTTCGGCCACAATCTTATTGCCAAAGAATTACAGCGATTACGATGAGTATATTCAAACACACCATCAATTATTTTCGGAATGACACCGGGGTGAAGATTGTCTAATGTTTTTCTTATCCCACATGTAGATTTTAATCGTGCCTAACTCTGATATTCTGGATTACTTATAGTCATGTTATAAGAAAGGTTAGATATCCAGCGTGTCAATTATAACTCAGAAATGGTCAGGTATTTGATACTACACATTAATAAACGTTTATGAATAATTATTTACCCCATAATGATACACAATGTTATTCTTTCCTATTAACGTACGTAGCAAATTGAATCAATTATAAGAATTAATAAAATATCGTTAAGTTGAACATCATCTCCTATCAGCAATGGACAATCATACTGCTGCTCTAACACTATTTAAAAACAAACTTTATCAGTCGTACTATAACAATCATAAATCAGGAAGTGTTGCTATGCTAGTATCTCGGTCAACCATCGTATAAAATGACGCAATACTCGTACATTTACTATAGTTAGGTTATCATACGTCATCAGCGCTGAATCAATAAAAAATCTAACGATATTTTCTTCCTTGTCGAACTAATGCTTAAACATAATATAATTATTGGATGTCAACAAAGTTGAATGTCGATTGGAATTTTAACACTCTTTTATTGCACTTTCGCAGCGATAATATTTTTTCAATGAGTCTACGGAATCTACAAGTTTTGTTTCTAAAGGATTTTCGCCAATGACGTTGTCTATTAACCAATTAAACATTGAATGGTGACATTGTTATACTCGATTGAATGAGGAATTCCTACAAGGCATTTATTAGATTGTTCCTGATGATTTATCATAAGTATTGATATTTGTAATGTGTATTGCTCTAAACAAGGAAAGATAAAAATAACACCGATAGACACAAACGTTCGAAACACAATGCCGTCTACGAAGCTTATTCTTATGGCAGATAACAATTGAAACCAATTCGAACAATGCAATGTAGAGCACTGTTGAGATCAGAAACAACAGAGCACAAAAACAAACACGCACACACATACACAAACCTAACAGATTACAACTAGAAGTCACGGCAAAATGCACAAACATGCGAAAAAAAGAAAAATGAAGTTGAGCTGCTACGAAAACACAACCTTCTACGATAATAGCCATATCACCAGACATAGATCCTTTAAAGACAATAACCAATCGCGACTTCGACTTTCCCGCATAAGGTGCAGCCTTATTTAAATTTGTGTTACCTAATCAAAATTCTAACACGATTCGCGGATTAATCCAATACACAAAGAACGAACCGATCCATGTTTATTACCCCCATAAAACATACCTATCAAATTGGCTGTTTCTATTTACGCCCAGTATCACGTGACATATTTATGAATGAATGAACGTAAACTTTATAGCAAAATTTACTACGAGTCACGATGACAAGGCGAGTTGCACGAGAATCCAGTGTTACATCTATGACGCATCTATTTTTAGAAACTCCAATATACTCTAGAAACCAAGTTTTATTAAAGCTTCTGATAATCAATCCATTTATATTTTTCATTTTATGAAATAGATACCATATACTCGTGTTATTAAAATTGTTTCAATGTTTAAATTGTGGTATTTCCTTCAGAAAATTACAAAGGTCGTTTTCATTTACGAGGGAGGTAATTGTACCAGCTAATAAGCCCCTCAATTTCAGCGTGGAATTGTGTTCAATGTCAAATGGGTGAAAATGGAATGCGCGCAGTTAAATAGTGCGGGATATTATCGTATTTAGAATCGAAATAAAAACTCTGTTCTTGTATATTGTCGGTGAATAAAACACGGGCACTCGTTCGGATGCGGAAAATTAAATCACTCGTGCCACGCACTCGTGAATTAATTTTTCCGCAACCGAACTCCTGCCCGTGTTTTATTCACCGACAATAAACGCAAACAGATTTTTATTTCTTAATCAAGCCTAATTTACTTTCAAAGTTCTTTGTTGTTATGTTTATATTTTCAACCCATTTTGTTTTATCTGTGATTCATATGTCATGTTATATGACCCTTGATTGGAATTAAACTTTATCTTATCATATCTTATCTAACAAAGAGAGCGCACATGTCATTTCGTAACAAGGTTCAAAATACAAACTGTCATCTCTCCATTTAATTGACCCAAGTTAAAATGAGTAAAGTAAGTTACTTCATAATTTCTTTTTCATAAGACTGTCGAAAAACGTTACAAGCTTATTTTTACTCTATCTGGATACATAACTTAGATATCACACAAGAAAACAATGAGATGGCAAATTATAAGAGTTGTAGTATCATAGACGCAACATTTAAAGATAAAATAAAATATTTGTCACAACCAGTGACAATATTATGTTATGGTATTCAGTTGTAATGGTAATATATATATTTGGAAAACCTGTATATATTACATTGACCATATTGATACCGTCGCAATATAGGAATCTAGACTTTTCCCAAAAAAAACCCCACTTTTTTTGATAAATATCGAAATGACGATGTTCACGTCGAGTAGGCGTGTAATATTAAAAAGAAATAATATTCAGACTATTTTTTATCACAAGAATATAACGATAAATTCGATAATTAACTAACAAAAGCGATTTCACTTCAGCTGGATGCTATGGCTTGCCATTATGTAACATGTGTTATCGAGGCATCATCAGACATTTCAAAGCAAATTTTTTTTCAGGCCCTCAATGACTGGGCGCTTCTGTTCTTTTATTGTTAAATCACCTCTATCGGTCTAATTGAAGAACATAATCTAAAACACTCCTTCTAAAGCAGTTGTTGCTTTGAAAACAATCATTTGGAATAAATTTCAAGAACTTAGCTAAAAGCATGAACGAAATTGTGTGCAAGTTTCTTTTGTCGCCAAGCAACTGGAAGCAAAAACCCTGACACTCGCAATACGTTGTCGGATACTTGCAAATGTACAAGACTTTCAAAACAAATATTTGGTTTAATTACCCTATAAAACTGGTTATAGTATGCTATATGTCACGAGCTATATCAACCTAGGCCAATGAATTTAATCTCGACGTCATTATGTCAAATATAAAAAATGCAGTAATATGGTCATGTCGTGTACTGAATAAAAATGTTAGCTTTTCATGATGTTGTCCGCGAACACAGGCTACCATTTCAACGCTATATAGTATTTTCCTTAATACTTTTAAGACATAATCATTCAAGTCCTTTGGAACATAAATGTCACTCTGAAAACTGATTTCCTTATGCATTTTAGCAACAGAAATTGATTAAAAGATGCTAGTTGATTAGGGTCGGCGCGCACTCATTTGGTTAGTGTGTTAGTTTTTATTCAAGAGCGTCTAATTTAAAATATTTTGCAATTTGTTAAAATAATTATACGGGCATAAACGTCAATGATTGGTGCGTAATTATGCTCATTCTGACGTCGATGACGCTAATAACCACCAAAACCATAATTTTATTCATTGTATTGTCATTGACGTCGAGTGTGTACCGATCTGACTTTTACCAGGTGCGATAAAATTGCTGACACATTCTTTTATTTTGGATATCACCGCCAAACTTCGCAATGACAATGTTATTACATCACTGTATAAGACTGGTTATGCCAATTGTTAATAAATAGAAAACATGTATAGTAGGAACCAATGTTCGCGACTTCGCGGACAACCCTCTTATATGCGGAAACGCCTTTTCTCATGGTATTCGGTTTCAATAGGACATATATTATGAGACACCCTGTACAATTTATATAAAGAAAACTTCCAGGGTCGGTTTGTCTGATATGGTGGTTTGATAAGTGAACGTTAATACATAAAAACATATAACTATTTGCTCCCCATATTTATAGTTTGTTGTCACATTTGTCAAGAAAAAGGAAGTTTTTTCTAGGCTTTAAGTTAGATATATTAGCTAAGCAATCTCTCTGGAAATGAAGTTATTATTCCCTTGATGACCATCTTTTCACCTAGTATGTCTCAACTTGTCCTCATAACCGCCAACATATTATCATACAGTCTTTGCAACATTCAATGCATGTTTGAGTTAGTAACACATCGTCCAGATCGATGTCATAAATCAAATAAATTCTATGGTATTGTACCATGGGTACAGTTAATAACAACCTATGATGCAAGGTTTCATTAGGTTTGTAAGTACATTTATCTAGCATAGTCTATGCATTGTTGCAGCAGATTACGGAAAAAGAATATTTTATGACATCTGGCAAGACGATGTGCTACTGAAACATATTCGTAGTACAAGTAGTTGTGTCTTGCGATTCTTGCTCTTAACAATACACGCAAAATATGAGACCCAATTGACGAGTGAAGCTTAAGTCGCCTATCATACGTCGAGCAAGAATCAGTCTCAATAAAACGACGATTTAAGTATGAAGTGTAAGTCGATTTGTCCGATTTACACCAAACAGGAAATATAATACCTTTAAACTTAAAGACTCCACGTATCAATGTCTAGATATTAGTGACTTTTGGTGCTTTAATGTCAAGACAGGGCAAAGATGTTTAATATTGAGTTTCATAAAACGTGAAGCAGAAGATAAGACGAGATACATCGATAAAATAATGTCCCGAAAACTAATAGCTGAGCGTTCGTTTCGAGTGCCGATGTATCTTGGGTTCACTATACATAGCTATGTTATACCAAAGATGAAACGAGTTGAGCCAATGAGTGTATAATAACATAGACCTTCCCATAAAGGAAAACCATTAAGGTTAACTTAATTTAATTTCAAAGCCTTTTTTCCTACGGTGTCCAGTATTTTGTTGACGGAAAAGCGGTTAGGCTAGACCATGGTTTGGGAAACGCTGAAATGCGTTCAAGAAAGCTCATTAGCCCAAGCCGAGCTTTAACCAAGGAATTCCAAATCAGAGGTCGAGAGTGCTAACTACTCGGATGCCGTTCAAAACAGATAATGAAGAAAGCGGACAGGAATGAAGCATCGTGTGGTATTGATGATAACAAGCTCTTCTATCAAGGTGATTGACATCAGCGGGATTTTGGAGTCGACGTTATATATTTTGTAGAACATCGACATAGAGTACCTGGCTATACTTCAACATCAGTTTCTGTTTAACCTATTTTTTGAGTTTTTGATAGAGAAATGTGTATATTTTAGCCCCTTACCGGATAAGAGATTTATGAAAAAAAACCACATGGACTGACAAGAAAAAAAAATAAAATCGAAAAAAGAACACCCGAGAAATAAAAACTTGGTGATGAAAATGGCAAAAATATAGCCGCTAGAATCGATGCCAAAATTCATACTTTCAAGTGTGTGTGCGTGTGTGCGTGTGTGCGTGTGTGTGCGTGCGTGTGTGCGTGCGTGCGTGCGTGTGTGTGTGTGTGTGTGTATATGTGTGTGTGTGTGTCACCAGCAACAGTTGGGGAAACAATCATCTTATGGAATCTGACTAAAGTGCTAACACATTAGTACGTCATTATGACATCTGCTAGGAGAGCCCACGGCATTCTCTATACATTTGTATATGCTTTATCTGATATGTACTGTATGTGTTTAGAAAATAGATACAAATAAAATAAACCTTCACGACGTTCATGAGTTATTAAAGATAACAAAAAAAGTTGAGATTTCGTAGTGCTTTCGACATAAAGTGAAAGGTTATTTTCAAAATAAACTTTCATCTTATTGCCAATTGGTGATATTTTGATCAGTTTCGTACAAAACCTGTGAATAATATGATCAGTACGCATTCTATAAACCAACACATACGTCATGGTTTAAAATAATTGGCAGTGTACATTATTTATACAGATGGTTAGGAATGTCTTATTTCCATTGCGGTTCTTGTACAAACTATTTTCACATGGTGCATGAATGAGGTTGACGATTACGTGACTAGAGTAATGCTAATCACGTTGAGGGCACCAATGTGTTAAATGTAGTAAATTGTAAATTTTATTAGATCTACTAGAAAATTATGATTACGTGTTTTGGAAACAATCTTGCTGCTTCCAAACAGCTGACATTTAATCCCAGACAACTATTTTGTGTTTTTTCTAGTTTTGCGAAGGTCTAAGACTGTTAATATTAGTTTTGTTCAAATCAAACTGGATCTAGATTAAATTTTGTAAGTTCTTAAAGAACGAACCTCGTAAAATAAATATTCTCTTAATTACGAATGTCTATTGTATTTCTTATCAAACATGCAGATTTTAATCGTGTCTCGCATTGATATTTTGAATTAACAAAAGTTAATTTTGTTAAAACAGGAAACTTGTCCATTACTCAAATAACTACTGTAAAACCATTAATTTTCGTGGGGGATTAAATTTCGTGGATTTCGTGGTTCACTTCAACCACGAACTTTAATCCCAACGAACATTGATTTTGACCCTTGTTTTGTTACCTGAAATGCAAAATCCACGAATTCAAGTGCCAACGAAATTGTCTTTTTTACCAAAACCACGAAATTTCGTCCCAACGAAATTAAATGATTTTACAGTACTCTGTATCCATTGATTCTATTATTTCTCGGGAATGGTCAGGTACTTGAGACTTCACATTTATTAAATACATGTTTATCCATTAACTCCATTGCATAACAGTGTCATTCTTTCCCAGGAACGCCCGTAACAGCTAGAATCAATTACAAGAATAAATGAAATAACGTTAACATTTACATCATATCCTACCATCAAGGACAATCATACGACTTTAAGGTAATTTCCCACCCATCAGTGTGTAACCGTGTCAGAAAAGAATTAGATTTTTCAAGTCTGCACCAGCATTTCTTATAAAATTTGTTATACTAAATTAAAATAATATATTTACCTTTATGAGATTGATTTTTAAAAAAAGAAATATTTTATAAAAATGTGTTTTATCTACAATTGAAATTAGTCATTTTTTGTGTCAAAATCCTGTTAAAAATACTCACTCGAAATCAATATAAAACACATTGTTGTGTTCTCCAATCTATTATCCAGGTGATAGACTATTCCACTTATCAATTTAATTAATGACATGCACACATCGAATCAAAACATTTGGTCACTTTATTACCAAATTTGTAAAATAACATTTACACATATCTGATTATTTTAAGTGTGTAAGTAGTGTGTATTCTAACATTAGATGACCGTCTAAATTCAATAGATTTGACCATGAGTTGTTTTGATAGCAACATTATCCCACGAATAGAAATGTATGTTCTATACACTGGTCATCTTCAAATGTGTATTATTTATGATTTATAAATTTTACATGGTTAAATATTTAGTGTTTTATGGATAAAATGTGATAAATATGCAATAATTTTATAGTCTATCACCTCGATAATGGATTGGAGAATATAGCAATGTGATTTATATTGAATTTGAGTGAATAACTTTTTCAGGATTTTGACAAAAAAATTGGCAATTTTCAATGTGTTATAAAACACTTTTTACAAACTGCATTTTCATTTCTTTTTAAAAATATTAATTGTATATGTACATATTTCACTGTAGCATAATGATTTCAGCTGAAAGTTATATTGCAGACTTGAATCCGACACAATTACACACTAGTGACTTCAATTTCAGTTCCACAAATACCTTAACACTATTTAAACAAACATTATCAGACCTACTTTAGCAAGCAACACTCACAAATCAGGAAGTATTGTTATAATGAGAAGGTCGATATATCGGTCAACCATGATAAGGAATGAAGCAATACTCGTACTACGGTCAGTTCATCCTACGTCATCACCACTGAATAAATTAACGAGCCATTTAACGACCCATTTGTCCTGTTCGAACTAATGCTTAAACATAATATCATACTTGGTTGTCAAAGTTGAAAGTAGATAAGAATTTTAACACCCTTTTCGACCTTTAGTTGCTATTACGCATCCATAATAATTTTGTCAATGAGTTAACGGAATCTACAAGTTTTGTTTATCAAGGCTGTTCACCAGTGACGTTGTCTACTTAACCGGTTACCGATGAATGATGACATTGTTGTACTCTATTGAATGGTGGAAATCCAAAAAGCAACGTATTGGACTATTCCTGATGGTTGACAGTATTGACACTTGTTATGTGTATTGCTTTAAACATGGAAAGATAAAAGTAACATGGGTAAACACAAACATTAGCAGTCTGGTCTAATGATAGATAACAATTGTCACCAATTGGACATGTATGGTAGTACTGTGTTGAGAAGAAACAACAAAGCACAACAACAAACAAACACACATAAACAAGCGAAACAACCGATTGCAACTACAAGTCGCAGAGAAAACCACCAAAATGCGAAAGAAATATTAAAACAATAATCACAACCTTCTACGATAATATCCAGTATAACCAGAACAAGAGCCTCAGTAGTCAATAACCAATCGCAACTTCGACTTCCCCACACACAACAAAGAGAGCGGGTATGCCATTTTGAAACATGGTTCGAACATACAAAATCGCTAGCTCTCCATTAAATCAACCCAAGTTAAAATGAGTCAAATCCTTCGCAGTTTCATCCCAGCAGCCATTCCAAGCAAATTTACTTATTTTCAATCTTAATGAATGCGCGCTACTGTTTCAAATGTTACATTGTACTTCCCCTGAACCTTTCTATTGATATAATTGAAGAATATAATCTACAGTACACATTCATCCACGATAGCTACATTCAAAAATAATTTTGAAAGAACACCTTCTAAAGCAGTAGTTGCATGGAAAACAATCATTTGGTAAGTGAATCTTAATAAACAAAGCATGCACTCTTTCGTCCTCATATTTATAGTTTGTTGTCACATTTGTAAAGAAATAGGAAGTTTTTCTTAGTAAGTTAGATATATTAGCTAAGCAATCTCTCTGGAAATGAAGTTATTATTCCCTTGATGACCATCTTTTCACCTAGTATGTCTTAACTTGTCACCGTTAACATATGATCATACAGACCATGCAGTATACCATTGTCTTTTGCAACAACCATTGGTATGTTTTACTACACATATATGTCGTAAATCACATTCTACAGTCTAGTACCACGAGGACAGTTATCAAATTATGATGGAAAATTTGTCTGGGTTTGTAAGTATTAAATTGTATATTTATCTCCTTATTGCAGCAAATAGCAGCCTACGTTTGCATTATCACTTTATTTACCGATGTCGACAAAGTAACGTTACTGAAAGACATTCGTATATAATTGGATATGCACAAACATGGTTATAAGTCCATATGTAAAAAATGCCATAGAATAGAAATAGAACAATATAATTTAATATGTTTTACATACGAAAATCATCATTGTCAAGCGGATAACGATGACATGGCACATCAAACAGCTTTATGATCCCCTGAGAGAGCCAGTCCTGGAAAATTTTCGATCGTTGCTACTGACAACTTCTCCGTAGGTTCGAAATTTCATTATGTAATCAAGGATTGTTCGAGTAACAAGCGAGTACTTCATCTACAGAACTGGTACCTATTTCCATAAGTATAGCATAATTAATTAACTATTGGTACGCACATGTAAAGATTATGGCAAATTGACTGATGAAAATTCACACATATATACGCACATTGCTGCACATGCAGTGCTTTCAGTTACGGAACATTGCAGGCTTAAGTATAATACTTAGAAGTTAATAAGCATATTAATTAACTGCGAATCAGAACTGGGACAATTACTTTTAACAAAAATATGAAACATCAGCTCCATTTTTTCTCGGGAATGGTCAGGTACTTGAATATCCACTTTAATAAATGTAAATATATTGCATCACACAATGTCTTTCCCATGAACTTCAATAAATACAATAATCGATTACTAGAATACTTGAAACAACGTCATAATTAGACCGTATTCCGTCATCAAGGACAATGATACCACTCTGACGATATTATTATAACTTACTATATCGGTCGTACTATGACAGGACTCACTCATAAACCACTCTAATCGTATTATTGAACCATCACAGAAATGAACCGTGAAAGCAGAAATGAAGTCGTTCTGTTCATCTTTCGAGTAAATACAAGTATTGATTATGCACTTATACGAACTATTTATACACTTCTGCGCAGTGATTTTTCTTATTTATGAATAGAAAAACACAATCCGTAAATACTGTATGGCCAAATAATCAGAAAAAGGTCAGCTTTAGCAAAGTGTACCAGTGCATAGCGATAAGTTAATCAACATATCAAAATTTGTTCAAACTGTAGTGAGTTGTGTTTCGCAAAACCGGAGTAAAATACTGGTAATATGTCACTATAAAACCTTGTCCTTTGAGCAGCGTAAGTTATATAAATAACATATATACGTATTCAATGGTTTAATGACTTACATAAAGATTTTGAAAATTAATTCGATGGAAATATGGTCTGTCGGCTCTCTACATCTTTACGTTTTAACACGTATTATATTTTAGTTCTAAATATGGGAATACATAAGTTACCAGGGCAAACACAAACGTTAGCATCAGAGCTGCGTTCATGGCACATGGTCTGTGTTTGACAAAATATAGTTTCAAACAGACATAGAAGGTATACCAAAGCGGAAACACCATAACACAAACATAACACAAATACACTAAAACTTACTTATTACTAAAAAACAAAACACAGTGAACACCACAAAACTGCGGACGAAAAAAGAAATTAATCGGATTTAAAACAACAGCCTCCTCCGACAATGTTTCTCTAATGAAGCCAAGCTTAACCAAAGCAAAGGTCTCAACATACAAGGACAAATCACAAGGACGAAAACACAACACCCTATTTACAGCGCATTTATCAATTCCTAACATTGTACGGACCAGCATACAAATTATTGGCTTAGCTTTAAAGTTATCCCGGTAAAAATCACAAATTAACGTTATTTGAGTTGTGCTATACGT
Source organism: Spisula subtruncata (assembly GCA_963678985.1). NCBI lineage: Eukaryota > Metazoa > Mollusca > Bivalvia > Venerida > Mactridae > Spisula > Spisula subtruncata. Next base: position 13,421,153 of record OY787674.1, read on the forward strand.
ATTATTCAAATACAGAAAGTAAATAAACGACCTTCCAGGAACGATGTGATATTCCAGCTGCATGTACTGATTCCATGACTGTACATCAATAATCACGACATGCAATATTTCCTCCTAATAAGTTTAGTTTGTTGATGATCATGTTTCCACCAACTACTAGTAGTTTGTTTTAAATTGTCCTTGTCACCGCTAAACAAAGATCCTATAGAACGTGTACAAAATCATTGTCAAAGGAAACAACTACTTGCATGTTTGAATTTAGTAACACATCGTCCAGATAGATTTCATTATTCACATTCTATGGTATTATACCACGGGGACAGTTATCAACTTTTGATGAAAGGTTTGCTAATTTCGTAAGTACATGCTTTATTATTTCTTATTATAGTTATGTTGTTTTTTCATGGGTCATTTATGACCTAAACAATCGTATAGAAACACATGTAAAAATTATTTTGAATAAAATTGTAAAACTTGTAAAACTTGCGCATCTTTATTTATCTCGTATAGTCTAGGCATTGTTGCAGCAGATTACAGCAAACGTATTGTTTGTAGTTTTATTCATCGATGTTGGCAATTTATATGCTAACTCTTTTGAGAGTAGGTGGCAAAGCAAAAAGAGAAATAACTGACCCATCATACCACCCTTTGACTCCATTGTGCTATTAATAGTAGAAGGGGCCCTACTAAACCTAATTATTAATAAGAGATGGACATTTGGCAACGCAAGTACCGGTTGGATTCATGGCAAGTTTGATAAGATCAACGATTCGTTAAAGTCATATTACCATTATGTTTACATATAACATGATTGATTTGGGTTGGTCTGAAATGAAATTTATTGTTTGACTGCCAGTGGATACAAAATGTTTTTCGAACTTTCATGACGTCACAACGACTTCCACAATAACATCGTAATCGTCTGTGACCACACCTAACTACGATCATTGAGTCATTTTAGACGTGTCATATTTGATAAATCTACGAGTAGCTTATTTCTAGACCTTCAAGTACATATTGTTATGCCAATTTTAGCTCTGTGCGTATTTTTGTCCTACTTTTGTACAAACCTCTAAAGCGTATTACATATCATTATAAATTCTGTAATGAAATCACTTTTACATGGTGTTTGTAAATGTTTAAGATTTAATGGCAGCAAAACGATCGATCCATATCAATTAATGTAAGACAATGTGGCGTTGTAACATGTAATCGGATGTTTGGGGTCCTACTTTTCACTGAACCATGCCTTGGTACTTGTCAAAAGGTTGGAACAAAATAAGTTCGGTAAAATAAATTGTGCACTTGATCATATTGTTGTTCAATGCCAAGTGATGCATTGACCTTGAGCAGATGCTTGGTTTGCCACCATATTAAATAACCGTCATACATTTAACAACTACTTAATTTGTTTTGAGACAATTATCATTATTGACAATTGTCCAATTTTCACAGTATAATCTTTCTGTAGTGGACATAGGTGATCCCACGCTAATGTGCCTATCAATCATGTTGTCAGCTAATGAATCTTCTATATAGCCAATAGTACAAAATACACTGAGCGGCAATGAAAACGCAACACTTTATAAACTTGAATATTTGCGTAATCCGTAAGGTATAAACAGGCAATTTTTTATGCTCTCTTCGATAAACTTAGTATATTATCTACCGAATTCAGCTTTTTCTGTGAAAATACTTTAAGAATCACTCGTCCATTGCGGAATAGCATTAAACCGCATTTTCCGCGTGATGATGGATGGCTAGAGATTTGCTCGCATGTTGGGCAAACATTCTGAAGAATATGGGTGGATTAGTCGGAAAAACAAATAACTAGTAGAAAACATGGTGCGTATGTCAAAGGAAGACCCCGACATATCGGTCGGTATGCTCAAGTGTTGGGTGTCCGTACTAAAAATCAGTTTCGTTGATTTAAATAACCGAAGTCAATATTTCATTAATTTAAGACAAGTTTGAATACATATACGAGGCCCTCGTACTCCGGTTAAGAAATAAAAAAAAATGCATTAGAAATCGCAGAATGTAGGAGAAATGTTAAATTCAAGTGCGATAACTCTTGGGCAATCATTTTTATTTTTTAAGATGAATCACCAAACATTTACACTAAATTGTATTTCTAGATATCACTGATCTGGTCTACATGCTCAAGGTATTATGTTTATGAATATTTAGACAAAAAATGTGTTTTGAAAATTAAGCCCGCGTATTAAAATCGCATTTTTCTCCATTAAAAACAATAATCAGTCTTAAAAGCCAACCTATAGCGTTCATGCAGTTTATTTCCAGTAACACATGGTGATACTTTCACCGTCCTTGGGACAAATAGAATACAATGATATTTATATCAAAACGAATAGTTTGGAATTTGCGTTTAGATCCGCCAACTTTCAAGCAGTGTTATAATGAAACTGACAAGTTCATTATTTACTCATTTTATTACTCCCTGCGTTAACTTCCTTTGACCATAAACAATACATCATGGCTATTATAGAGCATTTTTTTATACTTTAAGTGGTCGTCCGCGAAATCATGTACAGGCCCCTTAAAAGTACCTGGACTCCCTATACTTCTGCAATAACGGAACAGCTTCCCACAAGCATTTCATCAACGTTTCATACGATAATAAGTCGTAGATGCACACAATTATATGCATCGCTCCAGACGTTGGTTTTAAAAGATTAATTTTGCGACTTTCTGTTTTACACTGACTCTAAGACAACTGCTTAACCACTTTTTTCTGATTCGAAGTGATATTCCTGTGCCACATGGATATATATATTCTATGACAAAATTTCGCGATGCATAAATACACTTATTAAATGTGTTATGCTTTACTGTGTAAGTGTTGCGTTTTTATTGCCGCTCAGTGTATATACATGGAATATGATGTAATCGGAAGCGTCATAGTACATATTGTTTATTCTAACACGATTCGCGGATTAATCCAATACACAAAGAACGAACCGAACCATGTTTTATTGCCCCCATAAAACATACCTATCAAATAGATACAATCCGGAATGTACAATATTGTGGGTTTTCCGCAAATTTGCATGCGGTACAAATAATGTTGACCTTAATCCTTTGCTAATGCTATTGTGATTTAAATAAGCATCGCTCATTTCAATGGTTTATACATGAATATTTATCGAACGAAAACATGGATAATAGTAAAAGTTGTTTGTACCGCGGAATTAGTGTGGAAAAACCAGATTGCATTGAATTCCGGAGTATATCTATTGGCTGTTTCTATTTACGCCCAGTATCACTTGACATATTTATGAATGAATGAACGTAAACTTTATAGTAACATTTACTACGAGTCACGATGACAAGGCGAGTTGCACGAGAATCCAGTGTTACATCTATGACGCATCTATTTTTAGAAACTCCAATGTACTCTAGAAACCAAGTTTTATTAAAGCTTCTGATAATCAATCCATTTATATTTTTCATTTTATGAAATAGATACCATATACTCGTGTTATTAAAATTATTTCAATGTTTAAATTGTGGTATTTCCTTCAGAAAATTACAAAGGTCGTTTTCATTAACGAGGGAGGTAATTGTACCAGCTAATAAGCCACTCAATTTCATCGTGGAATTATGTTCAATGTCAAATGGGTGAAAATGGAATGCGCGCAGTTAAATAGTGCGGCATATTTTCGTATTTAGAATCGAAATAAAAACTCTGTTCTTGTATATTGTCGGTGAATAAAACACGGGCACTCGTTCTGATGCGGAAAATTAAATCACTCGTGCTACGCACTCGTGATTTAATTTTTCCGCAACCGAACTCCTGCCCGTGTTTTGTTCACCGACAATAAACGCGAACAGATTTTTATTTCTTAATTATATGTCATGGCAACGCATACAGTAGAAGTATTCCAAATCACTTTAATGACACTCGACATACCACCCCTAGAACTTCCTACATATATAATTAAGTAAGGCGGCTACACATGGACTGATAACTCATTTGTCACACGTTTTGTGGTATTATCTATAATCTGAAGCGCAAGTTTGTATCAGTACACCAACCGTTACGGTGTTCTTCATTGGATATGGTCTACATGGAGTGACCAACAAGTTCATCAATAGAAAATTTCCATTCATTTTTATATAATTGGCTTTCAAACAGCGTGTAAGTTATACAATATAGTACAATGTTTAATACAAACGCCATCTTTCCCAATAATCGCGTGTAGGTTCAGCAGCGTCAGTAACGAACTGTAAACACTGTTAAATTGAGTAAATGGAGCATTTGAGTGCAATCAGGGTTTGTTCTGAGGTTAAAGTGAGTTTTGTTTGGTTTGAACAGAAGCAATTTACTATGCCAAAATGCTTCAACAAAGACTTATGCCAACCACATGTATGATGTTTTATCCACATTCAAAGTACATAACAAATGCATAATGTATGGTAATTATACTGCCATCGTAAAACATTGCATCCTTATGTTTCCGCGGTCAGTCAAGTTCCTAGACAAGAATGATTCTCGTAATTATTGTGAGCATACAAATTTGCTATACAAAGACCTTTTAAATCTTGGTCATTTCTCTCACATTGTGAATAATGCAACCGATACTGAATTTATAATTTACAGCTTCTGGAAAAGGTTATTTAGAAATAAAAAGTATTGCAATAGCGTTGTATTATACGATGTGGTTTTGTCTGCTGGACACATTTTGCTATAGACACATAATAATATGATATATAATAAATATATAAATAATTTCAGAGCGTCCGTATAATGAACTACAAAATCAGTATCAAATTCGAAATAATAAGTAAGTGGAATACGTGCTAGACATGGAAAGTTAGCATTCATATTGCTTACTATGACATATTGACAATATTACATTATAGCAGTTGATGCCGTTATAGTCTAGACCGTAAATAAATCAACATACTATAGTGTGATGCACAAAAATGAAATCTTTAAAAAAAATAAACGTCAGTTTTACGTATGCATATTAATCTTTTTATTTACCAAACATATCCAACAGCCTTTGTTAGATTCTGCTGAAATATGGCAAATATCAATAAAGGAGTAGGGATAAAGAAATAGTATACTATTCAGTGAAACAAAAATCTCTAATGACTATCTTTCACAACCATAAACAAGGATAGTACTATATGAATATTTATTTCGCAAAGATAATGTACTATTTAATATTCAATCGGGATCGGGCATTAAATACTACGAGAGGTGTTCAACTTATTTATGAACAGAAAATGAACATCGATATTTTGTTACTCTAACAATGATATTGAATAAAAACTTTTATATTGTGTAAAGTAGTGCATCAAAAAGTATATATAATAATTTTCAATTGCCAATACGTTACGGTTAACTCATTATCAGCATTGTAGTAGAGGGTGTTGTTATTTGCGTTTTGATGGTCCAAACTCGAAATTATTATGTTTATATTTTCCTTCTTTAATCGATGTTTTAGTATAAACTAGATAGTAAATTCTTTTGTTAAAGCATGAGAAGACTTCGACATCCACTGTTTGGTTTTAATATATATCATAGTTTTATTCTTAAGTTTTTCATTTGGCGTTGTAACTAGTATTTGGTGCAGAATCTTGATGTAACACTTTGTTCTTGGAACAGTCACACAGAACGATGCGTAATACTTATTTTTTGGAAACCGTATTTGAAACTGTTTGTACATACACCATAGCCTTCAATTTCGTCAATTTGATTTTGATTTTGACGGGCATATTTCCATAAGAACAAGCACAACGCCTTTCCATGAAAACGGCCGCGAACACACAAAGCTGAACAAACCCCAACTTCTCCCTAACATTGTGACCCTGTTTAAAATAGCATACCGTAATATATCATAACATTCTCTAACATACAGCATTGTTTCACCATAGTGAAACAATGTTTCCACATAATGTTAGTTATTTTGCATTTTTAGACTCTAAGACTTTTGGCACCGATGCAGGTTTTCTTGATATTCAGCGTAGGAACTTCGCATTTTCCCGGATCAATGCATTCAATATTTTTGAAAACAATTTACTGATAGATTCTATGAACACTCCCATCAGTGGTACTATTCCGCGTTTTGCTAATGGATTCATCATAGATATCATAAAACCAATTTAACTTTATAGTGTATGTTTTGGCAATGTTGGGCAATTTTGAATTTTTGGTGCCATTTCACCATTACTGGAAACATTATTCTTATAACTCTGTTTTTGACAAATATTACTTATTTTCTCATTAAGTATGCAAAAAAATAATTTACCATCACTTTCCTCATTCTTATAAAAGGGTCATTTTGCCTTAAAAACAGTTGTTGTTTTAAGCTTTAACAAAATGAAATATACGTGGGGTGTTCCACAATAAATAGGACTTTTTTCTTAGCAGCAAGGCAAATCAGAAATTAAGAAAATTACTTGTATATAATTAAATCTTGATCTTTCACTGACAAACATACGAAATATCAAAGAAATTGAATGAAAAAAAAGAAATATATTAAACATTGAATATGCTATGTATCAAGGAGGCGGGTTGCACCGTGACGTTATTATGACGTCGCATTTCAAGCACAGTATTTTAACATAAAGAAACATTCAATATTTTTGTTTATAGTCATCCTGACTTTCTATACAGATCTAATAACACTGTCCTGATTGTTTTAATGTGTTTCCGTAACCCTGTTCACAAAAATTGTCTTTCAATGAGGTTAGAAATTGCTCAAACCTTGGAGCGTCTATCAGGATACAATCCGTGCTATTAACGTCAACTTAATTTTCGATGACCCACCTGAGCTTATTTGTAAGTTTATAAATCAGCGATCTGTCAACAATTTGAGCCAACAGAACACAAGTAGCTGCTTAATGCCATTACATTACATGCATTTAATTATTTTATTGGTTAACATTGTTGGTTTTCCAAATGTTTGCCATTATTTGACAATCGCCCGGTTTCTATTTATTGGCGTCGACGTCATTTTCACCCATGACGCGCTTAGATACATACCCATGATTACTGACTTATGGTAACAAACACAGACTGATTTCTTCGAAAGTTGGCATGCGCATGTCAAAGTCATCCACGTAGTGACATACAATTAGGCGTTAATATTTATCAAGTGGTTATTGAGATATTCACATTTTTAATAAGGATGGTATAGACAAATAATTGTGTGACCCGCCTTGGCGTTACATGGTTTCTATGACAACAGTTTGTATGAGCATCATCAGCAAGAACGCATTTATGTTGCTACCAGTATATAAAGCATACATTGCCAAGCATATGAGATAATTTTCATTAAAATGTAAGCTTTGAGTAAAACGTTATGAGAAAAGTCCTATTATTTCTGGAACACCCCTCGTACAATATATAATGATCATATGTTGAACTTAAAACATTTTTTCACATGGTTTAAAAGAGATATTTCAATTGTTTAAATTCAATATTGCAAAATCGGTGTTCATGTTCTGTTCATAAATAAGTTGAACATCTCTCGTAGTAGGTGCGTGCACTTGTTTCGTGAAAACTTGACAATGATACGACTCCATTCATTACCCAAACCATGTATTTTGCGTCCTATTCTGTGCCTGATTAGACAACATGTTGTTAACAATATATGCGAAATGTAAGACCCAGTAGCTTCAGTTTTCAATAATACGACGATTTATATGTCAAGTGTAAGTCGATCTTTCCGATGTACACTAAAAAGGAAATGTAATACATTTCAACTAAAAGACTCCACGTATTGTTGTCAAGCTTTATATTACGATTGGTCATTTAATATGGCAGAGATATTTAATATCGAGTTTCAAAAACATCTCAAGTGCAAGGACAGCAGAAAATAAGACAAGCTACATCGATAAAATAATGTCCTGAAAACTAATGGCTGAGCGTTCGCTTCGAGTGCCGATGTATCTTGGGTTTACTATATATAGCTATGTTATACCAAAGATGAAACTAATTTAGCCAATGCGTGTTTAATCACATATACCTTTCAATAAAGGATAACCATTATGTGGGTGGGAAACACTGACACACGTTGATGAAAATTCAACAGCCTAAGCATATCTTTGAACCCGTGGAACCCCAAATGGGAGCAGAAAATGCTAACCACTCGGATGCCGTTGAAAAAAGCTATAAGGAAATCGGACAGGGAATGCAGCAACATCATGTGGAAAAGTTAGAACCTAGCTCTTCGTTCCAGGTGATTTTCATCATCAGGAGTGTGGATTTGAATACTAGTACATATTGGTAGAACCTTTTTCTTTATCGACATAAAGTACATGGCTATACATCAACATCAATTTCTGTTTTTACCTCTTTTTGGAGTTTTTGGTAGAGATAAATAATGTGTATATTATAGACCCTTATCGGATGACGGGTATATAAAAGTAAGTCATAAGAACGAACAAGAAAAAAAGCATAAAATCATAACATCCAAGCAGAAAAAACTTCAAGGTAGAAAATAAAAAAATAAAGCCGCTGCAATTGACGTTAAATGTCATGATTTCTAGTGCGTATGTGTGTGTTACCTACAGCAGATGGGGAAACAACCATCTCATAAAATCTGACTAAAGTGTTAATACATCAGTATGTCATGATGCCACTTAGATAGGAACCATCTGCTTGGAAAACCCACGACATTCTCAATATTTTATATGTGATATTTATGAGTTTAGAAATATATACTAGTACTAATAAATTAAACGTTAACGATGTACATGTGTTATCCAAGATAACTAAATAAGTTGAGGTTTTGACAGCGCTTTCGGCATGAAGTACACAATTAATTTAACAGTAAACTTTCATCTTCATGTCAATTGGTGATATGTTGATGGGCTTCATACCAAGTCTGGAAATGATATGATCAGCATGCATGCTATAAACAAACATATATCTTATACGTCATAAAACAACTACACATTATTCATGCTGAGGATGGGTGAGAATCTCTTATTTCTATTGCGATTCGTGTGCAAAATATTTCCACATGAAGCATGAGGTAGATGATTACGTAACTAAAATAATGCTTAATAGGGGGCTATTGAAAATACCCAGACCGGTAATACGAGTGACATGCGTATTTTCGTTGAGTCTCAGCAGGTACTAATGCTTTCAAAAAAAGTTATTTCCGGTCAAAAATTTCAGGCAGTTTTCCGAGGTGAATGGTCATTGGAATATAAAAAAAATAGTAAGCTGTAAACGGTTGAGCCTATCGTTCTCTTTCGATTAATTATCATTTTTAAAAAAATGTGTAATAAATAAAACAAACTATTTTTAAAAAACAAAGGGAAATAAGAAGTACTAAAAAAACACGGCCCGAAGAGCGTCGTGTTTTAAACACATCGACAACCAAGGGAAGTCATTCTAGTGTATTTAATTTTACGCGCAAATCAGCATTTTCGTTCGTCTGAGAGCAGCATTGGTCAAGTAAGTTTGTTTATTGCTACGGATCAGATAATTAATCATTATGCCTGTACGTTCAATTCAATATTTACCCGAAATTAATGTTGATAATGATGTATTCCATATCGTTGACGTACCGGGTGATGGAAATTGTTTTTTTCATTGCTTGAGTTATTTGTTGTCCGGTGATTTTAACGAGACCTCGAGACGCTCATTTACCGAAGGTTTATTTGTGGTCAAATTTATGACAACTGGGATACTTGGAGAGAAAAGATTGCAATACACCATGGTCAAAACATGTCTCGCGTCTGGTATCAGGATGGAATGTTTCTAGGTAACTGGTGGGTCACTGCATGCGAAATAGAGGCTGCGTCGGAACTGTTAGATTGTAAAATAAATATTTGGTTACAAGGAAGAAGGGATCACATATCTACGTTTACATTGACCACTTATCTTCCAGCATCTAATCCTGACCCTCAAACTAGTATTGATAATCTTTTGAACAACCACCACTTTCTAGCTTTGAAGAAAAAGACTGGTGATGATGCGCAAAATCCTCACAATTCACAAACTTTAAATTCTAAGTCTACTGGCAACGAAGAAAGACAAAGTTCACACGCAGCCTCTGGTTCAAGTTCACCCGCGGCTACCGGTTCTAGACTTGATGACCACACATATTCATGTTCATTTTCTTCTTCTGATCATATATCAAATCAAAATGAAGGTCCAGCTTCCTCAAACAAAACAAATTGTTCTAAAAAGAGAAAATTATATGAGTATTGCTCTGCTTTGGACAGTGAAACATCAAACAAAAAAAATCACCTGGTAATTCTATGGAAGGGAATATCCGCCAGTACATGCATACTGTTAAGTGACAATTTTATGCTGTCTACTTGCACATGCGTTCTACTACTTGGCAATTGCATTTTGGTTTCTTACAAGTGTTGTCCACGTTATTCATACTTCATGCTTCTTGATGCTAAGTGGACAATCCCTTCATGTATAATATATATATCGTTTATTCTTGCATGTAATTGCCAACTGCGACATACCTTTTTGTTTTGACTTCTGTAATCTTGAATTATTCATTCTTACTATTGCTTACTGCATTCTATGTTTGATTACGTGCATTTGACTTTGTTGCAACTGAACCTAACGAACTACAAACAACCTTTTGGATCGTTCGTATTTTTTTGATACTTGATTAATTGTTACTGCTTTAAAGTTGTAATTTCGCGAACATTTAAGCATGATAATACATTTTACAACATTAAGAGCATTACAGGGAACCAATAGAAATTCTAGCTTCTAGCGCAAATTACTATACAAGGGCGATCACTCAGGACAGCAAATTTAAACGTTCGGTATTTTCCGTGGTTTGACGGTGAGTAAGTGAAAACTTGCCCGTCCGTCGTATCGTTTTTCGCGAAAATCATGTCCAGGTAAGTTTTCTCTTCAAACGAATTACGAATTGAGCAACAATTGATATGCAGGATTTCACCGTGCATGAATATTCATATCCTGAAACATGGTGGAATAGCATCAGGTGGTCACTGTGCATGATTGTTTATATTTTCTACTTCAAATTTTGTTCATGCTGTCATCACAAATGATAATAATATCTTACAGTGTCAATACTAAGTACACTCTGCCAAATTAACAATTAATGTCATATTGTCATATAATTGGTAGCTAGTTGTCAGCAATATGTAACACTTGTAAGGGATTTATTTGACAAAAACATAGCCTGGTGACATTGCAACACGTATTGTTCATCCAAATGGTCAAATGTATGACGACTGGTTCACCACCAGGCAGTCTGGGTTCAAGTCCCAGTTTGGATTATATAGTTGTTGTGTTGCCTAGCTAAAACTTAGTATAAAAAATATGTTTGATATCATATTTTAAAAGGGAAAAGAGGGAGAGGGCTTAACTAGTTGCTGATAATTAGCGCCATATATTAACATCTAAATTCAGCTTATAATTTTTTAGTGTATACCTACAAACATACCCAATCAGAATTCAGATATTCAATATTTATTAAATCCCCATATAGGCGGTGCCTTAGTTCATATTAGTTACTCCATTGCATTACACAAGGTCATTCTCTTCTAGGAACTTTCGTTTCGGCTTGAATCAATTAAAGAAAATATGAAATAAGGTCAAGCTTTACAGCATATCCTATCATCAAAGACAATCATACTACATTAACACTATTTAAACAAACTTTATCGTATTATAACAAGCCACACTATTAAATCATGAAGTGTTTTTATACTAGTATTTCGGTACATAATCGTACGAAATGATGCAATACAACGGCCAGGTCATACTACGTCACCATCGCTGAATCAATGAAATTTCTATTGATATATTTGTCCTGGACGAACTAATGCTTAAAGTGACATACATATTGAAAAGGCCATATTCATTTCAGATGTTACGGGCTACTATCGATGCAGCGAAAAATAGTAAAAGCGTATTATATCGATGTATACTTTTGAATTTCAGAGGATTAATTTGTAAATGAAGAATGTACAACATGGTCATGTTATGTTATTTGGTGTAGAAAGGTGGTTCCTCCCCTAAACCTTTCTATTGGTATAATTGAATAATATAATCTACAGTTCACATTAATCAGCAATAGTTGCATTCAAAAACTCTTTGAGAAAGAATACCTCCTAAAGTAATAGTTGCATTGAAAACAATCATTTAATACGAGTGTAAAATGCTTTCACTTGTTAAAAAAGATATGCGAAGGTAGCAATCAACCCAACCAGCCGAGCAACGCAATCAGAATCACCACGACACAACTACCCTGAGCAGTGCCCACAGAAACCCATGCCAAAGCGGCGACCAAATGTGGCACAACAACCCCGGGGCGTGACCTAGGTTAAAACACTAAGGACAGTGACCTAACGTTATGCGACCTAAAGAGGCACAACTACGACTTGACCTAGTTAAAATATGGGCAAGGTATTAATTAACTTAGCTAAAAGCGGGAATGAAATATTTGAGCAAGGTTCTTTGTCGCCTAGCAGCTGGTTACTACGTCTGTGACACTCATAATACGTTTTCGGATAGTTGCATATTAATAACACTTTCAAATTATAGTTATATTTTGTTTATGAACAGTATACATATATTAACCTAGGCCGATGAATTTAATATCGACGTCATTTTGGCAGTAATATAGTCATGTTGTATGCTGAATAAAACTTTAAAATGTTAGCTTTTCATTGATATATGATTATGTTGTATGTGACCACGCTTTTCTCATAGTATTTTGTTTCAATAGTGACATATATTATGGGACACCCTGTACAATTTATATAAAGAACACTTCCAGGATTGGTTTGTCTGATATGGTGGTTTGATAAGTGAACGTTAATGAACAAAACATGCACTATTTCCTCCTCATATTTATAGTTTGTTGTCGCATATGTCAAGAACAAAGACGTTTATAGGTAAGTTAGATATATTAGCTAAGCAATCTCTCTGAATATGAAGTTATTATTCCCTTGATGACCATCTTTCCACCTACTATGTTTTAAATTGTCCTCGTCACAGCTTAACGTATGATCACGTATGATCAATGATCATACAGACTTGACAGCATACCATTGTCTTGAGCAACAACTATTGGTATGCTTTAGTCCAGATAGATGTCGTAAATTACATTCTACAGTCTGATGCCACGAGGACAGTTATCTAATTATGATGGAACATTTAACTGGGTTTGTAAGTATGTGTATGTATCTCTTCTAGGCATCATTGCAACAGATAGCAGCCTTCGTTTGCATTCTCATATTATTTACCGATGGCGACACAATTGCGTTACTGAAAGGTATTTGTATATAATAAGTATGCACTGGTGTACAAACATGGTACATAGTCAGTATGTAAAAGACGCCATGAAAACGAAATGGAGCAAGACAAATTAATATGTTTCAATGCGCACATCGGCTTTTTATTATTATACCATATTTATATAGCCCTTTTTTCATGTATACACACGTTCAAAAGTGCTGTACAGTCCCGACTAATACATGTTTAAAACAATATACAATGTACATAAAATAAACAAAAACATTTTTATCAACGCTATTTAGTCTCCCATCAGTATCAATTGCCGAAACGAAATGCAAGATAAAACTTAGGAGACATGGTATATAGAAATACTTTGCTACAATAAGATAGTGGTGTACAACGATTTGATTATCTGTAGGGGTATTAACTGAATGTAAACCTCAACTAGGACAAGGATAACGTCAAGTACCATTACCACATGTCCTTATCCCTTAAAGGAATAGTGATACTTCCTTTAAAAGGGGGATGACTCACAGATGACATAAAGTTACTATCATCATATGAGTTACAAAGGTCGAAGAAATAACATACTTTCTTCAAGACCTTACCATAAGGCTTTGTCAAGACCAGGCTTTGTCAAGTGCATTGAGATGACATATTACATGCCAAAGAAACAGATTTATGATCCCGTGAGATCGAGTCCTGGTTATCTTTCGATCATCCCTACTGACAATTTCTCCTATTGTTCGATATTTCATTAGGTAACCAATGATTGTTCGAGTAACAAGCGAGTTTATCATCTTCTGAATTGGTACCTGTATTGAATCGAAACTAGCAAAAGATATAGCATAATTAATGAATAACTGTTACGCACATGTAAGTATTATGTCAAATTGGCTGATGAACATTCAAACATACACACGCAAATAGCTGAATTTGATGCGCCAAAAGTTACCGAACTTTGTAGAATAACAGTCAGTAACTCGAGTATCAACTTTAATAAATGTAAATATATTGCATCACACAATGTCTGTCTTTCCCATGAACTTCAATAAATACACGAATCGATTACACAAATGCTTGAAACAACGTCATAATTAGACCGTATTTCGTCATCAAGGACAATAATACTACTCTGACAATATTATTATAACTTACTATATCGGCCGTACTATGACAGACTTCACTCATAAACCACTCTAATCGTATTATTGAACCATCACAGAAATGTAACTATACATTAACTATAATGGGATGGTCCGACGTCATAATTGAAAACTACTTTAGATACAATTTGTCCTGGGTGATATGAATCGTGAAAGCAGAAGTCAAGTCAAAATAATCTTTTAAGTGGCGAATCAAGATGAGCAATGAGTATGCACTTGAATATGAACTATTTTTGCATTTCTGTGGATTAAATGTCTTATTCGAGAATGCAAACATGGTGCTTTAATATTGTCTGGCAAACATGGTAACAGCAAAAAGTCTACTTATATTTAGTCTAGTGCCTGGCGTTAATTTAATCAAACTATGTTCAAATTAAAGAAGGTAAGGTGTCGCACAAAACGGAGTGAAATAGGAGTAAATTTTCGAAATAAACTATTTTTCGATTACAAATAATTGCGAAGTAACATCTGTAAATTACTTTTTCATGTTTAACGGTTGAAGGGTTTGCATTAAGATTTTGAAAATTAATTTATTTAAATTCGATTTTTGTTTTTCTTCACCCATAAGTTTAATCACGTGTAATGATGTTAGTTCTAAACATGGAAAATAAAATGCCGGTAAACATAAACGTTAGCAACAGAGCCGTTTTCAAGTCTCATGGTTCGTGGTTTGTCAAAATATAGTTATAAATCAGACAAAGAAGAAGGTACAGCAAAACGGAAACATCATAACACAAAAACAACACACAAACACAAAAACTAGCGTATTACAAATACAAGATGCAAGGACTACCACACAATTAAAAAGTATAAAAATGAAGCCAGCTTTAAAACCACAGCCTGCCTCGACAATGTTTCTCTAATGGAGTCAAGCAAAACCGAAGCAAAGGTCTCAGCATACAAGAACAAATTAAAAGGACGAAAACACAACGCCCTATTTACAGCGCACATGCCAATTCCTAACATGTTTAATACAGATACTGGTTTACAGATTGTTGGCCATCTGCTTTAAAGTGACCACGGATAATACGGGCAGTGGTTACTAGAATATGAGTTGTGGTATACGTATTATTCATGTGAAGAGAGCAAATAAACTAACTTCCAGAAACAAATGATATTGCAGCTGCTTGTACTGTTGTTTCCTTAATTGTATAGCTGTACTTTAATAAACAGTACGTGCAATATATCCTCCTTATATTTGTAGTTTGTTGTCACATTTTTCAACAACAATAATTTTTGGATGGTAATTTTGAGATATTAGCTATGCCAGTCTCTCATAAAATGAAGTTATTATTCCCTTGATGACCATATATTACCACCTACTATGTTTTAACTTGTTCTCGTCACAGCTAATATTAGACCGTACAGACTGTGCATCATATCAATGTCATTAGAAACAACTACTTGCATGTTTGAGTTTAATAAAACATCGTCTAGAGAGATGTCGTAAATCACATTATACAGTAAGATACCACGGGACAGTTATTAGCTTATGAGGGATGGTTTGACTAAGTTAGTAAGTACATGTGTATATATATTCACTTCGTATAGCATATGCATTGTTCCAGCAGATTACAGAAAAACTTATTATCCGTCATTTTATTTATTTATTGATGTTGAAAATTTATATATACTTATTCTTTTGAGAGTTGGTGGCAAAGCAAAACGAGAAATAACTGATAAAATCTTACTACCCTTCTACTTCTTTGTGTTATAATGTCTGAAAATGTGACGATGAAAATCGAATGTTGTTAGATTCGTGGCATTTCTGTTCCAACGAGTCGTGAAAGTGTACACCTAAACGAATTTCTAATTGGCAACCCTAAAAAATATTATATCATCTGATATATTACATCAATAAATCTTAGACTGTGCTATTTGTTTATTCCACGCACTAATTTATCGATTTCCGGAAAGAAATGCTCAGCTTGAAGTAGTACCGTATTTGCTATGAATTTGTTCCCTGTTGATTCACTTTTCTTTGAACACTATAATTTGTGAGAATGAGCTATGTGAAACGCGTTCATGACGCCAGATGCATGCATACATTGAACGAATTTCTGATTGGCCACGTGTTTTTATAAATTTGTTTTTACAAAAATGCTTTTTGAAGAATACAAATAATCGAAACCCCGATAATGTCCAATTTTATTGATGGAAAATATGTTTCTCGCAGTAATTCGAGCTAAACCCCACGTTATTATAAATATCCCTTTTTTAAAAAAATGACGTTTTGACGTACATGTCTGGATTTTGGTGCTGGTACTCTTCATTCTTACGGCCTCAGTGCGCTCCATATTACCCATTCTCGCCAGTATCAATACTTTTCATTAAGCCAATCGACAGAGAATACATTTTGACTTATAAAAAAATCAAACATGTCAGGCACGTGAACCACGTGCACGTAAGCAATTTTGCACTAACTGTTCCGCGTGGATGATTTTATACATGCATGCGTCATTTATTTCTTGAAATCGATAGAACATTGCATGGAATAAAAATAACCCCAATTTTTTAAATATTGATTGAATATATCGCATAGTATAATATTTCATTGGGTGGCCAATTAGAAATTCGGTTAAATGTATGTACACTAATTATATTACAATATGTTTACATTTATCGTTTACAATGCAATTTATTTTTAGACTGCAAGTGAATACAAAATGTATTTTGAACTTTCATGGCGTCTCAACGACTCACACAACAACATCGGAATCGTCCGTGACCAAAGCTAACAACCATTGTAGACGTGTCACTTTTGATAAATCTACGAGTAGTTTATTTCTAGCCCTTCAAGTACATATTGTTATGCCAATTTTAGCTCTGTGCGTATTTTTTTCCTATTTTTGCACAAACGTCTAAAGCTTATAACATATCATTATAAATTCTGTAATGAAATCACTTTTATATGGTGTTTGTAAATGTTTAAGGTTTAATGGCAGCAGAACAATCGATCCATATCAATAAATGTAAGACAATGTGGCATTGTGACATGTAGTCGGATGTTTGGTGGTCCTACTTTTCACTGAACCATGCCTTGGTACTTGTCAAAAGGTTGGAACAAAATTAGATCGGTAAAATAAATTGTGCACTTGATCATATTGTTGTTCAATGCCATGTGATGCATTGACCTTGAGCAGCTACTTGGTTTGCCACTATATTAAATAACCGTCATACATTTAACAACTTCTTAATTTGTTTTGAGACAATTATCATTATTGACAATTGTCCAATTTTCACAGTATAATCTTTCTGTAGTGGACATAGTTGACATGTGATCCCACGCTAATGTGCCTATCAATCTTGTTGTCAGCTAATGAATTTTCTATATAGCCAATAGTACAAAGTACACTGAGCGGCAATGAAAACGCAACACTTTATAAACTTGAATATTTCTGCAATCCGTAAAGGTATAAACTTGCAATTTTTTATGCTCTCTTCGATATAATTAGTATATTAGTATATATTCTACCGAATTCAGCTTTTTCTGTGAAAATACTTTAAGAATCACTTGTCCATTGCGGAATAGCATTAAACCGCATTTTCCGCGTGATGATGGATGTCTAGAGATTTGCTCGCATGTTGGGCAAACATTCTGAAGAATATGGGTTGATTAGTCGGAAAAACAAATAACTAGTTGAAAACATGGTGAGTATGTCAAAGGAAGACCCCGACATATCGGTCGGTATGCTCAAGTGTTGGGTGTCCGTACTAAAAATCAGTTTCGTTGATTTAAATAACCGAAGCCAATATTTCATTAATTTAAGACAAGTTTGAATACATATACGAGGCCCTCGTACGCCTGTTAAGAAATAAAAAAATGCGTTAGAAATCGCAGAATGTAGGAAAAATGTTTAATTCAAGTGCGATAACTCTTGGACAATTATCCTTATTTTTAAAGATCAATCACCAAACATTTACACTAAATTGTATTTATAGATATCACTGATCTGGTCTACATGCTCAATGTATGATGTTTATGAATATTTAGACAAAAAATGTGTTTTGAAAATTAAGCCCGCGTATTAAAATCGCATTTTTCTCCATTGAAGACAATAATCAGTCTTAAAAGCAAACCTATAGCGTTCATGCAGTTTATTTCCAGTAACACATGGTGATACTTTTACCGTCCTTGGGACAAATAGAATGCAATGATATTTATATCAAAACGAATAGTTTGGAATTTGCGTTTAGATCCGCCAACTTTCAAGCAGTGTTATAATGAAACTGACAAGTTCATTATTTACTCATTTTATTACTCCCTGTGTTAACTTCCTTTGTCCATAAACAATACATCATGGCTATTATAGAGCATTTTTTTATACTTTAAGTTGTCGTCCGCGAAATAATGTACATGCCCCTTAAAAGTACCTGGACTCCCCATACTTCTGCAATAACGGAACAGCTTCCCACAAGCATTTCATCAACGTTTCATACGATAATAAGTCGTAGATGCACACAATGCATCGCTCCAGACGGTGGTTTTAAAAGATTAAATAATGCGCTTTTCTGTTTTACACTGACTCTAAGACAACTGCTAAACCACTTTTTTCTGATTCGAAGTGATATTTCTGTGCCACATGGATATATATATTCTATGACAAAATTTCGCGATGCATAAATACACTTAATAAATGTGTTATGCTTTACTGTGTAAGTGTTGCGTTTTTATTGCCGCTCAGTGTATATACATGGAATATGATGTAATTGGAAGCGGCATAGTACATAGTGTTTATTATATGTCATGGCAACGCATACAGTAGAAGTATTCCAAATCACTTTAATGACACTCGACATACCACCCCTAGAACTTCCTACATATATAATTAAGCAAGGCGGCTACACATGGATAGACTGATAACTCATTTGTCACACGTTTTGTAGTATTATCTATAATCTGAAGCGCAAGTTTGTATCAGTACACCAACGGTGTTCTTCATTGGATATGGTTCTACATGGAGTGACCAACAAGTTCATCAATAGAAAATTTCCATTCAATTTATATATTTGGCTTTCAAACAGCGTGTAAGTTATACAATATAGTACAATGTTTAATACAAACGCCATCTTTCCCAATAATCGCGTGTAGGTTCAGCAGCGTCAGTAACGAACTGTAAACACTGTTAAATTGAGTAAATGGAGCACTTGAGTGCAATCAGGGTTTGTGCAAAGGTTAAAATGAGTTTTGTTTGGTTTGAACAGAAGCAATTTACTATGCCAAAATGCTTACTACAAAGACTTATGCCAACCATATGTATGATGTTTTATCCACATTTAAAGTACATAACAAATGTATAATGTATAATAATTATACTGCCATCGTATAACATTGCATCCTTATGTTTCCGCGGTCAGTCAAGTTCCTAGACAAGAATGGTTCTCGTAATTATTGTGAGCATACAAATTTGCCATACAAAGACCTTTTAAATCTTGGTCATTTCACTCACATTGTGAATAATGCAACCGATACTGAATTTATAATTTACAGCTTCTGGAAAAGTTTATTTAGAAATTTAAAAAGATATTGCAATAGCGTTGTATTACACGATGTGGTTTTGTCTGCTGGACACATTTTGCTATAGACACATAATAAAATGATATACGAGGGGTGTACCAGAATTACGTAGACTTTTGTCATAACTTTTTTATTTGGGCATGTATTATCACCAAATTTGCCGTAGAAAAACTTCAAGCCTTTTTCAAGAGAATCGGTAAAAATATTTTCTAACAGAATGTTAGAAATCCATCTAACCTGTCGCCATAGTAACCAATAGATGGATAGGCGGGGCAGCGAATTTTAAAAACATTTATGTCATTATTCAACTGCTTATACCTCACAGATAACAAGTCTAATCTTAAAGCGACTTCGTGACATACACGCGCAATATCCTTGGAGCGTACGCTGTAAATTTCGCCTTTATAAAGGTTGCCGTTGTTGATTTATGTTACAAAACAACCAACAGCTGTTGTGCGTCACCAGTGAAAATATGACGTGAGCGAAATATGCTGGAAATTGCATCAACATGAAGTTTTGTGTGAACCTCGGGAAGACGCCAGAACAAACGCTTTAAATGTTGGAACCTGCTACCTCTAAATCTCTTGTTTCGACTAACCTGATTTTCAAACGACACAAGCGCATCAATCGTGGTCGAGACCGAATTAAACGACATGGACCGACGGCGAAAACCAACGGCGAATGCGACGTCACCAAGCGTTTCTAGGACTACATCGACTTTGTCGACGTTCTATTATAAGGGTTATATGCGACATTACTGGTTATAAATTGGAATTTTTATCACATTTAAGGTAGTAACTAAACATTCGTAAGTTTTGTGTACGGTTGATTCCATCTTTATAGCTTCTATGTACACAATTAGGAGCTTCACCTATCCTGGAAGTTCCGCCGACGTCGTGACGTTCGGTTGACGTGCCCCGCATACCGTACCCCTATCTGTCACCGGAAGCTGCAGAATTTGATCCAAATAAGATATGGCTTTGAAATTTCACGTACTCACGCAGTAAATATTATTTGCACTCCACACAAAATTATTTGTTTGTATGATAGTATGATGGTATGGAACGTATGGCAAAAGTCTACGTAATTCTGGTACACCCCTCGTATAATCAATATATAAATAATTTCAGAGCGTCCGTATAATCAACTACAAAATCAGTATCAAATTCGAAATAAAAAGGTGGAATATGTGCTAGACATGGAAAGTTAGCATTCATAATGCTTACTATGACAAATTGACAAATAACAATATTACATTATAACAGTTGATGCCGTTATGGTGTAGACCGTAAATAGATCAACATACTATAGTGTGATGCACAAAAACGAAATCGTTAAAAAAATAAACGCCAGTTTTACGTATGCATATTAACCTTTTTATTTACCAAACATATCCAACAGCCTTTGTCAGCTTTCTGTTGAAATATGGCAAATATCAATATAGGAGTAGGAATAAAGAAATAGTAAACGATTCAGTGAAACATAAATCTCTAATGACTATCTTTCACAACCATAAACAAGGATAGTACTATTTCGCCACTATTTAATAAGCAATTAGGATCGGGTATTGAATACTAGTAAGATCCAGTCGACAAATGTGTCCGTCAAAGAAGCTTCGGTTTTCAATAATACGACGATTTATATGTCGAGTGTAAGTCGATATTTCCGATTTACACTAAAAAGGAAATATATAACTGAAAGACTCCACGTATCGATGTCAAGTTATATATTACTTTTGGTCATTTAATATTGCAGAGATATTTAATATCGAGTTACAAAAACATTTCAAGTGCAAGGACAGCAGAAAATAAGTCTAGCTACATCGACAGAATAATGTCCTGAATAATAATGGCTGAGCGTTCCCTTCGAGTGCCTCACTATATATAGCTATGTTATACCAAAGATTAAACGAATTTAGCCAAGGAGTGTGTAATTACATATGCCTTTCCATAAAAGACAACCATTATGTGGGTGGGAAACACTGAAACACGTTGATGAAAATACCACAGCCCAAGCCGATCTTTGAACCCATGGAACACCAAATGGGAGCAGAAAATGCTACCCACTCAGATGCCGTTCAAAAAATCTATAAGGAAATCGGACAGGGAATGCAGGAACATCATGTGGAAAAGTTAGAACCTAGCTCTTCCTTCCAGGTGATTGACATCATCAGGATTGTGGAGTTGAATACTAGTTTATAATATATAATTAGTAGAACGTTTTATCTTTATCAACATGAAGTGCATGGCTATACATCAACATTAATTTCTTTTTTGACCTCTTTTTGGAGTTTTTGGTAGAGATAAATAATGTGTATATTATAGACCCTTATCGGATGACGGGTATATCAAAGTAAATCATAAGAACGAGCAAGAAAAAAAGCATACAAACATAACATCCAAGCAGAAAAAACTTCAAGGTAGAAAATAAAAAAATAAAGCCGCTGCAATTGACGTTAAATGTCATGATTTCTAGTGCGTATGTGTGTGTTACCTACAGCAGATGGGGAAACAACCATCTCATGAAATCTGACTAAAGTGTTAATACATCAGTATGTCATGATGCCACGTAGATAGGAACCATCTGCTTGGAAAACCCACGACATTCTCAATATTTTGTATGTGATATTTATGAGTTTAGAAATAGATACTAATAAATTAAACGTTAACGATGTACATGTGTTATCCAAGATAACTAAATAAGTTGAGGTTTGGAAGCGCTTACGGCATGAAGTACACGATTAATTTAACAGTAAACTTTCATCTTCATGCCAATTGGTGATAGGTTGATAGGCTTCATACCAAGTCTGGAAATGATATGATCAGCATGCATGCTATAAACCAACATATATCTTATACGTCATAAAATAACTACACATTATTCATGCTGAGGATGGGTGAGAATCTCTTATTTCTATTGCGATTCGTGTGCAAAATATTTCCACATGAAGCATGAGGTAGATGATTACGTAACTAGAATAATGCTTAATAGTTACTCCATTGCATTACACAAGGTCATTCTCTCCTTGGAACTTTCGTAACAGCTAGAATCAATTACAAGAAAATATGAAATAAGGTCAAGCTTTACACCATATCCTATCATCAAAGACAATCATACTACTTTAACACTATTTAAACAAACGTTATCGTATTATAACAAGCCACACTATTAAATCAGGAAGTATTGTTATACTAGTATTTCGGTCAATAATCGTAAGAAATGATGCAATACAACGGCCAGGTCATACTACGTCACCATAGCTGAATCAATGAAATTTCTATCGATATGTTTGTCCTGGACGAACTAATGCTTAAAGTGACATACATATTGAAAAGGCCATATTCATTACAGATGTTACGGGCTACTATCGATGCAGATAAAAATAGTAAAAGCGTATTATATCGATGTATACTTTTGAATTTCAGCGGATTAATTTGTAAATGAAGAATGTACATCATGGTCATGTTATGTTATTTGGTGTAGAAAGGTGGTACCTCCCCTAAACCTTTCTATTGGTATAGTTGAATAATATAATCTACAGTACACATCAATCAGCAATAGCTGCATTCAAAAACTCTTTTAGAAAGAATACCTCCTAAAGCAATAGTTGCATTGAAAACAATCATTTTACGAAAATGCTATCTCTTGTTCAAACAGGTATGAGAAAATCCGACAGGGAAGGTAGCAATCAACCCAACCAGCCGAGCACAGAAATCAAAAACACCACGACACAACTACCCTGAGCAGTGCCCACAGAAACGCATGCCAAAACGGCGACCAAATGTGGCACAACAACCCCGGGGCGTGACCTAGGTTAAAACACTAAGGACAGTTACCTAACGTTATGCGACCTAAAGAGGCACAATTACGACTTGACCTAGTTAAAATATGGGCAATGTATTAATTAACTTAGCTAAAAGCGGGAATGAAATTTGTGAGCAAGGTTCTTTGTCGCCTAGCAGCTGGTTACTACGTCTGTGACACTCATAATACGTTTTCGGATAGTTGCATATTAATAACACTTTCAAATTATAGTTATATTTTGTTTATGTCATTTTGGCAGTAATATAGTCATGTTGTATGCTGAATAAAACTTTAAGATGTTAGCTTTTTCATTGATACATGATTATGTTGTATGCGACCACGCTTTTCTCATAGTATTTTCTTTCAATAGTGACATATATTATGGGACACCCTGTACAATTTATATAAAGAAAACTTCCAGGATCGGTTTGTCTGGTATGGTGGTTTTGATAAGTGAACGTTAATGAACAAAACATGCACTATGCCTCCTCATATTTATAGTTTGTTGTCGCATTTGTCAAGAACAAAGACTTTTATAGGTAAGTTAAATATATTAGCTAAGCAATCTCTCTGAATATGAAGTTATTAATATCCTTGATGACCATCTTTCCACCTACTATGTTTTAAATTGTCCTCGTCACAGCTTAACGTATGATCGTGTATGATCAATGATCATACAGACTTGACAGCATACCATTGTCTTGAGCAACAACTATTGGTATGCTTTAGTCCAGATAGATGTCGTAAATTACATTCTACAGTCTGATACCACGAGGACAGTTATCTAATTATGATGGAACATTTAACTGGGTTTGTAAGTATTTGTATGTATCTCTTCTAGGCATCATTGCAACAGATAGCAGCCTACGTTTGCATTGTCACATTATTTGCTGATGGCGACACAATTGCGTTACTGAAAGGTATTTGTATATAATAAGTATGCCCTGGTGTACAAACATGGTACATAGTCAGTATGTAAAAGACGCCATAAAAACGAAATGTAGCAAGACAAATTAATATGTTTCAATGCGCACATCGGTTATGTCAAGTGAATTGAGATGACATATTACATGCCAAAGAAACAGATTTATGATCCCGCGAGATCGAGTCCTGGTAATCTTTTGATCATTCCTGCTGAAAATTTCTCCTTAGGTTCGAGATTTCATTAGGTAACCAATGATTGTTCGAGTAACATGCGAGTTTATCATCTTCTGAATTGGTACCTGTATTGAATCGAACCTAGCAAAAGATATAGCATAATTAATGAAATACTGTTACGCACATGTAAAGATTATGTCAAATTGGCTGATGAACATTCAAACATACATTCGCAAATTGCTGAATACGATGCGCCAAAAGATACCGAACATTGTAGTATAACAGTCAGTAACTCGAGTATCAACTTTAATAAATGTAAATATATTGCATCACACAATGTCTGTCTTTCCCATGAACTTCAATAAATACACGAATCGATTACACAAATGCTTGAAACAACCTCATAATTAGACCGTATTTCGTCATCAAGGACAATAATACTACTCTGACAATATTATTATAACTTACTATATCGGCCGTACTATGACAGGCTACACTCATAAACCACCCTAATCGTATTATTGAACAATCACAGAAATGTAACTATACATTAACTATAATGGGATGGTCCGACGTCATAATTGAAAACTACTTTAGATACAATTTGTCCTGGGTGATATGAATCGTGAAAGCAGAAGTCAAGTCGTTCTAATAATCTTTTAAGTAGCGAATCAAGATGAGCAATGAGTATGCACTTATATGAACTATTTTTGCATTTCTGTGGATTAATTGTCTTATTCGAGAATGCAAACATGGTGCTTTAATATAGTCTGGCAAACATGGTAACAGCAAAAAGTCTACTTATATTTAGTCTAGTGCCTGGCGTTAATTTAATCAAACTATGTTCAAATTAAAGTAAGTAAGGTGTCGCACAAAACGGAGTGAAATAGGAGAAAATTTTCGAAATAAAATATTTTTCGATTACAAATAATTGCGAAGTAACATCTGTAAATTACTTTTTCATGTTTAACGGTTGAAGGATTTGTATTAAGATTTTGAAAATTAATTCATTTAAATTCGATTTTTGTTTTTCTTCACCCATAAGTTCAAGCACGTGTAATGATGTTAGTTCTAAGCATGAAAAATAAAAGTAATGCCAGTAAACACAAACGTTAGCAACAGAGCCGTTTTCAAGCCTCATGGTTCGTGGTTTGTCAAAATATAGTTATAAATCAGACGAAGAAGAAGGTACAGCAAAACGGAAACATCATAACACAAAAACAACACACAAACACAAAAACTAGCGTATTACAAATACAAGACGCAAGGACTACCACAACATTAAAAAGTCTAAAAATGAAGTCAGCTTTAAAACCACAGCCTGCCTCGACAATTTTTCTCTAATGGAGTTAAGCAAAACCGAAGCAATGGTCTCAGCATACAAGAACAAATCAAAAGGACGAAAACACAACGCCCTATTTATAGCGCACATGCCAATTCCTAGCATGTTTAATACGAATACCGGTATACAGATTGTTGGCCATCTATTTTAAAGTGACCATGGATAATACGGGCAGTAGTTATATGAGTTGTTGTATGCGTATTATTCATACGAAGAAAGCAAATAAACTAACTTCCAGAAACAAATGATATTGCAGCTGCTTGTACTGTTGTTTCCTTAATTGTATAGCTGTACGTTAATAAACAGTACGTGCAATATTTCCTTCTTATATTTGTAGTTTGTTGTCACATTTTTCAACAACAAGAATTTTTTGGATGGTAATTTTGAGATATTAGCTACGTCAGTCTCCTAGAAAATGAACTTATAATTCCCTTGATGACCATATGTTTCCACCTACTATGTCTTAACTTGTCCTCGTCACAGCTAATATTAGACCGTACAGACTGTGCATCATATCAATGTCAATGGAAACAACTACTTGCATGTTTGAGTTTAATAAAACATCATCCCGAGAGATGTCGTAAATTGCATTATACTGTATGATACATGTACCATGGGGACAGTTATCAGGTTTTGAAGGAAAGTTTGACTAAGTTAGTAAGTACATGTGTATCTATATACACTTCGTATAGCCTATGCATTGTTCCTGCAGATTACAGTAAAACTTATTATTCGTCATTTTATTTATTTATCGATGTTGAAAATTTATATATACTTATTCTTTTGAGAGTTGGTGGCAAAGCAAAACGAGAAATAACTGATAAAATCTTACTACCCTTCTACTTCTTTGTGTTATAATGTCTGAAAATGTGACAATGAAAATCGAATGTTGTTAGATTCATGGCATTTCTGTTCCAACGAGTCGTGAAAGTGTACACTTAAACGAATTTCTAATTGGCAACCCTAAAAAATATTATATCATCTGATATATTACATCAATTAATCTTAGACTGTGCTATTTGTTTATTCCACGCACTAATTTATCGATTTCCGGAAATAAATGCTCAGCTTGAAATAGTACCGTATTTGGTATGAATTTGTTCCCTGTTGATTCACTTTTCTTTGAACACTATAATTTGTGAGAATGAGCTATGTGAAACGCGCTCATGACGCCAGATGCATGCATACATTGAACGAATTTCTGATTGGCCACGTGTTTTTATAAATTTGTTTTTACAAAAATGCTTTTAGAAGAATACAAATAATCGAAACCCCGATAATGTCCAATTTTATTGATGGAAAATATGTTTCTCGCAGTAATTCGAGCTAAACCCCACGTTATTATAAATATCCCTTTTTTTAAAAAATGACGTTTTGACGTACATGTCTGGATTTTGGTGCTGGTACTCTTCATTCTTACGGCCTCAGCGCGCACCATATTACCCATTCTCGCCAGTATCAATACTTTTCATCAAGCCAATCGACAGAGAATACATTTTGACTTATAAAAAAATCAAACATGTCAGGCACGTACGTGAACCACGTGCACGTAAGCAATTTTGCACTAACTGTTCCGCGTGGATGATTTTATACATGCATGCGTCATTTATTTCTTGAAATCGATAGAACAGTGCATGGAATAAAAATAACCCCAATGTTTTAAATATTGATTGAATATATCGCATAGTATAATATTTCATTGGGTGGCCAATTAGAAATTCGGTTAAATGTATGTACACTAATTATATTACAATATGTTTACATTTATTGTTTACAATGCAATTTATTTTTAGACTGCAAGTGAATACAAAATGTATTTTGAACTTTCATGGCGTCTCAACGACTCACACAACAACATCGGAATCGTCCGTGACCACAGCTAACAACCATTGTAGACGTGTCACTTTTGATAAATCTACGAGTAGTTTATTTCTAGCCCTACAAGAACATATTGTTATGCCAATTTTAGCTCTGTGCGTATTTTTGTCTCACTTTTAAACAATCCTCTAAAGCGTATAACATATCATTATCAATTCTGTACTGAAATCACTTTTATATTGTGTTTGTAAATATTAAAGATTTAATGGCAGCAGAACAATGTGCTTCTGGATCGATCCATATCAATTAAGGTAAGACAATATGGACTTGTGGCATGTACTCGAATGTTCGCGTTTCCTACTTTTCACAGTGCCATGCCTTTGTAGTCGTCAAAAGTACTGAACAACATAAACTCGGTGAAATACAATTCCGTGATACAAAAAGATCAATAAATATGTTAGATGGTA
This sequence comes from Spisula subtruncata, assembly GCA_963678985.1. Classification (NCBI taxonomy): domain Eukaryota; kingdom Metazoa; phylum Mollusca; class Bivalvia; order Venerida; family Mactridae; genus Spisula; species Spisula subtruncata. Next base: position 13,449,594 of record OY787674.1, read on the forward strand.
ATATTGTGACTACAGCCAGGTGATTAAATGCTTGAACACCCCTTTTTTAATTTTGGCATTTGCATTGTCAGTTTAAGTTACAAACTAAGGAATAAAACTGATAATTTGATCGACAGAGCAATTTCCCATCTATTAGTAGGAGTCCGCTTGAACATGTACACAATTTGTTCCATACGATTCTTGCATATTTGTTTTAAGACATGATTACTGTTTCGTTGACCTTAGAATTTAGAAAGCGATTTATTAAAAGTCTAAAACTAGCATCAAGTCGGGTCATATAACTTAACATAAAAAATCCAATTTGCTCTGTCACTACAGTTACCATTATGCAGTTGATCATATTGTTTTTCAATACCATGTGATACAGGGTTATCTCGACCTTGAGCAGCAATTGTCATACCACGGTATTGAATTACCGATATACGTTTCACAACTACTTAAATTTGTTTTGAGACAATAATCATCATAGACAATCGTCCAATTTTCACAATATTATCTTTCTGTAGCGGGCATAGTTGACATGTGATCCCACGCTAATGTGCCGACCAATCTTGTTGTCCTTCAGCTAACGAATCGTCAATATCACCAACGCATGAAGAAAGTTGTGATCGCAGGCGCCGTACAGTACATATTGTTTATTATATGTCTTGACCCCGCGTCTTATAGAAGTACTTCAAACCACTTAAATGACACTCGACAAACCACTCCTAGAACTACACACCTGTAGCACCGAGCAAGGCGGCGACACATAAACTGGTTTACCATTTGCAACACGTTTGGAACTATCTATAATTGAACCAGTCACTGACGCGGAAGTTTGTATCATTACACCAATGGGGTTCTCCATTTTATATTGGACCGAATGAGTACTGCAGAGACAGGGAGTGATCAACAATTCATTAATAGAACATTTCAATTTATTTTGAAATAATTGGCATTCAAACAACAGGTTATACAATATAGTACAATGTTCCATGCAAACGCAACCTTGCTATTCAACAGCGTGACCAGTAACAAACTGTAAACACAGTTACATTGAGCATGTGAGTGCAATACGGGGATTGTCAGAATGTTAAGAATAGTTTAAATTGGTTTAAACGGAAGATATTCACTATGCAAACATGTTTTTTACAGCAATGACTTATACCAACCAATTATAGTGTTTATCCACCTTCCAAGTACACTGTGCATGTAAACTGCCATCGCAAACATAGTTATATATTGCGGTCAGTCAAGTTCCCAGACAAGCACGATTCTTGTGAGTCTAGTGAAAATACACTGGTAGACGAGATAATGATATACTGTATTGATGTTAAATCAATGTCAAAATACATCATGCTGTACATTTCCGTTTCTTGTTAAATATGACGGAAACCGACAAATCAAGTAGACATATTTTTGTACAAGCAATAATGCATGCTTTCTTACGACAAACTACCCTTTAATCTTGGTCATGATCTTCATAGTACGAATCATGCAACTGATACTGGGCTGATGATTTATAGCGTCTGGAAAACAAAATTTATTAATAAGATGTATTGAAACGCAACCAATAGACTTCAATAGCGCTGTGTTATACGTTATGGTTTTGTCTAGTGGAGACATTTTGATATAGACAAAATTAATATCATTATCATGTTTTATTATTATGATGTTACATGTTATTATGTAAATATGTTAGATTTTATCTCACAACATCAACTTGATACAGACATGTTGCAAACCTCGATACTACATGTGAAAATGTGTTAAGGTGAAAATAACCTTCATACCTAATTCCTTATGATTAATAACAAGTGGCTTTCGGAAATAAACGCAACGTTTTGCTCTCGAATTGCTTCTACACCGTCTGATTAAACATCTAAGTAATAATGCGTTACATTCGGTCTCAAGGAATTACCACTTTTCTATAATTTCTTTATGATTTGGGGTATCCTGCATTTTTTCGGCGAGTGCTTGCATTTTGAATTGTTTATTTTGCTTAATATGTGTAGGCATTGCTCAGTGTAGTTGTGTTGTGGTGTTTCTGATTTCTTTGCTCGGCTGGTTGGGTTAATAGTTCCTTCTCTGTCTGATTTCCTCATACCTTTTTTAAAATAAATACATTTATGTTGTGTGAACTTTATCCTTTTGTATATGCTGGTGCTTTGTTTGTTACCGAAATTGTATATTGGTTAGTTAAAACAGTTTCTCTGGCCATTTTCAGCTATTAAGCGGCTCAAGCATCCTTTGACATTTTACTTCCCCTTGTCATTGGGCTGCCAATGGAAACCTACGTTTGTGTCTCCCTGGGAAGACTATTTCTCTCCTGTGGATGTAGCAGCCAACATCGATCTGCGTCGACCCAGAAATAGACACTGCCCTTACAGGTACCAATTCTCTTTGTGTGTTTTGTTTATGGGTAACGTGTATTTAAACCTGGTCAACACCAAAACAAAAGCATAACGTTCGGCGGGATATCACGCTTTATTCGTTCGTAATTCGCATTGCTAGTTGATGTTGGATTGGTGTAGTAATACATTGGAATACAACAATAGGATCAAACTATTGGCACGAAATAGAAGCTTTTTGGACACACAAAGTCGTTGTATGTATAAACATATTAAAATAATTGACCGAATATTGCATAGAATATTTTATTTAAAACTGTCACCGCGATTGATCTATATATTAATTACGCCTTTGACCTACATAATTATGATACTAAATGTCACGAGATTTCTAATGTTGTCAAAAGAAGACACGACCTATTATAATTTACTGAGGCATTTATTTGTAATAGCCATTACACAATAATAATACTGTTTATCGTGTTTTGCCGTTATCGTGCTTTAGTGTCGTTAAAAATAGAATTTTTAATTGGTAGGAAATGGACCTAGACATTTTGCCTGGAATGAATAAGACTTCCGATTTTCTTTGCTCTTTTATAGGCGGGAGCTGACTTCAACTTTTCCAAATACGGATGGCATGACAGTAATAACGTAACCAATGCCACATGCACAAAACATTACGTACGACGATACATGGTTCACCAAAAACGTTTTACCTAACCTTGTTTTGTACACCATGTAAAAGATAAACCACCCAAACTCCCCAATGAAGCTGTTTTTTAGTTCACAAGTCCTGTAATGACAAAAAACCACTTAAACTAGTATACGTTGACGATCCTGGTGCTTCTCGACGGGATCTAGTATTTATCATTGACCGGGATGTCCATGCTTACGCAATATATGCAATCAAGTCTCGATATATTAACAATAACAGTTTTGCGTCCATTGAATACTTTGGTAAATCCACAACTAGTACTGCAAGGAGAGCAAGCCCAAAATGATCTTCATGAATGACCACTTTATATTATCGGTTTGTACTCAGAATTCCGCTTCCAAAGAACATAGTGCGTAGTCATAGTAACACCTCATTCACCTGAAACTCCGAGCATAACTCGGTCAACAACAGATGGGTCTCAGCTTAATGTGTATGACTGATGCATTATGTCTTTCAAACAGTTGTTTCTTTATTTGCAGGGGCGAACGTTAAATTCCCCCGATGAAGCATAAACGTTGGTCCATGCTACAATTGCAACACGTGTCATCATAGAAGGATAAATGTCAAAAATTGATATTCTCAGACTTAGTCTCAACATGCTACAAACCCTCAAACACAGACATACACACCCGAAGTTTATCGTTTTAAGCATGACTGTATTTCCAGATGTGACATTCAAATAAATATATCACCCATTTATGCTGAATGGACCAATGTCCCCCGGGTACTACTTCACCGTACCCCGGGTACTTTGTGGTTTACTTCATCGTATCCCAGTATGCGTACAGTTAACCTACGTGGCATTTCTTTGAACGAAATCAAAGTTCTGCCGTTGCCGTGACTTATTCACTTGCTGTACATAAACAAATTGAACAATGATTAAAATCGTTGAACAAAACGAACTGCGGTCCTTCTTGGATGCAAACCAACGTACAAGAAGGCCGAAATAACGTTAACAGTGATGAACGGTTTACGTCACAAACATATATATTTATTTTACGACATCGAGCTTGGCACGAAGATGATCCGGGTACGGTTAAGCATCTATATGTACTCAAAAGTGCTTTTTAAGAATCGGGGGTACGGTGAAGTATACTACAAAGTACTCGGGGTACGATGGAGTAGTACCCGAGGGGGACCTTGTTCGTTAAAAACAATAATGCAAACGTTTTCTCCTCATATTTTAATTTGTTTACAATAAGGAAGTTGTTCTAGGTAAGTTAGATATACATTGTAATAGCTAAACCAATCTCTCAGAAAATGAAGTTATTATTCCCTTGAGGACCATCTTTCCACCTACTATGTCTTTTATTGTCCCTGTCACCACTAAACATATGACCATACAGTCTTTCAAGCATATTATTGTCTATGACTACACCTACTTGTACGAGCATGTTTCAGTAACACGGTATCCAGTTAGGACATGTTTATCACATTCTCTACAGTCTGATATCACGAGGACAGTTATAAACAACATAAAACATCAATAATGAAAAGTTTGACGATTTCAGCTCTATGAACAATCTCCACGTACTTTTTTAGAATCCTAGGTACATCCGTTCTGGAGATAATGTCGGAAAACCATTCGGCATGTCGACCGACAAATTTACATGTATGCAAGCAGCACATCTACAAGTACGATATACCAGTCATAAAAATTTAAATACTTACATATTGTAATATGTAAACGCATAATAAGTCATGAACGTAATATCTCGGTTTTATATTTCGTAATTTTTCAAGCTAGAAACAACATTTTATGTACAGATTGCACGTATCGATGTACTGTGTTGATGCAGTTATAACATTTATGACTGTATACACACTTTCGGAATGACATTGATGAAATATTCATATTTCAACGCGAGTTCTTTGAATGAATTGATAATTTATTATATTACTTTATTAAGGAAAGTGATATTCTTATACATTGTTCTTAATTTCCCAAAACGACAATATCACAACCCACGTGTATCCGCTTAATTACAATAACCTACCTTTGATATTTCTAAGGATTACATCAATCGTCTGTAGGTGTAAGACACTGCATGCGGTAATATCGAAAGTTATAAGCTAAAGTTGCCCATTAGGTCTTGTATTTGGATATCACTTGGTGAGTGACGAAAATCAACTGTACCACCTTCGTCACTGACTGTTTGCGTTATAATTTATGAGTGTGTGTTCTGTTTCAATTTTGGTTTTTGATAGTGAGAATATATGTCACCATCTGTTTTGAAAGTAGGTGCTATATGTAAAAAATTTGTTAACATTTAAATAATGAATTTTTTTTTAAAAATGTAATGGACACAATTTCCATGTGTTTTTTTTTGTTAATTCCAATGTCTTTCCAGTGATATGACCCTGCTTTGAAACATGCTATAAACGTATTATATTCCTTAAAATACACCAATTTCCTCGTGACAAAATGTAGCACTCAAGATCCTAGAATTGAGTAACCCTAAGAGTAATTGGACTGTTCACACAGGCATATACTCGTGCATGTATATATATACTAACACACGTTATACTCCCACACAACGACGTCCTCATTTGATGCATTGACTGTGGGTTTCGGGGCTTCTGCGTATGTACCCTGACCGAGAACAATCTATTATTTAATATCTTTCCAACAGACAGTTCAGGGTTTTTACGTGATATATAATGGTTGTATCTTATTTAACTGGACATGGAATAGGATAAAGTGTTTTTTTTAAAAAGATTTACCAACAGTCACAAAACACAGTTTACGAATTTTGTATGTAACAGAAGACGTCGTTATTTTTGCCACGTCATGCACAATAACTTTTCTAGTAAATTCCTAGGCGACACGAAACATTTATAACGCATCGCCTATACAAAGTGAGATTGCGTTACTGTCAGAAAATAGAACATGATAACACTATTATATACAAGGTCAACGTCTCATTGAAGGTCAAATTCAAGATAGATCAGGGAGTGATATATTTTTATGAATGTCACATCTGGAAATTAAGTCATGCTAAAACGATAAACTTGGGAATTGTATTTCTGTGTTTGAATTTTTATAGCATTTTGAGAGTTAATCTGAGGATATCTGTTTTAGACATGTATCCTTCTGTAATGAGACATGTTGTAGCTGTTGCATGGACCAACGTTTATGTTTCACCGAGGAATTATTCTATCCTGACCTTCATGTCACCCCTACAAATAAAGAAAGAAATTGATGCAGAACAATATTAGATAATCAGTTATTGGTAAACCATGAATCGCGTTACACATAGTATTTTTGTCGGTGATATTGACTACGTTAGCTAGCCCAGTCAGTCGCCATATATGGAAAGGTTATCGTCAGCAGCCGCCTGTAAAAGAGCAAAGAAGGTCGGATTTCTAATTCATTCCATCAAAAATGTCTAGATCCATTGACTGCCAAGTATAAATTCTATTTTAAATAACACTAAGCACGATGACGACAAAACACGATAACTAGTATTATTATTATGTAATGGCAATTAGAAATAAGTGACTCGGTAAATCAATTTCTAATTTTGCGACGATTTGTCGTGTCTTTTATTGAAAACATTCGAAAAAACAGCTGAAATTCCGTGTCTCATGACAGTTGGTATTGTAATTATGTAGAAAGGTCAAATGCGTAATTAATATACATAACTATATCTGTGACAGTGGATCACACTGACTTTTAAATAAAATATGATGTACCAATACCAATAGACAGAGTTGGCTAGATGTTTTGTAAAATCGTTTGTATTGCACGTGTCACGATTCCGTTTTTATGTTTCTTTCAATCTTGTTTATTATTGTAAAATGTTATACGACATTGCGTATCCAATAAGCTTTCAATTCGTGCCAATATATTGTACCCTTTGTTGCACTCCAATGTTTTCCTACACCGACCCAAACATCAACTAACATTGCAAAGTACGTATAAATAAAGCGTGACATTCCACAGAACGTGCATGTATGTGCTTTTGTTTCATTTGACACGCTATATAACGCGTTTGTCGTAAACAAAACACACACATAGTACGCAAAAACCAAGTGCCTTTGCAAATACATTACGCTACTACAGTAACCGGTTGATACAGTATTATAAATAACAACAATTACTTGTGGCTAATGTTCACACAGTATTAATGTATTTATCAGCCAGTGTAGACACAATAAGAGTTCAAAACTTAGCGTTTATTTCCGAAAGCCACTTGCGATTAGTCATAGTGAATTAGGTAGTTTATTGTCGACGAAAGTTGGAGACCCGCCTGTCTAAACACATTTGTCAAATGTAGTATCGAGGTTTGTAACGTGTCTACATCAAGTGGCTGCAGTGAGATAAAACCCTTTTTATTAACATCATAACATTTAACAACATAATAAAACATCATAATGATGATATAGTAGTATGTGTATATATCAACATTTGACCAGCATAGAAAACCACATCGTATAACACAAAGGCTGGTGGTCTCATTGCGATTCCTGTTATTTCGTTATTACTTTTTGCAGACGCTGTAAATTATCAACTCAGTACCAGCTGCATTATGCGTACTGTGAATACAATTACCAAGATTTAAAGGCTCTTTGTGTCGTAAGATGACATGTACTAATTGTTCGAACTAAATGTTTCTACCCTATTTGTCTGTGTAAGTCGTATCAACAAATATGGCAATATTGAGAATACTGTTACCTACTTTCATTTAACTTAAATATACACTCAGCGACACTGCTAACTTTGCCACTTGATCTTTCTTGATATCTCAAAAACAGTTCGAGATAACTTGATCAAATGTTCAATATAATTAGTTTATAGCATGTACCTATCACTGCACTAGACAATTTAGAAATTGATGTGTATAGAAATTCGCGGTAAATGCGTAATTTACGTCACCCGAAATTAAAAAGTCACAAAATTTAATAGCGTATAATTTAGTGGGTAAATCCCTGTTCCTCTCAGGAATGTTATTTTCTCAACAGTAACGTTATGGTTACGGTACACACGCTGTATTACAGCAAAACCAACATTTGTCCTTGACTAGTTATTTGGTAGATATCTTAAATGCTTATTAAAATACATAGGCGAATACAATGTCGATACACACAACTATTAAAGGAAAAATGACTTCTAGTCGCATATATAACGACCAGGTGACCGGTATTGCGCGATAAAAATTCGCCAGAATTAGTGTCAGATATTGCTGTTTGCGTGTGCTAAATTTCATTACAATTCATTGAGAAGTTTTACAGAAAATGAAATATACCAATGGCAGCGTTAGAAGTGCTGCTAAGTGTATTTCCTTCTCATAAACTAGCGTATTTATTTTTCACAAGAAAGTATGCTTGTCTGGGAACTTGACTGACCGCGGACACAAGAGGACGCAATGTTATTCGACTGCTATTCGATGCAAGTACACTTATTATCCATATGTTTGTATTTGCTATGTACTTGAATATGTATAAAGTCAAGAAGGTTGGCATGTGTCTATATGGTAAAACATTTTGTCATAGTGAATGTCGTCTGTTCAAACCAATAAAAACCAATTTTAACCTTTGGAGAAAGTCCGAATGCTTCATTAACTCAATTTAAAAATGTTTACAGTTCGTTACTGACGCTGCTGAACATACATGATATTATTGGGAAAGATGGCGTTGATATTAAAATTTTCACTGTATTGTATAACTTACACGCTGTTTGTACGACAATTATATCAAAATGAACAGACATGTCCTATTGATGAACGTGTTGGTCCCAAGTCGCTGCAGTTCTCGTTGAGTCAAACAGAAAATGTAGAACACCGTAGGTGAAGTGATACAAACTTCCGCTTCAGCGACTGGCTCAATTCTAGGCAATATCAAAACACCTGTGGCAAATGAATATTTGTCTTGTGTATCCTTGCTTAATACTATATGTGGGAAGTTATAGGATTGGTTTGTCTAGTGTCATTAAAGTGATTTGGAGTACTTATTCGATGCCGCCAGGAGGCGGCATCGAGTATGAAAGGGTGCAACCAGATGTCCCAGGAGGATACAAGATTTGATTGGTTATAACGCTGTTGGACTCGCCCGGCAGGGGTAAAATAGGATGATAAATATTATAGCAAAATTTTATATAAAAATATTTTTAATATTATTATCACAAGATGTATGTAAAATGATTATACACTCATTTATTTCCGGCTTATAATTTTTTTTATTCGACTTTTATAAAAACAGTTTATCTCATACCTTAAAATTGAATGACTACCAGGGCAATGTTGTTCGGTAGGTACTAAAGTCCAAATCAGTTCGGAACGGGTGTTTATATAACGGCTACATATGTTGCAATTTGCGGGTCTTAGCAGGGGCTATTAAAAAGTAAAAAAAAAACTATTTGCGCGGAGCGGCGATTTTCCTTTCGAACTTCAGTTTCACGTTGTCAGGCTATACCACGTTATTGGAATACACTTTGTTATTTTATGAAACATGCTAAATGCCATCTGTGAAGCATTAATCAATATTATAATGGTGCTCATATTTCTAAAACATGTTATGTTCATTTGAATAAATATTTCAATAGAAAATAGAATGTTTTCATGTTTTCTATTCTTTCCTGGTGTTTCACTGCCTTCAAGTTTTTAACCAGGTTTTCCAAAGGAAAACTCTGGTTATTAGATTGCTGAATGTCGGCGGGCCTTAACAATTTCTTCTGTGCACAACTCCTCCTACATTTCTTCATAGATTTCAACCAAACTTTCAGAGAATGATTGTCATCATGTGACCTGGTGCATATTATCAGGGTTTTATGATTCAACCAATTTTGACGGAGTTATGGCCCTTGAAACAGAAAAAATTGGCCGCTTTCCTTATGTCGCACGGTACTCAAAGTACACGACATAGAGTCATGAAACCTTCACAGAAATGGTCAGGATGTTTTCTCTACACCTGGGGTTTCACTCCCCTTTCAGTTTAGTACATCCAGAGTTATTAGCCATTGAAATGGTGTAAAATAGCCATTTTTGACTTGTTTCACATGCTACTCAAAAAGTATTTGACCTAGGATCATGAAACCTTTATAGAAATGTTTGACAGCATGTACTCTAGTGCACCTGGGGTTTCACTCCCCTTTCAATTTAGTACAACCAGAGTTATTGCCCTTGAATTAGTGAAAAATACCCATTTTCAGCAATCTTAAGTTTTTGCAGCGTACACTCAACACATGAGAATAACTTCCCTTGTGCATCACACATCACGCCGGAATTTTAGTTTGTTTACAAGTTTCTACCAATACCTTTTATTAAATAAAAAGATTTACTTAAAAAGAACTAGCGGCATCTTTGATGCCCAGCATCAACATTTCACTTGTACTTATATGTAGGGGTCGTGACATATACTAAAGAATATGTACTGTATGGCGCCTGCGATTACATTATACTCCATGCGTTGGTGTTGTACTATCGGTTACATTGAATATTCGTTAGGTTGAAGGACAACAAGATTGGTCGACATATTAGCGTGGGATCACATGTCAATTGCCTATAATGATACTTGTCTCAAAACAAATTAAGTAGTTGCTAAATGTATGCCAGTAATTCAATATAGTGCGATGTGAATTATCCGATCAAGGTCGAGGTGACTGTGTATAGCATTGCATTGAAAAACAATATGAGCAAATGCATAATGGTAATTGTTGTGACAGAGCATTTGTAAGAAATGGAATTTCTAAATGTTCGGTCGTATGACCCACTTTAATGTCAAACATTACATTTGTTTTAAAAGGGGGTGTGAAAACTTTTAAACATCTTGCTGTAGTTAATGAACGCTTTTATGTTAAGTGTATGTCTGTAATCTGGGCGACTGTAGCTTACTTTTCGAAATTCTTTTAATACAACTTAGTATTAGGATATAAGAATGACACAACAAAACACTTACAACTCACCACTTATTGTACAAATATTGCTAACAACCAGGTCACTGTATGTCATACTTAACTGTCATTGATAATTTTGTAATATTTCTTCGGTCTAATTCTACAAACGCATAAGTGTCAATTTGGACAAAAAAGAGTCTTGGTATCGTTGGAATCGCATTGACAAGTTCTACATGATAACGTTAACTATATGTTTATTGCTCTTACACAGCACCCGTATGTTGCTGTTCCACAAATGCATAAGTGACAATTTGCAGTTATTTTCAGTTCCACAAACGAATTACTTTTACACCAATGATAATTCGTGTTTTGTACCACATGATCATTAAAAATGGCGTAATAAACATCATTTTGTAGTAGAGTCGTTTTAAAAATGTCAATTTGAAAAAATTAGAAGAAGTGTAAGTAAACTATGTGCTACGTTTACTCATTTAAATTATGCTTCCTATATTATAGACACAGTTTGGTTAATATATCAAGTGTAGATTTGTGTCCGGGTCGAAATCTAGTTTTGCAATATTTTCGGATAACACATATTTCGGATATATTACACGGTATCTTGTATTAAACTCTCAAACATATATATATAGACTCGTTTAATGTTTATTCTATGATATCGAACAGTGTTCTATAAAGAGTGACAGAGGAGTAAGCGTAAGGCCCACCCCCCTTCTAGCGTGGTATTCGGCGTTTTAGGCCTTGGCAAAGTCGTCGTTATGGACTGATCCGCATGATGTCATAATCGGAATTCAACAAAACACGTTTGGAACATTGTCTACATACATTTCATACATTAATTTTGCCACTGATTATTCATTCCTGGCAAAGATATGTCCAAAACGTCCAATGTTTCTTTAATTACTTTGAGCAGTTTAAAATGGTTGTAACGTCTTTGACCTGAGCAGAAGAGGATAAGGTGTTTTTAAAAAATTTACCAACATTCACATAACACCAATTGTGAATATAACAGTAGACGTCGTAATTTTTGTGTATTCATACACAATAATTCATTTTCCATACGTTACGAACATGATAACACAATTATATACAAGGTCAACCTCTCATTGAAGGTCAAATTAAAGATAAACCAAGGGTGATATATTCATATGAATGTCACATCTGGAAATGGAGTCATACTAAAAACGATAACTTTGGGAATCGTATTTCTGTGTTTGAGTGTTTTTGTATGTTATGAGTTAGTCTGACGATATCTGTTTTAGACTTTTATCCTTCCATAATGACACATGTTGTAGTTGTAGCATGAACCAGCTTTAATCTTTCATCAGGGAATTATACTTTCCCGACCTTCATGTCGCCCCTATAAAAAAGAAAGAAATTGATACAGAACAGGACTAGACAGGTAAACATTTTTAATGAACCATGAATTGTGCTACATATTTTTGTTGTTGACATTGACTACGTTAGCTAGCTCAGTCTTGTCGCCTTATTTGGAAAGGTTGTCGTCAGCTGCCGCATGTGAAAGGGCAAAGAAGATCGGATTTCTAATTCATTCCAGGCAAAAATGTCTAGGTCCATATACTGCCATTTATAAATTCTATTTTAAACAACACCAAAGCGCAATGACAACAAACACGAAAATCAGAATTATTATGTAATGGCAATTACAAATATGTGCCTCAGAAAATTAATTTCTACTTTTGCAACGTTTGGCTGTGTCTTTTAATGAAAACATTCGAAAAATAGCTGAATTGCCGTGTCTCGTGACAATTAGTATTGTAATTATTTAGAAAGGTCAAATGCGTAATAAGTATACGTAACTACATGTATCTCTGTGACAGTGGATCACACTGACTTTTAAATAAAATATGATGTCTCAATATCAATAAACAGAGTTACCTAGATGTTTTGTAAAATCGTTTGTTTGGCACACGACACTTTTCAGATTTGATATTTCCCTCTATCTGGTTTATTATTAGCTCACCTGTCACATAGTGACAACGTGTGCTTTTGTAGTCATCCTTCGTCCGTCGTCCGTTCGTCGCCCATCGTCTGTCCGTCAGTCAACAATTTGCTTGTGTTCACTCTAGAGTCAACAGTTTTGATGTAATCTTCATGATACTTGGTCAGTCATGTGAATTAAAAAAAACAAGGTTATTATGTCAAATCGTAGAAAAACCTTGTGTATTTTCCAGAGGTCACCATTTTGATCCAGTCTTCATGAAACTTGATTAGAATGTTGTTTCTCCATTAATCTAGAACAAGTTTGAAACTGGGTCATGTGGCGTCAAAAACTAGGTCAGTCAACTATTGTAAAAAACGTGTGTACACTCTAGATATCACCGTTTTGGTCCAATTTTCATCAAACTTGGGTCAGAATGTTGTTCTCCATGAAATCTGGACCCAGTTTAAAACTGGGTTATGTGGGGTCAAAAACTAGGTCACTAAATCAAATCTTAGAAAAACCTTGTGTACACTCCAGAGGTCGCCGTTTTGATCCAATCTAAATGAAATATGGTCGGAATGTAAGTTGTATTGTTACCGAGACCAATGTGCAACAGGTGAGCGACCTAAGACCCTTTGGGTTCTCTTGTTTTAATATGTTATACATACAACGATGATGCGTGTCCAATAAACTTCCAATTCGTGACAATATTTTGTACCCATTGTTGCATTCTAATGTATTCCTACACCGACCCCAACTTCAACTAGCAATGCGAAGTACGAACGAATAAAGCGTGATATCGCACAGTTATTCAGGTATGTGTTTTGTTTGGTTTACCAGATTTAAAACGCGTTTGTCATGAACAAAACACACACATAGACAATACGCAAAGTTTGATACACTCTTATAAATAACAACACTTGCTATAGGCTAATGTTCACACAGTATTAGTGTATTTATCAGACAGTGTAGACACAATTCGAGTTCAAAACGTTGCGTGTGTTTCCGTAAGCCACTTGCAATTAGTCATAGTGAATTAGGTAGGTTATTTTCTACGAAGGTTTGGGATCTGTCTGTCTAAATACTTTTGTCACATGAAGTATCGAGGTTTGCAACATGTCTGCATTAAGTAGATGTTGTGAGATAAAACCCTATTTATTTACATCATAACATGTAACAACATAATAAAACATCATAATCATGATATAGTAGTATGTGTCTATAGCAAAATGTCTTCAGCAGACAAAACCACATCGTATAACACAACGTTATTTAAGACTGGTAGTTTCGTTTCATTCAATATCTTTTGTAATTTTTTCCAGACGCTGTAAATAATCAATTTAGTATCGGTTGCATTATTCAATGACCAATATTTTAAAGGTCAAAATGAAATTTAAAAGGTCAAAATGAAATTAATCACATAACCTGGGATGTGGGAGTGCAATAAAACCGCTCCGGAAATATCGTAATGCACTCCATTCCCGTTGAATGAAAATGCAAATTAGCTTGACGGTGTTTGGTTGGTTGGTTGGTTGATTCAGGGTGATCTAACGTAAGCCAATCCGTGCTTTGAATCGACCCGTTAGCCACCCTCGAAGTCCGAGCGTCTCGCTCAAAGTACCACTTCATTTTGTTTGAAACCTCATGAACATAAGCAGCATGCATCATCATTTTCTTCAATATTTCGCGTTCACTAAGGTTATATGATAAATAGAATCTTACATTCGTGCTCATTCCTTACCATTTGAATCAAACTCGTTGACAAAAACAAAATGACACTCGACAGAGATTCGTTTCATATTGTTTTGTCAACTCGTTTAATACAAATGGTAAGCAATGAGCACTCATTCAAGATCCTCTATTTGTCATTGCCTTAATTGTTTCTGCCTTAATTGTCCGTCATATCACCAAAAACATGATTTAGTTGGATATGCAATCAACATATCAATATCTCCGTCAACCAGTGTATGTTCACGATGATCACAAGAATTATGCTTGTCTGGAAATTTGACTGACCGCAGAAACTATGCAATATAATACGACTGCGATCGAAGAATATTAAGCACCATACATACAAATAAATTTGCTATGTATTTCGTATTTGGATAAAACCCAGTACATATGGTTGGCATAAGTCTCTGTTGTAAAACATGTTGGCAAAGTGAATTTCTTCCGTTCAAACCAAACAAAACTCATTTTAAACCTTGGACAAACCCTAATTGCACACAAATGCTAGATTAACTCAATTTAACAGTGTTTACAATTCGTTACTGACGCTGCTGAACCTACACGAGATTATTGGGAAAGATGGCGTTCGTATTAAACATTGTACTATATTGTATAACTTACACGCTGTTTGAAAGCCAATTATATAAAAATGAACGGAAAGTTTCTATTGATGAACATGTTGGTCACGCCATGTCGAACCATGTCCAATGAAGAACCCCGTTGGTGTAGTGATACAAACTTCCGCTTCAGATTCTAGACAATACCACAAAACGTGTAGCAAATCAGTTCATGTGTAGCAGCCTATCTTGATTCTATATTGTGGAACGTACTATGATTGGTTTGTCGAGTGTCATTTAAGTGATTTGGAATACATATATTTTACGTGGGGTCATGACATATAATAAAATACATGTATGTACTGTACGGCGCTTCCGATCACATCATCATATATATTGTACTATTGGTGATATTGACGATTCGTCAGCTAAAGGACAACAAGATTGGTCGGCATATTAGCGTGGGATCACATGTCAACTATGCCCACTACACAAAGATAATATTGTGAAAACATGACAATTGCCTATGATGATACTTGTCTCAAAACAAATTAAGTAGTTGATAAACGTATGAGGGTAATTTAATGTCGTGGTATGTGAAGTACCTGCTCAAGGTCGAGGCGACTATGTATCACATGGAATTAAAAAACAATATGATCAAAGCATAATGATAACTATTGTGACAGATTGTAAATTGTAAGAAATGGAATTTCAAAATGTTTGGTCGTACGACACACTTTGATGCTAGTGAGAGTGAAGAAGTCAAACGTTCAATAAAGCCCTATAGCTGTTAGGCTATTGTATCATTTGGCAAGTGTTTTAAAACGTTCCTTGGCAATGCAAATGCCAAAATAAAACAACAATACAAGGGGTGTTCAAACATTTAAACACCTTGCTGCAATTATTGTCTGTATTAACATCTAACATATCTATCTATATTTTTGCATCTCGGAATTTTATTCCACCTGGCTTAATATGTGGTTCGAACCTTCTGACGAGATCAATTGCATGGCGCAGGGAAAGGCGGACAAAAAACGTCCAATAACACACACACAATCCGACATTGTCTTACCTAAATTGACACGGGCCGAGTCGGAAACTAATTGTTTTCCTGCCAATAGATCTTTACTTTAAAAATACCACACCAAAATAAAGGTCAATTGATTACAGAATTTACAATAATTTGTTATACACAATTATCTAGAGGTTTGTTTAAAAGTATGACGGTGATACGCGCAGAGCTAAATTTGGTATATCAATATGTACTTGAAGGACTAGAAATAAACTACTCGTAGATTTATCAAAAATGACACATCTTAAATGGCTCACAATGTCGTAGTCAACTGCTGTTGCAGATGATTCCGATCTCGTTGTGGGAGTCGTAGTGACGTCAGGGAAATACAAAAATACCAATGGATGTCCAAAAATGAATTATATTTGAAATAGACAAAAATCACGTTCGAATGTAAACAGGTGGTAATGTGATTGGTGTACATACACTTTCTCAACTCATTTATCGTATACAAACTTGCAATAAATCTAATCAATATTCGACTTTCATTGTCACATTTTCAGATATCATATCTAAGAAGGTTGGTATCATTTTGTCAGTTATGTCCCTTTTTGCTTTGCCACCAACTCTAAAAGGGTTAATGTATAACTTGTCAACATCGATGGATAAAGTGACGAACTATACATTTGTTGTAATCTGTTGCAAAAATGCATAAACTATTTGAGATAAATATAGATACACATACCGAGTCAAATGTTCCACCATAAGTTGATAACTGTCCCAGTGGTATCAGACTGTAGAATATGATTTACGATACCTATATGTACGACTTTTTTTTGAAGGATGTTACATTTAATACAGAATTAAACAAACACTCACCTCAGTTTTATGAAAACATACAATGGACGACGTGTTACTGAAAAATACACGGTATGCTGCAAGGACTGTATGATCAAATGTTAGCGATGATGAGGACAAGTTAAGACATAGTAGGTGGAAACTTATGGTCACCAAGGGAATAATAACTTCATTTTCTGAGAGATTGGTAAAGATACTATATCCAACTTACCGTCTAAACATCCGCGTTGTTGACAAATGTAACAATTAACTAAACGTATCAGGAAAATGTTGCATCAATTAACTCTCGAACCTAAGGAAAATTTGTAATGCAATTTACTGTATTTATAGCTTGGCCACATTGACACGAGCCTGACCTTTTGATTAGCATAATATAACAGTCATCAAACTCCTACGTTTACAACACCGAGTGTATGTTTTCATAATCGGGCAGTATCACGAAGACGCTCGAAATGTACTCGCACGATTTGCTTGCGAAAATTGATATATTCAAAGCAAGAACCTTGTAATATATTCTTGCATAAAGGTCAGGCTCAGGTCAAAATAGCCAAGCTATAACACATGGGTGTCGTAATCATCTACCCCATGCTTCAAGTAGAAATATTTCGCAATGGAAATAAGTGATTCCCAACCATCCTATGTATAAATAATGTGTAATTATTTTACAATGAAGTATAATATACATGTGGGTTTGTAGCATACTAATCATATTATTTACAGGCTTGGTGTGCAACCTATCAAACGTGTAAACCTCCACTAAGGTGACAGTTGACTATAAAATGTGGATGTCAATGGCGTTGCTAAACCTCATATGTTAATGTTTAATTCATAAGAATCTATTTCTAAACACATAAATATCAGATATAACAGATTGAGAATGCCGTGGGCTTCCTAAGCAGATGTTTTCTACTAGTATCTATGTGGCATGATGATATATTGATGTATTAACACTTTTGTCAGATTTCATGAGATGAGTGTTTCCCCATCTGTTGTTGCTAATATACACATGACCACTAGAAAGCATGACATTTAACGTCGATTCAAGTAGCTATAATTTTGTCTTTTCCACTATCTTTCCTCCGCCATGTTTTAATTTTCTTCCCGGATGTTTTTTTTTCAGATCCTATCTTTTTGTTGTCCAAGTACATGCTTTGTTTTCATATATCTGTCATCCGATAAGGGTCTTATATGTACATCTATACTATACACATCACAAAATAGGTTAACACAGATATTGCTGCAAGCCATGCAATTTATGTCGATGGAGACGAACGTTCTTCTTCTAATAACAATAGTGGACTCCACAATCCCGATTATGCCAATCACTTTGAAAGAGTACCTTGTTTCCAACATCACCACATGATGCCGCCTTCGATGTCTGATTTCCTCATTATCTTTTTCTGATTGGTTAGCACTACCGACTTCCAATTTGGGAAGTCACTGGTTCAAAGCTAGGATTGCCGGGGTTGCTGTGCTGGTCGCCGTTTTGGCATTGGTTTGTGTGGGCATTGCTCAGGGTAGTTGTGTCGTGGTGTTTCTGATTTCTGTGCTCGGCTGGTTATGTTGAGTGCTACCTTCTATGTCGGATTTTCTCATACCTTTTGTGCAAGTCAAATTTCAGAAACGCGTGACAGAGTTTCCCAAACACCTAGAAATGAACTGGTCGGCTTGTATTGCACCAATGTCTAGTCTACTCGCTATCACTTCAACAAAAATACTTGGTTACCATTGGAAGTATTTGCTTGCACGTGTATGGGTTATCCTTGATAGTTATCCTTAATGGAAAGGTATATGTTATTACACACATACTGACTCAATTCGTTTCATCTTTGGTATAACATAGCTATGTAGTGAACCATTGATCATCGGCACTATTTGGGAAACTTGATATTAACTGGCTCTGTTTAGTTTTACTTTAAATGAGCAAACGTCACAAATAGCTTGACATCGATACGTGAAGTATTTTAATGCAAACGTTTTATGTTTCCTTTTAAGTGTAAATCGGACAGACTATCGTACATTTTATAATAAAATCGTCGTATCATAGAACGCTGAAAAGCTCGACGATTAAAGCTATGTGTATTCTGTGGAATATGATGCTTCGTTTAAAGGTAAATAAGCGGTAAATGCCTACGCGGACCGAAGTCAGATAACTCAAATAGTCCGGTAAAAAAACGAAGCGACTGGAAATGGGGGTATCCCCTGACCAATCAGCAGCAGGATCGTGAATTGGGGTTAAATGCTTCGTATGCATGTATGTGATGTAGTGAAATGGTTTTATTGAGACATTTGGTATTCTTGCTTAAATATCAAAGTGAAAGTAGGGTTGGGGCTAACGGACATTGTGTATATCCGTAAATGTGAGAAAATATGTTCACCGCGTTTGACGAACCAAATTCTTATATGATACATGACCCCCTACTTTTTTTCATTTTACTGACACTCGATGCTTTTTTTGAGAGGGCCCCATTGACAAAAATATTTTTTGGCAGACCTTTGTCACTTTACATTGAGTTAAAGAGCAATTCTATTTTGTGGTTTTTTACCTCATATTGTTAAGTTCAAGAGTTCACGCTGTGTAATCAGACACAAGTAGGCTTCAAAACACACGTTGTTGCTGATGAATGCAGTTATTTCATTGTCCTGTTTCACGAAATATCTCCACCTGGCTTGTTAATGTTGATCTTGACCTATTTAACTGAACGATATAATGCTTTTAGATGTACCCGCAACATTACATTGACCGAATAGCTCATAATATAGTATACCATTTTTGCGAACGTTATATTAGTACTATATTCTCTGTTTATGTTTTCGAAATACATTCTTACGATGTTTTTGTTTCTCTCACAGGTATACTATTTCTACTTCTTTATTAATTAATGTGTCACACCTCAGCAGAAAGCAACTGCAGATTTGCAAAAACTAATTGGTATGTTCGGTACTAAACTGTTCACAGGAGTACGCTAAACTGCAATTGTTTGCCGTTAATTTTTTAGCAATATTTATTTTGCATCACACATAACGTGAAGTATTATTTACGATACATATGATTACGTCGATACATTTGTTTGTGAATAAGAGTATATCCTAGTAAGCGATAAGTATACTTACTTTCCATGTCTAGTACGTATCCTATTTACGTTTTATTTCGAGTTTGAAACTAAGTGTGTGGGTCCTTATACTGACGCATTGCGATTACTTAATACGTTAAATTTGAGTTTTTTTAACGATATTTTGTTTTTGTGAATTAAACAATAGTGTGCCGGTTTATTTACGGTCTAGAGTATTACGTCAGCTGCTTTTGTTTGTGAATACTAACTTTTCATTTCTATCGTTTATTCCATTACTTTTTACTTTGAATTTGATACTGGTTGTGTTGATCACTTCGCTGACGCACTGAGATTTCGAAAACCATTTTCGTATTTACGTACGTGTATATATTTGATAGGTTCTCAATTTTCACTCCTCGAATCATTATTCGTAAGGGTTGACATTTGTACTGAGTGTGAGTATTATACTTGATGTATGAACCTGGCAGACCGCAAAATAATCAAGAACAAATGTTTGAACATGCACCTACGCGAATTGGAACATTTGACCTCGAGACAATACGGAGTCACTCACTATTGCCGTATAGATTGATTAAAAATAAATGAGTTATCAGTCCTAAATACTACATGTCTGGCTTTTTGTCCATTCACGTTTATACTCTACTGATCTAATTAATTAATTTGTACACAGGTGATTGCTTGTGATCTGTGTGGGGAATAATTGTATTATAAGGTATCGCGGTCTCGGTAATGTTTGGTACGTACAGCCTAAACAGATATCGATAATTCTAACACTGTCTATTTTTAGCTCCGTGTAAACGTATAGGACCGTACCGTGGTTAAATTTCCGGTATATCACAGTTTTTGCCGCACTACTTTTTGGCTGTTGAATTACCTCCCACGTATAAATAACGCTTTTTATGAATGGAATTTACGTCTTGTTTATCACATGACGTCATGGATTGTATGACGTTTATTTGGCGTCAACGTTAACGTGACGTTGCGCGAACTTTAATTTGCGTAGCGTTCTTTCTTAATTTATTTAATTATATCCGTAGTATTGCAAAGTCAATTGCATTTATCGATTCATTTGAGTTTTTATGAAATTCATAGTTTGGAATGAGCTCTAGTTATGCCTCTGTTTAAATGAAATGAGCAAAAAACGATATTCAAGGAGTGGAGGTTTTATACTTTAAACAGCGGAAGTTGTCTATAGCAACACGACTAACAACGCATCACTCTGCAATAAAAATGAGTCCATATGAAATAGCGCTTATTACACGTGTTAGAATGCAAATAGATCTTAGTTTTCCGTGATATACCGGCCAATATATCACGGTTTGTCGTTCACATGCATAGTTATTAATCACTCAGGCCTACGGCCTTCGTGATTAATTCCTACGCATATGAACTCCAAACCGTGATATATTGGCCGGTATATCACGGAAAACTAAGATCTATTTCCTAAATATAGTATTGTAAAGTAATGAATTACGTCGCCAAGTCGAAAGCATAAGTTCATTCAAGTTTGATCATTGCATAAGGAATCTAATTAAAGCTAAAAGTGTTTGCTTTTATATTTTTAATGATTATAGTGTACTACGAATTAAGATTTTGTCACTTGAGCAAATTAGCATTTCTTCGTAATAACGCAATATTCAAATAACTTTATGTGGTACGGGTGTCTTGGGTTCGAATATAAACGATGCAAGTGTTCATTTCTTAAACGCTTTTTAGTAGTAACATTCAACTGGGAATGAACGGGTAGTGATTAACAGGCAGGCTCTCATATATCGGAGTGAGGACTTTATTCTGGAAGAGCTAAGAAAGAGCCTCTGAACTTCGAGTGGCACATAACTGCCTCTTCCTTCATAAGCAAGTCCGGTAGGGAAATTCAGAAATCCACACTTACCACTGTCAAAGGCCTACAAAAACATCGAGCCACAAGTGTCGATATTTTGAACTACATGATAACCATTTTGTTTAAAGAACTCAAACCATACCAACATGGCTGAACATAGCACCTTGGAGATTCCATTTGATGATGTTTATTCAGTCATTATGCAATCGTCTTAACATCTATTATCGTACAATCATACGGAGGTCGTATTTCCATTTATCATTTTTCTCAATAATTATCCAACAATCATGACATCTTACACTCCTGTATTGACATCAGCCACGGACGTAATACTATTGTCAATGTCACAGTAAAACATCCCCTGATAATATCGTCTACATATTAAAACTGATTATATATTGGTTGTTATTTGTGAATTAATCAATTTGAACAATCCCAGTGTATATAGTAAATTACGTGTTATTGGAACAATCATGAATGTGATAGCTTATACATTGTGCTGATTATAATTGATGATTAATTGTCAGGAAGGTAATTGCTGTCTTCTCGACAGTGGTGAAGAATATCCTCACACAATGTCATACTGGTTCAAAAAGGTTAACGTTTCAGCGATTTTTATAATTAGCCCTTTTGTTATGTACATATTGTTTGTGGGTGGATGATGCGATTGGGTACTGGTACACTAGATAATAGCTGCGTCTTTATTAGTGTTCAGGGGCTGCAGAATTTATAGATTTACTTTTCTGGTCACTATAGGTTACTGTTTTGATAGTTTTGGAGTTAATGGTCTTTCGAGGACTATAACTATGTCACAGGGTCAAATGTTTGAGGAACCTTGTTTAGTCACAGAGGGTTGCAGTCGGTCATGTGTTTGTGATCTGGTCGTTTTGCCATTGTTTTGTCGCTTGATTTTACGAATTTGGTCATTGTGTTTGGTAACTTGGTCTATTGGCAGTTACGCCTCATTTGTTCACTTGTGTGTCACTATTTTGGGGATTTCATATGTTATTAAGCTCTGTTAACCAGCGGTGACTTGGGCTTTTTATTTGTGCGTTAGGTTATATATCGGCATTGTTCCGTGTATTTCTGTTATGTGATGTTGTTAATATTGTCTGTCCTTAGCTGGTTAAGTTGAGTACTGCCTTTCCTGTCCGAATTCCTATTATTTTCTTTTTTATCATCTGGCGATCGGGGTGTGATGCCTGGTCGCTACAGACCACGCGTTTAAAATTCTTACAATCTCGAATTTTATGTTTGGAATTGAGAATCATCGCTATCAATATACCTATACATTCAACATACTATCTGTCTCCTTATGCACAACTTACGGGCGAAACTTCATAAATTATGCACTTCGCTTGTAACCGTTGCTTATTCTGACTGGACCGACCGATGTTATCATGAGGATGATTTTTATATTGAGGTAAGAACAGTTAAAGCAGTCATTTGTTTATTTAATTATCCCAGTAGAGATATTGTATTTTTTTATTTGGAAAAACATAGGACAGAGAAATTTTGCGATAGATTAAATTTAAAAAAAACTCTCTCCAAACTGTGTGTTGCATTTGAGTGCTAAAATTTTAGACTTTGTTAATAACATTTTTCTTTTCGAGAAAATAAATGATAGAATCAACGGCATAGCATTTTAATTTTTTTGCGCTGTTCCATTTGTAATGTGTTGTCTATTCTGATAATAGGTGAACAATGTGTCTAACGGATCTAAAACAAATCAAATGGAACAGTTTTGATAAGTATAATACAATTTAAGTATAAAATACTATTCTGAAAATGATACTATTACATTTTTGTCTTACATAATAAGATGGTGGGGTTCAACAAAAAAATGTTTTTTAGATTATACCAAATGACTTTATATCAGGGTCCTTTTTGAAAACAAGAAAAACTACATCATTACTCCTCATTTTTCAAAGGACGGAAAGAAGATGAAAAAATGTGAAATCGTGGATTGTTATGTTTTACACACATATAATCTCAATAAAATAAATATAATTAAATATTCTTTTTTGTTCTTCATCAACTTAAGTTCCATCAAATAAATAGATATATGTATACATCAAAATAATCATATAAACACGTGTCTGGTTGTCACCTTTTAAGTCACTTTCGTACTTTTCGTAGAAAAGTGGAATTTCGTGTTGAAATCAGACCGTACTTAAGCTTTTTGCAACGCAGTCGCCTCTTTATGGAAATATTTTATTTTTTGATAACTGTTGAGATATTTTTGAAGATTTTTATTTTTGTGGCATTCATAATTGCTAATCATGTGCAGCATGTATTTAATCAATTTGAACGATCCAAATTACAGGTTTTGCCTCACTTTAGCCGACATGTGCGAAAAAATGAGGGTATGGAATAAGAAATGTAAATGCTGCTTATTGCAGATGCTCATTAAGCACGGCAATATAAATATGTATTGGTACTAAATGCTCCATTTCGATTCTATGGTATGGCGCAATAAGAGCGAACCCAACCTCGTACACTAAGCGACAACTGCGTCACTAAGATAACAGATGGCGATGCAGAACTATAAAATTAAAATTAAACACATAACAGCTGCGAAACAAATAAAGGGTATGTCATAATAAATGGGTAACACTATTTCCCACAACGATTTCGTTAAACGCTCCTAGATAATAATTTACGTTATTCAAAGCGGTATATACAGGTTGATTCATATTATATGTCCCTACTTCAACTGAATGCCAGGAGAAAATGCTTGATGCCACCTAATATTGTGATACACAAACGGAAAGCTAACATTTATTCAATATATAGCATGGCTATGTTACTAGCAACACAACCCAGGAATAAAAATTCCAGCAATAAGTCAGTATTTTCTATACATTGGAAGTCCAAAATCATTTGTCCCCTAATTGATAACATAAGTTGTAAAATATTGCATGCTGTAACCAATTTAGTAGTGTTTACAGTATAAAGAAAATAAAAGGTTGTCTTGGAAGTTTAGAAATAAGGTATTGTACAATTACTTTGGTAACCAATTGCTAGGTAACAAAATAACCTATCACACAAATAAAAAACTGCATACTTTAAAGACCATCGTTGCAAATCCAGCTTATTGATTACTTGGTGAGAAAGTATTGTTAATGTTAGGTTATTTCGACGAAAAGCAAGTGGTAACCAAAGCAACTGCAACATTTGTGTTTTTCAGTTATTACAAATGGGGGAAAATTTCAAATTTGATATAAAAAGATGAACATTTTGAAATCTGATGACACTTTACAAGCTATTAATGACTGAAAATGGAGAAACACATTCAATATGGGCGTCATTTTGACATTTATTGAGCAAATGACTTTAAGCAAGAATCTTAATTACTGGGTTGCCTTGTCAGTTACATATAGCCATATTGTATATTGAATAAAACTTTGAAATATAAGCTTTCCATTCGTACAGACAATAGTATCAAGCATTTTCTCTCCTGGCATTGTGTTGAAGAAGGGAGATATATTATGGACCAACCTGTATACGCAGATAATGGAAACGTACTTCCTCTCAACGAGGCCATGTCAGCAGAACTTTGGAATGCAAATGCGAACACATGTGTTAATGACTAATGTATGTTCGAGCATGCGTAGGTAGTCAGTGCCCTTTACATTAAAGGAGGAAGGTATATAACGGGTTCATACATGCGTAGGTAGTAAATTGTATGTGCCCTTTATATTAAAGGGGGAAGATATATAACGTGTTCATAGATGAGGAAATTTATGAATTAATAAGAATCACCTCTACCACATACGTGTGTCCTACATCATGCCCTAACATTGTTATTAAAATACATAGTTACATATGAAGGAAGTATAATAATTAATTACACAACATTAAACACAAGGAAGGCTCACCTCCAGAGACAAGCTTAGGTTAATTGTTAATACAAATGAATAAAAAAATATAAAGAGAATCATTCCATAATATTATATTGACAAGGAAGTTCAGTTATGAAACTATGCAGAACATATTCAACATTGCACAGGGAACGTCGTTTATATATACATCTCCTCCCAGTCAGTGAGTTGCTATAATGACGCAAATGGAGAACTTAACATCTTACATCAATATACTTATACATACTAATCAGCTGCATATTGAGGTATGTCCATGTACAGTGTCAGTCCAAAATCACGAACATGACAAAATATACTATTAGCTACAGTCCGGTTAGTCTGGTTATAGAATGCCCCCTTCGTATGTACCACAAAGCAACGTACGTCACTTACTGGTTGTTCGTATGACCCAACGTAAAATACGTAGAATGACGTTTAAAAAGGTCAGCGAGGTCATGGAATTGGTTTATGAGATCAGATTTCGTATATATGATATTATATACATTATACCGCCCTCACGTTGATCACATCGAAGACACATCTGTTTATAAGAACTATTATACGAATGAATGTACTAATGAATGTACCGGAATGATTTATATACCTGTATATTTATACTTGATGTATATTTATGTTTCTGAATATGTAATATAGACATATGTTATGCATAGTACTAAGTATGCATTATGTATTTTAGCATTGGACCTATTTCTGAACGCAGATCAGATGTGTTTGGCCTTAGTTATCAACTCGGATTTATCACATAAACCACGGTGTGGGAGTGTAATAAAGCCCATTACATAAAAACGATATTACACTGCTCAGCAATAGAAAAACTATGCAAATAAAGGCGGCTAATCATTATTATTATGTATTCATACGCGCTGTCAAAAAAAAAACAACATGGCCACCCGCGATTTTTTCGTCAGCGGTAGGCTAGAGGTCAGATCGATGGACAAGGCGAATGTGAAAATCTCAACGAGAATTTACAAAGACATTTCAATTCAAATATAATAAATAAACACAAACCTACATTTATTGATTGAACAAAGCATAGGCTAACACTTCTTGCACACTTTGAATGCATTTTGAGTTTCAAAATCGCATCTCTTTAAAATTTATCCATCTCATCCCGGACACTCAAAGTAGTGATGACGTCAAAAAATAAACATGACGTCACAATGTACGTGATGTTTCCCGTTTTTAGGGCGAGTATGTTCCCTTTACCAAACCAATTTGAAGACTGGATAGGGCCTACTTAAAAGGTCCGTGACGTTATTACCGTTCAAATATACCCGTCTTGGCTCATTTTCGTTTTCAACATTGAATTAAATGTAATTGATATACAGTCACTGTGTTACACTATGTTTAGATGCTCATTTATTCAATCTTCTTCTCTCTTACGGGGAAGCGGGTCTACTATTTTTTAGTTTTCTACATTTAAATGGCTTATTTTGTTTATGTGATAAAAAAAATCTTACATGAGTGTCTTTCCATATTAAATTCATAAAACTCGTTGGATAAAAGTAATTAAATACTCGACAGAGCCTCGTATTTTATCACTTTTATCCAACTCGTTTAATAAATTCAATATGAAAAGACACACATGTAAGATCCTCTATATCTTATATCATATGTCTCATACAGTGTACAACCAAAGTAAGTATACACTTTTCGACAGATACAGAACTATAACGGGTAAAATCATTCAATATCTACAGATACTAAACGAGTAAAAATTGTGGTAGAAATAAACATGAAAATATTCTGTACCAAAATAACTATATGATCAAATGGGCTTAATTTTCCATTTTATTGACCAAGTTATTGACCTTGTTACCTTTCAAGCCATACATAGAAACTAAATATTTTATTTCTAGAGTAACAATCAATGTATTGTCTTGAAAATATTCCTGGTCTTCAAAAACAAAAATGTTTTACTGTTCTGCAAAACGCCATAGAAATGACTACACTATGTTTTAAAAAAAAAAAAAAAAAAAAAAAAAACTATGCAAATAAAGGCGGCTAATCATTATTATTATCAATAATTTACCAACATATTGCATGCTGCATTGTTTGCACAATAAGTAAGATTTACAATATTTAGTAAGTTCCAATTTTAACCAGCGCAACTTTGAGATATTTAACACAGAAAAATGTAATAGAAAACGTTGTTCTCACTGTCTGCGAATAAGCCCTGGGTCGTCATTTAGCAGTGCTATAACGGGAGAAACATTTTCTTTACGTTATGATACAAACTGTCAATCGAAAGATGTTATTTATCTAATTACGTGCAAACAATGCAGCATGCAATATGTTTGACAAACGATGCAGCCAGTATCACGCCGTATGAATAGCCATAAATTTGATATATCCAACTTTTCTAACCCTGCATTTTCCACTTTGGTTGCCGGTCACTTTAATTTGCGTAACCATAGTATTAGTGATTTCTCATTCATGCCAATTGATGTAGTTAATAATCAAATTGACCGATTGTGTAAAGAAACATTTTGGATTCATAAATTACAAACACTACATCCAAACGGACTGAATTCGAAAGCATTATTTAATGTATAATCAGTGATTTTTATGTTCAATACTATACGTTTATTCCTATTAATGTTTTTTTATATATATACTTCTATAGGAATTCATGTATTCTGATCCGTATATTATTGAACTCGAACTTTATTGATTTGTTATACATTGTTTGTTTTTCCCGCAATTGTGCGACGTCATGTTACGTTAACGTCATGACGTCACATCCGTTGTTTTGTTATTCTGAAGAAGGCCTCGGCCGAAACGTTACTATAATAATAATCACTATAATAATAATAATTCTACAGAATACGTGTTGTTGTTGAAAAAATTCCCAATTATTTTACACTATGTTTTCACAGACGTTTGAATGCAACTCAAATAGTCTACCGAGGTCGGGCGTATTATCCCTAAGTCTCCACCAAAGCTGGAGTTCATTGGCGATTGAGGCAGAAATAAACTGTAGTGCTAATCACTACGATTATGTAAGTTGAATCCAACAAAAATGTGGAGCAATCGTTATTTCATTACATTATTACAGACGTCACATTATGTTTTATGAATATTCCTTCACGTGATCTTAGACAATTCGCGTTGAAAATGTGTTGCATCTTATCATTCTATGATTAAACGACCATTTGCTGGTGTTCACTGATATATAAACACCCGACATGAAGGAAAACATTGAGTAAAGACGCGAAGGGTGTTTATGTCAAATGTGGTGCTTACACATCAATAATTCCAAAGTAAGCAAGTTTCTGCATTCTGGTTGGCTAAGACGTGTCGTTTACACTCCCAAATAAAGCTACCTTTTGTGACGCTATCGAAGAATGCCAACAAATGGTCGTTTAATCCTTATAATTCCAAATCCACTTTTGGAACTACTCTCTGTCAATATTATAATATCAATGAGAACATCAACTACATTCCCGCGAAATTCACATAATGAGCACGTTCATGTATAAACGCCATTAAACGGAGGTTTGCTGATGGGTAAATGTCATGTCTAAGCCAAACAGAATTAAGGGATTTGCTAACTTTGGAATTATATTTGATCAACACACTGACGCTGTATGATACAGACATGTTTATATAATGAAATTCTCATAAAGTGACAGCTGTACCTGAGTCTTGGTGCTATAATCATAATATGTAATTTACTGACGAGAATATTTATAGATTTATTCAAAATAAACTAAGGTTACAATGACAATAATAAATTTACGTTTTATTGTTAATATTGCATCTCTGTTATAGACAAATGAATGCGAGACAAATCTAAGATCAGGTGACCGTATTGACGTATTAGGTGTTTTTTATTTTTACATTTCCTGCACATTAATAGGGTATGCAATGATTAATAACGTCTGCATGTCTAGTAATTCATGGTGGTCTTGGCAATGTATGACGTAGACAATTGTTTTATCCAATGATCTTGTAAGATTGGTGTAAATGCATGCGGCTTGTTGAGGAATTTTTCCAAAAAGTAATGTAAACTTGTCATACTCGGCCTTTCAACAGTTATGAGGAATATCGTAGCTACAACTGCGTTTGTATATCATTGCTATGCCCATGCTTGGTACTAGGCATTGTTTCTTGTCGATTCCACTTGTTTATTGCTGGCTTAGAATAAGACGGCGTAATTAGTAGACTGATACATATTTGAAATCAGCACAACAAGGCGCTTCCTATGAGCCAATTTTTTATGAAAATCGGAACTTGTCGCGTTGACGCGACATGTTGATTTCGAACATTCTAAAGCAGCGATATGTTATGGTAAGAACTTAACACTGTTTGCATCCTTTGAATGCCACGAAGAGGTACGGTCAACTTACACGAGCGCACTGAATCTAAATTACTTATTCAAAATCAACTCTTTTCAGAAAAATATTAAGTTATTCCTAAAATCCTCTGCGAAAGTCGGTTAGCGTTGGATTGGATATTTACTTAAAGTATCAGTACTCTTAACGCTAACCTTTACATATATAGATCTATTATCAGTCTTTGCATAAGGTTGGTATAAATCAGAATTATATACAGAGCACAGATGGTAACTTGTCACTTTGACTTTTTTCTATTTAAGATGTTGAAAAATGTAAATCCAGAATTTACAGTCTAAACGAAAACTTTTTGATTATGTGAGATGTTGGAGTTTATCCTGCACCCATGAAGCAAAGTCATAACTTTTTAAGTACAAGGTAAACAAGTTGTTAAACGGTTTTTATGTGTTTTATGCATCACATTTATTATATATTTTTATAATAAAGTTACAGTAGACTTTTAAAACGTTAAGGTAAACTCTCACCTACTTCGTATATGACAACAGTCATTTGATAATAAAACCTCAAGAAACGCGTGATTTTCATGCCCGTGTATTGGTCAACGCATGCAAATGAGTGCTACACATGCAGTTGAGTCGATTTGGGGCTCTAACGTTGATCTGTTTCACCATTACACATATATATTGACCTGCAATATTAGAATAAATTCCATGTGGTATACTTACCCTGTATCTAATATAAGCGCAATGTTGAGGTGAAATAATACATGATTTAAAATGTTATCATTCATTCATGATTGAATGTCCACGTTTGTAATGCATATTTGTGTATATGTGTGCATTTTTCTTGTTGTGTAATGTATATGCATGTGCTATTATTGTAAATCAATGTATAAGAAAAACTATGATACAATCCTCTATGAATTGACATTACACCAGAGGTCAATTAATACCCTTTAAATTAATTTTAAAGGCAAATTGTAATCTCATTGTCCAATGGATTAACTTGAACACCGTCGCCAAGCAGCCTTCGACAAACACGCAGGTGGAGCGATCCGTGCTGTGGCATAATGCAAATTGATAGTTACCATAGTTTTACACTGAGCCCTCGATACGTATATACGCTCTTTTACAAATTCGAGGAATAAAGGTTTTGTATAGCAGCTGTCAAAACGTAAGAATCATCTTTAAATGTTCAAACCCTGCAGCCACGAAAATGTGGATAGTTGTCAACATAAAAGGAAATTAGAGGTATACGGAATGATTATTGACATTTCAGCAGTCAAAATTCCATATGTTCAGCCTACAGACCATCCGGTGGTATAGTATGCATAAAAAACTAGACGTCATTGAAGATAACGCTTCAGGAGCAGGCACGCCCTATTTACAAGACATACAATGGTCCAACAACTTGATACGTAAGTGTTAAATTTTATTCAACCCATCTGGTAGATAAAATATATTTTATACTTAAAAAAGACTTGAAAATGCCATCGTCAATGATCGGAAGACACTGTAAAAAACTTGTTCGTATAGAATGGCAAAGGGTGAGCACCTTACTGTCTCCGATTCTTAGAATTAAAAAAATGTATTTTTTATTATTAAATATGCTTCTCTTTCCTGTAATTTATTACCTTTACAAGGATACCATAGCACCAGAAACTTGTCATTAAATTACACAAAGCTTCGTAGGAAAACACGGATCTAAACTCCGAAAATTCGTGGTAAATATAGAATTTTATATTAGCCACCTGTGCGTACTTTAATTTTCAACCTATTCTGGAAAGGTGTGTCCCTTGACCGACGAGATGTGAAATTTACTAGCCCATTACGAGGTTAACCGAAATCTTCGATATCGACAAAACTAATTAATTAGTCTTCTTGAATTCAATTCAAGAAACTTTCACAACGTATCTCGCCTGCTGTACTCAGAGTCGTATGGCGTAAACTAAAAAGCTTCGTATACGAGTAATTGAGAATTTAAGTCTTCGAGGAGTGATGTATTCAGTTCGCATTCAGTTTTCTTTGGGACAGACGCCTTTTAATTACCCATCTTACATTTCATAAAAGTACTAATTGTAGCTTCCGCATAAGGATTTACATCCGCTATTTTTAAACCTTTAAAACATAATACTCTAAACCCTAGTATATAGTAAGTATTTTTATTACTTTGGAGCAAACTGTTTCTTGGGATAAATTACGTCTGCATTTTTGTATATACGTGATTAGTGTAAAGCTCGTAAAAAGTGTAAAATTATCAGTGTACAAAACGGTATTATTTATACTTTTGCGTAATATGATGGTATGTTTCTAAAATAACATCACAACAACGATTGAAGGGTGATATCTAATATATTGTAACATAAAGAACATTAATAACGTTGACAGATTTAATGATATAGCTGTGGTTGGGTCCTTATTTCAAAGCTAATGAGCCCAAGTTTGTATTTGATACGGATAATGTAATAAATGCAGGTAACTTTAACTTGATGTCAATGACGTGAATGTTTAGTGATTCCAAGAAATTGTGTGATCGAATAATTTCGCTGAAGACCAAATTGATTTCCCCCGTTATTATTCACCGAACTATCCGATGGCGTTCTGATCATGATAATGCCTAAAAGGGAGGAGTCTATACTACAACTCCAGTACATTTTCTTGATTTGAAATCATCTACACTACTTTATGAAATAAGTAGCATCAGTGGTGTAAAATTCAAGGACTAAATAGGTAATTTAGTGCTGTTTTGTTGTTTTGCAGAATTAAGGAAGATGTTTCAAATATCTGCTGAGAAATAGGTAAATATGAAACTCTGTGGCCAGTAACATGTGCAATTCTGGAGTATATAAAGTAATAAACCACCCTTAATGGGTGAGCATGCTTTTCCATCGACGGGGTTTGTTGACCAAGAGGTGGTACACGTTACAACATTAACACCAAAACACTACTACACGGAATAATGCCCGAACATTCATTCCACAATATACGAGGTATTTTAGTCAACGGCAAACGACTCTAAGTAACGCAGACAAAACATTGTAAGAGTTTCTTGAAAATAATTAAAGAATTACTGTCCGAAGTTATTTGAAAGGCAATTCGGCATGACCTTAGCCTGCATAATTTTATTTTTATGTTTTCTGTAGTTTTACTCGTTAATTTCACGTTTCATCGGCCTAGGGACACACTTATTAAGAATATGTCACAAATATAGAACGCGCAGGTGGCTAATATTAATTCTACATTTTCGAAGAATTGGCGGTCCATGTTTCCTCCGAAGTTTTGCGTAATCTAATATCCGGTTTCTGGTACAATTGTGTCTATGTAAAGGTCATAAATGACAAGAAATGGAGTATTTTTTTAATAAAAAAGTACATTAATCTTTTTAATTCTAAGAATCGGAAACAATCAGATGCTTACCCTTTGCCATTCTATATGAACAAGTTTTACATTGTCTTCAGGTCATTGATCACATTTCCAAGTCTTTTTTTTGAAAAAAAATCATTTTATCTACCAGATGGGTGAATGAAATTTATCATTTATGTATAACGTTGCTGTACATTGTATGTCTTGTAAATAGGGCGTGCCTGCTCTTGAAGCGTAATTTTTATGCATACTATGCCGCTGGATGGTCTGTAGCCTGAACATATGGAATGTTGACAACTGAAATGTCGATAATCACCCCGTATACCTCCAATTTCCTTTATGGATGACAACTAACCTCAATTGAGTGGCTGCAGGGTTTGAGCATTTAAAGTTGATTCTTACTTTTTGGCAGCTGAAAATACACAAGCTTTATTCCTCGAATTATGAAGAGCATATAATGCATATCGAAGGTTCAGTGTAAAACTATGGTAACTATAACAATTGACATTACGCCAAAGCAGAGATCGCTCTATCTGAGTGTTTGTCGATTGATTACAATTAATCGTTAAAATTCATTTATTATAATAAAGGGTATTAATTGACAACTGGTGTAATGTCAATTTAAAGAGGCATGTACGTTACCATAGTTTTTCATATACATTGATTTACAATAACAGCACATGCATATACATTACACAACAAGAAAAATGCACACATATACACAAATATGCACTACAAACATGGACATTCTACCATGAAAGAATGATAACATTTTCAATTATGTATTATTTCACCTCCACATTGCGCTCATATTAGATACAGGGTAAGTATACCACATGGCATTTATACTAATATTGCAAGGGAATATACATTTGTACTTGTGAAACAGATCAACGTACGAGTCCCAAATCGACTCAACTGCATGTGTAGCGCTAATTTGCATGCGTTGGCCAATACACAGGCATTAGGCCAGTAGAATAGGTCAAACCTGGGGAAAAATTCATATGTTATCAAACTCTTCGGATTTCTACTCCCCAAGTGCCCCAGAGCTATTTGCGATTTCAGGATTTCTGAGGTACATATCTCAGCGGGTTACAGCCATTTCAGGATTTCTGAGGTACATATCTCAGTGGCATACAGCCATTTCTGGGTTTCTTAGGTACATACCTAAGCGGGATACAGCCATTGTTGGATTTCTTAGCTACTTACCACAGCCTGGTTTAGCATTATTTTAGGTAGGGTACCAACAACAACTAGATACAGGAATGTATATTGCAAACTCTGGAATGCACTGCCAACAGCGCTCAGAGACAGTAAAACACTACCGTCCTTCAAGAAAGCGCTGAAAACGCACTATTTTACTATAGCTTATTCATGCTGACTGTGTGTATGTTCCCATTAACTTGGCGCCCTATCATTGGGCCCAACGACCTACATGTTCCCAGGACTATAAGCCCAATCCACCTATTGGTAGATCCCTACTACTAGGTTTAGTAGGGCCGCGTCTACTGGGTTTAGTAGAGCCCCGCCTACTGTGTTGAATAGATCCCTACTACAAGGTTTAGTAGGGCCCCGTCTACTGGGTTAGGTGGAGCCCCGTCTACTGTCTTCCATAGATCCCTACTAATAGGTTTAGTAAGGCCCCGTCTACTGGGTTAAGTACAGGCCCATCTACTGGGTTAAATAGAGCCCCGTCTACTGGGTTAAGTAAAGCCCCCGCCTACTGGGTTTAGTAGGTCCTACTTGTATATTTTGTGTACATTATATAACGGTTTTAACCATATATTATTCATGATTTTACAAAAAAGGGCTATATAAATATGGTATAATAATAATAATAATAATAATAATGAGTAGTATGTATCAAGGAATGTTATTATGATTATCAAACTAAATAATAACGGTTTTGATTTTATAGTAAAACACACCTTTGGTTCTAGTACATGTATATGGTAATATGTATTGTTTTACGCAAAACACTACATATTTTCACAATAGCTAAGCATTTGATTTAGCGATGTATTTTGCCAAATCATCCAAATCATATTTTTCTTTGAGAAATTGTTATGTTTAAAATTAAATTGCTCATTATTTTCATTACATTCTGATACTAGATTCTGATATATTAAACTGCATATTCATATTGTAGAGATTTATTTCCAAATCAAATTATTAAAAGCCATTTAGTCCATCAATTCCAAAAATTCACACTTTTGGCTTATATTTTGAGTTTTTTAACCCCAAAATGGCCTAGATGTCGTCCTCGATATGCAATAGAAAGCAATACGTATATCTGATTTGTGTTTCTGGTATCCTTCCGGTCAGTTTGATATGTCACATGACATATTTTTTTAATCTTTGATCATTTTACAGAAAGATCCTAAATTTCTTGGCAATGAATATATATGCCAAACTTCAAAGCATCATAAATAAAGTTTCATCAAAAGGGATTCGTTGGAACTCTTTTTCTGTGATACTAGGAATCCTGTTAAGTAATATTATACTTATTGTAGTTATTTATTTTCAAATGAAATTTAAATAGTGCTGTAGTCCATCAATTCCAAAAATTCACAATTATAACTTATATTTGTGAATTTTTACCCCGAAATAGCCTATTTCGCTCCCGATATGTAATAAACAACAATATTTATATCTGATTTAGGTTTCTGACATCTTTCCGGTCAGTTTGATATGTCACATGCCGTACTTTATGAAATTTTATCATTTTCAAAAAAGTTTCCAAATTACTCAGCAATGGGGTATACATGCCAAACTTCAAAGCATCATAAAAAAGTTTCCCCAAGTGGATTCGTTGGGACTTTTTTTCTGTGATACTAGGGACCATGTAGAATATAAAATCGAAGAGTTTGATAACATCTGAATTTTTCCCCCAGATCACCCCTTTTTGGTCTAATTCTACTTTTTTTTTGTCCTTTCAATTTTATTCATTTATAAATACATTTACATTTATGCCATACATTATAAACATATTAACATATAGTATAAAAATAAACAAATTTATGAATCATTTTTCAAGAGAGAGAAAGAGAGGGGGAGAGAACGAGAGAGAGAGGGGGAGAGAAAGAGAGAGACATACAAGTAGAATGTATAGATACTTTTTGCACCATCTCTTCAATAAAACATATTTGTTTAATCTTAATTTAATAATATTATAAAATCACTCCATTTGTTCTCAAACATTTCACTTTGATTTTTTATGTCTGATATTGTTTTCTCAATTTTTATTCTGTGTATCAGATATTCTTTAAAAGGTTCTATTGTTGGACTAGTAAGTGTGCATTTTGATTTGAAAATGAAATATTTTGTAAGAAGTATTATGTAATTTATTAGACAGCTTTTTTGTGGATCATTACTTTGCACTGTACAGAACGATATATCAAAATAGTTTAAAGTATTAATAGATGGAACATATACTTAAAAAAAAATATATAAATATTTCCCCAAAAGGCTTGTATGACATGACATTCCCAGAACATATGTATGTTGCTGTCTGGAAACATAGAACAGAAATCACATAAGGTAGACGGAACTAGTTTGCACTTTAGTAAATACGAGTTGTTTGGGATAGTTCTCATCAAGTATTTGTATTGGAATTCTCGGAGTTTTGTGTCAACAGTACATAATAAAGGAGTTAAAAAGATATTCTCCCATTTCATGTTATCGTGTCCTATTTCATAATTCCATTTATGAATTTGCTTAATAGGATTATTTTGTTTGGTTTCAATCAAAATGTTATATGCAATTTTATTGATTTTTCTTTTATTTTTAATTTTATCGATTAGGTACTCTAGTGGATTATATGACATAGGTTCTGTAGATAAAGTTTGTTTCCATTCTGCTGGTATGTTTTGTACGAGACTATGGTATTTAGTAAAATCACCAATTTGTATATCGTACAATTGTATCAAATCTTCGAAACTATAGAAGTTTGAAGATCTGTAATCATAAATGTGCTCTATAAAGAGTATCCCTTTGCCATACCAATCTTCAAAGAAGAACGTGGTATTTCTATCTAGTTTAATTGAGCTATTATTCCAAATGATTTGTTTTGATATTTGTTTGTGTTCTGATTTAAAATTTATCTTACTCCATGATAACATTATGTCTTTGAGGAATTTTGATTTTATTTTTAACAATGTTACATCTTTTTCTGTCATGTTGTATTTAAAAAATAATTTTCTACTTGCCTACATGAAGATCACGCGTTTCTTGAGGTTTTATTAATAACTGTTGGTAGAGCATACACTTAGTCGATGAGAGTTTATTTAAATGTTTTAAAAGGTCTACTATAACCTATACTAAATATACATGTACAATAAATATGATGCATAAAACAAATACAATTTCAAACCGTTATTACATTTTGTTTTCACCGCGGTACTTAAAAAAGTCACGACTTTGCTTCATGAGTGCAAGATGAACTCCAATATTTCACGTACTCAAAAGTTCACTTTTAGACTCTAGATTTACATTGTTCAACATTTTAAAAGGAAAAAAATCAAGGTGACATGTCGCCATCTGTGCTCTGTATATAACTCAGATTTATAATAACTCTGTACAGAAACTGATTCTATATTTATATATGTAAAGGTTAGAGTACTTATACATGAAGAAAATATTCAAACAAACACTAACCGACTTTCGCAGATACATTTGATATTTCTGCTGAACATAGTACTTTTTCAATACGCAATTTAAATTCACTGCGCTGGTGTTAGTTGAACGTTATACCTCTTCATGAAGCCAAAGGAAGCAAACAATTCGCAGTTCTAACCATAACTTTATAAAAACAGGGGCCTTATTTACCAACATTGTAAGACTAAAACTCAGACTTAGTCTTACAATTGTCATTAATTATCACTGCCATTTCTTTGCAATGCGATTAAACCATGTAATATTTTCTCTGATTATTGGTAATTATCAATTGACCACGTATACCCATTTATATCAATAATCAAAATCGGTATCACAGCGAATAGAACATTTGACAACTTAAAGTATAAAAAAGGTATGAGAAAATCCGACAGGGAAGGTAGCGCTCAAACCAACCAGCCGAACACAGAAATCAGAAACACCACGACAAACTACCCTGAACAGTGCCCACAGAAACCAATGCCAAAACGGCGACCAAATGAGGCACAACCACCCCGGGGCGTGATCTAGGTTAAAACACTGAGGACAGTGACCTAACGTTATGCGACCTAAAGAGGCACAACCACGACTTGACCTAGTTAAAATATTGGCAAGGTAGAAATGGGGTGGGAAATAATATATAATATTTCTAGCAACTACAATGAGCAATGCCCACAAATCAGCCGAAGAAACAACCAAAGATCCAAGTCCCGGCCGATAAAATGCAGGATGACCCACATTCACAAGGAAATTATATAATAGCGGTTATTACCGAATACTCGGCCAAGTTCACAAAGGTCCCACTGCACAGCGAACCAACCACACAAACCCATGCCAAAAACGGAGACTAAATGAGGCACAACCACCCCCTGACCGACCTGGTTAAAAACACCAAGGACAGCGACACAACGTTAATACGTGTTAAAGAGGCATTATGGGACTTAAGCCAGTTTACAATTATGGGCAAAAAGAGGGCGAAAACATATATGCTAAAAATAAGTCTAAGTTTAGATTTACAAACATTGGAGAATTATGCCCCTGGTTTGATCGACAAAACAATTCCTAGTACATAGGATGGATATACGAATGAACTAAACTTTATTACCAACACCAAGCATAGGTGTTCCATTGATAGACAAACGCAGTGGTAGCTACGATATTCCTCATAGCTGTTGTGAAGGCTGAGCAAGCTATAAAGCTGATACATCCCTAAAAAAGACGCATGCATTTACACCAATCTTACAAGATTATTGGATAAAAACAATTGTCAACGTCGTGCATTGTCAAGACCATCATGAATTACTAGACAGGCAGACATCATTGCTCATTTCATACCTTGTTAATGTGCAGTCAATGTAATAAACACCTAATAAGTCAATACGGTCACCTGATCTTAGATTTGTCTCGCATTCATTTGTCTATAACGGAGATGCAATATTAACAAAAAAACGTAAATTTGTTATTGTCATTGTAACCTTAGTTTATCTTGAATAAATCTATAAATACGCTCGTCAGTAAATTAAATATTATGATTATAGCTACAAGACTCATTAGGTACAGCTGTCACTTTATGAGAAATTCATTATAAAGACATGTCTGTAACATACAACTTCAGCGTGTTAAACGAAAATAATTCCAAATTTAGCAAATCCCTGTATTCATATTGGCTAAGACATGACGTTTCCACATCAGTATACCTCCATTTACTGGTATTTACACGTGCTCATTATGTAAATGTCGCGGGAATGTAATTAATGTTCCCATTTGTTATGTAATGATAGAGAGTAGTTTCAAAAGTCGATTTGGAATCATATATCTGGAATTAAACGACCATTTGTTGGTGTTCACTGATTTGTTAACATCCAATCTGAATTACGAGTTGATTTTTCTGAACTCGCACGACGTCCGTACGAGCATCGTACGGATTTTCACAACTCGTACAGGACTCGGTGATCTGGTGAAAACTAATTATTCAGTACAACTCGTACGAGATCCGTACGAGCTGTGACCAGATGCTAGGAACGTACAAATACCGTTAGGGTTTAAATATTTCAGACTCGTACGAGTTGATAAATCCGTATGGATATCATACGAGCATTGTGACTGTAGCATCAACGAAATATTTAGCGTATTTTATTTCAGAAATTGCAAAAGTAATAATTTGTTATCATTACGTAAAAATATTTGAAGATAAACAAATTTGCTTAACTCTCCGATCTAATGCAGATTACGTTAAAATGGCATGAACTCGGTAATACCCTAGTCATATTTGCCCTACGAGCTCCGTACGAGTTGATTTTTCTGAACTGGCACGACGCCCGTACGGAGCCCACACGGAGCCCATACGGAGCCCGTACGTATATCGAGACTCGTACGAGCATCGTACGGATTTTCACAACTCCTAAAGGACTCTGTGATCTAATGAAAACAATACATTCTGTACAACTCGTACGAGATCCGAAA
Source organism: Spisula subtruncata (assembly GCA_963678985.1). NCBI lineage: Eukaryota > Metazoa > Mollusca > Bivalvia > Venerida > Mactridae > Spisula > Spisula subtruncata. The sequence goes on from OY787674.1 coordinate 13,490,165, forward strand.
GAGCTGTGGCCAGAAGCTAAGAACCTACAAATATCGTTAGGATTAAAATATTTCAGACTCATACGAGTTTGTAAATCCGTACGGACATCGTATGAGTATTGTGACCGTAGCATAAAGACAAAAATATGAACTTACAGTTAAACTTTTTCAACGGAGCTCATTCAGATTAACCATGAAAATTTGACGAGATTTGTATCACTCGAAACCAATGTTTGTGAATTATGTGAGGCAGTGTTGCAGGAGGCATTTGTTCATGTGCTCAGTGAATCCTCACAAACTGAAACCTCCGAACGAAAATGCTTACTTGTTAACGCAGATTAAAACGATATAAACTTCGTTTGTTAAATGGATAGCTTCTCCCTTGGTCTAAATTTGTTCGATGCTCCACTCATTAAGAATCTGAGAAACTATTTTTGAAATGTACATGCATACCAATAGCCCCACTTCTAAATTTCGAAACACAAAGGTTGTTTTGGCATTGTTCTAGCGTTGTAA